>BSBK01002142.1:2487500-3750657 GCA_027943335.1 Chamaecyparis obtusa | reverse complement strand
TACATGTATATGTATATGTATATGTATGTATGTATATGTATATATATATGATATATATATATATATATATACATATATTATATATATATATATATATATATGTATATGTATATGTATATGTATATGTATGTGTATATATATATATATGTATATATATATATATATATATATATATATAAACAAAGAATATCAGAGGCTGATTTTTGTTTTATTAACCATAAGAATATATGTATTTTTTTTTAACAAACAAATTGAAAGCCTCAGTCATATTGATTTAATCTGGGTATTTTCTACTATTAACTAATAATTCATTTTGTAAAGTTTCTTTTGATATTTTCTTCCAAACCCTTTGCAGATCTAAATTTTTCTAAAATATATACTTTAGATTTTCAACCTAGGGTTTACTAGGCAAAATTTTCTTTCACATAATTCAACATTCAACAATATTCTAAATTTTAGCAATACCGTCAATTGAAAACCCTAATTGAATTTAAAGCAAAATTGAATTTATGAATTGTATACACACACTCAATTTCCTACAATAATTTTCCAGAATTTCAACATGAAAAGAAATCATAAAGCAATCCACAATACCCAGAACTGACATGCACAAAGAAGACAATCTTTCAAAAATACCAGAATTAAATCTATGAGGATTTTGAATTCCTACCTCAAGCTACCAAATAAATAAATGTGACGAAGACCAGAAGTGTAGAAAATCCAAGCTTTCACGGAAAATTCCTCCAATTCGAATCCTTCACCCAAAATCTTCAAACGCGTGTGTTGAGAATAATGACCAAGCTTTTCCAATATAGGAATTGAACTTCACATGCAAATTTTGGAACTCAATTGAAAAAACTTGTTTTCATCAACTCCATAATTCCCTTAATTTTAATTTTTAACTCAAGTATTTTCCTTCCTTGTTTATGTCAACTCACTTAACTCATAATTCACTAATTCTTTTATTTATTTATTCCAATTGATTTGTGCAACCAAATTGCATTTATATTAAATTAAATTAATATTATTTAGTCTAATTTTATTTTCCATGTGATAATTTATTTCAAATTAATAAATTATCTTTTATTTAAAAAATTGAATTTTATAATTAATTAAAATTTAAAAGAAATGTATTTAATTACTCCCCATTAATTAAATACTTATATTACCATAAAAAGCCTTTTAAATAAATTATAAATTTAATAAATGTATTCTAATTAATTTATATTAATTAAATACTCCCACATTTAAAATAACTAAAAATAGCAAGATCTAATTTTTTAAATCACACAATTAATCTAAATAAATTATCTAATTATGAAAAACATATCAACCAACCAAAAATCAATTGAACTAGAAAAACCATAACCATGCTTAAGGGAAAGACTATAACTCACGTCACCTGGATGAATTCAGGAAGGGGTGAAATATCAAAATCTTGTCCACTATTTCAGGACAATATAATGGCTTAGGTTGGGATTTGGATCTGAACATTATCTCCCCTCTCTTATTACTGAGACTTGTGATAGGGCATGCTCATCCTAACAATTCAGGGAGGTCGATGCTCAGTACTTGCAAACTTGCATAAAAGACAAGCATGTACATACATACATACATACATATATACATACATACATACATATATATATGTATGTATGTATGTATGTATGTATAACAAGCAATGATAGGGATCGAAATATTGTGTGGATCCTGCAAGTAGGTAACTACGACTCTGTCACTCAACCGTATCAAACACGTCAAATAAGAAAGTAAAGCATACATGATAACCATACACATGTAAGTATGGGGTAAGTACAATTATAACCATAAACATCATTTAAAACATATAAATAATCATCATCAAAATAACTAACATCATCTAAATGCAATTATATAATATCCATAATTATTCAATCATCAAGATCACCATGTAATGTCATACATCCGAAACCATATAATAACTGAAATAATCAATGCACACATAAAAGTGGCCTAAAAGAGTTTGACAATATAACACTAAAAAGCAAGCTATGGGTGGGCACTACATCTACCCCCTAGAATTAGGTTTACTCTTGGAAGCCTACAAACAAATAGGGATATAAATCTCGTAATCTCGTTGTATCCTCCCAAGTCGCTTACGACTCATCAATAAGATCCCATTAGACCCTTTCCTACTAGATGTCGTGATTCCTAAGGGTCAAATATCATTGATGAAGTATGTGAATGGGATCCAAAGCCAGCTACCCATCCTCTACCTTCAAATCATTCCAGTCAAGTACATGTGCAACATCTAGTATATACTATCTAAGTACTGAAACATGGAAAACATCATGAATGTGAGGCAAGCTAGGTAACAAAGCAAGATGTTAAGCGATGAGTCCTATCATCTCAAGAATCTCAAAAAGGCTAATGAAATGAGGTGCCAACTTTGAACCCCTTCCATAACGGATCAGACTCTTCCATAGGGGCACTCTCAGAAACACCTTAACACCAACTGCAAATTGCTTGTCCACTCTATGAGTATCTACATATTTCTTTTGCCTATCCTGAGTTGTGGTTACATGCTCATGTATGTGCTCCACCCACTACTCTATATCTTGAAGCATTTTAGGACCTAATAGAATATGATCTAGTCTATCCCAACTCAAACATGTACAATAAGGACAACCATACAAATCTTGAAAAGGTGACATCGCAATCGAACTGTGATACCCATTATTGTAGGAAAACTTGATGAAATATAAATAGTCCTCCCAGTGAGTCTATCTATCCATGACATACATCCTTAATATATCATCAAGCACGGGGTTAACTTGCTTTGTCTGACCATCAAGTTCAGGGTGATATGTTGAACTAAAATTTAGTTGTGCTCCAAGATCATGTTGCAAAGAAGTCCAAAATGTAGAAGTGAATACTAGATCCCTATCTGATATAATCTTGTGGGGAATTCCATGTAGCCTCACAATATCCTCCATTAATATTCTATCTATTGAAGTTGTTTTATAGGATGCTCTCATAGGAGAAAAATGTGCCACTTTGGTCAATCGGTCAATGGTAACCATAATGGTATCATGTCTACAGGGATTTATAGGCAAACCTACAATGAAATCTATCGAGATGATATCCTATTTCCATGATAGGACAATATTAGGATGTAAAAGTCATGTTGGATTTTGGTGGTTTGCCTTAACCCTCTCACACTCTAAACATCCGGCCACAAAATCAACAATGTCACGTTTCATACCAAACCAATAGTATATCGAGTAAGGTGTTTGATGAGCCTCGTATGAGGTCAAGGTACCAAGATCATCTGATGGGGGTACATATATCTAGCTCATGTAATGCAAAATATTATCTGACTCCAAAACATAGCCTAAAAACCTGCCCTCCAAAGGTCTCTTTTACTCAATTTTAGCTCTCACTTCCTTGTACCAAGCATTTGAAGGAAGTGTCTGGAGTATACAACTCCATAAATCTACACCAAGAGTCAAAGTTGATATCCCATGTCTCCTACGACTCAAGGTGTCAACTACCAATTTTTCCTTACCCTAGATGTACTTGACCTCAAAGTCATACTCACAAATAAACTCCACCCATCGCCTCTATTTAGCATTCAGGTTAGGCTGGGTAAAGATATATTGTAAGCTGCGATGATCACTATGAAGCTCAAATCGGTGTCCCAATAGAAAATGTCTCAATCAGACTAATGCATGAACTATTATTGTTAACTCAAAATCATGTGTATGATAGTTTAATTAGTGCTCCTTGATTTTGTGAGATTCATAAGCAATCACCCGTCCTTCATGCATAAGGACTTCTCCTAGACTTTCCAAAGAAGCTTCAACACACACCAAAAAATCACCTATTGGGTCTGGTATTGCTAGGATAGGAGTGTTGGTCAGATACTTCTTGAGGTTTTGGAAAGCCTCTACACACTTCTTTGTCCAAACATACTCCTTCTCTTTCCTTTGGAGAGAAGTAATTTGATATGCAACCCTAGAGAAGTCCTTGACAAACTTGCGATAGTATCCTGCCAAGACCATGAAACTGCAGACTTTGGATATATTGTTGGGGGTTGGCCTATCTTCTATAGCCTGAATCTTGGAAGAATCCATTGAAATACTCTCACCTAAGATTACATGCCCCAAATACTGAACTTCAGATTGAAAGAAGTCACACTTTGCACATTAGCATATGATTGATTGTCAGGAAGACATTGCAAAACCAATTGTAGATGTTCTGCATGTTCTTCCATGGTTTTAGAATACATCAATATATCATCCAAGAAGACAAGGACAAATGATCAAGGTAAAAACAAAATACACCATTCATTAGACACGTGAAAACAAATGGAGCAACGTGGATGCACGTAACTAATGGTATCCTAACTTAAGATAAATCTTGGAGAATATCATAGCTCCCTTTATTTGATCAATAAGAGCATCTATCCTTGGAAAAGGGTACATGTTATTGATCATTACCTTGTTCAACTATCTATAGTCAATGAACAAGCATAAAGATCCATCTTTCTTCTTAACAAAGAGTACAGGTGTTCCTCGTGGAGAAACACTCAAATGAATACTACCCTTCACCAAAAGATCCTCTAATTATAGCTTAAGCTCACTCAACTCTTGTGTGGTCATATGAAATGGTGCTCTATATATAGGTTGTTCTCCTAGAACAAGATCAATGCAAAAATATATGTCACACTTAGGTGGCATACCCAGAATCTCACTAGGAAAGACATCGATGAATTCTTGAAGTATGGGGTGATCAAGAGTATTTTCCTCTGTTTCTACTTCATCTAGCTCATTCACTATTATATAAAATACTTGACATCCCTTTCACATATTTCTCTTGAGTTGCATAGTGGATATCATATGAAGAGATATAGAATGTTGAATTCCCACTATCTCACAATCCTTGCCAACATCATCTTTGCATTTGATTATCTTTTATCTACAATCAATGTTGGCTCCATGAGAACCTAACCAATCCATTCCAAGGAAAAAATCATATGATCCCAAAGGAATCACACAAAGTTCAACCATGGTGGTGAATTTACCTAGGTCCAACTCACACTTACATACCAGAGAGTTTGTCGATATCCTTGCCCCAATGGCTAACTCTACTTGCCAACCAATGTCTTGGTTTACTACCACTAGCCCACATCTCTCTACTATATCTAAAAGAATCTATAACTCTTAAATCAAATAAAATAAAAAGAGAAATACCTCTAGTGGCACCAAAAGTCTCTACCATATTACCCTTATATTTTGCCTGATGATGGTTCTCTACTGCAAATACCTTGTGATATATGTCAGCATCCCTTATAGTAGGTTCAAAAGTTGCAGGTTTTTGTCCTGAAAAATGTGATGCATGCTAAGGGAAATTCACTATAATGTGACCATGTTGCCTACATGAGAAGAAACCATTCCCTCTAACGTGACCTCTCCCAATGGAGGGTGCACTAGACTGTTGATAGTTTCATGTGCTCACAACTAAATGTGTGCTTTGTGCAGGCTGACTGGGATGATTGTGTCTATTGTGCAAAAAGTTATGAAATTTTTTAGAGTGAGAACTACCATTATGTGTTGTAGGATCTGTCCCCTTTTGTTGCTAACTATGAAAATAGGTAGGAGGTTTCTTGAAGTTTCTCGCTTCTTGGTTTTGATTCCCTCTATAGCCTGAAGGAGTAGGAACACTAGTCTAAACTCCTATCTGTCCATCATGTCCTAGAGCCAAATTTGCCTCAACCAAAGTAGCCTTAATAACTATTTCCTTGAGGGTCTTGGGTTTGAAAACCTTAACCCCTTCGATGATGTGACCATTGAGTCCCCTGATGAAATGTTGTAGCATGAGTGGTGACTGATCACTAAATCCTACATGGGGCCTAAGCTCGAAGAAATGATGCTCATAATCTTGAACAAACATGGATAATTATCATAAATTATAGAACTCATTTATGTGTATTATTGTTGTTGCCACTGATTAGATAGGAAACACTCTTGAAAGTTTTTAAGGAAAAGATCCCAAGTGACAGTCTCCATAGTAAGTCTCAGTTTCTAATCCTCAATTTTCTACCAAGAAGTTGCAAAATCCTCGAGGCTCATAATGACACATCTTTCCTTAAAATTGGTATCTAACTATTGCATGGTGAAACATCGATCTAAAACAATGAGCCAAGTCTCTACCTCAAAAATGGTGCCAAGACCATTAAAAGGAGGAGGTCGTGATCTCAGAAGGTCTCTCATATTATTGTCCTTTACGACTCCCTGACTAAGGGTAGTGTCCCTCCTTTTCAGACTTCTAGATCTCTGTCTCTCCTCATTATCAAAATGGTGTGATGCTTCCTGTTTGGCCTTATCTTATGCAGGTAGACACTCTAGAATAGTCTAGAGAATATGCATAGCATTGTGTTATCCTAAATCACCATGGTGTTCTCCACCATCCTCTTTCATATTCTCCTCAACTCACTAATTCACAAGATGGATAGGAAGTCTACTTCTTCCACATCCCCTACTAGGACCTCCACTTCGGCCCCTAGAAATAGACCTAGTCTCAATGACCATCTTTCGTACAACATACAACAAGAAGGATGAAATAATTAAGACATGAAGAAATTGTAAAAATAATGGGTCTGAAATACAAGTGTGTTATATGTCTAAATTTTGTTTTCAAGTTTTAACTACTAGACATCTAATGGGCATACAAAATTCCCAGAGCTCTTAGTGTTTGAAACTCTGTGTGTGTGTGTGTGTGATTGGTTAATATTGCTTGGGTTCCCTAGCAGGGCATTACAAGTCACTTGGGGGCTTGATGTTTCTTTGTCTCCTTGACCTTGATAAGATTATTCTTATACATTGATCTACTTTACCGTGAGCATTATTTTTTCTCTGATCTACTTTACCATGAGCATTATTTTTTCTCATACTCTCATTAAAGTGGGGGCTAAATGTATCATCTTCAAATTTTAGCACCCATAATTAGATGCTCTATTAGGCTCCATTTTGGTGATTTAAAGATTTGATGTATGCTATGCTTAATCCTAGCAACCTTATTCTTCTTTTCCTGCATCTTTTCCACCATCCTAATACTCAGTTCAAAATTGGGTTAACTCTCCTAGGTATAAAATGTTTTAAATGTTTACTACCTAGGAACATAATGTTTCAAACACTATGTTCCTTCACTTTTTTGCCCAAATTTGGCTTAAAGTCCTATCTTGGGGTGTTAGTGAGAAAACACATCCCATTGTCACCCTGACTTATTTTTTAATCTCAAAATGATGAATAAAGTATATAAACACCATATATATCCTCATTTTGATATCCACAACTATTTTCAAGCATTCATGATCAAGAAACATTCAACCAATCAAGCATTCAACCAATTGGATTCAAGCTTTGAAGGCAAGCATCCAAGATCCAGTTTCCACAATTCATTCAAGTTAGTTCCAAGGTAATCTTCTCCATTGAAGAAAATTTCTCTCTCATGATGGCCAAGAAAAGGATTTATCAATCAAGCAATAAGGTCCTTCCTTCCATCTGCATTCATATCTCCTTGATTGCAAGTGATTATCAAGCATATCTGCATTGAAGATCTAGGAGTGGCATTCATAGATCCATGAATTTATGAGGGAATACTTTATCCCTATTGTACATTCCAGGTTCAACTCCTTGATTTCAATCACATTTAAAAATCTTCATGGGTATAAGAGATTCCTACATCCGTCCATGAGGGTTTATGTAAGATGAATCAACCATTTATCTTTTTACATACTTTCCTTATACAATTTCCTTTCATTTTCAAGGTTGATTCCTAAATAGAGGTTTGACCAAGGAAAACCCTCTTTACCTAACCTTTTCCCCATTTTTTCATGCATGGGAACAAGTTACAGAGCTGTTAGAACTTTTTCAAAAATATCAGAAATAGTTGGAGGATCCCTACAAATTTCAGTCAAAAGAACCAACTACAAAATGTCTAAAATATTATGTGCCCAGGTAAAAAATGTCTAAAATGTTTTGTAACCATGTAAAAAACATCTGAAACATTATGTACCTAGGTATAGAGTGTCTAAAATATTTTATACCTTGCAACTTCAACTTAGATTGAAATCACAGGTTAGTACAGTAGTCTACACCTTGATTCGACTCATTTCTGATTTCAAGCTTATTAGTTATTAGTCTTTTTATTTCTAATTTTGTCTCTATTCATCTATTTCATCATCTACATTGCATCTTTCTTCTTTTCTATTTTTAAATTATATATTTAGCAAATATCACTACCCCATTTAGCACTTTGGTCCTCACTTGAGCCTATTGGGACATCTCCCTTCCTAGTGTGCAAGTTTGAAAAGGAGGAGTAATCAAACCCTTTGTCTTTGCCCCCCTTTTCATCATGTACATATTTGGTGATGCCAATTTATGACATTTCATCTTCTAATTTTGGTGGTTAGGTATACTTTGTATTCATGTTGTACTTCTAGGTTCACCTCATGTATATCTTTGGTGAACTCAATGCATGACATTTCCATTCTGATTTGGTATCTATATCTCCTTTGTATGCATTGAATTAGTTAATATTTAATGCATTTTATGCATTAAATCTTCATGTTTGATTTGATGGTTAGAAATGTCTTATTGTGATTAGTTGATGAATGTTTACATATCTCTTTCAAAGATCATATTTACATTAGATCTATTTGTTTTTATCTTCTTGTGCATCAGTGTTATTATAATTAGTCCTACTTATAATATTCTAGCTAGGAGAAGTTGTAGACTTATGGGTTCATTTAATCCCGAGTCCTCTAAATTTCCTAGGAATCTTGATAATACCAACATGAATACTAATTACATTCCTCCTATTGTTGAGAACAACTCTTTCCACTCTTCTCGCGATGAATATGATACCTTAAGAGTTCCTCCTATGCAATCCCAAAATCTTTCCCATGACTTTGAAAATTATGAGCAATGATTAGAATAAGAAAACTCCAATCTCGATATCATCTTCATAGTAGAAGGTTTAAGGAAGGTAATTAAAAAAAATCCTCCCAAGTACCAATCATAGGATAGATTAAATAAGATTAAATATGCTTGGGTAGCCTTATCCCTATACCCCCAAGAAAATATTAAAGCTCACTATTCTAGTGGCTGACATTCCTGCAATCTATGGGATGTTGTTGATTAGATGTTTTTGTAAAGACTTGGGAGGGGAGAATCAAATGGATCAGTTTTATGACACAATACTAGTAGAAGGGGAAAAGGTCCATTTGAGACTTGCAAGCAAAGAAACTTTCACTTTCCAAAATTCTAGAGATCCAAGAGCAGACATTTTGTATGTTGATACTCTTCTAGGAACATATATGTGTACGAAAGATGAAGAAAATATGATAGTATGACTTGTCTTCCCTACCAAATGAATTTACAGACTCTTGAGTTTGATGTTAGTCATTCCTCAAATTTCTCTAGATGGCTATAAATTCCCTTCAGGGTATAAGCTAGAGTTCAAAAATATAAACAATGTTATAGAATATGAAGCCCTACTACTAGGACTTGTTTTAGCTAAAGACAAAGGTATCAAACATTTGAAGGTCTAGGGTGACACTGAGCTGATGGTGAAGCAAATCAAGAAAGATTATACTACAAAGAATAATAGGTCGAGACATTATAGAAATAGAGTGCGGGACTGTATTGAAGATTTTGATGCTTTTGGTATTGAAGTAGTCCCTAAAGATAAAAATAGTAGATCTAACTCTTTGGTAATTTCTACATCCCTTCTACTACCACACCCAGATTTCAAGGATAAAAAATTTAATATTGACATGGTATACTGGTCTAGTGTTCCTGATAATGTAAATCATTGGGAAGTTTTCAATAATGATAAACAAATCATTGACTTTATTGAACAAAGAGGTTTATTTGAAAATCACTTCTTCAAAGGCAACATTGATGAAAGTAATGAATCTAACCATGAAGAAGCTTACTCTAAAGAAGGAAGAAATGAGATCATCTAGTTGAAAAGGAATAAAATACCCAAAGGTCTGGTCGCTCTAGAGAATCTATTTGATAGGTATGGGAGATACATTAGACAAAACAAAGAAAGGAAACCTACAAAATATCCACTGAGTACAAGAAAATTAACATTGAAATTGAAGAATATCCTAACTTAGTGTGCGTTGGAAAATAGTGTACTCCCAAAGAGAAATAAGCTTTGGTGTCTTGACTTGGTCACTTAAAAAATATCTTTGCAATATTTTACAATGATTTAAAGAAGTTCAAGGGTGGAAAAGTACATCATCACTTCCCACTAAAACCTAGCACTACCCCTTTTAGGAAAAAGTAAAGGAATTACAACCCCAAGATTGAAGTGGCCATGTTTAAATAAATAAATAAGATGCTCAAAGCTAGGATTATATATCTCATCCATCATTCCACTTGGGTTGCTAATATTGTGATTGTAAGGAAGAAGAATAGTGAAATAAGGATTTGTATAGATTTTTAATTTTAAATCAAGCATTTTTAAAAGATAACTTTCCCTTGCCCAAGATGGATCATATATTGCAAACGGTCTTAAGATCATAAATTTTGTCCATGTTAGATGGCTTCTCAGGATATAATCAAGTGGAGGTAGTGCTAGAGGATAAGAATAAGACTGCATTTAAAACTCCTATTGGTGTTTTCCCCTATATTAGAATGTCATTTCCCCTTATTAATAGAGGAACCACATTCCAAATAGTCATGGATCTTGTTTTTGGAGATTTGAAGATTAAAATAATTACATATTATTTAGATGATCTTACCATTTTCTACAAGAAATGTGCCCGACATTCACATGACTTGGAGATAATTTTGTAAAGATGTTTAGAGTTTGGTGTTTCTCTAAACCTAAAGAAGTCTATATTTATAGTGACTAAAGGTAAATTGCTTAGGCACATTGTTTCTAAAGGAGGGATAAGATTTATCCAAAAAGATTAAAAGGCATTCAATAATTGCCTCTTACCTATTTCTCAAGATAGCACTAGATATTTTTTGGTTAGGTAAATTTTCTTTGAATGTTTGCAACAAATTTTGCTAAAATCACCAAACATACTGTAGAAATGATCAAGAGTTAACCCACCTTCAAATTAATTACAAAAGGGAAAAATGATTTTAAAGATATTAAAGATGCAATTGAAAGTGCTCTCACCCTACTCCACCTTGATAACAAGAAATATTTTATCATATACTTCTATGCATTAGAATACACTATGTCAGCTATCCTACTCTATAGAAGAATGATTATGATATAGAATCTCCCATCTCATTTATGAGAATCCCCTTCAAAAAGCATTAACTAAAGTACTCCCTTGTGGAGAAACACACATATGGTGCAGTGCGAGATTTAAAATTTTTAAGATTCTATATAATTCACTATCATGCAATAATTTATGTCCCAAATTCAAGAGTCAAGATCATATTAACTCGGTAAGATGCAGAATACAATAAAAGAGGTACCGAGGTAGCCAAAATACAAGAGTATGATGTAGATTTACAACCTACAAAGCTAGTTAGAGGAAGAGGCTTGTGCAAGATGATAGCAGAAAACAAACATGGGGATGAAGAGAGTTTCCCATTAGTCTTCTTCACCTCGACAACTGACGAGTGGTTTAAAAATATTTACTACTTTCTTACATATGGAGAATGTCAATAACACTTGGTTTCTCAATAAAGGATAAATTTGAATAATTTGAAAGCTCAAAAGTATTTTTGATGGGAAGGTAAGCTATATAAGAAAGGGGTTGATGAAACTTTATTGAGGTGCATAGATAAAGAAAAACACAGGAAACTTCTAAAAACTTTTCATGATGAAGCTTGCAGATGTCATTTTTCATCATTAGTTACAACATATAAGATAATTAGATAGAGGTTTTACTAGTTGAACATATTCAAGGTCACTTATGACTGGATCTCTAAGTGTTGGAAGTGTGCAAAATTTTCAAGCACACCTCATTTAGTCACTTTGCCTTTAAGGTTGGTTGTTATAGAGGAACCTTTCCACCCATGAGGACTAGATTTTGTTGTGCCTATGAACCCTAATTATCACATGGGACATATTCATATCTTGACTATCACTAATTAATTTACTAAGTGGATAGAGGTTTCTCCCCTAAAAACTACCACATTTGAAGTTGTGATTGATTTTCTTAAAGAAAACATTTTAGCAAGATTTGGTATTTCCAAGAAACTAGTAGCAGATAACACAAGCATCTTTTCTTCCTCTAAGTTTACTTCTTTCTATTATGAGCATGGAATTAACCTATCACACTCCTCAAACTACCATCCATAAGGGAAAAAAAGTTGATTCCAACAAAAAAAGCCTCCTACTAATCATTAAGAAGTTGGTGGAAGAGAATCAGAGAAGATGATATAAAGCTCTTTATGAAGCCTTATGGGATGATAGAATTACCTATAAAAGAGCCATAAGCATACCTCCTTTCCAATTCATGTATTTGATTGATTGTGCATTACCTACTCCCTTGGAATTGTCAACTCTAAACTTGCAAAAATATATTGAAGATGGAGAGATTCAATCATCTCTAGAAAGAGGATCATGTATCTTAACAAGTTGGAAGAAAAAAGGGCTGAATCAAATAATAGGATAGCCAAGCATCAAGATATGGCTAAAATAATTTTTGAGAAAAAGTATAGATAAAGGAATTTTTTTTAGGAGACTTAATCCTCATTTGGGATTAAAGAAGAGAGCCTAGAGGGGCGCACAAGAAATTTAACTCTTTGTAGACTGGTCCTTTCATCATTAGAGTGGTTGTAGGAGAAAGTACTTACTACTTGGCCTATTTAGATGGAACTCACTTGCCTCTTTCCTATAATGGGCAAGATCTGAAGCTATGTAACTAGTAGTTATCTCCCCCTCCCTTTGTGCATAGTTCAAATTTTGGGTTTTGATAGTTTAGTTGGTGTGTATCCATTTTTGTTGTGACTCCGTAGCCCAATGAATAAGTTCTTTTTCCATGAGTTTGAGTTCTATGTGTCCTCTTAGTCCCTGTCCCTATTCAAATCCAATTGTTACCCATTGTTCCTATAAATTTAGATTATCTCCTTTAAGTCATTAATTCTCCTCTACTCATTCTTTTCACATTCATTGGTTCTTAAATTAACCAATCAGTTAATCAAACTTTCCTTTTAGGTGTTAAGTCTTGGTTATGTCTAAAGAGATCCAACTCTTGCTTTGTCGATCTCTTTCAATTTAGTGGAAGAGTCTCTCATTAGTTTTTTGTTCCATTAAGTATTATTCCACTAGATACTTGACTCTCGATAGTGTCATGATTAGCAGGTTCCTCACTAGTCTTATATCCACTGATCACATCTCGTCAACCTCTTTGCACACGCTTTTATTGTTCTATGATTCTTAGAGGATGTGATAACTTGATGTTCCACTAGTAGAATCTTCATAAGAGGTAACACTTGGGAACTTGACATCACAAGATGGAGTATTGCAAGTAGATTAATAATCTGGTAGAGATAATAATCCCCTAGAGAAAAAATTAAAATCTACCTATCAAGTAAGTAGTGTTCCATTATCTAAGAAAAGAAGAGCACCACTGCAAATGAGCTCAAATGAAGAGGACACCTAGTTCCTAAATCAATTAGGAGAATAAAGTACCTTAGTCTCTCTGATTATGTGCTGCCATCTAATTTTGTTGTTAATACTTTTTTAGTTAAAGTTCCAACAAGTACCTCATCCACCCCATGGCTAAAAAAGGCCATTGAAGAGAAGAAAAAGAAATACTCTCCAATCATGGAGATTAAAGTTGATACAGTTGCACACTTATTAGGTTAAACTCCCAAGCCCAAGAAGGCAAGGTAAATGGCCAGAATGGTTGTGGATCCTCAAACTAAACATCATGTGTTAGAATTTTTTGATCCTAGTGTAGACAAAAATGAATAGGAAATTATATAAGAGGAGTTCAACATAAGAAGAATTGGCATGGACCCCTTAACCATTGAAGGTGATATATACCATGTTGAGATCTTTGTATTAGTGTTGTACAAAAGATCCAAATCTATGAAAAATAAAAATTGATAACTCATTCAATATGTAGACACCCTCACCTCATTTATATGATCCACCTAGCCCATAGAAAATGCTCCAACTAGTTCACCTCAAGAGTATCCAATATAGATCTTGTCAACTCTAATAAGTTGGAGTCTATCAAAAGAGCCCAGGAAATCATTAAGGTAGTAGATGAATAGTCAAGACAAATGATCATCAAAGGATTGTCTCTCATTGAATATGACCTAATAAATTATGACACACTCAAGGAAACAATCAATCTTCACCGAGCTGAACTATAAAAAGTAAAAAAAGAAACTGGTAGGCTATTATTTGACTTCCTAGAGATGTAGGAAATAGCCAAGTTACCCCCCTTAGTCTTAATGTCAAAAAATCTTATTGATGATTATGACTCTAATAACATCACTCTTTGGGTAGAAATGATGGATTGGAAACACCATGTTATAAAGGACCTCCAGTCTACTCTTACAACATCCATCATTAAAAACAAGAATCTCCAACATGGCCTGAGAAGCCACTTTTCTACAATTGGTATAAACATATATGGGGATGATTAGAAATAAATGCTAGAGGGAGAAATTGTAAAGGAAAATTTTTGTCAAGGGCTTAAGGAAAACCTCTCTTCAAAGGCTAAGTTTAAATCCCTATATAATGAATAAAGGATGCAATAATAGTATTGGACTCTATTAGTCATAAGGTGAAGGACATCCCATGGGAGATCATGGAGGTTAGAAAGAATGTAACAAAGTGGAGAATAATGGTTAGAGATACATCTAAAAAAATTAAAGAAGAGACATCACTAATCCTCATTAAATTCACATATAGAAAGAGGACAAATCCATAGGTAATACAATGGCCCTAGGGCGATGCAACAGATGTAGCAGTGCAAGTATAGAAGGAGTTGGATGAGTTGGAAGAGATGGAAGAGATGGAAGAAGAGGAAGCAGATGCGGACAAGGAGGATTTTTAGTTAATGTTCTTTACTTGTGTAATCACCTAAGAATGGACAAGATTAAATCATGTGAGCAACCAAGGCAAAATCAAAGCAATTAAATCAAATCAAGATACAATCAAAGCTAAATTGCAATCAAGCCAATAATTAAATTTAATTGAACATCAAAAGCCATAAAATAAATTTAAATCGAATAAATCAAATGAAATCAATAAATTGTGTAATTAATCTAATTAATTGCATAGTCCATTTAAATCAAATCAACCCATTCAAGAGGTATACGTGGCTAAACATATTAAATAAATTCAATTATTAAATCCTAATTTTCCTTCAACCACCAAATGGTAGGAAAATGCATCAACCAATAGGATTTAAGGATCAAGCTCACATGGATCAAGCTCAAATCGAATCTCCATCACACATAGAGAGAGAGCATCTTGTCCACCCATTTTGTCTCCTTGTCCCAAGCTTTGAGGAAAATTTATTTAAATGGTCTCCAAAGGTGAAACCATGGACTAAACCTCAACTCAACCATGATCAACTCAACTCCACCCCCTACCCTTGCCAAAATCTATAAAAGCAAGGCATAATTGAAGCACAAATCATCCACAAATATGAGAATAGCACAAAACCTCTTGCAATTTATAGCTAGAAAGGCAAATTGAGAGCTAATTAGGTTTATTTCATTTTGGAATTAATCTTTTAGCTTTGTTTATCATTCTTTCTCATGTTACGATTTTCACTAATGGAAGCTTATTGAGAGCTTTGCATTAGCAAACCTAATTAGAGATCCATAGAGTACTCTTAAGAGTACTTATCACTGATACCAATTTTTGGATTACAGAGAGGATGGTGAATCAGTAATCCCTGATTCCAAATACCTACAAATATTTTCTCTGATTAACTTGGTGACAACTCGACTAAACACACTTTACTATTTATCAACAATAATAAATAAACTTTAACAATCAGTAAATCATTCACACAATTAATTCATCACATGTAACACCAGTATTTAATGTGGAATACCCATCTTTGGGAAAAACCACTGTTGGAATTATCACCCACTAAGAAAATACTCTTCTGAAGTATGCTTGGTTAAGAGTCAATCTTGTTAAAGATTACAATACATACTGTTAGGTGTGACCCATTCAAGGGATTTACCCTAGACATGTTAGGATCTTCATTGTATTAGGAGTGGCCTAGTTAGAGGCCTTCAAAAACTCTTTAGAATGTTACCTTTTGCAAGGATTTTACAATAAGACTGTTAGGTCCACTCTGTTAAGAGATTTCTCTGTTACAAATGATAATAAGCAATAGTAAATATATTGACCTGTAAACTTGCAACTATCTTTGCATAACCAGATCCTTTATGCACTCTTCTATCTTCACTTCAATTATTCACTTTCCACTGGCATCAATACTTCATCGGATCTTGCTTTCCCACTCAAAATTTATTTGTTCCTTCTTCACTACATCAGTTGGTGACTCTTCAACTATTCAATTTGCTATCCATTTGTTCATACAAATCCATACTTTATATAGATATGTTTTTCTGCTTAATCTCCTCTATTACATTTTTCTTTGACCAATCTCAGTCATCCAATTCATTATACCTTGAATCTAGATCTTGGTAACACGTTTTATGTTCACCTAAGAACTTAAACTTTATTGAAACTTGTTCCTTCTTCTTTGACCATTTAGATCTAGTCCTTAGATCATCATCATGAATTTTCCTATCTGTAGATCTATGTAACTAACTTTCCTTGTCATCATAACCATCCAAATCATCATAACTAATCATTAAATGTCATTTCAATCCTTGTATTTAATATTTGTTCATTACTCAGTAGATAACTCTAAATTTTGGTTAACTTTTCTCGGTGCCTAAACCTTTCTTTTATGTTTAGTGCCTTGAGTTCCTTCACCGCAACATACTTCCTTTTGCATTTTACCTTTACCGAGTGACTTTTCCTATTCGGTGGCCAAAACTCTTTTGCTTACCGACTTGACAAATATTCATTATCATGCTTTACGGACTTAACATAATCATATGTTAGGTAGAAAAAATTTATATCAACATAATCTAATCATTGTCTAATATGTATCAGTTGCCCATTTAAGTTCGTCAACTTCACAACATCTTATTTCTTCTTCTCCTTAACTCATTTAACTTATATCATATACCGAATGATATGGCAACGTAATATAAACCTAAAATCAATTGCTTGACATCAATGACAAGACAATAAATGATCTAACCTTTCTAATATCATGTATTCCTCTAATCTTGGTCAATCTTCATCATCATCACCTATCAATTATAGTAACAATAATGTATCGATATTTTCAATGTATGAACAACTACTAGCTCGATATCATGTAGAGCATAGTTTTGTTTATATCTCTTCAATTTCATAAACTAATAGGAAATAACTTTCCCTTCTTGAATAACATTCTACCTAAGGGATTTTCCTAGCGCATCAACAATATTCCTAAATTGGTCTTTCAGATTAGGAACTTATAGAATAGGTGTATTAGTTACTATTTTTTATTTATTCGAAGGCCTTTGAATTTGCCTTGACCATTCAAATATTTTTTCTCTTAGCTCCTATAGATAATATGTCAACTACAAAAAGATCTATTGTTTTCATCCAATAAGAAACTTTATATATAAGGTTTTGATGCAATTTGGTTTTTGTATTAAAATGGAAGGTATATTCTCATTTTATTAGAGTAGAAATGGAAGGGTTAAGTTACTCTAACTTGGTTAAGGGTTATAGAAGGTTTCATGCACTAGCTATGATTTTGCATTCAATTTATAGTATTGGGTGTGTTCATAAGTAACTATGTTGTGGGAATGAATCATTGTGTTATTGCATAAAAAAATATTAAAAGGATTCATCCATTAAAATTTCCATAAATGTCTCAGTAAGGAACACAACATGATGCAAATATTTATAATGTAAAAGTATAAATGCGTTGACAAGTAAAGATACATTTTTATTTCCATTGAAGCCATCAAGCATTAGGTCTTAGTGGATCCTAAAGGGTCTTAAGGAATCTTAGGACCAATTAGGACCTAATAGTTAGTCTTTATAAGGGGTCCTAGGGTCGTTGATAGTTAATGTGCCATAGGGGGTCTTTACGGGTCCTAGGGTGTTCTAATGGGACCTAATGTGTCCTAATGGGGCTTAATTTGTCTTAATGGGTCCTAATGTGTCCCAATAGGTATTAAGGGGTTCTTGGACCAATTAATATCTAATTAGGACCCCTTAAGACACTTATTACACAATAGGACCCATTATGTATCATAAGGATCCTAATGTGTTTTAGTGGCTCCTAAGGGGTACTAATTGGTCCTAAGTAGTCCTAGGACCCCTTAAGACCCATTAGGACCAATTAGGACCTGATTAGGACCCCTTAGGATACTTATTATAGATTAGGATCTAGGACCACTTAGTACCCATTATGACCCCTTACAATATATTGGGACCACTCGAGACCCATCAATGTTTTTGATGCAGGAGCATCCTGGGTGTAAGAGCAATCTTGCATCACCCAAAAATATTTTTATTTTTGTATTCAATAAGGGTTATCTTGTGCAGAGTTGCTATTTATGGAAACTTGCTATTTTTAGTAAGTTGGTCTTACGATCTCGGAATGTCTGATTTTACATATGGAGGTTCATCTCAGTCATATCAGCCTGCCAGCAAAGTTTCATGGCTAGATCAGGTCTAGTTTTGAAGATATTGAAGATTTTTGGTATTGGCAACAGGGTACAGAAACTTCGAACTCAATTTTGAAGGCTTTAGAGGCCCCGAATGAGGTCAAAAATTTGGGTGACAAATGCTTTGCACCAATCAAGCTTGTAGAGCGCTTCGTGGCATTTCCAGAATGGGGTTATAATAGCCAATCGGGTCAACAGGCGATGACTTATGGTCTTCGGAAGTTGGGTCACCTGAAATGGTAGAAAATAATTTTTCTTCAAAATTTCTGTTTGGGTTTCAAAACTCATTTTGAGCTGACTTTGATGTAATAAATTATAAAATAAAATAATTCTAAGTTGGGTCGGCCCTTAGGGCTAAATTTCTGGAACCTTCTCGAGTAGTGGAAATTGCCTATATAAAGAAGGCCCATAGTGTTGTCTAGGGCAGTTCTGGGTATTGATTTGAAGCTTTGTCCTACAGAATATTGTAAGGGAATGCCCATGTGGCTTTGCATATTGTAATTCTGAAAGTTTGTAATTCCACATTTGTGGAGATAATAAGAAGCCAATTTTCTGTTCTTGCATATTATTGTTGTTGTTTCTCTATTTTTGTTATGTGCTTGTGGTATTAAGGGGAGCACCCTTCATCAGTTTTGTATGATAGTTAATGTGTTATAGGGGGTTAGAAGGGGTCCCAGGGTGTTCTAATTTAACCTAATGGGACCTAATGCGTCCTAATAGGTTCTAAGGAGTCATAGGACCACTTAGGACCAATTAAGATCCAATTAGGACCATTATGATACATAATGGGTCCTAATAAGTCCTAATGCGTAATAAGCATCCTAAGGGGTCCTAATTGGTCCTTAGTGGTCCTAGGACCCATTAGGACTCGATTAGGACCCCTTATAAACCATTAATTACAAGTCAATAAACCCTATATAAACCCTTCATTATACACCCTATATAAACCCTTCATTATAAGTCAATGCACGCTATATAACCCTTATATGATCTTATGTGGACTAATGCATATAATTAACTAAATGTAGCTTATTTAAGGGTTACCCTAATACCAAATATGTGCATATGGATATATTAGTTTAACTATAACTCATATTCATTAACCATAAGGTGTTTATTAATTATACTTGTTAATTCAATAATAAAGTTTAGGTACATGATAATCTATTGATGTAAAATAAGTCATATAAGGTACATTTAGTTAATTTGTTAAGTCATATGGAATACATTTTTATCCATCCATATTATTTTCATTACATATAAATTCATACATATATAAATCACAATTAATTTGATCATATTAGACATCATCATTTCCATCCATTGTAAACATCATAAGCATCCATTGTAAACATACATCATAGGAATCATATGCATAACATAACATAACTCATCAGGTGCATCATACATCATAATAGGAATTCATTATAGAGATCATACATGTGTACATCACATAGATATTATAAACATCACCCATCCATATAGGAACATGATACATAACCATCATAATCATACATTACATCACATCCATCCTGCATAATTACACATGTTTGCACATCATATCATAATAAATCATAATCATATCACACATCCTACATATACAACACATTAGAATTATCATAAACATGTTGTAATCCATCACATATGCATCATAAATCACCATCCATCACATACATAATAAACAACCCATATTCCATCAATAAACACATCATATAAGTCTGTTTCCAAAAATCATGCCTCATCTCATATATATCAAAAAATAATGTATCAATCATAATAAAAAATCCTTAAAGGTTCAAAAAATGTCACACAAAATGAGCGCTAGCTGATACTCTCTTTGTCTCCATCTCCTAGAGGTGGCATGGTGCTACTACTTGGACCTATTGGAGGTGCTCCATAAATTAAAAACATTAAAAGGTACATCATGAATTAATTATGTAATGACATTAAAATTAAAAACATAATGAATTAATTATGTAACTATATAATCCAAATAAAATTCTATCAACAAATCAATATCAATAGATAATATACTAATCACATACCTCATACATTTCAATCATTTTATTGATCTTCTTCTTTATCCAACTCTTTGTTTGTATCATCCGATTCAGATTCAACATTGTAAGGATTTGTCACATCATCATCATCATCATCATCATCATCATCATCATCATCATTGATATATGTTTCGATAATTGCATCATCCACATGGATATCATCTCCATGAACATTAACTCCTACATCATCATGATCTAGTTCCTCTTATTCAACATCTTCGTCAAGCACATCATCAACTAACTATTTATCTTGATCATCATCTACATCATATTGTACTTCTTTGGTATCTTCTTCTTCCATCACTTATACTTTACCTGCCTTCTTCTTGGATCATATCTAACAACAAATGACCAACTGGGTTTATGTGGAACCTTTGAGTAAAATATCTTCTCACATTGGCTTGGAAGAACATAGGGATCGTTTCCAACTTGCTCGAATGACCTCGTATTAGCCATTGTAAATCTATTATCATGTTTAATAATAATTCTCTTAGGATCATTTTCATTCTATCGTAGCATGTACCATTGGATGATGAACATAACTAATTTGAAGGATTTAAAGTCACACTCAAGTATATCATCCAAAATCCCATAGTGTCAATTTTATGAGACTCCAAGATGTATGTCTTCTCTATATGAAACATTAGTCACCTAAAAGACTGCAATTATCCTAGAATCACAAGTTTTCTTTTTGTCATCCAACTTTTTGATTCAAAAATTTATGACCATTGCACCACATAGCCTTGTGGTGTTTCACCTACAATATGTCAAACATGTAAAAATTATTGCATTACTAGTTGATAAACATATTTATTCTTGGTCGAATGTATGTAAAAAAATAACACACACACACACACACACACATATATAATTTAAAAAAATTAAATTATATGGGTAATTAATATATTTATAGGTACCTGTTTATCTCTTAAACCATATGCTAAATCAATTTCCCTTGGTGTAACATTGAAATCTCCATTACGATGAGCTTATTCAACTAATGAAGCCACACCTTCCCATGTTAATGCATGACTAGATTGTTAACATTGTTCAATCCATACCATCATCCAATCAAGATTGTTTGCAACATACAAATGTAGTGTATCCTACTCTCGAGATATTATATAAAAAAATAAAAATTACAAATGATGTATAATTAGTTAATTACCACAGTTTACAATCTTAATTTATAATTGATGTTTATTGAAGATTAATAATTAATTAAGTAAAATATATATAAAAACCAAATGTAAAATGTATTCTAATTAATGCCCATGAACATCTTATTATTACCTCTCTCTTTCCTTAATCTACCTTTCCTCATCAGGCACTCCCCTCTGAATTTGATAATGGAGTTGGGATCCCAAATGTGATCTACATGGATCTTTGCTACAAACTTAGGAAGATATTCAGTAATGTACACCTTAGTCTGGTATACTATATATCCCTCCACCATATAACCCTCAGGATGTTCTCTTTGTTGAGTCAAAGCCTTCAAAACTTTCAAGTGCCTCTCAACCATCCACATTGACCTTGTGTGTATAGGTCCACACAATTCAATATCCTCAACTTGGTGTATGATGTAATGTTTTTGTGCATTGAAATTTTTTGAAGGTAGATACTTTTCCATTTCACACATTAGATGAGGAATTTTTCTCTTCCAATAACTTATATGTTCTTTATAGATTTATTTAGATGACAACTATCTATAAGTGATTCAAGACACAAATATATTAACAGGATTTAACAAAATAATATACAATATATTACATAATAAGTAAAAAAAATATCTATACAACAAATTGAACAAATATCACTACTTACCTCATATTTTCCAAGATCATATATAACTTACTTGACATTATTGTCGAAGTGATTTGGGAGAGATGGAGGCAGAACACACTGCAACAATTATATAATGATCTTTTCATTATTTTCCCAAAACAAGTTTACATAATACAATGAAAAGTACATGGAGTATATAAACATATAGTAAATATACAAGAAAATAAATTATCTTAATGAAGGTATGTCAATCATGTAATTTTATCCATGACCCAAATTCACTTTTTTGTATTATGATATTGTTTATGTTCGCTAAAAATCCTGTGGGAAATCAATTTTTTCATATGACTTCTTTTATAACATTGCTTTATTGCTTCGTTAATAATTAAGGAAGGGTGCTTATATTAATTTGATCCCTATCCCTATTTAATTGGATGACATTTTTCATTGCATTATTGGATTCCTAAATGTCGCTACAAATTTTAACAATTTTTTCTTTGTCACTCCTTCCATCCAATATTTTTTATAACGTCTATATTATATTCTTTCTTATATGTATAGTATCAAACAAATGCACAATTTGCAGCTTCTCATACTAGGGAAACTTACTAAATTGTTTGGTATAACTTTTTAGTCCCTTTGGAAGCTGGTCTTTAATGCCTTGACAACCTTCATGAAGCATATATGTTAAAAAAATTAACAACAATCATTGTCAATTACAGCATGAGTAAACAAAACACAATATAAAAATATAAATTCCAAACATATCACATACGATAGATAAATAATTTAATTAAATGACATTACCTTGTCGATTAATTCTATTATATTCCAATTTCCATAGGCGAGGTGTCATTCTTCATGGTTTTGATGTAGTCTCTTCTTTCCCATTGCAAAGATGTTTTTCAGTGGTACTTATGATTTTTGTGGAGGAAGTACTTGTACTTATCAAACACCCACTTTTCTAAACTTGTTGAATGACGGGATTTTATCTTTGGACCACAAATTGGACATGTAAATTTTCCCTTTGTTTAAAGACCTGCAAGATCATGTATAATTGGATTAAATACACATTTTTCTAATTATATATATTGAATAGATTATTTTAAAAAAATGCATCATATATACTTTATAAAATTAAATATTGTTAAATTGCACAAGTTGAACTTTATAACATACCACAAAAATGTGTTAGCTCTGAGGCATCATGAATTGTCCATACAAGCATTGCATGGAATTGAAATTGTCTTTGTCCTCTTGGTCTAGAGACATTATACATTGTGACGCCATTCCATAACTTTAGTAACTCATCAATAAGATGCTCATTATATACATTCATATCTTTAAGTTGGTACTTACCTAGTTGCATGAACAAATACATTACGTAATTATTATAACCATTGTACTGTAATATATATAATTTAATGTACATGACTATTAAATGAAAAAAATACTTGGAACAATCATTACCAATATTATGTGCTCCCTCTTTATTGACATCCACAAAGGAATGTTATTGTTGATAACAAAAATAGGCCACACTGAGTAAATAGGTCTCAGCTCTCCAATGGATTGACACTGTCTGTTGTCAATGAAAGCTTGAGATTACGAGGTTTTTCTTCAAACTGTGGCCATTTTTATTCTATGTCCCTAAATTCAAAACCATATGTAGGCATTCAAATAATGTCATCTCCACTTCTATTATATGCACGATAATCCATAAATTATGCTAAGCTTTCACACCTAAATAATCATTGCATACGTGAAATAATGGGAATATAACGAAGAACCTTACGGGGTGCCTTTTTTGTTAGTTGGTCTGTTTAATATCTATTGATATGACATTTTGGTCATTTTGTTGCAAATTCATGTTGTTTATGATATATAATATGATCATTAGGGCATGCATCTATTGCTTGATACTCCATTCCAATATCTTTCATAATGGTAGATAATTATCGGTATGAGAGAGGTAGAATATTTGATGGTGGTAACTAAAATTTACCCATTAATCTACAACCAAAATAATAAATTTTTAATATAAAGAATATTAATGATACATATTTCACCCTTTATTTACTAGTGATGAAATAACAACAAAAATAGATGAGAAAAGATGACATATATGACATACCTTAACATACGTGAGATTTTTATGTTGGATAAACCATTCATGACCTTCACTTCCACCAACAAAAATATTTTAGAAAGAAGAGTTGTTTTGGAGCCTTCATAAAGGGGCTCATATGTCTTCTCAAGTACAAGTAAATCATTAACAACATCAAAGTCATCTTGATCATCATGATCAAATGTGTCAGTACTAAATGTGTCATGGATCAATGTATTTGTACCATCATCTTCAACTGTGTTTTCTAGAGCATGATCATATTCTTTCATAGGATCATTAAGTTCATCTTAGATATACACACATCCATGTTCCTCCACTTGGAAAATTGCCACATTATCTGGGCCATGATTATACATATTATGTGTCTTAGGGCACTCCACCTATATAATAATGATCAAAACAAATAAACCATGATCATGATCATGATCTTATGATCAAGTGATTTTGTTTATATATAAAATGTTAAAATGATATAAACATTTACAAATACAATCAATATGAACACTTAAAATGAACAACTTACCAATGGATGATAATAATGGCTCCCTTCAATGTGATCATGCTCCCTACAATGTTTCTTAGTTGTTGTGATTAAAAGTCTTCTCATCTTTAAGCCCTTGCAATTATTGTAGGGACTATAAATTTCCTGTCACCTTTTCTTTTCAATCTAGACTATAATCTAGCAATTGTCTCTTTATTTTGGTCTTGACGAATAGTATCTGACATGATTTTTCTTCACAGGCAACAAAATTAGACTATAAAAAAATTGGTATATAACCTTCACAAACATAGCAAAATGTTGTCGCAAGTACGAAAAACATTGTCCACGCAAGTATATATATATTTTTATGAGGCTAACCCTAAGGGTTTTTTTAAAAACTTTTTTTACTTTATTTTTCATCAAAATTTCAACAAAACACTTCGTTGGACTTCCAAAGAAGTCAGACATCATTAGAATTCTTATGAACGTCAGGCATTTAAAAAAAACAAAAATAATTTGACACATTTAACTTCATAAGATTTGACAAAATAAAAAAATTCCCATAGTTCATCAGAAATTTTTGTCAAAAAATGCACCCAAATGAGTTAATGTGATGAAATTACAAAAGTTGATATGCCATAGATTTTAAACCTTTTTAACAACTAAATGTGCAGGCTATTCCCAACAAGGAATCTCAAGTCATCTTATGAGACCAACCAAACTTAGGACATACCCACACCTAGTCAAAGCTTAACTCACAAACATAGAATATAGCACACAATAATGTAAATGAAATAGATATGCAATAGAGATGCTACCATAAAGTCTAGAACAACACATAAATCTATAAATGAATAATGAACCACCAAATATATCAAAGGTCGGAGTGCACGATTAATTTGTATTAATGATTCATAAAACATATACAGTTAAGGCCAAAGAGAGTTGCTTCTATAAGCATGAGGATTCAAAAGCTCTCCTCTGTTGGTATCCCTTTTTCATTACAAAATGAACATTATATAGCACTGATAAGGAGGAACAAGATGACAACTAGGGTGGCTTGGGTAAAAGAACGAGATCCAACACCAAGAAGATGGCCTTTTCTACCACCTATGAGGCCAAGCAACTCAAGCAAGAGATCGAGAGGATGGATAGGCTTGAGCTTCAGGCTGCTAAGCTCCTGAAGAATATGGGATAGTGGGTTAGTACTTGTTGGGTTCAGTGTTTTTTTGGTCTTTTGTGTTCTAGTTCTTGTCCTTTTATTGCTATCTCTTTCTGGTTGGTTTTCTATTTTCAGCTGGCCTTGTTCTATTTTGGACTTGTCTTATCTTTTGGGTTGTAATGGTTTAAATCTTTAGCTTCTTTTTGTACAAGGTTTCAGGACCCCATCAAAAAATATTTTACCTTAATCAAAAACATTATATAGCACTGGGTAGGAAGAACCCCAAAATTTAAAAAGAGAAAGAGACTACTAAAATGGTGTGGCATCACACACTTGAAGAGGATGAGAGGTCACTTTCTACGCTGGCCCTAAGAGAGAGGCGACTCACACAAAAAGATTCCTAAGAGAAATCAACTCACAATAATGGCATTTGGGTAACGGAAACAACTCTAGATTGCAATCGCTCTTAAGGAACAATCATATTTCACTATGGTGGCTCTGTAATTACGAGTGCTTGGACATACACAGGTGCTCAGTTATTGTTTTGATAGGCGCATGGCAGACAATAAAAAAACCTAGAACAACATTTGGGCATAGAATAAACTGGGACACTTGACACAAAGCAATTGAGGGCTGAGAAAGAAGGGAGCGGGTCTCTTTAAAACACCCATGAGAAGGCCACATGTACGATTGTGGAAAGAGATGGGCTTACCAATGAAAAGAACTATGGCTAGCCTGAAAGGGACACATAACACTCGAATGGAGATTTTTCCCTTGATTTTCTCCCTTTGCTCGCAAACATGCAGAAGGAAAACACATGTACAACCTTTGAAAGGCTCGAGCTCATAAGAAAAAGAATGTTGCAAGCAGCACGAAGGACACATGGCACTTGAGAAAATGGTTATACTCAAAAGGAAGGCAATCCATTCCAAAATATGTGCTGAGGTAACAAGTGGAGGAGTGCGCGTTGCTAGTCACATACTTACCACAAAAAATGAATAAATAATGAAAATAGTTGAAAGGATGCTTTGCGAAGATGGAAAATTTAATGTTTACAAGTTTTGGTTAATTCTAGGGGAATCTAGCCTACTAGATCAAACTTTGAATCTCTGGCTTTCACAAAGATATTTGTCTTTACGCATTAGTGCAAAAGAGGTTTTCAATTTGAGCTTGCAATGGCTACCATTCTTCCTCTGAGGGTAGCTTCCATATCTTTAGGCACTAGTACTCTTGGTCTAGATCATTCAATTCTTGTAAGGAAATGGAGCTCATATCATCAAAGTTAGACTCGAAGAGTACCTACAAACGTACAAGCTAGATAGAACAAGCTCTCAAAGAATGTCAAACCAGGATTCATGTGGAGCGCTTGGAGGTCAAAATTATGAAGCTAATGATCTATTGCCACTATAAGCTCTTTTGGCTCCAAACCCGAATCATATTCTATGAATGGAGAAGGAAACCCATGCTTCTCCAACTCTATAAATCTCTCCCTCATCCTCGTCATTCCAACCTCCAAAGATGAGAGTACAACTTATGTTTGCAGTGTTTCCTTATGGCAGTTGATTGTCATGCTCAAAAGGTAAATGATATAGGATCGATCTGTGAGTCCAACATTGCCAAGAATATGATGTGAGATTATGTATACCTAGCTTGTGAAACACTAAGCATTCAAGGATCTGGGCAATGTGAATTTTTAAAACTGGTCGATTATGGGCTTGACCATAATGCGCAAGGCATATGCTTCCTTCAAGAATCAGAAGGAAAGCCTACTCAAAACAATGTAGTTATTTATCCTATCCCACTCAGTAAAAAGTGTATATTTAAAAATGGGAAACATGTCACTGTGAGGGGGAGGGATTGGATCGCCATGTGAGAGAAGCTTATTCTTAGCCTTGACCTCTACAACCCTATATGTTAGAGCCTTTTCCTTTTGTGCTACATTGGCCTACCAAGCTTGTAGGCTCCCTAATTCTATGCTCTGATCAGTGACCTTCGTTAAGCTCCAAGCTAATTCCTCTTGTTCCTTCCTTCGTGCGACCTCTACTTCAAGCTTATGCTTGGCTACCTCTGTGATCCTTTCATTGATGTTATTTACTTCCATAGCTTTGGAATCCTATTCCTTTACTACAAGTTCTTGTACACTTCTTAGTTTTATCTCTATGTGTTCCTTCTTCATGGTAAGCATCCTAATTTGATCTTGGAGATGCATGGTGTCTTGCATGTTGGCTTTTAATTATGCTCACTCTGACTCTTTCTCAGTGAGATTCTTCAAATACTTACCCTTTGCTTATTTCTCCTACTATAGCTAGGATGTTGCATCTTGCACTTGGATCTGAAGTACATCCTTGTAGTTTTTTTCCTGGAGCACCTGCACTTTGAGCACCCTGAGCTCAATCTCTTGGGACTTTTCTCTAGCCATGAGGTGATCATTCATTTCTTTCACTTTTCTCAGCTCCTCCTCTCCCTTTTCTAAATCCCTCATCTTCTTCATGTGGTATGAAGACATGATCCTTTATGATTCTTCAATGAGCTCCACTCTATTTTCTAACTATATGAAACCTATGTCAATTCCCCAAATGGACATCTAATAATCATCCACTATCATCTCTCCCTGGTATTTGATCACTTTAGGTTGTATATTTACAAACACAAGCTCTTGACGATGATCGTTAAATAAGGACTGCACCCTATGTGTGCCGATCTTTAGTGCATCTTTGCCTCTCTTCTTTATTCTTGTTGATCTCTTGTCATTCTCCCTATCTTAATTTGTTTCTGTCAATCCCCATAGGAAGGGTCGTATTGGCCCACAAATGATGCTTTGTGTGGGAGTGCATATGGGATTGTTACCAGTGCAAAGGTCTATAGGGGTAAGGAGATTGTATTTGGAGAGAAAGGGGGAATTTTTTTGGGAGTCTGTAGGAGAGGAATAAAAGAGGTAACTACAATTGATTGGATGAGTGGAAGGGTAGAGCTTGAAATTACCACCATAATGATATTAAAAGTTAATCCTTGGGTAACCCTAGTCGGGGTGAATGGGTTTGGATTTAAGGTGACTACTGCAAAAGGAACTATAACAGATACCATGGTGGAAGTGAAGATCACAACCATGCTCACAAGAGTGCTAGGAACATTAGTAGTGGTAGGGGGTATCCGTGGCACAATTTGAGAAGAACAATAGGTGGAGTAGAAGCAATGACAGGCACAACAATGAACCAAAGACTGAGAGTTGAGGAGAGAGGAAGTGAAACTTACCTGAGCTATAATTGATGCAATCCTTGGGTCAGAGCCTATATTTTTCCTTTTGAATGGTGGGGGAAAAGGAGTAGTAACTGATGCTTGTTGCGATGAGATAGGAGAAGAATCCCCTTGCTTCCTTGTATTGGATCTTTGCCCCTTCAAAGTGCCAAAACTCATTGCTACTTGGGTAGGCTGTGAAGTGGGAGGAATGATCCTCACTCCAGGTGGAATTTTTAGTATAATTACTTTGTCTTCATTCTCATCAAAAGAAGATGGGGACTATACAGGTGTGGACTCCCATTCATCCTTGTGGGCTTGATCCCATAGTTTTTTAAATCACCCATCATTTTTTACGTTACCAAGGTCTACTCGTGTCACTTGGATTTCTTGGCGATAATCTAAAATGCTAGCTGCTTATCTTCAGACCAATATTCCTCATCTATATTCCCTTTGAGCATCTGGGGAATGCCCTTAGAAGGGTCCACTTTAGCGGCGAGCCTATAGAAAGCATGTCATGGCGACCGCTCTTCTTCTGGTGCCTCTGCCATGCTAGTGAATAAAGTTGAGTTTTCCACTCTTGGGCTCCTGTGTGTCTCCCAACATTCTTGATTAACATGGTTGAATAAATTCCTTTGATTACAAAGGCAATCATTTGGGTTAAAGCTCCATTTGTTGTCAATAAGAAGAAGAGCTATCTATAGTAATTTAGATGTGAGTACTTCCTAAGCCTCAACTTTCTTCTCTAGTGTGATTAGACCTAGGGTCTTCTTTCCCTGAATATCAATTGCATCTTTCTTCCCAGAGCCAATCTTTTCTTTAATTATAGAGGTCTACCTTAGGATTTCACGGTCTATAGTGTGATTTGAAACTCACAATGATAGGTGAAAGGGTTCCTTCATGAATCCATGCACTCGCCCCATTGTGAAGTTAGCTCTAAAAAATCAGTTGCACCTAGACACAAAATTTATCATCCATTTCATTTGATCATCCATGAAGCATGGGGGAGCCACTGGAATCCATCCATGGAAGTCACAAACAATAGGGGTTAGGAATAGCCACGAGAATTCATAGAAATCATGTGCAGAAAATAATAGAGGTGTCCACATAGTAACATGACATCTCTTTCCTTTATCATCATTTGCATTCAGATTCATAAAACATTGAAAGAATTGAACATTTTGGTGCAAGAGCATGTGGGCCAAATAGGAAATATGACGAAAGACCAAATATTTCTCAAAGAGGATGAGATGGGTTTTGATTTGTAGGGACAATTCATCAGTGAAATTAAAAAAAGCTCCTTTTTCTTTTGAATCTTAAAAAGCATACCCATTTGAAAGGGTTGCACATTATAGTCATGCTCAAAGCCATAAATGTAGGCAAGCATTAAACATACATCCTACATGTTCTTATGAATAAGGCCCTTGAATCTGAAGGGAAACTTGGGTGGGATGATGTTTCTTTTTCTTTTGTTAAAGAAGACATTATAGAAGGGCATGAGGTATCACCTAGTGGCCCAATAACCCTTCATGCTTTCTTTGTTGAATTATTCCACATTAAGCCATGGTGGAGGAATGCATAGCATGTATCAGATGGTTGCAAGGCTTATGACAAGCTTAAGTTTTGTACCTTGTACAGTTTTATTCTTCTTGTTGAAAAATGAAGCACAATATTTAATGAGCTCCAGACAATGTGGTATCTTGGGCATCATGAACTGGGGAAGACCACACTCCCAAATCTTGGCAAGATGCTTCGCAAGTTCTAGCCTTTTCCTATCTTCTAATATTCTTCGGCAAGAAACCTCCCTTAGAGATTTGGATAACTTGTGTGTGTCAGGGTCACAAACTCCTTCTAGTAAATCAATCAACACAATTGGTTGATTTGTTATGCCTTTCTCCTTTGACTTTCTTTTTTCATATACCGCCTTGGGCGACATAACATGGCTTGCATAAAAATTATCACCGTAGATATTCACAAGGCCATGAAAAGCTCCTGAGTATGAAGCTCGATCCCTAACAAAGGTGCCCATGACCATCGTATTAGTCACCATTTCCTTCTTTGTGAATTCCTTTAACTAAATCCTCACGCTCTCTATGGTTTCTTTTTACAACAATGCTTATTCGAAACTCTAAAAATTCTCGCTCAAATGCTCATAACTCAAGAAAACACGAAAAGCTTAAGGATTTCTTAGGGAAAAACCTTTGAAGTAAATAACACCTTAAAGATAGGCATTAATGCCTTGAGAGATGTTGTCGATGTTTTTGTTATGCATTGTAGCCCCAAATAACAGTTAATGTCTTCATGTCCACTTGTGCAACTTAGTGAATGTAGCCCTAGAATAATGTCAGTTGGGCCTTGTGAAACACATATTCCTCTTTCATGCTACCATACTCATAAAAAGGGATCCTCCTAGGGAATCACACATTGAACTATAAAGATTTGCATTTAATATCATAGGTCACCATAAGAGCTTCTTTTTGGTAAAAATATGATACTTGGCCCCTAAAAGGGTATCTCGCAAGTAACTACAAGTTGAAACTCACCAACAAGGGAGGTATCATAACCCTTCTTTTGAAAAAAATTCCCTTTACTCACGAAGGACTAAGAGCATGGACTGAAAAGGTCCCGCACTCCTAAAAGCCTAGAGCCTTTAACTTATTAAAAACCAACAAAAAGGAAACACACTAATTTAAATTAAAATACAAGATGTGCTACAACATTAGTTGAATCATTTAAGGCGGATCCCATTAATTGGGATTCAGATAGAATCACCATCCATTGTCTTGAGCTTGAAAGAGTTGAATTATTTGCACCTTGCGATGCGGAAAGGGCCTTCCCAAAGGCTATTGAACTTTTCATGCATGCAGGGCTTGGCTCCACGCTCGTTGTATTTTAGTACTAGATCCCCTTGCTCAAATGCAGGGTTAGAGATCTTTTTGTCAAACCATTTATTCACCCCACTCTATCTTGCATTCATCACAATGAGTTCTTTCCCATGCTTCTCTTGCAACTCCATCAACTCGACTATCTTGACTTCCATGGGGGAATTTTCTTCAATCTCCATGGCCTTGAGTAGTTGTAATGTCTGGAGCCCCATAGAGATAGGAAACACGATGTCCTTTCCATAGACTATCTCATAAGGAGAGGTCTTGAGGATATTCTTTGGAGTAACATGGTCATCCCATATGGTGTTCTAAAGGTGTTTATGCCACTCACGCTTGTGCTCGGCTCCTATCCTTTTGATTAGGAGGATCAAGTTTTTGTTGTTGACTCCGCAAGGTCATTACCTTGTGGGTAATAATTGGAGGATATTTTCAAAAAAACATTATTGCGAATGGGTGAATTCAAATAGTTGTGATCCTAGGAAAGCCTTGGAATTGTTATAAATAATGGTCTTTAGAGGACCAAAGCGAGTGACTATCTCTTCAAGGAAATTCAAGATCTCTCCATCTATTGCATTCTTTAATGGAGCCACCTCCGTCCATCTGGTGAAATAATATGTGGTTGTGAGGATCCATTTGTGTCTAGTGATTGATGTTGGATTGATCATGCCTATGAAATTTAGACCCATTGAGCAAAGGGTTCATCAACTAGGATAGGGCGCAAGGGCATAACCGAGCTTTTTCTTTTGCCAGTATAGAACTGACATTCATGACCCCATGGACCAAAGTATGTGCATCGTTAAACATAGACAACCAATAATATCATATGATGGTGATCTTCATGATAGTAGTCTGAGCCGAGAAGTGACCCCCTATAGATCCACTGTGGAATTCTTTTAGAAACCTTGCTGCATCAAGCTTCCCAATGCAATGAAGGAGGACACCATAAAAACTTCTCTTGAATAAAACACCATCAATCAATCAGAAGCCATCAATTTTTAGTATGCAATATCTTTGTTTGTAAGCAAGGAGATGAGGGGGTACTTACTGGTTTGCATGAATTCTATGTTGTCTACAATCCAACAAGACTTCGGAGCCCGTTGCACCATAACTATTTCCTTTGTCTCTGCACTTGATGCGTTCTCTTCCTGGGAAATATAATCACACAAGCCATTGCCATGGATCACCTTGGTAGGTTTGACATCGATGTCATATTCCATGATTTGTGTGATCCAATTGGCTCTTTTCTCAATGATCTCCCCTTCCATAATGTATTTCTGAATGTTGGGGTACGCTAAAAAGACTATTGTTTTGTTGGATGCTATAAAATGCTTGAATTTCTTTAGCCTATTGACAATGGAAAATGCCTACTTCTCCATGAAGTTATACTTTATTTCATAGTCCTTAAGTGTCTTTGAGTAGAAAGCAATAGGGTGTTCACTCGTTCGTTCCTTGTTCTTTTAGGCTAGCACCATGAAAATACTAGAACTGCTCGTGTACACATACATAAGGAAATCCTAAGACAAGTTTGGGTTTACCAGAACAAGGGCTGATGGAATGACATCTTTAATCTTGTTGAAAGCCTCTCATGCTTATAAAGTCCATTTTAACTAGAGGTCCTTCTTTAAAACAATAGTGTAAGTAGTCACACTAGTCTAGCACAGTTAGTTATGAACTTGCTCACAAAATTAATCTTCCTGAGAAAAGATTGCAAGCTCTTCTTATTTACAGGCAATGACAAATCTTGGATTGATCGAACTCTTTCTAGGTCAATTGCTACATTGTCTTTAGATTCCATGTTTCCTAAGAGCTTCATTTGAGGAACTCTGAACACATATTTCTTGGGATTGAGCGAGATACCAAACTCTTGGCATCTTTGAAAAATGACATCTAGATGGTCAAAATGATCTGCAATAGACTTAGAAAATATATTAAGATCATCAAGATAAATCAAGATAATCTTGTTAATCAGGTCCTTAAAACACAATATCCATAGCATGTTGAAAAGTGGCACTAGCATTAGATAGATTGAAAGGAATCTTTTTGTATGCAAATGTTCCCCACTTAGTGGTGAACATTGTTTTATGATTGTCCTCCTCTTTAACTAGCACATGGTTGTATTCATAGAAGCCATCAAGCAAATAGAACATCTCAGACCTAGCGAATGACTATAATATAACCTCCATAGATGGGAGTGAGTAGTGATCTTTCAATGAAGCATTGTTTAGGTCACGAAAGTCAACGTAGAGGTGAATATTTCTATTATTTTTGTGAACGAGGGCCAAATTGGACACCCATGTGCTATACTTGATTGATAAAATGATATGCAAGTCTACTGGCTTGGTTAGCTCTTTGGCCATTAATGCCTTGATCTTTGGGTTCACCGACCTTTTCTTTTGTCATACCAACCTTGATCCTTTAATTAGTTTGATGGTGTGATGGATCACTGCCTAGTCATAGCCTTTCAGGTCTTCATAAGACCAAGCAACCACACCTTCATACTTTTTGCAGAGATGAATTAGGCAATCTCGATCATGCTGGGAAACATCATTTCCAACCTTCAATATTTGGCCTTTACCAACTTGTAGATTAGTGTAGTCTTGCTCATCCACTGTGAATTTTTCCTTGTTTGTGTTAGTGTCATCACAATCATAAATGTTCTCCAGGGTGATCAATCCTCTTGGAATCTTGTTTCCCTTTAGATGAATGACTTGGTCTCCATATGCCTTCGCTATCTTCGATTATAGCTAGTCTTGAAATACACTTGAATGTTGTAAGAATGTAGTGATGTGATCATCATTCTCAAACACTTGCCAGTTTTGATCATTGTCGGGCATGACGGTCCTTACGATCACTCATATCACATGCTTATTTTTTATTAGATCAGTGGTGGGGCAAAACCAGGAGCCAACTATAGCTAGACTATCTGTGAGTGCATTCTCCTTCTTTGGTACAACTTAAATGTTGAAAGCGTCAAAGCCTTCAATAAGATCCCACACCTTATGATGATAAGAGCGCATACACACATGATTTACAAATGCTATATTCCATACTTGATGTACTACTAGATGAGCACCTTTAACTTCTTGATACCCATACGTTTAGTAAGATTCATGACATGGATCAACCCCTCATATTCTCCTTCATTGTTGGAACATGGGAATCGAAAACTAAAAGCTCTCAAAATCCTTTCACCAGTTGGGGAAGTCAGACTCACACCAGAGCTAGAACCCTTCTTGCTTCTCTTGCCATTGAAGTGCAGTATCTGTAGAGTGGAACTTTTGGTCTCAATCTCTTCAACCTCAATTGCGTCATCTTTGGTCATCCTTGGAATGGGTTGCTCTTCTTCATATATGACATAGGTTCCAAGGCCAGTAGAATGGAAACTTGAGAAACTACTAGAGTCTTAATCGTTGAGGAGGGTGGACTCCTCTATTGGCTCAAACTCTAAAATATTCTCATCCATTAAGAGTTCCTCAAATTTTTTTGCCTCCTTAAACTTATAATTAGTTAAAGCTTAAAAAATAATGCATTCAACATGTAGGGGCTCACTTACAATTGTGAACTTGGCTCTATTCTTGTTACTCGTGATGAGGTGTGACCAATCTATGGTTAAGTATTTGCCGATTCTAGCAGTGAAGTCTTAGGAGAGGCAAAGATCGAAAGTAGCATGGATATCAATGATAACCACCTCTTGTAGTACAATGATGGTTGGTAAAGCATATAAGGTGAGTGGGAGCTTTTTGATAACACCTACGATTTATACTTTGTTGTCGTTGCACTGCATAACTCCTTTGTTTAAGGACTCATATTTGAGACCTAGAGCCTTGATGATTTATTTTGGCATAACAATGGTGCTAGCCCTACTATCAATCATATAGTTATGAAAAAGATTATCGTTTATGATTAGCATCAAGTAAAAAGGGGTCAGTTTTGGGCATTCCACTTTTATGCTTGAGTTCACAACTCCCTAGTTGACTAAGGCAGTGTGAACGTGCACTTGACCTCTGGGCTTCGTTGATTTGCCTGGTGGCCCCTTATCTTTTGTTTGTGTGGGAGTGTTGCTAAGAGTTGGTTGTGTCTTGTCTGCTTCGAACAATGCCTCTTTCAATAAAGACCTGCATCTTGAGATAGAAAGGATATCGAAGAGGGACACATTCGCGAGAGCCCTTTCAATTGCTCAACCACTTTAAGACCAGTTAGTACGTTGCACTTTGTTTCTCTATACTTGTACATTGCTAGCTCTTTTGGTTTTAGGTAAGGAGGGGTGACAGTGGGCTCAATAGTCACCTTACTCATACTGAGCTTGCTTTGTTGTACTATTGGCTTGCCAGTATTCTATCTTTTCAAGCATAGGCTATAATTCGAATGCACGTGCTGGACTTTTCTAGTAGGTGCAAGAGTATTTCTTGGATCAAATAGGTTTTCAGCATGACCTCCTCATTTTCCATCCAAGAGAACAAAGCATGTTCAATGACAATCTCTATTTCTCTTTCCAAAGACATACCTTGCAATTGATTGGTTAGTGCTGCGGTCTCCATACCAGGTAAAGTGTAAATGCTAGGGTTAGCTGCAAAGCCTTGGGCCCTCTGTTCTGTAATTTGTTGTTAAAGATTCCCTCTTAGACAATTGCATGGAGCATGACCATCATTGTAAGAGAAACACCATGCATTATCTTCTGCCAAGTTGTTTTGCTCGAGAATCAACTCCCCACTCCGACTAAGTGGGACTACTTGCAAGGGGCTAGGCATAGCTACTAGTTGGTTATTCACTTGGGGCTAGCTAGTTTTGTTACCTCCCTAATATTCGTTAGCCTGACAGCTTAGATTTCTTGAATACTGGTTTTGGTAAAGCAGTCTTCCTGAGGCAACTTGCTACCTTTTTAGATTAGTGATCTCATTTGAAAAGGTGCGCAATAGGTTTTTCATTTTGCTTACTTCAGTTTCTATAGTAGTGGGAGAGGAAGTGGTTGCAATGCTAGGTGGAGCGCCTAATGTGCTAGGATGAGAGATTGGATAGTAATAATGAGATTAGGGAATGGGAGCCATGCTTGGCACATTCTCAACTAGGAGGGGAGCAACTTGCAAGTCAGCAAATACATACATGAGGGGTCTAAGAGGGAGTTGACCAACGTCAATGAGACTATTCTCTGCCCTTACAACAATTGTGTATGCATCTGATAACATCATTCCACCCATGGAATGGATCATGACAGATATATAAGGAGTAAAAGCTTTGATATAAAAAATATAGACCATGTCAGTCAGGGGCCTTGGCACAATAGGTATTCTATGCCAGGTTTTGTGGAACTTGGTGTTGAAGTTTGTGATCACCTCTTGCAGAGTCAGTTTGATACTGAACAACTACTATAATAGCGATAATCTATCTCCATTATTAGAGAATCACTCATAGAAAGGGTCACCTCGCTATTCCCATGTCATGATGGAGTTGGCAGGGAGTGAACAATACTAGTCTTGAGCATTGCCCTTAAAAGAGGCCGCCAAGAGCCTTAGAGCCACATCTTACTCTGAAATGTTGTGCAATGTGCATACCTCCACAACATCTTGCAAATGTTTTTATGGGGTCTTAGATTCCTCCCTTGTAAACGTAGGCAATGCTTTGAGGGCAGATGCAGGGATCTACCCCCATACAATTGGGAGGTAGGGGGAACTAAAGGACTACCATTTCTCTAGGTCACAAAGTTTTTGGGTTGATTTTGAATTATTGTTTGTTGATGACCTAGGTTTTGTTCTTGGTTATGCACTTGGTTATGCACTTGTTGGGCTCCAGTTTGTCAGTTGGGGCTTTTATAAGTGCCAAAGACTAGTGGGGAAATAAGTAAATGAGGTGCTTATCGACTCTGAGGTCTAGTAACTAGTCTATGGATCATGCACCCTCTAAAATTTTGAACAAAATATTTATTTTGGGTCCCATAAGGTGTTCTAGAAAAAGAACCGTTGACACCCAAAATCGCTCCTAGGCACAATGACCTATGAGAAGCTTTAGTGAATGTAGGACTCTAATAAATTTCACTGAGTAACCTTTAGGATTTTAGAAGCCAACTCTTCATATTATGTTTTGAGGGAAAGGGTTAGAAAATGATGAAATTACAAAAGGTGATACACTAGAGATTTTAGAACTTTTTAATAACTAAACACAGGCTAAATTCCCAACAAGGAATCTCAAGGTAGCTTATGAGACCAACCAAACTTAGGACATACCCACACCTAGTCAAAGATTAACTCACAAACATAGAGCATAACATAGTAATGTAAATGAAACATAGAAGCCTTAAAAGCATAATCTACTCCAAATATGCAATACAAATGCTACACTAAAGTCCAAAACAACACATAGATTTGTAAATGAACAATGAACCACCATATATATCAAAAGGCAAAGTGAACAATTGATTTGTATTAATGATTTAGAAAACATATATAGTTAAGGCCAAAGAGAGTTGCTTCTATAAGCATGAGGGTTCAAAACTCCTCCTTCGTTGGAATCCCTTTTTCATTATAAAATGAACATTATATAACACTGGGTAGGAAGAACCTCAAAATTCAAAAAGAGAAAGCGACTGCTAAAATGGTGCAACATCGCACACTTGAAGAGGCTAAGGGGTCACTTTCTATGTTGACTCTGAGAGAGAGGTGGCTCACACAATCTGATTCCTAAGAGAAATCAACTCACAATAATGGCATTTGGATAACAGAAACAACTTTGAATTACGACTGATCTTGAGGAACAATTGTACTTCACTAAGTAGGCTCCAGAATTGTGGGCGCTTGGATGTGCACATTGAATCGACCATGGCTTTGACATGCGTGTGACATACAATCAAAAAACTTGGAACAACATTTGGTCGCAAAAAAAAATGGGACAACACGACACAATGGTGTTGAGAGTTGAGAAAGAAGGGAGTGGGTCTCTGTAAAACACCCATAAGAAGGCCATGTGTATGATTGTGTGAAGAGATGGGCTTACCAACGAAAATAACTACAACTAGCTCAAAAAGGGACATGTGACACTTGAACGAAGATTTTGCTCTTGCTTTGCTCCCTTTGCTCGTGGACATCCATGAGGCAAACACATGTACAACCTTTGAAAGGCCCAAGCTCGGAAGAGAAAGAATACTGCGAGCGACACGAAGGACACGTGACACTCGAGGGAAGCGTTCCGCTCAAAAGGAAGGCGATCCATTCCAAAATTCGTGCTGAGGTGACAAGTGCCAGGACACACGTTGCTACTCACATACTTACCACAAATAATGAATAAATAATGAAAATAGTTGAAAGGACGCTTTGCAAAGATGGAAAATTTAATGTTTATAGGAGCCAAAAAATATGACCACATCAAAGCTATTAAAAATACTTAAATTAATGAACATTTAGGTAATCAATAGATTTTAGCCATATAAAAATTGATTTTTTTTTACATAAATGAAAATTATGATAATTAATTTCAAAATATAAACAAATTAAATTGGGAAAATAAGTATGAAATATTTGTGAGACATTGAACTAACAAACATTACATAAAATTACATTACATATAATGAAACTCTTCAATTAACTAATATTCAATCTTAAAAGATGAATTTGGAAATAAGAAAAATGAGATTCTTAGTTTAATCAACTTAAGAATTTAAATTACCAACAAGGAAACAAGAAAAAATTATATTAACTCATTTCAATCAATAAAACTAAAACAATAAGACTTATATTAATAAACTTCAATTAAAAAATTACAAACACTAACATAGAGGCTCTATGGAAAGACTCATTTTCATGTACTACAAGAGTGGGGAAAAAAGATTCATTGGTATGTACTACAAAAGTCTGGAAAAAATAAATTACAAACACTCGTAAGAAAACAAAAGTATGTGATTTAGAGAATATAAAGATAAGATAAGACAAGATAATTTTTTAACGTCCATGAGGCTAAACATAGTCTATGGGACAACCCCACAAATTAAGCGAACTTCAGTAACTCAGTTCTTTTTTGTGTGCAAGTTGACGATGAACACTCCTTATCAGATAAAATAGCTGCAACTTTGTCCATGTTGTCCTTATATGCATCACATTCTAAAATAAAGTGTTGTTCGGTTTCCATAGTCCCAAAATTGCAAAACGTGCAAACTCTCTCTTCCCAAGCCTCTTTTAACCTATTCCAATGTCCGGTCTCACAACAGAGTTGATGAGAATTGGTTCTCAGCTGGACAATAAGAGTTTTAGCTCTCCAAAAGATGTTAGCTCCTATGTATGCTTTTTGAAGTTGATCACATGTAGAATTGAACTCATTAATGTAATATGTTTTCTTCCTTCCAAACCCATTTTCCTAATTTCTATTATAAAATTTCTCTCTAACAAAGACCTTTATTTATTTTTGTTATTTATGAAACACATATTGAAATGGATATTCTATTTACTAATCCACTTTATAGATTGTTCCATCCACGTTTGTTTTTTACATTTGAATGTATGTAATGTTTTTCAAATGAGTTTTAACCATTGCACTTTCTTTATATTTTGATCCATCCACTTTTTTTTTTGGCATTTGAATGTGTAATGTTTTTCAAATGAGTTTTAACCATTGCACTTTCTTTTGTAAGACATTACCTCGAATCACAGATAAAACTAGACGAGGAAATGCAGGGTTTTTCACCAGAAAATATCTCTATCGATGTTTCAAAACTTCAAAGATTGCAAAAAATTGAGAAAAATCTCAGAAACTAGTAGTCTTGTTCGGTATGCCAAGGCCTACTGAAAAATTCCCTGGCCTCTGATTCAGGTCAGGAATTTGAAACATGAGATGGTCTAGAGTCGTCATCTCATCCAATCGTCTTATTTTCAATGAACGTATATATCGAACAAGGCCAAGATACATAACTACAGTGGATTCCTTCAACTCGCTCAGACCATTACCAGACTATTCCCCCAGAAAACCCACAGTGAAAGATTCTATGCTAGTAGACCGAATATGCACAACCATCTCCCAACGACCCTTCGAGCCTTTCAACATCATTCTCAATCGCATTCAATCCAACTTCAATTACCACCATCTTGTCTGGGTTTTAATCAGAATTAAAAACAACCCAAAATTAGCCCTTAAATTCTTCAGATGGGCGGGGGCTCAAAACATCCGCTCCATGGAAGCTTACTGCATTATTATTCATCTCTTGGCAGCATCGGGTAAAATCAAGGCCGCAGAGGATTTTATCAGGGACGTTGTCTTAAACCCTCAAAAGGCCTTTGCTTCGAACCCAAATCAGCTATTTAATATGATGATTTACACATACAAGGTATGTGGTTCCAATCCTCTTGTTTTTGACTTGTTGGTTAAGGTTTTTGCGCAGAATGGGATGGTTCATGAGGCTATGGATATTTTTCATGGAGTTTTGAGATATGGGTTTAGGGTTTCTGTGCATTCTTGCAATGCTCTTTTGGGGGTTTTGCTCAAAGCCAATGAAGTCGAATTGTGTTGGAAATTTTGTCAGCAGATGAATAGGAATGGGATTAGTGCAAATTTGTACACTCTAAATATGATTGTTTATGCTCTTTGTAAGGCAGACAATATAGAAGAAGCAGAGAGGTTTGTTAATGATATGGACGAGAAAGGTTTGGTGGCTGACGTCGTGAGTTACACCACAATAGTTGACGGATACTGTAGGAAGGGAGAGGTAGAAAAGGCTATCAGTGTTGTAGGCGAAATGGTGCAGAAACAGCTAGAGCCTAATGTGTATACGTACAGTACTCTTATCAATGCCTTTTGCAGGCAGGGCAAGGTTGCCAAGGCAATGAAATTGTATAAGAATATGATAGATAAAGGTATCAATCCAGATAATGTTGTTTATGCAACTTTGGTTCATGGTTTTTGTAAACTAGGCAATTTGCAAGAGGCTTGCAGACTTGTGGATGAAATGGTTAAAAAGGGCCTTACTCCCAATGTTGTTGTGTATAATACCCTGCTCGACGGTCTATGTAAAAAGATCAAAATGAGGGATGCGGGACAGCTTTTCCAGGATATGTGCAATAAGAATGTGGTTCCAGACAAAGTTACTTATACCACCATGATTAATGGATACTGCAAGGAAGGAAATATGCACGAGGCTTTTAGACTCCACAATGAGATGGTTGGCAAAAGAATACCGCCTAATGTTGTTACATATACAGCCCTCACCAATGGCCTGTGTCGAAAGGGTGAGGTGGAGATAGCAAACAAACTCCTATATGAGATGGCTGGAAAGGGCCTCGTGCTAAACATTTTCACTTATAATTCACTAATCCATGGCCTTTGTAAGGTTGGGAACATTGAACAAGCAGTTAAACTTGTAAACGATATGGTTGAGGCAGGGATGGATCCAGATACTGTAACATACACAACATTGATAGATGGATATTGCAAGCAGGGGAATTTAGCTGCAGCTTTTGAGTATCTTAGTAAAATGTTGGAAAATGGTGTTGAACCCAATGTTGTAACGTATAATGTACTAACAGAAACACTCTATAAAGGTGGGAAGATCACGGAGTCAAATATGATCTTTGCCAAAATGGTACAGAAAGGTATTTCACCTAATGTGGTCAGCTATAATTTTCTTCTGCGGCAGTCGCGTGATCAAGGCATGATGCAAGATGCAAGTAAACTCTTAAAGAAAATGACAGAACAAGGTCACATTCCTAACAGCAATACCTACAATTTGCTGATTGAAGGACATTGCAATATAGGAAATTTAGAGGAGGCATGTAAAGTGTATAGGATAATGGTTGGGAATGGATTCAGGCCTGAAGTCAGTGTGTACAATATGCTAATTGAAGTTCTTTGCAAAAAGGGAAAACTGCAACAGGCAAGGGACCTAGTGAATGAGATGAGAAAGAGGGGCTTAGTTCCCGACAGAGGTGTCTACAATGCATCTATTGATCAGAACTACTCGGAGGGCAATGTGGAAGAGGTGCTTGATCTTCGCGATGAAGTAGCATAGAAGCGTTTCTTGGCAAGTTCTTTGGAATGGAGGTTTTAAAGATGCAATCTTATACAAAACAAATTAAAGCAAAGCTATTATTGTGGATGATGATGAAATTAAATGCATTTAATGGCCCCTTGGGAGTGCCAAAATGCATTACAATAACTTTTCTTCAGTTCTAGATTGTGGATTGTCCCTGTAGGAAACAATCAATGCTTTGCCTCAGAGTTTTGAAACCTTTCTTGTTTAAGCTGGTATGCCCCAGCAGAGCTCAATGCCAATCACTGAATTTTTCAACAGCTTATCACAGGTTAGAACATTTTGTATTTTTATACTTGTTTGTAATGGAAGCTACATGAAATGCCAGTCACTCTTAAGTTTTTGGATTGCAGAAGTCTATAGATGATTAATGCTTTCCAAACCACATATTTTCTTTAGACAGCTGTCCTATGAAGAAGTCTAGAACATTGTTTAAAGTAATCAAAAGCTTTGATTTTGTTTCAATTCATTCTATTCTCTTTGTTAGCACATTTGAAATTAGCTTGTGTAATCATCTCAACAACATGGAAACTCATACTAAGGATGCAAGAAAGTAATCTCTTGAAAAACAACTTCTTCTGTAGTTATCGTGTAATTGGAGATTCTCATTTTTATCAGATTGAAAGATAGTAAATGATTATTCCAGGGGTATGGTTTTGTATTTTGTTTGATAGCCATTTTCAGAGACGCTTGAAGAATATGCTGAGAGGAATTAGAGATGTTTTTGGATATAAATTTATGTTGAGAACAACGCACTCTACTTTTCAAATTTATGTCTGAACATCTTGTTTTTCCAAGAAAAATAGTTCATTGTTTCAAATAGTTAGTTTTCTTGAATTTGAGGCTCACAAAGATGAGCTTAGTTCTCTTTTGAATTCTCGTGCCTTGTCTTCGCAGGCTATAGCCTCTGCAGGTGGTAATGATAGAATTCACAAAAGGATATATACAAGAGAAAGGAGTCTTTGGTTCCCTGAGAAATAAACAGAGCTTCTCTTGGGGGTGTTAAAATTGGAATCCGGTATCGACTTTCAGTTAGATTTCAGTGGATGAGTTGAAGAAACCTATTTTAGGAGGATTTCCTGGTGCAAGGTATAGTTCTATGATATATCCTTCCTTTCCATTTTCAAAGCAAATTATGTTGTCATTGTCACAACTCATGTCATTATGTGAACCATGATTAATGAATCCAACAATGTTTAAAATATAAATTTCTTAAGTGAAACATATTTGATTGCATTTACATTGGAAATTAGAACTCTCAATGGTTGAATTGTGCAATGCATAGGAAACATTTGAAGAACGTTATGATGTCCGCTTCCTGATTTTCCCTAGAATCACAACTGCAACAAATTATGTTTAGGGTTACATTTGATTGCATTTACATTGGAAATTAGAACTCTCAATGGTTGAATTGTGCAATGCATAGGAAAAATTTGAAGAACGTTGTGATGTCCGCTTCCTGATTTTCTCTAGAATCACAACTGCAACAAATTATGTTTAGGCTTACATCTTACCAAGTAAATATTACTTTAAATATTGTGATGCTGGATTTGAATCCTGCAATCATGACATAACAACATATACAAATATGTGTCTATATATCTATTTCACGATTAGGGTTAGATAATATCACATCATAATCAAATACTATCGATACATTATGCAAGGAAAGAAACATGATAGGTCCATCCAAAGCCATTTCTACTCTAAGCCCAATATTGGATGTTTACGAGAGCCCTCCTCTTTGCTTGCTTAGTGGTTTGCTTGTACTTGCTTTCCCTATCAATGTCTCATCCTCCTAAAGACATGCCATCCTGCGGAGTTGGGCAGAGGTTGAAGGGTTTTTCGGTTCTATGTAAGTGCCCTCTTGGCCTCCTTACATGACCCTCTTTACCCTCCTCTTACATCTTAGACCCTTCCTATGAGATGGGTTGCAGATAGTCAAGCACATAATTGGTAGACCCACAGAGTACTTGGTGAGTCGCCAAGTATTTTTGGTCTGCGAGTTTTTGAGACTTTAACTCGCCAGGAAAACTCACCTAGTTTTCCAGAAAAAACTTGCCGAGTAATTGCCAAGTTTATCTGGAAAACTCGGTGGGTCCGTGTGAAAGACTCGGCCGCAGCTGAGTATAAACAGATAAAGTAAAAAAACGACAGTCTCGCTTTTATTTATTTGTTCTCAATTTGTCTACTTGGCTGTGAGGGGAGAAAATAGGGTTCCAAACCCTTGGTAACTGGTTGTAATCGATTAGAAGTGGATTTGAGCAGATTTCAAGCGGTTTTTGAAGAAAAATCACATTCCCAGGTAGGTTTTCTGATTTTGTTTCTATGTTTTTCTAAAACATTCTATTTGTCTTTTGTTGCATCTAAATGAATACAAAATCATTCCTAAGTAGTCAAAAATGATTTTGAATCATTAGAACAAGATTTAGCACTATTTTTGACAAGTTTTGTTGAATCTTTCACTATTTTTTTGAAGAATTTGTAGTTTTAAAAAAAAAATCAAACCCTAGTAGTTTTTAATTTTTTAAAAAAACTTTGAATGATGTTTTTAAATATTGAAACTAATTTAGGTAGTTTGCTTAATTTTTTAACTATAATATTAATTTTGTCCTTTCACTTTCTATGTGTAGCTCAACGGTTAACCATTAATTTTGCATGGCAGATTCAGGGAATGATTGGCCACTAGAACCATGCCTATTTGGATTTATAGGCACCTGTCCTAAAGGTGCTAGAGCTAAGACATGGAGATATGCCTATGAAGCACTGGAGCATGGGATGGTGTTTTGCACAAAATGTGAGAAACTAATTCATGGAGGCATAAATCGCCTCAAATATCACCTTGTAGGTATTGACAAGCATGATACTAAGAAATGTGATAAAACCACAGATAATTTTTTTTGTTAATGCCATACATGTAGCTAAGGAAGAGAAAAAATTGTGAAGGGAGAGAGCAAAATTAGCTATAAGGGCAACCATAGTTGAATCTCAAGGTGCTTCAATTGGCATTGAAGAAGAAACGACACTTGAGAGAATAGTGGGCTCTTGTCGTGTCTCGCTTATTCGCAAAAAGAGCACCCCCTTTTTTACTGCATCTGCTTCCTCTAGTGGAGTGCCCGCTTCTGCATCACCGTTAGGGAGTTATTTTGTGCCCAGGAACACAACTGGAGTTCAACCATCATTAGAGGCCATTGGATGGAATAGGGAGGCACATGAGAAAACAAACATTGCATGTGCTGATTTTTGGTACTTCAACAACATCCCATTGAATGTGTCAGAAAGTCCTGATTGGCTAAATTTGGTCACCACAATGACAGTTGCAAGAAAAGGGTACAAGGCCTCTTCGTGCAAGGATTTGGGTGGGAGGTTAGTAAATAGTTCACTTGATTTCATTTTATAAATTTTAATTGTTTTTCTTGTTTATTAAATCAAAATTGTGTACTAAGACCTAATTTCATGTTCACTTGATTTCATTTTTAAATTTTTATTGTTTTTCTTGTTTATTAAATCAAAATTGTGTACTAAGACCTAATTTCACTTTGTTCTCGTAGGTTGCTCACAAATGTAGTTGATAGGGCAAAAGTAGTGGTGGAGGAAAAAAAAAGAATGGGGAAAATATGGCTGCACCATTCTTTCTAATGGGTGGACAAATGGCAAAAATCGGACCATTATTAATTTTTGGTTGGTTGCAAGGACAATGTGGTGTTCTTGAAATCGGTTGATGCCTCCAATAAGGTGAAAAATGCAGAAACATTGACATTAATGTCAGAGAACATTGTCATGGAGGTGGGAATATAGAATGTGGTGCAAATCATCATAGATAATGCAATACCATATGTGGTAGCAGGTAGAATCCTCCAAGAAATGCACCCCACTCTTTTTTGGACACCTTGTGCAACACGTCCCTGACCTTCTTTTGGTGGACATAGGAAAACTTGATTGGGTGACTGCAGTTGTGGAAGACGCAAGGTGGATCACAAAATATATCTATAATCACCCGTGGGTTCTACATTTGATGAGAAAGCACACTCATGGGAGAGATTTGGTGAGATTCGGTGTCACAAGGTTTGGAACGATTTTATTGATGTTGAAAGCATTATTGGTGCATTGGCTTTTTTGAAACAAATGTTTGCGAGTCAAGCATGGCTAGACTCACCTTATTCAAAGAAGGCTGAAGGAGAGGCTATTGCATGCGTAGTCTTCGACAACCATTTTGCACAAAAGGTTGCAGAGATTGTGAAGGTAACTTCAAAAGTTGAATTTTTAATTATTCTCGATTCAAGTCTCTCATTATTAATTTGTGTTGATGTTTATAGCTTTGATCAGATAAAATGAAATTAATATTAAGAGAAAATAATATTATATTAATATATATATAATAATAATGGACATTACTACTATATATATATTAATATACATATTCCATATTATCTCTTTATATTGAATTAAATAAACATCGTTAAATTAATAATATTGTTATTCAGATAAATCAACATGAAATAATATTATCCTACATTATATATGCATATTGATATATATATAATAATAATGAGATTATTATATATATCAATATACATATACAATATATATTATATAATTGATAAAATAAATGATATTAATCTAATACCGATTGATATCGGTTTATATCAAATAAACGTAAATAGTATAATACCGATTCATATCGGTTAGTATTAGTAGTAATACTGTTTTTATTACTGATTTATATCAGTTTACACATAACGTTCAATGTGTGTTTTGACTAAGTTTTTAAACCATTGCACTTCATACTATGTTATCGGGTGTTATGCGATCACATTTGGTAAACAACAATTAGTCAAACACAGGTTTACGGATGAAGAGACATGACCGTATAGAGTCATGTCTCCGTAAGGAGACATGTCTCAATACTGCCATGTCTTCCTTATAAAAGGATCATTCCGTGTTCAATGATATAGATAACAATAATAATAAAAATAGCACAAGTGTTTTCCCTCTCGGGGTAACAGAAAGTAATTGCATAGACACAGTGAAATACTCAAGTACTCAGCATATAAAAGACTATTGTATTCAATTAATCATAAGAGTTTCCATACATAACAATCGTGTCTTTATCGTAGAATAAGTTCATACATATAGCATCCAAAGGGACACGACCGAAACGTTGCGTCGTAATTGTCTAACCTCTCGGTTACTAACAACCGAGAGTAACATAATACTTTATTACATGACAACCCGTACATACAATTATCCCGACAACATCATCCCCCCCAAAAAGAACAAGTCGACTCCGATGACTTTACAAAATGAAAATAACGCAAAATTGAGCCTACAACAATTTATTCAGGAGGGGGCGTAGGAAGCGTCCCTGATGAAGATGGCGCTGATACTGCTATTCGGGAAGCCACCTGGGCCTGCAACTTGTACACCTGATTTGTCCGCATTCGTAGATCACGTTCTGCTATCATCTTGAGCTCCATAGCCGTCCTTACCATTCCAGCTGCTTCCAGTACTGCTTTTTCCTTCGCATCCACACTCTCCAGAGCACTACCCAGGTGAGTTTCGAGTAGGACCTGTTCAGCACGCTTGGTCTCCAGCTGTGCTCGAAGGGTTTCTAACTCAGTCTGCATACTACTCCGTTCCACTGTCCAGGACTCTGTTTTTTGAACCAAGGTTGCCTCTACTACTGCCAAACGTAAAGTCACCTCCTCCCGAGCTGCCTGTGCTGCCACCCCTGTAGCCTCATGAACTGAAGAGACATGCTCAGCATGCCGGAGAGTAAAATACCCTTCGCGAAATGCCTATTCCAACTCCCGTAGAAGAGTCTGAAGCCTACTTTCCCCCATTGTCTCCCGGAGAGCCCAATCTTCCAACATGGCAAGGGACTCGTTGGTAGGCCATCCCCTCGACTCAAAACACTCTGCAAAAGCCATCGGACAACCCACTTGTACGAAGGTCAAGAGATGCTCCAACTCTTGCGCGACCTCTTCGCGAGCCCGGAGTTCTGCTGAGGCGATGATCCTCTCTGCGCCTGTGGCTACCTCTGCCAAATATTGCTCTAACCCACTCCTCGTGGACCTAGACCCGTTGGCCGGTTCCCGCAGCTCTTCATTACTGGCCACGTGCTGTTGTCCTGGTTTCTTTGTCAGTTCCTCTATCTCCATCTCTTGCTCCTGTCGACCTGGTGACATCACGGAGTCGAGATCTACTACCTCCGTAGGAATTACCATGGCACGCAACGGTGAAAGAGAGGTGGATGTGTCACTGCTATTGGGGGCATCTTAAACTGATCTAGCCAAGTCAGCACGGAGGCGTCCCGACTCTCCATGGGTGGTTCCCTCACTGGCTCCTCCAACACCCCTGGGCCTATTCTCACAAAAGCCTCTATGCCCACCACATCTAGAGTGACCTGAGATCCTCCCTCTTGTGAAGACTGCTCTACTTCCCTCATCGCTGTCCCTTCCATATCTTGCGCCAATCCTACTGCCTCAGCCACTGTAACCGCTGGAACTGCCTTCTCGCTGGTTGGTGTCATGACAACTTGAGCTCTCAACTCTCCAAACTGGGGTATCGGAACCGAGTCTAAGGTAGTACCCACTGGTACAGAGGGCAGCACTGAAACAAAAGTGTCTGGTGGTGTGAACAAAATTTGATCCGGTGCAATCCCAAAGGGTGGAGTAGGTATCTCTGTGCCGAGGGTGTCCGAATCCCCTACTGCAACACTCTCACTACCCTCCTCCGAGTCCTCACTGGTATCCTCTTGGCCGCTGTCTGCATTCTCTCCTTTTGACTCTGAGGGGGTCTGGCGCTTCCTCTTCGAGCCTGCCTGTGTCCCTCCTGTATCAAGGTGGCGCCAGTGAAAGATGGGAGGCTCTCCTATGGCTATGTCCACTGGCTTTGGCCTCAGCCTGTCTAATGGAATCTGTTCCCTCGCGACGTTCAGGAACAAGCCAATGGCTAAGTGAGGCATGTAGAAGGTCTGATGCTGGAGTGTCATAAACTCAAATATCCTCGCTGTCAGGATAGACGCCTAGTCATACACAGTACCATTCCTGAGCCTGTTCATAAAAACGAGATGTGCTATGGCAATATCTGAAGCCCTACTCGCACCTGTCAGCCTGCTTTTGACGATATCCATAAGGCACCTCCACTCTCCTGGAGCCACGAAGGACCTCTTGATGCCGCGATTCTTTGTAGAGGCTCCTGCTAAGGACTCAAACTGTCTCGGAGACAAATCCTTTGATACCAACGTTATGTACTTCTCTTTGCCTTCTCAGGACAATTTTTTGGGCTTCAAGTCTATCTTTTTACCTTGCGCGCCAGGTATGCCAAAAACCCTCGAGATCTCGCCTGCAGAAAAGTTGACGTGTATCTCCATCCCATAATATTTTAAGGTGCTGCTCCTGCTAAACCTATCAAATGTATCTATCATGCCTCGGAGAGGGCCTTCATATTCTTTGATAGAAAACAAGGGCATTTGGATTGCCCAGTGCACTTGTGCTCTGTGTAACTGCCCTTTGAGAAAGTGTCTTCAGTGTTTCTTCCCACCATGTTCGGCACTCGAGCCCATTCAGTCTTTCTGAGTCTGTGTCTGCAGGCGCAGCCAGATTTTCTTCTTTGCACTATCCATGCTTCCGGTAATGCGGACTCCCTACTGCAGAATCCTGGTGCCTTTACTGCTGCTTGCTAGTTTTGAGACTTGCAATTTTTGCCTCCAATCTTTCGATTGCTGACGTGACCCCATGCTGATGTTTGAATCTTCTTGCCAGCAATAACCACTTTTCAAATTTCTCTCGTTTTCCTGGCGTACGAAGTTCTCTTTTGTCTTCTAATTGTACGGAATGCCAGAACTACGTAACTTTTGTTGATTTCCCTTTCACCAAACTGTTATTCCCCTTAGTACGGCCTGTGTTTGCATTCCCTTGTGGACCACCGTACGGACGCTTGTATATGCTATTGACTGCCGTACAGACATCTAACGTTGCCCTTGCCTGTCGTACAGATGCTTGTGTTGTGTCATTTAACTCATAATCATATACTGTACGGTATTCTGTGTTTGCGTCCCTACCTTCGTACAACACGTGTTTTGGTTCCTTCTTCTGTGTGACCGTACGACATATGTCGTATTGTACTGTACCGTACTTGGTTTCACTTTTGTGCTGTCTTGATTGCCGTACAACAATCAAATATTTCCGTGCCTTGTGCTGTTTGTGCCGTACGGTGCTGATGAATGCCGTACGCAGTGTTTTATGGGCTTTTGCTGTGCCGTGTTGTGTGATGGATGCCGTACGGCCAGAACTTTTTTTTGTTTAATTTTTTTTTTTTAATAAAATTTTTAATCGTTTGACTGCCGTCGGTGCGTTTTTGGCCTCTCGTGATAAACTTTCAATTTCGAACCATTGACAGCATCTGGGAGTTCACGTTCGTCCAACGTCCACAACTTGATTGATCCGTTCGCTGCAACCTCCCGAACCTTGTAGGGGCCTAGCCATTTAACTTTAAATTTGCTCGACTTAATCTCATTCCGTCCGTTATATTTCAGGATGAGTTGTTCGGGAGTGAACCTCGCCCGCCGGATGTGCTTATCATGCCAGTGTTTTGTGCGCTGTTGGACCACTTCTGTTGCCCATTGTGCCATCATCCTCCTCTCATCCAGTTTGTTTAGAGCGTAGAGGTGTTCCCGCAGGCTCTCCATATCGCCCAATTTGTTATCAATGGCTATTCGGAGGCTTGGCACCATAAATTCCATTGGGACCATGGCTTCCTGGCCGTACATCAGCTGAAAAGGTGTCTGGCCTGTTGTTACTTTGTAGGTGGTGCGGTATGCCCATAAGACCAATAGTAGCTTCTCTTCCTAGTCTTCCTTTTCCACACCACATGACTTGTAAATCACTGATACCAGAATCTTATTTGTCGCCTCCGCCTGACCATTTGCTCTCGGGTAGTAGGTACTAGATAGGGAGTGAAAAATCTTAAATTCCGTTGTGAGGAGTTTCACTACATGGTTCACGAAATGTCCTCCCCTATCGCTTGTTAGGTGGATTGGAATGCCGTATCGAGTGATGATTTGTTCATAGATGAATCTTGCTGTGCTCACCGCCGTATTGTCCGGTAGGGCCCGTGCTTCTACCCACTTCGTGAGGTACTCTGTAGCCACTACGATGTATCGACACCGCCTTGGTCTGCTGGTCTTCAATGGTCCCACGAAATCAAGTCCCCATCTCTCAAATAATTCTTGAGCAGCCGAGGGGTTTAATGGCATGAAATCCCTCTTCAGTGGTTTTCCTGCGTGCTGACATGTATCACAACTCACGACCCACTCCCTGGCGTCGTTGTGTAGCGTCGGCCACCATAGTCCTGCGAGTAGTACTTTCCTGGCTGTTGTGTCTGGCCCCATATGTCCTCCTGCCGGCCCTTCGTGTGCTTCCCTTAGGATACTAGGGACTTCTTCCTCCATCACGCATCGTCGGAGTACTTGGTCCGACCCCATCTTGTAGAGAAGCCCATTGATAAGTTGGAATGTTTTGCTTCTCAGGACCAGTTTGCGTCGTTCCCCTGCTGGCATTTCTCGGGGGAACTGGGATGTTGAGAGGTATTCACCGATGCTGGTGTACCAGGCTGGTAAAACTGCGATGCGGAATAGATGTGTGTCCGGAAAATCATCATTCACCTCATCGGCTTGCTCTCTCGATCTGATTCTCGACAGTTGGTGTGCAATCACATGGCTTTTGCCCGGCCGCACTATGATAGTAAATGTGAATTCTTGTAATAGAAGCAACCATCGGCTTACCCGTCCTTGGATTATTGGTTTATTCACCAAGTACATCAGGGCTTGGTGGTCTACATAAAATGTGAAGGGTGTCGCCAACAGGTAGTGTCTAAATTTCTGCACGGCATAGACCATGCCGAGTGCTTCCCTTTCGATCGTACTATAGTTCTTTTCCGCCTTCAAGAGTAGTCTTCTAGCGAAGTAGACCGGGTGATCCAACCCATGGTTCCCAAGCTGTGCCAATTTCGCGCCTATGGCATAATTGGAGGTGTCGACGTGCACGTGAAATTCTCTGTCCCAATCCGGATAGGCCAATATGGGTGCCTCCAGCAACTGAGATTTTAATTCCTCAAAAGATTCCTTTTGAGCTGTTCCCCACACATAAGGTTCTCCTTTTCTTGTGAGGTTATCCAGGGGGTAAGATATCTGGGAAATTTTTTTTATGAACCTTCGGTAATAGCCGATATGTCCTAGAAAAGATTTAATCCCCGTGACATCTTGTGGTGGTTCCATCTCCACAATTACCTGAACTTTGTCAGGGTCTGTTTTGAGTCCTGCCTTGCACACTATGTGCCCCAATAGCCTCCCCTGAGGTACCATGAATCGGCATTTCTTATGGTTTAGTGCTAGCCGTGCCCTTTGGCACCTGTCCATGCATTCCCCGAGTGCCTTTAGATGTGTCTCTTCCCCGTTGTAGATGGACCAGTCATCTAGGAAGGCCTTGAAATTACCCACCGACATCTTGTCAAAGATATGGAGAATTATCCTCTGAAACATTGCCGGGGCGTTGCACAGACCGAACGGCATCCGGTTGTAGGCATAAACTCCGTCTTCCACCACAAAGGTTGTTTTCAGTGTATCCTCCTCTGCAATTGATATCTGGTTGTAGCCAGAGAATCCATCCATGAATGAATAGATTTCGTGGCCGGCCACCTCCTCCAGGATAGAATCCGTAAATGGAATGGGGAATGGATCCTTAATTGTAACTGCATTCAGACGCCGTAAGTCAACACAAATCCGGATTTGGTTTCCATCCTTCTTGAGGGAAATCACAATGGGAGATACCCATTCACTCGTTTGAACCCTGAAGATAATTCTAGCTTCCAGCATCCGTTCTATTTCCTCCTTTACTTTTGCAGCATAATTCTTGTTCATTCGGTATGGCCGCTGTCGTACCGGTACTGCGCCAAGTATCAACGGAATGCGGTGAACACATAATTCAGGTGGGACCCCCTTTAAGTCCTTGTACGTCCACGCAAACACATCCTTGTATTCAGTAAAAATTTTAAACGTGGCGGTTTTCAAGACTGGATTCCAGTCATCTCCTACGAGAATGGCTTTTTCTTCCCCCTCTGCGCCAAGATTCAGGGGTTTCACGGATGGTTCCTCATACTTCATGGCATTCTTGTCTCCAAACTGGTGTGTCGGTGCCGTATTAATAGTAGCCTCTCCTTCCTTATATTCTCCGTACTCTGGGGGAAATTTGTTTGATTCTCCCTCAATGCTTAATACATTGCATGGGGGTGAGAACATCTCATAGTCCTCCATCTGCCAATGGAACAACCCGTTGAGTGAATCAGTATCATCCTTCGAGCATCCGCCCAATTTTAATACACCTTCTTCATTGGGTTCCATCCCATTCCTTCCTTCATCTCGTGGGTCGTTTTCACCTTCGGATTCTGACCCTGAGGAAGACGCGAGTTCCTCACTAACTGGGTCCAGAGATCAATGGTAAATTTCCTGCCTCCGCTCTCCATCGAGAGTGTACTCTATTTCCAATTATGATTTGCCTTCGCCGCCACTAGCCATCCTCTTCCCAGGATTGCGTCATACCCCTTCTGCTTAAGTGGGATGACCACGAAGTCGAATACGAATGGCTATGCACCCACTGTCACTGGTTGTGCCATCAACGTCCCGAGTGGTTTAATCCCATGCTGTTTGGCACCTAGTAGATTAAATGTTGGTGGCCACAGGGTAGGCTTCCCTAATTTTTTCCATGTGTCCTCCGGTAAGACATTTACTCCGGACCCGCCATCTATTATGGTGTCCGTTAGGATAGTGCCGAGAATGCCCATCTCCACCACGGCTGGGTGTCTGCCATTATTGACGGCTAGCAGCATTGGATCCATTGCGGACCCTCCCGGTACGGAAGTGTTCGTGTGCTTCGTGTTGGTTTGGCCAACGTGAGTGCCTTGTAAGATTGTCCCCAAATGTGGCATGGTGTGTAGGAGGTCTTGGAGTTTCACAGGTACCTCCAATTGGAGCATCTGCCATACGATGTTCAGTTCGGCGTCTGTGTCGTAGGGTCCTGCTGATTTTTGTGTCTCCCGCTGGGCTTTCATAGCCTTTTCTATTTCTTCCCGTGCTTCCAACATCCTTTGTTTCTCCGTACGAGGATGGGGGTACCTCGCTTCCTTGGCTTGCCCTCGGGTAAGAGCCAATATTAATTCTCTTATCTTTGCATTTCCTTCAATATCCAGTAGGTTGGTCCCTATGCTAGACTTAGGACAATTGGCATCCTCATGGTCACCGGGGCCGCACCACCGACACAGCTGGTGAGGGGCGTCACTATTATTACACTCTCTTGCGTAATGACCCCATTGGTTGCAAGCCCTACATTGGATCATTGGGTGTCCCTTCGCATTGTACTGGACCTTGTTGCGGGTGGAATTATTATTATTCCCATGTTCGCCTCGTCGGTTGCCTCGGTAGCCCCCTGAAGATGCATTGTTTGGTTCCGTCGTTCCTGATGTGGATGGCTGCTCGTGTAAAGAGCACTTGCTGATTTCGTGTCTTCATATTATATGGGCATTCCTTTGTGGAATGTCCCATAATTTGACAGATGTCATAGAATGCCTTTCTGGGACAGGCACCCTTCGTGTGGCCACTTTCCTTACACTCCGTGCACCAAAGTTCGTCATCCTTACTTGTATTCCCCTTCATTGACTTAAATTCTTTTAACATCCTCTCCATGTCTTTCTGGAGTGCCGTGCCTTCTTTTTCGGCTGGTCGTCACTGCTACTATCTTCTTCGGACGTGTCGTTGTCTGATGACGAGGAATTGTTCTTTTTTGACGTTTTATTCTCGCTCTCCAGGTCCATGGCCTGGTTGTATGCATTGTCGTAGGATGTTGGGGGTACTATTTTCATCTTCCATCGTAACTTGGAGTTCAACCCCTCAACGAACCACCTCTTCTTTAAACCATTTGCTGGTTGGCTTTCCATCTTCCCGACTAGCTCTTTTAGTCGGCGGCCATACGCTCGGACTATTTCCTTCTTACCTTGTTTCGTTCCATAGATTTTCGAGACTATCTCGTTGTCATCTCGGAGGAGCCTGAATTCCTTCTCGAATGCTTTCTTTAGTTCGTCCCACGTGGTTATCTTGGTTTTATCCAAGTCTGAGTACCAGTCAATGGCGACTCCTCTCAGTGTGGTGGGGAATTGTTTCATTCATTCATCCTGGTCAATAACTTCGTTGGCTGACCAGATGGTTTTGCACGTACGACAATGCCGTGCTGGATCGTCCTTTCCGTCGTCATGGAATTTGGCCAATTTCTCCTTGTGTGCCGCCATGGTTGGTTGGGCCGGTTTTGGTCGTTGTGTATGTTGTGGATTTTATGCTCCGCCACCACCTGTGCTAGCACTCGCACCCATCGCTGCTTGGTTGATTTGTATAGTATTTACTAATGGTACTTGCGTCTGTGTGACGGGTGGAACTGTATTGTGTGGAGTCGTTGGCTCCAATGGAGGGTTCACTTGCGCGTCACTCGTGCCTTCGGTCGTATTGTCACTGGCACCTCCGACAGTGTCCTCACCTTCCACGACGCGGTCACTTTCCACGGCACGGTTACCTTCCACGGCATGGTTCCCTTCGTGGTCTCCATCCTCCGCACGCCACGTGCGGGTCGAATCTTGAAACTGGTCTCGCTCTTCTTGGAGTAAGACTTTTCTCAATCGCGTTTCTTCGAGTAGTTCTTCTCTACTCCGCACTCTCCGATGCTCCGACGAGATGAACTGTTCCAAGTCGGCCTCTGCACTTTCCGTACCACTTCTGAGGTTCCCTTCGGTCAACCCTCCGGCAAGCTGGTCTTTGGCAAGTTGCCTCAGCCTACACCTACGTTCACGCTGTTGCGCAGAGATCAAAGCCTTCTATGCGGCTTCCCACTCGTCATTTAGTGCGTTCTTATTTCTATCCTTATTTAAAGTATTGGGCATCAAGATTGAACAAAAAACATTGCTTTTCAACCAAAAGAACACTTATTTATTATTTATTCATGTTGATTTACAACATTTCCAATTGCGTTACAATCGCATTACAATTGTTTGTGTTCTTTTCCCTCTTCATATTTCAAAGACCCTGATGGTTGCCATCGCCTTCTTCCTAACGGTGGAGATGCTCTCGAGCGTGGTATGCACGGAGGATTTCCTAGCGGTGTTCCTCTCGGGCAGTTTCCTCTTGATGAGCGCGTTGTGCCAATGCTGCTTGTGCTAACAACTGAGGAAGATGGTTCAACAGTCGATTGGCTGCAGGGTTAGCCCCAATCGCGTCCCACATTGCGCCCGTCGGAACTTCCTTGCTCGTGGCTTCCCTTCTAACGTAGGTTTCAAGTGCTACTTGGAATAAAATTCTAAATTCTCGTGTCTGGATATCTTCCCCTTCGTACAACTCTATACGGGCATCATCTGCTTCCGGGTTTATCTCACCAACAGGTAAACCCATTATGTCTACACGCCATCTGAGTGCGTCTAGGCAACGACGCTAGATATATCTACAGCATATTAATATAATATATTTAGATATATCTGTTAATATATCTGTAATTAAATATATATGTATATTGTGATTATATATATCACACATATAGAGTTAATATAGGGAAAATTTAAAAGCCATACATTCTTGATCAAAATATAACAATTTGTAACTTCATTAATTAATCTTTTTATAATTTGCATTTTTCAATTGTAGGTGTCTGAGCCCCTGGTTAGAGTTCTACGCTTGGTAGATGGGGATCAAACCCCAATGGAGTATCTTTATGAAGCCGTAAATAGGGCCAAAGAGTCTATAAAAAATTACTACAAGGGGGATAGACTCAAATTTGATACCATTTGGGAGATTATTGATAGGTGGAACAATCAGCTCCACCAACCCATTCATGCAACAAGGTACTTCCTGAACCCCCGATTTAGCTTCGATGATTCTTGTTCAGATCCTATTGGAGAGGTCATGGAGGGCCTCACTTCATGCATTCAGAGGATGATACTTGAGGTTGAGGAGAGAGATCTTGTTGTGGTAATCAAATCTCTTCAAAGCTGACAAAGAGAGGAAGAGCTACTGAAACCCTAGGGATAACATTTGCCGTTTGGATTTTGGGGTCTAAAGTAATTGATAAATTTGACATTGATGAGAATGAGTCAGATGAGGAGTCATTGCCACTGCCAGGAGGAGCTACATCATCAGAGATACCGAGCAAGGAGGTACAGTCATGCCCAGTGCAGGCTTCTAGGACTAGACCCTCTAGTTCTACTTTTACCTCTCCCTTCGTTCGTACTAGAGCTGGGAAGAGGAAGGTGTAATTGTAATGATGTATTTACGTTTAGTTTTACAGAAACTATTTACTATTTTAGTAGTTTGCTTCCAGCCATCAACATTCCTCATGAGAATGTGATTTTATACCCACTTTGTGTTTAAATGTATCTATGCTCAGCTTGTTTCTTTTGTGTTCTCATTAATTGACTCATTGGATGCCTCTTCTCATTGAATTTTGCAAAAAAAATGCATTCCTAATTAAATTTAAGCAGTTTTTTAAGTTCCCGACTTTTTCCGAAAACTAGCCGAGTTTTTCCCGAATTGTTTTTCAGGCCTTGGAATTTTTTTTGGCTTTGCCGAGTTTTCCAACTATGGTCAAACACATCCTATATTCTACTATGAGTATTCATTTAAGCATCATCTATTATTCATCTGCACATGGATACAATTATACCACAACTACCTGTAAGAAGGAAAGATTTTGAAAATGGCAGGTCTGATATAATATCATATTGCTGATCTGCAGACAAATCCTTGGGTATAAATGCTGATCAATCTCTATGAGTCAATCTTAGTTCTTTTGGGGGCTTGTGCTGACTTGCTTTTATATTTCTGGATAATTATGTCTGATGATGCAATGGACTGTTGAATGTATTTGATTGTTTGGATGATGTCTCCTTCCATCTCAACTCTCCATTTTATATCTCCTTACTCCTTTGAGGAGTGGCACCCCTTGAGAGGAGACATGCTCCTTAATTGCAATTTAATTATCTATTCCTCCCTTCTTGATCACACCCCTTCAGATTTACTAGTCAACTTAATTTATTATTTGTTATTGCCTTAATTTCTATTAGTCTTAATCGCTGTATGCTGTGGCCTTGATTATTGTTATCGCTATGAGTCTTGATTGCCATTTTTGCTTGATTAAGAGATCACCTCCTTATCACCCAATCATTTCTTTTTTGCTGTTCAACACTTGTTATTCCTTCGTCGGTGGTAAAAGCCTTCCCTCGATGTTGGGGCATGATAGTCTACCCCTCCTGGATTTGCTTGCCCACAAGCAACTTCAGATTCAGATGGTTGAAAATCTCTTCTCCTTCCCAAGTAACGTCTTCTATAGGTAGGCCTTTCCATTTGATCAAGAATTCAGGAATAGTCTTATTCCTCAATCACTTCTCCCTCATATTGAGAATGACTTCAAGTTCCAAGATTAGTACTTAAAACTTGCGAGTAATTTCCCACAATAAGTAATATAAACTTCTATTGGCAGAAACTACTTGTCGAGTTTTTGGCAAAAACTTAGCGAGTGTGTTTAAAACTCGGTTGCTTGTGCATAAAGGTCAAAAACGACAAAAATCAGCTTCAATTCATCCTTTCTTGACTTGTATTTTGTTGAGAGGCGGAAAAACACTCTTCCAAACACTTGCAAATTGATTTCCACCAATTTGAAGGGGATTTGAGGTTGTTTTTGAAGAAAAATCATATTCCCAAGTAGGTTTTTAGTTTTTTTTCTATGTTTTTAAAACATTTTATTTATTTTTTGTTGCATTTAGATGAATAGAAAATCATTCCTAAGTAGTTAAAAATGATTTTGAGTCGTTGGAACAGGATTTAACGCTATTTTTGACAAGTTTTGTTGAATCTTTCACTATTTTTTTGAAGAATCTATAGTTTAAAAAAAAAATCAAACCCTAATAGTTTGTTTTTAATTTTTAACTTTGAATGATGTCTAAAATTATTTAAACTAATTTAGATAGTTTGCAAGTTCATAACTATATATGTGAGACAACACCATTGATTGCAAGGAAAGATCGTATATATCAGACATAGCATCAGATTATTGTTGCAAGCTTATACCATAGTTGAACTACTCGCTAAAACCAAAACTCACCAAGGCCTGAAAAAAACTCGAGAAAAATTCGGCTAGTTCTTGGCAAAAAGCTCTAGAACTTAAAAAATTGTTGACAAGTTTTGTTAAATCTTTCACTATTTTTTTGAAGAATCTCTAGTTTAAAAAAAAATCAAACCCTAATAGTTTATTTTTTATTTTTTAAACTTTGAATGATGTTTAAAACTATTTAAATTAATTTAGATAGTTTGCAAGTTCATAACCATATATGTGAGAGTCGAGACAACACCATTGATTGCAAGGAAAGATCGTATATATCAGACACAACATTGGATTATTGTTGCAAGCTTATACCATAGTTGAACTACTCGCTAAAACCAAAACTCACCAAGGCCTGAAAAAAACTTGGGAAAAATTTGGCCAGTTCTCAACAAGAACTTGGCAAAAAACTCAGGAACTTTAAAGATTGCTTAAATTTAATTAGAAATGTATTTTTTTTTGTAAAATTCAATGAGGAGATGCATCCAATGAGTCAATAAATGAGAACACAAAAGAAACAAGCTGAATCTAGATATATTTAACCACAAAGTGGGTACAAAATTGCATCCTCTTGAGGCATGCTGATGGCTGGAAGCAAAGTAGTAAATAGTTTTTGTAAAACTAAAAGTAAATGCATCATTACAATTACATCTTCCTCTTCCCAGCTCTAGTAAACATTAAGGGAGGTAGAACTAGAGGGTCTAGTCCTAGAAGTTTGCATTGGGCGTGACTGTGCCTCCTCGCTAGGTATGTTTGACTCAAGCTGTGGCTTGTCCTCCATCTTGGATGTAGCTCTTCCTCTAGCTTCTCTTGGCACTGGCAATGACTCCTCATCCTCCTCATCCTCCTCAATGTCATCCAGTGTGAAACCAAATCCAGACCCCCTCCTCCATAGCCTGTCTCTCCAAATCATTGATGTCACCTCTATCAAAATCATGTTAAATCTTGTTCCAATGATTCAAAATCATTTTTAAGTACGTAGGATTGATTTTCTATTCATCTAGATGTAACAAATATAAATAAAATGTTTTAAAAAAAAACATAGAAAAAAAATAAGAAAACCCACCTGAGAATCTGTTTTTTCTTCAAAAACCATCTCAAATTGATGGAAATCAGTTTGCAAGTATTTGGAAAAGTATTTTTCCCCCTCTCAGCAAAATACAAGTTAAGAAATGATGAAATGAAATTGATTTTTTCCATTTTTGACCTTTATGCATAGGCGGTCGAGTTTTAAACACGGACTTGCCGAGTTTTTGCCAAAAGCTTGGCGAGTTTTCGACAAGTTTTTGCCAAAAACTCGACGATTTTTCGGCAACTTTTTGCCAAAAACTTGCCGAGTAGTTTCTGCGAATAAAACTCATTATTACTCGCCATGGGAAATTACTCGCTAGTTTATAACTACTTGCTGAAAACTCAGCGAGTAGTTCGTCAATAGGTTATACATCCATATTTGAAACAACAACTATATCGCTGTAGGCAATATTATATATCAGACATTGCATGTTTAAAGGATCATATCAGAGACAACAATCAATATTGTTAGAAGCAACATTGTCTTACATCTCATTGCATGTAATGCCCCCTTCTCCGTGTTAGGCCATTTTGGCGTTCGTTTAGTCTATCTCCCCATCCGGATAGGCTAACGGCTTCTTTCAGAGGATGCCAGCCAGTCACAAGCTCCAGTGGGTGAATATTTATTATTTGGGATCCCTTTTTCTATAGTTAAGTCACTTTATTTTATAAAGTGAAGTTATAAAAGTTACTTTATGTCTTAAGTCACTTTTATTAAAAGTAACTTAAAGTGACTTTATGAGAGAGTACTTTATCCCACATTGCTTAGTTTTGCCTCACTTCGAGGTTATAAAAGCATAAAGTACGCCTTGGGATCAGCACCATGGATTTTATGAAAAGATAAACAAATAAAGTTACGCACGTGACTAGTTTTTCTTAAGGACGTAGCCCCTTGAGAAAATTGAGAGGTTGGACGTAGCCCCAACATCTCGGTGGTGGTGAAGTCATTCAAATTTCATCTTCAGAACTCAACGTTTTGGTAAGGAAGAAGTAACTCATGTTCAGTCTCATTTACAGATAAGGGCAGTTTGCTCGTAAGTTCAGTTCGAATCAAGTAGGGGTATTACAACAAATAAGAGGAAGAATATTGGTGTTTTTCGAAGTTACCACTAGATCCTATATCTGTGTTTTGGTGACGATTGTCAAATCGGAATGTAATATCTATGGGGAGGATGTATTAGGCGAAGAAGGTTGTACGTATTTTGCAAGTTGGAAAGACCTCATAAGGATTCTGCACTATATTCTGAGCGCACAACTCTAAATGACCAATACACGTTACATCATGCGTTGGTCATACACTTATAGGTGGCATTGAGCACGAAGGCGGGTGACTCTCTGATAAGCACGACAAAGGAAGAGGAAGCTGGACGCACGTAGACTCTGGTAAATGTGCGTGTTCGGTTGATCAGTTCTCGCGTGAGACCATACCACGCGAGCTGTGCCTTGTCGCACGACTGCTGTGGTTGCTCTCCGTTCCTGTCTGGGAACCGAACTGGTTGAGGTGCGAACGGGAGAAGAGAAGTATTCTGTGCATGGGAGACAGGTGGTAGAAGGTAGGAGCATTGGGCACACCAGTGATCAGTATTTGCACAACGAGGAGGGGTATCTTGTTGGACAAGGGCTGTCAGCACTCTTGGCCGTCAACTTCCAGCCGCCGTCGCATCACCTCATAGCAATCTTACCGGAAGTGAGTAAGGTAGACCTTTGAACAATACTTTTTGGATAAGTTTGTAGCACTGCAAAGAGTACTAATGTAAGGCATGGTCATTATTGTAATGAAATTTATCCATCTTTAGAGGCATCCTTGTATATTGGTATATTGCATTTCCTTGCTTGCACTATTAATGTTCATCAAGAAGAAAACACTTGCATATTGTGAAAAAAATCATTAAACAACACAGCCTACCAGACAATAAGAAAACTTGCAGCTCTTTATTTATAAACTGCCAGTTAGGATATTACAGTGGTATCAGAGCCTGCGGTCTTGCCAGCCTAGTGGGCTAGATTTTCAGTTTGTAGCAATGTTGAGTAGGCATGCATAGCAGGCACAGGTCTTACAATTTTAGACATAATAGAGTTGAACAGGAATAACCAGAATCTTCAGTACAGGTTGATATAGAGGATAGTCATACCGAAGCAGACGGGCACTCGGGGTACATATATGGCTGAGGATATAGATAGAGAGGCTAGGGAGACATTGAGGGCCATTCATGATGGACAGGATCACATTGATGATGTGTTACATCAGCTTACAGTGGTTGTTCAACATTTGATAGTAGCACCCAAGAGACCCCCGAGCCATCACAGTGGTGGAGGTAGTATAACAGGATCACCTAGAGCAACTAGAGCATCCACTTGTACTTCAGATAGGCCCCTCATGCCTACCTTTACAGAAAATAATGCAGAGGAAGAGATAGCACAACCTGAGACAACAACCGTTCTTCCTAATAATGTGTTGGCCATGCATGATGAATGGGATATGCTGCCAGATCGAGTCAAAGCTGATTTGACCTTTGTTCAGTATATGGCTCAGAAGAAAGAATTTGGCAGGGCTCAGCAAGATAGAAGAACCAGGGGTCAGAAGCGGGATTTAAAGCATGCAATGAACAAATTAGCCCTTCCTGCATTTGATGGCAACGGTAAGACATTTGCGAGAGCTTGGATTCACAAGCTAGACACGTTCCTGACTCTCAAACCCATGTTAGAAACGGAGGCTATTAAGTTTGCAACCATGCATTTGGAGGGAACAACATATGACTGGTGGCATCATGGCTTTGTCACCCAAGATCATGGGCTGATTACTTCTTATGAGACTTTCAGCACGAAATTGATTACCTGTTTTGACAAGAAAGACATTGAGGTTTACTATAGGGAGTTAGCCCAGCTGAGACAGAGTGGGTCTTTGGACCACTACATTGATGAGTTTCAAAGGATTTCCATCAGGGTTCTTGATATGTCTGAGAAGTGGAAAGTGATGCTGTTTATTGAGGGCCTACATGATAGATTCAGAGGATTGGTTAGAGTCCTCAAGCCGAGCACCTTGGATGACGCTATTAAGTTAGCACATGATTTGGATTCACCCTCTTCCATTTTGCAGCCACCTAAGAAAACTTTTAAGGGATCCTCTTCATTCCAAAAGAATAAAAATCAGAATAAGAGTACACCCCCTAGATTGGATTTCGAGACAAGGAATGAATTAAGAAGAAAGAAATTATGCTTCACATGTAGAGAGCCGTGGACTCCAGAGCACAGGTGTCTTAGAAAAGGCAAGATACATTACATTGAGGTAGTTTCTGATGGTGAATGGGAGCAGCAAGAGGGCAGCGATGTTGAGGACAGCGATGAGGAGGCTCAGGAAGAGCAATCAACAGAAGGGAAGAAGAGGGAAGCCCCCCATGAGCAGCCTCCTATTACCTTAGCATCTCTTTCAGGTATTCCCACATGTCACCCATTCCGCCTAAAGGGAGTGGTTAGAGGACAGCGAATTATTTGTCTCCTAGACACAGGTGCTACTCATAACTTTATCAGCACAGGTATGATTTCCAGGAGAGGATTTTAGATAGACAACATTTCCGAGTTTGAGGTTAAAGTTTCCGGGGGAGATTTGTTGAATTGTATAGGGAAGATTTCTGGACTCCGATTCACTTTGGGGATTATCTTCTAGAGGCTGATTTCTACGTCATTGACTTGGATAGTCTTGATGCTATTTTGGGCATGCAGTGGTTTCAAACCCTAGGAAGATACACTATTGATCATAAGCTGAAACAGTTGGAGTTTATGCAGGGTGATCAACTGATTGTGCTTAAGGCCATGCCAGATGGCGTGTTCTCGATTTGGTGCAACTTCCCTTGGGTGACAGAGTCAATGATGATGGAGAAGCCTTTGTAGAACAGCTCTACCAGTTGCAGGAAATGTAAGACAGAAGTTATAGGACAACAACAAGCGGTACAAAGCTTCTACAGATGCTACTAGAAGGTATCAGGCTTTTAGTGCAGGTGATCTAGTGATGGTTTATCTACGAAGGGAGAGGTTTCCTATCGGGACTTATCCCAAATTGAAAAATAAGAAAATTGGTCCCTGCAAGATTCTAAAGAAGATTAATGATAATGCTTATGAGGTAGAGCTTCCCAGTGGTCTTGATTTTTCTCCTGTGTTTAATATCTCTGATTTATATACTTTCCATGGTGATGATGCCTCTATTGAAAATGAGGATGAGGTGGACTTGACACACACTATCCCCATCAAGAAAAAGGAAAAGGTCGCACAAATTCTAGACAAGAAAATTGTTCAAACTTGCCAGTGTGACTACAACAGATATCTTGTGCAGTGGGAAGGGTTAGCACTGGCAGATAGCACTTGGATTACAGAATGGGATTTGAAGAAGCTAGATGAGCCCAAATGGAAGCAGTTTGAGAACCGGAACTTGTAGGAGATGCGTTCTTTTTAAGCAGGGGAGAATGATGCAGGAGCATCCGAGGATCAAGGTTGTTGACTCAGATGTGGGTTTTGGTCGAAATTTACTTCCAAGGCTCATAACTTTTGACTCAGATGTGGGTTTTGGCTGAATTTTATAGGCAATTGCCTGAGGAGTTATTTGGATTGCCGATTAAGCTCAACTTGATTGGTGGCCGTTTCGACTTTTTTTCGGGAGCTAGAAATATCATCTTGGCCTTCGAAATTGCCTTTTTGTGTTTTTTTCTAGTTTTTAGAAAGTTGTCTTTTGCAATAAATCCGAAATCATGCTTTTGATTTCGTAGGTTAGTTGGCAATTCATCTTGCCTTAGTTGGGGGCATTTCTTGGGAAAAATCGGGATTCGTAGGATGGGTTTGAAAATCACAAAAAATGGAAAAATCTGATTTTCCTGAAAATCTGCCAAATATGGTAATTTTCGGAATTGTAATAAGTAGCAATTTTCTTTCATTGCAGAGGTAGAGTAAGTTGGAGAAGATTACTGAAGAATTTGGAGTTTTGAAATTTTGTGTTGTACTTTTTTTGAATTGCTATTCTTGAAGGGTTTGGGCTACATCGATTGGCATTTTGTTACCCCTTTGCATAGTCCATCTTGGGAGCATGGCAAAGATTTGGAGATATGAGGATTGAAAATCGTCATTCCTGGAAAATTCCGCCCCCCTATGTAGGCTTTCCTTCATTGCTAAGATCATGAGACTTGGCCAATTTTGCTATTTTGGGCCTATGAAGGAGTCTTAGACTTGTTTTGCACCTAATATTCCTTGACAATGTGGCAGAAATCCTGGAATGCTAGGAATTCCGACCTCTATGTGGACTGGTTTGTGGTGGGGTCTTGGAATTTTGAGGATTGTGAATCTTGGCATTGGGCGGAATCGGCCCAATGTCAGGATTAATTTGATTGTTCCAAAGTCTCTAGCTACCAATCTAAGTCCACAAATGGTGAATGTCTTATGATCTCCATCAAGGCTTGATAAAAACTTGTTTCAGTCTGATTTTCACTCACTTTGTTCAAAACTTGACTTCCCTCTTGAATCCCATTAAAGTGTTCTCAAACCTCATCCCTTACTCCCCATTAAACACTTGGGGTTGATAAATTTTGAAAAAAGACTCATTATAATGGGGCGGAGATTTTGGATTCCTAGGAATATGCTAGGGTGGAAATTCTGGGATCCTAGGATTTCCGACCCCTTCCTTGCATGTTTCATTTAGTGAATCATAGTTCAAATCATGCTTGGAAATGGTTTCCAAGGCTTATTCCTCATGAATCCCCATCTGATTTGCAATTTAACTTGATCAAAATTCTTCAACATTTGATTTTCACTCTGCATTCATCTACAATTTTCACCATTTACCTCCAATGTTTTGGGCTGTTTTCATCTTTCTATCCTCAATCCATCTTTCTCCATCAGTTTGGCATTTGACTTCCATCTAAGGCTCCCCTTTTCCTTGGGCGGAGATTTTGGCCTTGGAGGATTAGAGTATGGAGGAAATCCTGGAATCCTAGGATTTCCGACCCCTTGGTTTTGAATGTTGGATCCTTCTAGCCCTGCCTTACTCACTTGTTTCTTTTGCCCAAACTTGTTCAATTTTGGATTTTGTTCATAGCACACCTGTTCATTTTGACTCCAACCTTGACTTGGAACTGAATTTCAACTCAACTCACCCATTCATCCCTCACTTGATGGCGATTTTCATTTGGCTTCATGACTCACTTGATTCTTACTCTCTTTAACCCCCTAAGGCTTGACTCCTGGAAAGACTAGACTATCCAATAGACCAAAGTTGCTCAAACTCATCTCTCAGCATAGAGACTTGGAAAACTGCTACCAATTAAGACCACCTAAGAGCACCAAAGAGCATCTAAGACCACTACTCCTGCCAAAGCAAAAAGATGGGGTTTTCATTTGCAATGGGGCGATGGTGTGAAAACCTCACAACGGGTATGAAACGATGAATATACTTCTGCATTTATGAATATATATATATATATATATATATATATATATATATATATATATATATATATATATATATATATATATATAGACACACACACACACGCATATGCATTTATACCTGATTATATCCTATTAATACATAATTGAATTTAATATATGTTTTTATCAATATGAAATTTTGCAATTATCATGTTAAGGGTAGGAAAAGAGTTCAAGGAGGGGGAGGGTGAAAGATTCCTCACTAGGTATGGCACCTCGTAAAGATGGTTAAGGACCACGAGGCCACCTCATGGTGATGTTAAGGACAATCGGTTAAGGATCATGAGGCCAAGGAGGATAAGGTGATGACCTTGGGCCTAGGGTTGAGGGTCAAGGGCACCCTATTGCAGCTCCCCTATTAACCCCACATTGATCAATTGTTGAAGTGAATCAATCATAGGAGGTGGGAGGTTGACATGATGGAGGGGAACGGTATAAAGCCCTCACTAGATACACCATTTCATAATGATGGTTAAGGACCACACGAGGCCACTAAGGATGAGGTCTTGCTGTTGGGCCTAGGGTAGAGGATACTTGGGGCACCTCATCATGTCTCCCAACACAACCCTCATTATGGCTGAACTCCTACGCAATCATTGAAATTATATATATATATATATATATATATAAACCCTAGAATTGGATGTATTTCATGAATTATGTATACATTGTATCTAGTCTGGTTGCAGGTTTTGTCCAAACAGGCTTATCTCACCTTATTCTTAAGTAAGGATTACATCCCTAACTATATTTTGCTTTTGTTTCATTTTGGATTTGTAAATTTAGGGCGAAGTATAAGGTGTTCCAAGAAAGGGACATTATGCAACGGCAGTCTTTGTACAACAAAGAAGCTGTAACTTGTAGTTGTGACATATGCCTTTTTCACTGTCAGGCATATTAATTGATTCATAACGGAACTTTTAAATCATTTTTGTTTCATTTCACTATTTCCAATCCATGTGAAACTATCAATGTCTGTAAAATAATCTTGATATGGTGAACAGAATGAGTCATCCACCCTACAAGCATGTCATTTATATTGCTATGTGTTACAATTGGCACCATACTTTTTCTCCCACTTACTCTATTGCCTTCTTTAGAGGCACTATACTGCTGAATTGTATGTGGCATTTCTAAAGCATAATCCCCCTTGGTTTGGAAATCAATAAATTTATGAGGGTTTTGTGATTAATTTCTGTTCAAGCATTTGTATCAATAGAGACTTCAAAATTCCCTCAAAGTTTCAGCTGGCGTCAATGTAATGGAATCTTACTTTTATGTGGGTTTAATCACTGATTGATGTAGCAATGATGATTTTCTCATAAGTGTGGTGTGTATATCCTTTAGAGGAATGACAGACTAAATTGCTAAACATCTTCTGATAAGGAGACATGCACATTTATGGCCATGCCATTTGTGAGGAAAAAATGTCCAGTTGATGCTTCAATGCAACGCCTACACTGTATATCTCTTCGGTGGCCATGTGGGCATTCTATGGTATTGTCATTAGAGTGAGGATTAATATTAGAAATAAGTAGGGTAAGCTATTGTCATGGAAGTTTCTTTATGAGTCATGAAGGACACTTAGCTTGACTTATATTTTTGAGCTCATCATAATGTTATATCAGTGCCATCCTTAATGATTTAGGGGTTTTATCAAACATTGATTTGGCGCAATAAGGCAATAAATGCCACTTCACTTTTGTCCCACACATTTTTGAAATGTTTCGATAAGGCATAAGCCAAACCATATCTCAAGTGTGTCCACCTCCTGCATTAACAACTGGGATGAGGCCCAGAAAAGTGGATTATGAAACTTACACAGGCAGTGCAGATTCTTTGCGCTAATATTGCATACTGTGAACTTTAATTTGTCAGTTTTGAAATTTCTCTCCCTTCTTGTGGCATGGTTTTCTTAGCACATTTTCTATTCAATGTAAAAAGATAGCTATACTATTGAGAGTGGCTTGTTCTTTTCTTAGAAGAATGGAAATGAGCCAGCACGATCATCTTAACAACAATAACTTCCTTACTAAGAATACAAGAAAGTGATTGGTGAATATGTTTCTTTTGTACTTCTATTGTGCATATCTTATGCTGTTATTTTCAACTTTTCTTTTCTTATCAGTGTTGATGAATAGCAACAACTGAGGAATGGAATGATAAAGACCATTTTGATGCTTTACTCTGCCGTCCCGAGACTCATCTTGGCTGTTGACTCATTCAAATCTCATGAAGGGGCCAGTATTTCATCCAGGTGTTTGGTAAGACAAGCAAATGGGTTTCTTTTGTTTTTCTATTGTGCATTTCAATATGATTTTAGTTTTTAACTATATGTTTTTTTATCAGGGTTGATAATTGACAGTGACATGGCACTGAAGATCATCTCAATTTCTCAATGCTCTAGTCTGTTTTGCTGAACCTCATATAAGCAACTTGGTCATTCCTAAATTCATGAATGGCCATTCTTTTCACCCAGGCATTTGGTAAGACAAGTGAATGACTTTTGATTGAGCTTAGGGCCCGTTTGTTGCTGGAATAGATTGGAATTGGGATTGTCAAATCCCGGAATTGACATTTTTGATGTTTGTGTTCAAAACATGAAACTGGAATAGAGATTTGTTAATTCCCATTTACCCCCAAAACCAACATTTGAATCTTCCATCTAAATAGGGGTGGAATTGGAAAATCAATTCCAATTTCACTTAAATGGGAATTGGGGGTAAAGCAAAATTTATAATAATTTGAAATCCATATGCAAACAACATTACTTCTCATTATGAATTCCAGGTGAACCAAACGGTTCCAGCCATACTCCAAAAACCATTTTCCAAATTTAAAACTTCCATAACCAAACGGACCCTTAAAGAATGAGTTCCTTAAGACATTTTTCTATTTGATATTGGCAGCAAATGAATGTTTAAGCTGATCTCATTCATGTCAATCAATTCAAACTTAAAATAGCTAATTTTCTTTGATTGTTGATCCCAGAGATGCTGGAGGCAGATTTTGAGAAGAATGGACATAATGAATAATATATGCAAGTGTGTGGAAAAGTGTCTGTGCCAGTTTTCCATTTTATGCCTGAACATTTTACGTTTCTAAGAAGATAAAACAATGTTTTTTTCTTTTATTTCTACCATAACTGTGGATATAACTTTTTGCTACTTTATTGCATAGGATGATAAGTAATTTCCCTCTTGTCTCAAGATTATCTGTATCTTCAATCATGTATGGACATGTTGTAGAATGGGCGGGGAGATACAGGCACTGTAACATATGTCATCCCAGTTGCTTGTCTTGATATAGTTCTGCAGTGATTGTCTGTAATGGGTAACCTGGGAGTGCTTATAATTGTTATTCCGAATTGCCTTCTTATTTGTGCACAATATTTTATTTTTGATATACTGCACAGACAGAAACTGACATGAAACAAAATGTTAAATAGTAAAACATTTATTCAAACAGTCTGGTTAGTGCGTAACATTCCTTTTGATAAATGCTCCATAGCGAATAGGTTATGTTGTAGTCTGGGTTGGGTAAAGAGGAATGAAGTTGCTAGTTTAGTATTTAGTGGTCAAGTTGTTCACTAGCAGGTGCCACGTGATATGACCTATTCTTTGGCATCTTAGAAGTTTAGAACAATGTAGCTCCTGCACAGCCCCTCAAAACTTTTCTTGGAATTTAGAATGTGCCCTTGTGTCCTCCCCTTACGAGATCTCCATGCAATTCCCTTGAAATACTTCGAATGCTCTTCCTAAACGACATGTCTTCGAAGCATTGATGGGGACCCATCTTATTTTAAGGAGTCTGTATCACTAGAGAGACCTTAATTTAGCCAAACTTTTCTTCCATTTTGTCTTTATGGAAACTGCTTGTTGAGATGGCCCATGAGGGAAGAAGGGCATGGTTGAACTGTTGGGAAGTTTATTACACCATAGTATACGCTCAATATCCTTGGTCAGGGGGTGTTGGTTGTCATATAGGTTCGAATAATTGTTTTTAACCTTTGATTAATTTACAGTTGTTATATTGGGTATCTGGTTAGCGTGTTGAGTATTTTGTTTAAGGTTTAAATCATAGAAACATATTTCTTTAATTTATTTTGATTTTAGTGACAAATCTTTTATTGCTACCTTTGCAAATAAATTGCCAGAAAACTCCAAGATGAAGAAATTTAATTTATCAGGTCAATGTGTTTCTGCTGGATTTTTTATTAATTTTTGTTCAATTTACTTCTGTTAAAATGCGACAAATCACAATTAAAAAAAAGGTGATACTTTGATGAGTAATTGCAATTTTTTCATGCTTAGATTGGAAAATTTTGGTCCAAAAATTATGGGGTTAGGATTGAAAAATAAAAAAATTGCTGCAATTTTTGCTGACTTTTCAGTAATTCTAACATTATAATAAAAAATGATATTTTTCCAGTTTTTCTGCTGAAAATATCTTAATCTTTTGGTATGCTGTGAAATTCATGAGAAAGATATTTGCTTCTATGGAACATTAAACCATTCACGTGTGTTACTTGTAGTTGAGGAAAATGAGGGATTTGAGCTCAAAAGATAGGGGCACATCTCAGAAAATACAATGGGAAAGGAATAATATTATTTGGTATCCAAGGTCTGGAAATGCAATTGAAGTGAGAGCATGTTGAACAGGAGTGCAGTGGGTTTCTTTATAGTGCGGGGTCATTTGAGCTGTTTGCAGAATGTTACAAAGTGGAGCTCCTTTTGACGTGCACATAACATTAAAGATTCCAGCAGTAGCAGCAAAGCAGTTTCTTTGAACTATATGCAAGCCCATTTCTACATATTGCTAGCTTCTTTCTGCGTGTTCTTTGTGAAGAAATAGCTTGGAAAGTTGGATGTCAAGTAGGGTTTGCATTGTGCCTACAATCCATATTCCTGTCATCACATTTGATATAAGGCGTGAACCCACCAGCAATTTCAAAGTTTCAGACAAAAAAGACACTGATTTCCAAATATTGTTGTCCATTAAATGCATGGAAGTGGTGGTTCACTTCTACTAAACACTCAACAATGCTTGCATCCAGAAATTGCAAATTGGCCATCTAAGTTGCAATATCTATACCAAAGCAAGTGGTGTATAGGCTTAACTCCAGCCGTCCATTGAGAAAGAAGTAGGATAAGGGCCCCAATGGGATTGCCTATAAAATAGTAGGGCATTACCTTGGCGGGTTAAAAAGGATGGCTGAAGGACTACCCAGGGACCCCGAGTTCAACAACTATAATAAGGCCCACAACCGGAAGTAATGATAACAAACCATCCTTTGATTGTTCGGCTCCCTCCGGATGCTGTGGGAAGGTTCCGACCATCCACCCCCTCTTCTCCATCCTGAACCGGGGGTGCATGGGCTAGGATGGGAGACAAGAGTAGCTCCAGTAAGGAGTTAACAACCATTACCGTTGGCAGGTCCGGGCAGCAGAGGGGAGGAGTAAGATAGGCTAACTAACAACTAACTTCTTCACCCAATAATAGAATAGTAGGGTGGTTGCCCATCTATTTGATGAGTGACAATCCGCGTTCACATGGATGTGAAAAGCAATGACCCAATTGCTCCCCATTGGTATTGGGTTTGATTCTGAGGCTCCAAATCAACTGATGCTAGCTTATGGGCGGCTCGGTACATCTCCAGGGTTGGTCTCGCCTCATCTTGCCCCATAATGGGAAACCTGTGTCATTGGACTGAATTGTGGGGATACCCTAGACTATCAAAAAAAGAAAAAGAAAAAGAAAAGCAACGACCCAATGAGAAGCATTTATTTCCTTATTACCTTTGAAAAGGTGTTTATTTCCCATGCGTTCTGTGAAACAAACAAAGTGGCGGATCGTATAGCCAACCTGACTGCAATGAGTAAAGATATTAGTACTTGGCAAGGCGGTATTAAGCATGACAATGAATTAAAGAAGATAATAAAAGCTGATTTGACTCGCAACTACTTTGGAAATATTTTTGATAAAGATGGAAATGACATATAAGCACATCGATTTCAGCGATAGCATGATTATTAATTGGGGCAAGTACTAGAAAATCCTTTTTATATTTGCTTGGCATATTTTATGGGTCTTATTATGTGCTATCACTCTCAGTCGAATTTTGAAGAACTATATGGGCCTGCATATTGCTCATAGTGCCATGGCAGGTGATCCGAAGTGACATGAGCCTGATTCTTGTAAAGAATGGAAAGACATTGAGGAGGTTTGGAGGTGACTCAGAAAAGGTGGTGTCACCACTTACTTGGAACGACTTCACGACTTCAAAATGGAGGCAACTCTTGAATTCGTTAAAGGATGGAATGGTGATTCTGTCACTATGTATGGTGTTAATGTTGAGTTGAATGTTAAATTTATTTTTGAGATAACTGGTCTTTCTAGCTCTGGGAGGGAATCTTTAAGGAAAGGAAGGTTTTTGATGTTACGGTGCGTAAGTTTCCCAAAACCAGTGAGGAGGAGATTCTTGTGAAAGTGGGGGATTATTACAATATTGAACAAATCAAACCCAGCTGGCAGAAGGTTCTCACCTATATCATGGCCTATTTCACCCTTGATGGGAGGTACTCTAGAGTTCATAGTTATCATTTCGCTTTGTTAAACAACTTTCGCCATAAGGATAGGGTTTCCTTCCCCTATTTTTTGCTCAAATCTATGTTTCACAGTTTGGTTGAACATAGGAAGAAACCTAGAAAGCTTGTCTTACATGAAGGCCTCATTTTTCATATTTCAGAATATTGTAAGTTGAGGACTCCCAAACCTGCTATTAAGGACCAAGTTAAGAGGAAAGTTGAGGGTGAGGGGTCCAATGAAGCTGTGAGGAAAAGCCCATGGGGTATGAAGGAAACAAGAAGACCCCTTTAAGCCTCTAGAAGCATTTTGACAGTGAAAAGGGTATGGAAACAAAAGATGATAGTGAGAGGGAGTATGTGAAGAAATAAACAAGCGCTGTCAAGCCAAGTTTTGACGAAGCCAAAGGGATGGAAACTGAGGACTATGATGATTCCTTTACGGACTTTGGCAAGAAGAAAGAGGTCTCTACTTCGAAAGTTGAGAAAAGTGATGATATGGACACTAATGAGCAGAAGGAAGCCTAGGGGAAGAAGGGTAACCAGAAGAAAAGTAAAAATGGGAAAGCTGCTGATAATTAGATTCAAAAAATTGGTGAGAAGGTGCAACAAGGTGAGGTTGTTAAGAATCCTATTCTCAACTTAGTTGGGTATCCTAGTTCTGGTTCTTTTGCAGGTCATTATAACCCTATAAATATCATTGAGCAAAATGTCTCCGTCCATAATGTTTTTGGTGTTGGGGCGAAGGACTCTTTAAACCCGAGCTTTGGATCTCCTAGGAATATTCTGGGAGCTCAGCTGAAGTTTCTCAATAAGGCTAAAATTAAGGCAGATAATTCGCTTGCTTTGGACAATTGGATTTACAATTAAATTCACAACCTCAAGTCCAAGGTTGGAAGTCTGCAGGTTTAGATGGACAATGAGATTTAGGCTAGGAAAAGTCTAGAAGATAGGTGCGGGCAGAATTTGGAGAAGATAAATTTTGGTGACGGGGGCCTGAAGAACACTCTTCGGGACAGTAAAGAGAAAATGAAAAACGATAATTCTAAAGCCCAAAAATGACTCAAGTTGAAGGGAAAAGAAAGAAGAGAATATGGAAGCTAGCCAGGTAGTTTTGGATAAGGAGGTTGTTGCTGCTACCAAGGAGGGTCTTGGTAAACGAACGCAAGTGAGCCTTAGGAAGCAAATCCCAGATTCTGCTTTGGCCACTCAAACCCTAAAGGACATCAAGGAGGATGTTACTATCACAGAGAAGTAGGCAGCGTACACTCTCAAGGAGCTGGCCTAGGCTTCTATTTGTTTTTGCTTCTGTGTTCTATTTTGTCTCTGTTAGTTTCTAGTTGCTAGTTCTGTTTGTCGGGTTCTCTATTGTAGGTTGTTGGTTGGTTCTGTTGGTTGTGTCTGTGTCAGCAATGTCTTTTCTAGGGGAACTTTATTGAATATATTTTGTAATGCTTTGTAAGGGGTTTCAGGGTCCTCTTTAAAACCTATTTTTGCCTTAATCCAACACGACCAAATGAGAAGCATATAAAATAGTTAATTTGTTCAATAATTAATTAGACAATAATCACTTTAAGTGATCTAAACTATATTACTTTGTTTTGATTTAAATAACATAACAATCCCTTTAAGTGATCTAAACTATATTACTTTGTTTTGATATAAATAATATAAAGTGGTGCTATGCAACAAAAACAAAAACTTAGAAAATTTAAGTTTTGTCTTCAATTTGGGTAGAGGATTTGTATTAATTATGTTTATGTTGAAGGCATTCCTTTCATGAAGTGAACAACCCACATTTTGAAATCAATGGTTTAGAATTGAGAAGGGTGCAAGAGAGTAATTCAACTGTATAATTTATTATAATTGAAAAAATCTTATTTGATAAATTTTTTTTATAGAAAAATCTATATTTTGTTACTTTTTTTAATAAAATAATTTTTTTAATATTATCTTCTTTTATTAGGATATTTTATCCTTTTTTTTAAAAATCTAAGTTTTAAAATAAATAAATTTTGTTTTGATTCTTATTCTTCTTTTGAGGCTTAGTTTTTCATTGGATTTAAAATTTATTTTAATTATTTGTGGTTTTATGAAATTACAAATAATAATAGTTGCCTTTGAACGTGTAGTGTTGTGGTTTAAACACTTTGGTGGTGAAGTAGCCACCAAGGTTCAAATTCTTGTTGGGCTGTTGAGCTTGCAGGTTTGAACAAATGTTAAGTGTAGGGATGAGGTTCTTCATTTGTGACCTTCTCAGTTCAGAGCTCTGCATCAAAAGTGTTTCACGTGGAGCTAGACGATGTGTCATGCTAGTGTAATTGGTCATGCTAAAAAGTTTATGAGACTTTAATATAAAAATGTAAATAATAATTTAAAGTTATTATAATTTAGTTTATAATTATTTATCTTATTAACATTATAGAATGATTACATTGTGAATTAAAATTCTATATTTTATTATTATATTATTGTTATCTTTTTTAATAATTTGCCTATAACAACAACTGAAGATTTAGAGATCATCAAATAACATAAATACAAGAGAAACAAGACATACAAGAAAAAATTGTACTCTCATAAATGATTCAATAATTGATTTACAATACCATAATTGATGAATTGATTCAATGGATGATGGATGAGTACAATGTAGATGTGTCTTCTTATATAGGCAAGGCAATAAGAGAATATGATAACGAAGATAACTTATCACCCGCACAAGGTGAAATGTCATGTTCGCCAAAGGTGGATCATCCTCCATTGTGCAATGAAGTATGTGCAACATGTGGATGATGATAAAGTGATAAGTGCACTAAAGGTGGAGACCACATAAAATGGAATGTGATAACAACTATCACCACCTAAAGTGGAATATTTACCACATCATGTGCAAACTTCTAAGTGTCTCATATGCAAACTACTATGTAATGTGTTATCCTAAGTAAGCTTAAGTAAAGTGCAATTAGGTGAATAATTAATTACACTGACACCCCCCCTTTAAGAGCAACTTAGGGGAAAGCAAACTTAAGCTAACCATGCAAGATGGGTCTCGACTGCTAGGCCATGTTAGGTACCCATGTACAATATGCAATGCAATCTCTTACAAACTGAGAAAGAGAGAAAACCCAGTGGGACAAAACTCTCTCTCAAAAGAGAGATGAATACATAAAAGAACTCTCAAAGATGAATGAGAAGGATAAAACACCATGTGAGGAAAAGGTCCCCCCTATAAGAGAGAAGAAGAGAGATGAAGTAGCCCTCTCTCAACATAGAATGTACACCAATGATAGATGCTCCATGCTGGATGTAGAAGATACTCCACGATCGTTGAACGCCATTCCACCCCTTAAGAAGAAACAAAACAAAATGTGTATGTATGAAGTCTCCCCAATCCTTGAAGGACTATGTAGGAAGAAACCTCAAGAGAATGGATTCTATGAAAACAAAGATCCCCCCTTCCAATTTGTATTTAAAATGAATTTTTAATTATATATTTTTTTCGATTTAAATAAACAAAAAAAGAAGAAAGCAAAATTAAAAATAAAATAAAAAGCACCTTAGACTGTAGACGTGTTTGTACTATTGGGGGAGATTTTGTTTTAGGCTTTGCATTCACCTTTCGTTGAATATGGTCGAATTTATAGTCAATTTTCACTAAAATGGCGTCTCAGACCCAATGGCGAGGTTAGATTTGGTGTAGAGTCCTAAAAATTATTGGTCCTTAGATCTGCAAGGGTGCCAACTATGAATGTTACAAGATATCTCTAATGATGGCTACACAATGGCGCTTCAACGAATTTGATACTATGTAAGAATTTTCCTATAGCAACAACCCAAGATCTAGAGGCTACTGAATACCACAAAGACAAGAGAGATAAGACATACAAGAATAAATTGTATTCTTGTTAATGATGCAATAATTGAATTATAATACCATAATTGATGGATTGATTCAATGGATGACGGATGAGTAAAATGTAGATGTTCTTTCTTATACAGGCAAGACAATAAGAGAACATGATAACTAGGAGATAACTTGTTTAAAGGGGGAGTTTGTTGCCGAACTATTGTTGATGTTGTTGTTGTTGCAATGAGTGTTGCAAATTTGTTGTAGTGATCAATATGTTTTTTGTTATTGCTATTGTAGAGTTGACGGTGTTGCATAGTTGTTGATGTTGTTACTATTTTTGTATGGTTGTCATTGATGTTAACATACAACTCTGTTGATTGGATTGTGCTCAATATTTTTGATATGTTATTGTACCATCTTAAAAAGTTAGCACCCATAATTGGATGCTCTATTAGACACCATTATGGTGATTTTGAGATCTAATGTCCATTATGCTTGATCCTAGCAACCTGATTTCTCTTTTCCCTCTTCTTTTCCACCATCCTATTACCTAGTTCAAATTTGGGATCAAATTTTTAGGTATAGAACCGAAACGTTTCACCCGTTCTGTAATACCCTCTCCTATGGTGATACTTGGACTTTTGGATTTGGACATTCTATTACGATGGTTAGAACTATATATTTACATTTATGTTTCGTGGATGATGATATATTTATCAGATGATTGATATGCTCATTTATAGTTATCATTATATGTTTATGAAATTAGAAAACCATCTATCTTTATATGTTTTATGGAGCTAACCCAAGGATTTGAATATAACCATTATCATGATGTTTTATGTTTCATGGATATGTGTCTGATGTGTTTTCATGACTCAGCACAAAGTCGTAGTTACTCACTTAGTTGAGGTCCACACGATGTATCGATCCTGGTCATTTGTTTGTATATATTTATGTTTGCACATGTATTTCTTCTTGGTGATGCAGGATTGCAGGTACCAGGTATCGTCTCCACTTGGCTTCACAGGTATGAGTGATCCCTCAAAATCCTTGATCGTTGTTGTTGTTACGGAGATATCACCAAGGTTCCACAAGAAGGAACTCTACCTCTGATCCTTTTACCTTTAGGTGGGGAGTTCCTGAGTCAGTCCCTTGTGTTGAAGATGTATTTCTGTGTCCTCTCAGTTTGTTGGTTTTGTGAACCTTGTAACTTGTTTCTTGTCTTTCGCATTCGTTGAGAATGAGGTTTTAAGTATGGTAGCTCTTAGTGTCTTCATGGTATGTTCAATTTTGTTAATATATTTTGATGTCAATTATTATTCATATGAGGGTATGATTTAGTAAGTTATCTTTATTAGTAGTTACTTATATGTACTAATGTATCTTGTTAGGAATGAGTTAGTATGTGATTGAATCATGTGATTTTAACATCAATAATAATAAAGAATTTATGGTATTAATAATGTTTTAATAATAGTGGTAAATTTTAACTTATGTTAGTAGTTACCTAACAAATATATATATATCTCTATTGTATTTTGTAAAGAATATGGATTAGTGTATGCATAAATAATATGTTTCATAATATTTAAATAATTGTAATATTAATAATATTGTGCCTTACTTATGTTATATGTACACATAAGCATATGGGTGCACACATATGCCTATGAATACATATATATAAACATATATTATTGTTAATTGATTGTGTGAAAGAAATTATTATTATATAACAATAAAACTATGCTATTTTATTTAATGGAAATGTGTTTGGTAAATTCTTTTACCATGGTTATTAGTAAATTATTCCTAAAAATAATATTATCTATTTTGCCACCCTTAAATTTAGGAGACAGATTTATAATTCTATTAAATAATATTTGTTTATCCCTTCACGGGAATGGTTTTAGAAACCATATTATTAACAAATAACTAATATAGTTGGGATGGTTGCATCAGTTGGATTACCCATGCAACCACCTCCTCTAATCTATATACATGAAGGATCTCCTGTGTGAGGGGGGTGGGATAGGAGTTGATTTGAGAAGAAACGATAATAAGATGAGTATTATGTTTGTAGGAAAATTATATTTGTGAGGAGAGGATTCATTATTCTCTGAGATTGACATTTGGTTGTTTCGAGTAGAGGTTGAAGATTGCACCCAGAAGGACTTGAAGGAGTGCTGGAAGAGATTGAGAGGATTGGATCCTTCTTCATCAAACCGAATCTCCACAGGACTCCAGGTTGGAATCCATCCTAAGAGTTAACTCTCCTTTGTGATATGAAATGATGAAAGTCTGGTTGAATGTTTCTCTGTATATTTGTTGTTGATATAGATTGCATAATGTTTATGTTATATATCATTGTGCCTGTATTAGTGATTTGGAGAGTAGGATCATGTTTCAATGAAATTATATCCTATATTTTATGTATATGAATATTTCTGCATTTGTAAGAGTTTGTAGACCCCTTAGTATTCTCCTTGTATCTCCTTTCTTATCCAGAATGTCCAGGAGTGCTTCCACGCTTTAGAACTTCTGTTTCAACCCTACTGTTCCATATCTGTTTTTGCACCACCTTTCTTGGTCCAGATCTAGGACATATTTGTTGGATTGATAGGATGGGTTGTGGCCATTTCCAAAGGGAAACTGAGAAATCTCAAATGGGTCGTGCCCAGATTAGGCAACCATAGTCCCCATAATGCCTAGTTTTACCCGCAAGTCGGAGCTGACAGTCATTTTTGTAGTTTCTGGCAATTGGTTAAAACGTACAGTTAGTGTCAACTAAGCAGGTATATGCCGAGTGATGTTAGTGTCAACCGAGGAAGACAGTTAGTGTCAACTGAGCAATTATATGCAGAGTGATGTTAGTGTCAACCGAGGAAGACAATTAGTGTCAACCGAGCAGGTATATGCCCAGTGATGTTAGTGTCAACCGAGGAAGACATGATTTATACAAATATAACATTTAAGTATAAGTTTGATACTTTTAATTTCTTATACTTTAAGTTATATTTGTATAAAACGAGGAAGACAAGATTTATACAAATATAACATTTAAGTATAAGTTTGATACTTTAAGTTATATTTGTATAAAGAAATTAGATACATTTTAGGATGTTTGAGATAGGTTTCAACTTCGTAGAAGATAAGATGCAACTTCTAGATTTTAGATTTTTCAAAAAAATCAGACTTAGTTAAATTTTAGGCATGGGAGGTTTTATGGAGCATTGTGTTTTGGTATATGGAATTTTGTGTAAACTTTATATATGTTCATTACTTGTTTGGTGGAGGCTATATGGTGCATTTAGATGCTTTAATAGGGTTAGGATGTGTGTAGCAAGTAGGATTAGGGTTTAGGATTGTCTAGGAGGACCAAGACCATTCAAGGCCTCCCTAAACGTTCCTAATGTTCCTAAACATCCCTAAAATCTCCTATTCTTTTCTGTTCTTTGATATAAGTTCTCAAAAGTGTTTATGATGTGTTTTATTTCTTGTATGATGTACTTGTGATGTGTGGGTTATGGGTAGAAAACTTAAGAACACTAAGTGAGTGGCTCTCAGTGCGGGGCTGAGCCCCTAAGTGGCTAGTACCAGGATAACCGACTGAAGAGTTATTTTAACAAAGTGATAACTTAATTAAAACTTATGGGAATGTTAGGAATGGGAACACTGAGAGGGGGGGGGGGGCTGAATCAGTGTTCACTGAATTTTATTTTTTAACTTTAATCTTTATATTGAACTTAAATGCTTAAGTACTGAATTAAACATTCACATAAACATGAAATATGAAATCAACACATGACACCAATATGGTTACGGGGAAACCCAAATAGGTAAAAACCCTAGTGGGAATTGACACCCAGTAATATTCTGTACTAGTGTTTTGTGATCCTTGTTAGAAGATCATTAACCTTGTTAGGAGTTGCTTTACAATGCTTTAAGTATAGTAGACCTTGTCAAGGGTCGGACCTTGGTAGGAGTCTTTTACAATAGTCCTTGTTAGGGGAGTGGACGCACTGTCCTAGAGCTCACTGCTCAAGTGGCGAAGGCTACAACTTTCAGATCTCAGATACACACTATATTTGCTGGATGAACTGTCACTGTGACACTGCTTGTCAGATCAGTTCCTTTGATGCGCTGATGCTTTGACCTCTAGCAAAGCTCTAATACATCTTATAGTGTCTTCGCACACTTCTCTTCTGCTTAACACAACTCTCTATCAACTTCCATACCGAATACAATAGGTGCATCTTATATTTATACGCGCATGCAAAATAAACAACTAGGTCAGCCCTTATACCTATTACATACAACGCTTCCAAATGAATTGGCTTAAGCGTGTTTACAATTAAACATATATATATATATATATATATATATATATATATATATATATATATATATATATATACATACATACATATATAGATATATATATATATATATATATATATATATATATGTATGTATATATATATATATATATGTATATATATATGTATGTATACATATATAGATATATCTATATATGTATATATCTATATATGTATGTATATATATATATATATATATGTATGTATATATATATAGATATATATAGATATATATATATACATATATATATATATACATATATAGATATATATATATATATATATATATATATATATATATATATATACATACATATATACATATACATACATACACACACACACACACATATATATATGTCGGCAACCTAATTACAGTAGGCGCATAGCCTTTACAACATTATAATATAGTCGCAACTCAAAATGATAATTGTCGGCTGCTTACTCTATTCTTCACTGGCACACACTGGCTGTGCAACTTCAACTGACTGTATCTTTCTCATCCTTGCACATCTGACGCTCATAGACTAAGCATGAATATAGTCTAACCAACTTAACTTCCAGGGCACAAACCATAATTCTGCCATACGCACGTGAGCTGATGCTCTAAGCTGCAAGAACTCTTTACACTGTCGAGTCTTCAACACTTAACCGATTTCTGATCTTCTCATCAAGTGTGCTGACTCCAAACTTCTATATGGCTTTGTTGCCATAATGACAACACTATATCAAGTCATATACATAAGTATAGCGAACTTGCCAACATGGAATGGGTTCAAACACTAAAAAGATTAATGTATGCCTCGTCCATGCCATTAGTGCTAGTAAAGGCTATGGATGGGAGTGGAGAAGGTGCCTATGCGTAGGTATGATCGAATGACGCTTATCTGTACGAAAGGCATTCGGTTCCGCATGTGCCTACTTGGGGGCTGGGGCCCGGAGTGGCTAGTACCAGGACAACCCAAGGGGTGAGGGCTATGCGATGACACTCACTTAGCTTGTTGCTTAGAGTTTCTACCAAGCCTTAAAACCTTTGGGAAAAGATTTATGCTCTGATCTTCTTTTTATTTGCTATTTGGGAAAGGTTACCCAACCCTAGGTATGGCCTAGCTATTTCTTCTATGTAGATCTTGGTGTTTATCTCCTAGCATGGGGGAGTGGGCCTTTTGGTATCCATGCGGTTGGGTGATAAATCTTTTTATCGAGGTATCTTTTGCGGATGCAGTGCTTAAGGATTCGTGCTTGCTTATGTTCCAGTTTTTGAAAAATGAAGACTTGTATTTACCTTTCATGATGTAAAATTATTGTTACCTCCCAAGAGGAGATGAATGTAATATAATCATTAATGTATTTCAAAATGATGTATTTGGAATGGGTAGACTTAGGAAAAAGGAAAAGGGAAAGCACAAACTTTATGTATAAGATGTATGTTGAAAAGAAAGGGATTTTGTAAGATTTCCAGTAAATTAGTATGTTTCTCATTATTGATGAATAAAAGAAAAGGAAGTAAAACAAATGTAATATTTGCAATGTATCAAATGTTTAGATGATTCTATTACATAGTATTAATGCTTTAAATGTTATATTGTTCATAAATGATACTTAGGAATATAGATGGATTTAAGTGGCAAATTGAAATGAAAGTACTTTCTATTTCTTTATAAAGAATCTACAAATGTTGGGATGTAGTTTTATTAAGAAGTAAATCAAGTTGTCAGTACACTAAATGGGTTTAAATGAATTGTGCATTAAGTAAGAAGGGAACCTTGGAGGAATCTAAGTTTTACTTTGTTTTGTTATATAATTCTTTTAAAAAGTTACAAATTTTTTCATAAATCATTACTTAGGTTTTCTTTTACAAAGAGAATCTTTGTTCTTTTCCCCGGTTCCATTGTGGGGCATAACATATTTGGTATCAGAGCACTAAGTTGCTACACTGGGCCCCAGGGAATTTGGTCCATGCTTCTTAAACTTGTTATTCATCTTAGGAAAACTTAAAACTAAAATCTAACTAGGACCCTTAAAACTTATTCTTCTCATTACCTATGGCAGGATGCCTTGTATAACTCGTGGTAGAAAGGGAGGCGCCCAAAACACCCCTCCTAGATCTCAAAAGGAAAGTTCTCAAGAAGAAGAACAATATGAGGGAAGGGGGGATCAATCTGATAATCAATCAAGAGGTTTTTAGGGGGCTCAAGTACAAGAACTCCTACAACAGATTCTACAGAGGTTAGATGCAGGGCATGATAGAGGTCACCATGGGGAGACTAACACTCACCATGGGGAAAGGGAAAAGAGTCCTAGGAGGAGAGATTAGGTAGTGAAAGAAGATGCTCTACGTTCTTCTCACATGCAAGACCTCCTTAGGACTAAGACTAACCCCTTTAAGGGAACTTAAGGTGGATCTACCGCTGAAACTTGGCTGCTAGAACTAGAAAGGCTTTTCTCCATGCATCCTTACAACAACAATACGAAAGCCCGCTTTGCAGTCATTCACCTTAGAGACTTTGCATCCACTTGGTGGGAAACAAAGAAATAAAAACTTCACATAGATATTACCACTCTTTCATGGGAACTATTCTTAGAACTCTTTTGAGCTAGATTTCTTTCTGATCACTCGAGGCAGGAAAGAGCCGAAGAGTTTCACAACTTAAGGCAACTAACTATGTCTGTTGATGACTATGAGCGAAAGTTCTTTGAACTCAATCCATACTTAGGATATAAGGATGATGAACCCATGCTGAATCAACACTTCCTTAGAGGACTCAACGGTCGCTTGGTCGGCAGCGTGTGAATGTTCAAACCTCAAACAGTTAATGATGCAATCATCAAGGCTCGTATTGAGGAACAAAATGTGGCCTTGGGGTTGGGAGGTTGGATGAGTGGCCATGGAGGTAATACCTCTCAGGCTGGGTCAGGTTTCAAATTAAATCAATCTCAAGGAATACCCAGTCCTAAGAACTATCCTTCTTCACCAATAAGAAGTCAGAACCAACAGAAAAAGAAGTTTTACAACAACAACAACAACAACAACAATTACAATGGCAACAACAATATAAATGGGGGTTCTTAATCTAACAATTCTCGCAACTGGCATCATGCTAAGCAATTTTAGAACCCTCAACCGTCTCAGAGTATGCCTCAAAATTCTAGTCAGGGAAGTTATCATCAATCCAGTGCACCCTCCGCAGGGAGGAATCTTGCTAGAAATAAAGGATGTTACTCTTGTGGTCAACATGGTCATATTGCAGTTAATTGTCCTCAGAAGTCTACCCCAACAGCTAGCTATAAACAGGTCACTTCAGAACCCACGGTGGGTGATGCAGGTAGATATCACTGGGCATTCGCCACTTTAGACCTCAGGCAGGTCGAACATCAGGGAGCAGTCATCGAAACCCCAGGAAGCAGATAGACAATTGACTTTAGAGCCGGTACGCATTTTGTAGCAGCGGATACTGACCCTTAGGGGTCTCACCATAGATCAAGCAAGGGTCCAATGGGACCCCAATGATGATTCCTCTGCTACATGGGAGGATGCTGCTAGACTTAGAGATGCTTATCCATATCTATTTGTAGGCTTCCAGGAGTAAGCCTAACTCTAGGGGGGGAGGATGTAATACCCTCTCCTATGGTGATACTTGGACTTTCGGATTTGGACATTCTATTACGATGGTTAGAACTATATATTTACATTTATGTTTGGTGGATGATGATATATTTATTAGATGATTGATATGCTCATTTATGGTTATCATTATATGTTTATGAAATTAGAAAACCATCTATCTTTATATGTTTTATGGAGATAACCCAAATATTTGAATCTAACCATTATCATGATGTTTTATGTTTCATGGATATGTGTCTGATGTGTTTTCATGACTCAGGACGAAGTCATAGTTACTCACTTATTTGAGGTCCACACGATGTATCGATCTTGGTCATCTATTTGTATATATTTATGTTTGCACATGTATTTGTTCTTGGTGATGTAGGATTGTAGGTACCGGGTATCGTCTCCACCTGGCTTCACAGGTCTGAGTGATCCCTCAAAATCCTCCATCGTTGTTGTTGTTATAGAGATATCACCAAGGTTCCACAGGAAGGAACTCTACCTCTGATCCTTTTACCTTTAGGTGGGGAGTTCCTGAGTTAGTCCCTTGTGTTGAAGATGCATTTCTGTGTCCTCTCACATTGTTGGTTTTGTGAACCTTGTAACTTGTTTCTTGTCTTTCACATTCGTTGAGAATGAGGTTTGGAGTATGGTAGCTCTTAGTGTCTTCATGGTATGTTCGATTTTGTTAATATATTTTGATGTCAATTATTATTCATATGAGGGTATGAATTAGTAAGTTATCTTTATTAGTAGTTACTTATATGTACTAGTGTATCTTGTTAGGAATGAGTTAGTATGTGATTAAATCATGTGATTTTAATATCAATAATAATAAAGAATTTATGGTATTAATAATATTTTAATAATAGTGGTAAATTCTAATTTATGTTAGTAGTTACCTAATATATATATATATATATATATATATATATATATATATATATATATATATATATATATATATTGTATTTTGTAAAGAATATGGATTAGTGTATAAATAAATAATATGTTTCATAATATTTAAATAATTGTAATATTAATAATATTGCGCCTTACTTATGGTATATGTACACATAAGCATATGGGTGCACACATATGCCTATGAATACATATATATAAACATATATTATTGTTAATTGATTGTGTGAAATCAATTATTATTATATAATAATAAATCAATGCTACTTTCTTTAATGGAAATGTGTTTGGTAAATTCTCTTACCATGGTTATTAGTAAATTATTCCTAAAAATAATATTATCTATTTTGCCACCCTTAAATTTAGGAGACATAGATTTATAATTCTATTAAATAATATTTGTTTATCCCTTCACAGGAATGGTTTTAGAAACCATATTATTAACAAATAACTAATATAGTTGGGATGGTTGCATCGGTTAGATTACCTGTGCAACCACCTCCTCTAATCTATATAGAGGAAGGATATCTTGTGTGAGGGGGGTGGGATAGGAGTTGATTTGAGAAGAAACGATAATAAGACGAGTATCATGTTTGTAGGAAAATTATATTTGTGAGGAGAGGATTCATTATTCTCTGAGACTGGCATTTGGTTGTTTCAGGTAGAGGCTGGAGATTGCACCCAGAAGGACTTGAAGGAGTACTGGAAGAGATTGAGAGGATTGGATCCTTCTTCATCAAACCAAATCTTTGCAGGACTCCAGGTTGGAATCCATCCTGAGAGTTAACTCTCCTTTGTGATATGAAATGATGAAAGTCTGGTTGAATGTTTCTTTGTATATTTGTTGTTGATATAGATTGTAGAATGTTTATGTTATATATCATTGTGCTGTATTAGTGATTTGGAGAGTAGGATCATGTTTAAATGGAATTATATTCTATATTGTATTTATATGAATATTTCTGCATTTGTAAGAGTCTGTAGACCCCTTAGTATTCTCCTTGTATCTCCTTTCTTATCCAGAATGTCTAGGAGTGCTTCCAGGCTTTAGAACTTCTGTTTCAACCCTACCGTTCCATATCTATTTTTGCACCACCTTTCTTTGTCTAGATCTAGGAGAGATTTTTTGGATAGATAGGATGGGTTGATGGCTGTTTCTGAAGGGAAATTGAGAAATCTCAAATGGGTCATGCCTAGATTAGGCAACCATAGTCCCCATAATGCCTAGTTTTACCCGTAAGTCGAAGCTGATAGTCATTTTTATAGTTTTTGGCAATTGGTACAAATGTACAGTTAGTGTCAATCGAGCAGGTATATGCCGAGTGATGTTAGTGTCAACTGAGGAAGACAATTAGTGTCAATCGAGGAAGACATGATTTATACAAATATAACATTTAAGTATAAGTTTGATACTTTTAATTTCTTATACTTTAAGTTATATTTGTATAAACCGAGGAAGACAAGATTTATTTAAATATAACATTTAAGTATAAGTTTGATACTTTAAGTTATATTTGTATAAAGAAATTAGATACATTTTAGGATGTTTGAGATAGCTTTCAACTTCATAGGAGATAAGATGCAACTTCTAGATTTTAGAGTTTTCAAAAAAATCAGACTTAGTTAAATTTCAGGGACGAGAGGTTTTATGGAGCATTGTGTTTTGGTATATGGAATTTTGTGTAAAATTTATATATGTTCATTACTTATTTTGTGGAGGCTATATGGTGCATTTAGATGCTTTAATAGGGTTAGGATGTGTGTAGGAAGGAGGATTAGGGTTTAAGATTGTCTAGGAGGACCAGGACCATTCAAGGCCTCCCTAAACGTTCCTAATGTTCCTAAACATCCCTAAAATCTCCTATTCTTTTCTGTTCTTTGATGTAAGTTCTCAAAAGTGTTTATGATGTGTTTTATTTCTTGTATGATGTAGTTGTGATGTGTGGGTTATGGGTAGAAAACCTAAGAACACTAAGTGAGTGGCTCTCATTGCGGGGCCAGGGCCCTAAGTGGCTAGTACCAGGATAACCGACTGAAGAGTTGTTTTAACAAAGTGATAACTTAATTAAATACTTATGGGAATGGGTTCAAACACTAAAAAGATTAATGTATGCCTCGCCCATGCCATTAGTGCTAGTAAAGGCTATGGATGGGAGTGGGAGAAGGTGCCTATGCGTAGGTATGATCAAATGGTGCTTGTCTGTACAAAAAGCATTTGGTTCTCCATGTGCCTACTTGGGGGCCGGGGCCCAGAGTGGCTAGTACCAGGACAACCCAATGGGTGAGGGCTATGCGATGACAATCACTTAGCTTGTTGCTTAGAGTTTCTACCAAGCCTTAGAACCTTTGGGAAAAGATTTATACTCTGATCTTCTTTTCATTTGCTATTTGGGAAAGGTTACCCAACCTTAGGTATGACCTAGCTATTCCTTCTTTGTGGATCTTGGTGTTTATCTCCTAGCACGGGGGAGTGGGCCTTTTGGTATCCATGGGGTTGGGTGGTAAATCTTTTTATCGAGGTATCTTTTGCGGATGCAGTGCTTAAGGATTCGTGCTTTCTTATGTTCTAATTTTTGAAAAATGAAGACTTGTATTTACCTTTCATGATGTAAAATTATTGTTACCTCCCAAGAGTAGATGAATGTAATGTAATCATTAATGTATTTCAAAATGATGTATTTGGAATGGGTAGACTTAGGAAAAAGGAAAAGGGAAAGCACAAACTTTATGTATAAGATGTATGTTGAAAAGAAAGGAATTTTGTAAGATTTCAAGTAAAGTAGTATGTTTCTCATTATTTACGAATAAAGGAAAAGCAAGTAAAACAAATGTAATATTTTTAATGTATTAAATGTTTAGATGATTTTATTATATAGTATTAATGCTTTAAATGTTATATTGTTCACAAAGGATACTTAGGAATATAGATGGATTTAAATGGAAAATTGAAATGAAAGTACTTTGTATTTCTTTATAAAGAATCTACAAATGTTGGGATGTAGTTTTCTTAAGAAGTAAATCAAGTTGTGAGTACACTAAATGGGCTTAAATGAATTGTGCATTAAGTAAGAAGGGAACCTTGGAGGAATCTAAGTTTTACTTTGTTTTGTTATGTAATTCTTTTAAAAAGTTTCAAAATTTTTCATAAATCATTACTTAGGTTTTCGTTTACAAAGAGAATCTTTGTTCTTTTCCCTGGTTCCCTTTCGGGGCATGACATCTTTGGTATTAGAGCACTAAGCTGCTACACTGGGCCCTAGGGAATTTGGCCCATGCTTCTTAAACTTGATATTCATCTTAGGAAAACTTAAAACTAAAATCTAACTAGGACCCTTAAAACTTATTCTTCTCATTACCTATGGCAAGATGCGTCGTATAACCCATGGTAGAAAGGGAGGCTCCCAAAACACCCCTCCTAGATCTCAACATGAAAGTTCTCAAGAAGAAGAACAATATGAGGGTAGGGGGGATCAATTTGATAATCAATCAGAAGATTTTCAGGGGGCTCAAGTACAAGAACTCCTACAACAGATTCTATAGAGGTTAGATGCAGGGTAGGATAGAGGTTACCGTGGGGAGACTAACACTCACCATGGGGAAAGGTTAAAAGAGTCCTAGGAGGAGAGATCAGGCAGTGGAAGAAGATGCTCTACATGCTTCTCACATGCGAGACCTCCTTAGGACTAAGACTAACTGTTAGAAAGTAAAGTCCACCAAGATAACTTAGAGGGGGGGGGGTGAATAAGTTATAAGATAATTATAAATTTTATCATCTTCAACAACATTAAACCATATAAGCAATATAATTACCAACCATAGAAAGATATTCATACACAATAACACAATGACACAAGATATGTTGACTAGGGAACCTCTTGATCAAAGAGTAAACCCCAGTGAGAATGATGCCCACAAAAGATGCACTAATATGAATATTCCTTGTGAGAGGATGGACTCTTTTAGGAGTCTTATGAAATACATTCAGTACATATGAATCCCTGTTAGGAGATTTTGAATTCTTGTTAAAATATTCTAACTCGGTTAAGAGTTATGGAAGAAAGAAGGACCCATTACCCAAACAGCTTCACGGTAAGATCACTGAACACACTGTCCAAATAATCTTTGCATTACTCAACATAATAATATGTTACCTCTTCTCTGACTGTGCCAAACCACACTCACTGTTACATCAGATCTCAATTTCAGATTTTTGTACTTTGCATGTCTTCCTTCACAAATTCGCTTTCATACTTAGCTCTTTTCTTCACTTCATGCATACAACATCACACACAATTGCTACTTCCACATCAAAAATACATACTACTTCATTCCAAGTACATTACAACAAGGAAATACATTCCTTCCTTTATACCACACTCAAATAATTATAAATTAGTCGGCATACAATTACAAAATAAAAGTTTCCACCCGCTACACCAAAATTACACAAAACTGTCAGCTTCCAAATAAAATAAATCTTCACTCATGCGACCTTGAAGTCTACACTATCATCCACATCACTATCAATGTGTCTTCAACTTCCCTTTAACTGCGCAAAACCAGATTCCATCCCGATTAGGAGATATCATCCGATTTCCACAAACCGCTACTCAGGAACACTGCTTGAATATTGCTTCCACCAAAATGATCATAACTTCCATGAATAAATGGATTACTGTCTGTGCTCTTAACATAGACATATAACATATCAAAGAGTATAACCTCAACATCGCATAGCTCCAATTGCAATAACCCACGTGCGCTAATCCAAACTATTTTTGCTTCTCTGCATGTCTTCAGTAAATCACTGTGTTGACATCAATGACAATCATAGTCATGAATGCAACAACAATTGCTACAGAATGGCTGCCAAACACTTTAGCATTCATTCCTAACAATCTCCCCCATTGGCATTGATGGCAACATAGATGAAAACATCCAATGTTCCAAAAATCCAATACTGCAACACTACTTCAAATCCTCTTCATCAATCAAATCTTGCTTTGTTATCCTATTCAGTTCTCTCCAATAGATGTCTCATGTTATTTTTCATGTACAATTCTCCCCCATTGACATCAATGACATAAATTTCATCACTATGTCAACAACAACTCAATGTCAAAAGACACTTTTCAGAAAATACATTTACTAGAGTCCTCATGACTAAGCTCAGATACACATACTTGCCCATAGAGGAAGTACCAACATCCAGTCCAGAAGAAAGATAAGACTCATATACCACTGGACGGATGCAACCAACTGCATCACTTCTCAAAAGTAGGTTGGGGCATAACCCCAAGCATACCTCTCAGATTTTCAAATGTATCCTTAGGCAAAGGCTTTGTAAATATATCTGCTATCTACTCCTTTGTACTTATGTACTCAAGTCTGACTTCTTTCTCAACAACTTTCTCTCTTACATTATGATTCTTAATCTCTATATGCTTTGTCTTAGAGTGTAATACAAGATTCTCAGACATACTAACTGTACTAGTGTTATCACAATGTATGACAACAGGTTCAACAAATTTTATTTCAATATCCTTCAGCATTTGCTTCATCCAAATTATCTGGTTACAATTGTTTGCTGCTGCTACATATTCTGCTTCTGCTGTGCTTTGTGAGATACAATTCTGCTTCTTGCTTAGCCAAGAAACTAATCTTCCTCCAAGGAAAAATGCTCCACCATTGGTGCTTTTCTTATCATCAACACTGCCTCCCCAATCAACATCTGTATATGCACATAGGGTAAAATCATCAAATTTTTCATACCATAGTCCATAGTCCATTGTGCCTCTTAAATATCTCAGTATCCTCTTTACTGCTGCATAATGTGATTCTCTAGGTTTAGCTTGAAATCTTGCTACAATTCCAACTAAATGTGTTATATCAGGTCTTGTATGAGTCAAATACTGTAATCCTCCAATCATAGATCTGTATTTCTTCTGTTCTACTGCAGGAGTCTCATTTGTGCTAGATAACTTATGTACGGTCACCATAGGTGTTCCAACTGGTTTACAATCCTCCATTCCAAATCTTTTCAACAAGTCATTCAAGTACTTTGTCTGACTTACAAAGATACCATCATTGTTTTGTGTTATCTGTAATCCCAAAAAGTATTTCATCTCACCAATTATACTCATTTCAAATTCAGTCTTCATTTCATCAGCAAATTTGTCACTAGCTTCATCTTCTCCTCCAAAGATAATGTCATCAACAAAAATAACTATAACTAACAAACCATTTTCAATTTCTTTTGTGTACAGATTGCTATCAGCTGTTCCTTTTGTAAATCTCAACTTTAACAATTACTTATCCGGTCTTGCATACCAAGTTCTAGGTGCTTGTTTAAGTCCATATAAAACTTTCTTCAATTTACATACCATATCTCCTTCTTGAGTTAAAGGAAAACCTTCAGGCTGCTCAATGTAGACGTCTTCTTCTAATTCTCCATTCAGAAATGCTGACTTCACATCCATCTGATACACTTTGAATTTCTTGTAAGCTGCATATGCCAAAAACATTCTTACTGCTTCAATTCTTGCAACAGGTGCAAAATTTTCTTCATAGTCAATTCCTTCTTGTTGTGAGTAACCCTTACATACCAATCTTGCTTTATTTCTTACTACTTCTCCTTGTTCATTCATCTTGTTTCTGAATACCCATTTAGTTCCAATAACATTCTTGTCTTTAGGTCTAGGGACCAATTCCCATGTCTTGTTCTTTTCAATTTGATCTAGTTCTTCTTTCATACCATTAGTCCAACTTTCATCTTCACAAGCTTCATTAGTAGTCTTAGGTTCAATTTGAGAAGTCAAACATAACTGTTCTTGTGCCTTATTTTGAGTAAGAACTCCTCTTTTGATGCTCCCAATAATCTGTTCAAAAGGATGATTCTTTAACAAACTCTTGCTAGGTGTCACTGTCTCAGATCTCTCTTCAGATGTAGGTTCTTCAATAACTTCACTGTGGCTTTCATTCAACAAACACTGTCAGTTTCATAAAATAATTCAGTAGATCCAATGTTAGGTTTAGGATGAGCTTCTTCATCATATTCATAATCAAGCATTCTTTCCTAAATTTTGAACTTTTCATCAACTTTAACATTTGTGCTTTCAACAATAGTCTTAGTTCTTTTATTGAAACATCTATATGCTTTGCTTTTCAAAGAATATCCAAGAAATATACCTTCATCACTTCTAGGATCAAACTTTCCAATATCATAATCTCTCTTTATATAACATTTTCTTTCAAAAATTCTAAAATACTTAACTGAGAGTGCATGTCCAAACCATAATTCATAAGGTGTCTTGTCTGTGTCTGCTTTGATTTGTACTCTGTTCATTGTATACACTGTTGTGTTCACTACTTCTCTACAGGATATCTTTGCCAAATCATTTTCAAACAAAATAGCTCTTGCTACTTCAGTCATTGATCTATTCCTTCTTTCTGTAATGCCATTTTGTTCAGGTGTTCTAGGGGCTGAATATTGTCTTTTAATGCCATTTTCTTCACAAAAGGTGTTAAATTCTCTAGAAGTAAATTCTCCCCCTCTATCAGATCTCAAACATTTAATCTTCATTCCAGATTCATTCTCAACTTTATTCTTAACAATCTTAAACTTATCAAATGCTTCAAATTTTTTTTTAAGAAATGCAATCCACATCATTCTTGTAAAATCATCAACAAGAATCATAAAATACCTTTCTCCATAGAATCCTCTAGTCCTGGTAGGACCGCTCAAATTTGTATGACCAATCTCTAGCTTTTCTGTAGATGTAAACATCTTACTAGGAAAAAAACTTCTCTTCTGTTTAGCCATTACACATTCTTTGCAAATCATGTTAGTAGGTTTCATAATTTTAGGCAAATCTCTTACTGCAAGTGTAGTACTTACTTTCACAATGTTATCAAATTTTATATGACAAAACCTTCTATGCCATAACCAACTGTCATCAATCTTTGTAATCAAACATGTCATCTCAGTAGGATTCAACTGAAATACATTACCTCTGGTTCTAGATCCAGTTCCAATCAGATTTCCATCTCTATCCTTTATCACACAAGTTTTCTCAGTAAACCAAACTTGATATCCCTTATCAACTAACTGTCCAACACTCAAAAGATTATGTTTCAATCCATCCACAAAATAAACATCATCAGTATTAGTCTTTCCATCAAGAGTAATAGATCTTATACCTTTAATCAAACAAGTTGCATTGTTTCCAACTCTAACAATTCCTCCATCATATTCATTCAACTTTATGAACTTTTTCATGTCTCCAGTCATATGATGTGAACAACCACTGTCTATAATCCAATCAGCTTTCTTTTCAACTTGAGAAACTAAAGCTTTTTCTTCCTTAACATCAGTTTCAGGATTCTCTTCTTTAATTGCTACAAATCCTATGTCATCGTTATTTTTAGTATCACTTTCACTTAAAGTTCTTTCTATACTAGCTTCAAGATCTTCATCATTAGCATAATAACATTCCTTAGATCTTCTAGGTTTGAAATTGCTTCTGTACTTTTTAACTCTCTTAGGACATTTAGATGCAAAATGACCATATTCTTGACAAGTCCAACATTTAAATATTTTCTTACCGTCTGGTTCTCTTTTCACAAGCAAGGCAATACCTTCTTCAATCTTCTTGTCTTCTTCATTTCTAGATCTACTGCTGCCAGCATAATCTCTACTCACACTGATGCTTCTTGACAAAGTAGGGCGAACACTAAGAGCACTGAATGCTGTCTCCATCCTAGGTAAGTCTCTTCATAATCTCAGGTTCATTTCTGCTACTTCCAATCTTCCAAGAAGAGTTTCTATTGTAAATTTTTTTGTACAAGGTATCACTTGTTCAATCATCTATTTTGTCTACTTAAATATAGGATTCAATGTCCTCAAAATTTTTCATATCACTTCATTCTCTATCTTTGTTCCTCCACAAGATTTTATACTTGTAATGATTTTTGACATTCTACCAATATAACTTCTAATAGATTCATCTTCCAACATTCTTATATCTTCAAATGCACATATCCAATTATGTAATGTAACTCATTTTGCATGTTCATCACCTTCAAAAGTAGAGTGTAAAGCATTCCAAATTTCATGAGATTTTTTCAAATAGTTTACCTGACTGTACTCATTCTCTGGAAGTGCTATCAAAAGTGCTTCTCTTGCAAGTATGTTACACATGAATAGATCTCTCTCTTCCACAGTACATGTTTCAAGATTGTCCTCTTCAATGATAGTCTTATTATTCTTTATAATCAACCAATAAACTGGTCCTAAACATAATAGGTGTGTCTTCATCTTTTCTTTTCAGCTGTCAAAATTTACTCCATCAAACTTAGGGCTTTCTTTCCTAAAATTTGCCATGGATCTCCTTAAGCTGTTAAACATATTTTTCAAGGACCTACTGCTTTGATACCAATTGTTAGAAAGCAAAGTCCACCAAGATAACTGAGAGGGGGGGGGGGGGTGAATCAGTTATTAGATAATTATAACTTTTATCATCTTCAACAACATTAAACCATATAAGCAATATAATTACCAACCATAGAAAGATATTCATACACAATAACACAATGACACAAGATATGTTGACTAGGGAACCTCTTGATCAAAGAGTAAACCCTGGTGGGAATGATGCCCACAAAAGATGCACTAATATGAATATTCCTTGTGAGAGGATGGACTCTTTTAGGAGTCTTATGAAATACATTCAGTACATATGAATCCCTGTTAGGAGATTTTGAATCCCTGTTAAAAGATTCTAACCTGGTTAAGAGTTATGGAAGACAGAAGGACCCACTACCCAAACAGCTTCAGGGTAAGATCACTGAACACACTGTCCAAATAATCTTTGCATTACTCAACAGAATAATATGTTACCTCTTCTCTAACTGTGCCAAACCACACTCACTATTACATCAGATCTCAATTTTAGATCTTTGTACTTCGCATGTCTTCCTTCACAAATTCGCTTTCATACTTAGCTCTTTTCTTCACTTCATGCATACATCATCACACACAATCGCTACTTCCACATCACAAATACATACTACTTCATTCCAAGTACATTACAACAAGGAAATACATTCCTTCCTTTATACCACACTCAAATAATTATAAATGAGTCGGCATACAATTACAAAATAAAAGTTTCCACACGCTACACCAAAATTACACAAAACTGTTGGCTTCCAAATACAATAAATATTCACTCATGTGACCTCAAAGTCCATGCTATCATCCACATCACTATCAATGTGTCTTCAAATTCCCTTTAACTGTGCAAAACTAGATTCCATCCCGATTAGGAAATATCATCCGATTTCCACAAACCGCTACTCAGGAACACTGCCTGAATATTGCTTCCACCAAAATGATCATAACTTCCATGAATAAATGAATTAATGTCTGCACTCTTAACCATAGACTTATAACATATCAAAGAGTATAACCTCAAAATCACATAGCTCCAACTATAATAACCCACATGTGCTAATCCAAACTCTGTCTGCTTCTCTGCAAGTCTTCGGTAAATCACTGTGTTGACATCAATGACAATCATAGTCATGAATGCCACAAAAACTGCTATAGAATGGCTTCCAAACACTTTAGCATTCATTCCTAACACTAACCCCTTTAAGGGAACTCAAGGTGGATCTACCGTTGAAACTTGACTACTAGAACTAGAAAGGCTTTTCTCCATGCATCCTTACAACAACAATACCAAAGCCCGCTTTGCAGTCATTCACCTAGAGACTTTGTATCCACTTGGTGGGAAATAGAGAAAGAGAAACTTCACATAGATATTACCACTCTTTCATGGGAACTATTCCTAGAACTCTTTCGAGCCAGATTTCTTTCTGATCACTGGAGGCGGGAAAGAGTTGAAGAGTTTCACAACTTAAGGCAACTAACTATGTCTGTTGATGACTATGAGTGAAAGTTATTTGAACTCAAGCCATACTTAGGATATAAGGATGATGAACCCATGCTGACTCAACACTTCCTTAGAGGACTCAATGGTCGCTTGGCCGAAAATGTGCGAATGTTCAAACCTCAGATAGTTAATGATGCAATCATCAAGGCTCGTATTGAGGAGAAAAATACCACCTTGGGGTTGGGAGGTCGGATGAGTGGCCATGGAGGTAATACCTCTCAGGCTGGGTCAGGTTTCAAAGGAAATCAATCTGAATGAATACCCAGTCCTAAGAACTATCCTTCTTCATCAAAAGGAAGTCATAAACACCAGAAAAAGAAGTTTTACAACAACAACAAAACAATAATTACAATGGCAACAACAATATAAATGGGGGTTCTCAAGCTAATAATTCTCGCAACTGGCAGCATGCTAAGCAATTTTTGAACCCTCAATCATCTCAGAGTATGCCTCAGAATTCTAGTCAGGGAAGTTATCATCAATCTAGTGCACCCTCCATAGGGAGGGATCTTGCTAGAAATACAAGATGTTACTCTTGTGGTCAACATGGTCATATTGCAGTTAATTGTCCTCAGAAGTCTACCCTAGCAGCTAGCTATAGACAGGTCACTTTAGAACCCACAGTGGGTGATGCAGGTAGATCTCATCAGGCATTTGCCACTTTAGACCTCAGATAGGTCAAACATCAGGGAGCAGTCATCGAAACCCCAGTAAGCAGACAGGCAGTTGACTTTAGAGCTGGTACGCATTTTGCAGCAGCAGACACTGACCCTCAAGGGTCGCACCATAGATCAGGAAAGGGTCCAATGGGACCCCAATGATGATTCCTCCGCTACATGGGAGGATGTTGCTAGACTTAGAGATGTTTATCCATATCTATTTGTAGGCTTCTAGGAGTAAGCCACTCTAGGGGGGAGGATGTAATACCCTCTCCTATGGTGATACTTGGACTTTCGGATTTGGACATTCTATTACGATGGATAAAACTATATATTTACATTTATAGTTCGTGGATAGATGATTGATATGCTCATTTATGGTTATCATTATATGTTTATGAAATTAGAAAACCATCTATCTTTATATGTTTTATGGAGCTAACCCAAGGATTTGAATCTAACCATTATCATGATGTTTTATGTTTCATGGATATGTGTCTGATGTGTTTTCATGACTCAGGATGAAGTCATAGTTACTCACTTAGTTGAGGTCCCCATGATATATTGATCCTGGTCATCTATTTGTATATATTTGATTTGTATATATTTATGTTTGCACATGTATTTCTTCTTGGTGATGCAGGATTGCAGGTAACAGGTATCGTCTCCACCTGGCTTCACAGGTTTGAGCGATCCCTCAAAATCATTGATCATTGTTTTTGTTACAGAGATATCACCAAGGTTCCACAGGAAGGAACTCTACCTCTGATCCTTTTACCTTTAGGTGGGGAGTTCTTGAGTCAGTCCCTTGTGTTGAAGATGTATTTTTGTGTCCTCTCAGTTTGTTGGTTTTGTGAACCTTGTAACTTGTTTCTTGTCTTTCGCATTCATTGAGAATGAGGTTTTGAGTATGGTAGCTCTTAGTGTCTTCATGGTATGTTCGATTTTGTTAATATATTTTGATGTCAATTATTATTCATATGAGGGTATGATTTAGTAAGTTATCTTTATTAGTAGTTACTTATATGTACTAATGTATCTTGTTAGGAATGAGTTAGTATGTGATTAAATCATGTGATTTTAATATCAATAATAATAAGCAATTTATGGTATTAATAATGTGTTAATAATAGTGGCAAATTCTAACTTATGTTAGTAGTTACCTAATATATATATATCTATTGTATTTTGTAAAGAATATGGATTAGTGTATGCATAAATAATATGTTTCATAATATTTAAATAATTGTAATATTAATAATATTGTGCCTTACTTATGGTATAAGTACACATAAGCATATGGGTGCACACATATGCCTATGAATACATATATATAAACATATATTATTGTTAATTGATTGTGTGAAAGAAATTATTATTATATAACAATAAAACTATGCTATTTTATTTAATGGAAATGTGTTTGGTAAATTCTTTTACCATGGTTATTAGTAAATTATTCCTAAAAATAATATTATCTATTTTGCCACCCTTAAATTTAGGAGATAGATTTATAATTCTATTAAATAATATTTGTTTATCCCTTCACGGGAATGGTTTTAGAAACCATATTATTAACAAATAACTAATATAGTTGGGATGGTTGCATCGGTTGGATTACCTATGCAACCACCTCCTCTAATCTATATACATGAAGGATCTCCTGTGTGAGGGGGGTGGAATAGGAGTTGATTTGAGAAGAAACAATAATAAGATGAGCATTATGTTTTTAGGAAAATTATATTTGTGAGGAGAGGATTCATTATTCTCTGAGATTGGCATTTGGTTGTTTCAGGTAGAGGCTGGAGATTGCACCCAGAAGGACTTGAAGGAGTGCTGGAAGAGATTGAGAGGATTGGATCCTTCTTCATCAAATCGAATCTCCGCAGGACTCTAGGTTGGAATCCATCCTAAGAGCTAACTCTCCTTTATGATATGAAATGGTGAAAGTTTGGTTGAATGTTTCTCTGTATATTTGTTGTTGATATAGATTGAATAATGTTTATGTTATATATCATTGTGCCTGTATTAGTGATTTGGAGAGTAGGATCATGTTTAAATGGAATTATATCCTATATTGTATGTATATGAATATTTCTGGATTTGTAAGATTCTGTAGACCCCTTAGTATTCTCCTTGTATCTCCTTTCTTATCCAGAATGTCCAGGAGTGCTTCCAGGCTTTAGAACTTCTGTTTCAACCCTACTGTTCCATATCTATTTTTGCACCACCTTTCTTCGTCCAAATCTAGGATAGATTTGTTGAATAGATAGGATGGGTTGATGGATGTTTCCAAAGGGAAACTGGGAAATCTCAAATGGGTCATGGCCAGATTAGGCAACCATAGTCCCCATAATGCCCATTTTTACCCACAAGTTGGAGTTGACAGTCATTTTTGTAGTTTCTGGCAATCGGTACAAATGTACAGTTAGTGTCAACCGAGCAAGTATATGCCGAGTGATGTTAGTGTCAACCAAGGAAGACAGTTAGTGTCAACTGAGCAATTATATGGGGAGTGATGTTAGTGTCAACCGAGGAAGATAGTTAGTGTCAACCGAGCAGGTATATGCTGAGTGATGTTAGTGTCAACCGAGGAAGACATGATTTATACAAATATAAAATTTAAGTATAAGTTTGATACTTTAATTTATATTTGTATAAAGAAATTAGATACATTTCAAGATGTTTGAGATAGGTTTCAACTTCATAGGAGATAAGATGCAACTTCTAGATTTCAGATTTTTCAAAAAAATCAGACTTAGTTAAATTTCAGGCATGGGAGGTTTTATGGAGCATTGTGTTTTGGTATATGGAATTTTGTGTAAACTTTATATATGTTCATAACTTGTTTGGTGGAGGCTATATGGTGCATTTAGATGCTTTAATAGGGTTAGGATGTGTGTAGGAAGAAAGATTAGTGTTTAGGATTGTCTAGGAGGACCAGGACCATTCAAGGCCTCCCTAAATGTTCCTAATGTTCTTAAACATCCCTAAACTCTGCTATTCTTTTTTGTTCTTTGATGTAAGTTCTCAAAAGTTCTTATGATGTGTTTTATTTCTTGTATGATGTAGTTGTGATGTGTGGGTTATGTGTAGAAAACCTAAGAACACTGAGCGAGTGACTCTCAGTGCGGGGCTGGGGCCCTAAGTGGCTAGTACTAGGATAATTGACTGAAGAGTTATTTTAACAAAGTGATAACTTAATTAAAACTTATGGGAATGGGTTGAAACACTAAAAATATTAATGTATGCCTCACCCATGCCATTAGTGCTAGTAAAGGCTATGGATGGGAGTGGGAGAAGGTGCCTATGCATAGGTACAATCGAATGACACTTGTTTGTATGAAAGAAATTCGGTTTTGCATGTGCCTACTTGGGGGCCAAGCCCCAGAGTGGCTAGTACCAGGACAACCCAAGGGGTGAGGGCTATGTGATGACACTCACTTAGCTTGTTGCTTAGAGTTTCTACCAAGCCTTAGAACCTTTGGGAAAAGATTTATACTCTGATCTTCTTTTCATTTGCTATTTGGGAAAGGTTACCCAACCCTAGGTATGGCCTAGCTATTCCTTCTTTGTGGATCTTGGTGTTTATCTCCTAGCATGGGGGAGTGGGCCTTTTGGTATCCACGTGGTTGGGTGGTAACTCTTTTTATTGAGGTATCTTTTGTGAATGCAGTGCTTAATGATTCGTGCTTGCTTATGTTCCAGTTTTTGAAAAATGAAGACTTGTATTTACCTTTCATGATGTAAAATTATTGTTACCTCCCAAGAGTAGATGAATGTAATGTAATCATTAATGTATTTCAAAATGATGTATTTGGAATGGGTAGAATTAGGAAAAAGGAAAAGGGAAAGCACAAACTTTATGTATAAGATTTATGTTGAAAAGAAAGGGATTTTGTAAGATTTCAAGTAAAGTAGTATGTTTCTCATTATTGATGAATAAAGGAAAAGAAAGTAAAACAAATGTAATATTTGCAATGTATCAAATGTTTAGATGATTCTATTATATATCATTAATGATTTAAATGTTATATTGTTCATAAAGGATACTTAGGAATATAGATGGATTTAAATGGAAAATTGAAATGAAAGTACTTTGTATTTCTTTATAAAGAATCTACAAATGTTGGGATGTAGTTTTCTTAAGAATTAAATCAAGTTTTTAGTACACTAAATGGGCTTAAATGAATTGTGCATTAAGTAAGAAGGGAACCTTGGAGGAATCTAAGTTTTACTTTGTTTTGTTATGTAATTCTTTTAAAAAGTTTAAATTTTTTTCATAAATCATTACTTAGGTTTTCTTTTACAAAGAGAATCTTTGTTCTTTTCCCCAGTTCCCTTGCGGGGCATGACATCTTTGGTATCAGAGCACTAAGTTGCTACACTGGGCCCCAGGGAATTTGGCCCATGCTTCTTAAACTTGTTATTCATTTAGGAAAACTTAAAACTAAAATCTAACTAGGACCCTTAAAACTTATTCTTCTAATTACCTATGGTGGGATGCCTCGTATAACCCATGGTAGAAAGGGAGGTGCCCAAAATACCCCTCCTAGATCTCAACAGGAAAGTTCTCAAGAATAACAATATGAGGGTAGGGGGGATCAATTTGATAATCAATCAAGAGGTTTTCAGGGGGCTCAAGTACAAGAACTCCTACAACAAATTCTATAGAGGTTAGATGTAGGGCAGGATAGAGATCACCATGTGGAGACTAACACTCACCATGGGGAAAGGGAAAAGAGTCCTAGGATAAGAGATCAGGTAGTGAAAGAAGATGCTCTGCATGCTTCTCACATGTGAGACCTCCTTAGGACTAAGACTAACCTATTTAAGGGAACTCAAGGTGGATCTATCATTGAAACTTGGCTGCTAGACCTAGAAAGGATTTTCTCCATGCATCCTTATAGCAGCAATACCAAAGCCCGCTTTGCAGTCATTCACCTTAGAGACTTTGCGTTGACTTGGTGGGAAATAAAGAAAGAGAAACTTCACATAGATATTACCACTCTTTCATGGGAACTATTCCTAGAACTCTTTCGGGCCAGATTTCTTTCTGATCACTGGAGGCGGGAAAGAGCCGAAGAGTTTCACAACTTAAGGCAACTAACTATGTTCGTTGATGACTATGAGTGAAATTTATTTGATGAATAAAGGAAAAGAAAGTAAAACAAATGTAATATTTCCAAATGTATCAAATGTTTAGATGATTGTATTATATAGTATTAATGCTTTAAATGTTATATTATTTATAAAGGATACTTAGGAATATAGATGGATTTAAATGGAAAATTGAAATGAAATTACTTTGTATTTCTTTATAAAGAATTTACAAATGTTGGGATGTAGTTTTCTTAAGAAGTAAATCAAGTTGTTAGTACACTAAATGGGCTTAAATGAATTGTGCATTAAGTAAGAAGGGAACCTTGGAGGAATCTAAGTTTTAATTTGTTTTGTTATGTAATTCTTTTAAAAAGTTTCAATTTTTTTCATAAATCATTACTTAGGTTTTATTTTACAAAGAGAATCTTTGTTCTTTTCCCTAGTTCCCTTGTGGGGCATGACATGTTCTGTACCTGGGGTTTTTGCCCAAAATTGGTCCAGAGCCCTATGTTAGAGTGTTAGTGATAAAATAGATCTTGTGGTCGGCTTGGCTTATTTTTGAATCCCAAAATGATGTATGAAGTATAAAAACATTCTATCTCTCCTCATTTTGCATATAATCAGGAGGACATTCAAGTAATCAAGAGCAATTGAGCAATTAGTTTCAAGATTTGAAGGCAGACATCCAAGATATAGTTTCTCAAATTTATTCAAGTCAATTCCAAGGCAATCTTCTCCATTGAATAAAAATTATCTCTAGTGATGGTCAAGTAGAGGAATTGTCAATCAAACAAGAAGATCCTTACTTCCATCTGCATTCATCTGTCTTTCACTGCTAGTGATTATCAAACATATGTAAATTGAAGATCTAGGAGAAGTTCATAGATCCATGCATTTTTGAATGCATCATTGATTCCTATTGTACATTTCAAGGTCAACTCCTTGATCTTAAGCACATTCAAGCATCTTCATGTATATGAGTGATTCCTACATCCGTCCATGAGGGTTTAAGGAAGGTGAATCAAACATTTACCTTTTTACATACTTTCCTTTATGCAATTTCCTTTAATTTTCAAGGTTGATTTAAATGGGAGTTTGACCAAGGGAAACCCCCCTTTTACCCTACCTTTTCCCTATTTTTCTATGCGTAGGAACATACTATAGAGCTATTGAAACTTTTCTAGGCAGATTGGGAATAGTTGGAGTATCCCTGAAAGTTTCAAGGAGAAATCCAGGGTATAGAATGTTTCAACCACTCTATACCTGGGTTTAGAACAACTTAGCCATTGTATACCCTCCAGATCTAGCTCAAATTTGACAGGTAGACAAGTTTAAGCTTTGGGATCTCATAACAACAATTGCATGTATTTTCATAATTCCGTATGTCTTTTATTCAGGTATGAAGATCCATAATCCCTATTTGGTTTCTAAGTGCATATAAATCTTCATTAATATGCATTTCTTATCTCATTATCATTTTCCATTTCAAAATTACATATTTAGCGAAGGATCACTACCCCATTCAGTGCTTCGGTCATAACTTGAGCCCGTTGGGACATTTTCCTTCTGAATGTGCAATCTTGAAAAGGATAAGTGATCTACTCCTTTGCATTGCTTCCCTTCTTTGATTGTACATCTTGGTGAACTTGACTCTTCTTATATACTTTTTATTTGTTGTCTCAATCTCCCTTTGTATGCATTGCATTAATCATTGTATGCATTAAGTTTTGATGTTTAATTTGATAATTAGATGTGCTTTTCATTAATGTACTATTGTGCTTAGTTGATGAATGTTTGCATATCTATTTCATTAGATCTATCTATTTTTCATCTTCTCGTGCATGATTGTTATTACATTGAATCTTACTTATAGCATTTCGATTAGGAGAAGTCATAGACTTATGAGTTCCTTTGACCTTGAGTCCTCTTTTTTTTGTAGGAATCTTTTTGAGACCAACATGCCTACTAATGACATTCCTCCTAATGAGAATAACTCTTCCCACTATTCTAATGATGAAGATGAGACTTTAAGAGTTCTTTTAATGCAAGTCCAAAAGCTTTCTTAAGACTTTGAAAAACTTGAGCTAGTTAGGACAAGAAAACTCCAATCCCGAGGTCATCTCCGTATAGAAGGTTTGAGGAAGATAATTCATATTGATGAACATGGTGTTAACATCTTGTGTAGTATCTCTCATCTCATTGATAATAATGTCAAGCCTATTAAATATTTCATCCAAGAATTAGGTTTCATTCCACCTACCACTAGTGTTGAGACCTTCATTCCTATTTCTACCTCAATATTTAGTGTGTCTACTTTTTCTCCGCCTCTCATAACCATTTCCATTCATAACACAAATCCTACACATGTTAGTATTCCTCATAGTATTGTTCCTTCTTTAAGTGCTCCATGTGTGTCCGTACCTTTATCCATGCCCACTTAAAATAGTGTTTCTTTTTCATATTCTACCATTCCTTCCATTTTCCATAATGGTCCAAACCTTTCACACATTTCTCGTACTACTCTTTCTACTGAATCTAAATAGCTTGGCTCAAATTGTTTAATCTTTGCAACAAAATGTTGTATCTTTGACTCAATCCAAGTTTAACATTCCTACTTGTGACATTGCTAGGCCTTTGTCCCTAGACATTATCTGTGTCCTCATTCCTTAATACATGCAAAATTCTTATTTTAGAGACTTACAATAGTAAGGGTGATCCTTTGACTCATGTTAAAACCTTCCAAACAATGTGTAATGATTTCTCTCATGATCATAGGTTCATGGTTAAAATGTTTACTAAAACTTTTCAAGATAAGGTTTTGCAATGGTATTGTTCTTTGCCTCCTTATTCCATTGATTCCTTTCAAAAACTTGATAATGCTTTCATTCAACAATTTCAAAACAATATTGGTCCTAAGATTTCGTTGACTAATTCGATACATTGTAAATAAGGTGTTATAGAAAAAGTAACTGATTTCATTGGTAGATTTAAGAATTTGTATGTTCAAATTTCTTATCCTGTACCTGATGTTGATACTCATTGTATTTTTATTTCTAATTTGCAAAAGGACATTAGGGATAATATAATATTGTCTGAATTCTCATTTTTTTACTTATTTGTGTGTAGTGCTTCATAATTATCAACTTCAAGTGAGTCAGTTTGAGAGCGCTCCTCTAATGGCTCTGGTTGATAAGACTGGTGCTGCATTTCAATCATATCAAAAGTTTTAGAAATCTAAAAACTTCATAAAAATCAATAATTCATGAAACCATGTTGATGAGAAGGTGGCAACAACATCCAAAGGCGTGATTCTTTTGTCATCTATTTTTAGACCTCGTACTTTTACACCTCTTTTTGAATCTTTGCATAATATGATGTTGAAGTTGATTAATGCTAATATTTTACAACTTCCTCCCATGAAACCAATTGAAAAATCCAAACCTTTGCCTAAATCCTTTGATCACAAATCTTTTTGTTAATACCATCGTCAACTCGGCCATCATGCTAAGAAGTGTTTCTGTTTGAAATCTATTATTCAAGACCTCATGGATTCCAATACTATATATTTTAAGGGTGATAATAATCAAGGAAACAAGTTTGTAGAACCTCGCAAGCCAAAACTTGCAAATTTATACCGATCCTTTTCTTTCTCATTTGAATAATATTGTTGAGTCTACTCAATCTTTACCCTCTTCTTCCACCAATGTTATTGACTATGACGTTGAGTGTACTAAGACAACAGTGTGTCAACCTTATTGATCAATTCAAACCTAAACCTAAACCCGAGCTTTCTATTACATTTGTTCTTAAAGAGACAATTAAAGCATCTGATGGTCCTCTTTACTTTGTGGCAAAGATTAATGGTCTTCTTTCTCGTGGTGTCCTTATGGATCCTACTTGCATGGTGAATGTTATAACTAAAGAACATCTTTACACAAGATAATTGTAATGAGATTTTTATGATAAATTTGATGTGATTATCCAAACTTTCAATGGTTTGACTTATGCTACCCATGGTTCTATTACTTTTCCTATAGAAGTTGGGTGGTAAAGCATTAGATGTCACCTTTTTTGTTAGCTCAACTTCTGATCAGTTTTAAGGCAGACTTGGTCTTCCTTGGCTCACCTCTATGAAAGTTGTAGTCTCTTATATTCACAAGTGGTTCAACTTTCTCCATGATGGAGAAATAATCACAATTAATCAGTCTCTATCAGCCTTTAACACCTTGAGGGAACTTTGACATTGACTTATTTAAGCGTGCTATGCCTAAACCAACTCAAACTCATAAGAACAATATTTTTTAATCCTATCATAAATTTAAAATGCAAAAAATTTGTGAATTTAGTGATCTTAAGGATGTTCCATCTCATTCCCTTCGACCTGAACTTCTTCCTACATCTTCCACACCTCCTCTATATGCTTTCATTCTACCTATATCCTATAAATGTTTCATTGATGTCATCTCTCAATCCAATGTGGTGCCTTCCATTCTTCCTCCTAAAGAAGAAAGGGACTCGATGTTGATTGATCCTAAACCAAACCAAAACTCAAGTGAAACCAAACGTAACTGTTGTGCTTATCACCGCCGCTGTAAACGTCATGCTAGAGTCTGCTAGTGCGCTTCCCAAAATATTTCTTCCCTTAAGATACATACAAATGCTTTGTTTCCATTTGATCAACCTATGCATAGCTCAAGGGAGGAAGTGAATTCAAAAAAGATGAAATTGAAAAAACATGATATTCTATCTTAGATTTTCTTACAATAAATTTGGATGAAGATGCTCTTGATGATGATGATTTCAATTTTTATAATGCAAATGGTGATATTTATGCTAGTCATTCTGATGATATATATGAACTTATTGATACTGATCATGGTTTGCAAAAAAATTATCTCTTAGTCATAGTGATGAACAAAGCATGATCCTTGTATGGAACTGTCTATTTTTCCATGTAATGTGCTTGATGTTTCTCCTCTTGTGTGCTGCCCACCTTCCCTCAACACTATAGACTAAGATGGGGGGTAGAAAATATGTGTGACTAGCTCATCTTGTATGATGAATTCTTTGTGTTTTCTTATTTTAATGTGTTTCCTCTTTGATGTGCTGCTTGTTATATGTTTTGTTTAGATTTATTTAGATATTTTTTGCTGCCTTGTTGACGCAAGGTGATGAAGGAATCATGGTACAACCAAGGATAGAAGGAATCTCAATGAGATCTATCCAATCCTTGCAACAAGAAGTAGTATCAGAGATATTTTTCATTCCTTGAGGAAGTGATCCCTATTTTCGACCATTGCGAATTCCTAGATTAATTTTTGTGGGGTAGCAGAGTGAAGATTTGACTTGCAATTGCAAAGGACTTGCACAATATGGTTTGTGGAAGGAGAGATGCAGATCTAATCGAGATGGACATGTTGAGACAAATTGTAGCTAGGCTAGAATATGTAGAAATGACCCAGAGAAGAGGTCTCCATATTGATGATGTGAGCACCGATGAATAAGTTTAAGAAGTTGAAGAAGAAGAAGCACTAGAACTTGATCATGGAGATGAAAGACTCCTAAGAGAAATAGTCAGAGTAAATGCAAAATCCCATTTCAATCCATCTAATTATGATGACAAGTTAGATTTAGATGAGTTTCTTAATTGTATCGCATATATAGAAAAGTACTTTGAATTTGAGTGTACAAGTGAAGAAAGAATGTGAAGTATGCTTGCACAAAGCTAAGAGGTCATGCATCATTGTGGTGGGATCATTTGCAGATTGACATACAAAGAAGAGGTAAGGAAAAAATCAAATCATGGGATAGGATGGTGAACAAATTGAAGGATAAGTTCCTAACAATTGATTATCAAGTAAGTTTGTTTAGAATATTGGAGAATTTGAAGTAAAAATATCTTAGTGTGAAGGATATCAAAGAATTTTATAGGTTGGATATTAGGTTTGGTCATATAGATGATGTTGAAAGGGTTGAAAGGTATCTTAATGGTTTGAGGATATCTATATAAGATGAGATCAATTTGGTTAAGTTGCAAATTGTAGAAGAAGCTTATCAATAAGCCCTAAAAGATGAAGAAAAGTTGAACAAAAGACATGAGAAAAGGCCAAGAGGAATAGGTGGAAGATTCCAGAGAAGAAGAACATTTGTTGATGGAGGAAGAAATTTTGTAGATCAGAAAAAATCAAAATAAAAATTTAAAGAAGAGAGTTCATATCGAAGGAATGCCAAAAATTTTCATAGAGGTAGTGGATCAAGCAACTATAGAAGAAATGACTAAAGAGTGTTCATAGGAACTTGTTTCAAACGTGGAGGAGAAGGTCACCAAAATTTTGACCGCACCTAGGGAAATACAAGTAAGAAGATAGAGAATAAAGGTAGAGCTTCTTATGTGGGGAAGAGCCTACTAAATCTTTGAATCAACAAGAAGATGGAGATACCCTGATGGTGAGAAGATCTTGATGTCACTTAACCCAAAGGATGAGGTGTCACTGACTGTTGTGCTTGTTCTTGCATAATCTTCAGTTGATCTTCTCCAGATTTGACTCATTTTCCTTTTGATTCCATCAATGGTATTTTCATTCATATCATCATTCACTTTTGGTGCTCAGTCTTTGCAATCTTTACTTAAATGACTGACCTTGTAACAGTGCAGACATGCCATTCCAGAATTTGTCTAGTTTCTAGATTTTCTTCTCTAGTGTAATCTCATACAATTTTTTGCAATATGACCATACCTACCACATGTTGTACAATCAACTCAAGTGTTGTAATCTCAAGTGTAAGAATTACCTTGCCTTCTCGATTGATAGGTGTTGTTTTATTTTTGGGTTCCAAACTTATTTCATCTTTGTCCTACATTCTTGTGATATATGTCCATGCATGTTTCTGATAGTCCCAACTGGTGTTGAGAGGGGAGGGGTGAATCAACACCTATTCAAAACATTGAAAAAAATCTGATGTAGTATACTACAACTGTAAGCAGAACAGATTCTAGAATAAAATATAGCATCAAGCAATCAACAATAAAAAACACTAGATTTATCATGTGGAAACCCAAATTGGGAGAAAACCACAGTGTGAGAAAACCTCACAAATTCTTCACTCTTTCGAAGTGCACCCTATTAGGAGCCTTCCCTATCAAAGGATTACAAACGCACTGTTAGATGTGACTCTGTTAAGGGATTTGATACAATAAAGCCTGTTAGAGCTTGCCTGGTTAGATGACTTAGAACACTTACACATATGTCACCTGGTTAAGGGATCTAGTATAAGAGATCTATTAATGTCCACCCAAAATACTAGGATTTAGCTATTGTAATTGTTAGAGAACAATAGAGAATTTTGACCTTTTAAAAATGGCTTTGCTTAGCCTGATAAGATCTTTATTATACTTGACTGAGAAACATCACCGATTGCTGAAGGTATGTTCTCCTTTCCCATTGTACTTCTCTACACACTCTTCTCTCATCTCCTTTCTCTTCACCTTAGCTTCTTTAGTGTACAGGTTCACTCTTTACTTTGGTAGAATGAGGGCAGACAATATTCTCCACAGATTGAAGAATATATAGACTTTCTTACCTTTCTACATTCTACATGCATGACCTATTTCAGGATCACCTTCAGATCCATCACCCAGTGGAGTATTAGTTCACTAAGGAAACATCTGATGCATGCTATGCTTTATCTTCTTTATGAAATAAAATGATAGATGCATGTCAAAATATTTCCTTCACAAGAGATCTCCATGATTTAATGCCACAAACTCTAGCATTAAAACCTTCAATCATGCCTTGTACCGATCATCTTGATAACTCAAGGACTATGAGATATAGTGTGGTAACTCCCGGTCAAATATTTAGATAACTATTTATTGACTATGAATTTCCCTGGTTCATCTATCATGATGAAGTCTTCACTTGATCGGTAAAGATCCTTAAGTCATGCACAGGTAAGAGCTTTGACCTGTCCCCTCCTCTAGCTATACTAGTTGCATCCTTACCTCGGTTTCTATTGTAGGTTATGGGTTGCAGTTTCTATTGTAGGTTACCAGTTGCATCTCCCTTGGTGACTAATTTCTCTGATGATCAGATATAGTCTCTTCTTTCTTGCACAGTGTCACCGGTTGCCAAACCAGACTCTCCTAGCACTTGTTGTTAGTTGTACCTTTCTATGCTTCAGAGATCTAACATTGGTGTCCTTAGTCACATATGTCAACACCTCTTTGCTAATCAAAGAAAATACCTCTTTTTCCATGTATCGGTTGCAATCTTACTGGTTACCATCCCTTAATGCCAACAATCTCCCCCTTTGGCATTGATGGAAAAAACCATAACAAAAAATGACAATCCTGGTCTAGACTAGTGTCCGGTCATAATCTCTCCCTTTGACAATGATGCCAAAGGCTAGTAAAAAAGACTACCTAAAATAAATCTTCTCCCCCTTCGAGTGGTAGTCCTATTCATCAATCCAGGTAAGATGAGGTGGATTCCTCCATTGAAACATAATGAATTGATGAACACCTTTGCAAGTTTACTGAAGACCAGGAAGGGGTATCATCCCTAATTTACCTCTAAGATACTCAAAAGTACTCTTTGGTAATGGCTTTGTGAAGATGTCATCAATCTGTTCTTTTGTGGGAACATACTCCAATCTCACTTATTTATTTTGTACCTATTCTCTCAAGTAGTGATACTTGATAGCAATATGATTTGTTTTGGAGTGCATGACAAGATTCTTGGATATGTTTATTGCACTTGTATTATCACATAGTAAATTGAAATTAGTTCAGGTATCTATTCTTGAATTCCCTCAAGTAGTTGTTTGATCCATATTACCTATGTGCAATTGATTGCTGCAATAACATATTCAACTTCCGCTGTCGAAGACACAATTCTCTCTCCAAGAAAGAATGCACCACCACTTGTGCTCTTTCTGTCATCAATATTACCAGCCCAATCTACATCTGTGAATACTCTTATTTGGAAGCCTTCCTAGTGAGGAAACCATAGGCCATATTGTTCAGTGCCCTTCAGATATCTGAAAATCCTCCACTTCTATTAGGTGTGTCTCTTTTGGATTAGTAGAGAATCTTGCTACAATGCCTACTGCATGTGCTATGTTCAGTCTATTATGTAATGCATACTATAATTTTCCTATCATAGACTGATGCAGTGTCTCATTTAATTCTTTTGCATCATCTTCCTTTGATAACTTGAGGTTAGTTATCATAGGTGTACCAACTAGTTTGGATTCTTCTAGCCCAAAGGTTTTAAGAATTTCTTTTACATATTTGGACTAAAAAATAAAAATACCTTCCTTTAGCTGATGGACTTGTAGTCCAATGAAGAATTTTATGGCTCCTATTATAGACATTTCAAATTATTTCTTCATCTCTTTAGAAAAGGCTTTGCTCATCCTGTCATCTCCTCCAAAGATGATGTCATCCACAAAGATTTCAGCAATCAGGTTCCCTTCTTTTCCAGTCTTGAGATACATGTTGCTATTGTCCCTAGTTCTTGTGAATCCTATTGTCAGGAGGTATGAATGTAGTCTTTTATACCATGGCCTTGGGGCTTGTTTTAGCCCATAAAGAGCCTTCTTGAGTTTACAGACCATACCACTCTTTTGTGTGGATGTGAAGCCTTCTGGTTGTTCGATGTAAACTTCCTCCTCTAGTATTCCATTCATAAATACATACTTTACATCCATCTGGTATACTTTGAACTTTTTGTGAGCAACATAAGAAAGAAGAATTCTTACTCCTTCCAATCTGGCCATAGGTGCAAAGGTTTCCCCATAATCCAGTCCAACCTCCTATGCATATACTTTGCAGACCAATCTTTCTTTGTTTCTTATCACTTTTCGTTCTTCATTTAGTTTATTTCTATAGGCCCACTTTGTCCCAATGACATTCTTGTCCTGTGGTCTTGGCACAAGAATCCATGTGTCATTCTTCTCTATTTTCTCAATTTCTTGTTCCATGGCCTTGACCTAAATTTCATCTTCCAGAGCCTCCTTGGTGATTTTGGGCTCTATACAGGAAAATAAACAGATATTTTCTCTAGCCTTTTTCTTGGTCAAGACATTTTCATGTTTGTCACCAATAATATTATTAGTTGAGTGATATTTGACATACCTTGGAAGAATTAGTTTCTATTCCTGGTCAAGTTCTTCTGGTTGAGAAATTTCTTCAGCATGGTCATGAACAACTTCTTGTTCATCATCTCAAGTTGGTCTATCATCTTCAGGTACAACATACTACTCTAGAGGTATGTTTTCATGTTCTTCTCTTTCATCTTTAGTAGTTATTTCATTGAATTCCAAAAGATTTCCAGCATTATGATACTCCATACTGCCATGTTTTGATTAATGGAAAAATAGGTTTTGAATGGGCCCCGAAACTATATACATTCAGTTTTTGAAGGGAACTGTAACCCTATGCAATATTTAAGGAAAATAGGAAGAATTAGCACAGAACTAGGTGAGATAGTTGGGGGAAAAAAATAAACCTCAAAGAGCCCCCCTAGCACAGAATGCCAGTAGAGCCACCAACAACTCTAAACCAGCAGAACAATAACAGTGAAAAGGAAGAAACACATTAGAACTCACACTACTCAAACCAAAAGTGTAAAGCCAACACTTTACATGAACTTCAAATAGCTAGGGTTTTTAGGCTCCCTAAACCGGAAATAAGGGTTTTGATGGCTCCCATAGCCAAACTGGGTTTTAACTTGGGACACAACCCTCATGAGGATAGAGAGGATTGCCCTTACAATAACCAACTATTAGAACCAGACCATAGAAAAAATAGCAGCTTAGACATATAAGCATGTTAAACTTGAGATGCACCTTGATTTCAAGGTTTTGAAAGGTTCCCCCAACGTTCAACAAGGAGATGGGGATAAGGATAAATCCCCAAACCACCGAACCACAACCAGCCTGGAAAAAGAAAGAACTAGCAAAGATCTCTAGTAGATCTAAATCCCTCAAGCCAAGGTCAAGCTCACCAATAGTACTCCATCCCACCTCTTTCATCCAAAAATGAGCCACTTCAATAGGTTGAGCCTCCACCTCAAAAGGAACTTCCACCTTGATAGGAAGCGGGAAAGAAGCATTAAGAGGGAAATAAGCCTTCCCCTCAAAAAGGGCTTCCACCTCAATAAGAAGCAGGGAAGAGGAGTAAAGAAGGGGAGATGCCTTCAGCTACCAAAGAGCATGAGAGTGAAACCCCACCTCAATAGGGATCCTACTCTAAACAACACCAGAATAGCCATCGCCACTCTCCCACACAAAAGAAGAGAGATGAAAACCCCAGAAAGAGGCCCACATGAGAGGGTCCCAGGAAGAGGGCATCACAAAAGGATCCCATAAGAGGATCCAACATAGCCATCCACCATCTCTAGATTTCAAATGTAAAATAGAGTGTCTCCTCACCAAAGAGAATGGGAGGAAAACCCCCCTCAAGCCCACACCGTCGAAGAATACCCTGGCCCTAGGGTTGAGAAGCTCCAAGATAGAAGGGAGAAAGCTCCCAGCGTGAGATCTGCAGCCTCCCACCGAGAAACCTCGTAAAACCACATATGGGTCACCATCACCATTTGCAGATTCACTCTCCTCTTCAAAACTAGAGACCCTTGCCACTCTGGTCCCACCTGTTCTGCTCCTACTCACACCCAATCTGCACCTTCTCGTGCCCAATCTGCACCCGCTCTGCCCTAGCTCTACTCTTCTCCTACTCATGCCCACTCTATGTCCGGTCCTACTCACGCCTGACATCATGCCCCATTGAGAGTTTTTTTTTTCATCATGTTTATTATGAATGATCTTTTCCTTTAATTCTGAATATTCATTAACCTTTACATTGATACTCTCGACTATTTTTCCTGTTCTCTTATTCAGACACCAGTAGGCTTTAATCTTGGTAGAATTACCCAAAAATATGCCTTCATCACTTTTTGGCTCAAACTTGCCAAAATACATGTCTCTTTTAATGTAATAATTACTACCAAAAATTTAGAAGTAGCCTACACTAGGAGTGTGACCGAAGCATAATTCATAGGGAGTCTTACCGGTTCCTTTCTTGACTTGAACTCAGTTCCTTTCTATTGCTGTATTGCTCAATATCTTCTCCCTCATTCATCCTCATGTCATCATATTTTCCTCTAAGGCTTTCTACCTTAGCTCTTTGTACATGTGGGTCACCACCAAACACTAATTGCATCTTGGCCCACAGCTTGTGAGGAGTATCTAGATTTTCAATCTCTGCATAGATGTAGTCAGGTAGTGTGCTTGCTATCATATCCATTGTAGATGTATGTGCTATCTTGATCTTTAATTCATCAGGAGTCAGGGTACCATTGGGTTCAATGTAATCATTGGTTACATAAGTCCAATATTGATCTTTGGTGGTCTTCATGTATACCTTCATTCTATTGCACCACAGAGTAAAGTTTTCCTTGAAAAACTCTGGTCCTTCCTTTCTCCTCATCTTGAATTTTTCTTGTTGCGGTTAAGAAACAAAGAAAAGAAGCAAGGCTCTGATACCAATTGACAGTCCCAACTAGTGCTGAGAGGGGAGGGGTGAATCAACACCTATTCAAAACTTTGAGACAAATATGATGTAGTATACTACAATTGTAAGCAAAACAAATTCTAGCATAAAATATAGCATCAAGCAATCAATAATAAGTAACACCAGATTTATCATGTGGAAACCCAAATTGAGAGAAAACCATGGTGTGAGGAAACCTCACAAATTCTACACTCTTTTGAAGTGCACCCTGTTAGGAGCCTTCCCTGTTAAAGGATTACAAACACACTATTAGATGTGACCCGATTAAGGGATTTGATACAATAAGGCATGTTAGAGCCTGCCTAGTTAGATGACTTAGAACACCTAAATAGATGTCACCTAGTTACAGGATTTAGTACAAGGGACCTATTAATGTCCACCCAAAATACTAGGATTTAGCTATTGTAATTGTTAGAGAACAATAGAGAATATTGACCTTTTAGAAATGGCTTTGCTTAGCCTGATAAGATCTTTGTTATAGTCGACTGAGAAACATCACTGGTCGCTACAAGTATATTCTCCTTTCTTGTTGTGCTTCTTTGCACACTCTTCTCTCTTCTCCTTTCTCTTCACCTTAACTTCTTCAACGTACAAGTTCACTCTTTACTTTGGTAGAATGAGGGCAAGCAATATTCTCTATAGATTGAAGAACATATAGAATTTCTTACCTTTTTGTGTTCTACATGCATGACCTATTTCAAGATCACCTTCAGATCCATCACCCAGTGGAGTATTATTTCATGAGGAAACATTTGATGCATGCTATGCTTTATCTTCTTTATGAAAGAAAACAACAGATGCATGTCAAAAGCTTTCCTTCACAAGAGATATCTCCATGATTTAATGTCACAAACTTTGACATTAAAACCTTCAATCGCACCTTGTACCGATCATCTTGATAACTCAAGGACTACTAGATATAGTGTAGTAACTCCTGGTCAAAGAGTTAGATAACTATTTGTTGACTATGAATTTCCCTGGTTCATCTATCATGACAAATTCTTCACTTGATCGGTAAAGATCCTTAAGCTATGCACATGTAAGAGCTTTGACCTGTCCCGTCCTCTAGCTATATCAGTTGCTTTCTTACCTTAGTTTCTATTGTAGGTTATTGGTTATAGTTTCTATTATAGGTAACTGGTTGCATCTCCCTTGGTGACTGGTTGCTTTGATGATAAGATATAGTCTCTTCTTTCTTGCACAGTGTCATCGGTTGCCAAACCAGACTCTCCTAGCACTTGTTGTTGTCATTTGTACCTATCTATGCTTTACAGATCTAACACTGGTGTCCTTAGTCACATATGTTAACACCTCTTTTCCAATCAATGATAATACATCTTTTTCCATGTATCGATTGTAATCTTACTGGTTACCATCCCTTAATGCCAACAGTTGCAAGTGCACCATGCTTTTCCATATAGTGTCTCTTCGGTGACTTATTCAACTTTGATCTACACTCATATGCTTGATGTCCATACTTGTTACAATTATAACAATAACCATCAAATTTTGGAGTAGAGTTAGGAATGCTTTTCACTTTACTTCTGTAGACATTTGATGTGTGACCTAGTTTTCCATAGTGATAGTATGAGAGCTTTTTTGGCCTTGGATTTGCATAGGCATTGTTTTGTTCTACTTATTTTGATGAATCTCCCTGATCGATATAACCTAGTCTAGTGGTGCTGTCCATTCTTCTCTAACTATTTAGGAATTCATCCATCCTTTTGGTACTTTGTTTAATTTTCTTTATCATCTCATTGTGTTGTTGTTGCATCTTCATTTCATTCTTCATTATTTCATTCTCTTCTCTTAATTCACCAATATCTTCCAATTTTCTAGCAAGCTCATTGTTTACTCGGTTGACTTCTTGACTTATGACAACCATCTAATTGGAAATTTCAAAGTGATGCTCAGTAAGCCTTAGTATTTTAGATTCTTTCTCTTCTAAATTTTTAGTCATTTGTCTTCTATCTTCAATAGCCATATTCCTTTCTTGTTCATCTTGTCTTGTGTTGTTCATGACTTCAATCATTCTTACCATTTGAGTCTCTTGTCCAATTTGTAGTGCTTTCACTTGTTCGGTAAGGTGTTGATTCTTTTCAGATAGATCTGAGATAGTTCCTTCAGATGCATCAGGTATGCTTCCAGATCCTTCAGATAATTCCTCTATATCTTCTTCTTGATAATCAGTCTCATTGTGCCGAAATGCCAATTCCTTTCTTTTGATAAGTGATTCTCTTAGTTTTTCCTTGATGTCCTTAAGCTATTCCATGAGAATCTACATCTCCAATTTTTGATTTTCAATTGTCTTATCAAGCTTATACCTTTCCATCTTTAAGATCTTTTCCTCTCCAGTGATTAAACTTCTTCAACAAGAGAACTAGCTCTGATACGAATTTTTTGGATTATGGAAAGATAAGTTACCGAGAGGGGAGGGATGAATTAGTAACCTCAATTTTTTTTGAACTGAATCCTTAAAATAATGTATTTTATTAACTGATTGACATGTTATCTTTTCATCCATTCATAACATTATTGAAAATAAGAAATGCTTTATAATCTAACATGTAAACATCCATGAAACTTCATACACAATACACAAGTATTTTGGTATCATAGAAATCCTTGTTAGAAGGTAAAAACTGCGGTGGGGATGACACCCACAAAGCTTCACTAACTGCAGTAATAAAGTTTGGTTGTTAAGGATAAAATGTTTGATCACTTCTAATGATCTTACCCTATTAGGAGTAACAATAAAGATCTATTAGGATATACTTGGTTAGATTATTTAAACAACACTATTAAGTGTGCACTTGGTTAAGAGATTTAAAAAAAGACTTGTTATGTCTACTTTGTTAAGAGATTTAAATCCAACACAATTGTTAGAAAGTAATAGTAGATTTGATATGTATGTAGCAACTTACTTTGCCTGATTTATATATGATAAGTAATTAACTGTTATCACCTTGTTGTGATAGATTTCTTCTCTGAATTCTGCTCGGTAGCCTTCTGATTTGCTTCTAAATATAATCCTTGAATGCTTTGTCAAAAATCTAATTTCACAACCCTATTTGGTCTTCAGATGTCTATGTAGGTGACAAATTCATGTGTGGTACACGTAAAAATGACATCTTGATAGTTCTTATATCAAAATATTTTGACTTAATTAGGGTTATGGTATCATCTAGAAAACCTAAGATCTACGATCCAAATGAATAACCTAAAACATCAGTACATAGGGATCATCAATCATTTAATGATTACATCTACATTTAATATTCACCTCAATCTATGTAAACCATTTTCTATCTTAGTGTAAACCATTTACCTTGTATTTTGTGTCATTACAAACTTCTATGTCCTTCCTGTATTGCTCAGTATATACTGCATTCATGACTCAGTAAATTACTGACGCTTGGTAAATTTGAATGCTCAGTTATAATTGTGCTCGGTGCTCAGTAATCATCTGGCTCAGTATGAGTGCTCAATTACTATACTTAGCGTGTTGACTAACTACCATGTTTTCTTTTTGGGCAAATATAAGTTGTCATTACTGAAGTTAGAAGAAAACATCATTCCCACTAGTATAGGTACACCGATAGATCACCCATATTATTTTATAAGCACCGGTAGACTAAACATAGTATATGCACTGGTAGACCAAACATAGGAGATGCACTGGTAGAATAAACAATGTACATAGTACCAGTCTTATAGTGGATACAAGGGATCAACTGGGTATAAGATTGATACCGATTGACTGCATAATAATCTGGACCGGATTATGCAGAGTTGTCTGATTTAAAACTGGATTATACAAAACATCCACCATTTAGAACTAGAGTTTTCTTTTTAACAGGAGTTAGTTTTATTTCTACGCGAATGTTTCAAGGTAAACTTAAGATCATCTTGCAAAGCTTTTTTCTACATGATTTATGGATGAGTTTACAACTTGGTGATTCTATGAGTTAGGTTTTAATAAGATTAATTTCTTATAAATACAGGTCATAGGACACAAAAGAAGTGTTGTTGAATATATAGTAGGAGAGAGATATCTTCTGAGAGAAGCTACAGTCACAGAGGTGAAAGGCAAAAAGGATCAATAACCGAAAAGAACAAGAAGGTCAACGTGTATGATCTAATCAAACAAAGAGTGTCAATTAAGATAATTTCTTTTTACTGTTAAAGCATATTCAAATCCCTCTATCAGGGTGAACCCTAATAGGTTCTTTTTATTAATCCTTTAACCGGATATCATCTTAATTGATGTTGAAAGTCCTTTAACAAGGCAACTTCCAACAAAGTCAAGATCTTAACCGATCTTCTACCAAATTCTTTTATCAGGTAGCACTCTTACAAGTGCTTTGTAAGCTCCTAACAAGGTGTCTTTATTACTACAATAGTGAAGTTGTGAGCTCTATCTCACCATGGTTTTTTCCTTCTAACAGAGGATTTCCACATATACATGATGTGTTGATTTAAGTATTTTTATTTCTATTTGTGAATGGTTATTTACATTATGTTTATTCTGCAAGAATCTTTATACATGGATTAAAAGAAGATATAAATAGTATTTACTGATTCAACCCCCCAGTAATCAATTAGGAATAACAATTGGTATCAGAGCCAAGTTCTCTAAGATATAAAGCTTAATCGCTTGAGAAAAAGATCATGGAGGGTTATAGGTATCAGAAGTAGCTTGAGGAAGCCAATAACATCATTGCCTCTCTTGAGAATAGGCTGAGAAGATCCCTTGCTAAAAGAAAGGAGCTAGCTCTACAATTGAGTGAGAGCAATGAAACAATTGATGAAATCTCTGGGAAAAGTGGATCAGATGAAGTTGAGTAGGTAGTCTCTGAGCTCATGGAGAGAAACCAAATCCTAACTGATCAGATCTCCAACCTAAAAAGGGAGCAGGAAGATAATGCCCTAAGAATGACTGAACTGATTGAGAAAAAGAGGAAAGTTGAAGATGAAAGAAACACTGCAGTTAAATCACTAATAACCTCTGAGAAAGCAAGAGATCTAGCTGAAGAAGTTGTAAAGGAAAGTGATCTTGTCATTCTACAACTTCAAGAAGACATGCAAATAGTCACCCAAGAAAATGCCAACATGCAAAAGATTTGGCATGATAAAGATGATGCATGCAAGAGGCTATAAATTGAGTTGTATCAGCTGAAGGAACATATGAAATAACTCAAAGAAAGGAATGAAACCATCAAAAGATGCAACAAAAGCTCAGTAAAGATTGATGAGCAAATAAAAGCTCAAAGAAAGCACAAAGATCCCACAGGACTTGGGTTCACTAGACAAGACACCAAGGAAATTGGTAAGTCATTTGGAGCCAACAAAAGAAAGAAGGAAAAGAAGAAATTGGTAGAACAAAAGGGTAAAAAGACCTTCAATCACTATGGAAAAATGGGCCATAAAATAAGTAACTACAGAAATGCACCGATAAAGCCAACTAACAGTTACTACAAAAACTGTACATTACAAGTATGACCACAAGATCACTGAATGTTGGTCTCGACCCACAAGTGTCTCCAATGGAAGCAACAGAAGCTTCAAGGGCTATTGCTATGCATGTAACAAGTTTGGACACAAAGTTGATGAGTGAAGATCCAAAATAATGACATTCATATCCCCACTAAGACCGATATTCTCTAAAAGGAATAAGAACCAAAGCACAACCAACTATGCTAATTGTGGGATGCATAGTCATAATGACTCCTAGTGTAAATCACCTAACAAAAGAAGGGTAAATCCATGGAAGGCAACTGAGATAGTCTATTACACCTATAATAGAGTTGGTCACCTGGCCAAAGATTGTAGGAACCAGCCAGTGAGTAAGAAAGGAGGATCGATCAAACTGGTAAGGAAGAACACTCTATCTTGCAATCAAGAGAATAACAAGGGAAAGGAGACCGAGAAAGAAGTCAAGAAGATTTGGTTCAAGAAGGAATCAAAGAGCTCCGCTAAGGAGAAGACAAAGGGAAGATCATCATTGATTGATAGTGATATATCTTCAGCAAACTGAGCCTACAGGGCTTAGAGGGAACCAGTAGACCATCTACTATTCCCGATAGAACTGGTAAGTATCAAACTCACTCAGTCTACAAGAAAGACTAGAAAGGTAAGTGTTGATCAATTGGGGTTTGTTCAAACAAAAAAAAATGGACAACCAGTTGGTGAAAAAGGAAAGAAAGGTTAGGTAAGGCAATTAATGCTATAGCTATTAACAAATAGTTACCGTTTGGTAATTACAGTTATGACCTAATTCTATATAAAGAAAGGATGATTACTCATTTTATTTTACTTTGTGATTTGTGATTTACAATTTCTTATGCTTGAGTAATATTTTGTGCTTTGATCATCGATAAGATACTACTATAAGACTGGTCAAGCTACTTTTTGTGTAAACTAGTTGATAAGAAAGGGCATCATCATCCTCCACTATCAAGTTGATCAAAGGAAACCTAGTCGACCAACCTATCTATGATATTATGGCAGCTTAGAATAGGTAAAATGAAATGTTTGGTGCAGTATCTTCTATGCCAAATGGAGTCCCCATGACTGAAGATGTCACGACCTTCATTCACGTCAAGAAAGAAGAACTAGGTGAGACCTTCATCCAAAGCATATACCTCTCGCTATGCACAGATGGAAAGCTTCCAGACAAATACACGAAGTCATTGTTGTCTGGGCTAATCAATGAAGTCTTCTACCCAACCATCTTTCAACTAGACTGGATTCAACCGATTCTCAGTCGTGTGCATGAACTTGGATTCTAGCTCGCAAAAGGAGCATGTAATCAAATCACCAAGGAGGACCTAAATAGAGTGACCAGGCACAGTGACAAAGGGGAAGCACTCACTCTTAGAACCATCTCCAATGATGTGGTCACCAAACTGACTAAATTAAAATTTGATAGTTGGCTAATGACCATCAATGAAATTGAAGATCAAGGAGTTTGGTTCACATCCACTATGATAGGTAACAAAATCTATCAATCCAGCAACCTGAAAAACATACTGGGAGGAGCCATTCATGCTATTCATTGGATCATGCATGACAACACCCAGTACGATCTTTGTGGAATGCTACGAGGTCAAATATTTGAAAATTTGAAGAAGCTCGACATTGTAAGAAAAAGTTCCTAAAATACAAAACCCTACTGGTATGCTTATTCTTCTACTATTAGAATATTTTTCTGGGAATAGGCAAGGTGACATGGGATATCAATAGAATGGAAATGATATAGATCAATGACATGTCAAACAAACTAGGAAACTAGTTTAGTAAAATTATGAATGAGTACTTTGAGGCATTCTAGTTGAGGATGCACACTAGGGAAAGAGTTCCATCAACTATTGTTGACTCCTACAAAGATGATGTGTGTTTTCTAGTGACCACCGACCACTACATCATTCAAGATGTGGAACTAAGAACTGAGTACACACTAGAGCTCGATTATGAGATCTACTCCAAGACAGCTAAGGCATATGTTGACACCTTACAAGAAGCTGACCTAGATCTCTTTGCTTATCGGTTTGGGACCTTTGAAGAGATTCAAGAGAATTTGAAGAAAAAGGCACCAATTAAGAATGTATATGTGAAGAGGACTCCCACACCAAAGAAGAAATTGGTAACAGATCAACCCAAAGCTCAAAGGAAAAGAGCACAACAATTGAGTAGTGCTCAAGGGGAAGAAACTAAAGGAATGGAAACTGAAGACCCAACTCCTCTGGTCTACAAGAAGAAATCTGCTAAACCAATGAAGGAAGATGCATCAAGAGCAAGAAAGCCCACAATTGATGAATATGTGGTAGCATTAAAGACTCAGGTGGTATGGCTTCAATAGGAAGGAGGTATGATCTAGCGAATGAAGAAGAAAAGAGGAAAATAGAAGAAGCAGTAGTCTACTGCATTCATAAATTCAACCTTACTCCTACCGAACTTGATAAGGTCATCCCTGATGATCTCCAAGAAATTCTTGAAGCAAGATGGAAAGATTCAATGGAAAGAGAAAAATAGCTAAGGATTAGGGCTCTGCTTGAGGTTCAGAATCATCTCACTCTAGACGAGGCCACCCATCAAGCATAACTACACAAGAAAAACTTCCTAATAAGAAAGAGAATAAGTCAAATGCTTCTTGGTGAATCTGAAAAGGTTCATGAGGAAGGTGTGGCAACATGGACAAAACTTGTTCAGACCCAACAACTAGCAAAAGAAGCATGCCAAAGGACCACTAAGCCACTAGTCATTGATACCGAAAAAGGAAAAGGAATACTGGGAGAAGAAGTACTAGTTAAAGAGAAGATTCCTACCAGACCGGTCATTGTCAACATCACTAATGATAAAGGTAGTGATCAGGCTCCACCAACGATTCTTGTTTCTCCAAAAAAAGGTAAGGCTCGCACTATGATTGCTAATGATATAGTAGATGAAGTAATGGATTTTGGAGAAGTAGCCAATGCGGCTAAATGGTATAGTGTGTTAAGAGAGGAAGATAAACAAGTCATAGTAGTGGCTCTATTGGAAACCTTCTTGGATTACAATAGAACTCCAAGAGACTATAAGTCTAAGTTTCCCCTTGAACTAAATACAAGACTAATGACAAAATGGAGAACCAGTCTAAGCTCTAACACTAGAATTGCTAAGGAGACATTATCACAGGTCAAACCTGGTCTTAGTGAAGATACTATCAAACTTCTGATAGAGGAAGTATCAATGAATTTGGATACTAGAAATAAGGTTGCCAAGATAATAAATGCTTATGAGAATGAAGTCTATAAAGAGACACTAGATTTATGGAAAAAATATGATTTCAGTGCTTTAGAGGAAACAGGTCCATAGGATGAACCTAGGTCAGAAAAGGAACCACCGGTTCAATTCACTACTTGTGGAGAACCTACAACTGGTGAACAAGAAGTTCCTAAGGAATAGTTCACATCAAGTGAACAAGTACTAGGAAAGTCATCGGTCAAGATGACTACTGACAAAACCACATTTGGTGAAGAAGAAATTGCTATAGGTGAGCTTCATACAACTGAGGAGCAACACTCAGATCCACCACCGGAATAAGAAGCCCCACTAGAAGAGAAATTGTAACAGGAAGAAGATGCTTAACTAGAAGTAGAAGTAAAACCAAAAGGGGAAGCACATAAAGAGGAAGAAAGAATAGAAGAGGTAAGAATACTAGAAGAGATGGTAAAACTGGGGATGAAGAAAAATAAGAACATCAGAATGAACATGAACAAGAGTTACCTGTACGTGTTGAGAAAGAACAATTTGTACAAGTGCCAAGAAAAAAGCAACAAGTAGATGTTCCAAGCTCATCCTCATCCAAGAGGAAGCTATCCTTTGCAGAAGACACATAAGCCAAGAAGAGAAAGGCTAGCGAGACTGTGGTTGACATAAGCAAAATGTCAACTAGGCAACTAAAGGAGCTAACAAAGAGGAAATAGGACATGGTCCTCACAAGTGTAAATAACATCCTATGCAACTTTGTACCAGATGCAGACATTGATGAAGATGAACCTCTAATTGATCAATTGGAGATTTTGGCAGAAGCAATAGGAGAAGATGTCACCGATTCAGAGACAATTGCTATTGATCACTATGAAAAGAAGAGAATATAAATTCTCCACAAACAAGTTGAAGAGATAAAGGTAACAGTGTCTACCAACTTAAGGGTACTTCAACAACATATTCAAGTTGTAGGAATTCTGATGACAAGGACTTTGAATTTTGATACTTTTATACAAGATCTCACAGAGAAGTCATCAAAGACTTCTGAAGACATAAGAGTTATGTCTTCCCAGTTTGATATAAAGAACAAATCTGCAATAGATTTCAGTAGAGAAATGACAAGCCTAGCTCTCATTCTGAGAAAGGCATCTGAAGAGAAAACCAAGAGAATCCAAGATATTATTGGATTTCAATTATTTCTAGTCCCCACTTTTGATTTAATGCAAAGGACTAAAAAGAAGCTGAGAATTTGATCAGTGAACGGGCATACAAAACTCTAGAGGACACGGAGAACATTGTTGTATCGCTAAAAGAAACACAAATAAATATAGAACATGTCACCGGTCAATGAAACCCTTTTCTTCATACAAAAAAGAAAATATACAAGGACATCTTCACAAAGTTATAGATGTAAACTAGTCAGTAATGCATAACCCTTTGTCCTATGGAGGCAAAAAGGGGAAGAAGACATTAGGGAAAGGGGAGAAGATTAGAAAGGAAAAGTTTAGAAGTCTACAGAGTTAATTTAGTGCTATAGAGTAGAAGGCAGCACACACAGGTGAAGTCTACAGGACAAGGAATCAACTATGATGAGTGAGTGATGTTTTTCCCCCAATACCAAAGGGGAAGATTGTTGGCAAATATAAGTTGTCATTGGTGAAGTTAGAAGCAAACATCATTCCCACCAGTATAGGTACATCAGTAGATCACCCATACTATTTTATAGGCACCGGTAGTCTAAATAGAGTATATGCACTAGTAGACCAAACAGAGGAGATGCACTGATAAACTAAATAGAGTACATAGTACCGATCTTATAGTGCATACAGGGGATGAACCAGGTATAATATTGATACCAGTTGACCGCATAATAATTTGCACTGGATTATGCGGAGCTATTTGATTTAAAATTGGATTATACGGAGCATCCACTGTTTAGAACTGGAGTTAGCTTTTTAACAAGAGTTAGTTTTATTTCTACGTAGATGTTTCAAGGTGAACTCAAGATCATCTTACAAATATTTTTGCTGCATGATTTATGGATGAGTTTACAGCTTGGCAGTTCTATGAGTTAGGTTTTAATAAGATTAATTTGTTATAAATATAGGTCATAGGACACAAAAGAAGTGTTGTTGAATATAAAGAGTAGGAGAGAGATATCTTCTGAGAGAAGCTACGGTTAGAGAGGTGAAAGGTAGGAAAGATCAACAACCAGGCAGAATAGGAAGGTCAACATGTATGATCTAATCAGACAGAGAGTGTCAATTAAGATCATTGCTTTTTATTGTTAAAGCATATTCAAATCCCTCTATCGGGGTGAACCCTAATAGGTTCTTTGTATAAATCATTTAACTAGGTAGCATTTTAATTGATGTTGAAAGTCTTTTAACAAGGTTGCTCCTAACAGAGTCAAGATCTTAACTGATCTTCTACCAAATCTCTTTACCGGGTAGCACTCTTACAAGTGCTTTGTAAGCTCCTAACATGGCATCTTTATTACTGCAGAAGTGAAGTTGTGAGCTCTGTCTCACCATGGTTTTTTCTTTTTAACCAAGGGTTTCCATGTATACTTGATGTGTTGATATGAGTATTTCTATTTATATTTTTGAATGGTTATTTACATTTTGTTTATTCTGCAAGAATCTTTATACAAGGTTTAAAAGAAGATTGAAATAGTATTTACCGATTCAGCCCCCCTCTCATTAACCAGTTAGGAATAACATTCTTCCTTTACTGATTGTATGTGTGACACTAATGAAAACTTATAATCTAACACGTGCTTCATACATTGATTTAAAGAGGGACATTTGCATACACCAAAAAATTGCTACATTGAGCTTTTGATAACCTAAAATTGGTACAACCCTCACTGGTTCAACCATGATGATATGAATACTACTTTCCTCACATTTTAGTGTTGCAAGTAAATAGACAAAGAATTGACCTCTTTCATATGAAAATTTCCTTAATGATTCTTTGATGATCGTGTCATTAGACAAACTTGCATACTACTATGAATCAACCTGACAAGAACTCAAGTAGAAATCAAGAAAATATCATGCCTTCATCATTGCTCATCTAGTAAAAAACATCATCGATTTTCTACAAGACACAATTCCATAAATTTAGTAACACTTTGAACATTTTTGCTTTTTGTTTTTAGATATTTCAAAAACTTCCTCCTTTTTTTATCCTTAGTTATGTTTAAGCTTTTTAGATTTTGATTTGATTTTCCGTTTGAAGATTTGATGTGTCAAATGATGGTGTTTTGATCAAATGTTTGGATGTTTTGAAATGTGATATTAATCAATAAGTTCAAGTGTAATTGTTTTGATGTCATGATTTTGAGTAAACTTGCATCTGTTTTGCTAAACTCATTGAGTTTGGATTAGTGCCCCTGTTTTGATTTGTTAAAGATGTTGTGGAGGACCATGCACCTTTTGAGAGGTCATTTAAGATTTTACAATTTTTGGATTTTTAAGATTTTTAAAAATTTTTTAAAATTTTTTTTAATAGAAGTAGCGCTTACATAGTGAAGTTTAACACCTTTATAGAGTGAAATAGTGTGTATATTGTGAAGATTGATGCATTTACACAATATTTTGACGCTTTCATGAAAATTTCTATCTTCTATCTTATTTTTTTCAACATGTACACCAAGGCTTTATGATACCTTTACACTTCATTTTAATGCAGTTGAAACATCAATAATTTTAATAACGTGTGTTATGATTTAAATAACACTTATTCTTATTTTTGTAGCGCATAGATTAAAAAAATAGTAGTGTCTATGCTTAATTCTATAGCATGTAGCTCTATTTTATTACAAATATTAATTTCTATCATTTTAATGATTTTAACTCTATGATTTTTCTGATGACATAACACAAAAAGGTTAAAAAATCAGAATTAAGAGTTCAAAGAAGGAAAGAAAAGAAAAGAAGAAGTTGAGGTGTAATGTCCCCGCCAGGGAACCCATAAGGAATCAGGTCTTTTAACCTAAAATTACAACTAACAATTTTTTTCTAACATTCTAACATTTCATTAACAACATCCACAAAGTACATTCCTTAAGGTTCCCCTATTGATTTCATTTACCAACATAAAAGCATTGGATTCCATTACTAATCAAATTGCATTCCATTTCCTTTTTCCTTTACTTTGCATTTCATAATATAAGAGAAAGGTAAGAAAGTAATATTTCATTCATAACTACATCTTTTACTTCCTATTTCATTTTTGTTCCTTTTTACCTACACATTGAATGACTACCCGTTTCAATTTCAATTAACCCTTTACATTTGAGACATTGCTTTTCATTCCAACATAAGAGAGTTAAAGAATTAATACAAGATTACACTTTTCATTACAACTTTTGAATCTTCAAATAACATCCCTTGAAAAGCCCTAAAACTATCCCTCACTGATTACATTGCTTTATCCTTTCAAATTTCAATAATGAATACAATTACAATAACAATTACATTGAATTCCCCGAAGGCTTACAAAGATATCCTTACATCTTTCTTTTCATTAATACATAACACAAATTGGGAAATCTTAATCACTGCATGAAATTTGAAACACATCCAAGCCATGAATCACGAACAGTACCTCAAAATATATTTGCCACCCAACCATGTGAAACTAAAGAAGTGTTGGCAAGTTGACTATATTGTTGAATATGACTTAATATTGATGAACTACAACTGATTTAAGAACCTAATTGAAGATCTGTGATTAGAGATCATCGAGTTGCTGATTAGATATGTAATATGATTGAATCAGTAATATGTTTTCATTGATGTCAACTAGTTTGACAACACTTATTTTGTAAGTTACAATACCTAAACATTTGTAGAAAAGGAGTAAAAGAGATGAAGAACAAAAATATCTACATGAGAAAGATGTATATGACAGATGAGGGTAAGGAATACATTGTGTAGCTTGGTGATGAGTCTATGACCTTATGTTATTGACTTGATTATGTTTCATTCATCTATGATGAGGAAAAGAACTGAAAGACACAAGACAGTGTGGTCGGTTGATGAAGCATCATAGTATACACCAAGCAGTGTAGTGTATACCGAGCATAGTATAAACCAATCTTGTGTTCACCAACACATTTCATTGTTAACCGAGCAGGAGAAAAGGAACTAAATGATTAGTTTAGCCGTTAAGGATTGATGAGCTGTAAAGTACATCGAAATCAGTGATGGAGATAATGTTTGCTACGAAGATCAATGAATAGCATAATTCAAGGAAGATATAAAGGATGAAATCAAAACATGTTACTGGCACATTAGTCGAGGAAGGTTTAAGCGGCAAAATGGATGAAGGAGAATAAGAAGAAAAATCTTATGGAGGAGAAGAAAATAGTTTACTTGTCTATTTAAGAGACTAAGGTTTTGCTATGAAACTTATGCCAGAAAAAGGAGACTGCAGAACTATCGCATGAACAAGCTTCATGTATGCCTGATCAAATTGGTTAAGGAGAACCAAACTACAAAGTTTACCAAGCATCATAAAGCTATTACTGAGTGACAGTAAGTCATTGATTATTGTTGATATATAATTGATATATTGATCAGAGGATTTGAATGGGCTTAAAATAGATCTGATAATCTGCAATTGAAGTTGTATTGTAATCAGATAAACTACTGTTACATTTTAACCATTGTAAACAGAGAAATCTCTTAACAAAGTGGACTTGAAAGTCTTTTATGTATCATTCATAGAATGAACATTGTTATCTTGTCAACCCCATAGTGAATGATGGTTGGACGATAATGGTTGGTCTAAATTCCTCTAACAAGGTCACACCTAACAATGTGTTTGTAACCTTTAAAGGGTTGGATCTTCACCGACCTCACTTCAGAAGAATGAACATTTTTGGGTTGCTGGTCCCAGGTGGTTTTTCCCTTCACAGGGTTTCCATGTTAAATATTTTGTGTTATGTGTTCATTGTGGTGATTGTTTGTTATCATACTTTACATATTACATGTTGGATTTGATCTATAATCATTAGTTGTTATTGACTGGTAATCGGTAAAAGCATAGATAGTATAGTATTTTATGTTACCGAGCTGTAGGAGTTTAAGTAAATTGTTTTGGATTATACATTTTGAATTGGGACTATGGATAACATATTCACCCCCCTCTCAGTTATTCTAACAATTGGTATCATAGCATTGGTTGCTTGGAACAGAGTTTTAAGGACTTCAGCACAAAGGTCTCAAAATGTTTAAGAGGGAAGTGCCAAAGCTAAACAAAGATAACTTCACAATATGGCAAAGTCGAATGAAGCTGCATATATTCAGGATTGGAAATTCCACCCTAGATATGATGGAGAATGGATACCTTGCACCACCCAATGGTCCCTTGACCCTTGATCAACTAAGGGACATGCATGAACATAATGTTACTATGATGGAGATTGTTGTGGCCTGTTTAGATGCCAAATTTGAAGACATCAAGGACTATACTACTGCTAAGCAGATGCGGGATAAACTAGCTCAAGTTTATAGTGGTGATGCAAATGTCAAGAGAGAAAGAGCAGAAAGCTTAAGAGGAAGATTTGATGACATGAAGATGAAAGAAGGTGAAAATATTATGCAGTACACAAACAAAATAAAGGAGGTAGTTCACACTATTAGAGCATTAGATGGATTCATTGATGAAGACACTGTGGTAAGCAAAATTCTAAGGACCCTATTGCCTATCTATGCCATCAGAATATTTGCAATTCATGAAAATAAGTCAGCACCTAACAACACACTCACTCTTGATAATCTGATTGGAAAGCTTACAACATTTGAACTGAACAATTATGATAATAGTGTTGTACCATCTATTGAATTTGCTTTTATGACTTCTCTAAAGATTGGTAAGTCTAGAAATAAGAATAATGATAGTGATAGCAATACTGATGATGAGCTTGATGAACTTGAAGCTCTTATGGCTAGAAGGTTTCCTAAAGGTAAAGGAACGTATAGAGGAAAATTACCTTTAGCATGCTTTAACTGTAAAGAAGTTGGCCACATTGCTGCTAGATGTCCACACAAGAAAGATGATGAAAGAACCAAAGACTGATCTGAAAGAAGCTATGGGAGAAGATACAATAGAGGCTACCAACACTACAACAGAGACAACAGAGACAATAATGACAAAGGCAAGAAGGTATGCTACATTGCTGAGGAAGAAGATATCATTGATACCGACACTGATGATGATGTGGAGGTAGTATTTGTGGCAATGAAGGATGATTCCAAAGAAGATGAAAGGTATGTAGAGAAAACACTTATCTCTAAAGTTAATAAAAATGATACATGGATTATAGATAGTGGTTGTACACATCACATGACTGGTGATGAAGAAAAATTTGATTATCTTGAAGAATACAATGGAGGATCTGTAAGAATGGGAAATGATGCACCTTGTATGGTAAGTGGTAAAGGATCCTTGATGATAAATGATAGATTAAAATGTGAAAATGCTTATTGGGTAAAAGGATTGAACTATAATTTGCTAAGTGTGGGACAACTAAACAATTCAGGCCACCGAGTTTCTTTTGAGAGCAAAAAGGTGAAAATATTTGATGATGGAGGAAGATTTGTTGGAACTGGTACACAATCCAGAGGTAATCTATTTTATCTTGATAATGATCAGTCTTCTTGTTTAATGATGAAAGATGAAGATGCATGGTTGTGGCATAAGAGGTTATGCCATGTGAATTTTGATAATATGATTAAGATCGGTAAAAGGAAAAGAGTTAGAGGTCTGCCTAACTTATCTAAGCCAGATCATGTTATGTGTCATGAATGTCAGAAAGGTAAAATTACTAAATCTAGTTTCAAAAGAAAAGATTATTCAACAAAGAAGATACTCGAGTTAGTGCATACTGACCTATGTAGTCCTATGAGAACTCAAAGTTATTATGGAGACAAATATTTTATTCTTTTTGTTGATGATTATACTAGGTTGATGACTGTTATGTTCTTGAAAGAAAAATCTGAGACATTCAAGATGTTTAAGTGGTATAAAGAAAAAGTAGAAAAAGAGACTGGTAAAGAATTGAAATGCTTAAGATCTGATAGAGGAGGTGAATTTATCTCTGATGAATTTACTAATTTATTTAATGAGCATGGTATTAAAAGACAGGTCTCTGCACTGAGGACACCACAACATAATGGCATTGCTGGAAGGAGGAATAGGTCAATTATTGACTATGCAAGGACATTAATGATAGAAAAGAATTTTTCTCAAACATATTGGAGAGAAGCCATTAGCACTACTGTCTATGTGCTAAACCAAGTACAACTGAAGGACACTAATAAGACACCCTATGAGTTATGGTTTGGACACAAACCCACTGTAAGTTATTTCAAAATTTTTGGAAGCAAATGTTTTATTCTGAAAGATGAAAGAAATGGAAAGTTTGACTCAAAAGGTGATGAAGGGATATTTCTAGGATATTCCAGTAAAAGTAAAGCATACAAGTGTCTGAACAGAGTAACTAATAAACTGATTGAAAGTACTAATATTCAAGTTGATGAGTTTGATGATAAGAATGCAGAGGAAAGAAGAAAGGAACCAAAAGACTACAGTAGATTCACTTACATTGAACAACCTGAGTATCTACCAAAGCCACAGACAGTGACAACCAGTCAGCAGGAAAATAATACCGAGGAATAGGAAAGAGAAACTAACGAGCAAGCAAATGAACCTACATGGGATGAACAAGAAAGAAGAAATTAGATACTGGCAATTTTTGTCAGAAGACATCATCCTGAGACACAAATCATTGGAGATAGACAAGCTGGCATGTAAACAAGGAGTAAAGCAAGACAAGGTACATGTCTAGTTTGTGAATATGAACCGAAGAATGTAAAAGTTGCATTAGAAAATGATGAATGGGTTAATGAAATGAAAGAGGAAATAGAACAAATAGAGAAGAACAAAACCTGGACCTTAGTACCCAGACCTAAAGATAAGAATGTTACCGGTACTAAGTGAATATTCAAGAATAAGCAAAATGAAAATGGAGAGGTAACAAGAAATAAAGCCAGATTGGTATGCAAAGGATATGCACAGGAGGAAGGAATTGATTATGGTGAAACATTTGCACCTGTTGCTAGATTAGAAGGATTTAGAATGTTACTTGCATATGTTGCACACAAAAAGTTCAAAGTTTACCAAATAGATGTCAAGTCAGCATTTTTGAATGGAATACTTGAAGAAGAAGTCTACATAGAACAACCTAAAGGGTTCGTTGATCCAGAAAACAAAGATATGGTATGTAGATTACATAAAGATTTATATGGTTTGAAGCAAGCACGGAGAGCCTGGTATGAGAGGCTACATACTTATTTGTTAAGTATTGGATTTGTTAGAACAAGTGAGAACAACAATTTGTATATGAAAGGAGATACTGATGATACTATTCTTATTGCTGAAATATTTGTGGATGACATTATATTTGGAAGACAAGATCAAATCTGTAAGTCATTTGCTGATGAAATGAGAAGTGAATTTGAAATGTCTATGTTCAGAGAGATTAAGTTCTTTCTAGGACTACAAGTGATTCATTAGAATGATGGTACATTCATCACACAATCTAAACATATCAAGGAAGTATTGAAGACATTTGGCATGGAAGATGCTAAACCTATGGGAACACAATGGCTACTAGATGTAAACTAACTAAGGAAGATGAAACTATAGAGGTGAACCAGACACTGTACCGATCTATGATTGGTAAGTTAATGTATGTAGTGCATAGTAGACCAGACATAACACATGTTCTGGGAATTGTTGCAAGATTTTTTGCAAACCCTAGAGAGTCACACATGGTTGCTACAAAGAGAATCTTAAGATACTTGAAGAAAATAGAAGATTATGGATTATGGTATCCTAAGGAAGGCAAATTTGAACTCAGAGTCTATACCGATGTTGATTGGGCTGGAAATGTGGATGACAGAAAAAGTACCACTGGAGGAGCATTTTTCTTTGGTGAAAGACTTGTTACATGGACAAGTAAGAAGTAGGCTTGCATTTCTCAGTCTATAGCCAAAGTAGAGTATGTTGCTGCTGCTACAAACTGTTCAAATATTGCATATATTAAGCAAGTATTGGAAGGTATGAATGAGATAATCACCGAGTCGGTGATTATATATTGTGATAACACAAGTGCAATAAACATTTCAAAGAATCTAGTGATGCACTCTAAAACAAAGCATATATCTATTAAGTATCACTACTTAAGAGAACAAATACAGGAGAAGCAAGTTAAGCTAGAGTTTGCTACATCAAAAGAACAACTTGTAGACATATTTACAAAGCCTTTACCAAAGGATACATTTGAATACTTGAGGAATAGACTTGGGGTCCATCCCCTATCTACCGGTCACTAATGTGATTTGGATGTCGCATCAACCTAATCTTATTAGAAGATCATTCATGTTGATGCAACATAGTTCACACTTTGGATCATGTCTAAGGTTGTGAAAAGTTTGGATAACTGGAACATAATGGCATATCAATATACAGAGATACAGAGAATGCACTGGACAACAGAGAGTTACATGGCTACTACAGAGCTATATGTTTATTTGTTTCTTTGGCATTATTGTCAAAGGGAGAGATAAACAATATGAAACAATATGCACTGATGAGAACACTAAAATATATATCTAAGGGAGAGACAAACTAAAAGAAAGGGAGAGAAATGAAGATCAGTTACTGAGAACAAAAGAAGGAATCTGAGAGCTGAAAAGATCATATTTGTAGAATGTCAAAGCTACATTGGTAATGCTATTGAGTAACATAGTGATTAAACATATTAAGCTAGGGAGAGCTTGTACAACATTTGTTCACAGAGTTGTAGAATACATGTTTGGTATGTGTATGGTATATTTCATATTACTTGAGTTGCCATTAATGCCAAAGGGAGAGATTGATGAACTACAACTGATTTAAGAACCTAATTGAAGATCTGTGATTAGAGATCATTGATTGCTGATTAGATATGTAATATGATTGAATCAGTAATATGTTGTCATTGATGTCAACTAGTTTGACAACACTTATTTTGTAAGTTACAATACCTAAACATCTGTAGAAAAGGAGTAAAAGAGATGAATAACAAAAATATTTACATGAGGAAGATGTATATGACAAATGAGGATAAGGAATACATTGTGTAACTTGCTGATGAGTCTATGACCTTATGTTATTAAATTGATTATGTTTCATTCATCTATGATGAGGAAAAGAACTGAACGACACAAGGTAGTGTGGTCGGTTGATGAAGCATCACAGTAGACACCGAGCAGTGTAGTGTATATTGAGCACACTATAAATTGAGCTTATGTTCACTGACACATTTCTTTGTTAATCAAGTAGGAGAAAAGGAACTAAATGATTAGTTTAGCCGTTAAGGATTGATGAGCTGTAAAGTACATCAAAATCAGTGATGGAGATAATGTTTGTTACGAAGATCAACAACTAGCATAATTCAAGGAATATCTAAAGGATGAAATCAAAACATTTTATTGGCACATCAGTCGAGGAAGGTTAAAGAGGCAAAATGGATGAAGGAGAATAAGCGGAAAAATCTTATGGAGGAGAAGAAAATAGTTTACTTTTCTATTTAAGAGACTAAGGTTTCGCTAGGAAACTTATGCTGGAAGAAGGAGACTGCAGAACTATCACATGAACAAGCTTCACGTATGCCTGATCAAACTAGTTAAGGAGAACCAAACTGCAGAGTTTACCAAGTGTCAGAAAGCTATTACCAAGCAATAGTAAGTCATTGATTATTATTGATACATAATTGATATATTGATTAGAGGATTTGAATGGGCTTAAAATAGATTTGATAATTTGTAATTGAAGTTGTATTGTAATCAGATCAACTGTTGTTACATTTTAACCATTGTAAATAGAGAAATCTCTTAATAGAGTGGACTTGAAAGTCTCTTATGTATCATTCATAGAATGAACATTGTTATCCTATCAATCCCATAGTGAATGTTGGTTGGATGATAATGGTTAGTCTAAAATCCTCTAACAAGGTCACACCTAATACTGTGTTTGTAACCTTTAATAGGGTTGGGTCTTCACCGACCTCACTTCAGAAGAGTGAACATTTTTGGGTTGTCAGTCCTAGGTGGTTTTTCCCTTCACAGGGTTTCCACGTTAAATCTTTTATGTTATGTGTTCATTGTGGTGATTGTTTGTTATCATAATTTACATATTACATGTTGGATTTGATTAGTAATCATTATTTGTTATTGATTGGTAATCGGTAAAAGCACAAATAGTATGGTATTTTATGTTACCGAGCTGCAAGAGTTTAAGTAAATTATTTTGGATTATACATTTTGAATTGGGACTATGGATAATTGCTTCACTCCCCTCTTAGTTATTCTAACAAATATTGTGTTTTCATTATGGCAACAAAGTCATATAGTGTTTTGGAGTCATCGCACATGATAAGAAGATCAGAAATTGGCTAAGTACAAAAGACTGGATAGATAGCAGAGCACTAGTAGTTCAGAGCATCAGTGCACGTGCGTATGACCGAGTTATGGTATGTGCTCTAGAAGATAATATGGTAAGAGTGTATTCATGCTTATTCTATGAGCGCATGATTAGATATGCAAGTATGATGAAGTTATAGACAATTTAAGTTACATAGTCAGTGAATGCCAAAACATAATAGAGTATACAACCGACTGATGGAAATTTGATTAGCGACTATGTTATTGTTTTGTAAAGGCTATGCACCTATTGTAATTAGGTTATAGACATATAATTAACTTTTTTTGTAAACACACTTGAGCCAATTCAATTGGAAGCGTTGTATGTAATCGGTTAAAGGTTCGACCTAGTTAATTGTTTTGTATGTGCATATAAATATTAGACGCACCATTGTAATTAAGTATGAGAGTTGATATAGAGTCAAGATAAGTAGAGTAGAAGTGTGCAAAGAGTTAATAAGATGTATTAGAGATTTTCAAGAGGTCAAAGCATCAGTGCATCAAAGGAACTGATCAGATAAGCAGTGTCACAGTGCCAGTTCATCCAATAGATATAGCGTGTATCTGAGATCAGAAGGTTATAGCCTTCACCACTTGAGAAGTGAGCTCTAGGACAGTGTGTCCACACCCCTAACATGGTTATCATAAAAGACTCCTGACAAGGTTTGACCCTTGACCAGGTCACTGTACTAAATACATTGTAAAGCAACTCCTAACAAGGTTAAGGATCTTCTAACAAGGATCATAAAACACTAGTATAGATTATTAGTGGGTGTCAATTCCCATCGAGGTTTTTACCTATTTGGGTTTCCCCATAACCACATTGGTGTTATGTGTTGAGTTCATGTTTCTTATTTATGTTAATGTTCAATTCAGTACTTAAGCATTCAAGATAAGTTTAAGAGTTAAATAAAAGATTGAATTAAGTGAACACTGATTCACCCCCCCCCCCCTCTCAGTGTTCCCATTCCTAACAATTGGTATCAGAGATCTGGTCCTCAAAAAAGAAGTTTAACCACTTGAGGAGATCATGGACAAAGCATAAATGAAACATCTGAAAAGAAATCTTGAAGCTGCTCTTGAAGACCTGGACATATCTGAAAAATAAATTGAAGAACTAAAAGAAAAAGTCAGTGATGCTCAAGCAGTCATCAAAAGGCTAAGAAAAGATTTGAAAAAATACTCTACCAGTGATTTAGGGATAATGATCAAGAAGCTGAATGAAGAAAATTCATCCCTGAAAGAATAGATTGAAGAATTGGATGATAAGCTAACCAACAATCAAGAAATCTATGATGAATAGATCAAAGAGAACCTTCAACTGAATGAAGAATTGAGGTAGGCAAACATGGAAATCTTGGAGCTAAGAAACAATAAAGAAATTTTGGAATTTGAATTGAAAGAGGCTAAGAATCATATTGATAAATTACAGACAAGCAAGGATCTAATTGAATCTCATTTGTATGCTCAGAAGCTTAAAGGAGATACCAGAAGTATTGGATTTAATGAAGCACAAAATTAGATTGATGACATGTGAGCAAGGATGAAAGCACCAGAAGACACCACAGATGCTAAGGATACTGGAAGTCAGACTAAAGACAATGTTGAACCATCCAAAGATGAGTGCAAGCTAGTAGACTGAACTTGTTATGCATGTAATGAGCATGGACATATAGCAAGGAATTGTAAAGAGGTAAAACCTTTCAATGGTTATTATTATTCATGCAATAAATTTGGTCATAAAGCTATGAATTGTAAGACAAGTCAAAAGAACAAGACCCAGCATAATTAGAGAAATTAGAATCAGCCAAATGTAAGAAGTTCTTAGAATGTTACATGTTAGATATGTAACTATAATGGTCACTCATCTAGACAGTGTAAAATAGTAACCCATGTCAATGCACTGAGGAATTTAAGGCCTCTAGTTATTTGTCACTCATGTAACAAGGTTGGACACATCTCAAAGTTCTTTAGATCTAGAACGCAAAGTCAAGAAATCCCTAAAAATTTAGAAGAATCAATACTGGATACCGAAGGAGAAGTCAAGTTTGTGAAAGCTTCAGAAGATGCGAGCTTGATTTGGTCAGAGGTGAAGAAGGATAAGGTTGATGAGAATGTATTGGATGCATCCATAGTGGACGCACCCTCTACATATGGATGAATGGCCCTCAGGGTCATAGAGGGAGCTATTTTAGCTCTAGACCCTTGCGCGGCTTGTATACTCACCCTCAGAGTATGCACCTTTGGATTTAACCTTTTGTAAATTATGTGATGTCATGTGCAAGAGCACAGTAGTTGATTGATAGCATAATGAAAGTTGGAGATTTTCAATGAAAGTTTGGTTTACGTGGCAAGCATTAATGGTGGATTTTTCACTTTAAAGTACACACAAGCTAGTAGATCACTCATTGCATTCGAGTTTAGAGTGATTGAAGAGCACAGAAGCCCTAGTAGTTGATTGTGAAGGATTGTGGATTTATTCACCAACAAAGCAGTGTGTTTGATCAGTTGTGGAAGCCCTAATCCATTGCACCAATTCAGAAGTTCTTGGAAACCATTAAGAAAGTGATATACAAGTGATGGCTACTCCTATTGTATTTGATATTGCGGAGAAGAAAATATATGTGTGTAAAAGGAACCCATTCAAATCTACATTGGATGACCTAGAAGGGGCATTCTCCTACAATCCTATGGGTGTTATGCATGTCGAAGACATCCGTGCATACATATATTCCAAGAAAGAGCCAGTAGGACTTGTCAGGATAAGAGTGCACTTAGAAACCATGATGAAACTAGATAAAACCTTCCTGGATGAGTATGCACAGTTTGAAAGCCACTTGATAATTGAATATGCGATTGCATATGAGTTCTATGATTTTGAATGGATAAAGATTCTACTTAGAAGGATTCATGATGACCTATTCTGGATAGGTGAAGTTCCAGTAAGGATCACAGGAGACCTAATTCATGAGATGACAGGTCTCTCTAAGAAAGGTGTCATTCTTCCAGCACGCAAGGATGTGAGAAACCTTGTTGAGAAAACATTCAAATCAAGAAGTGATAGGCACGGAATGAGTATAGAGCCTATAGAGGAAAATTACATCAAATTAATGTCTATGATACTAGGATATAGGTTTCAACACACCAGCAGAGTAAACAGTGTGTCAGCGGCCATAATTCTTGTAGCAATAAGACTTCTGAGAGAAAATGGAGAGTTTAATTTGTGTGAGATCTTGCACGCACAACTAATAGACAACATCAAGGCCATTAAACATGATGACAAGACCAAAATATTTAGATTTGGGTGTTTGATCATATACATGTACTTCCACCTAGCTGGAAAGGTCTCAAAATTGTATTTGGACAAAAGTTTACCCACAATGCCATAGATATCCTTCAAGGCATCTACTGAGAGCACACTAAAGGACTATATAACACTGGAATTGAAAATATTTAGGGTCAAAATGTAGATGAGATACATGATTCCAAAAAGCATTGTTGAAAAGTACAAATATAGCATTTGCTTTATGGTAGAGACTGATACAACATGTATGGAAGCAGTTGAACCAAGGAAAAAGTGGATTCATCCACTTGGATATGAGGTTGAGGAACCAATCCTAGAGGCATATGCTCAAGTACTGTTATCAGCACCTAAGGACCCTAATGAGCCAAGATGGGGGACTTATGAAGAGAAAACTAGAGAAGTTGATGCTTTTCTAAACAATGCATAAACTCTAAGAAAAGTAGCTAAGTTTACTTCTGAGATATTGAAAATTCATGGAGTAACTCAAGCAGACTTGGACAAAGTAAGACAAGAAAATATTGCTTTGGGAATTGAGAGCGCATCAGCAGCAGAAGCAAAGGAAGATGATCCTAAATTGAAGAAGGTAAAAGTGGAGAAATCTGATAATCCGAAGGGTAAAATAGATTTTGCCCCTCCCGTGCCCACAAAAACAATTGACCTTACTGCTCCTCCGGAGTATAATACAATGGCAAAGAGGAAGAAAGAGATAGGAACTAGTCATCCATCCTCGCACACTACAAGAAGCCAAAAAAAGAGTACTCAAGCACCACCACAAGTAAGTTTTAGACCTAGTCTAAAAATGCTAAGTTCAAGGATAATTGAGGAAGGAAGGATTGATCAAATAGGAAAATTTTATGATAAGTACAGTGAAATAGATAAGTCAGAGATTCATGGCATGATTATCAAGCACATTCTTAAGTTTAAGAAGACAATGCTAGAATTGAAGACTATGATTCCAGACAATGTTTGGAACATTTTAGACTTCTTGAAGAGACAAGCAATGGAGGAAGATATGAGAATAAGAGAGAAGATCTTAGATGAGAGTTTACTAGTATTTTCTCTAGAGGAGAAGACCTTACTGTTAGATCTCGTAAAGCCACATCTTAGAACCAAGTCAAGAACTTTGCATATAATGGACAAGAATTTTGAACTAGTTGCAAAGGAAACAAAAAAAGCCTTTAAGACAATTTTCATGAACATACACATGTATCCAGCTATTGCACCCATAGCTCAAGTGCCCACAAAGGAAGTCAAGGTGGCAGAGCCCACTAATGTATGTATGATAGGTCCTCATGACTTAGCGCTTATAGTTGAAACACATATAGAGGCAGATAAGTATGCGCCCATGACAGAGTCACTAAAGGATAACACCATCATTATTGATAATGTTGAGATTGCAATGATAGCCATAGATAAGGACTTGGACAAGTTCGAAGAAGCCTTTGTAAGCACACAAGAGGTTGAAACACTATGCGGTGGTAACTCACCTGAGATAGAAAAAGAAAAAGAGATAGAAAAAGAAGAAGGAAAAGAAACACAAACAAAAAAAGGAGAAGAAGAGGGAAAAGAAAATGAGCCAATAGATGAACCATCAATTGAAATGTTAATCAAAGTAAAGAAAGAAGTAGTGGATAGCACTCCTATCACTCCTTTTCTATCATTTTTGTCAAGATTGACATGAGACACCACTAGTTTGGATTCTTGGGGAGAAGAAGACCTGATCAAGATTAGTGTCTTAGCCATGGAAAAGGCCAAAGAGAAATAGGTAATGAGGAACCCATTATTTTTTGAATCAATCAACATATTGAATAGTCTATTGCCTTTAGACAAGAAAGTGTCTAAGGTACATTAAGTTGATGATGTTAGCAACATCCTCACACCCTTCAAAACCAATTTTTCTACCTTGGAAGAGACTGCATCTCAAGTTGCAGAAGAGAAGTATAGGAAGAAAAGACTCAGTGAATTGGTTAGTAACTTTGCACTTGACCTAAGTTCACTCAAGGTTGGTCAAGCATCCTTAAAGGAGTTTGTAGCTTAGGGAAGAAATATTATTGCTGACTGTATGGATCAGGATAAGTTAACTTATGACCATTTCAAGAAGATACAAGAGGCAGAAGCAATGATAGAACAAGTAAGGAAATTAGTAGAAGACCCCTCCATTGATATAAATATGTGTAATAATGTATATTCAAGATAAGTTTAAGAGTTAAATAAAATATTGAATTAAGTGAACATTGATTCAACCCCCCCCCCCCCCTCTTAGTGTTCCCATTCCTAGCAAGAAGTTCCACCCCCCATGCTAGGAGATAGAACCAAGACACTCACAAGGCCTAAAGAAACCTAAGGCTTAAAAAACCAACTCTTGAAAGCTAAAGAAAAGACATAACACAATATCACTTTACTATACACAAAAGTTAGGTTTCTAGCACACCATCTAGGTGAGTGTCATCACACAACCTATACATTGGGATCCACCCTTGCAACCATGTAACCATGGTCCCCACTTTTTGAATAGGGATCTAGCCTAGTAGTTACCTATGGTCCTGGTACTCCAACATGTCTATGTGGACTTACATTCATGTGTCTTTCATTATCTTTTGAAACCCACATTTCCCAAGTTCATTATTAGGTTATCACTTGTTACCAACTCACCCATAGGATCATTTGACAACCACTTTGGGTTCCAACACCTATGGTGAGCCACTCACCTAGGGTACCTAGTCCCCTACCCACACACACAAGCCAAAGAAACCATAAAGTACTTCAAAAGGATCAACTTGCAGGTCTAGGGAACCCTCATGTGCACTCAGGCCACCAAGACGAGTCCTGGTTTCATAAAATGAACATAATTATATGCCAAGTACTGAAAAATCATAAGTAACACATTATAACACCAAAAAAACAAGAGATGGACATAAATAAGTGATACAAGTTGCAACCCAAGCATAAGAAACATGTTATAGAAGTCATAAGCCCAAAATTTGCCAAATTTGAGCCCCTGGAACCCTCCAAAACCCCAAACAACAATCTATACTTGCCCATATGACAATACAAGCATGCCCACATGGAAATCCCCCAAAAATTGTATGATTACTAGTACAAACTTGTACGACATTCCAAGATGCTCATATGAGACTGTACCAAAAATCTCCCGAAATTGCTTGAAAATGACATTTTCAAGTGTGGAGAGTGCTTGGGGAAGGTTCCCTGAGGTCTACCTGATTCAAGTACCTCAGTACCATTTCCATAATACTTCCTCAACACATTCTAACACCCAAAACAAAATTATCTAATCAAACATCAAATTGAAAGCAAAAGCCTGCACAAGCAAAGAAGGGGAAAACTAACTGCATCCTTTCCCTAATCCATCCTAACCTTACCTAAACCTTCCTAAAATTCCCTAAACCATACGTAAACAATTAAAAACTCCCAAGAATAATTCACAAGAAACTTTTTCATAAAAATTCATTAAATTTTCCAAATGCATAGTTTGCAAAACATGGGAAATAAATCATATATACTTCCTTATCAATCCATAGTTTATCTACATTATACAAATCATTATACACAAGACACACACACACATATACACATGGAAGAAAAGAGAGTCATCCCAGTTCCAAACCCTACCTGGAGTCCTGCGAAGAATCCTATCAACCAAACTGAAGCGCACCACTACAAATTCCTTCCAAGCTTCAAGAATGGGCAAATGATAACCTCTTGGATAGATGTTCCTTTGACAATGAATCCTTCCTCATTCCTTAGACAAATCCCAAATGCCCTCACATAATGGTGATGAATTACACACACATAAATAAAACCCCCAAAATAACTCTTTTAGAAAAACTTCCCAAAATTTCCCCAAAATCTCCAGTCTCTCTCCAAACTTCTAATCCCCCCAAACTCCTCTCAGGCAATAATTTATTCCCAACTATATGGTCGGAGGAGTTTCTTTACGGGAAGCAACTTCTCCAACTTCCATGGTTGGTTGAGGATTAATCAAAAACTTCCCGTAAACAAGTATCAAAGCCTTTTATTATTTTTATTAAAACATCCTCCTAAAAACACCATAACAAGTAAACGAGACACAAAAGCTCTCAAGGAACACATACAACTCACTTGGAAACAAACTAGCCTAACTTCTAGGAGGTCTTGGGTTCAAATCTCCTAGATAACTAGTTTTACCAAAATAACTTCCTTTTTACTTTCTTAATTATTTTTATTTAATAAACTTTATTTAAACATTAAAGGAACCATTTACACAAGCAAATACAAACACATAAGTAATATTATTTATATATGCACAAGTATATGTGTGTGCACCCACATATACACATAGATATATAATATACATTCAATTATAATACAGATTTATAATAGATATATAATCATACTATAGATCAATCCAACCCTAAAACATAAATCTCAAAATAACATCAAAATATTGCACTCAAATCCCCCGACTAGGGTAACCTTCTAACAGGAATCTCTAAGTGCATGGGATTCCCTTAAGAGTAGCTTGGTAAAATCTCCACACAACAATAGTTCGAGAATTTTGAAGGCACCCTCAGACTTGTGTAGCTAGGTGGAGTCAATAACTTGTACTTGCATCGTGCAACACCAATCGACATATATATATATATATATATATATATATATATATATATATATATATATATATATATATATATATATATATGCACAAATAATGACAAAAAAGGAGGGAGAATGTGACATCGTGTGGATCTCATGTAGGAGTAACTACGAATGCCTCTCATCCGACACTCACATCAAGCAATGAAACATCCAAACATAATGGGATTAGTAGGGTTAGATCCATCATAAACATAATAATATAAATCAAATATGAAACATTTCACAAATAGTTCATTTCTAAACATTCATCATTTTATGCCAAATCATTTATTATCTCCATAATTAATTACGTTAATGAAATATATATATGCTCAAATGTCCCATCATAAAATTAAATAGTCCAAACATGTAATCCAAGTAAAAAAGTAATAATCATGTTAGTCCAAAATGTGAAGATATTAGGGTGGGCATTACATCCTCTCCCCCTAAGATTAGGCTTACTCTTGGAAGCCTAAAAATAAGTATGGATATGCAGATCTAAGTCTACTAGCATCCTCCCAAGTGGTAGAGGTTTTATCACTGGGGTCCCATAAGACCCTTACCTTCTCTATGTTGTGACCGCTAAGGGTCAAAGTCTGATGTTGGAGTATACACACTAGCTCCAAAGCCAACTGCTTGTCCTCTACCTGTAAAGTATTCCAATCCAAAATATGAGTCAAATCAGGAATATACTCTCTAAGAATGGATACATGAAACACAACATGCACACGTGCGAGGCTGGGTGGTAGGGCGAGTTCATAAGAAACCAGTCCTATCCTCTCAAGGATCTCAAATGGACCCACAAATCTAGGTGCCAACTCAGAACCTTTTCCATAATGGATAGGGCTCTTATATGTGCAGACTCTCAAAAGAACCTTATCTCCAATAGAGAATTGCCTATCGATCATGTGAGCATCAACATACTTCTTCTACCTATCCTGAGCTGTCAGAAGATGCTCTTTGATCCTCTAAACCTGCTGCTCCATATCATGTAACATCTCAAGGCCAAGTAGTACTCTATCCTCTAGGTGATCCCAACTTAGAAGGGTATGAAAAGGACAACCATAAAGAGCCTGAAAAGGGGACATTCCTATAGAACTATGATAGCCATTATTGTATGAAAACTCCACTAGGTACAGATAATCTTCCCAATGGGTCTGTTTGTCTATCACATACATTCTAAGCATATCCTCAACCACCTGATTAACTCTCTCTATTTGACCATCAGTCTTTAGATGATATGTTGAGTTGAAGTTCAACTGAGGCCCTAAGGCATGTTGCAAGGAGGTCCAAAACTCTGAAGTGAACACTGGATCCCTATCGGAGATAACCTTTCTAGGAACACTGTGCAACCTAACTTTATCCTTCATGAAGACTCTGGCTATTGAGGTAGTAGTATAGGATGACTACATAGGAGAAAAATGTACTTCCTTTGTTAACTTATCCACTGTTACCATGATAGCATCATGTCTCTGATAAGTGACTAGGAGTCCCACAATAAAATCCATAGATATCGTATCCCATTTTCATTCGGGAATCAAATGTGGTTGAAGGAGGCCTATTGGGTGATGATGCTCAGCCTTGACCCTTTGACATTCCAGACACCTAGCCACAAAATATTCTATATCCCTCTTCATACCTGACTGAAAGTATAATTGTCACAAATCTGAATACATCTTCTTAACTCCTGGATGAGCTGAATAGGGAGCGCGATGTGCTTCCACCATGATAACTTTTTGAAGATCACCTAAAAGTGGTACATAGATTCAGCCTTGCTACCTCAAAAATCCATTTGACTCTAAGGAATAACCTAAGAACCTTCCTTCTAAGGCCCTTCCTGACTCAATTTTAGCCTTAACTTCTTAATACAAAGTATCTAAAGGAAGTGTCTGCAAAATCTAACTTCTCAAATCAGTAGAAAGGGAGAGCATGGATAGCTCATGTCTCCTTTTTCTCAAAGCATCTACTACCACATTCTCTTTACCTTGGATATATTTGACCTCAAAATAATATTCACAAAGGAACTCCATCCATTGATGTTGCCTAGCGTTGAGATTTGGTTGTGTAAATATGTATTGAAGGCTTCGGTGATCAGTGTGTAACTCAAACTGATGCCCCAATGAGCAGTGTGTAACTCAAACCGATGCCCCAATAAGAAATTTCTCCAATGATTCAAGGTATGAACTACAATTGTTAACTCCAAATCATGCGTATGATAGTTAAGCTCATGGTCCTTAAGCTTTCTATACTCATAAGCAATAAATCTACCTTCTTGCATCAACATTGCACCTATACCTTCCAGGGAGGCATCAATGCAAACCAAAAAAATTTCAGCGGGGTTAGGTACCGCCAAAATTGGAGCACTAGTTAGTTTTTCCTTAAGGATCTAAAAATATTATGAACATTTCTCAGTCCAAATGAACTTCTTCCCTTTCCTTTGCAAGGAAGTGATGGGATAAGCTATTCTGGAGAATCCTTGGATGAAGCATCTGTAGTATCTAGCTAAACCCATGAAACTAAAAACATCTAAGACATGGTGGGGGTTGGCCATTCAACTATAGCTTGAGTCTTTGTGTGATCAACTGCTATACCTTCTCTTGAGATAACATGACCAAGATACTTAACTTCTGTTTGGAAGAATTCACACTTTTCCAAGTTTGCAAACAACTGATTCTCACAAAGGCACTGTAACACTTGCCGAAGATGTTGCTCATGTTCTTCCACTGACTTAGAGTACACCAAAATGTCATCCAAAAATATTATGACAAATTTATCCAAGAAGGTCATGAATACCCCATTCATAAGACTCATGAACACTGACCATGCCTTTGTGAGACTAAAAGGTACTATGGTAAATTTATAATGCCCATATTGAGTACAAAAAGCTATTCAGTGAATGTTATCCTTGTGAATCCTTAATTGATGATAGCCCGACTTAAGATCGATCTTGGAAAATACTTTGGCTCCTTTCATCTGATTAAACAGATCATCAATCCTCGATAAAGGGTACCGATTCTTAATAGCTACTTTGTTGAGATGATGATAGTCAATGCATAACCTAAGTGAGCCATCCTTCTTCTTAACAAAGATAATTGGAGCTCCCCAAGGTGACACACTTGGTCTGATGAAACCTTTTTCCAAGAGTTTCTCTAGTTGAACTTTTAACTCACTCAACTCTTGAGTGGTCATGCGATAAGGAGCTTTGGAGATGGGTTCAGTACCTAGCACCAACTCTATGTGGAAATCAATGTCTCTTTTGGGAGGCATTCCAAGTATCTCAGCTGGATAGACATCCAAAAATTCTTGTAGTAAAGGGTACTCAAGTGTTATTTCTCTATCTTCCTTGTTAACCAAGTCATTAACCGAGACTGCAAGAATTTGACTTCCCTTTCTCATGCATTTCTTAAGTTGCATTGCTAATATCATCTGAAGTGATATAGGTCATTGGATTCCCACAATAATGTTGGGCATTCCCCAAGTCATCCAAGCAATGAATGAGCTTCTTTCTATAATCTATCATGGCTTCATGAGCTGCTAACCAATCCATTCCTAGGATGACTTCATACGATCCAAGAGGAATTACTCAAAGATCAAAATTGGTAGAGAAAGGTCCTAATCTGAAGTTGCAATTTTTCACACACAAATCTATGGTCATTTTAGCCCTGGAGGCTAGCTCTACCTGCCACTTAACTCCTTGCCCTATGGCCACTAGCCCACACTTTTTTTTTATCGAAGGAGATATGAAGAAGTTGGTTGCTCCTAAGTTAAAGAGGATAGAAATAGGTTTACCCTTTAACGAACCTGAATTTTCTATGACAATGTTCTGGTGATCAACTTGTCTATGCTCTATTATGGAAAAAACCCTATGAGACTGACCAACATCTCCCACAGTTGGTTCTTAAACTGCTTGATTCTTATTGGTGAAATTAGTGCACTGAGGGAAACAACCTGTAATGTGTCCTTTTTGTCCACAAGAATAACACCTTGTATTCCTTCTAGGTGGTGCAGTGGATTGTTGATAACCTCCTTTATTCAAATTCTAAGAATTTTTGGATGGTGGAGGAGGAAACCTTTGCTGAGTCTGATTATTTCTACTGTTCTAGAGTTGTTGAAACTTCCCATTGGCTTGGTTGTTACTCTGGAATTTCTTTTTATGGAAGTTATGTCCTCCTTTAAAAGATGATTGTTGGTTCTTGGAGTTGGAATTTCCTTGGTCATAGTTTCCTTTAGAACCTGACCCAGCATTGAATGTCTAGCCACCCTTTCCTTTAACTTTCCTTTCAACTAGGAATGCCTTAGTGATAGCATCCCATAGATTTTTGGGTTCTAAAACTACCACATCTCACAATAGATGGTCATTCAAACCTCTAATAAAATGTTGTACCAAAATGGGGTCATCATCTTTATAGCCTAAGAAAGGCTTAAGTTCATGAAACTTTCTTTCGTATTCTTCCACTATCATGTTGGCTTGCTTAAGATGGTGAAATTTTTATGCCTTTCCTTGTCTCCACTGATCGAACATGAATTGATCCTTAAAGCTCTCTAGGAAGAATTCCCAAGAAATGGTGTTAATGGTGACTTGAAGTTTATCTTCTTCCATGCACCACTAGGTAGATGAAAATTTCCTCAAATTCATAATGGAACATCTAGCCTTGACATTACTGCTAAATGGGTGCATAGAGAAACACCTCTCAAGGTCAAACAACCAAGTTTCCATGGCAGGTCCCCCTTTGTTTCCATAGAAAAGGGGTACCTTGACCTTGATTAAGTCCCTTGTGTGAGTGATATCCATGTCCTCAGATTTTGGCATAGCTAGCCTTCTCCTAGGGCTTCAATCCCTTTGTTTTGGTGATGAGATTGGTTTCCTTCCTTAAAGTTAACTCTATTTTTGAGGTTGTCAAGTCTATGCATAAGTTATTTCATAAGTTTCCTTAATTGAGCTCCTTTTGAGTCATTACTTTGACTCTCATCCCTATGGTTTTCTTGATTTTGTTCTCCCTCATATTCCCCATGGGACCTCTCTGGAAGAGATCTTGAGGAAGATTCTTGAACTCTATCCTTAGCTCTTTCGTGGGTGACGGGAGGCATCATGGAAGAGTGGTGCAACAAGTTTTAGGTAACTAGTTTTAAATGAGCATTCAATGTGTTGAAGAGTTTAAGTTTTAAATGTAAATATACCCTGAGCTCCTAGTGTAGCAACTAGGGCTCTCATACCAAATGTAATGTCCCTGCCAGGGAACCCATAAGGAATCAGGTCTTTTAACCTAAAATTATAACTAACAATTTTTTTCTAACATTCTAACATTTCATTAACAACATCCACAAAGTACATTCTTTAAGGTTCCCTTATTGATTTCATTTACCAACATAAAAGCATTGCATTCCATTACTAATCAAATTGCATTCTGTTTTCTTTTTTCTTTACTTTGCATTTTAGAATATAAGAGAAAGGTAAGAAAGTAATATTTCATTCATAACTACATCTTTTACTTCCTATTTCATTCTCATTCCTTTTTACCTACACATTGAATGACTACCCTTTTCAATTTCAATTAAACCTTTACATTTGAGACATTGCTTTTCATTCCAACAAATGAGAGTTAAAGAATAAATACAAGATTACACTTTTCATTACAACTTTTGAATCTTCAAATAACATCCCTTTAAAATCCCTAAAACTATCCCTCCCTGATTACATTGCTTTATCCTTTCAAATTCCAATAATGAATACAATTACAATAACAATTACATTGAATGGCCTAAAGGCTTACAAAGAGATCCTTACATTTTTCTTTTCATTAATACATGATACAAATTGGGAAATCTTTATCACTGCATGAAATCTAAAACACATCCAAGCCACAAACCACAAACAGTACATGAAAATATATTTGCCACCCAACCATGTGAAACTAAAGAAGTTCCACCCCCATGCTAGGAGATAGAACCAAGATAATCACAAGGCCTAAAGAAACCTAAGGCTTACAAAACCAACTCTTGAAAGCTAAAGAAAAGACATAACACAATATCACTTTACTATACACAAAGTTTAGGTTTCTAGCATACCATCTAGGTTAGTGTCATCACACATCATGTACATTAGGATCCACCCTGGAAACCATGTAACCCAAGTCCACCCTTTCTGAATAGGGATCCACCCTGGTAGTTACCTATGGTCCCGATACTCCAACATGTCTATGTGGACTTACATTCATGTGTCTTTCATTATCTTTTGAAACCCCCATTTCCCAAGTTCATTATTAGGTTATCACTTTTTACCAACTCACCCATAGGATCATATGGAAGCCACTTTGGGTTCCAACACCTATGGTTAGCCACCCACCTAGGGTACCTAGTCATATACCCACACAAACACAAGCCAAAGAAACTATAAATAACTTCAAAATGATCAACTTGCAGGTTTAGGGAACCCTCCTATGCAGAAGGACCACCAAGACGAGTCCTGGCCTCAGAATATGAATGCAAGTATATGAAAAGTACTAAAACATCATAAGTAACACATTATAACACCAAAAAAACTAGAGATGGACATACATAAGTGATACAAGTTTCAGCCCAACCATAAGAAACAAGTTATAGAAGTCATAAGCCCAAAATTTGCTAAATTTGAGTCCCTAGGACCCTCCAAAACCCCAAATGATAATCTATACTTTCCCATACAAAAATAAAATAATTCCCATACAAAAATACACCAAATATTTTATGGGTACTAGTACAAACTTGTTCGACCTTCTAGGATGCTCATACGAGACTGTACCAAAGATCTCCTGAAATTGCCTGAAAATAACATTTTTAGGTGTAGAGAGTTCCTGGAGAAGGTTCCCTAAGGTCTAACTGATTTAGTTACCTCAGTACCACTTAAAAAACACTTCATCAACACATCTTAACACCCATAACAAATTTCTCTAATCAAAACATCAAATTGAAAGCAAAAGCTTGCATAAGCAAAGAAGGGGAAAATTAACTACATCATTTCCCTAATCCATCCCAACCTTCCCTAAACCTTCCTAAACTTCCCTAAATGATATGTAAACAATAAAATACACCAATATACACTATCAAAAGTAATTACAAACTCCTAGGAATAATTTACAAGAAACTTTTGCATAAACATTCATTAAACTTCCCGAATGCATAGTTTGAAAAACATGGGAAACAAATAATATATACTTCCTTATCAATCCATAGTTTATCTACATTATACAAATCATTATACACAAGACACACACACACAAAAAGAAGGGAAAAAAAGAGATTCATCCTAGTTCCAGACCCTACCTGGAGTCCTTCGGAGAATCATATCAACCAAACTAAAGCACACCACTACAAATTCCTTCCAAGATTTGAGAATGGTGAGATGGTAGCCTCCTGGATAGATTTTCCTTTGGCAACCAATCCTTCCTCCTTCCTTAGACAACTCCCAAATGCCCTCACAGAATGGTGATGAATTACACACACCGAAATAAAACCTCCTAAATAACTTTTTCGAAAAAACTTCCCAAAATTTTCCCCAAAATCTCCAATCTCTCTCTAAACTTCTAATCCCCCCAAACTCCTCTCGAGCAATAATTTATCCCCAAATATATGGTTGGAGGAGTTGCTTTATGGGAAGCAACTTCTCCAAATTCCATTGTTGGTTGAGGATTAATCAAAAACTTCCCATAAACAAGTATTAAAACCTTTTATTATTTTAATTAAAATATCCTCGTAAAAATGCCATAACTAGAAAAAGAGACACAAAATATCTCAAGGAACACATACAACTCACTTGGAAACAAACTAGCCTAACTTCTAGGAGGTCTTAGGTTCAAATCTCCTAGATAGCTACTTTTACCAAAAGAACTTCCTTTTTACTTTCTTAATTATTTTTATTTAATAAGCTTTATTTAAACATTAAAGACACCATTTACACAAGCAAATAAAAATGCATAAGTAATATTATTTATATATGCACAAGTATATGTGTGTGCACCCACATATACGCATACATATATAACATACATTGAATTATAATACAGATATAAAATACATATATATTCATACCAGAGATCAATCCAACCCTAAAACATAAATATCTAAACAACATCAAAATACTGCACTTAAATCCCGTGACTAGGGTAACCTCCTAACATGAATCTAAGTCCATAGGAATCCCTTGAGAGTATCTTGGTAAAATCTCCACAAAACAATAGCTCAAGGATTTTGAATGCATGCTCAAACTTGTGTAGCCAGGTGGATTCGATGCTTGGTACCTACATCCTGTAACACCAATCGACATGTGTGTGTGTGTGTGTGTGTGTATATATATATATATATATATATATATATATATATATATATATATATATATATATATATATATATATATATATATATATATATATATATATATATATATATATATATATATATATATATATATATATATATATATATATATATATATATATATATATATATATATATATGCACAAATAGTGACAAACAAGGAGAGAGAATGCGACATCATGTGGATCTCCTGTAGGAGTAACTACAACTGGCTCTCCTCAACCTACACTCACATCAAGCAGTGAAACATCCAAACATAATGGGATTAGTAGGGTTAGATCCATAATAAACATAATAATACAACATTTCACAAATAGTTCATTTCTAAAAATTCATCATTTTATGCCAAATAATTTATTATCTCCATAACTAATTATGTTAACCAAATATATATATGCTCAAATGTCCCATCAGAAAATGAAATAGTCCAAACATATAATCCAAGTAACAAAGTAATAATCTTGTCAATCCAAAATGTGAAAATACTAGGGTGGGCATTACACGAGGTATGCAAATCAAATTCATTTGAATAACATTTTGGAAGTGTAGGATAAAAAAATATGATGGATAGGTAGGGATTTTAACAATGCACCTAATAGAGGCCCTAAACGAACATTCTCCACAATACATATAAATTGATATAATACGTGATGTAAATCTGAAAATGTTTGTAAAGACTACTGAAATTAAATAAGATGAAATACATACCTCATAATAAAGTTGATCTGGAAATACCTATTTTCTGGTATCTATAGTGGGTTTCGGGAAATTCTGCAACCAGATCGAAGATAGAAAAATAGAGACATAGAAAACTCAGAAAGCTTTTTCTTTTCTAAGAAAGGTCGACCTTGACCCAGTTACAAGGGTAAGATCTTACCCCGAGGCACAATCTTACCCCTTTATGTTGACCTTGACCTACACTATTCCGACAGAAAATCTATTCACGGATCCCGGAAGTTTGTCGAAAATGGTACTCAGATATGCTCTGCAACTCCTGAAACAATGATTGTAGATATCTGAAAATGGTGTTTTGGGGTGGCTATATAGGGTTCTACCTTAGTCAAACCCCCATTTTGGTGATCTCCACCTCCATGAATAGCAGAATGTAATAGAATGTGTGTGTGTATTAAATGTGCAATGCCAAGATCTTATCCTCTAAATTAAAAACCCTAGCATGAATTGAAATGAGAAATAAATGCATAGATTTGAATATGATAAAGAAATCATACCAAGCCCCCAAGGCTAAATTACTCCTACCAAACTCACAATCCATAATTTCTACCCCATGATTGTATCTTTGAATGCTTGAATATTGAAAATGGTGGATCAAGGAAGAAGAGATATTTCTTGCTCCAAAGGAATGTCCACAATGGTTTGTCCACAAAAATGCTTGATATCAACAATGTCTTGATCTTCTATATCATCCTCTTGCAATCTTGCATTATCACTTCATCATCATTTTCTTACTTGAAGTTGCTTGATGAATACTTGGTGTCTAAATGAAGGCAAAAGAGAGTCCTTATATAGAGATTTCAAGGCAAGGCCCCTTGAGCAATGTAAGGGCCCATAATTCAAATTTCACCTTGAATTATGATCCAATCACAATAACCAACTAAGGAGGGAAAATAATTAAATGAATTTGAATTAAAAACCTTTCACATTTGGATTCGGAGGCCCAACATTAATTTTGGGGCCCGTTGGGACCACAATTTGAAAAGGGGGACCAAAACCCGACAAGGCAAGGTCAACCTCAACCATGACCTAGGTCAGGGTCGACCTCGAACCTGACCATAAGGTTCAGGCCCAGTCAACTTTGAAAATAGGAAGTCTCAGGGTTGGCCAGAGACTTGGAAATGGTGAGAAAACATGGAAGAGTGCCGAAAAAGGGCACAAAGACCTAGAATGAATGTGATGAGGACTAGGAGGATGAATACCTAGATCCTACTTAGAAAATAGAGCTATAGAGAAGGGAAATCAAGGAGAATCCTCAGGATCCTAACCCTAATTTCACCTAGAAACGAAGAACCAAGTGCAAATACATCCTAAATGTAAATCTATCATGAAAATGCACTAAATGAGCGTGCTAAACCTATCAAAAGGGAAGTGCTTCCATTTTAAGATGATACATTTATCCCCCACTTTATCTTAGATATGACACTGCGTGAATATACAAGTTAAAGTAAGAAAACATCATATTAAATAAAAAGGATATAACCAAGTCCTCAATGTAGAGAGCTTGCAGAAAATTGTTAGTACGTGCAGCACACAAGGTTAATGAAAATCCATAAATCACCTTAAGACTTACTAGAATGAAATTGAGAAGTGCATAGAGCCCCTTATGCCCCCCTATTTTGGCTTTCTACTTCTGAATGGTGAAACAGGGTGATAAGGATAACCTTATACACTGGATATGCAGTTTGTTGAAAAAGTCCTTTCCTAACCAATTAGAAGGATTCCTATCCTTCCTAAACTAATTCAAGGGGTTAGGTATTTGAATCACGATTCCAACACCACTGATGACACTGAAAACAAAGATACCGAACTCAAGTTATGATGAAAAGAGTGAATATCTATCTAAATGCATATGAAGGGAAATTCAAACTTAACACAAGTAAACCCTAAGAAAAACCATAATTTTGACTATAAAATATGATGGATAGGTAAGAATTTTAACAATGCACCTAATAGAGGCCCTAAACCAACATTCTCTACAATACATATAAATTGATATATTAAGTGATGTAAATCTGAAAATGCTTGTAAAGAATACTAAAATTAAATAAGATGAAATACATACCTCATAATAAAGTTGATATGGAAATACCTATTTTATGGTGTCTATACTGGGTTTTGGGAAATTTTGCATCCAGATTTAGGACAGGAAAATAGAGACAGAGAAAACCCAGAAAGATTTTTCTTTTCTGAGAAAGGTCGACCTTGACCCAGATACAGGGGTAAGATCTTACCTCGAGGCACAATCTTACCCCTTTATGTTGACCTTGACCTGCACTGTTCTGATGGAAAATCTATTCACAGATCCTGGAAGTTTGCCGAAAATGGTACTCTGATATTCTTTGCAACTCCTGAAACAACAACTATAGATATCTGAAAAATGGTGTTTTGGGATGGCTATATAGGGTTTTGCCTTAGTCAAACCCCCATTTTGGTGATCTCCACCTCCACGATTAGCCGAATGTAATAGAATGTGTGCATTTATTGAATGTGCAATGCCAAGATCTAATCCTCTAGATTAAAAACCCTAGCATGAATTGAAATGAGAAAGCAACGCATAGATTTGAATATGATAAAGAAATCATACCAAGCCCCCAAGGCTAAAATACTCCTACCAAACTCACAATCCATAATTGATACCCCATGATCATATCTTTGAATACTTGAATGTTGAAAATGGTGGATCAAGGAAGAAGAAATCTTTCTTGCTCCAAAGGAATGTCCAGAATGGTTTGTCCACAAAAATTCTTGATATCAATAATGTCTTGATCTTCTATATCATCCTCTTGCAATCTTGCATCATCACTTCATCGTCGCTTGCTTTCTTGAAGTTTCTTGATGAATACTTGGTGTTTTAAATGAAGGCAAAAGAGAATCCTTATATAGAGATTTGAAGGCAAGGATCCTTAGGCAATGAAGGCCCTATAATTCAAATTTCACCTCAAATTATGGTCCAATCACAATAATCAACTAAGGAGGGAAAATAATTAAATGAATTTGAATTAAAACCCTTCCACATTCAGATTCAGAGGCCCGACATTAATTTTACATTGGGTTCACCAAAATGTAGGATGGAAACATATGATGGATAGGTAGGGATTTTAACAATGCACCTAATAGAGGCCCTAAACCAACATTCTCCATAATACATATAAATTGATATAATAAGTGATGTAAATCTGAAAAAGCTTGTAAAGAATACTAAAATTAAATAAGATGAAATACATACCTCATAATAAAGTTGATCTGGAAATACCTATTTTTTGGTGTTTGTAATGGGTTTCGGGAAATTCTACAACTAGATCTGGAAGAGGAAAATAGAGACAGAGAAAACCCAGAAATCTTTTTCTTTTATTAGAAAGGTCAACCTTGACCCAGATACAAGGGTAAGATCTTACCCTAGGGCACAATCTTACCCCTTTATGTCGACCTTGACCTACACTGTTCTGACGAAAAATCTTTTTGTGGATCACAAAAGTTTTCCGAAAAGGGTAATTAGATCTTCTCTGCAACTCTCGAAACAAAAACTGTAGATATCTGAAAATGTTGTTTTGGGGTGGCTATATAGGGTTTTGCCTTAGTCAAACCCCCATTTTGGTGATCTCCACCTCCAAAAATAGCCGAATGTAATAGAATGTGTGTGTGCATTGAATGTGATATGCCACGATCTAATCCTCTAGATTAAAAACCCTAGCATGAATTGAAATGAGAAATTAATGCATAGAATCGAATATGATAAAGAAAGCATACCAAGCCCTCAAGGTTAAAGTACTCCTACCAAACTCACAATCTATAATTGCTACCCCATGATTGTATCTTTGAATGCTTGAATGTTGAAAATGGTGGATCAAGGAATAAGAGATCTTTCTTGCTCCAAAGGAATGTCCATAATGGTTTGTTCACAAAAATGCTTGATATCAACAATGTCTTGATCTTTTATATCATCCTCTTGCAATCTTGCATCATCACTTCATCGTTGCTTGCTTGCTTGAAGTTGCTTGATGAATACTTGGTGTGTAAATGAAGGAAAAAGAGAGTCTTTATATAGAGATTTCAAGGCAAGGCTCCTCGGGCAATGTAAGGGTCCATAATTCAAATTTCACCTCAAATTATGGTCTAGTCACAATAACCAACTAAGGAGGGAAAATAATTAAATGAATTTGAATTAAAAACCTTTCGCATTCAGTTTCAGAGGCCCAACATTAATTTCGGGGCCCGCTGGGACCATAATTTGAAAAGGGGGACCAAAACCCAATAGGGGTCAAGGTCGAGTCAGGGTTGACCTCGACCCTTACCCAAAGGTTTAGGCCCAGTCAACTTTGAAAATAGGAAGTCTCGGGGTTAGCCAGAGACTTGGAAATGGTGAGAAAATAGGGTAGAGTGCCAGAAAAGTGCTTAGAGACCTAGAATGAATGTGATGATGACTAGGAGGACCAATACCTAGATGTTACCTAGAAAATAGAGCCATAGAGAAGGGAAATCAAGGAGAATCCTTGGGACCCTAACCCTAATTTAACCTAGAAACAAGGAACAAAGTGCAAATGCATCCTAAATGCAAATCTATCATGAAAAATGCACTAAATGAGGGTGCTAAACCTATCAAGATGGAAGTTCTTCCATTTTAAGATGATACATGCTCAAATTGAGTGGGTTGAAAAATAGGAGGATTAGCGAGATACTCCTTAAAATGCTCAAAGAATTGTTTAAATTCATCATTCCAAGAGAAAGTGGTATCCTTTCTAAGCAAGGAAGTAAAAGGAACAGTTCTATCAGCTAAGTTGGAAACAAAGTGATGAATAGCTTGGATTTTTCCTTGTAAACTTTGTAACTAAGGAATATTCTTAGGAGGAGGCATATTAACAATAGCTTCAATCTTTTCAGTATCTACCTCTATGCCTTGCTTAGAGATTATAAATCCTAATAATTTACTAGAATCAACTCCAAAGACATTTCTTAGGAATCATCCTTATATTGTAACTTCTAATCCTTTCAAATATCTATCGTAAAATACTAACATGATCTTCTCTTTGTATAGATTTCACCAAGATATCATCCACATAGTCCTCAAGAATCTTATGAATGTAATCATGAAAAATCAAGGTCATAGCCTGTTGATAAGTTGCTCCCGCATTTTTTAATCCAAAAGGCATCATGACCCAATAAAATATTCCCCAAAGTGTTATAAATGCGGTCTTAAATTGATCTTCAAGAGGTATAAAAATTTGATTATAGCCATAAAATCCATCCATAAAAGATAATAAAGCATGACCCGCTATCGAATCCACAATCATATCAATATTAGGTAACAAGAAATCATGTTTTAAGGATGCTTTATTTAATCTCTAAAGTCAGTACACATTCTTATCTTATTTTCTCCTTTTGAAATGGGTACAATATTTGAAATCCAGTCTAAGTAATCAATAGAGCAGATGAATCTAGCATCCAATAATCTTTCAATTTCAGCCTTAACTAATAAAGCAATTTGTGGATTCATCTTTTGAATTTTCTATTTCACAGGTTTAACATCTAGTTTGAGAACAATATTGTGAGTAACAATCTTAGAATCTATACCTGACATATCCAAATATGTCCAACCAAAAATGTCTTTAAATTCAAGTAAAAGGGAAACCAATTGATCACGTTCATCCTAATTCAAACATTTCCCAATTTTTATCATATTTTCAGAGTCATTTTCATCCATTTGAACCTCAACAGTCTCAGTTATTAGAAAATCACTTTGTATCAGAGAATCCATCGTAAAGAAGAAATATTATGTTCATCATGTTCCCCAAAATAAGCTTCAGTACTTAAACAATAAGGCTTCTGTTGTTTGTGATGAAACCTAGGTAAATCCTCATAAACCCCTAAAAAATCTGCTAAGGCTTCATCTTCAGGAAAAATATCCAAGGTAGGTCTTTGATTAATGTCAAGGAGGAGTGGGTTAACCAACTTCAAAGGTCCACCACATATATGATTAACATTGAGAGGAAAAGTTGATGGTTGTTTGGAAGGATTGAATCCCAATCCATATGTATAATCATAAATTTTGTTATCCAAAGGTACTTGTATACCTTTCTTGTATTTACCACATCCTTTCTCATTAAATCCTAATTTTTTGAGCAGATGATAACCAGAACCATAACTATTAGCCATATCAGATGGAGTCCAAGGAGTGGCATATGTCATGATGTCATAGCAATCAAGTTTTATTGTTTCAATTATTTCTTCAATCGAGGCGAAAAAAAAGTTACTTTTTAATTCCTCAAAAAGTGGGGAAGGAGTAAACACTTATTTTTCAAATTCACTTTGTTGTTTCATGAATTTCAAATCAAAGACCTCTCCAATGAAATTAGGATTAAAGTCCAATGTTCCCCAATCATCCTCAATTAAAGAAGAAGATGGAGCTTCAGTTTTTTTAATCTCAGGTTGCTTTTTAGTTTCTTTTCTTGGCTGGAGAGGCTCAAAAAATTTAACATAATATGCATTTAAGCAAGGATTCAGTGCATCATCTACATGTAACGTATACATCAAATTGTTATAAAATGAACCTAACCTTGTGATGAAGACTAGAAGGAACTGCATGCATAGTATGTAACCAAGGTCTACCTAAAAGAAGGTTATAATTGAGAGGTCTAGACATTACATGAATAGGTCTATTAAGTATAACTAGACCAACTTTAACATGTAAGGTAATAATGCCCAAAGTTCTCTTTGCAATATTGTCAAATCCATGAATAGGGACATTATAAGGTTGAATAGTGGTAAGATCAGCTTTAATTGCCTTAAGCATATCCATGCTACAAACATTAAGCCTAGATCCATTGTCAATTAACATTCTACAAATGATACTCTGATTAATAGAAACAACAACCATAAGAGCATCATATTGATTCTACACCTCAACGGAAGGTAAATCATCATTGGTAAACACAATAGGAGGTATAGAAGGCATAGTATGCATGCACTCCAAAAAGGAATTAATTTTCTCTTGATTAGGAGGCGAAGAAGGAAGGGTAGATAAAGCCTTTTACAATGCCTCATGATATGTAGGGTAAGTTTGAAGCAATTCCCATAAAGATATCTTAGCAGGAGTAGCACGTAATTGTTCTACTAAGTCATACTCCTTAAAGTTATATGGAAACCTAGGAGCTTGAGGAAGCATAGGTTGAGAATGTGGTAAAGAAACTAGAACATTAGGCTAAGGGTTATTCCGTGTGTGATAAGCATGAGAAATGAAATCTATGTTATCCAAGAAATCTAAAGGATCTCTAGGTTTACCCTTAATTGTTATTCGAGGACATCCTTTCACCATCAACAAAGGTTTAGGATATATCATTTTAGGTGTATCAATGTTGCAAATAGTGGAACATAAAGGTAACCATGCACACACCCTATGGTAAAGGTCAGTTAAAGAGGTTGTGGAGGAGAGTGAAATAGGAATAGGATCAATGGAGATCTCATTCGAACAATTTTCATCCTCACTTCCATGTACCTCATTAAGGGATCTATCCTCTTGTACAATAAAAGCCTCATCAAATTATTCAAAACAAAAATCATACATGTTGAACACAAAGTAACACTACAAGCATGAAAAATGTAACTATTTTTGTATTTTTAAAGGAATTTTGCAATTTTTTTGTATTTTTGAAATAGAAATGCAAGAGCATAAAAGAAATCTACTTTTATAAGCATGTAAGATCTAACATAAAATGAAAATCTAACACCAAAAAGAAAGAGTTGTTGTAAATGGGTTCACCAAAATGTGGGATGCAAAAATATGATGGATAGGTAGGGATTTTAACAATGCACCTAATAGAGACCCTAAACCAACATTCTCCACAATACATATAAATTGATATAATAAGTGATGTAAATCTAAAAATGATTGTAAAGAATATTGAAATTAAATAAGATGAAATACATACCTCATAATAAAGTTGATCTAGAAATACCTATTTTTTGGTGTCTGCACTGGGTTTCGGGAAATTTTGCAACCAGATTCGGGATAGGAAAATAGAGACAGAGAAAACCTAGAAAGCTTTTTCTTTTCTGAGAAAGGTCAACCTTGACCTAGATATAGGGGTAAGATCTTACCTCGGGGCACAATCTTACCCCTTTATGTCGACCTTGACCTGCATTGTTTTGATGAAAAATTTGTTCATGAATTCTAGAAGTTTTCCAAAAAGGGTACTCAGATCTGCTTTGCAGCTCCCAAAACAATGATTTTAGATATTTGAAAATGGTGTTTTGGGGTGGCTATATAGGGTTTTTGTTATCTCTAATTGAGCATTAACGATTTTCATTAGTATCAAAGACATCGGTCGGTTACTTATGTTAACCTAGTTGGTAAAAGAAAGCATCTCAAGCTAGTCAGTTAAGTCTTTACATCGAGCACAGAATAGTTTTTACCGAGCATTAGACACCGATACTGAGCGTAGTAAACACTGAGCAGACTGTATATCGAGCACTAGTGTAATTACTAAGTAGTATATACAATGTTTATTGAGGATCATAGAAAATGGCATAGGAATCAGGAATGGCACATTTATCTATGCAAACGGTTACAACATAATCACAAAATGTTTTACCAAGATCGAGGATAATTTATTGTTGAGATATTCATTAAATGCGATGAAGATCTTATGTAATTTTTTGATCTAGGTTATTTTTGTACACCGTAGATCTTAGGGTTTTTCTCTAAGATATTGTAACCTAATTTTGTAAGCGGCATAAAACAATATGCTATATAATTGTGTTTTGCATCATTTTGATGTAACTGTGGAGATGTATGAGTGAAGAAGTTCTTGAAGCATTAGCCAGCTTCAAGATTATCAGTTGTCAGACAGAGCAGGATAGTATGCAGAGATAATTAGATTGAGCAGAATCAGACAAGGCTACTGAGCAGTTCAGAGCAGAGATCTTCACATAGAAAGGTGATATCTATTCAGTATTTTGTAGATCTGTATTAGAAAAGTTGAGTTTTCATTAGTAGATAGTTACTTGTTATTCTCTAATCATTATAACAGAGTTTTGGTAAAATCTCCTAACAAAGTAGACCTAATAGTCTTTTTGTAAATCTCTTAATCGAGTGCACATTCAAGTAGTGTTGTTAAAATCCTATCACTAGGTAGATCTAACTGATCTGAAATGTTACTCCTAATAGGGTAAGATCACCAGAAGTGATCACCACTTGTAGTCCTAACAGACAAACCTTTTCTATCTGCAGTAGTAAAGAATTTGTGGGTGTCATCCCCGCCATAGTTTTTACCTTCTAACAAGGGTTTCTGCATTACCAAAATACTTGTGTTATGTGATGATTATCTTGTTGATTTCATGTTATTTACTTTGATAGTTAAACGAATGAATGATGCATGCAATGGATTTGAGCAATAGTTGAAGGTTACTACTATTTGTTGTTCAAGGTTTGAAAGGTTTATGAGTTGAAATTTTTTTTGGGCACTGATTCATCCCTCCCCTCTCAGTACCCTATCTCTCCATTTCCAACAATTGGTATCAGAGCTCAGTTCTCTTATTGGACAGTTTAACCACTAAAGGGTAAAGATCTAGTCATGGAGAGGTATAAGTTAGATAAAACAATAGAGAATCAAAAGATTCAAATGCAGATGTTTGTTGAGCAGTATAAGCAAGCCAAGGATGGATTGAAGAAATTACTAGTTGAAAGGAAGAACCTAGATATTTTGGAAAATGAGATTGGTTACCATGAAGAAGAGATTGATGATGTATTTGACCACATTGGATCTAGCTCAGGAAGCATTTTTTATGGATCTAAAAGTATAATCTCTGATTTGTCTGAAAAGAATCTTCACTTAAATGAACAAGTGAAAGCACTGCAAATTGGTCAGGAATATCAGATGGTGAGAATGGTAGAAGTAATGAACAATGCTAGATAGGCTAAGCAAGAAAGGAATCTAGCTATTGAAGACTGAAGATAGATGATTGAACAACTTCAAGAAAAAGAAAGTGAGATACAAAGACTCACCGTGCACCATTTCAAAATTTCCAATCAGATGATAACTGTGAATCAAGAGGTCAACCGAGTAAATGGTGAACTATCAAGAAGACTTGAAGATGTAGCAATACTCAGGGAAGAAAATGAGAAGTTGAGAAATGAGGTAAAAACTCAACAACAGCACAATGAAATGATGAAATTGGCTGAAGATAGTTCGAAAAAGATTGATGATTTTCTGACTAGTCAAAGAAGATTTGGAAGTAAAGCTGGATTAGGCTATACCGGTGAAGGAGAATCATCCAAATAAGCTAAACAAGTCAACAATAATCAAAATCAAAGACCTAAGATGCTGTCATGTTATCACTATGGAAAACCGGGACACACTTCTAATGTCTCCAGAAGCAAAGCACAAGGTAAACCTCCAATCACTCCTAAGTTTAATGGTTACTGTTATTATTGTGGAAAATTTGGTCATCAAGCTTATGAGTGTAGAGATAAATTGAATAAGAATGCTAACAATCCTACCATGGAGAAAGTATGTTATACTTGTAATGAACATGGACACACTGCATGAGAGTGTAAGGCTAAGATGAAGCATGTATGGATGCCAAAATAGAAAAGAAAGCCCAAGCCTTATCAACCAAAGAGACAAGGTAACTCTTATGTTTGGGATTACAATACATGGGTCAACTATGTTGCATGTAGTAGGTATGGATATATAGAAGCAAATTGTTATAGAAAAAGATGGGCTAGACAATCATGAAGCTAGACAAGCACTGGAATGGCATGCTTACATTGTCATATGGTTGGTCATCTAAGCAAGGACTGTAGAGATTGAGCACTAGAAGAAGGACATGTATTTGAGAGTGGAAACACTATTGCAGATATCATGAGAATCAAAAACACCATATGGAGAAAGGCATCTAATGAGAATGTTGAGTCAAGAAATGTTGTCGGTGAAACCTTGTCCATTGGATTAGGTGACATCGGTACCTCTACTTAAGGTTATATAGGTATGTATGGAACTGACATTTCAAATGATCATATTTTACATACAGTGCCTTATATATGATGAGCACATACCAAATCTACATGAATAAAGATGCATTATGGTTTATATGTTATGAACTAACAAAGTCACATAGTCGGTAAAAGTTGGACCGAGCAAAAGGTTACTTGTCGGTAATCACTATTCAAGGTTAACCGAGTATCAGTATCAACTATGAGAGAAAGGCATGTGTTAACCGAGCTGATGGAAGTTTTGTGATATTCACTGCACTAACAGTTGTCACCGAGATGGAAGTAGGTCGAGCATTAATAACATAAATTTTTAAGCGGGAAATCAGAAAATGCTATAAATACATGGAAGTCTGAGTTCATTTTCACAAAGTGATTTCAGAGAGCAAAAATTTCACAGAGCAAGTTCGAGAAAAGAATCTTTCAAGCTAATCCAAAGTAGTTGTAGATCAAACTAATCACATTCATCATTCATTCCGAGTAAGTTGAAACCCCTACCAAGCATATTCTTCCCACTTATCAAAAACCTAGTTTGTTGAAATGGCATCCACTGCAAGTACTTCTAAATTTGTTGAAGAGGAAGTTAATCTATAGTGTTATCAAGCTATAGTGAACCCAATTAGAAGTCACACCTAGAATTTGCATAAAAAATGGATTCAGCGGGCACTTTTTTGAGCATCCCACCTAGGGTTTTATTGGTCAAAGACATTCAATCATACATTCATTGCAAAATAGGAGAAATAGGAGATTTTGATATGTATGTTGCATACCATGCACTATGTGATGAAAATATAAAGTTGAAACCATAGCATAAATAGGTAGAAATGATTGGCTTGACAAATGCCCTAAATTTTCCAAAGAACTTCAAAACATAATGGATAAGGGTCATGCTAAGTTGATATCATGAAGGCACATTTTGGCTGGATAGTCTGATTAAGGTAACAAAGAAAATGATTCATAGGGTTACAGGGTATCCTACAACTGACAAGGCTAAAGCATTTCAAAGTTCATCTCGAGATGATATTGAGAAAAATACAAGTGCAACATGGGATGACAGAGCATTAAAGATTGCATCAATTATGGATTCAAAAGTTAAGTTTGTAGTGCATGTTATAGGTTATAAGTTCTTCTAGTTGAGCAGACTTAACAATGTACCATGTAGTGCTATGGATATGGCTCACAAAATGATAAATAAGGGTCATCATATAGACCTTTCCAAGCTACTCTTGAAATAGGTTGAAGAGAATATGAAAACCATCCGATCACAAAAGTCTAATACCTGTAAGTTTAGCTCACTGTTAGTATGTTTGTTTTTTCTATCTCCAAAAATTATTTCCTTTTGTCGGTCACATAGATTGGCCTACCGACACATCGATCATATCACAAATTTTTGATATAATGAAAGGTCTAGGAGATAATGTGAATAATGTTATAGATAGTTATTTTGAGGAGTTTAAGATTAGGATGAATCTAAGGAGCAGGATTCCAAGTTAACTGGTCGAGAAATATGAGATGGATATTTGTTTCTTAGTGGACACTGACCATACAATGATTAAAGTTGTAGAGCCAAGGAAAAAATGGCTAGCACTCATGGGATATGAAATGGATCATGATTTTAGTTTGAAATCAATCAAGGCTTTACTAGCATTGCCAAAGGAAAAGAAGGCAGAGAGGTTTGGAACCTTTGAAGAAGTGAAATCAAGAATAAAAATAGGTCTTTCCATCGACAAAATAACAAGAAAAGAAAATAAAATGAATAAAGTTTTAACTGAATAGTTTGGAGATGTATCTGACTCATCTGAGGAGTCACCGGTTGAACTTGCAACCAAAGGTTAGTTAATGTTGGCTGAAAAACCATATGACAGTGATGAAACCAAGTTCGAAAAAGAAAAAGACTCTATACCAGTTTCTCCCACTCCTACTCCTAAGAAGAAGCAGTTGCCAGTGCAAACAAGTGCATGAACAAGGTCAACAATCGGAGCTTTGCCACCATAGAAAAAGGGAGATATGAAGGCAGAAAAACCAAAGGTAGCTACACTGACTAAAACTTATGCAAAGAGAGGACCCAAGGTTGTAGATGAGGCACCAAGGAAAAGAAGAAGAGTAATAAGATGTAAGGAAGACCTTGAGGAAGAAGAAAATAAAAATGACACAAGTCAATTCAAGGTTTTTAGTAACAAGGACATAACTATTAATGAAGTTGCTACTAACATCATAGAGAATGGAGATCTCACCGATTCGAAACTCAGTTGGTTTGACAGCATGTCTACTGAGGACCAAAATACAATTGAGGAAGTAGTCATTTAGATGATGATATGCTTCAAGAAAGTTCCATTAGAATTTACTACACAACTTCCCGAGGCACTTGAATAGAGAATAAATTAGAAGTGGTCATATGCCTTGGATACTGAGAGGAAGATGAGGGAACAAGCCCTAGTATCAGAAGCACCAAACTTATCTATTGTTGAAATTAAGGAGCTAATGGATACACATGTTCAGAGATTCAAAATAAAAGGTCAAGCTATGCAAATCTTAGATGAAAATCTGGTAGATGTTGATGAGACTGGTCAACTCATGTGGACATCTATTTTTGTAGTTAGAGAGCAAAATGAGAAAAATACATTTCAAAATTTGTCTAAAAAGAGACAGAAGTCCAAAGGAAAAGGTATATTTATTGATAATGATATAGAAAAGAAGACAAAAGAGTTAGATGTATCATTTACCGAGGTGATTGATAACACTTGCTAAAGAAGTTAAGGATAGTTCATAGGATGCACCGGATCCAGTAGAGATCCAGATAAAGGAGAAAGATGACAATGATATACTCATTGAGGACATCACTAATAGTGATCCTGATGACAAAGATGAGGATGAAGATGTGAACATGTTAGGATTAACAAGGTAGAAAATAACAATTACATGCAAATATCACCAATATCAGAAAACAATAAATCACATAGAAGAGAACACAAGACACAAAGATTTAACATGGTTCACCCAATCCCTGGGCTACGTCCACCAATAGCAAGTCCAATATTATTATTATCCAGTGATTACAACCTGATTACAATCGGTAATCCCTTATAGCTCAATTCTGCCGCAAGTACTAAAAATCATACATTATGAAATCCCTAACCCTAAGCCATATTATACAATATTTTGCCACTTAAGGGTTAGAATGAGTTACAACATGTCGGCCCAAAAATTACTAAAAATATGTTGACCTCAAAAAATTTGCCTCAGGGGCTGCTCCCTTGAACCCCCGCTCTTAGGGGCGGCAGAGGAAAAGTGTATAGTACTTTCCTTATCAGTCACCACAAGCTAACAAAACATAGCACCAGACAATACACAGGATGAAGGTCAAGTTACCGAGTGTGCATTCACATCATTACCGGGCTAGCTTCCTATTCTTGTTGAAGTAGTTGAAATCTTATCTCAAGAGAAACCAGAAGGCTCAGACCCTGAGCAACCACAAGATACAACAGGGGAAAAAGAAGCAGAAATACCAGTAGAGACAAACAAGCCTGAAGAAAAGGAGGCAACAGACACAAAATAAAAGGATCGAGAGAATCCTACTATAATCGAGGCCACCCCACAAGACACTACATCAAAAGCTCCAACACAATCAACCGACACAAAGACTACTGAGGAGCATTAGAAGGATGACACAGTGTTAACCGAGTAGGTTACACAAAGTATAGAGGTAAAGGCACTTGTACCTTTTGTTAAAAGTTCATCTACTGAACCTGAGAAGAAAAAGAACAAAAAGAACAAAGGAAAAGGATCGGTCACCTTAGATGAAATTATTGTCATACCAAAATGTGACCCTAGGACCCTTAGCCCTGAAGAATTGAGGAAATATGGGGAATTATGTACAAGGAAGGTTGCACAAGAAAAATTAAGGCAAGAGTGCAAGAGCAAGGAGATACCTGAGAATGTCTCAGATATCTTACAATAGGTAGTACCTGAGGTAAAAATAGATGAAGATACTCCCATCATGGACCAACTTGCTACACTAACCAAGGAAATAAATGCCCCAGATATTAAAGAAGAAAATAGGATAGAAGAGCGGGCAGAATAAAAAATACAACATAAATTGGCAGAAAGGATCAGCCAAGAAGTGGCAATTAATAAGGTCAATCTATCGGAGGTAATAATAGATATTCATTCTATTACTCAATTAATAAGTCAAATCTTGATCAAGCTATGCAGTATGGATAATTTCACTATCGAGGTCAGTGAAAAGATCAAACAACTTGAGAAAGAAATTCAGTCCAGTGCACAGGCAGCCTTAACTGAGCCTCAAGCTTTTGCAAAGCACATCTTGAAAGTTCAAGAACTCTGGCAGACCTCAGAAAGTAGGAAGAAACAATAAGTGCTCAAGTCACAGAACTTCACATCGAGTTGCTTCTGTACTTGAAAATCCTTGAGAAGAACATTGTGAAGGCACAAATGCTTGTTGCAACACCAGAAATTTTTGTGTTGGACAACATTCTTGATATGCATGCACAAGTCAGTCTTGAGCATCTTTCTCTCACCAAATTGAAAGAGGAATGGGAACACCTCTTGGAGTCATTGAAGAAAACTCATAAGCACATTTTTGACAAGCTATAAGTATACATATTCTTATTTGGCATTAATATCAAAAAGGGGGATAACATGTATATGCCAAATATGTATATAAAATGCTAAGTATACTACACATTACTAAGAGCATGCACCGAGGGGGAGTACAATTTTTTGTTGACTATGTATATAGTGGAGACATGAAATCTTTTTGAGACATTTTGTCTATATACATTTTGAGTTTTGATACTAATGCCAAAGGGGGAGATTGTTATCTCTAATTGAGCATTAATGATTGTCACTAGTATCAAAGACATCGGTCGATTACTTATGTTAACCTAGTCGATAAAAGAAAGCATCTCAAGCTAATTGATTAAGTCTTTACACCGAGCACAGAACAATTTTTACCGAGCATTAGACACCAATACCGAGTGCAGTAAACACCGAGCAGACTAGATACCGAGCACCAGTGTAATTACTGAGTAGTATATATAGTATTTACCGAGGATCATAGAAAATTACATAGGAATCAGGAATGGCACATTTATCTATGCAAATGGTTACATCAGAATCACAAAATGTTTTACCAAGATCGAGGATAATTTATTGTTTAGATCTTATGTAATTGTTTGATCTAGGTTATTTTTGTACACTGTAGATCTTAGGGTTTTTCTCTAAGATATTGTAACCTAATTTTGTAAGCGACATAAAACAATATGCTATATAATTGTATTTTGCATCATTTTGATGTAACTATGGAGATGTATGAGTGAAGAAGTTCTTGAAGCATTAGCCAGCTTCAAGATTATCAGTTGTCAGACAGAGCAGGACAATATTTAGAGATAATCAGATTGAGAAAAATCATACAAGGCTACCGAGTGGTTCAAAACATAGATCTTCACATAGAAAGGTGATATCTATTCAGTATTTCATAGATCTGTATCAGACAAGTTGATTTTTCATTAGCAGATAGTTACCTGTTATTCTCTAATCATTATAACAAAGTTTTGGTAAAATCTCCTAATAGATTAGACCTATCAGTATTTTTGTAAATCTCTTAACCAAGTGCACACTCAAGTAGTGTTGTTAAAATCCTATCACTAGGTAGATCTAACTGATCTAAAATGTTACTCCTAATAGGGTAAGATCACTAGAAGTGATCACCAATTGTAGTCCTAACAGACAAACCTTTTCTATCTGCAGTAGTAAAGAATTTGTGGGTGTCATCCCCGCCACAGTTTTTACCTTCTAACAAGGGTTTCTACGTTACCAAAATACTTGTGTTATGTGATGATTATCTTGTTGATTTCATGTTATTTACTTTGATAGTTAAATGAATGAATGATGCATGTAATGGATTCAAGTAATAGTTGAAGGTTACTACTATTTTTTGTTCAAGGTTTGAAAGGTTTACGAGTTGAAAATTTTTGTGGGCACTGATTCACCCCTCCCCTCTTAGTACCCAATCTCTCCATTCCCAACAATTTTTCCTTAGTCAAACCCCCATTTTGGTGATCTCCACCTCCATGAATAGCTAAATGTAATAGAATGTGTGTGTGTATTGAATGTCCAATGCCAAGATCTAATCTTCTAGATTAAAAACCCTAGTATGAATTGAAATGAGAAAGCAATGCATAGATTTTAATATGATAAAGAAAGCATACCAAGCCCCCAAGGTTAAAGTACTCCTACGAAACTCACAATCCATAATTGCTACCCCATCATTGTATCTTTGAATGCTTGAATGTTGAAAATGGTGGATCAAGGAAGAAGAGATAGTTCTTGCTCCAAAGGAATGTCCACAATGGTTTGTCCACAAAAATTCTTGATATCAACAATGTCTTGATCTTCTATATCATACTCTTTCAATCTTGCATCATCACTTCATCATCACTTGCTTGCTTGAAGTTTCTTGATGAATAATTGGTGTTTTAAATGAAGGCAAAAGAGAGTCCTTATATAGAGATTTCAAGGCAAGGCTCCTTGGGAAATGTAAGGGCCCATAATTCAAATTTCACCTTGAATTATGGTCCAATCACAATAACCAACTAAGGAGGTAAAATAATTAAATGAATTTGAATTAAAACCCTTTCGCATTCAGATCTAGAGGCCCAACATTAATTTCGGGGCCCGTTGGGACCACAATTTGAAAAGGGGGATGAAAACCCGATAGGGGTCAAGGTTGACCTTGACCTTGACCTAGGTTAGGGTCTACCTTGACCTTGACCTAGGTCAGGGTCAACCTCAACCCTGACCCAAAGGTTCAGGCCCAGTCAACTTTGAAAATAGGAAGTCCCAGGGTCAGTCATAGACTTGGAAATGGTGAGAAAATAGGGTAGAGTGCTAGAAAAGGTCACATAGACCTAGAATGAATGTGATGAGGACTAGCAGGACCAATACCTAGATCCTACCTAGAAAATAGAGCCATAGAGAAGGGAAATCAAGGAGAATCCTCAGGATCCTAACCCTAATTTCACCTAGAAATGAAGAACCAAGTGCAAATGTATCCTAAATGAAAATATATCATGAAAAATGCACTAAATGAGGGTGCTAAACCTATCAAGATGGAAGTGATTTCATTTTAAGATGATACATTTAGCCTCCACTTTAGCTTAGATATGACACTACGTGAATATGCAAGCTAAAGTAAGAAAACATCATATTAAATAAAAAGGATATAGCCAAGTCCTCAATGTAGAGATCCTACAGAAAAATGTTAGTACCTACTGCACACAAGGTTAATGAAAATCCATAAATCACTTAAGACTTACTAGAATGAAATTGAGAAGTGCATAGAGCCCCTTATGCCCCCCCCATGTTTCAGCTTTCTACTTCTGAATGGTGAAACAGGGTGATAAGGATAACCTTATACACTAGATATGTAGTTTGTTGACAAAGTCCTTCCCTAAACCAATTAGCAGGATTCATATCCTTCCTAAACTAATTCAAGGGGTTAGGTATCTGAATCAAAATTCCAACACCATTGATGGTATTGAAAATGGATATACCGAACTCAAGTTATGATGAAAAGAGTGAATATCTATCTAAATGCATATGAAGGGAAATTTGAATTTAACACAAGTAAACCCTAAGAAAAACCCTAATTTTGACTCTAAAATATGATGGATAGGTAGGGATTTTAACAATGCACCTAATAGAGGCCCTAAACCAACATTCTCTACAATACATATAAATTGATATAATAAGTGATGTAAATCTGAAAATGCTTGTAAAGAATACTAAAATTAAATAAGATGAAATACATACCTCATAATAAAGCTGATCTGGAAATACTTGTTTTCTAGTGTCTGTACTGGATTTCAGGAAATTTTGCAACCAAATCCAGGACAGGAAAAAAGAGACAGAGAAAACCCAGAAAAATTTTTATTTTTTGATAAAGGTCGACCTTGACCTAGATACAAGGGTAAGATCTTACCCTAGGGCACAATATTACCCCTTTATGTTGACCTTGACCTGCACTGTTCCGACCAAAAATTTGTTCATGAATCCTGGAAGTTTTCCAAAGGGGGTACTCAGATCTACTCTAAAACTCCCCAAAAAATGATTGTAGATATCTGAAAATGGTGTTTTGGGATGGCTATATAGGGTTTTGCCTTAGTCAAACCCCCATTTTGGTGATCTCCACCTCCACGAATAGCCAAATGTAATAGAATTTGTGTATGTGTTGAATGTGCAATGCCAAGATCTAATCCTCTAGATTAAAAACCCTAGCATGAATTGAAATGAGAAAGCAATGCATAGATTTTAATATGATAAAGAAATCATACCAAGCCCCCAAGGCTAAAGTACTCCTACCAAACTCACAATCCATAATCTCTACCCCATGATTGTATCTTTGAATGCTTAAATGTTGAAAATGGTGGATCAAGGAAGAAGAGATCTTTCTTGCTCCAAAGGAATGTCCACAATGGTTTGTCCACAAAAATCCTTGATATCAACAATGTCTTGATCTTCTATATCATCCTCTTGCAATCTTGCATCATCAATTCATCATCGCTTGCTTGCTTGAAGTTGCTTGATGAATACTTGGTGTTTTAAATGAAGGCAAAAGAGAGTCCTTATATAGAGATTTGAAGGCAAGGCTCCTTGGGCAATTTAAGGGCCCATAATTCAAATTTCACCTTGAATTATGGTCCAATCACAATAACCAACTAAGGAGGGAAAATAATTAAATGAATTTGAATTAAAAACCTTCCGCATTCAGATCCAGAGGCCTGACATTAATTTCACGTCGGGTTCACCAAAATGTAGGATGGAAAATATGATGGATAGGTAGGGATTTTAACAATGCACCTAATAGAGGCCCTAAACCAACATTATTGAGATTAATACATATAAATTGATATAAAAAGTGATGTAAATCTGAAAAAGCTTATAAAGAATACTAAAATTAAATAAGATGAAATACATACCTCATAATAAAGCTGATCTAGAAATACCTATTTTTTGGTGTCTGTAATGGGTTTCGGGAAATTCTACAACCAAATCCAAGACAGGAAAATAGAGACAGGGAAAACCTAGAAAGATTTTTCTTTTCTAAGAAAGGTCGACCTTGACCCAGATATAGGGGTAAGATCTTACCCTGGGGCACAATGTTACCCCTTTATGTCGACCTTGACATGCACTATTCCAATAGAAAATTTGTTCATGGATCCCAAAAGTTTGTCGAAAAGGGTACTCAGATCTGCTCTACAACTCTTGAAATAATGACTGTAGATATCTAAAAATGTTGTTTTAGGGTGGCTATATAGGGTTTTTCCTTAGTCAAACCCCCATTTTGGTGATCTTCACCTCCACGAATAACCGAATGTAATAGAATGTGTGTGTGTATTGAATGTGCAATGCCAAGATCTTATCCTCTAGATTAAAAACCCTAGCATGAATTGAAATGAGAAAGCAATGCATAGATTTTAATATGATAAAGAAAGCATACCAAGCCTCCAAGGCTAAAGTACTCCTACCAAACTCACAATCTATAATTGCTACCCCATCATTGTATCTTTGAATGCTTGAATGTTGAAAATGGCGGATCAAGGAAGAAGAGATCTTTCTTGCTCCAAAGGAATTTCCACAATGGTTTGTCCACAAAAATGCTCGATATTAACAATGTCTTGATCTTCTATATCATCCTCTTGCAATCTTGCATCATCACTTCATTGTCGCTTGCTTGCTTGAAGTTACTTGATGAATACTTGGTGTCTAAATGAAGGCAAAAGAGAGTCTTTATATAGAGATTTGAAGGCAAGGCTCCTCGGGCAATGTAAGGGCCCATAATTCAAATTTCACCTCAAATTATGGTCCAATCACAATAACCAACTAAGGAGGGAAAATAATTAAATGGATTTGAATTAAAACCCTTCTGCATTTGGATTCGGAGGCCCATCATTAATTTTGGGGCCCACTAGGACCACAATTTGAAAAGGGGGACCAAAACCCAGCAGGGGTCAATGTCGACCTCAACCTTGACCTAGATTAGGGTTGACCTTGACCTTGACCCAAAGGTTCAGGCCCAGTCAAATTTTGAAATAAGAAGTCTTGGGTTCGGCCAAAGACTTGGAAATGGTGAGAAAATAGGGCAGAGTGCCGGAAAAGGGCACAAAGACCTAGAATGAATGTGATGAGGACTAGGAGGACCAATACCAAGATCCTACCTAGAAAATAGAGCCATAGAGAAGGGAAATCAAGGAGAATCCTTGGGATCCTAACCCTAATTCACTTAGAAATGAGGAACCAAGTGCAAATGCATCCTAAATGCAAATCTATCATGAAAAATGCACTAAATGAGGGTGCTAAACCTATCAAGATGGAAGTGATTCCATTTTAAGATGATACAAGAAGAATAAACAAAGGAAATTGAAGCACATGAAAGATCTTTGAGAGTGATTGAAGCTTATAAATCAAAATATGTCTCTCAATTGGATTTTTACTCCTTAATTAGCAAATCTTTGATAAATTTTGAAAAGGGAATTTTAAATGTGTTGATTTTCTTCATGTTTGCCTTGCTTGTGATGGACTAATGTTTGTGAAAGGGGATGCTTAGGAGCTAGAACTCTAGCCACTGGGTGAGTAAAATGCAAATAAATAAAATAAAAAATGTGCCTAGTCATTGCTAGCTTCGAAAAGGTATACGTAAACCCTAAGTTTTTTCTTAGATTGTGACATTTTAAATTCCAAAATCTAGCATAAATAGGGGACCTATTATTGTTTGTTGGATTTGTTAGTAGGCCTATACTCTTTACTTCTTTTATTCAATCAATATGCCAAACGTATCGAGTCCTTCAATAGAAAGAAAGGTCAAGTAATGGACCAAACACTAAATTAAGCCTCCTTGTTTATGGATGAAAGTGCTAGGTATATGCTCTTCACACTTCGGGTGAATAAAAAATCCAACCACACTCTACTCCCCCTAGATTAAGAGGCTTGGAATGAACATTGTTAACTGTCTTTGGAAGTGAAAAGGTAGTAGAGATGTTCTCTTCACATTTTGGTGAATCAAATTTGTAGACCTACTTGATCATTTCATTTCATTGCTTTCATTGCACATGTTAGAGCTTTAGTGGGTCCACCTCCTGAGAACATGCCTTAACAAGGTCAGTAAGAGGGACAACCCAAAGTGGGAACAAGGTGAATCCAACCTATTCCACCCACTATAAATAAAGACCTCAGCTAAGTTGAAAGAATTAGAGGGAAAAAATATCAAATGCCTAGACTCGTAGGGTTGTAGGCCTAATCATGGGTGCACGACTAAATGTTCCTTGTATGATTCATTTTATATTTTTCTTTGGAACCCAAACTAAAATGCCAAATTAAACTACTGATGCAGGAGCATCCTAGGTGTAAGAGCAATCTTGCATCACCCAAAAATATTTTTGGTTTCTTTTCAATAAGGGTTATCTTGTGCAGAGCTACTATTTTGGGAAATTTACTATTTTTAGTAAGTTTTCTATTTGAGCTCAGAATGGTCTATTTTCTTTCCTGGAGGTTCATTTTGGTCATATCAGCTTGCCAGTAAAGTTTCATTGCCAGATCAAGTGTAGTTTTGAAGATATTGAAATTTTTTGGTATTGGCAGCAGGGTACAGAAACTTCAAACTCAATTTTGAAGGCTTTAGAGGCCCTGGATGAGGTCAAAACTTTGGTTGAATGAAGCTTGCTTGATTTAGGTGTTGTAGAGCACTTCATGCCCTTTCCGAAATGGGGTCATAATAGTCAATCGGGTCAACGGGTGATGACTTATGGCCTTCGGAAGTTGGGTCACCTGAAATGGTGGAAAATGATTTTCCTTCAAAAATTTTGTTTGGGTTTCAAAAGTTGTTTTGAGCCGACTTTGATGTAATAAATTGTAAAATAAAATAATTCTAAGTTTGGTCGGCCTTATTGGCTAAAATTTTGGAACCTTCCCAGGCGGTGGAAAGTTGCCTATATAAGGAAGGTTGTAGTGTTGTCTTAGGTAGTTCGAGGTGGATCTGGGTAATGATTCGAGGCTTTGTCCTATAGAATATTGTAAGGGGAATGCTCATGTGGCTTTGCATATTGTAATTCTAAAAAATTGTAATTCCACATTTGTGGAGATAATAAGAAACCCATTTTTTGTTCTTGCAAATTGTTGTTTCTCTATTTCTGTATGTGTTTGTGGTATTAAGGGGAGCACCCTTCATCAACTACCAATCCCTACCTTTAGAGCCATGTTAAATACCAAATTTTACCTTAGGTAGATTGCATGAAGTAGCTTATTGTGCAAGACCTTTGTAAATGATGTTGGAGCATCCTGGGTATAAGGGCAATCTTGCATCACCCAAAAATACTTTTGGTTTATTTTTCAACAAGGGTTATCTTGTGTAGAGCTTCTATTTATGGAAACTTACTATTTTTAGTAAGTTGGTCATACGAGCTTAGAATGTTGTGATTTCATAGGTGGAGGTTCACTTTGGTCATATTAGCCTGCTAGTAAAGTTTCATTGCTAGATCGAGTCTAGTTTTGAAGATATTAAAAAAAAATGGTATTAGCAGTAGGGTACAGAAACTTTGAACTCAGTTTTGAAGGCTTTAGAGGCCCTAAATGGGGTCAAAAATTTGGTTGAATAGAACTTGCACAAATCAAGTGTTGTAGAGCACTTTGCGCCATTTCCAAAATGGGGTCATAATAGTCAATCGGGTCAATGGGTGATGACTTATGGTCTCCAGAAGTTGGGCCACCTGAAATAGAAGAATGAATTTCCTTCAAAATTTCTTTTTGAGTCTTGGAAGTTGTTTGAGCCGACTCTAATGTAATAAAAATGAAAATAAAATAATTATAAGGTTGGTCGGCCTTAAGGGCTAAAGTTTCTAGAACCTTCCCAAGTGGTGGAATATTGCCTATTTAAGGAATGTTCGTAGTGTTGTCTAAGGCAGTCCAGAGTAGTTCTGGGTAATGATTTGAGGCTTTGGCCTACATAATATTGTAAGGAAAATGCCCATGTGGCTTTACATATTGTAAATCTAAATTTTTTAATTCCACACTTGTGGAAATAATAAGAAGCCCATTTTCTATTCTTGCAAATCATTGTTGTTTCTCTTTTTTTTTTAATGTGTTTGTGTTATTAAGGGGAGCACCCTTCATCAAGTGGTACCAGAGCACCCTACATTAGTAAACATTCTCAAACATTCAACTCTATGTGTAGGGGTTAGAATTGAAAACCATTATTTTTGTGCTTGTTGTGCTTGAAGGTCTATGATTACAAAAAATAAAAAATCCATTAAAATCCAAAAAAATCAATTAAAAAATCTTTAAAATTTACAAATTTGCAAACTATCCAATCAAATAGAGCATACAAACAATCAAATAGCACGTACAAACATTTCTATAATGCGTACAATTAGTGAAATAGCACGTACAAACATTTTTGAAGTGCATACAAATAATCAAATAATGCGTACAAGCATTTTAATAGCATTTACAAAAATTCAAATAACTCTTCAATTAAGACCAAACAATGCTTTGAATTCACCATAATAGCACTTATTAGCATTTAAATGATGTGTATAAACTGAGAGAGCCAAATAGGGGACACTTTCCAAACTTATCAAACAAATCTAATATCATTTTTAGATACCCTTTATGGAGTTCTACTTGTTCAACTCAAGAATCTGTTCAAATCTCTAAAAATTTAGATTATCAAGAAAATTCCAAGGGATATGCTCTTCACAAAAATCCAAGACATGGAGAAAGAAAAGGATTCATCATGAAAAAAATCCTTATTAATATCAATGTTTCCTTTTCTTTGTGATCATAATTCTCCATCCATGTCTTCATCTTCTTTAAACAAAAAGACTGCTTCAAAATCTCACATTAAGTGCATCTTTGATCAAGAAGAACATCATAAACATCCTATCTTTGATCAAGAACATCTTAATGATAACCCAATCTTTGATCATGAACCTATTTCACCATCTCTAGAGAATCCAATATTTGATCAAGCCAATCAAGAGGAATTAGTCATGTCTCAAAAATCATCATCACAATAAATTGAACAACAAACAAAAGAAAACAACAACAACACCACCAATAAATCAGATTCTCATGGTCTTGAATTCCACATGTCTTTGGTGAAGACAAGTACATCCAAATGTCCATTGGATAGATCATTTAATCCTTTGGGGCAATCATACAAATCAACTTTGGAAGAACTTCTAAAAAATAATCTCATCATGTTGCCTCAAATCACTTCATGTAGTTTTATCTTTTTGAGAAACTATTGTGCATATCATAGACATAACAAACATGAAACTTCAGATTACACAGAATTGTAACACAAGATCCAAGATCTCATTGATGGTGATATAATTGAAGTGCAAAATCCTAATGGGCCATCTAATAAAGAACAAGATGTTACTCTCAAGCAAGATCTAACTCATGAACCTATGTCTAGTAATTTTTCTCATGCAGCCTCTACTTCTTCCACCATTCCTCCATCTCTTAAAGCAACAAAGCTATCCAAGATTTCTCTATCAAACAAAGAACCTAATGCTTTTCATGCTAATTGGTGAGGCATATTTATGCCATTTTTTAGAAACCCTAGGATAGTTTTTTGAAATTTCATGTTCTTTGTTGTCATTGTACTTTACTACAGACCTATATGCTCTTTTTATGTTATTATGTGGCATGATGCCACTAAGACATCCAGTTTGGTTTAAGCTTTAAATATGCAAACTTGGATATTAATGCTATATTACTTATGGTAGATCTATGGTTATGTTATTATGGGTAGTTAGTTGTTTAAATATGAATGAATGTGTGTGTGTTTTGGTGAAACAATACCTTGGATGTCTTGATTCTAACATTTAAGTGTAGATCATATTTAGCAAATGAAGGATTGACTAGGTGAACATGCTTGTGCGCTAGATACCTCAACCCAGTCATGCAAAAAAATCAATTGGTGGAGACGTTAATGCAACTCCAGTGATGGTTTTAGGATGATCAAGGTGGCAGCAGCTGAGCATAGACCGAGTTGAAGAGTTATGAATTTCCCTAAAGAAAATCTAGGAAGAAGTGGGAAGCTAGATCTATTCTTCCTCTGTCGAGACACAGTTCTTTCCTTCTTTTTGGATATATTTTATTTCCTACTTTCTAGTTTCCTGTTTTATAGCTTATATCTTTGTAATAATGACTCTACCTATCGTGTAGCGTGAGTAGTTAGTTTTTAGATGTTTTTCTTTAAATAAAGCCCCGCTCTTGCATGAGAAGGAGGGCATTATTAATTATTTGAGTTATAGTTTCATTTTGTTGTTTTCCAACTTTCAAGAATCTTTGTACTATGTTTTTCAATGAATGAATGAATGAAGTGTTGAGATTTAGTTCTGTGTAATTAAGTTTTGGATACTCATCCAAGGGGGCCCACTTGGTGAGGAATCCACCTTAGATTCATTTCATGTAGTTTCAATTCCTACATCTTATTATTTCAATTCTGGTGTTGAACTGTTCCTGCAGCCAAAGTGACAGAATAGATGAAACATGGTAGTTTAGTTTGCAAGTCTATGTTCCTTCAACATCTTTACTTTTGTAGTTTCCATTCCAAAATTTACTACATGCAGTTGTAGATTAAGCTTTCCTTTCAAGTATTTGTTTCTTGCATCGATAGAATAGTTTCCTTTCAACGTTTGTTTCTTGCAGCAACTATAGGAAAGTGTAGTCTGAGTCAGCCTTTGGTGCATATATCTTTTTGGCCCATTTCAAGTAACATGTCCCTGGTTTCATAAATTAAATGAGTTTTTATGAGGAGAATAGTTGTTTGGTAGGATTTCCAATCCCTGAGTTCTGGTGAAAGCCTAGTTTGGTGAAAAGCTAGTTTTTGAATCCTTTTAAAAAGCCAATCATTTTTGGCATTGTTGTCGGGGACGGTGTCAAATTGAGTTCTAACTCAACCATTCTTAGAAATTTCCTTCGTTTATGCTTTCATTTCTTTCTTTAAGTAGAATAGACTTTACTTTGAGATTTACCGCATACCTGCACAATTCTACACTAGTTACATTTATAGAAGAAGAAGAGACGCTCTAGGACGGTACTTGCCAAATCAACCCAACAATCAACTAGGAGAAATCTTTGGGCCACTAGAAGAAGACTAGTTCATTGATGTAATTGTAGACCTTCCTGACACCGCATCATCATTTGCATCCTCTGAAGGTGAACTCCATGGCTACTTTCTCACTGAAGAACCATTTGACCTAAATCCATTCGCTGAAGCCTTGGCCTATCTAAGATTTCAACATCCCGATCCTCCATGAGAAGAAAACCTATTGGCTTTAGTTGTCTACCGACCCTAGGATCAACCTCAAAATCCTCCAAGGATGAAAAATCCTACTACATTTCCATTTCCTATTTCTAACTTGGGAGATAATAATAACCTCAAGAATATACCATCCTCTATTCTTCCCAAATTTTATGGTCTTGTTACAGAGGACCTAGATACCTTTCTCTTTGAGTTCAATATCCTCTTTAGGAGTTAAGACTACACCACTAATGCCCACATACTTAAACTCTTTCCCACAACTTTAAAATAGTCTGCATTATGATGGTTTATGGGCTTAGGACAAGATGTTGTACATAATTGAGATGAAATGAAGAGTGATTTCTTGCTTAAGTATAAGTAGTGTTGCAGAGGAAATGATATGCATGGAGATGACATTTTCAAGATGACACAAAAGGAGGATGAGAGCCTTGAAGATTATGTGTCAAGATTCTTGTTTAGCCTACAGAAGAACACTCAACATGAGCTTAATGAAGAATCCCAAAAATTTCTCTTCCTAAGGGATATTAATGATGGTTGCACAGAAGCCCTGAACCTAATGGTAGGAGGTGATATCACCCAATCTACATGGGATAATAATAAGAAGATATGCCTCAAATACTCCAGAGCTATTATTAAAAAGGGCCGAGGATATAGGTCCACTTTGGGAAAGACAAATAGTGCCAGAGCTTCTTGGGCAGAGATAACTCATCTCTTGTCTAATTTCAAGAAGGACATCATTAACAACATGGCAACCCAGCTGGACACTATGTAGGCAAAAAAGAAACATGAAAGGTCGAAGCTATTTTGGCTGAGTTATGACCCCATTGTTGACAGAAGAAGAGAGATTGTCGGTGCAAGTTAGTTTCTAATATGGAGACTACTCAACTTTCCACTGATTTCAAGACAATAGAAGGAGATGATGAGCAAGTATTCTTCATTGCATAATGAAGACTATGGGCACAAAGACAAGGTATGCATCAAGACCCTCTTTTATTTAATAGTCCATTTTACAATAATAAATGGAAACCTCCTATGAATTATCAATCTCCTCCCTGGAATAATCTTCAACATCAGTGGCCAAATTACCCTAATCCTTAGTGGAAAAATCCTCAAGGGAATTGGCAACAAACCCAAGGGGCATGGAAACCACCATAGGGTAATTGGCAATAGAATCAACAATGGTGAGGAGGTCAGCAATGGCCAAAGCAACCACAAGGGTTCCTGCAACCACCTCCATAGTAGGAGGAACATATGTCGCCTGCTACAGCCACTACTCCACCTCCAACGCCTACTCAGCTTCCTACCCAGCCACAACCAAATCCTAATAATAGGCCCCAAGAACCTCAGAAAAATGTTTATGCCATTGATCCAACTCAGTATCCTACCTATGCTATTACTATTAATGATATACATTTACAATTTGGCACTACTCTACCTACTCTTACTCCTATTATCACAAAAGTATCCTTAGAAGGGCCCAATACTCTGACAGAGCCATCTACCACTCCAGTAGGCCAAACTGCAATACTAAGTAAAGTCCAACAAGCTACTCCTCCATTTCCACAAAGGTTGCAAAATGAAAATCCCAAGCCTACTGAAGATGTAGCCTTTGATATCCTTGACCAACTCAAGAACATTAGTGTTCAAATCCCCCTATTCCATGCAATCAAGGATGTCCCAACATATGGAAAGGCTATCAAAGAAGCTTGTTTTAAGAAGCCTGGCCGAAATAGAAAGGATCTTCAGACTGTTCATGTCTTGGGGAAACTTGTAGATATCATGATCGACAAAATAACTATCTTAGAATATTCTGACCCTGGAAGCCCAATTTTTTAGGTTACTATTAATGGGACAACCATTAAAAATTATTTGATAGATTTAGGAGTTGTTATAAATATTATGAATAAAGATATCATGCAATGACTTAGCATCACCAACCTAAAGACTATACCCACTGTCATGTAGCTTGTAGATAGTTCCACAATAAAACCTGATGGGATGATAAAAGATATAGTTGTAAATCTGGAATCCTGGTCATATCCTATTGACTTTATGATACTTTCACCAAAAGCCACATTGGGTGGATACCTAATCATTCTTGGTCGGCCCTGGTTAGCAACTATTGATGCATATATAGGATATTGTTTAGGAGATATGACCATCTTTGATGGTCAGCATACCAAGATGTTAGCCTTATATCCACCTACCCAACCACAAATGGAATTGGCTTCACCAATCTAGCCAGCTATAGGAGAAAAATTTGAGGTAGTTAATTCAATAACACAGTTAATGATGTTAAAAAAGACCCTTTCCTACAACTTCAAGAAGAAGACACAGTGATCACAAACATTCTACAAAATTAGTATCGATCAAGTTTACATCCCATGGAATGTTTATCTTCTCATCACTGTTCCCTGTAGCCATTGCATCCTAATTGCAAATTGTCTCTGTCTCCTGCAACCAAACAACTCTACCAACAATTGCTTCCCCATTAGATCCAAGTACCCTCATTAATAGATGCTTCTATGGTGGAGTTAACCAAACAATTAGAAGTCTCTCATGGACACTGCTTAAATATTAATAGTTAGTTTACCCCTAGCAACAAACATCTTTAGCCAAACTCTTGAAATACCATACCACAACTTTTTCCTAGGATTATGCAGACATGAAAGGCTTGGACCCCAATGTTATTCTTAACCAGTTACTCTTGACCTTCTTGTTTTGCCTGGCTATTGATCCTTTATGTCCTTCACCTTTGTGACCATATCTCTTCTCTTAGAATATATCTCTCTTCTCTATATATTCAACAACTCTTCTTTTGTGTCTTATGACCTGTTATTTATAACAAATCAATCTTAATATTAAAACCTAACTCATAGAACTATCAGGCTATAAAATCAACCATAAATCATGAAGAAAAAAGCTTTGCAAGATGATCTTTGAGTTTACCTTGAAACAACCACATAGAAATAAAACTAACTCCTATTAAAAATCTAACTCCAGTTCTAAACGGTGGATGCTCCACATATTTTGGTTTTAACTTAAATAGCTCCACATACACCAGTGTGAATTGATGTGCTATTGACCGGTATTAATATCATACTAAGTTGTCTATATAATAAGACTCTTATACTTGGTGCATATCCTTTTCTACTTGGTCTACCAATACCTATGCTCTATTTGGTCTACCGGTTGCCTTTTTATGAGTATGAATGGTCTACCCATTTACTGGTGGGATTGATGTTTTCTTTACACTTATCCAGTGACAATCTTAAATATGCTAACACCCAAATAGTGTACTCATAGGATATACCTGAAAGAAGACAAACCCCCTATTAGGCAATTCTAAAGGCATGTTAATCCTGCATTAAGAGAGATAGTCAAGGCCAAGTTGCAGAAACTACTTAATGCTGGTTTTATCTATCCTATCTCAGATAGCCAGTGGGTCTCCCCATTAGTTATAGCTCCCAAAAAAGGAGGAAAGTGGAGGGTATGTGTTGAGTATAGAGAGTTCAATAATGCAACCAAAAAGGATCACTTCCCTCTACCATTCATTGACCAAGTCTTAGACTCCTTAGCAGGTAAGAAGTATTTCTCTTTTCTAGATGGGTACAGTGGATACAACCAAATCAAGATTTTTCTTGAAGAACAAGAAAAGACCACATTCACCTACCCATGGAGAACATTTTCCTCCCCAGTCTTACTCTTTGGCCTCTATAATGCTCCAACAACCTTTCAAAGGGAAGTCATCAGTATTTTTGTTGATATCTCTCATGATTGCATGGAGATCTATATGGATGACTTTACTACATATGGGGAAACCTATGAGAAGGCACTAAAAAACTTGGGCAAAGTTCTTAAAAGGTGTGAAGAACATAATTTATCCCTGAACAACAAAAATTATTTCATGATGATGCAAGAGGGGATCATACTGAGACATTACATTACTGTTGTTGGCATCCAGGTAGATCCTACTAAGATAGGAGTCATTATGAATTTTCCCACACCAACAAAACAAAAGGATGTTCAAAGTTTCCTAGGACATGCTGATTACTACAGAAGGTTTATTAAAGACTTCAGTAAAATGGCAAGCCCCGTGCATTCTTTTCTCACAAAGGATCTTGAATTTGTATGGACACATCTTGTAACAAGGCTTTCCAGTAGCTAACATGTGTTCTTACTCAGGCTCCCATTCTAAGGGGTCCCAATTGGGAACTGTCATTCCATATTCATACTAATGCTTCTGATCATGTTGTGGGAGCTATTTTAGGGTAGAAAGAAGGTACTATCAAACATACCATCTATTTTATGAGAAAAAATTTCCAGGGACCTTAGCTTAACTACATAGTTACTGAGATGGAACTCCTAGTTGTCATCTATGCTCTCAATAAGTTCTATCACTACATTACTAGTTACCAGATATTTGTGCACACTAACCATGCAACCATAAAATATTTGGCTAACAAACCTACTATCACAATGAGGCTAGCTAGATGGCTTCTGCTGCTACAAGAATTTGACATCACAATAATGGATAAACTAGGCAAATCCAATGTAGTAGCTGATTTCTTATCATGATTGTAGAATATAGATGATTCACAAGTTATTGATGACAACTTTCCTAATGATCACCTATTTTCCATTTCAACCAATACCCCCCGGTATGCGGACATTGCTAGCTACTTAGTCTCTTAGTAGGTACCTCCACACTTTTCACCAAAAGAAAAGAGGGTTTTAATAGAAAAAACCTTTAATTTCTCTTGGATTGCCAATTGTCTATTTTATACCAGACTTGATCAGATTATGAGGAGATGTGTTAGAGAATATGAAACCTATGACATCTTACATGCTTTCCATGATGAACCCTATGGAGGACATTTTGTAGTCAAACGAACAACAATGAAGGTTCTAACCACTGGTTACTACTAACCAACATTGCATACAGATGCAACCAACTATACAAGGAAGTGTGATAGATTCTAATGGATGGGCATGCTAACAAAATTAGACAAAATGCCTCTCTTCCCTCAAGTGGTAGTTACTCCATTTGATAAATAAGGATTGGATTTTTTAGGACCCATCAATCCACCATTCAATGACAACTCCTATATCCTGGTTTGTATAGATTATGTGACTAAGTGGGTAGAAGTTCGAGCTATGAAACATGCTAGAGACAACAAATTTATTGAGTTCTTGTATGAGGATATTTTTACAAGGTATGGTGTACGATCTCAGTTCACCTCAACTTTGATCACTACCTTGATAAATGAATACAATATTTGCCACAAAAAGTCCAACCCATATCATCCCCAAGTGAATGGTCAAGAAGAGATCACTAACAGGGAGATTGAGGCAATCTTGACTAAAACAGTACAGATCCACAAGAAGGACTAAAGTAGCTAGTTACAAGAAGTTGTTTGGGCATACAGTACAATGTGGAAAATAACAACCAGATTCACACCTTTTGAGTTGGTGTATGGAAAGTTTGTTATGATGCCCATCAAATTTGAACATAAAAAATTATTTACAACATTACAGCTCAACTTATATCTCCCTACAGCTCAACGCGACAAGATCATGCAGCTCAATAACCTGGATGAGATGAGAAAAGAAGCCTCACAACAAGCAAAGATGGTATAGTTACTATGAAAGAAGTGGCACTATTCACACATTCAGAATAAAAGGTTCATTCCTAGTGACTGAGCTCTCCTTTATGATTCACAGTTTCAAGAAACTCAAGTTGTCTAAAATCAACCCTGTACATTTCAAGTTATTGGTCAATGGCCACAAACTTCATCTGTACCATAAACCAACCACAAAGGCCAAGTTCTTGTTGCACTTTGAGATTTCTCCTATCACAACTGGACCTCCTACAGCTGATAAACCTCTTGTAGCTGATAATCTTACTACAACTAATGAACCCCTTACAGTTCATGGACCTCCTATAGCCAAAGTCTTTCTTGTAGCTAAACGAGATAGCCTTTCACTCCATTCATCTCTTTAAAACTATGCAATGCATTCATAATAAATTTTCTATTTCCCACATAAACCATCCTAGTCCATAAAAAATAAAATAAACAAAAAAAAGCATCATTTCATGTCACATCACCTTTTCTCTCTCCTATCTCACTCATTCATCCACATCATCATTACTTGCGGCTTAACTTTTCTTGGCCTACATCAACAAATCTTTCTGAATTTAGGCATTCATTGGTTATTAAATCCCAGGTACATATAGACATTCATTATTTTAAGATCTTACTTATTTTTGCATGATTATAGATTAAGTTGTAATTAATATAGCATTTATTCAAGCGTCATCATACTTTTCAAGCATGCATGTGAGGACACCTACCACCTTTTTTGTAGGGTAGTCTGTTAAGTTGCACTATCATTAATGACCCTTGCTCACTCTTGTCATTATTCTTTAAACATATTGTACTTTGTCATTAGTCTGTAGTCATCCTAGAAAACTGATGTGACAATCCCTGTATGCAAGCCTTTCTTATCGACACTATTTTTTAAGCTAACCTCGATCATAATTCTTAGCAATAACTTTGTAGAAACATGCCTTAGCAATTAAAAAAAATTCTAGAGCTCTTAGCAATAGAAGAAATTTAGTCCAACTACAATGAAATGGAGCTGAAAACAGACTAGTGTTTGAAGGGCAAGTTTATTTTGAAAAGCATTTGGCATTCAAAGGATTGGTATTCTTGGGGTTGAAAGTTATCAGGGTTAGGAGTTTTTGCATCTATAGAATGGGAGGGCCCCTTATCAGACATAAGTTAGCTAATCACTGATCCTTGTTACAGGACCAGAGGAGTGTGCATACATTTAATAATGTAGGGTGGCTCACTTATTTTGTTCAATTTAATGGATATGAAGAAACAATATCGATGGAGTTCCTCATAACTCTAAGCAATGGAGTAGCCCAAGTTAAGGGCTTGAGAATTAATGCCATTAAATCCAAGATTGTGAAAGTCTCAAGGATTCCCACTATTGGTGAAGCATTTCCTCACGGTCATGATGTGAGGATGGCCCAAGCAGAATTTACTCTACCTACATACCCAAGATTGGAGGCAAGAAAGCAAGGTGTGAAGAGACTTTCTCTTCCAGGTGAATACCCATAGCTGACAGTTCATATCATCATGTATTTAACCTGTGAAGGATGGTTTTCCTTCTTGCATGCAGTCCATTTTAAATTACTAAGCCATTTGTGGCATGGACATCTTATGAATGTTCCAAATTTTCTATATTTCTTGTTAAATTTAAGTTTCGAAGAAGTAAAAAAGGGATGATAGAATGCCACAACTCACCATGGGTTAATTAAACTCCTAGTAGAAAGGTCTATACAAGATGTATCTCCCATGAATTTAGATGAATTTGTTATGGTACGTCACATCCAATTAAATGGTGAGGCACCCAATCAAGTAATTCAAGAAGAACAGGGGAATGTCCCTGAGGTAAATGTTACCCCAGAAATGACCACATCTTTAGTTCAGGATGTCTCTTCTCCAAACCCTTCTCCTTCACAAGAAGAAAAATAAATTAGTGCATATGAAGATCCAAACCCTAGTATGGAGGAAGGTAAAACATAGACTCTTGCGGCCTCCCAAACTCATGTTGAAGAACAAAGCACCCAACATATAGACAAGGGAAAAGGAAAAGTATCATAAGATGTCTTTGAAGAGGAAGTGACAATAACTCCTAAACCCAATCCTTTGGGTTCAAACAAGAGAAGGAATAAAGATGATACTCATGTGTTTCATGCAGACACCTTTTCCAAAAAGAAAAAATCCTCACAAAAGTGTCCTACAACCTTAGTGGAGACTCCACTGAGAAGTGTTTGTCTAAACACTAGAAAATCAAGAATTTCAGACACACCTACAAGGACTAGTCATGAAAATATTCTTGAAGTTCCTGTAGAGGAACCATTATCACAAGGACCATTATCAGAAGAACCAAGAAAAGATAGTCCACCTTGGGATTTTTAGGAAGAAATGAGGGAAGTTCCTATGGCCACTTATTCAGAGGAGACAAAAAAAAAAGGGAAGTGATAATGTGTCGGCTCTTCATCAGGAGGAATTTCAAAGGGATGATGCCCTAGGTGCTACTATTCTAGAATATTGGTCAAATGGTATTTTGTGAAAAGGATCAAGGGAAGAAAGAAGTAGGGCAAGGACCATTTGAAGAGAAAGAAAAGGTAACCCTTAAAACTATCTCCATTGATTACTATAATCAAATGCAATATGAAAAGGAAATGTGGGAGATAGAGAGAAATGAATTAAAATGAGAAATTGTTAAACAAAAACAAGAGGTAAAAAATGTGCAAAACAGATTAGATACAGTTTATGAATCAATTCCTCAGATCATGGAATGTCGGCCACTCCCACGGGTGTACATATCATGCTTGGAAAAATAATTCCTTATGTTCAAACTAATTAGGATCATCTGGGACCTTGACCCTAGGATAGCTTCCCTAGAAGACATTGTGGTTACTTATGAAGGTGCCCCTGATTCCATTACGAATCTACTCTATGAATTTTATTTACATAACTATAATGTTCCTTCAATAACTGATTGGAATCCCTTGCTATTCATTGGAGATATACATCTACCAGCACTAATGTGATGGGAACAAAATGAAGTAACTTATGGGGAACAATTAAGAAAATACAGGGAAAAAGAATTGTAAATTACCTTACCCCTGCAACCTAAGAATGGAAAACCCAAACACATGTACTATGATTGGTTACATATTGCCTATGGGTTTCATGAAAACAACATAGAGCCAAAATAATGCAAAATAGGGAACATGTTTATACAGATTTTGAGAGACTCTCCTTGCGGGATGGACAAACAGAAGTAGAGGGCCTTATATAGAGATGGAACATATTGACATGGGTGTTAAAGAAGGTTGAACCACATAGCCTTATCAATTTTAGAGCTGCCATACAATGGGTTCACTGGTATAAACAATTAGGATGACAAGAAAGACCATAGTTATGGCTTTCCCTCACCTTCCATCCTCTAATCCTCCTGTGGTCATTGTATAGTTGCATAGATAATGAGGTAGATGAGTAATTGGAGGCAAGCATGAAAAGTAAGATGGAGCACATTAATGGCTTCTATTGACATCTGACCAGATCCAATGGAGGAGAAACTACTGAGGGAGATCTTTGAATACTTGCTAAGATCAGGAATGTGTTTGTGCCTGGGGACCAACACTAGGTCTCGTAGGGGGCAAAAATGATGAGGCATATTTATGCCATCTTTTAGAAACCCTATTATAGTTTTTGAAAGTTCATGTTCTTTGTTGTCATTGCACTTTACTATAAACCTATATGCTCTTTTTATGTTATTATGTGGCATGCTTCCATGAAGACATCCAGTCTGGTTTAAGCTTTAAACATGCAAACTTGGATATTAATGCTATATTACTTATGTTGGATCTATGGTTATGTTCTTATGGGTAGTTAGATGTTTAAATATGAATGAATGTGTGCATGTTTTGGTGAAACATTACCTTGGATGTCTTGATTCTAACATTTAAGTACAAAGCATATTTAGCAAATGAAGGATTGACCAGGTGAATGTGCCCGTGCACTAGATACCTCGATCCGGTCATGCAACAGACTTAATCGGTGGAGATGTTAATGCAACTCCAATGATGGTTTTAGGATGATCAAGGTGGTAGTAGCTTAACATAGACTGAGTTAGAGAGTTATGAATTTCCCTAAAGAAAATCTAGGAAGAAGTGGGAAACTAGATCTGTTCTTCCTCTGTCAAGACAATTCTTTCCTTATTTTTGGATATATTATGTTTCCTACTTTCTAGTTTCCTGTTTTATAGCTTCTAGCTTTGTAATAATGATTCTAGCTATCCTGTAGCATGATCATTTAGTTGTTAGATGTTTTTCTTTAAATAAAGCCCCGCTCTTGCATGAGAAGGAGGGCATTATCAGTTATTTGAGTTATAGTTTCATTATGTTATTTTCCATCTTTCAAGAATCTATGTACTATGTTTTTCAATGAACGAATGAATGAAGTGTTGAGATTTAGTTATGTGTAATTGAATTTTGGATACTCATCCAAGGGGGCCCACTTGGTGAGGAATCCACCTTAGTTAGAATCATTTCATGGTTCTCACATCTTGTTATTTCAATTTTGGTGTTGAACTGTTCCTACAACCAAAGTGGCAGAATACCAAAAACATGGTAGTTTAGTTTACAAGTCTTTATGTTCCTTCAACATCTTTACTTCTACAGTTTCCATTCTGGCATTTACTTCTTGCAGTTGTAGATTAAGCTTTCTTTTCAAGTATTTGTTTCCTGCAGCCATAGAATAGTTTCCTTTCAACGTTTGTTTCTTGAAAAAACTATAGGAAAGTGTGGTCTAAGTCCACCTTCGGTGCATATATCTTGCTGGCCCATTTCAAGTAACATATCCCTAGGTTGATAAATTAAATGAGTTTTTATGAGAAGAATAGTTGCTCGATTGGATGTCCAATCCCCAAGTTTTGGTGAAAGCCTAGTTTTTGAATCCCTTTAAAAATTCAATCATTAGCTATGTTTACTCTCAAGGCCTACCTCTAAAAGAGATCCAAGATAATCTACATCTTTCTAAAAACTTCTTTCATGCTTCAAAGGTTATATACCCCAAGCTCTCATGTGTTACAACACCTATCATGCATATTTAAAATGATCGATCATCTACCTTTCAAGAGTCCCTCATGCATATCCAAAATCCTACATTGTCCTTATAAGTGGCTACATGTCAAGAGACTAATCCTATATTTCATTAGGTCCTTATCCTATAGTTGACCAAAGTCCCATACCCCAAGAATACCATAATGATCCCTTCATACTCTTCCATTTTTTTTAAGAAGATACCTTTCCACAACAAGAGTTCCATATTCCTTCACCTCCTATATCTCATCCACCTCCTAAGAAAGATCAAGATATTCCTTTCATCTCTAATGAACTTATTAAAAATCAAAAGAAAAATACTCTTCCTATGCTATCCAAAGATCCTCGTCAAGATTAGAGTATCCCCTCATTCCCTTGTTATAGTCCTCCATATCCACCTCAAAAATCTCCCATTCTTCCCAATCATTGGCATAAGAATAAATCCACTCAAGCTTCAACTTCTCCTATCAAAATTGCTCTTATGAAAGCTACTCATAAGCTTATTGGTATATAGATAAATCCTAAAGATGAGAGCCTTGGCCATGCATCTCATAATAAAGATGTTGATATCCCTTCCACATCTCATTTACCTCCATTTGGACATAAGCATCTACCTTCTACATCTTCCTAATCCATCCTTAGTCCCTATATCACAAAATTGAAACCTTCATATCTTCCATCCATATTGGGTCCTTATATCCCTCCATAAACCTTGCCTCCCATCCCTATCTTGTCATCCACTTACCCAATTGTGTATCGAGATCAACAAAGACATGCATCCTTGAGAAAGTTACATACACCCTTCCATATGAACTAGCCATATCAACCTTATTCATCCACAATTCCCAAGTCTTTTGGAAGCAATTTGGATGTACAACATAAAAATAAGAAATTCAAGAATCCACTTATATATGAGATCACTATTCCAATCTAATTGACATGTGAATACAAAGAAAAAAGAGATATCCAAAATTGCAAAGGTTTATCAAGCAAATAAAAAAGTCAAAGAAAATGTGGATTCCTAAATCTATGATCGAAGAAATGCATTCTAAAGCATCCAAAAGAAAAGAATCAAAGACTACATGGATTCCCAAGTCTCTATTATAGGACTTGCACATAAAAGAGAAATCAAAGTTTGTTGGCATCAAGAGATGGTAACTAGTAAGTCTACTACCAGTACATGGCAATTAAAGTATTGGCATTGATTGGCAATAGAGGAAAGAGGAAAGAGGTGCTTTGTCATCTCAATCTAAGGTCTAAGGATCTAAGGAGAACATCAATGGTGGATCGGTATGTAAAGAGACTGGTTTGGCAACTGGTGATACTATGCAAGAAAGAAGAGACTATATCTGCTCATCAAAAGAAACTGGTCGCTAAGCAAAATGCATCGGCAGCCAAGGGAAGGATTCAACTGAGGACCGGGATACAACCGGTGTCAACTATGCAACCAAGGAAAAGGTGCAGCTAGTAAGCAGAGGAAGGAAAAGTGACAAGTCAAAGTTCTTACCTATTCACAACATGAGGATCTCAACCGATCAAGTGAAGACTTCAGTATGATAAGAAGAACCGGGGAAGTCATAGTCAACTATTTGTTTAACCAACTCTTTGATCGGGATTTACTGCACTAAATCCAAAAAACTTTGAGTTAACATGGTGATCAGTTTGAGGTGCGTTTAAAGGTTTTGAAGTAGAAGTATGTGGCTTTAAAATATGAAGTTATCTCATACAAAGGAAAGGTGATTGACATGCATCTATTATTTTCTTTGTAAAGCAGATAAAGCAAGGGCATGCATCATATGTTTCCTTAGTGAACTAATACTCCACTGGGTGATGAATATGAAGGAGATCTATATTAGGTCATGCATGAGTGGCACAATTAGGACAAGGACTCTATATATTCTTCTTCTTGTTAAGAATATAGGTTTCCCTCATTCTTCCAAAAGAAAAGAGTGAACCTGTACACTAAAGAAGCTAAGGTGAATAGAAAAGAGAAGAAAAGAGAGAAGAGTGTGCATAGAAGCACAATAGTAAAGGAGAACATACTAGCAGTAATCAATGATGTTTCTTAGTTGAGCATAATAGAGATCTTATTAGGCTATGCAAAGCCATTTGTAAAAGGTCAATCCCTCTATTGTTTTCTAACAATTACAATAGTTAAATCCTAGTATTTTGGGTGGACTTTAATAGGTCCCTTGTACTAAATCCCTTAACCGGGTGACATCTTTTCAGGTGTTCTAAGTCCTCTAACCAGGCAGGCACTAACTGACCTTATTGTATCAAATCCCTTAACTAGGTCGCATCTAATAGTGCGTTGTAATCCTTTAACATGGAAGGCTCCTAACAGGGCACACTTCAGAAGAGTGCAAAATTTGTGAGGTCTCCTCACACTATAGTTTTTACCCAATTTGGGTTTCCATGTGATAAATCTACTGTCACTTTGTGATTGATTGCTTGATGCTACTTTCATGCTTGAATCTATTTTGCTTGAAGTTATAAGTACATTTCATCATATTTATAAATGAAAGTTTTATAGGTGTTGATTCACCCCTCCCCTCTCAACATCGGTTAGGACTGTCAAAGTTAGCATCCAAGCTTCCAAATGATTTCACACCATCTTCTTCCAAACATCTTCCATCGTCTCCTTCATCCATTTTGTGTCCCTATGTCCCAAGATCTAGATTTTTCCCTTCATCAAAGCCTCAAGCTATCCAATCCATCTTCCCTTCATTGTTCCACTACTCTTCAAGGTGTGTGATGATGTTGATCTTGCCACCATTTCCACCTATCCCTACACAAGTATTTAAATATCCTATATATTATCCAACACCTACTTGCCATCTAGTCATACCCCTTAACCAATCCACACCTATACATGATTCTTATCCTTCCATCCACTATCCATTCATTACCCTTATCCAATCCATCACATAAATCCTTACTCACCATATCATTTTCTTACCATTACCCTATATGCATCTTTGAGAATACCTTTCAGTGGTCTTGGCCCATCATATCATACCTTTTCAAGGAGTATCCAAAGAGCATGAGGCTTGATTTTCTCCAAAAATAAAAAAAATACAAAAAAAAATGAAAAAGGGAAAAAGTGCCTTGGTGAAAACCTGGTAAACAGGCGCCTTGGTAGAAAAATAAAAAAGTGGATTCCCAACTCTCTATTATAGGATTTGCACACAAAAGAGAAATCAAATTTGGCATCCAATCTTCCAAATGCTTTCACTCCATCTTCTTCCAAAAATCTTCCATCATCTCCTTCATCCATTTTGGGTCCTTGTGTCCCAAGCTCCACATTCTTCCCTCCATCAAAGCCTAAAGCTATCCAATCCATTTTCCTCCATTATTCCACTACCCTTCAAGGTGTGTGTTGATGTTTATCTTACCACCATTTCCATGTATCCCTACACAATTCTTTCAATATCCTATCCATTATCCAACACCTACTTTCCATCCATTCATACCCCTTAATGAATCCACACCTATACATGATTCTTATCCTTCCATCCACTATCCATTCATCACCCTTATCCAGTCCATCACATAAATCCTTAGCCACCATATTGTTTCTTTACCATCACCCTATCAACATATTTGAACATACCTTTCAATATCCTTGGCTTGTCATATAATACCTTTTCAAAGAGTATCCTAAGAGCAAGAGGTTTGCGTTTCTCCAAAAATAAAAAAAATAATATTAAAAAGAGAAAAGTACCTTGGTGAAAACCTGGTAAACAAGCACCTTGGTAGCAAAAAAAAGGAAAAAAATATCAAAATGAAAAGAAAAGAAAAATAAAGAGATATAAATTCATCCTATTGTGAAAACCACTTCTTGTGGCACCTTGGACAAGTACCATGATGAAAGCCTAGAAAATAGGTGTCATGCATAATTCCTTCCTATTGCACTCTACACTTGGGGGCAAGTTCCATCAATTATCTACCATTTATCCTATCATATTTCCTTCTTTCATCTTTGATCTTGACAAGGTTGAACATATTCATGAGCATCATGTATCTTGACATTTGTTATCCTTTCCATCAACCTATTAAATGGTTGCATCCATGCTACCCTATCATGATCTTGCTTATCCCAAATCCACCTTCATTATTCCTAAGTAACCTTTCCATAATCCCCAAACCATCCACTCATAGCCTCCATCACCCCTTTATCATGATTGCGTGATCCTATCCATAACCTATCCAAATCGCCCCCTTGATCTTGATAAAAAAAAAGAATGTAAAAATGCAAAATTTGTTATCAAAAGTCTCTTGACATGTCCACTCTTTTGGACCACATGCTTGCATGATACCAAGTCATTATCCCATATGTTATCTTGCACCACATCATTGGCCTACATTGCGATATTCTTTTTTTCCCTTAGCTTGGGTAATCTTGAGGAGATTGTCCTTGAGGGTCACATTCACTCGCTTCCTCCATCATTGCGTATCTATTTCTGATCTATCAAATTGAAAATTCATCCCTCATGTCCTACATCTTGCTAGACATTGGGGGAAAACCAAGGTGATATTGTTTGAGAGAAGGTAATCTCTAAAATCTAAAAAGTGAAAAATGTTCTTTGAAAATCCAAAAATATCTAAAATATTTTAAAAATACAAAAAAAAATCTTAAAAAATCCAAAAATCCAAAAATCTTAAATAAACTCTCAAAATCTTCATGGTCCTCCGCAACATCTTTGCCAAATCAAATTGGGGGCACTAATCCAAACTCAATGAGCTTAGCAAAACAAACACAAGTTGACTCAAAATCATGGCATCAAAACCAAAAAACTATTACACTTGAACTTATTAATCAATATCACATTTCAAAACATCCAAACTCTTGATTAAAACACCAACATTTGACACATCAAATCTTCAAACAGAAAATCAAATCAAATCTAAAAAGCTTAAATGTAACTAAGGATAAAAAATGGATGAAGCTTCTGAAATATGGATCTACAAGCAAAGAGCAAAAATGTTCAAAGTGTTACTAAATTGTTGGAATCATATCTTTTAGCAAATCGATGATGTTTTTGATTGGATGAGCAATGATGAAGGCATGATATTTTCTTAAGTTCTACTTGAGTTCTTGTTAGGTTGATTCATAACAGTATGCAATCTCCTCCAATGACATGATCATCAAAGAATCATCGAGAAAATTTGCATATGAAAGGGATCAATTCTTTGTTTGTTTACTTGCAACATTAAAATATGTAAAAAAAGGTATTCATATCATCATGGTTGAGCCAGTGAGGGTTGTACCTATGTACTAGAATTTGTACCTTCATAGGGTTAGTATTGCAAATAATTGAATAAAATAACTAAATTACCACAAAGGAAGAGCTATTTTAACAAATGAAAATTAATTAAACACTCTATGGATCTCTAACTAGGGATGTTAATGGTGAATCTCTCAGCAAGCCTCCATTAATGACAGTCCTAGAATGAGAATAAATGATAAAGCAAGCTAAAATATTCAATTCCAAATTGAAATACTTAATTAACTTCTAAATTTTCCTTTCTAGCTCAAAATCTTAAGAGGTTTGATGCAATTCTCAGATTTGTGGATGAATTATGAGTGAATTATGCCTTTCTTTTATAGGATTTGGCAAGGGTAGGGGGTGTAGTTAGATTTGATCAAGGTTGAGTTGGGGTTAAGTCACTATTACATTTGAGGCAAAATTGTGATGACCATGTGTCAGATTAGCAACGCCTATTTGTTGAAACTTCGACAGATGTGTCTGTCAGCATTTTTGCATTGGAAATGGCAACGAAAGTGATAACTGTCGGTATTCTGACATTGATTCCTGTCGAAACAGGCCACATAAATAGGCATTTTTCTATGGGACCAATCTGTCAAAAAATGGTTCTTACGACGTTTCATCAGTTAGAAAAGTGATGGATATGCAGTAGATGTCCGATAGGAGAACCCATCAAATGTATAGCAGTCTTGTCACACAAATCTATCGGATTGGTGTTCTCTTTGATGGATTACCTATCAGAAATCTAACGGTTGTAATAAACTACCAACAGGACAATCCGTCGGACGTCTAGCACTTCTATTGGAATAAATTTAATACCTGTCAAAAAAATGATGGATGAGCATAGTAAAGATAACAAAGCTCAAGAGACCATCATAGTTGATTTACGTCTTTGGTCCACATACTAACAAAAACATTTTAGATTTCATTAGCTCATCAAATGAGGGGATTTGAAAGAATTTAATAGAATATTTTCATGATAACATATATTATTTAAGTTGGTGTTGCACAACTTTAAAGACTTCGCGCACTTGTATACTACAAGCACAGCCATAAAGAAACATCTCCTCCCATGGCCTATGGGAGGGGATGCTTCTTTATGGATATGCTTGATGTATATAAGTGCGCAAAGTAGATAAATTTGTTCACCATCAAACTAAAATAATATACGTTATACATTAAAATATCATCCATTAAATTCTTTCAAATCACCGCATTTGATGAGCTAACAAAAAGTAAAACTTTTTGTCAGTATATGGACCAAAGATGAAGACCAACTATGATGGTCTCTTGAGATCTGCTATCTTTAGTCCTAGCTACTAGGTAAGGGCTAATAGACTTATACATGTTGATCGTTGAGAATAATCACCGCCTTGCCTTTATGTACACTGCACAGTATCCAATATAAGAGAAGGCACAAAATATGAATGGATAAAAGAAATGAAAGATACAATAAAATTATCTTGTTGTTTACCTTCTCATAATTGATCCCAGTCTCGCAAAAGTAATTTTATACGATCACTAGCACATTTCGTGCATGGATGAGAAATAGTATCCAAAGTTTCTAGATTCTAAGAAGAGGTATGAGTGGAGGCCAAAAAAGGGATATTTGTGAAGCTTTTATAGACGTAGTACTGAATCATCATCTCTACACTAGTACTCAATCTGGAAACCCTCTCTAGAAAATCTCCACATCTAGCAAATCTCCACATCTAGAAAATCTCCACAAAAATCCCTTTTGGCCTCTACTGCATATACATCTTCTCAGTATCTAAAAACTCTCCATCATTGATTCATGTCATTTTTCACCATCTCTGTGGACTGAGACCTTAAATTATTGAGCTTCTCTTTGTTTCAAGAATAGTTTAACATTCTCTACTTAACAGGGCCAACCACATGAAGGTGGAAGCTCATCTGGCCCCTCCTAGGAGCCTCTTATGACCCTTTACGACATTTTAAGACCTCTAAGATGTTTATTCTTAGGGGTTGTAAAGGGTCATAAGGGGTCCTGGGACACAACAGCTAAGAAACATAAATGTAGGCATCATGGTCACAAGTTTTTGGAGACAACATAATTGAGTGGTATACCTAGATGATGAAAAGCAACCACTGCTCCTCTGGAACCGGAGGAGTAGTAGTTTCTTTGCATCGCCTCAGTATACGACTCAATTATGTTGTCTCCAAAAAATTGTGACCATGATGCCTACATTTATGTTTCTCAGCTATTGTGATATCTACATTTATGTTTCTCAGTTGTCATGTTTATGTGCATGTTTTTTATGTGTTTGGAAAGACATATTTGTAGCCTGGGCTTGGATCCTACAACAATTAGCTTCATAACAATGAAGTAGATGACAAATGACCAATTAGCTTCCCAAGAAAAATACCATAAATGAACTATGTGTACCCCAAATCCTATGGCCTTTGTGCATACCCAAAGGATATATTTGAAACAACAAGGGTAAGGCTTAAAGATCTGTCTAGTGCTACAAAATTAACTTCTTTAAGTCTTACCCTTGTTGTTTCAAATATATCCTTTGGGTACGCGTAGAAGGCACATGAATTGGGGTACACACAGTTCATTTACAGGATTTTTCTTGGCAGCTAATTTCTTAGCTCTCATCTACTTCATAATTTATTATCAAGCTAATTGTCGAAGGATCCAAGCCCATGCTATAAATATGTCTTCCCATTCTATTTAAGCCATATTCCTTGTTCTTTTGAAACTTCCTTGGTATGGTAGGCATGCTCTCTGCAGTACTCTTCTTCAATCTTTGTTTGATGATAAGCATCTTCTTCTTCTTCCTAATTGCAGCTAGAGCTTCCTTTTCATCAGGATTCAACTCCACTTCCTCCATCTCATCATCCTCATCACCCTCATCTACCATCCTAAGCCCTTCTTCCCTCTCTAGTTCTTCAAGCCTCTGCAAGATATCTAGATCAATAAAGTCTACAACATTGTGTCCATCCATGATCTCAGGAATATCATCTTCTTTCCACTCTTCATTTGCAAAAATATACTGCTTCTTCAAGCTTGTAGAGTAGTCTCTAGTGGTTGTAAATCAATCTTATTACAAAATACAATAAGAGGCTTATTGGAAAATAGAGGTTTTATGCTGTGAAATAGAGCTGCCTGTTGCGCAATACTATAACCACAAGACCCCGAAACATCAAGGAAAAATAAAACAACCACCTTCAAATGATCCAAGGTAATAATTGTATACACCTAAAAATGGTCACCTAGACTATTAGCCCCTTGCTAGCATTTTTGCTAAAATCATAAATTGCTTATTCTTGATCAAATCCTAGCTCTATCATTTATTCGATTATTTTCTATGGGTTAACCATCTTATCCTAAGTTTTTATTTATTTAAAAGGAATATTTCCTCCCCTTTTAATAAATAAAAAGCCCACTTTTCCTCTTATCCTAAGTTGCACAAATAAAGCATTATTCTTATTTTATAAAAAGGGAAAAAGTACTTTTTGTCTCATATGGACACAAAAGTCAACTCCTATTTTCTCATTGGAGGATACTTGTGCACATGGATTGCTCCTCTTTCAAGCTCCACCGTTGATTAAATCTTTTGCCTCTTAATCTCCATGGTCCATTTCTCCTCATTTCCTATAAAAGAAGAGCTCTCTTCCTCATTTGCATCCCCAATTTTTATGCTAATATTATGCTGCAGGTTTTCTAGGTCATCTTGGAGCTTTTGGAGACATTCTTGCATCTAGGGTTTGAAGATTTGGAGCATTGTTGGCATTCATCTTGGATCTTCATCAACACTCTATCTTCTTGTCTTCATTCTTGCATCATCATGGCTTTCTTGCTTCATAGTTAGATTTCATTTCTTGCATAGTAGCTTCATTTTCATGGCATTCTTAGCTTAGATTTCCTTTATGCTTTAGATTAATTCATCTAGTTTAACTAGGAGGCTTTGTAATACTTGCATCTTTCATTTCCATAGCTTAGCTTGCATTTCCATTCTAGCATAGCATTGCATTGCATTTTCATTCTTGATTCTTGAGGATATTGGCATTCTTGCCCTTGTCTTCATTGAATCTCCCATTGCATGGTTTACTAGCAAGGTTATTGGCTAAATAGCTCTAGCTGAGAGCATTCTTAAAAACCCTTGCACTCCATGCCTAGGGAGCTATGGATCGATTTGTGAGGGCTCATTCTTGAGTTTCCTTGCATGTAATGATTCATAGAAGTGTGGTCACATTTATAGCACACAATAATATTGATCATCTATATGGTGTTACTATCCTCCAAGGGGTGGTCCAAAATACCAAGGGTATCAATAGGCTAAATAGCTTCAGACTGCGACAGAGGCCTAATGGCTCTGCCTTGTAGCCGACAACATAAAGCACACTGCTCAAAGCAAAGTACATGTTCATATTGTAGAAATGGAAAAGAAACAACAAGAAAACAAAGAAAAACAAATAAAAAATAAAATATTGTAATTAAATAATCACCAACAATGATACACATAATACCTTTGTATGCAGCCCATATTTAACATTTCAAATGCAAGAATGAAAGAAAACATGGAGCTAAGCCCATAGTTCATAGGCCCATAGAGGGACATTTATCATAGTCATAGAAATATGATTATTTTTAAATGGAATACACCAAGGAGTACCATCAGAAATATTGACTATTTACAATCATAAATAGTGAATAATCAAATAGCTCATTTTTTTATCAGCATGTGTAGTCTCTGTGTATATGAAAAATGAATGAAATATCAAGCTGAAATAAAATGGTGAACAAAAATTCAAATTCAAGGCCTAATTTATCAAGAGTAAAAAACATTAGGATGAAAGAAAAATCATTAGGACTATAGAAAAATCATTAGGACTATAGAAAAATCATTAAGACTAGAAAACCAAGTTCTAGAAAAATCATTACCACTATAGAAAAATCATTTAGACTAGAAAATCAAGTTCTAGAAATGGACAGTTCTGATACTTTGCCATTGTAACAATTGAGCATTCATCATTTGGTACTTCTTGGTGTATTCCATTTAAGTTTTTCAACTGCCATGTTTGTGTGCATGTTCTTTATGTGTTTGGCTTCTCTCCCTCGCAAGGGATACATCGATAGGTAATTGATTTGAAAGCATAATGATTTGACAGTCTTTTTTCAGGATAGGCATAATCATCCCACAAACCTTAATTAGCAAAATTTTTGATATATTTCAAGTACTTATAATCAGTATATCCAACAAACAAAGACTTAGTAGTAAAAGCATAAGGTTACACATCCACATCTGCCCTAGTAAGTATTAGAGCCTTTCAAATTTGTAAAGAACACAAACTTTGCAAATCGAATTGATATTTCATTAAAACCTATGTTCTTGATCAAGTTCTTAAAGATTAAAACATGAAATAAAAAGAAGATGCAATGAAGATGACATGTGCCTCATAGTGAGGACATTCAAGAGAGGTTTGATGAGTATTCAGATTGCTCAAAGATTGATTTTGAATCAGCAATTGGTGAAGAACATGAAGTTGATATGGATATGGATAGGGATTCATTTGACACACCAAATCCACTTCTCAATTAATAAGACTATGAGGAAAATCTAAATTTAGTGGTGTGGTGAATCTGAAGATGTCCAAGGAAAGAAAAGTCCCAAGTTTTGAATTTTGACAGTAGAGGCTCCTTTCCTCATTCTCACAAGTCTACAGATTTTTCACATGGATTAATTAGTAAAGAAGAGGCATCTAGCATTGGCATTCAAGATATAAAGGTTGGGCCTAACCATTGCACAAAAAAGGTGCTTGTATCCATTTAAAATTTGTCACCAGGGTATGACCACAATTTCGAGTTCATAACAGTGACATAACTCCACTACCTCAAGATATGGTGGTCTTTGGTCAAGAAGAGAAAAATGATTTACATCCTATATTTGAGGGTACACATGGTGAAATTATGGGACATGATGGGAATGATACAACTCATCATAATTAATAAAAGAACTCTTGCCAACATTAGGGTACCCATAGATCAAAATAGTCCTAGTATTTGGGTCAATAGACGACAACCTTTCCATATGTTGCCTCACCTATTTGAGGTAAGCCAAACTCAGTCCAATTCTCTTAACAATGGTACACATCCAAAATTGCAGAAACCTTCAAATATTTGTAGTGGTAAAGAGAATCCCCGTATTTTATCAGCCTAACATAGTCTTTGGCCACTTTGGCAATGAGAACCTCAAAATAGAGAAAAGAAACTTAGTAAAACTAGTCTATGCCGTTGTTTGTGAGGTAACTGATTTCAATTAGAAACCTTTAACTCTCTTCAAACTCACAATACGTTGCATGTGTAATACAAAACTCATGAGATTCTAAAGAAGGCCTCACTCTTAATCAGCCAAATCTTCCTTGTACCACACAAAAAACTTTGTGATAACTATGTCTCCTCCAACCTTAATTGTTTAAGAACTCATCATATCAGATAAAGTATGTCTGACAATGAAGATTTGTCTGAAAAATAGAAAGTCTTCTTTAGTATCTTATTAAAACATGCTAAACTGATAACGGTGTTATCTACATTTAATCTGCCAATTACTAATTGATTAAGCATATTATTACTATGCTTAATATTCCATTTAAATGCATTTAACACAAAAAAAAAATTTACAAAATTGAACCAATGGCATGTTTACAAAAAAGGTGTAATAGAACTCCCAACAATTCTTAAATATACTTTATCTGATATGATGAATTCTTAAACAATTAAGGTTGGAGTAGACATAGTTATCACAAACTTTTTTGTGTGGTACAAGGAAGATTTGGCTAGTTCAAATCTTCCTTCCTGCTAGCAGTCTACAGAATTAGACCTTTATAACAATTCATCATATCAGATAAAGTATGTTTAAGAATTGTTGGGACTAGTCCTTTGGCGTGTATTAAATAGAATAAAATTTTCAGCATATTATTATCATTCTATTTCTTTGTTGTAAACATGCCATTGGTTCAGTTTTAATCTACTGGTGTCGTGCCCTAGCCCATGCTTTATCTCCATTATTTGATGTTATTAGTGTTTGTGCTCAAGGATGATTCACTGTTTTGAAATGTTGACTGTGGTTATTAAATGGAAAAAATAGAAATTGTCAATCACATAGCATTTCACTGTTGTATGAGTGGATTGTGTAGGAACAATTAACATTAAACAAGGAGCAAACTCCTCAACACATCTTGGAAACCATTGAATTCAATAATAAATGAAACCTAACACCAACACTATTTCTTCCATTCACTTCTACCAAGAATAAAGAATTTAATCCATTCAACATTACATATAATCATTAGACAATTACATTTCCTAACTGTGTATAGGAATAGTCACGACCAAAATGATCAAAAGTACTTTCACCCTTGCACAAGCTATTCCAAACTTCAAGTAAAATGAGAAATATGCTATATCAAATCATTCATATTCATAGTAACCATTCAAAGGATCATTTTTTTAATGGACCCTCTAACTGTACCCCTGCGATAGAGAAAGGAAACCTCAAAATAGAGAAATGAAACTTAGTAAAACCAATCTCTGTCATTGTTTGTGAGGGTACAGTCATGATAAGTGCCTCTCAAACCTCTCCAATCATGTAAAATTGTCTTTAAATACTTTATTGATCTCTTCTAAACATTAACCAAATCAAACCTACATTTGAATCCACACACAATAACCCAAAATGAAGGGTTTTGTATCCTTTAATGAATCTCAGTCACTGGTAATGCATGGACAGTAAAACCAGTAGTCTCCAAAGCATTCAATGAGTGAATATGAATGTTTGAAAACTTTCCTCTCAACTTCCCCAACCACTCCTAATCGGTTAGAGGGATTAGTTGAGTGTTTAGACACTAAAACTTCTCATGCAACTCCCAAATTTTCACATACAAAATAAAATTAAATCCATTTATGAATTAAATCTAGTATGCCAAAGGACTAGTCCCAACAATTCTTAAACATACTTTATCTGATATGATGAATTGTTAATAAAGGTCTAATATACAATGGTCGTGCCAGTAATATCAACAAACGTGAATCCAAAAATTTCAAAACAGTGAATCGATATCCTTGAGCACAAGCATTTTATTTGATCATGAATGCTCACTAAAATGACCACATTTTGGCACGACCATTGTATATTAGACCTTTATTAACAATTCATCGTATCAGATAAAGTATGTTTAAGAATTGTTGGGACTAGTCCTTTGGCATACTGGATTTAATTCATAAATGGATTTAATTTTATTTTGTATGTGAAATTTTGGGAGTTGCATGAGAATTTTTAGTGTCTAAACACTCAACTAATCCCTCTAACTGATTAGGAGTCGTTGGGGAAGTTGAGAGGATAAAGCATGGGCTAGGGCATGACACCAGTAGAATGTGGTCATTTCAGTGAGCATTCATGATCAAATAAAAAGTAATGCATTTGAAATTTGTGGTCGAATATGATGCTAGAGACTTGAAAGACGTTGCCCATCAAAGATACCAATCAAAGATGAAGAAATCACATACCTTCTCTCATGCTTAGCTTTCACGAAGGAAGATTTGATAGCCAAATCTTCCTTGTACCACATGAAGAACATGCCATTGGTTTAGTTTAGCATGTTATTATCATATCAGATAAAGTATGTTTAAGAATTGTTGGTAAGGATAGGAATAGTGGAGATTCTAGAAATATCATAGAGGAAACAAAGCATAATACAATAGACTCGATTGTGAACACATTTACTCCACAAGCTTAAGTTAAAAAAGGAATAGATATATTAGTAATATAAGTGAGTGTGGAAGAGAGGGATGAAAGACTAGAGAATGGGGAGGATTAATCCACTTTAGCCAGGAAGATCAAGAAGATGGAGCAGGAGGACCATAATTTTAAGGGTGACATTGTGGTAGAAGAAGTATTTAAAGATATTTACATGTCCCCTATCCGTGAAATCGAGACTATAGGTGATGAAGACCATGTTGAGGATGGGGGGGTCTTAATCAAGGAGGGGCATAAGATGAATTTTTCTTGAGAGATGGGGAAGGAATTTTGGAAAATAGAACAATCAAGAAAAATAAATCTAAGTCCAAAAGATAAATACGGGAGGAAAGAGGACGAGAGGGAGAATAGAAAAGACCAGAGAAAGTTAAGATCTGGGAGAGCCTTGTTCTTTCTTAGAAAGAAATGAAGCTCATAACATGGAATTTTAGGGGTTGCAATGCCCCTAACTAGAGATGTTTAATCAAAAAGTATTTTGAGACAAAACCTGATGTAGTATGTTTAATAGAAACTAAACTAGAACAAGAAGCAATAGAAAAGTTTTCAAGAGTTTGGAACAACATTTCAGAATTTGTAATGACCCTTATTAGTTTGTAACCTTGGATCTCTCATTTCTAGTTATCATAGTTGTAATTCATATAGATCTATTTAGTATTTCAACTTAATTAAATGAAATGATAATTTAAGTAGAATTTATATTTCCTCTTATGACTATATTGAGGGTCCCATGTCCAACTTATTACCTTGTCGAATTGGATAGGAAGACTTTAGGATGTGATCGAGGTGCTTAGATACCATTCCCAATAGGCTCCCTCAAGGTTTATAGGTCCAAGTCCAAACTATTGGGACGTTGACCGCCACCCTATTTTGGGACAAAAGCTATTGATGAGATTTACACAAGCTCTCCTTGAAGACATCCTTATCTTCTTTCCTTCCAATCCAGTAGGTGACAAATCGTAGCATATATATATATATATATATATATATAATTTCCTCTATATATATCAATAATGGTAGTAATACAATTTTTATAACCCAACCTATTAAGATTATGTATACAATTATAAATGTTTAATTCATATATCCCATTAATTATTGGTGTTCTACCATTATGAATTTGTGATTCTGATCTCATCTATTTTAATACATATTGTATATTCACATTTGAAATAAATATATGTATAATTCTTATTTCAATATTATATATATATATATATATATATATATATTTATTTATTTATATGATCTATAATAGTTCCCTATTTTTAATAAGATTCAATATAATAGCATGTGAATCCGTATTTAACTCAGAGATACATTATGTCATAATTTGTTGTCACACAATGCTTACTAGCATTGTAAATATTCATTTCCTTTATTATCTATTCATTGAAGAGTTATAATTATATGTATCTTTTCTCTTTTTTTCCATAATCCAATCATATACTATTGATATATGATTCAGATATATAATATATGCAATTATAATTATTAATATTGAATATAAGTTTACTACATATATTTCACTATATATATTATTATTTATAGCCATATGTATATATATAACTTTATGGTCACATGATGGCTTTTGCAATTCAATCTGTTATTGAATAGAAATTTAGTTTGAAACACCCTTGATATGGGTTCCAACTATTTGTGTTGATTCCAGCAACCTCCCATGTATTGATAAATGTCTTGCTTAATTTATATTATCCAATCTCCTCTCCTGAATAAATCATTAAATAGTCATTTCTCAGATTCTCTCAAATTGATTCTTCCTCCATATGTTATCCCCCGGTAGAATGAGATTGGTTTCCAATTTATAACTTGTGCGGTGAGAATGGGTGTAATTGGAGAGACATGTTTGTTCAACTTCATTCCTATTCATAACATAGCCAGATTAGTTTATACAAATGATACTGATTAGTTTACTGCCTTATGTTATTAATTGTTGTCATTATCGATGCTCAACAATATTAATCACTGTTAACACTCGATATTGACTATTAATCCATACTTGTCTACTTCATACCAAACCGCCGTTATTGATCATTACTATTAATATTAATCGGTAATGTTTGCTAAGTCCATTGATGTTCCTATTGTATTTCACTATGCATGATAAATGTTGTATCTTTATATTGGTTTAGTTGATTGGTCGTCAATAAAGACTATTTCATTACTATCACATAAATGATTAGTATCAACTAATCATCCTTCCTCAATGTCGTGACTTACTTGGATGAAGTTAATAATTAATTATTCTTCTTTGTTCATAAACATATTTGGTCTAAGTAAACTTTATTCTTCAGGACAATGATAAGGATTATATTGTATTGTTTCTTCATGCTAGTAATCCTTCTATCATCTTGCTCTACAAATCTACTGTAATTTTATTTCTTTAAAGACTTCTCAAAATTGAAACACTTAATATTATATTATAATTTATTATTATTTACTTATTTATTTTTATAGTTTAATTTTATTTATTATTAAATCTTACTTTTGAGAAGGGATATGATAGAATCCATGAATGGTATGGGTAAGTTGACCTTCATTCTTGGTTGTGACTTCAATGAAACATTGGATATGGCTAATAAGAAAGGGAGAAAGGGGACTATGAGTAGGATCCAATTTTAGTTTTCAGATCTTTGTCACCAAAAAAGGATTGTCGGAAGTTAAAACCAAGAATGGGGTATTTACGTGGATGAATAGGAGACATGGATTCTCACACATCGCAGAGAGATTGTACCATTTTTTCTAGAAAGAGAATGGGGATCCCTCCCCTTGATCTTTGAGGCAAAAATACTTCCCATGATTGGGTCGAATCACTTTCCAGATGCTTTAGTTTTGTAGAAGGATTTGGTACCAATTTGATGCTCTTTGAAGATGGAGAAAATGTGGCTAAGAGAAGACTGATTATGAAAAATGGTGGCAAACTATTGGAAGATTGTACTTGTTATTTAAGGAAATATGGGGTTTCAATTGTTCAAAAAATTATAGTATATCAAGAATAAGCGGAAGTGTTGGAACCAAATTCATTTAAAGGATATATTTGTGGAAGAAAACATTGGACGAGCAGCTAGAGGTTTTAAAAAATAAGGTGATTTAGGAAGGTATGGATAAAATTGATTTCTTAACTGAAAAGGACTTGTAACAACAATATGAGGAAATTCTAGCCAGAGAAGAAATATATTGACGCCAAAAATCTAGAGAGAATTGGTTGAAAGATGAGGACTGCAATACAATGTTTTTTCATAGTTTAGTCAAGGAAAGACCATTAATTAATAGAATAGCTTCAATAAAGAATGAAGTTGGTCAGCAAGTTGTGGAATTAGATGCAATCAACAAGGAAGTGGTAGACTTTTACTCATCACTATGGTCATCACAGGATGGAGTGATAGTAGAGAGCTATATAGAGATGGTTGATAGCATTCCTTGAGGGAAGGGGGATTGTGAAAGACTTGTTATCATTGTATTGTGTATTTCCAATATGTTTGGATGTAGGGCAGACCAGGAGAATGAAGGATAACTCACTGATTGTATGATAACCCAGTTTTGAAGGGTCACTAGTTGAGGGGACAGTCAAGGTCCAGATGATTAGGCCATTGGAGGACACGATTTCTTTGTATTAATTGCTATTCTAATTGGATGCATGGATTTCTTGTGAATTATCGGCTGCTATGTATCCTGCAACTGCATCTGTAAATTTGCATATACTTCTCTAGGGCTGTAAGCCACTTTGGGATCAAAATAGAGAAAATAAATCAAAATCATTCTTTGTCCTATTTCCTTTTAACAAAGTCTCAACTATCAATGATACAATACATTTGATGCCCTAAGTTATCAATACAAATGGTGCCTAGCTAGAAGCTCACGGGCTATCCATTTGATAACTATAGTCAACATTTCAAAAAAAATTGATAACCAATGACATCAAATAATGGAGTTAAAGCGCGGGCTAGGGCATGACACCAGTAGAATGTGATCATTTCAGTGAGCAATATACAATGGCATCATTAAACATGCTAGTAATATCAACAAACGTGAATCCAAACATTTCAAAATAGTGAATCGATATCCTTGAGCACAAGCACCAATAACATCAAATAATAGAGATAAAGCATTGGCTAGGGCACGACACCAGTAGAATGCGGTCATTTCAGAGAGCATTCATGATCAAATAAAATGCAATGCATTTGAAATTTGTGGTTGAATATGATGCCAGAGGCTTGAAAGATGAAGAAATCACATACCTTCTCTTACGCTCAACTTTCGCTCATTTTCTCCCGCTCGTTTTCTCTCCAATCAAAATAAAAATGATTTGGGCATTTCATGTTTTTTTTCATCTATACCCCGAAACTGTCATAATTCTGATGGTCAATTTAAAACCCATCAAAATACTGACACCATCGGGGCCTATTATAAAAAAAACACCAAATTCATAATAAAAAATTACCAGTCGGAAGTGTCTGTTGAAATTTGGCCCCAAATGTAGTAGTGAGTCCTTGGTTCCACCCTTTGGAGACAATTTAAATGGATTGTCCTCAAAGCTTGGGACAAGAAGAGAATATGAGTGGACAAGATGCTCTTTCAAATTGAGTGATCGAGATTCATTTTGGCTTGATCCATGTGAGCTCTTTCCTTAAATCCTATTGGTTGATGCTTTTTCCTCCCATGTGGTGTTGAGGGAAAATAGGACTTAATTAATTGAATTTAATTAATTTGTTTAGCCATGTGCACCCTTTGAATGGGTTGATTTGATTTAATTTGAACTATACAATTAATTGGATTAATTGCACATTGATTTAATTTATCATGATTTGATAGGTTTTAATTTATCTTTTGGCTCTTGATTTTTAATTAAATTGAATTGAAGCTTGATTTTAATTTTGATTGGCTAAATGCTTGTTTGGATTCAATTGCTTTGATTTTGCCTTGATTTTCCTTGATTACTCACATGAATGATCTTGTCCACTTTTAAGTGATTACAAATGCCCCTCTTTGAGTCGACATGCGAAGCGTGTCGATTCAAAGAATGTTCTGATCCAACTGATAAAAGGTCCTAGTTCTGTCGATGTTCAATCTTGATGTTTGATATGAGATGCAAATTATGATGATAGGATTGATGTAGTTCTAATTGATTTGACATTTTTGATGGTCTATTCGATGATAGATTGCCTAATATGATACCTAGTTTGATGTGGTTCAATGTTTGATGCCCCTTTCGATTGATTAGCGAAATTTTTTCTAATAAAAGATTGCACTCTGATTTGATGGTCATGCCCCTGATTTGATGATGTTTCTACTGTTACTGATTATCTGAGTGTATGCCCCCTCATAAATGAAATAAAATTTGATAAATGTTGGAAAGATTATGACGGTTTAGGGCAGTTTGCGTTGATTAGGCCAATTTATAATGAATTTTGATTTTGTTTCCAATAATGTTTTTGCATCTGCATGATGACAAATGCCCTTGATTTGGCTGATTTAGTGAAAAATTTGGGTCCTCAGGCACCCTCTAGTCAAAGATTCTTTTTTTTAGGTCAAAGATACCCTTTTTAGGTCAAAAGGTCTATATTAAGGGTTAAAAAGTCATTTTTTACTATTCATTTTCACTTTTACTTGTTGACTTTTGCTTTGTTTTTCTTTGACTTTTTCAAGATGGTGATCCCAATACGTGAGCATAGGTTTGAGCGTGGGTGATGGTCTCAGCGGCCATTGAACTACAGACCTCTGATAAGTGCCTGATCTTCTTAGTTTTCAATTTATGCATTTGATTTTAAAAAAATGAATTTTTCTAGGAGAAACTGTATCGTCTTAAAATGGAAGCACTTCCATGTTAAGAGCATTTAGCCCTCTGAGTAAGTGGTTTGGGGTCATATCGGACACCTTGAATTGATCTTTGCTTTGATTTGGCTTTCTCCTCACTTTCCACTTCTTTTTTGCTTCATTCTAGGTGAAATTAGGGTTAGGATCCCGAGGATTCTCCTTAATTTCCCTTTTCCATGGATCTATTTTCTAGGTAGGACTTAGAAATAGGTCCTCCTAGCCTTCATCATAGTCATCATAGGATATTATGCCTATCCCTAGCATTCTGTCCCATTCTGGTATCATTTCTAGGTCTCCGGGCATCCCCGAGACCTCCTATCCTGATTCTGGCTGGATTTGGGCCCATGTCAGAATCGAGGTTGATCCTAACTAGGTCAGGATCAAGCTTGAACTTTACTAGGTTAGGATCAACCTCGAACTTGACTAGGTTAGTCCCAACCTTGATTTTGCCCCCCTCTTTCAAATTTCCAAATTCCTTGATTTCCAGGTGTCGGGTTTCGAGGATATTTGTTTTCCCACCTCCGGGTTGGCTATTTCAGATTTTGAAATGGTAAATACTCTAATTTCATTTAATCTAGGTATATTTTCTAAAGGATAGTACCTAATTGGGATTTCATTCTCCAAGGTGGCCCCTCTAGAGGATTGTGACCTAGTTCACTATAAAAGGAGGCCTTCCTCTCTCATTTACACATCTCATTCCATCACATCTCAAGCAATTCCTCTCAAGATCCCAAGGTGATCAAGAAAGAATCCATTCAAGCATTCAAGTCCTTTTCTCCATCCAATTTCTCCATTGAAGATCAAGAATTCAAGCATTCAAGCCATTGAAGGGATTTGGTTCAAGTATTCAAGATTCATCATTCAAAACCCTAGATCTAGCCATCATGATGGTGTGATCTTCCTTCAAGATCCTTTTGTTCATCTTCAAGATTTATTCATTCTTCTATTAAGGTGGATTCCAAGCATACAAGCATGGAGGTTCTATATTTACTTTCATGGTTTTGATTTACATTTACCATTGTTGTAGCTTTCATATCAATATACTTGTTTACATTCGAAATACAATTACATATCTATCAAATTGCATAGCTTCATTGTTAGATCCATTTCTACTACTTGCTAGCATTCCTATTTCAATTCCAATATTAAGGTTAATTCCAAACTAGGGTTTGACCAAGGCAAACCCCTCAAACAAACAACAAAAATCCTCTTTTTCTTGTAGGTACAGGTGCGAAATTTTAGATTTGAGAGTAGATTTGGATACCCTTTTCGGTGAACTTTCGTGATTTGCGAACAAAGTTAGAATCAACCTTCAAATAAAGAATCTAGCCTTTGACCTTTTATGAGGGTCAAAGTCGACCTGAGCTCATCTTGGAAAAAGATTTCTGGGTTTTCTCTACCTCGGCATTTCTAGTCCGAAATAGGTTGTAGATTTGCTTGAAAGTACACACAGACATCAAAAATTGGCATTTTCCATATCTACCCTAATTTAAGGTTAGTATTTGTATTTCAATTATTTCATATTTCAAGCATAACTCCTTTATAGGGAAATATAGGGTTTCTCTCTCTCTTTCATATTCTTCATAGATTGATTCGATTGTGCATTAGCCTTTTGGTTGATCAAATTGGATCTCTCCTTTGGGAATTTGGATTTGAGAATAGATCTCATATTTCCCCCATACATTTACACACGCATACACATTTGAATAGGTGTGATGCCATTTTACCCCTATTCATTTTGGTGAACCTGACTAGCTTACTCTCTTTCTTTTTGGTGTTAGATTACCTTTTAGATCTAGTTTATGCTCTTGCATTTTAAAATACAAAAATAAAAAAAAATCTATATAATCAATAAAATCAATAAAATCCAAAAATATTTCTTGCATTTCATTTTCTATGGCGATCATTAAGATGCTTTGGTGTGTAGTTATGTTCTTTATTACTCTTCTTTTAGCATCTCTTTATAATACCTATGATGTTTATGAGTATCATTCACTTCATTATGTTGATGACCCTTCACTTTGCTCTTGCTTATACTTTTGTGAAGATGACTGACACTAGTCTGCCGACATTTAAAACCTTTATTAAAGATTTATGTGGTAGCCTTATTAATCTTTTGGATTATGTGAAGAATTTGGTAGATGATATACCATCTCCTACTCTTCCTAATTCTAATCCTATCAATCCTAATCTTAATCCTATCAATCTTAATCCTAATATTCCTAATTCAATACCTAATTCTCCATCTGTTCATCCTCACTCTTCCCATACCTATGATGGGATTCAAGCTATAGTTCAGGATGCGGATGTGCAAGATTTCTTTGATTTACCTTCTCCTCTGATTCATGATGATATTAAAGGAAAGGGTAAAGAAACTTCTTCAAAACCTATTATCCCACCTTATGCAACCTTTACTCATGAACATGATAAACAATCACCTCCTGTAGAAGCTTTATATAATATGTACACTAATAATTATAGTATGGTGACTAAACAAGGTTATAAAGGTTTAGAGCTTGGGGTTAACGAGCATGGTATTAGGTTTCCAATTCATACACCCCCTAAACTGGATATATATGGTGTTGGGTGTTCAAAATCTCAAGTTAAGGTAGGTGATTCTAAACATCATCCTCCTCTTCATATTCTTCTCCCTACACCTATCTTAGATAACCCTAATACTCATCAAGAAGTGGCTAAGAAGGTTTATATTGAGCTAATGAATTCCAAGAAAGAAATCTTTAGACCTATGCCGATTGATGCTTTATACAAATACAAATGTCTTTTTCTTTATAGCAACAAACATTTACTTGTTGATTGTAAACATTTCAAGTTATATGTTAGAGAAAGAGCTGCTTTAGGAATTATATCTCACTCTCGTGCAGTTTTACAATTCCTTCATAATTTTGATATAGGGGATTCCCCTTCTTTAGATATAATGTAAATTTTTTTCTCCTCTTGTCTCATGACTAGGGGGAAAAAGGTGTATCTTCATCCAGTCTCCTAGGATCCATTAGGCTTTTAGTATATATATTATGTCTTGAGCTTAATTGGTATTCTTTCTCTCCTATTTTTCTATGGCTTTGCGTTATGTTTTTAATCATCCATAGAATCTTTCCTTTCTTTTCAAGATATCTTTTCTAAGACATTTGTTTGGTGAAGGTATCCCTTGTCTCTATCTATGGGGGACAAGGTACCTCTTTCTTTCTCTTTGTCTAGGGAACTGCTTTCCTTAGCTTAGTGGCATTTGTTTATATTATTTCAACATATAGATAGATGTTCTAACTATGGATAACCTTTTTATATGAGAAGTTGTTGTCCTAAGTCGTCACTTCTTCTCTATGTTGCAAATTATGTTCTTTATAAACTCTCACCCTTGCTTTGGTGTTAGATTTGTTTCCCTCATTCCAAAGATTCCTCTTCCTCTTCTTTGCAGGGGGTTTGATGATTGAATCTTTGTTCCCACTTTTGAAAGATGATATTTTATCTAAAGCACTCCTCTTTGGTGGGGGGTCTTGTTGATAAGATCTCCTTCTTTGAGGATCCTTTTCCATGAGTGACATATCCTTTTCATGATTATCTATATTCTTGGATGTAGGGGTCAATATCCCTCACTCAGGATATGGTGTACATTGTTGCTAAATAGGATATCTCCTTGCATTGTGAAGTAGGTATCCTCTTACATCTTTGTTCCTACACTTGAGGGGCAAGGATGCTATTTCCTTATGTATTTCTGAGATTCACCTCTTTCCTTGTGTAAGCAGTATTTATCTATTATGTGATATCCAATCATACATGAAAATTTTGGTTTGCATTGAGGATATATATCCTTGATCACAACCTATTTTGTTGTTTGACATTGGGTTTCCATGGTTGATATATCTCTCACCTTGGAAACTAAACAGTGTGCTATCCCTCATAAGGGTTACTTTCTTTTCACTTCTTGCATGATATCTCTTTACATTCATCCCTTCCATGGCCTCATAGGAGTTGTGACCTTCTTGGCTTGGACTGGGTGTTGTTTGTGGATATTGTCTTGATGTTGAAGAAGGTTTTATCCTTGTTCTTTTCTTTCCTTAACATGTCAAAATAGTATGTTTTTGCCATATTAAGGAGGGGGGCATATATAGGGCCTCCCTTGTACTATATTTTTTTATTTTTTACATGCTAAATCTTGGAAGGTAATGCACATAAGTTGCTAAATCCTGAAAAGACATGCATTTATATGCTAAATCTTCCAATGGTAATGCACATAAGTTGCTAAATCCTGAGGAGAAATGCATTTTTCAAAATTTTCAATATGCTAAATCCTCTGAAGGTAACACACATAAGTTGCTAAATCTTGAAAGGACATGCATTTCCAATTTCAAATATGCCAAATCTTGGAAGGTAACGCACATAAGTTGCTAAATCCTAAAAAGACATGCACCTATATGCTAAATCTTTTGAAGGTAACACACATAAGTTGCTAAATCCTAAGGAGACATGCATTTTATATTCATAGTGATACAAGAAGGTGGATCTATGGATATTCTAGAAGTCATCAGAAGATGCATTGCAATTACAAGTGCAATTTATGAGTGAACCTATTGGGCTCTCCCTCTAGGGTGATTCATGGTAAGGTGGGCATCTTACTAGGCGAGGTAATCACTCTTTTCCCTTTCTCTCTTTTTGCTTTCATGCTAGTAGGACTGGATCATGAAGCTATGTTATTTATAGTGTTGTTCTTGTCTTTCTTATGTAAAAATTTATGCTTTTATGATAGCTTTCAAAATATGATGTTAGTATAAGAAATGTTTCTTAGCAAGGTTTCTTGTGCTAGTTGATTTGGGTTTGTTTTAGTACTAACCCTCTTTTTTGTGTCCTTTTGTTTTTTGCACCCTCATGCATGTATGTTGAGTTAGAATCCTTAGCCTGTGGGCTGGTATCCCTAACTAAGTGTCATTCTATCTTATTTCGAATCCACTTGGATCTTCTCTTTCTTCTCCTTTACCAAGAGTTTGCATCGAGTCCATACTCTTACTAAAGTGGGGGCTTAATGTATCATCTTAAAATGGAAGAACTTCCATGTTAAGAGCATTTATCCCTCTGAGTAAGTGGTTTGGGGTCATATCAGATGCCTTGAATTGATCTTTTCTTTGATCTAGCTTTCTCCTCGCTTTCCACTTCTTTTCTGCTTCATTCTAGGTGAAATTAGGGTTAGGATCCCAAGGATTCTCCTTAATTTCCCTCTTCCATGGCTCTATTTTCTAGGTAGGACTTACAAAAAGGTCCTTTTGGCCTTCATCATAGTCATCATAGGGTTTTATGCCTATCCCTAGCATTCTATCCCATTTTGGTATCATTTCTAGGTCTCTGGGCATCCCCGGGACCTCCTGTCCTAATTTTGGCTGGATTTGGGCCCACAGGGTCAGAATTGAGGTTGATCCTGACTAGGTCAGGATCAAGCTCGAACTTGACTAGGTCAATCCCAACCTTGATTTTTCCACCCTCTTTCAAATTTCCAAATTCTTTGATTTTCGGGTGTCAGGGATATTTGTTTTCCCACCTCCAGGTTGGCTATTTCGGGTTTCGAAATGGTAAATCCTCTAATTGAATTTAATCTAGGTATATTTTATAAAGGATAGGACCTAATTGGGATTTAATTCTCCAAGGTGGCCCCTCTAGAGGATTGTGCCCTAGTTCACTATAAAAGGAGGCCTTCCTCTCTCATTTACACATCTCATTCTATCTCATCTCAAGCAATTCCTCTCAAGCTCCCAAGGTGATCAAGAAAGCATCCATTCAAGCATTCAAGTCCTCTTCTCCATCCAAGTTCTCCATTGAAGATCAAAGATTCAAGAATTCAAGCCATTGAATGGATTTGGTTCAAGTATTCAAGATTCATCATTCAAAACCCTAGATCTAGCCACCATGATGGTGTGATCTTCCTTCAAGATCCTTTTGTTCATCTTCAAGATTTATTCATTCTTCTATCAAGGTGGATTCCAAGCATACAAGCATGGAGGTTTTGTATTTACTTTCATGGTTTTGATTTACATTTACCATTGTTGTAGCTTTCATATCAATATACTTGTTTACATTTGAAATACAATTACATATCTATCAAATTGCATAGCTTCATTATTAGATCCATTTCTACTACTTGCTAGCATTTCTATTTCAATTACAATATTAAGGTTAATTCCAAACTGAGGTTTGACCAAGGCAAACCCCTCAAACAAACAAAAAAAATATTCTTTTTCTTGTAGGTACATGTGCAGAATTTCAGATCTGAGAGTAGATTTGGACACCCTTTTCGGTGAACTTTCGGGATCTGCGAACAAAGTTAGAATCAACCTTCATATAAAGAATCTAGCCTTTGACCTTTTATGAGGATCAAAGTCAACCTGAGCTCATCTTGGAAAAAGATTTTTGGGTTTTCTCTATCTCGGCATTTCCAGTCCAAAACAGGTTGGAGATTTGCCCGAAAGTACACACAGACATAAAAAATTGGCATTTTCCATATCTACCCTAATTTAAGGTTAGTATTTGTATTTCAATTATTTCATATTTCAAGCATAACTCCTTTATAGGGAAATATAGGGTTTCTCTCTCTCTTTCATATTCTTCATAGATTGATTCGATTGTGCATTAGCCTTTTGGTTGATCAAATTGGATCTCTCCTTTGGGAATTTGGATTTGAGAATAGATCTCATATTCCCCCCATACATTTACACACACATACACATTCTAAATAGAGGTGATTCCATTTTACCCCTATTCAGAAACCCTCTTTTTTTATGTTTTGAAATTGAAATAACGCTTTTACCACTTTTAATAGTGTGTTTATATTTTTTCAGCGCTTCTGTACTTTTAATTAGCACTTCCACGAAGCGGTATTTGCATGTTTACATGCCTGTTCTAGGGCATAAACCGCTTTTGATTTGTCAAATAGCACTTTTAATTTTAATTTCGCTTTTGCTATTTTGATTAGCGCTTTTAATTTTTTAAATGGCACTTTTACATAGTTTTAGCACTTTTGCCTTGATGTTGCGCTTTTGAAATTTGGAGTAGCACGTTTAAAATTTTAAATAGCACTTTTGATTTTTAGCGCTTTTAAAGCCTAAAATAGCGCTTTCACCTTGATAGGAAAAAATTTCAATTGCCTTAGTCAGTTTTTCAAACTATTCAATGTCGTCGATCAGATGATTGGTTTAGGTATCAAACTTGATGTTATAGCGAGTCATAAGATGTCAGTATGAGTCAGTCATAATTTGAATGTTTGATCATCAATCTAGATTTAGCTAATGGATGATGATGAATTTTTTGTCCTCTCTGAGTAGAATCAGGAAAATTGATAATGGTTTGATATTTGTAAATGTTTGATTGACTTAGGATAATCCAAATGATAACTGATTTCAAAACTGATGTAATTGAACTTTCTTTGTGCAGGCGGTGCTTAAGTCATTAGCCGTCTGTGGTTTATATCCTTTACCTATGAGTATGATTGATGACCTGAGTGCATTTGATTGAAGACATATCAATCTTTGTGGATTGTCTTTCCTTCTTCCTTTGCCTCGATTTCAAGTGAATCAGGGTTTGATCACTGCTATGGCCGAGAGATGGCACTCAGACCATAATATCTTTCATTTGCCTATGGGTGAGATGACGATCACCCTAGAGGATGTATATTGTATCCTTCACCTTCCTACCAAAGGAGAGTTAGTATACTATGATTCTATTTATGATAGATCAGTGTGTCATCAAGTTTTCCAGGATCCGACCATTGGAGATGATCACATCCAGTGGGCACAGTTTCATGCTTTTCTAGTGTTGCCAGTAGTATTAGGTGCTTTGATCGGTGGGTTCCTTGCTCGTGATAGATGAGGACATGAGTTTGCATGCAGATGGGGTCCTATTCTGGAGGACTTGATGGCTCATCCTTGGTGATTTGATTGGGGATCATGTGTGTTAGCTCAATTGTATCATGAGCTACATACAGTTGTGTATTGACGATTTCCCACGCTCACTACAGGAGCAAATCTCTTACAACTTTGGACTTGGGAGCATATCCCAGTGAAATGGCCCATTATAGTATGACATCGAGATTTGGGTTGGCCTTTCACCTGGATGTATGAGGGTATGGTGATACAGACCCACATGGGTAAATTAGATTATTGGTGTCGTGTCATTGATGATATGGATGTGGTAGTTTGGAGGCCTTATCTAGGATGTGAGTCATGGCTTGAGGATGGAACTGAGTTGCCTTTCATGTTCTATCTGTGGTGGATGATTGGGTGTACCCCTTATATTATTGAGATATTTTTCTTTAGGAGGGTATTGCGTCAATATGGGTGCACACAGGGTATGCCCATGGAGTGGCTATGTATGCTCAAGTCTAGGCCGAGAGATCGTTGTGGGGCCCTTGTGTGGATTTCAGGATAGCTCTCTAGGAGGTTCAAGATCTTGGACACTTACCATGGTCGATGAGAGAGCATGTTATGGATGTTGGTATCATAGATGAGTATGTTGATTAGTTTTCTCAGAACCCATTTCTGAGGTTCAGAGATCTAGCTAAGAGAGTCCCAGGCATAGATGAGGAGTCGGATGGTGATGTTGGTGATGATGGGGATGATGGAGATGGTGGGAGGGGTGGAGGTAGATTTTGGGCATGCTATGGATGATGGGTTCATCGAGCAACCAAAGCAGGTAGAGTTCATATTCCAGTTATGATTGCTGCTCCTATTCCTCCTAGGGGTGGTGGTGGTCAGGCTAGAGGTGGTGCAGATAGAGCACTTCATCAGGTTGCTGCAGATCCAACTATTAGATAGATTTAGTATAGAGATAGATGACAAAGAGAGATGGATGCACAGATTGCACAGGTTTTATTGGATCAAGCATAGAGTCCTCCTGCTCAGGTTATACCACCAATTGTTCCACAGGCTCCACCTTCTCAGGCACCTACTTTTGCTTCGATGCCATCATCTTCTTCACTTCCATCTTCTTCCAAATTTGTTCCATCCTTATCAAATCCATCTTCTTCCATGCCTCCTTCTTCTATACCTCCACCATGGACTTCTGTGACATAGGCTCCTAGTGTGGTTGATGCAGAAGCATCCTAGGATTCTTGGCAATCCTGTATCAACCAAAAACATGTTTGTTTTGAAAGGCAGATTAGTAGTTTTGATCTTAGTTGGTGGATTATTTACTCGGTCTTGGAGTATGGTTGCTCAGTTATAGTGTTTACTGGGGTGCTTGGTCTCTGAAGAATGCTTGGTAACAGAAGGCGTTAGTTTTCCTGGCACTCGACGATAACTGCGTTGCTCGGTGATGCTTGGCATGGTTAGTTCATTGGTGCTCAGTTATTTCTCTACTGCTCTGTAGTTCTGGTTTACCGACTACAGTTCTTGAAGATTTTCTTATACAAATTGGTGCATTTATTATTGGTAGCTATTGTTATAGGCCAACATGTTGAATTTAATTATTGTAAGGCTATTGAGAGTGAACTTGTATTGCATTTAATATTTGTTAGGAGGAGTTAATGCTTTCATCCAGCCGACTTGTGGCTGATGATTAGTATTTAAGGGGTATTTGGGGTAGTTGTTTAGGATGACTTGGAGAGAGATCATGAAAGCAGGTGTGAGGGTAGAAGATTATCAAAGTTGTGGAAATGATCCTATGAGATCTTGTAGATCATATTGTTATTTGATAGTTTGTAATAGCAGAGCTAGTGGTTGCACACTTGGAGACAAGGAGATTGCTTGGAGACTTGTGAGCTCAAGTTTAGATCTGCCTTAGGGTTTCCATCAATTGCTGATAGTTTTTAGAACTGAATTAGCTAGGGTTGTATTGGATCTTGATGATCTTGCATAATTATTTCTAATTGTAATTGGCCCTAACCCAGAAGGCCTTACAGCCGGACATGTTAATGAAAATATGTTTTGAAACAATTGGTGTTGTGTTATTCTGTTGTGTTGTTCTGAAGCTGCAAGGTTTGGATTGTCCCTAATTGCACCCACCATCCCTTGACTGCATCAGGTGGTATCAAAGCTGAGTTGATCTTATGGAGTGAAGGTTGACCTAGTAAGGCTGATATTGCAAAGTTGATCTTGTGGGTGAAGAGATTGTATGATCTAAGTTGCAGATCTGGAGCACTGAAATTGTGGAATCTTTCCCTAGTTGTTTGTGCGAGGTGGCAGGATGATCTGACTTGCATACAACTTGGAGGTTGTCACAAGGTGGTCGGTGTAGGGTTTTTTGCAGAGGGTTTGTCTTATCTTTAAGGATGCCTCCGAGAAGATTGGACCCTAGAGTGATTGCAAACCTGTGTGATACTGTGGAATCTAGGATTATAGAGAAGGTAAAATTAGATTTCAGATCTGAGATGGAGTTGATGAAGAATGACATGGTCGCTGAGATCATGAGAGTTGTTGCTAGTGTGCCTCAGAATGTTGGTACTAAAGATGGTTATGAGGAAGCTATTGAAGACTTTGAACTTGTTGGATCTAGTGGTGATGACCGGAGGGATAGATCTAGTGAAAATAGAACTTCTCGGTTACTTAGGTCTGGAGCTCGGTTAAGTAATAGTTATTGAATGGAAGTTTCTACTTTCTCTAGTACTTTGAAGCCTGAGAATTTGATTGACTGGATTAGTGAACTTGAAGATTTCTTTGAGCTGGAAGAAATTGAAGATCCTCTTTGGATGAGGCTAGCACAAACAAAGATGAAAGGATATGTTGCTCTTTGGTGGAAATAATTACAAAGAGATAGAGAAGATGAAGGTGAAATGAAGATCAATTGGTGGAGGTTGATGGTGACTAAGTTGAAAGCTAAGTTCATACCTACTGACTATGAGCTTGACTTGTTTAAGAAGTTGCAGAATCTGAAATAGAAGGATCTGTCTATTGAAGATTATACCGAGGAGTTCTACAAGCTTACTATTCAGTCTAGACACAGAGAACTGGGTAAGGAAAAGATAGCTCAGTATGTGAATAGTTTGAGATTTAATATTCAGGATGAGCTTGGTATGCTGAAGATTGATTATGTTGAAGATGCTTATCAGTATGCTCTGAAGGCAGAAGATAAGTTGAAGAGGAAACAACATAGTAATCCCCGAGGGAAGGAAAAGATTGATCACTCAGTGAAGGATAAACTGATGACTGCAGAAGATGAACAAAAACCTGTAGAATTGAAGTAGAAGATAGGTAGAGTTATCTTTAAAGGTACTTTCTATAACTATGGTGAAGAAGGACACTATTCTTTTGAGTGCACACAGAAGAAGCTTGGTGATTGATGAATTGTTGTGGTGAATGAAAATGTTGAGAATGAACCTGAATCTGAGAACTTGTTGCTTCAACGAACATTGCTCAGTACAAAGGAGGAACCTTGTCAGAGGACTAACTTGTTCAAGACTCAGTGAAAGTCTAGAGGTAAACTTTGTGATGTTATTGTTGATAGTGGTAGTACTGATAACCTTTTTGCTGACATGGTTTAGAAACTTGGTTTGAATAGAATGAGACATCCACATCCTTATAGGATTGGCTGGTTGCAAGATGATAATGCTTTAGAAGTAAGAGAACAATGCTTTATTGATGTTCAAATTGGCCAGTATAAGGATCTTGTGTTATGTGATATTGTGGAGATTAACAGTTGTCATATATTACTCGGTAGACCTTGGAAATATGATTGCAGATCTATGTATGATTGTGTGAAGAATGTGTTTACTATTGAGAAGGATGACAAGAAGTTTTCCTCGATGCCTTATCTAGATACAACACTGAGTAGGAGAAGTCTGAGTATTGGTAGCTGAGTTGAGTTGGTAGATCCTGAGAGAATGAATGATCAATTTGGAGAACATACTTGTGTGTTATCAAGGAAAGACTTGAAGAGACAGAGGAAGCTGAAGTAGAAGAGTATGCAAAGTGAAAAGGTGGAGGACTTGTATGTGAAGAACTAGTTCGGGGTTTATGTGTTGAATCCTAGAAGATGTTCTTCTCACATATGAACATCTTTCCAAACTTGGGGTGTCTGATGCAGGAGCATCCTAGGATTCTTGGCAATCCTATATCAACCAAAAACATGTTTGTTTTGAAAGGCAGATTGGTAGTTTTGATCTTAGTTGGTGGAGTATTTACTTGGTCTTGGAGTATGGTTGCTCGGTTATAGTGTTTACTGGGGTGCTCGGTCTCTGAAGAACGCTTGGTAACTGAAGGCATCAATTTTCCTAGCGCTCAGCGATAACTGCGTTGCTCAGTGATGCTTGGCATGGTCGGTTCACTAGTGCTCGATAGTTCTGGTTTACTGACTAGAGTTCTTGAAGATTTTCTTGGCTGACTTGGTACATTTATTGCTGGTAGCTGTTGTTACAGAGTGACATGTTGAATTTAATTATTGTAAGGCTATTGAGAGTCGACTTGTATTGCATTTAATATTTGTTAGGAGGAGTTAATGGTTTCATCCAGCCAACTTGTGGCTGATGATTAGTATTTAAGGGGTGTTTGGGGTAGTTGTTTAGGATGACTTGGAGAGAGATCATGAAAGTAGGTCTGAGGGTAGAAAATTAGTGAAGTTGTGGAAAAGATCCTATGAGATCTTGTAGATTAGATTGTTATCTAAAAGTTTGTAATAGCAGAGCTAGTGGTTGCACACTTGGAGACAAGGAGATTGCTTGGAGGCTTATGAGCTCAAGTTTAGATCTACCTTAGGGTTTCCATCAGTTGCTGATAGTTTTCATAACTGAATTAGCTAGGGTTGTATTGGATCTTGATGATCTTGCAGAATTGTTTCTAATTGTAATTGGCTCTAACCCAGAAGGCCTTATAGCTGGGAATGTTAATGAAAATATGTTTTGAAACAATTGGTGTTGTGTTATTCCACTGTGTTGTTCTGAAGCTGCAAGGTTTGGACTGTCCTTAATTGGACCCACCATCCCTTGACTGCATTAGTGGTTGCACCAGAGGTTCATTCTTTACAGTCTGATGTCTCTGAGATTAGACAGGAGATGAGGTAGTTGAGTTCTATGATGCAGACCTTTATGGCTACAATGAGTCAGCATGGATTATAGATGAGCTCTAGTTGTCTTCTAGATAGTGCTCCTGGTTCTGATGGTGGAGATGGTGCTGGTGGTTCAGCCAGTTGATGCATGATTTGAGATATTACAGATTCTTGCCTTGATGATGTATATGATCTCATTTTTTTGTTGATATCGAGACATTTGACTCTATTGTATCTTTTGATTTATCGATGTTGTTTATGTTGATACCTTGATACTTTGATGGACTTTGATTATCTAGATATTGCATTTATGATCTTTGCATAGACTCTGATATTTTGTTGATTTTATGATGATGTTACCATAGACTCTGATACTTAGTTTTGATAGCTTTCACTATATATAATGTCATGATGTGTTGGATCTCCTTTTCAGGTGTTTTGGCATGATATGCAGATCTAGATGGTTCTATCTCCTATATGATTTGTTTTATGTTTTTTAGATGAGATTTTTGATATGTATGCACATGTTCTAGTGATGCTTAAATGGTTGTCTTATGTATGACATAGAATAGATGGATGAATGTGATGATGTGTATTTTAATGATTCAATGCTGTATTTATGAATGCAAATGATATATAGATGGATTTAATGAATAATGCGATGGATGCAAAGATTTCATGTGATATGGATGTACATAATGTATATGAATGGCTTTATGGTATTTAAATCTGATGCAATGGTTTTATGTCATGTGTATGATACTTAATGATTCTAGATGTTATATGATATGAATGATGATGCAATGTCCTATGCTCTTATATGAATGAATTTATTTGCATGATGCATTGTATTCTAAGATGACTTAAATGATATGTACCTAATGATGATTTTATATTCTATTTGAAATGTAATGTTTTAATGGATGTAATGATGTAATGATTTTTACCTAATGAATGCAATGATAATGCACTTAATGGATGCAATATGGATGATTTCTTTTGCAAAGAATGATTTGTTCTAAATGAAATAAATCTTGAATGATGCAATCTAATTTACTTAATGATTTTTAACTTGGATGAATGAATGCAATGTAATGCAATTAATGTTATGTAAATAGATTTACATGATTTATGCAACCTAATGCAATTGATGTAAATGAATTTGGATTTAAATGATATATGCAATCTAATGCAATTAATGATAATGAATTTGGATTTAAATGATATATGCAATCTAATGCAATTAATGATTAAAATGCTACTTAATGCAATGATTTAAAATGAACCTAACAAATGCAAGTGAACTAATGGAATGCACTTTTGTTTTTGTTTTTGGATTTCCAACACACTCGATCACATATAATTTTTGATACTCATTTGATTTTGATTTGACCACACCCCCTTTCATTTTTGTCAATTTTCCCTCTTGCAATTTAAACTAAGAAAGGAAAAATATATTAAATGCATTTAATCTAGCATGTATGCAACTAATTGTCATTATTCAAAAACTTTGGAGCTTATAATCATCATTGAGCAATTTTTGGAATCCCAATTTAGTACAACCATCACTAGTTCAACCATGATGATATGAATACTTTTTGCACCTCTTTCGTTGCTTTCTCATCCTTTCTGGTACGACTATCACTGATTGAAGCCAATCATGAGAGTGTGAATACTGATTTTTTTAGATTCTATGTTGCAAGTGGATTTTTGGTATTATGATATTGAAGATCAAAATATCCAAGGTATCCTTTTGCATAAACAAACAAAGATCTTAGTTTTATCCTATGTAAAAGTCCTCGATGATTCTTTGATGATCACGTCCTTAGATAAATAATACATGATTTATAACTTTGATCTTAAGACAATCATTCAAAAATAAACTAAAATATCATGCTTTCATCATAGCTTGTCTAGTTTAAAAACTTTCATCGATCTGCTAGAAAGATATGATTTCATCAATCAAGTCAACACTTTAGAAAAAAAATTGCAATATTTTTCAAATCCATATTTCAAGTATAGTTCCATCCATTTCATACTTTTAATCCTGATAAAGCTACGGTCATGTAAGATCTCAGATCAAATTTTGCATTTGGTTCAAATTGGATTGGAATAAGGATTTGATTAAGTGTTTCACTTGCGTTTTTGATGAATTGATTCAATGATTGATTGAAATTTGATTTTGATGAATCCTTCCTCCTTTTGAGTAGATTGCCCCCAATTTGATATGATTTCAAAGTTGGACTTAGGACAATTTGCAGATTAGGTGACCAAAATCTTTAGGTACTTGCAAATGCAACTGTGGGGTTTTATTATGCAATATATACAAATGCTGGTGAATGCAATATTTACAAGGATGACTGCTAGGTATGCGACTCACTTGGACTTTCAATGGTGCCTATTTACCAAGTTTTCGCCGATTGAATGGATCTTGCTTTCTTTTTCTATTTTTAAAGCTTTTTCTCTTTTTTTGCTACCAAGGCGCTTATTTGCTAGGTTTTCACCAAGGCACTTTTTCTCTTTTTTTAAAAATTTTTTTTGTATTTTCTTTTTTTTTCAATTTTTTTTTTCATATTATCAAGGCACCTATTTGCTAGGTTTTCACCAAGACAACATCTTTTTGAGGATCATATATGAATGTTTTTTACTTCATGCTCAATTTTCCACTATTTTTTATCTTTTCTGCTTTTCCAACTTGTTTGGTCTTTTCTGCTTTTCAAATGTTTTTGGTATTTTTAAGATCTCTTTTGACTATATACAATAAATAGGATGCTTTCCATCTAATTTTCTAGTAATCTTTATAATCTTTCACCTATCTCATGTATAGAACCTCTTTAGATGAATGCTATTGATATGTTCTTGTAATTCTTCTCCATCACAATCAGCTAGCTTGTAGGTGTCAGTCCCAAAAGACAAAGTGATCACAAAAGGTCCTAACCAGTTTGCTTCCCATTTTCCTTTCTTTTCTCTTTCTACTTGATTCTTGGGATTCTCTCGCAAAACTAAGTCACCTATTTGAAATGTTCTTGACTTGATGTGCTTATTATAGGTCCTTGACATTTGGTTTTGATATACTTTTAAGTGATCAAATGATTGTTGTTGTTTCACATCTAGCAATTCTAGTTCATGCAACCTAGCAACTCTATAATCTTCCCCACTTATCAAACCATGGAGAGATAATCTTAAGGATGGAAGTTCTACCTCCAAAGGTAAAACTTCTTTTGTTCCAAAGACTAAGGAAAGTGGTGTAGCTCATGTTGGCATTTTGATACTTGTCCTATAAGACCATACGGTTGGGTTTATTTTTATATGCCAATCTCTACTTGAATTGTCCACTTTTCTCTTCAATATCTTCAAGATGTTTTTATTTGTTGCTTTGTCTTGTCCATTACCTGGGGGGTAATAGATTGAAGATGAGTGATGGATCACATGGAACTTTGTGCATAACTCCTTTAGGTCTTTGTTTTTGAAGTGCTTTGCATTATCCATTATGATGGTATGAGGAACACCATATCTACATATTATGTGATTTAGGATAAACAAGGATATATGTTTGCCTATTGCAGTTGATAAGGGTACAACTTCCACCCATTTGGTAAAGTACTCTATTACCGTGATAATGAATTTATGACCATTTGAAGATGGTGGATAAATCATTCCTATTAAATCTAGACCCCATTGATAAAATGGCCAAGGTGTTGTCATCGGATGAAGCTCTTGCGCAGGCACATGTATCAAGTTTCCATGAAATTGACACTTTCTACAAGTTTTAGCAAACTGACAAGTGTCTTTCTCCATTGTAGGTCAAAAATATCCTATCCTAAGAAGTTTCTTAGCTAGGGTTAATCCATTTGAATGTGACCCACAGATCCCCTTGTGAATTTCTCGTAAGGCTACGTATGATTCCTCTCTCTCTAGACATCTAAGCAGCATTCCGTCTAGACTCTTACGATACAATGTGTTAGATATTGAGGTATAACGAGCGGCTTGTCAGATGAAGCTTTTCTTTTGGTTCTTGGTTTGGTTAATGGGTAGGATTTGGTCTTTTAGGTAAGTGTAAATAGGTCCATACCAAGGTGATTCATGTGTTGTTAGAAAAAAAATGGTATGAGGATGGGTAGGGTCAAATGCAGGTTGTTCCACTTCTTCTACCAGGAATTCATATCTGGCACTTTAATCTGGTATTTGTAGAAGTGATGCCAAAGTTTCCATTGCATCTGCTACTTTCTTATTCTCTCTTGGCACTTTCTCAAATGTAATAAGAGTGAAGTACTTCTTAAGATTTTCCTCCATGTTTTTATAAGGTACCATCTTGTCATCTTTTGTCTAATATTCATCATTAATTTGATTAATGACTAATTGTGAATCTCCATAGACTTGTAATTCTGTCACCTTCCATTCCAATGCTAAATTTATGCCAATGACTAACACTTCATATTCTGCTATGTTATTGGTACATGGAAATATAAATTTATATGACTTTGGAATTATATATCCTTGAGGAGTAATTAAGAGTATGCCTGCTCCTGATCCATGTTGGGTGTATGAACCATCGAAATATAGTTGCCATGTTTTTGCCTCAACATTCACAATCTCAGAATCTAGGAATTCTACTTATATTAGATGATCATCTTGTAGTGGTGATTATGCTAATTGGATAGAAATGAATTTCCCTTTGATAGATTTGTGGTCTACATACTCTATGTCAAATTCACTCAACACCATGACCCATTTGGCTAACCTTCCATTTAATGTTGTTTTGCTAAGTAGATACTTCAAAGGATCGATCTTTGCAATGAATCTTATCTTATGAGATAACATACAATGACATAGTTTTTGGGAAGCAAAAACCACAACCAAACATGCCCTTTTGATGAAGATATAGTTTAACTCATATTTCACCAAAGTTCTACTTATGTAGTATATTGCCTTTTCTTTGCTTGATTCATCTTCTTGTGCCAAAAGTGCCCCTAATGAATGCTCAGTCGCTGAAATGTATAGAATCAAGGGTTTTCCTCTTATAGGTGGCATCAAATTTGGAGGATTCATGAGATATTTCTTCAACGTGGTGAAGGCTTCTTCACATTTTTCATCCCATTTGAAAACTATGTCCTTATGAAGGAGTTGAGTAAAGTTATGGCACTTTTTTGCCAATTGGGATATAAATCTCTTGATGGATTGAATTCTGCCCTGTAGTGATCTCATTTGGCTTATGTTTCTAGGTGCTTCCATCTCCATGATGGCTTTGAATTTGGCGGGATCTACCTCTATTCCTTTGGTTGAAACAATGTATCCTAGCAAATTTCCTAATTGGGCTCCAAATGCACATTTCTTTGGATTTAGCCTTACTTTAAATTGCTCCAATCTTTCAAAAAATTTCTCTAGAATTGGTAGATGTTCCTCTCTTGAATGAGATTTTTCTAATATGTCATCTACATATTCCTCCATGAATTTATGCATTATGTCATGGAATATAGTGATAATTGCTCTTTGATAAGTCACTCTGGTATTCTTTAGACCAAAAGGCATAACATTCCAACAGAATGTTCCCCATGCACATGTGAATGTTGTTTTATCTTGATCTTTGGGTGCTATCTTTATCTGATTATAGCCACTAAATCCATCCATAAGAGAGAACATGGAATGTCCTATTGTCAAATCCACTATGGTGTCTATACTTGGTAGAGGAAAGTCATCCTTAGGGCATGCAAGATTTATATCCCTAAAATACGTGCAAAATTTAATGGACTTATCTGCTTTTGAAACTGGTACTATGTTTGAAATCCATTGGGCATAATCAATGGCTCTAATAAACCCCACTTTTACCAATTTCTCTAACTCCACTTTTACTAGCAAGGCTATATGTGGATGCATCTTTCTCAATTTTTTCCTTACGGGTCTTGCTCCTTCTTTTATATTTAAGTGATGCATAATTAGATTTGGATCCAATCCTAGCATATCATCATAGGACCACACAAAATTGATTTTCTTTTCCTTGAAAAATTTGATGAATTCTTTTCTTTCCTCACTAGATAAAGATGAGCCTACAGAAAAGGTAAATTTTTTCCTTACTAGATATCCAATGTTCACCTTTTCTGTAGGCTTAATCAAGATAGGAGATCTTTCTTCATAATGCTCAGGAAAAGCATCCAAACTCCCTTCTTTAGGTGCCTCAATTGGCTTTTCACCATTGGAATCATTCTTTATTTCTTTCTCTTTTTGATCTAATGTTGCCAGGATGTGGTTTTCAACACTAGATTCTTTCCACTTTTAATTTTTTTTCATTCTTTATTGAATTAGGAGTTTGGATACCTTCCTTTGCTTCTTTTTCTTGATATTCCATGGTAGAAAAAGGTTCAACTACATTGAGGTATTGGGACACCACATTGTCATTCAAAAAGGTTGGGAGTATGGTTGGTTCAATGGAATCCCATTGGATTAATTCTGAGTATATAAGAGTTAAGGGATCAATGCTTTGGCTTGGTTTGATGGGATTTAGGGATAAGACCTCATTTGATGGTTTGAACATTGTATCATTCAAGTCTATGACATGGGATTCTTCTAGATGTTCTAAAGAACTAGGGTCAAAGTCTTCCTCACTAGACTCCTCTAAGGTTTCCATTGGATAAAAGTCTCATGGATTAAACCTAACATTTGATTCTTCCATAGTAGGTCTCCATGATGGTATGTAGGGTTCTCCTACCCATTGATTTACTTCAATTTCTTGAATTTGAATATTTTCTAAGACCACTTGATTTGAACTTGAGGCTTGATTCTGATTTGATTTTACAATTTGGTCCTTTTCTTTGCTAGAAGTGTAAGTATGAATGACATCCACCTCCTTATCATGGCATGACTCACTTGAAAATGAGTCCCACTCCCAATTGTTAGAGTCTTCATCACTATGTGATTCTAATTTCCATATTTGATCATAGACTTTAGGATAGTTCTTTTGTGTGTACCCTTGTTCTAAGTACCCTAATCTTGTCTTCTCTTTTCTATCTCTCCATGTCATTTCAATTGGTTCAATAAGTCCTTAATTCTTGTTCCCAAAGGTCCTTGGCCTTTGTATCCCATCTTTTCCATGATTTGAAATCCTTTCCCATATTGATGTGTGGGAATGCTGATATTTTGGATACGTTTTTCTTGGGCACTTGACTCCTCATCTTTATAAAGCCAATTAAGGATTTCATTATCATCTTCATCCATGGATGAAGAAGTATTTGGTCTCAAAAAATGATCATTATATCTATGGGGTAGATTGGATGGTCTTCCATATGACTTGGGGGATAATGGAAAATCCATCATGGATAAAGAATATTCCCCTACTCCTTTTTGCTTGATTTTACATTGTTTATCAAAATTTCTCATCATTTGGTCCATATTTTGGTAATGAGCCTCTTTGGTGTAGATTTGGATGGCTTTATCTTTGTCTTCTTTCTGCTTCTCATGAGTATTCTCCTCACTAACCTTTTCCTTGCCCTTTTTCGATGTAGCTAGGTTAGTGGGTCTTTGGATGTCTTTAACAACAATTTCTCTTTCCATATTTTCATTTTCTTTTAATAATGGAAGGTCCTTAGAACTTTTCCCTTGCTCTATTTGTTTAGGTATAGACCCTTCTACATTATGCGGGACAAGAGAGTCACTAATAGGCTTCATGTTGTTACAATATTGGAAGGGGTTTGAGTCCCCACTTACCATAATCTCTTGACCTAGATAAGGAAATTTTAAACATTGGTGGTAAGTAGAAGGCACGACCTACATTTCATGAATCCATGGCCTCCCTAATAGGATATTTTAGGTCAACTTTAGGTCTAAAACTTGGCAGATGGTCTCTTTTTGCATGGGACCAACTCTAATAGGAAGTATTATGACTCCTTTAGACTCTCTTTCTTTGTCATCGTAGGCTTTGATGGTTATTTTCTTCTTTGGGTCAATAGCCTCCTCGGAAAATCCTAGGGCTTTTACCAAGTTTAGGGTACAAATATTTAGGCCAGCTCCTCCATCAATAAGAACTCTCTTTACTCTATGCTTGTGAATAAGGACCTCTATATGCAAAGGGAAATTTTTCGGGTGGCTTAGTGACATATCATATTATTTAGAAAAAGATAAGAAATGAGGAGCAATGAGATGTCCCACCATATTTTTAAATTTTTTTGCATCTAGGTTTAGAGGTACATTGGTTTCTACTAAAGCTTTCTCTAGAATTTCCTTGTGAGTAGGTGATAATTTGAGCAATTCTAGGATTGAGATTTGAGCGGGGGTTCTTTCTAATTGATCAACCAAGTTATATTGCTTCAACGATGAAGATGTGTTTTGGTTTGGTAAAACAATTCTTGGACCATTTCTAGGTAGGGTGATTTTAGAAGCTTTCCCCCTAGTGACAACATTAGATGATTCTTCTCTTGGTTTCTCCTTTACCACGATAACATTTATGGTATTGTCTTCTTCACTTAAAGTATTGATGATGTTATCGTAGGTATGAGAAAAGTTCACTTTTTCATTACCTCTTTTATGATTTTGGTTGGTATTAGATGACTCGCCCTTTTCATGGTTTAGAAAGGGGTTCTTGAAGGCCATATGATCCTCATTGTTTTGAGGCCCTTCGATTTTGATAGTTCCATCATCTATTAGGTCTTGCACTAAGTGTTTTAACTTCATGCATTCGTTGGTTTTGTGACCCTTATTTTGATGATACTCACAATGGTGAGAATCATTCCACCAATTAGGTTTAATTTGAGGTTCATAAGGTCTCAAATCAGGTAAAGTGGTAATCTTATTAGCAACCAAGGTTCTTAATGCATTCTCTAAGGGTTCACCTCGAAAGGTAAATTTTCTCTTTTGATATGTGGAGAAAAAGGGTTTGGGATTATTCCCATTGGCATTATTAAAAGGATTATTATTAGAATTGTTGTTGGGATTGTTGGAATTGTTGTTGTAATTATTGGAATTAAAGGGAGCTTTATTCATTTGATTTACATTGTATGAAGAATTAGCTCCACTTGATAAGTTAAAAGGGGTTGCCGTCAAGTTGTGGGCCTCCACAACTCCATCGTTCGCAAGACTTTTGTTATTATTCTTTAACCATAACTTAGGTTTATCATTGTGATTGTTGGCCCCTCTATTATTAACATAATTAGATACATAATGGTTATTGTTGTTGTTGGTATTGGATTTATTGTCTTTGAACAATTTTATCTCTCCTCTCTTTACCAATACATCTTCAATCTTGATCCCATTTTCGATAAGTTTTTCAAATGTTGGGGGACATTGAAGTTGAAGTTGATAATTCATCTCCATTTTCAAGTTGTTTGTAAATATTTCCATCTTCTCCTTCTCGGGGATACTTCGTGGATACCTTGCAAAAATGGTCCTCCACCTTTATAGGAATCCTAAGAAGGATTCACCATCTTTCTGTTTGGTATCACACAATTTGAGCATTGTGATTTCATGCTCGATGTTATAGGAGTAATGGGTTACAAACTTAGAGGCTAATTCCTCAAAAGTCTTTATTCCTTGTGGGAGTTTAGAGAACCATTCCATGGCAGGACCTCCCAAACTCCTAGGAAAAAGTCTCATTAGGTACATAGTGTTTTTCATGAACTCAATACTTAGAGCACAAAACTCTCTTAGATGATCCTGTGGGTTTGTTTTACCCATATACTTATCATATTTAGGAAAAATTGTATTGAAAGGAAAAGGTGCCATGACTAAGCTTTTGTCGAAAGGGAATGGGCACAAGGCCTCAATAGAGAAGGGCTTAGGTTCGACCACCTTTTTCATTGAGTCTATTTGTTCTTGGAACATTTTCAATTTTTTGGTCATAGCACTCATTGGGTTATCTTCTTCTTGATTCTTCTTAAGTTGATCTATGTCATAGTCATGTGGGAGATTTACCTCCGCTTGGGCTAGGTTTAGGAAAAACTTCTCTCTATCCCTATCTATCAATTTATCCATGACCTCAAGAAATTTTGTGTCTTGGGCCACTTGATTAGCCCTTTCTTCAAGTGTTTCCTTGGGCTCTTGGTTAGCATTATTATTATTGTCATTGTTTCCTCCTTGGTTATAATCATGAAATGCGGAGTTTCTATCCATTGATTCAAATCTTTCTTCAAATAAATTTGGGAGAATGTCCCCTTGATCTTGATTGTTGAAAAGACTTTGGTATTCAAATTTGGGGACTACATTAGCAACGCAAATGCCATCTTGTAAGGATAACTTGAGTTTGTGAGAACGTTTGGAAACTGACATCCAACAAGGTTTGATTCAAATTGATCCTTTGATTTGGTAATTGTTGATTTATATGAAGAGATTAAAAATGTAAGATGAGTTTTGTAATGGATATCTCTTTCACTTGTTCTATGTATTTTAAAACACAACAATCATGCATACACTTGTTTTTTTTAACCCTCTACACAATAAGTGTTTGATTTTGAAAGTACATTATCATGGGTTTTGCACAAAAAGACACTTCAAGCAATCTACCTAGCTCAAGATTGGTTCATAAACATGGCTCTATAAGGTAGTCTTTTCTAAGTTAAAAAGGTTTTAATCAATATTCCATTCAAAATGGATATTAAACTTTCATCCTCCAAGTATATTAAGAGGCTTCCCACCACTGATATGTCGGAGTTTTGTGCAATCCCGAAGGACTACTTGAGGAAGTTTGAAAATTTAACACCCTTTTGTCACACACCCCATTAAGGATGCATGCATTTCATTTTATAGTGGGTTGGATGATCGCGGAAAAGGTGAGTGTATCCCACTTTGTGCTATCCCTCTCACTAGCCCTTTTAAGGCAAATCTCGGGAGGCGAGCCCAACTAAAGATCTAGCATGTTCATTTGAAAGCAAGAAAATGGAGTTAAGAGATAGTTTTTGGGAATTTGATTCAACAAAAGGTGAATAACATATCCCTAGATATTTCTCAATTCCCAAACACAATTAACAAGGTTCAATTACCAACCCACTAACTAGAGAGAATCGAGTATTTCTACTCTTTTCTACAAACAAGGGGTTTTTCAAATTATGTGCTTGATTTCCTTAACCTTTCTTTTAATCAATAAATTTTGACATTTTTGGCATTTTGATTCACTAAAAGAAGTGAAGAGCATAGGCCTAATATCAAAACTTCTCAAACAATAATAGGCTCTTTTTACTTACTAGATTTTGAAAACAAAAAAGCCACAATTTAAGTAAAAAAATGACTAAGCTCAGGCTTACCTTCAAACAAAGCTAGCAAAGGCTAGGGGCATTTTTGATTGATTTTTTATTTTTAATGCTCACCTAGTGGTGATCGGTCCTTTCCAATGTACTTTTCCTCCAACAAGTTAGTCAACACAACCAGCAAAAATGAAGGAAACAAGATAAAATTGAATCTAAAGCCTTATTTGTCAAATTTAAGAAAAACTTGATTAAGGTGAATAAATCCAATTCAATGAAACAAATTTTGCCTTATATGCTTCTACAACTTCGAGATAATGTTTACATACCTTGCTCTCTTGCTGCGAATCCTCAAGAACCAGCTTAATGTGAGAAATGTTCTCCTCTTTGATCTTCTTTGTTAAAGCTTTTCCTTCTTGATTGAATCTTCTCTCTAGTTTTTTTACTCTTCTGTGGTCAGTCATCTTGCAAAGACATAAAAATCATTTTCTGATAGTCAGATTATGAAAATTTATAGTTTAATCAAAAGTGCCACAAAAATATTTAAAAGCACAGAAACATAGATCAAAAGCGCTATTAAACTTAGCAAAGGTGTCAAGAAAGTTGTAAAAGTGCTGGAGAATTGTTCAAACACACTAGCTAGTCAGGGAATAGGCGTTGATAGAAAATTAGATAGAAGCCAGAAAGAATCGAAAGTGATGTTTCTCTATGCAAAGGCACGACAATTTATCATGGACGCACTATTATAGTGCTCAGAAGCACTATTAAATTACTCAAATGCATTGTTTAAAGTCTTAGAAGCATTGTTTCACCCGCAAAATAGAGAACTTAACATGCAAAAATTTGAACAAAATGAAATTTCTAGATTTTTAAGAAAGTGAAGCCAAAAGCCCCATGGTGGGTGCCATTTTGTGTACTAGAATTTGTACCTTCATAGGGTTATTATTGTAAATAATTGAATAAAATAACTAAATTACCATAAAGGAAGAGCTATTTTAACAAATGAAAAGCAATTAAGCACTCTATGGATCTCTAACTAGGGATGTTAATGGTGAAGCTCTCAGCAAGCCTCCATTAATGACAGTCCTAGGATGAGAATAAATGATAAAGCAAGCTAAAATATTCAATTCCAAATTGAAATGCTTAATTAACTTCTCAATTTGCCTTTCTAGCTCAAAATCTCAAGAGGTTAGATGCAATTCTTAGATTTGTGGATGAATTATGAGTGAATTATGCCTTGCTTTTATAGGATTTGGCAAGGGTAGGGGGTGTAGTTGGATTTGATCAAGGTTGAGTTGGGGTTAAGTCCTTGGTTCCACCCTTTGGAGACAATTTAAATGGATTGTCCTCAAAGCTTGGGACAAGAAGACAAGATGAGTGGACAAGACGCTCTTTCAAATTGAGTGATTGAGATTCATTTTGACCTTATCCATGTGAGCTCTTTCCTTAAATCCTATTGGTTGAGGCTTTTTCCTCCCATGTGGTGTTGAGAGAAAATAGGACTTAATTAATTGAATTTAATTAATTTGTTTAGCCATGTGCACCCCTTGAATGGGTTGATTTGATTTAATTCAAACTATACAATTAATTGGATTAATTGCACATTGATTTAATTTATCATGATTTGATAGGTTTTAATTGATCTTTTGGCTCTTGATTTTTAATTAAATTGAATTGAAGCTTGATTTTAATTTTGATTGGCTAAATGCTTGTTTGGATTCAATTGCTTTGATTTTGCCTTGATTTGCCTTGATTAATCACATGAATGATCATGTCCATTTTTAGGTGATTACAGTACCAATTTCAAGTTATCAAAAGCTCAGTGATGAAAAAAAAAACATCTCTATGAGTAAAAGAGATAGCTAGCTACATCCATATAGATTAATTTCGAATGTTAAAGGTTAAATGATTTTCCTTAATCAGAGGGTAGAGTTAATCATGATCACATCATCAAATGTTTTTGAAGGTGGAAATGTGCATAATCAAATGTACATCAACGTTCATAATCAAACTCTAAATCAATGTCATCAAATGTCTAAAGTACATCATAAAAAAGGGAATCATGTCCATCAAATGATCAATGACACATAAAGGATATCATCAATATTCAATCATGTTGATCAACTAGGGGCAACCTAACTCTATCCATCCCCTGTACCTATATGCTTGTACCTAAATCATATCAAATAGCCATGGATATAAGCCTCAAACCATCAATGTTCCAAAGGAAACATGTTTTGGGATTCAAGCACAATTCAATCAGTAAACATCATCAAAATTGATCATTTAGCATCAATCAGTCATCTTGTCATCTATCTTGCTCATCTTTGAATGCATCAAATTTCCTAGCTCTAGATCTTGAGGAAGGAGAATCAACTTATTAATCTACCAATCTATCAGATTGACATCAATACCAAATCAACTAAATGATTGTGACTGACATCAAACACACTTGATATTTCATTAAATCAAAATCTCTAGTCATCAACATTTTCAACACCGGGGTATATTCAAAATTAATTTTATTAGAAAATAAATAGAAATCTTAATCTAACTCAAAATTTTGAAAATCAATCAAATCATCTAAAATCAATTCCGATTCATTTCCCGATGGGGCATGATATCGTAATAACTACAATTCGGGTATATCAAAGAAAGTTTTCAAATGAGGGGAATTGAGCATGAGATTTTTGAAATTATCAATGGGGCATCAAAATCAAGGAATATTTTCAAATCAAAGCATTAGATCAGGAGTTGAGTATCATAACAAAAATCTGCATCATCAACAAATTAGGGTTTTATCATTGAAATCAATTATCAAGATCAGATCAGGCATTAATTAATTGAATCAACCAAATATTCTTTGAACCAATGCACTTCACACATTGATCCAAAGAGGGGCATTTGTATACACCCAAAAATGGTCAAGTAAAATCAAAGTGAGCCATCAAGGACTAAATCATGAATTAATTGAAATCAAAGCTATTGGATTAATTAAATCTAACAATTGTACAATTGATTAATTGTATAATTGAAATAAAAATCAAATCTGATGCAGGGGCATTCTAGGGTCCTTGGTAAATTTGCATGATGGTGTGTTGATTTGGTTCTGTGTTACTTGGTTGCAGCTTTAACTGACATTCTTGGTTATTGAAGGAAGCTCAGTCGCTGAAGGAACTCGGTGAAACCTTTGGCACTCGATGGAACTTGTACTTGACGATGCCTATGGTGCTTGATCGATGTACTTGCTCAGTGATGCTTGTGTTGCTCAGTGATGCTTGGTGTGCTTGGTTGTTTCTTTGGTGCTCAGTAGTTCTAGTTTATTGATTAGAGTTCTTGAAGATTTGGTTGGCCGACTTGGTGCATTTATTATTTGGTGTAGGAGCACATACTCCTACTCCAGATTCAACAAGAATTCTCATGAAGCCTAAGGTTTCACACTAAGGTCCTTGAGACCTCTAGTCATGCTTAGGATAGAAATTAGTATTGAGATCTCATTGTAAGGCCATAGTTCCAAGTTGCATTTTATGAGCCCTTGGTCTAACTATTGGTCATTTATGATCCAATATCCTAGGCATAGGTAGTTTTCATGTTTTCTATGTTTGGATCCATTAGGGATCATCAAATTAGGGATAAGACCAATTTTGGTCATTAGAATAGCAAATTGTCAAAATTGCTCAAAAGTTGTCAAGCAACTTTAGAGCAACTTTAAAAAGTTGTTAAAAAACTTGTAAAAGACCCTCCCAAATGGATAAATGGTTTAAACCTAACTTGTAACCATTGGGAGAATCCTATAAAAGCCCTCACAGGTGGGTGATAGGATATACAACTTGTAATTGGCATTTTTATCAATAAAAACTATCTATTCTCTGCAAATTCTGAGTTTCAAAGCGTTGTACAGATAGGTAGGGAAGTTGGGGCATGTGAGAGTGATTCCAAAGGTTGAGTCTTTGAATCTTATTTTTGTTATAGTTGGTCTCATGTGTTAATTTGAATTAGTTTGGAAGATATCAAAAATTTTGTGACAGTGCATAGGATTAAGGCTTAAAATCGGGATTGGAGATAGGGCCTGATTGTTTAGGCACATTCCACCATGGGAAATTGATGCCCCTTGGTGGAATACAAGTGATTTCAATTCATTTTCATATTATGCAGGCTAGGAGAGTGGATTTGTAGGGAGTTCGTCTTGCCACCATAACCTAGGTGTACATCTCTATGTGTGCATCGGTTAGGAAACTAGGACAGTCCTCCTAGATTTCGGTTGAGGGTTCTTCAGGACCTATAAACTTGGATTCTCACTTTTTCCACACATAAGAACATGCTCCCACATCTAGTTTGTGCATTTTCATAGGGAAAAGAGTACCTATAGTGTATTTGGAGCCCTATTTAGGCTTATTAGCCTGGTCCAACGTTGCAACATCAGCAACCTCCACTCATTTCCATTCCTTGGTGTTTAGGAATGTTTAATAAAACCCCAAAGGGTATCAAAATCCTCAACCCATGCATAGCTTCATTGGGAAGTATTTTGTCTTATGCTCATATTTCCTTCTAGGAAGGGCTACAAGCAGGTTTCTAGGATTGTGCAGTAGCACAACCTTGTGTGTTGTTCAATGGTGAAAGAACCATTGGAACTAATGAAATAAGACCTAAATAGGCTAGAGAAATGTTCATTATCCACCCTTGGTCTTAGTATTCAATTCATAGGGTTTGAATCCATATTTCCTTGAAGGAACCTCTTAGTAATTCATTGGTTTTGGTGCTTGGGACTTTGGAAAACCTAGTGATTAGGTTCTTTTGTCTTGTAGGGTTGTGATAACCTTCAAAAAGTCCTATTTTGATACTTTTGATAAGTATATTGGCACTAGACCTTGCACCTTAGGTGTTGAGGAATCCAGACTTCACCAGATTACTCATTGTTTGAAGGCTTCCACTGACCACTGCTGCATCAAGTGGTATTAGAGCTATGTCTGATCCTGAGAATGAGGATATCCCTGCAAGGGTTACAAATAGTGAGTTGGCAAAGATGGTGAGAGAGCAAAAGGCTACAAACAAGGCCTTAACTAAGAGGCTTTAGGAACTTGAGAAGAAGCTTGATGACAAGGACAAAGATGAGTCTGAAAATGAAGCAGGGAGTGAAGAAGAGGAGGATGATCCTAATCAACATATCCCTATAGACCAAAGACCTTTCATTAATGCTTTGAAGTCCATGGGAAGAAGGACCATGGAGGAGAAGATAGATTTGCCAGTTTTCAATGGCAAGATGAATGCTGATCTAGCATTGGATTGGATAGAAGCATTAACAACATTCTTTGAATGTGAAGACATACCTGAAAAATAGAGAGTAAAAGTAGCAAGATCCAAGTTGAAGGGAGCAGCCCTAACTTAGTGGAACTTCATCCAAACAAAGAGGGTGAAGAATGGGAAGAACATGATCAATTCATGGAATAGAATGATTGCATTGATCAAAGAGACATATGTACTTGAGGATTATGGGGTACAACTCCATAGGAGGAAGAAAAGTTTGAAGCAAAAGGACATGGATGTAGGCTCATACACCGAGGAGTTCCTAAAACTATGCATGAAGACTAATATGGCTGAAGATGAAGAGGAGAAGCTAGCAAGGTATATGAATGGCTTGAAAGTATCCATTCAAGAAGAGTTGAGTCTACACAACCCTACCATAGTTAATAGGTGTTATCAAATGGCACTTAAGGTAGAGGAAAAATGGAAGAGAAAGCAAGATTTTGGAAAAGGAAAGAGAAATGACAGTGGGAAGAGTTTTAGAGGCAAAAACAACTCTTGGAACAAGGGACAAAGTAGTGGCAGCGACAGCGAGACCCTTGACCAAGGAGATAAGGAGAATAGTGACTCTAATTCAAGGGGAAACTATAGAGGAAGAAGACCCTTCAATAGAGGAAGGACAAATTCAGGAAGAGGCAATGGACCATTGAAGTGTTTTTATTGCAATCAATTGGGACAGCAAGCAAGAAGATGCCCTAAGAAGAGAAACAATAACCAAGGTGAGAGGAGAGCACAACTTTTCCAAGAAGATAAACAAGAGGACAATGCTGATGCTAGAGACTTGGAACCAGAAGAAGGAGTGTGTCTAATGATGAGGCAGGTCTTCCTTCAAGCACCAAAAACCCAAGAGCCTCCACAAAGGAAGAATCTCTTCAGGACAAAGATCAAGTGTCATGGAAAGGTATGCAATCTTCTTATTGATCCTGGTTCAACTGAAAATCTTGTGTCTTGTGAAATGGTTCAGAAATTAAGATTGCCTAAGAAACCACACCCTTGCCCATATCATGTTTCATGGTTAACCAAAGGCCAACAAACTCTAGTCACAGAACAAGCTTGGATAGAGTTTTCTATTGCTGACTTCAAGGACAAGGTCCTTTGTGATGTTGTTGAGATGGATGCAGCCCACATCCTTCTAGGTAGGCCCTGGAAATTTGATGTTGATGCTACCCACCATTGTAGGAAGAACACCTACTCCATCACCAAAGATGGGAAGACCTTCACCATGAAGCCCTTACTGGATAGCAAAATTGAAAAGGAACCCACTATGATTATCATGGGGGAAAAGGAGATGTTGAAAAACTTGAAAGAATCTGATATTTAACCTTTTATCCTAATTTCTAAACCCAAGGATAACATCAGGTCTGTTCAAGAAGAGCCCATGCCAAATGGAGTAAAAAATCTACTGCAAAAGTATAAAGAAGTCACTATTAGTGACCTGCCCTCTACCCTCCCTCCCATTAGGGATATTAGCCATCAAATAAACCTAATCCCAAGCTCTTCCCTACCTAATAAGGCACCATACAAAATGACTCCATTGCAGCATGCAGAGATTGCAAAATAGGTCACTGAATTGTTGGAAAGAGGGCTCATTCAAAAGAGTCTCAGTCTTTGTGCTTTACCCATAGTCTTGGCCCCTAAAAAGGATGGCAAATGGAGGTTATGCATTGATAGTAGGGCCCTAAACAAAATCACAATAAGGTACAAATTTCCCATGCCAAGGATTGAAGACCTATTGGATCAACTTGGTGGTGCATGCTACTTCACCAAGATAGACTTAAAGTCTGGTTACCATCAAATCAGAATCAAGCCTGAAGATGAATGGAAAACAAAATTCAAGACTACTGAAGGTTTTCTTGAATGGTTAGTAATGCCCTTTGGTTTAAGCAATGCCCCTAGCACTTTTATGAGGCTTATGAATGAGATATTTGTAGATTTTATTGGAAAATTTATTGTTGTTTACCTTGATGACATACTAATATTCAGTCATATCAAGGAAGACCATCTTGATCATGTGGAATAGGTACTAAGAAGACTTCATCAGCACAAGTTGGTAATCAACTTGGAAAAATGCATGTTTATGAGAAAGGAACTTGTATTCCTAGGTTTTGTGATCTCACAGGGTACCCTCAAGATGGATCCTGAAAAGGTAGATGCAATTATTAATTGGCCTCCACCAAAGAATCAAGGTGATGTAAGAAGCTTCCATGGGCTTGCAACCTTTTATAGGAAATTCATTAAAAATTTCAGTCATGTGTGTGCACCAATGCTTGACACAATCAAAGGTGGAAAGAAGACTAAGTTTGCATGGACAAAAGAAGCCAATGATGCATTTCAATACTTGAAGAATAGAGTCTCTCAATACCCCATCTTGGTCCTCCCTGATTTCAACAAAGTCTTCACTGTGGAGACTGATGCAAGTAATTTGGCTATAGGGGTAGTCCTAAGCCAAGAAGGCAAGGCAGTTGCTTTCTTTTCTGAGACATTGAATGAGGCCAAGAGGAAGTATTCCACCTATGACCTAGAGCTTTATGCCATGGTCCAAGCCCTCAAGAAATGGAGGCACTACTTGATCCCAAAGGAGTTTGTAGTCTACATTGACAATCATGCTCTAAGCTTCCTTAATTCACAAGAAAAACTTTCAGTCAGGCATCTTAAATGGGTAGAGCAATTGCAAGCCTATACCTTCAACATTAAGCATAAAAAGGGTGTAGCAAACCAAGTTGCTGATGCACTTAGTAGAAGGATTGGTCTAGTTGAAGAAGTTCAACTCCAAAGTGTGGGAATTGAGTCCCTTAAACACCTATACCCAGATGACCTTGATTTTTCTGAGATATATCAGATTTGTACAAAGACGGAGGGCAGATATCACACTGATTTTTTTGAATATCTGATTCAGAATGGCCTTCTATTCAAGGGAGCACAACTATGCATACCGAAGTGTTCAATGAGAGAAAACATAATCAAAGAGAAGCATTGTGGTGGCCTAGGAGGTCACTTTGGCATTGACAAGACATCAAACATGGTAAAGAGGAGTTACTTTTGGCCCAAGTTGAACAATGAGGTCAAAAAGTTTGTTGAAACTTGCACAATCTGCCAACAAGCTAAGGGAATGACAACAAATCAAGGGCTCCACCAACCCTTACCAATCCCTTCAAGGCCTTGGGAATCCATTTCAATGGATTTTGTCATGGGACTACCTAAAACCAAGCAAGGATTTGGTAGTGTGTTTGTCCTAGTGGATAGATTCAGCAAAATGGCCCACTTTGTGCCATGCAAGAGCATAAATAATGCATCTCATATAGCTAATCTCTTCTTCAAGGAAGTAGTTAGAATTCATGGCTTACCTCAAACAATTGTATCAGATAGAGATGTAAAGTTTCAAGGGCACTTTTGGAGGACACTCTTCAAGAAATTGGGTACAAATCTCACCTATAGATCTACCTATTACCCTCAAATAGATGGGCAGACTGAGGTAGTTAATAGGTCCCTAGGCAATCTTCTAAGATGCCTCACCAAGCAATATTCACAGAGTTGGGATACCATTCTGCCCCAAGCAGAGTTTGCCTTCAATGACTCAATCAATAAGTCAACTGGCAAGACTCCATTTCAAACAGTGTATGGTATGCACCCCAAGGGACCACTAGATTTGATGGAACTCCCATCTAATTTTAGAATTAGTGCACAAGGCCAAGAATTGGCAGAACTTATCAACAAGGTACAACAGAAAGTAAAGGAAACCCTGCAAAAGTCTAGTTTAAAATACAAAGAAAATGCTGATAAGAAGAGAAGAGAGGTTCATTTCAAAATAGGGGATAGAGTTTGGGCATTCCTAAGGAAGGAAAGACTACCTAAGGGTAGATACTCCAAGTTGCAAATGAAGAAGGTAGGCCCCTGTAGCATATTGAACAAACTAGGTGACAATGCCTATGAGATCTCCCTTCCTCCAACATTGCAGATCTCTCCAATCTTCAACATTGTAGACCTCACACCATATAAAGGTACAACATGTTCAAGCAATGAGCAGGGTAAGGACACAAGCATAGAGGATGAAGACTATGTCATTGATCTTCCACAAAGCAAACCAGTGGAGATTGAAGAAATTTTGGACTCCAAACTACTCAAGCAGACCAGATCAAGGAAGTATATGCAATACTTGGTAAAATGGAAGGGCTTACCAAAGATTGATGTTACATGGATGACCGAGGATCAAATACAACAGCATGGGACCTCGGTAGATAAGCTATAATCAAGTAGGGACTTGAGTTTTAAATTTCAAGGGGAGTATGGTGCAGGAGCACCTACTCCTACTCTAGATTCAATAGGCATTCTCATGAAGCCTAAGGTTTCACACTAAGGTCCTTGAGACCTCTAGTCATGCTTAGGATAGAAATTAGAATTGAGATCTCATTGTAAGGCCATAGTTCCAAGTTGGCATTTTATGAGCCCTTGGTCTAACTATTGGTCATTTATGATCCAATATCCTAGGCGTAGGTATTTTTCATGTTTTCTATGTTTGGATCCATTAGGGATCATCAAATTAGGGATAAGACCAATTTTGGTCATTAGAATAGCAAATTGTCAAAATTGCTCAAAAGTTGTTAAGCAACTTTAAAAAGTTGTTAAAAAACTTGTAAAAGACCCTCCCAAATGGATAAATGGTTTAAACCTCACTTGTAACCATTGGAATCATCCTATAAAATCCATCACTGGTAGGTGATAGGATATACAACTTGTAATTGGCATTTTTATCAATAAAAACCATCTATTCTCTGCAAATTATGAGTTTCAGAGCATTGTACGAATAGGTACAGATGTTGGGGCATGTGAGAGTGATTCTAGAGGTTGATTCTTTGAATCTTCTTTCTGATACAGTTGGTCTCATGTGTTAATTCGAATTAGTTTGGAAGATATCAAAACTTTTGTGACAGTGCCTAGCATAAAGGCTTAAAATCGGGATTGGAGATAGGGCCTGATTGTTTAGGCACATTCCACCATGGAAAATTGATGCCCCTTGGTGGAATACAAGTAATTTCAATGCATTTTCATATTATGTAGGCTAGGAGAGTGGATTTGCAGGGAGTTGGTCTTGCCACCATAACCTAGGTGTACATCTCTATGTGTGCATCGGTTAGGAAACTAGGACAATCCTCCTAGATTTCGGCTGAGGGTTCTTCAGGACCTATAAACTTGGATTCTCACTTTTTTTATACATATTCACATGCTCCCACATCTAGTTTGTGCATTTTCATAGGGAAAAGAGTACCTATAGTGTATTTGGAGCCTTATTTAAGCCTATTAGCCTGGTCCAACGTTGCAACAGCAGCAACCTCCACTCATTTCCATTCCTTGGTGTTTAGGCATGTTTAATAAAACCCCAAAGGGTATAAAAATCCTCAACCCATGCATAGCTTCATTTGGAAGTATTTTCTCTTATGCTCAGATTTCCTTCTAGGAAGGGCTATAAGCAGGTTTCTAGGATTGTGCAGCAGCACATCCTTGTGTGTTGTTCAATGGTGAAAGAACCATTGGAACTGATGAAATAAGACCTAAATAGGCTAGAGAAATGTTCATTAGCCACCCTTGGTCTTAGTATTCAATTCATAGGGTTTGAATCCATATTTCCTTGAAGGAACCTCTTAGTAATTCATTGGTTTTGGTGCTTGGGACTTTGGCAAACCTAGTGATTAGGTTCTTTTGTCTTGTAGGGTTGTGATAACCTTCAACAAGTCCTATTTTGATACTTGTGATAAGTATATTGGCACTAGACATTGCACCTTGGGTGTTGAGGAATCCAGACTTCACCAGATTACTCACTGTTTGAAGGCTTCCGCTGACCACTGCTGCATCATTATTGGTAGCTTTTGTTGTATTCTCCTATGTAGATCTAGAGGCTGACATGAAGAATTAATTGTTTGTAAGTCTATTTGAGAGCCGACTGTTGTTGCATTTAATATTTGTTTGTAATCGAAGCTGACTTGGCTTAGGAGTTAATTATTTCTTCCAGCCGACTTGTGGTTGAGGAAATATATTTAAGGAGTGTTTGGGTAGATGTTTATGTTAGGAATAAGGTGTCTCAACCTTGGATAATTCCTATTCTTATTATTTGTTTTGTAAATGTATTTTTTGCAAATAATGTAATTAAGTGTGAGTGTACATGTCTAGTTGGCATGTTGATGTGTCACTCCACTTGATGTGTCAGCATCTTGTGCGTAAGGAGATCATGACTGAAACAGTCATGACGGATTCCTATGATGCGTAAGAACTATTTAAGGAATGTGCTATGATAGGTGTAAAAGCATCTTATGACTAGGGCCTATTTGGGTGCCCAAGAAGAAGTGGTTGGTGTGTGTAAGAGAAAATGCCAAAAATAGGTTGGTATGATAGATTCTCTTACACTTCTCTTGTGACCGTTATTTTTGGCGAATTCTATGACAAGCTGTCATAGTCTATTCTAGAGATGGACGTCTATTCTTGGGATTGCATGTAACAACTGTGTACATGTGGCTTTGTGCATGGGTCTTGGTGGTTGTGCCTATTTTTGAGTCCAGAGGAGTCTATATATATGATGTTGCTCCTATGGGAGAGATATAACAAAATTTAAGTCTTGTTGGCTTTGTCTCTCATTTCCTGAAAGAACTTGCATTCCAAGTGTATTGTAATCTTTGTGTTGAAGATAATACATTGTGCAGGTTTTGGAGTGCTAGGGTTTTTTACCGAAAGGTTTTCCCCAGGGTATATCATTGTGTCATTCTTTATTTTTCTGTATGTATGGTATGTGGTTGCAATATCTTTGTTAAAGTAGTTAACGAATTTGAAATTGTAAGGATTTATAAGAATTTGCACAATACTCTCCTATAGAGATTAGCGTAGGAAGCTGTTTCCGCACCTGAGTTTCCTCACAGTTTAGGAGAGGTCAGGGATGATAGAGGATAGCATTTTGGATCCTGTGAGATCTTGAAGATCAGATTATATCTGATAGTTGTAATAGAAGAGCTAGTGGTTTGCATGCTTGGAGACAAAGAGATTGCTTGGAGGCTTGCGAGCTCAAGTTCATATCCACCTTAGTGTTTCCATCAGTTGCTAATTGTTTCAGAGCTAGACTAGCTGGAAGATTGCATAAATACTTTGATTGTATTTGGCCCTAACCCGGAAGGCCTTACGATTGGGCATGTTATTGAAAATTCAGTTGAAAACATTGTCTTGTTGTGTTATTCCACATTGTTGGTGTTTGCTACATGTTTGGACTATCCTTAATTGGATCCTCCTCATTTGTCCTACATCAGGTGGTATTAGAGCTTGAAGTTCTTGAGTGTGTAAACCGATCTCCGAGTTGAGGTTATTTGCACCAGGACCTTGGTTGGTGATTTATTGCTTTGGGTTTTCAAAAATCTTGAAGGATGCCTCCAAGAAGATTGGACCCTAGAGCGATTGCAGATCTTTGTGATGCCATGGAATCGAAGATTATAGAAAAGGTGAAAGTTGATTTCAGATCTGAGATGGAATTGATGAAGAATGACATGATCAATGAGGTCATGAGAGCTATTGTTGGTATGCCGATGAATCTTGGTACTGAAGATGGTTATGAGGAAGTTGTTGAAGACTTTGAAGCTGATGGATCTAGCGGAGGACATGAGAGATAGATCTTGTGAAGATAGAACTAGTCGGTTGCATAGATCTGGAGCTTGGTTAAGTACTAGTTACCGAATGGAAGTTTCTACTTTCTCTGGTACTTTGAGACTTGAGGACTTGATTGATTAGATCAGTGAATTAGAAGACTTCTTTGAGCTTGAAGAAATTGAAGATCCTCTTAGAGTAAGATTGACACAGACTAAGTTGAAAGGACGTGCTACTCTTTGGTGGAAAGAATTACAAAGAGATAGAGAAGATGAAGGTGAAATGAAGATCAATCGGTGGAGGTTGATGGTGACTAAATTGAAAGCTAAGTTCATACCTGTCGACTATAAGCTTGATTTGTTTAAGAAGTTGTAGAATCTGAAGCAAAAAGATTTAACTGTGGAGAACTATACCAAGGAGTTCTATAAGTTGACTGTTCGGTCTGGACACAGAGAAATTGGTAAAGAAAAGGTAGCTCGGTATGTGAATGGTTTGAGACTCAATATTCAGGATGAGCTTGGTATGCTGAAGATTGATTTGGTTGAGGATGCTTATCAGTATTATCTGAAGGCAGAAGATAAGTTGAAGAGGAGACAACATAGTAATTCCTGAGGGAAGGAGAAGCTTGATCACTCGGTGAAAGATAAACCGACTGTTGAAGATGAACTGAAACCTGTGGAATTGAAGAAGAATATAGGTAGGGTTATCATTAAGGAAACTTGTTATAATTGTGGTGAAGAAGGACACCAATATTTTGAGTGTACACAAAAGAAGTTTGGTGACCAAAGGATTGCTGTGGTAAATGAGAACATTTAGAATGAACCTAAATCTAAGAACTTGTTGGTTCAGAGAACATTGCTTAGTGCAAAGGAGGAACCTTGTCAGAGGAGTAATTTGTTCAGATGTCGGTGCAACTTAGGAGGTAAAATTTGTGATGTACTTGTTGATAGTGGTAGTACTGATAACCTTGTTGTTGAGGATATGGTTCAAAAACTTGGTTTGAAGAGAATGAGACATCCTTATCCCTATAGGATTGGTTGGTTACAAGATGTTCATGCTCTAGAAGTGAGGGAGCAATGTCTTGTTGATTTTCAGATTGGCCAGTACAAGGATAAAGTGTTGTGTGATATTGTGGAGATGAATAGTTGTCATATATTGCTTGGTAGACCTTGGCAGTATGATTGTAGAGCTATGTATGATTGTGTCAAGAATGTGTTTACTATTGAGAAGAATAACATGAAGCTTTCCCTGATGCCTTTGCTGGATACAACACTAGGTAGGAGAAACCTGAGCTTTGGTAGCCTAGATGAGTTGAGAAATTCTGAAAGGATGGATCAGTATGGAGAACAAGCATGTGTGTTATCTAGGAAAGATTTGAAAAGACAAAGGAAACAAAAGTGGAAGAGTATGCAAGGTGAAGACTTGAAGGGCTTGTATGTGAAGAACCAGTTTGGGGTTTATGTGTTGAATCCCGGAAGATGTTCTTCCAGCCTATGAGAACATCTTTTTGAACCTAGGGTGTATGATGCAGGGGTATTCTAGGGTACTCAGTAAATCTGCATGATGGTGTGTTGATTTGGTTCTGTGTTACTCGGTTGCAGCTTTAACTGATGGTCTCAGTCATTGAAGGAAGCTCGATCGTTGAAGGAACTCAGTGAAACCTCTAGCACTTGGTGGAACTTGTACTGGGTGATGTCTGTGGTGCTCGATTGATGTGCTTTCTCAGTGATGCCTATGTTGCTCGGTGATGCTTGGCATGCTTGGTTATTTCTTTGGTGCTCGGTAGTTCTGGTTTACCGACTGGAGTTCTTGAAGATTTGGTTTGCCGACTTGGTGCATTTATTGTTGGTAGCTTTTGTTGTATTCTCCTATGTAGATCTAGAGGCCGACATGGAAAATTAATTGTTTGTAAGGCTATTTGAGAGCCGACTGTTGTTGCATTTAATATTTGTTTGTAATAGAAGCCGACTTGGCTTAGGAGTTAATTATTTCTTCTAGCCAACTTTTGGTTGAGGAAATGTATTTAAGGAGTGTTTGGGTAGAAGTTTAGGAGAGGTTAGGGAAGATAGATGATAACATTTTTGATCCTGCGAGATTTTGAAGATCAGATTGTATTTGATAGTTGTAATAGAAGAGCTAGTGGTTTTCATGCTTGGAGACAAGGAGATTGCTTGGAGGATTGCGAGCTCAAGTTCAGATCTGCATTAGTGTTTCCATCAGTTGCTGATTTTTTTAGAGTTGGACTAGCTAGAAGATTGCAGAAATACTTTGATTGTATTTGGCCCTAACCTAGAAGGCCTTACAACTGGGTATGTTAATGAAAATTCAGTTGAAAACATTGTCTTGTTGTGTTATTCCACATTGTTGGTGTTTGTTGCATGTTTGGACTGTCCTTAATTGGATCCTCCTCATTTTTCCTATGTCAAAATCCAACCCATTCAAGGGTAGACATGGATACTGTAGACACCTAAAAATCTTTTAGAAAATAAATTATTTTTATTTTCTGAAAAATCCCTGATGACATCATCATTTATTAATTAATTATTTATTTAATTAATTAATTTATTTTTATGTCATTAAATCCCTTTATCTTAATTAAAAATATTTAATTAAGAAATCCCTCCCAAAAATGTTTAAATCTTATTTAAACATTAATCCCCTATTTATTAATTATTTTAATTAATAAATTGACCAAAAATCCCCCAAAAAATAATTAATTTATTTTTTGACCAAAAGTTAGCCTTTTTTCCTAAGACCACTAACCTCTTCCAAAATCTTCTAATCCCTTCTTAATTTCGATTAAAAGGCTAATCCCACATTTTCTAACCCTAATCTCAACTCAAAATATTTAATTAAGATTAAATATTTAATTTTCATATTTATTGAAAATATTTCAATAAATATTCCCAAAACTTAAGCTTTTGGAATGAATAAACTTTTATTCCATAAAACCAAGGAGAATTCTAGACTCTTCTAGAATCTTCTCAACCCAACCTCTTCACCCATCCTAATCCTAAAATCCCCTAATCCTAATCCTAATCCTCCCCCTAACCTTGTCACATTCCCTAAACAAGGTTAGCCAACTCCTAAGCTTGACCCAAAGTCAACAAACTTCTAGAGGCTTCTCTTACATGCATTAAGTGCATTTAAAGCTTCCTTATCCCTCTTACATGCATTTATGATGCATTTAAGAAGCCCCTCACCCCTTTCTTACACCCTTTGACCTTAGGCACATTTCCCAAATTGTGCACATTCCTCCCATCTTTCAACCCAATGCCCTTGTGACACTTGTCACAAGGAGGTGGCCTTGAACTAGCACAATCCATGTGCTCCCCTTTGAATGAATCTTGGCCTCTCTTAAGGATTTTGATCCTAGCCACTCATTCATCCTCCCAAAAGTCTATAAATAGTCCTCATTTCCAAGAGCAAAATATCCATTCACCTTTCATTTTATGCATTGTTATCATGTCCATTTAGCTCTAGACTTAGCATAAGCAATACTAATTGTTAGTTTCTTTTTATCATCTTCAAGCTTTCTTAAAGAACATCATAGCTTAGCAATAATGGATTAACATAGTTTCTTTTATTATTTTGCATAGCATATAGCATCATATCACACCTATATTTGGTCTAAAATCAATCTTAGTATGCATTAGAATATGCTCCAAGTGCTTAGAGAGCACACCCACATCCCTCTAATTGAAGCGAATCAAACATTTGCTCTATAGCACTTGTTTTTTTTAGCAACAATCTTGAGGTGGCTTTGGTTTTGTTTTCATGTCTTATGCTATTTTTTTTTAGTTCATGAATATGTTAGATTAGTCTAATGTTTGAATGTTTCAGCCTTTCAAGACAGGTAACAGGTTCAAAATCATAGTCTACATTCTGGCACGCCCGGTGGGACCCACTTCACGGGTTCTTTGCAAACATTCTGATGGGTTTTAGACCATTTTCAAATTTTTCAAGCTTATAGGTGGACAGAGCACTTCGATCCCTTCTTCTTCTTCTTGTCTATATTCTTCTTCCTCTTCTTGTCTATATTCTTCTTCTATTCCATCTCCTTCTTCTTCTTCTTCTAGCAAGGAGGTCATGGCCATTTTTTTTCAAAAATAATAATAATATCCATAAGGAAGCAAAATCATACACACCTTATTTTAGTGCTTAAAATGAACCCCCAAATCATTCTTGAATGCATTAAGGACTAAAATTTGCAAAATTTGTTCTAACAAACAAAACAAAAAAAATTAATCAAGGCATTTGCATCCTTGCAACATCAAGGATTTTTAACAATGCATTCATGCAAAGTAGGAATGATCATATCTTTTTGGGCATAAAAAGAACATCAAATCTGCATTCAAACGAGTCAAAACAAAATCTTGAATGAAGCTAAAAGGAAGAACTTAGGTCCTAAGTGTCATTGTTAATTTGAAAATCAAACTCAATCTTGAATGCACTAAAAGGAACAAACAACTCTATTCCCTCATCTGTTTCAGTTTTCAAAGCAAGCAAGCCAAATTCAATCTTGAGTGATCTAAGGGACAAAACAAAGCTTTTTCAAAGTTCTTAAATCAACTCGCTAATCAAATCTTGAATGCACAAAAGGAAATAACTTGCAAACGTTCAATTCATTTACATTTTGAGGAAAGGAACAAATCAAAATCTAATCACGAGTGTCTTCATTTCAAAGTTCAAACATCACTTAATCAAATTTGGGAAAATGAACAAAATTTGCTTGATGTGCATGTAGGAGTTTTTCAATTCTTGCATAATCCTTGTTAGAGTAAGCAACGTGGAACATTTGAACTTGGACAAGTTCACTTGTTCTACTTTTAGCGAGGCCTGTCCAAGGAGAAGCGCTTCCTCCTTGGAGAACGACCTCAAACCGGTATCCCCCCCGGCCGGTATACAAATAAGTGAATACCAAAAGAATCACTTACATCTCCTAATCGCCGGGCGTTCGTGCCAAACACGTGACTGGGGATGGTAAACATTCCTCTCCCCCAGCATAATTGGCAAGGCTCTTAAGTGAGTCACGGATGATCAGCATAACCGGGTATGGAGACACCACGGAATCATTAGCAACCTGATAAAATAGAGGCTACCCTATCTACATCCGAAAGTATCAAAATCCTTGTGCAAGGACCGATTCCAAGGGGTTTACCGGGTCGCCTCAAGATTACTCGCCATTTGTATTCCCTTCTAGGGGATACCAAGCTGTGGGCAAGCGATTTTGATACTCACCTTCCTTAGGTAGATCTGTTTGAAGTGCTTGACAGTCAAAGACTCCGTGAAAACACTTGTTGAAACATACACTTTCAAAGCTTTGTCAGAGTAAGTTGCCTTTGTTTGTATCTTGCAGGGTTGCTTTGTCCCTTGCGGAGATTACTTTGACTTTAACTTTTGCCATTGGAAACCTTTGCCTCAAAATCAGAAGCCCTTTTTTCCAAGTGATGCCCAGCAAGAACAAACATCCTAAAGCAAAGTTGCCCAAATCCCAAGCCTATCAAGAGCAAAAAGTTGCCAAGAAGAACGCCAAGACCTATCAATCCATTATCCAAGCAACCCAAGCAGAAGAAAAGTCTCAAGCCAGACTTGAGAACATTGCCCATAACGCCCGCATCAAACAGTTCGCCTTCCGTTTCTGAGTTAACCATCACTTTGTCAACCTTGAGCCAGAAGATTAGCCAATCCTTGTTCATGTCTTGTTCCATCTTCAGATCTTGAAATCTTGTCTCCAACATGCCTTGCATCTTAGTTTCATCCTAGTTTCACCCTTTGCATCAGCATTAAAACCTTAGTTGCATTTCAGAACATCATAAAGTTGCATATGCATTCATCTTCCTACCAGCATTCTAGAATCAATCCTTGTCATTCGCATAGAGCATTGTCCCTTCAACCTTCGATACCTTTTCCACCAGCATCCCCCCATCAGCTTTCCATATCTTTGCAGCAGATCCACCATCCTTTGTTCCAAATCCAGAGATCCACCAACACTTAGTGTTCTACCTTTTGAGTTGTTCCTATCCTATATCCAAGATCAGAGACCATCATCCTCTTTTTTGGCACAACGTGTTGTCATAAAGAAATCAAACCTTGTCCTTGCATAGCCATCATCTCGAGCAAGAGATTGGAGTGTATTGATAAGAAACTTGTTGACCGAAGATCATCAGTCTATCTTAGGTTGACCCCATCATATCTCTGATCCTCCATTTGGGAAAAATAGCAGCTCATTTGTTGACCACTATGTAATCTTTCACCAGCTTTTCATCAGCAACCTATCTTTCCTCCACCATCTTGATCCATATCAGTTCCATCCAGCTTCCATCATCGCCATCTTGATCCCTATCTTTGCATTTGCATCTTAGAAGTCATCATCTTTAGAAGTTCATCAACTTTGCATCCATCAACATCTTTTAGCCAAACATCTTGCATACATTTAGCACTTGCATCTCCATGCCTGTTGAGACCAGATCTCGGAAAAGAAGAAGCATGAATCCTTACCCACCAACAACCTCATCTGATCCCAAATTTTTCACCAACGCCATGATGACCTATAATCCCCACATCCAAGCCAGTAACCCATGTGAAGACCCAAACATCCCTTCATCCCCCTTGGCAAACCAAGCATTTGTAAATCCTCCAGAAAGCCCATCAGCAACCAATGCCCTTGTAGCACAACATCAGCAAAGCACGTTTGTTCACTACCTACCAGAAAATACCTCCATCCCACCATCTCTCTATCCACGCATCCCCATCAAAACTATCCAAGTTCCAGCACAAGCGTATTCTCCGTTCCCCGATCCTATCATGCAAACACCCCAGGAGCTTTCCACCATTCCCCTTTTCTTGCAAGGAAGCCTCGCCAGTCCCACAACACAAGCTGCAGTGCCATCCGCTCCATCTCATACCCCTTTTGCTTCATCATCTGCTATGGCTGCCCAAGCCCAAATCCAACACTTAACCCAAAGTCAGCTTCCACCTCTCACACAAGCTTTTACACCAAAAGCTTCACCACCATCCGCAAGTCAAGCAACATCTTTCACCATCAAAGGAGCACCGCCACCCTTCACCCCCCAAGCACCTATACCTTCTTCTTTGGGGTTAGCGCAATCGCTCCCCATTCCAACCTCATCTTTCTCTTGGGTGTTTCCTTCATTTTCCTCTTCACAAGCATCCACTCAACCACAACCTCAAAAAGCTCTTTTATATCAACCATCATTCGTGTCCCAAGCTCCCATTGCTCCTACCATTCCATCATCCGCTGCAGTGCACCCTAACACAAGCTCTCAGTGGGGCCTTACACAAGAAGAAATGAAGGCATGGGGGATCCCATCTCAATCCCCTACATCTATGGTTGCAAGTCAACAAACTGCCTTCGCCCAAGCAGCACAACAGCAATTACCCCAAACACCGCCGGCTTCAAGCTATTCATCCCAAATCCCAAATACCTTCCAGCAAGTTCCACCACTTCAACAGCCAACTTTCCCCAGCTATCTTACCCCATCACCCTTTGCTTCTAGCTTCCCCACATCTGTTCCACCTCTAAGTAACGCAGGTATGCACCCAGCTTATATCAGCCAAACCCAAAGTCAACCTCAACAACTACCACCATCATACCCGCAAGCAGCATCATTCCAACAGCCTCCCCCACAGCAACCACATGTCCCCTTTCAGCAAACACCCATCATTCCTCCACAACAGCAAGTCCCTTGCTATCAGCCTCAGCAACAAATTCCTATCATCCCCCAGCAACAACAAGTTCCCACCCATCAGTTACAACAACAAGTTCCAAATGACCACTATCAGCAAGCAGTCCCACAACAACCGCCAGTTCAACAACAGCAAGTAGCCCAACAACATCAAGAGGTCTCATATCATTTACCACAATATCCCCCTATGCCACACCAGCAATATCCCCAACAACCATTGCCCCAAAATCAGTTCCAACCTATTTATCCACAGCAAACGCCATATCTAGTTCCACAGCCTCCATCGCAAGCAGAAGTTCCAGTTCCCTCGCCACTCAATGCTGAGTGGGAAGCAATGAAAAATGCTCTAAAAGAGCTACAAAGTGGAACAGAGAATAAAACATACAAGTTCGAAGAGGTGTGCTCATATCCCTTCGATCGGTCCATAGCAACTATCCCTTTCCCCAAGCATTTTGAGATGCCCAAGTTCGACAAGTATCGGGGGAAAGGAGATCCAGTAAACCATATCAAAGAGTTCTACATGGCGTGCCAAGAAGTGGCTTACAGTGATAACTATCTCCTGCGCCTGTTTCCCAAAAGCTTGGGAGGAACTGCTGTTGAGTGGTTTTACAAAATACCACATGGGACAATAAAAACCTTTGCTGAACTCTCTGAGAAGTTCATCACACACTATGCCCATAATGTGGAGAATGAGTTGTCCTTGCTAGACCTATGCAACTCAAAGCAGAAAGACGGAGAAAGCCTTGCAGAATACTTGCAAAGATGGCAGAATCTTACAACCAGGTTATCATATCAGCCGCCAGAGAAGCATCTAACAAAGATCTTCATTGATAACCTGCATCCAAAGCTATCCCATCACATGCGAATGAACTGTCTCCAGACATACCAAGACATCAAGAGCAAAGGCATAGGCATCGAGAAAGCTCTCCTAGACGAAGGCACTATTCGTCACTTCAAGGATGATTCCAAGAACAAACCCAACAATGATAAATCTCGTTACTGGAATCGTAACAAAAATGTTGTTACAGATGGAGCCACTGACACTAAGAATGTACAATTCGTTGTGGCTAGTCCTACACCAGCTCAAACATACCAACCGCCACAAGCGCCCATCTATCAGCAACCACCAGCTCCCGCATATCAAGCACCTATTTATCAGCAGCCTCCTCAAGCTCATCGACCACCTGTGCAACAGTATCAGCAGCAATACCAACAGCAACATCCAGCACGTCAAGGCAATCCTGTTAACGCAGTTAACATTGCCCCAAGGCAGAACAAACCCAATAATCAGAACAATCCAAAGAGGACTTTCACACCTTTGGGTGAGCCTCTGGATCAGATCTTTTATCGGCTAGCCAAGGCAAATATGATCACATATCCGCCCATCCCACAGAAGGATGACAACGCACCAAAGTCTGATTGGTATAAAGAACATGAATACTGTGATTACCATCGTGTGAAGGGGCACACAACATTGAAGTGCATGCGGCTTAAGCACTACATCCAGGATCTCATCGATCGCAAGGAAATCCAGGTCGATGCACCAACTCAAGCTTCACCCAATGCCGGTTTGCAAATATATCAAAATGTGTTCCCTCAACACGATGCCGGGAAGAATCAAGCTAACGCCAATCAGCCCCAAAATCGTGGCAAAGGCAAGCAAGAAGATCACACAGCGGCCTACATCAACTATGACAAGTATGTCGGATGCATAACTCAAGTTGAGCCCATCCAAGATGAGCCAACCATCAATACCATCCACGTCAGAGGGCCGGATCGACAATGTGCTGCAACTACCCACAGTGGTAGGATAACTGTTGCCGGTGCTCCTCCGAGATCAGCTGCTCCTCCAAGGCCAACATCTACTGCATCCACAGCACAGTCTAACACTAGGCCAGCATCAAATGCACGCGCAACACAGCATAATGCACCAAGAGCACAATACAATATCATAGAGCATCTTGGGAACATGCCAGCCCAAATATCTATCTTGGATTTGCTCCGCACATCACCCATCCATCAGGAGATCCTGGACAAAGCTCTAAAAGAAGGTCATGTCCCCACGGACATTAACACAACTCAGTTTGAAACTCTTGTGGGACACCTATCTGCAGCATGTGCCTTATCCTTCAAAGAATCTGATATACCAGATGTCGCTCCTGACCATACTCTCCCTCTCCGCATTGCTGTCATGGTCAGAGATTTCGCCATCAAACGAGTTCTAGTGGATAATGGCTCAGCCCTCAACTTGTGCACATTAAAATTCATCAAGAAGATCGGGTTCACGGAGGCCAACATACAACATGAGCAAATCACTATCAAAGCATATGATAACTTGGAGCGTACCTCTGAAGGTACTATAACTTTGCCTATCCAGCTAGGCCCAGGAACGCAAGATACTCTCTGCCACGTTGTTGATCTTGACCTACCGTTCAATATCCTCCTTGGTCGTCCATGGATCCATTCCATTAAGGCCGTACCATCTACTTACCATCAGTGCATCAAGTTTCCACATCAAGGCACTGAGGTTACCATCCACGCTGACCCTAACCCCTTCGCATACTGCCTTGCGATGGAAGCATCTTTCCCTCATTCTACTCATTGTCCTGGAACCGATATTGGTACTTCTATTGCTAGCTCATCCCGATCCCATCGCGATCCAGAGACCATCCTGTCTTCCACCTTATCATCCATCAAGATCAACAACCAGGGTTGTGGCGAATACAGCCTCAGTGATGCATTTGCTGTAGGAGCTCTTCCACGTGATCCACATACTCAAGGGCGCCCAAGTTGTCAAAACAAGCATGTTAAGGAACATCATAAGCTCAAGCAGATAGGAAATATGACTTTTGAGTCTCATGGTACCATCAACAGCAAAGAAATGGATCCAGATATTAACAAATGGTTATACAAAGATCCCCCATCACGTGACACACAACTTCTTGAGTACTTCAAAGAGAAATATCCAATCCCCTTCAAAAATGTCACAGAACACTATAACTATCAAGGTGGTGGTCTAGGACCACAAGAGGACGGAAATTTGTTTCCTATCATACCATCCCAAAATCCAGAATAGCAAGGACTTGGCTTTAATACCTCTCGCCTGCTTGAACAAGAGCCCAATACCACAACTGTGGGCACTAACATGACCAACGTGAACTTTTCGAATAGCTGGGATGACCTCGTGGAAATCGAAGACATCCCCGAAGAGAAAGACATCCGATCCTACAATGATATCTTTGCCGACGACACCCTCCTGGGGACTTCTGTCCTCGAACAACTCTCCATTAACCTCATAGATCTTCCCCTCACAAACCCCGACCTCATAGATTGGGACCAACCAAGCATCGCACACATCGACGAGTTCCAAAGCGCACAAGCACTCCTAGAATTCATGGGGGCATCAGGTCCAGCAAGCAATCAGGATTCAACATCAACCTCTGTCTATCGGCTTCACCCAGAAGGATATTTTGGGGAAGAGGCAAGCTTTAGTCGCAAAAATGAAATAGCAAAAGAACATCATGAGTCTTTATGTGAAAACCCCCTTGGGGCACATTCTGATTCCAAAATAGTAAAAATAAAGGGCGTATCTTCTAGTGAAAACCTGGCAATTCAGGCGCTAGAAGATGAAGCCTTGCCTCTTCCCCCTATCCAAGATTATAGACCAGAGCAGTCGCCAATCATCATAGAGGAGACCAAGCCAATCAACTTGGGAACAGAAGAATGTCCAAGGATCGCCTACATTGCAGTCAACCTAACAGAAGGAGAAGAAATCGCTCTCAGTGCCTTGCTCAAAGAATCAGTTATCAACTTTGCATGGTCATACGCCCACATGCCTGGGCTTGATCCTAATCTTGTCGTTCATCATCTAGCAGTGGATCCTAATGTCAAGCCAGTGAAGCAGAAGCTAAGGAAAATGCATCCAAAGGTAGCATTGCTCGTCAAAGCAGAGCTTGAGAAGCTCCTTCAAGCAAAAATCATCAGAGCAATTGACTACTCAGAATGGATCTCTAACATGGTGCCAGTCACAAAGCCTTCTGGAGACATCAGAATCTGTACTGATTTCAGGGACTTGAACAAGGCATGCCCTAAGGATGATTTCCCATTGCCAAACATAGACATGCTTGTAGACCTCACAGCGGGTCACGAAATGCTATCACTCATGGATGGCTTTTCCGGTTACAACCAGATTCATATAGCAGAAGCAGATCAACATAAAATAGCATTCACAACCCCATGGGGTACCTTCTGCTACAATATGATGCCCTTTGGGCTAAAGAATGCAGGAGCAACATATCAGCGAGCAATGACAACGATCTTCCATGACATGATCTACAAGATCCTTGAAGACTATGTGGATGATATCCTTGCAAAATCCAAAACAAGGGATGAACACCTCAACATCTTAGAGCGTGTGTTTGATCGTCTGAATCATTATGGCTTAAAGCTTAATCCAAAGAAATGTGTCTTTGGTGTTACATCTGGAAAGCTCCTAGGTTTCATAGTATCGCGACGAGGCATAGAGATAGACCCCAAGAAGGTCAAAGCAATAACAGAGATGCCTCCACCAAGAACACTCAAACAGCTCAGAAGCCTACAAGGAAAGCTTCAATCAGTGCGTCGGTTCATTTCTCAGTTAGCAGACAAGTGCCAACCTTTTACGCATCTCCTATGCAAAGACACAAGCTTCAAATGGGATCCCATATGTCAAAGAAGCTTTAATAAGATCAAGGAGTATCTTGCCAATTCTCCAATCCTAGTACCACCAATTCCAGGACGCCCTCTCATACTCTACATCTCGGCAACCACTACAGCACTGGGGGCACTCTTAGCTCAGCATGATGATGACAACAAGGAGAGAGCCATCTATTACATCAGTCGCACTCTTGTCGGATATGAGCTTAATTATTCACCTATGGAAAAAGCATGCCTTGCAGTGGTCTTTACCACTCAAAAGCTTAGACATTACATGCTCAGTCACACAATCAAGCTCATTTCAAAGGTGGACCCCCTCAAATATCTACTATCAAAGACAACTCTCACAGGCCGTATGGCAAAATGGGTCATGATACTCAGTGAGTTTGACATCCAGTATATTGATCGCAAAGCAATCAAAGGGCAAGTCATTGCCGATCAACTAGCAGAAGCACCACTGGTGGATGCCTATCCACTAATCATGGAATTCCCTGATGAACACTTATGCATGATTGAAGAGAAGCCCATGTGGAAACTATACTTTGATGGCTCCTACACATCACATGGATCAGGGGCAGGAATCCTATTCGTCACACCTCAAGGTGACTACATCCCAAAATCATTCAAATTGGGATTCCCATGTACCAACAACATTGCAGAATATGAGGCACTCATCTTAGGTCTCAGAACAGCCATTCAGTGGAATATCATAGAATTACAAGTATTTGGACATTCACAGCTGATTATCAAACAAGTCCTAGATGAATATCAAACAAAGGATGACAAGTTGCTACCTTACAAAGAGCTGGTGGACAAACTGCAAGAGCATTTCCTACATCTACAGTTCACACAGATCCCAAGACTTCAGAACAAAGCAGCGGACGCAATGGCAACCATTGGATCCTTGTTAGAAATCCCACGCGACGCATCACAATATGAATTCCTAGTCGAGCAGCTACATACGCCAGCTTATGAGAATGCTGATGCAGAAATGGTATGTGTCTTGGTTGGTCCCCAATCCCCATGGTACCACGACATCCATGCATATCTAAAAAATGGTATCATATCTCCCCATCTCACCAATAACCAACGCCAAAACCTTATTCGCAGAGCTTCCCGCTACACTCTTGTAGCCAACACCCTATATCGTCGTGGGTATCACAATGTCCTATCTAGATGTTTAGATTCAAACGAGGCCATCCTGGCCTTACAAGAAGTTCACGCTGGAATTTACGGTGCCCACACGAGTGGCATGGTTCTAGCAAAGCAGCTGCTTAGAGTTGGATATTATTGGCCAACAATGGAACATGATGCATGTGATTTTGTCAAGAAATGTCTCCCATGTCAACAGCATGCCAATTTGATACATGCACCAGCACAAGATCTACAGCCTATTGCACCACCATGGCCTTTTTCATGTTGGGGCCTCGACCTCGTTGGCTTGATCACCCCCCTCTCTTCGGATGGACACAAGTATATCATAACAGCCACAGAGTACTTTACCAAATGGGTTGAAGCGATTCCACTCACCCTTACTACTGGCATCCAAATATCCAAGTTCATCCTCTATCATATCATTTGTCGCTTCGGCATACCATCTACCATCTTCACAGACCATGGCACACCTTTTGAAAACCAGCATGTGGATGATCTATGTGCCAGACTCCACATCCATCACCGTTTCTCCAGTCCATATTTCCCTCAAGGAAATGGCCAAGCTGAGGCAACTAACAAAACTATCTTGAAAATCCTCAAGAAGGTTGTCAATGATTCTGGTCGTGACTGGCACCTCCAAATCAATCCCGCCCTTTGGGCCTACCGCACTTCTTATCGCACTCCCACAGGCACCACCCCATACTCCCTTGTATATGGTGCTGAAGCTGTTCTACCGATCGAGGTTGAGCTCCCCTCATTGCGAGTCTCCATGAAGAACTACACCACTGATGAAGATTATCGTGTAGCCCGTCTCACACAGCTAGACCTGTTAGATGAAAAGAGACAGCAAGCATATGATCACCTGGTGGCATACCAAAATCGACTCAAAAGGAGTTATAACAAAAAGGTCCATCCTAGACAATTCCAGGTCGGTGACATGGTCCTTAAAGAAAATCAGAAGGTCCTAGCAAATAGAGAAAAGAAAGGCAAGTTTGAGCCTACTTGGTTGGGCCCCTATGTTGTCACCGCATCCTTCGGCTCGGGAGCCTATCAGCTATCAACACCAGAAGGTGAGCCCTTGAATGATCCTATCAACATCATCCATCTGAAGAGGTTCTATGCCTGAACCTGATCCTGCATATATCAGAAAATCCAAAAATATTCAAAAAAGCAAAAAAAGCAAAAAAAAGAAGTGAAAAAGCAAAAAAGAAAAGAGAAAGAGAAAATAATCGTCCAAACGGTGAAAACTTGGCAATTCAAGCACCTTGGACAAGTATGTTGGTGAAAACCTGGTAAACAGGCGCCAACATAGTAAACTGGGCTATTTATCTATTCAGTTGTCCTTTCAGCTACCGTCCTCTTCCTCCATCCATAACAGATCTCCCAGCAGTTCCATCTCCCCTATCCTCCAAGCATTCGGCTTCCATCTTCCTCCAACCCATCTGCAATCCATATCCTGTTCCAAAGCTTTGTACCATATCTTGTACCATATCCTTATCCCTTTCCTATACAGCGCAATCCTTTCTGTAAATATCCTTCTTGTCTCCGTCCTAGTGAGAGTCCCGCCGAGTGTGATCTTCCTATCCCCAATCCTGAGCTTCTGTACATATCCCTTGTGCATATCGTTCCTCCTTGTTGTACATAACCTTTGTCCATCCTGCAGCAGCATTTGATCAAATATCTTGTCCCATCCCCAGCCTCAGAAAATTTGTAGTCCCACTCAGGCCTTGTGCTTCAGCAACATCAATTGATGACTTATCCTTGCTCATCCTGATTATTCCTTGAACTTCAGCTTTTTGCCAGCGAACAACTACACTTATTCTCTCACCAACCCATGGGTCCTTGAGGATATATCGTTCCTCCTGTCTGACCTAATCTTCCATCCTGGTCCTTGAGGATATATCTCCTCCTGTCCGACCAATCTTCCCACCATCAATCACATCAAATCTCTCTCCTTGGCAAAGGATGTCTTTTTGGAGTTTTCATTTTGACCTTGGATTTTGTCCTTTGGGTCTTGTTAATCTTTTACAGCCTCTCATTGTTCTCTACTCAACGTCACCACGATCCTTTATATCATGGTGTGCTGCGAATGAGGATCATCTGGGGCAAGGTCTTTTGATCTTTTGCTTCTGCCTGTGAGTCAGTCATGTGTTTGTGGTTTCTTCAGCATCATTTCCACCATGCCTCCTTCGGGTTTCATGTGCGATGCTGGGGCAACCCTGCGTGTCTTTTTAGCGTCAGTCCTATGCAACGTTGGTGACAAGGCCTCGTGATCCCAGTATCCTTGGCAGGTCTCTAGCATTGCTATATTAAACTAGGTTGTGCTCTCCACATTTGCACTTGGAGCTTCCCCATCTCCCCTGCATCCTGCATCATATAGATTAATCTTGCATCCTCATGTAGCTGCATCCTGCATTTTGCATTCCATCTCATCTTGCATTCACTCATCTTTGCTCTTGGAAGCTTGGTTATTTATCTCCCCTTCTTCCTAGGTCCTTCCTTCTCTGTTTCCTTTCGAGAAAATTTCACAATGTTTGCTCCTTGCGTTATTTTCTCGAGGGGGCACAATCCCTTATTCCTCTAAATTCTAGCCTTGGGCATCTTATTTTCTTGTCTTTGACGCCATGCCACTTGCGACATCGCATCAAAGAGGGGCAAAATGTAGACACCTAAAAATCCTTTAGAAAATAAATTATTTTTATTTTCTGAAAAATCCCTGATGACATCATCATTTATTAATTAATTATTTATTTAATTAATTAATTTATTTTTATGTCATTAAATCCCTTTATCTTAATTAAAAATATTTAATTAAGAAATCCCTCCCAAAAATGTTTAAATCTTATTTAAACATTAATCCCCTATTTATTAATTATTTTAATTAATAAATTGACCAAAAATCCCCCAAAAAATAATTAATTTATTTTTTGACCAAAAGTTAGCCTTTTTTCCTAAGACCACTAACCTCTTCCAAAATCTTCTAATCCCTTCTTAATTTCGATTAAAAGGCTAATCCCACATTTTCTAACCCTAATCTCAACTCAAAATATTTAATTAAGATTAAATATTTAATTTTCATATTTATTGAAAATATTTCAATAAATATTCCCAAAACTTAAGCTTTTGGAATGAATAAACTTTTATTCCATAAAACCAAGGAGAATTCTAGACTCTTCTAGAATCTTCTCAACCCAACCTCTTCACCCATCCTAATCCTAAAATCCCCTAATCCTAATCCTAATCCTCCCCCTAACCTTGTCACATTCCCTAAACAAGGTTAGCCAACTCCTAAGCTTGACCCAAAGTCAACAAACTTCTAGAGGCTTCTCTTACATGCATTAAGTGCATTTAAAGCTTCCTTATCCCTCTTACATGCATTTATGATGCATTTAAGAAGCCCCTCACCCCTTTCTTACACCCTTTGACCTTAGGCACATTTCCCAAATTGTGCACATTCCTCCCATCTTTCAACCCAATGCCCTTGTGACACTTGTCACAAGGAGGTGGCCTTGAACTAGCACAATCCATGTGCTCCCCTTTGAATGAATCTTGGCCTCTCTTAAGGATTTTGATCCTAGCCACTCATTCATCCTCCCAAAAGTCTATAAATAGTCCTCATTTCCAAGAGCAAAATATCCATTCACCTTTCATTTTATGCATTGTTATCATGTCCATTTAGCTCTAGACTTAGCATAAGCAATACTAATTGTTAGTTTCTTTTTATCATCTTCAAGCTTTCTTAAAGAACATCATAGCTTAGCAATAATGGATTAACATAGTTTCTTTTATTGTTTTGCATAGCATATAGCATCATATCACACCTATATTTGGTCTAAAATCAATCTTAGTATGCATTAGAATATGCTCCAAGTGCTTAGAGAGCACACCCACATCCCTCTAATTGAAGCGAATCAAACATTTGCTCTATAGCACTTGTTTTTTTTAGCAACAATCTTGAGGTGGCTTTGGTTTTGTTTTCATGTCTTATGCTATTTTTTTTTAGTTCATGAATATGTTAGATTAGTCTAATGTTTGAATGTTTCAGCCTTTCAAGACAGGTAACAGGTTCAAAATCATAGTCTACAGATACAATATATAAATCAAATCAATTATTAATTCTTATTATTCTCACCCATCACATGTGGACAAAATCAAGTGAACTAATGAGAATGAAGGAATGCGCTAACATGGATCAATGCCAAATTGATTCTATGCCACTCATCTTGGAGTTGCATCTTGACCCTTCATTTTGTCTCTTTGCTCCAACATTTGAAACCAAAATATTTACTTATCTCATCATTTGAAACCATTAACCTTAACTCAACTTCAATCATGGTTAGCTTCACTCTACCCCTAAGCTTTGGAAAATCTATAAATAGTGGGCAAAATTATGAGTAAATCAATATGAAACATCTTTGTTAATTGCATCATTACTATAGACATTTAGTTTTGAATTCATAGCATAATTGACCATAATCGAGTAAAATTTGATAGAATTTCATTTAGCATAGCTTAATTCTCATTCTAGAGCTATCTCTACTAGTGCTTAAGCTAAGAGCTACTCATTAGATTCTTTAGATAGAGAGAGATGAGATGATTTTGAGAGATTTACTTTGAATTCATTGATTCTTTTGCACGTCTTTTATAATTCAATTAGATTAATCATTGTAATGTTTCATGAATATACTTTCTAGTATACATTAATAAATAGAGAGAGGGGTGATGATAAATCTCTCTCTCTCTCTCTCTCTACAATATGGCTTGATTTTTATTAAATGAGGAATGATATGTTATATATTCTTTTGATAAAGCTTATTTATTCTTTAAATATACATGATTTGTATTACTTTGGCTTGATTTAATATAAAAGAAATTAAGGATTAGATTCCATCTTATAAGATTCATCTATTATATTTGTTATATTTATAAAACTGTTATTGTTAAAAGTTTATATAGTTAAGGATTATAGTTATTCTTAAGAAAATTTTGCATTTGACGTATTCATAAAATCATTATAGATAGAATTTTGTATAAGTAAGCATAAGATCTAGTCTTATAGAATTGTTGCATTTGACACATTCCTAAAATTGCTATTATAATTATAATTTTTATAGTTAATTTTTATTATTTTATAAATAAATATTTAAGATTTTTACTATCACATAAAATCATGTACCAATACTATTGTATCATTTTTAAAAAATTTCATATGGACTATTTCTTTTAATAATTAACAAATATCCTATATTTTAGAGGTGAAAGGAGGAACCCAAGTTATTTTTCTTCTCTTACTATGGTCTTTTGATAAATTCAACATAGAGAGTAACCTCCATTGCTTGTGTACTGTGATATTTCTCTCTTTCATTACCTTATGCATTGTAGGATTTGTTGAAGGAAATACACTAATAACATTTAAGATGTGAAATCCCTAAGTCGAGATGACTCCCTTATCAAATTCTACCAACATTAAATTTGGGTGCACCAAACAATGTTAATTATATTTAGGATAGTGTGCAAGGAACATCAATGGATAATATTACCACCAAGGGACAAAATGGTAAATGTCATAGCATTGATAGACATGTCATTAACCAGTGCAACAAATGAGTACCAAAGATAGAGACACAAAATTATCTTAAAATTGGATACACCAAGACACACATCTAGATAATATATATTTAAGTATATCTATACAAATTAAAATTTTAGTGTTGAGAAGTATATAATATAATGATCTTCAATTATTGTTTACAATTTCATATATTTTAGAATCCAAATTGGGAGAGAACATTTTTTTTTTGTAATAAATTTCTTACCCTCCTTGTGCAACGTGTAATAATATAAATATGAAATAGTATGATTGTAAAATGTAAGAATTTACTAACCTAAAATGATCTCTAATTGATTCAACCATTATATACTGATAACATTTATTGGAATATCAACTTTTATATCATAAGAATGCATCTCAACTTCTTGATCATCAAAATGCTCCATAAATGACGATTTAGAATAATTTTGAATGCCTTAGAATTACATAAACTGATAATATTCTTATAATCACATCCTCAACCATATATTATATCTACAATCATGTATTAAACATAATATTTTCCCTTTTCTAATCTAATACATTTAAGCATAACCCAAAATCTCAAATAAAACTTGAACTCAAACAACATATTCCAAACTTAAAATCACACTTAAATCCACAAAATGATTATATATATATATATAAAACTCATGACCATGGCATATTTTTGAAAAGAAAATTATGAAGACTATACTTATGCTAAAAGATTAAGAGGTTATATTTCATTGTGCTTGGATTCATAAAAGTGGATGCATAATTGATTCAAAGATATGTTTTATTCGTTAAAACTTTTTTCCCAAACAACATCATTTGCTATTTAAAATATGGATTGATTACAATAAGTACACAATTCTATAAGAAAAATAGACCAATTTTTTGTAATAGCCCTTCTAAACCTTTTGGGCCTACCCATTCAACACAAGTGCAATTGCAGTTTTATAATTTTAGGGTTTTTGGGGTTTTGTTTTAACAATTTGGCGGTGGGCTGTATTACAAGTCTTTTACGGAAAGAAGTGAAGCGATAATTCAAAGAAGTGGTGGAGCAGCTGTAGGCGATCCGGGTTTTCAGATTGAGAGGCTTTCAACTACTTACAATGGTAAGCTTTCCACCATCTGCATTACAACCCTGTTTTACCGTATTGGAAATCTGGTTTCGATCAAAGATATCTTTGTTTTATCTTTTGAAGAAAAAACAACAGCTTTGTGCATTGAATGCAAATCTGGGTGAAGAGGGTTTGAATCTGCAGTTAGTCATGTTTTTGTGTTTTTATTTTTTATCCTTAATAGATTTTAGATTATTTACAGGCTATTTTAGATTCTATTTTACTGAAGGTAGTTTAGCGGAATTGTTTGCTTATATCCAGTATTAATCTATTATACTTTTTTCTTTCCAGGATCCTATATTAGTGACTAGTTTATCAGGTTTTTTAGCCATACCCATCCATTTTATTAACCACCAAAATACGATCCAATCCGATTGCTGTTGATTGGTGGGCAGAGATCTTGCTCTTAACTTGAAACTTGCATGTTGCCATTCGTCATTTTAAACAATGACATGTGGTTTAGACTGATTATCTTCTCCTCCTAAAATATATCATTTATCAGGTTCGGTCCGCTAGCAGTTGAGTTGTGATAGTTTGAGAAATCAAGCCGAGTAGACGATGATATCTACTATTCCAAGTCTGCAGTGCACCCGATTGATTTTGAAATTGGAAACTGTAATTTTATGTTTCTTTTCAGGCGATTGCCGCATTGCTATTTATTGCCCGATCATAAGTGGTTCTAGGAATATGCACATTAAGCAATTTAGTCAGACCAATGCCTTCTTTGGCAATCTCATAGAGCTCATAGCAGATAGTGGAGGAGTCCTTTTCATCTGAAGATCATCTGCAAAGAAGCTGTTGATATCGACCATATATGCAACCTTCTCACATTTTCTTACTATGCTAAGCTAGGTGGTTCCGTGGTTGTAGCAGTCTTGAGGAAAGCCATTATATTCTTTGAGTTATCCAACTTTGTAGTTTAAGGTAACACAAATTAAAATGTATTCATTGAAAACATTCAAAATATATCTCCTTTTCAAAGTTCACTGACTATGCAAAGCAGGATGTTTGTAGCTAGCTGAGGTATAGAAAACCTGAGTATTCATGAACCGGTAAGCTAGCTGAGATATAGAAAACCTGAGTATTCATGAACCAGTAAAGAGGGTGATTGTAGCAGACTTGAGAATGGCTGAGGTGTTCTTTGAACCATCCAATTTAATAGGTAAAGGTGTTCACAATGTGAAATGTATCCCCCATAAAAGTGTCTACTATGTAAATTGCACCCTTGAAAAGAAAAGTTGCTTTTTAGCAGTATTGACTCGCTTAGTTGCCGATTCGGATTCGGGGACAGATTCGGGTTCGAGAATCCAGTTCGTGGATTCGTGAAATTTTTTTTTCCCGTTTTGGATATATGCATTATATATCCAAAAATATAAGAGAAACATACATAATTCTAAAACTAAATCATTTCATACTATGAATCTATGATGCTTGATCATTGATCAATGCCAAATGTCAAAGATAAACATTAAAAATTCAAATAGCATACTTGATCATTGATCTATGATTCTATGTTGACGATCCTAAAGAAAATCAGCACATTGAATTACTGAATTACAAAATGACAATTCAAAATATTGTTCATTAAAGTTTGAGACATGATTCAATGTTCAATGGCTCATCAATCATGAAAGACTAAAGTTTTCATTTCATCAAAGTTTCAAATATCAAATAGATTAAAAAAAATCTTGATCAATGGGGTCTCCAGTAGCTGCAAGTGGTTGATCAAAATCATCATTAATGGAACCCAAATAGGTTCCACTAGCACTAGAGGGTATTGTCTCATCATCATCATCATCATCCACATCAGCCAAAGTGGCTCTAGCAAGATTTTGAATGGTCATATCTAGGTCAGTAGACTCGGGTGCTACATCCCAAAGCTTCTCTGGCCCCTTCTTGTACTTTGGATCCTTCCGTGACAGGAGACGCAAGTTGTTGTGAATATACACCAAATCTTTTGCTTTTTTTGCAGCCAACCGGTTACGCTTGATTGAGTGGATAAAGGAGTAAGTACTCCAATTCCGCTTAGCGGCAGAAGAGCTCGCAACCTAGAGAGAAAACCAACAAAATTAAAAAAATACAAGATAAATTCAAGAGTGATAAGTATTAAATTCTACAATGCAAGTGACAAAAAAAAAGAAAAAAAAGTTAAAACTTAAAAACTTGTGATAGAATCTTAATCGCAAGAGGTTGGAGGTATAGATAATCTTGCCCATGAAGGTACCACCTAAGTCACAAGGTTCGAATTCGAGTTCGAGTTCGACAACCATGAAATTCGAATGAAGTTCGACAAGGGTAAAAATTCGAAAAAAAAATTCGGATTGAATTCGCCTTATATAAATGTTATTTATTTTTAAATATAAGTAATATATCCAATAAATTATCAAAATAGTTAACATTTCTAAATAGATTTGAAATCATTATATAAGGATGACACATTTATTAAATTTATAACATAAGGAACATGTGAAATAATGATTGCAAAGATGTTTTATTCTCAAAAAGGGTACATTCAAAAGTCAAGACTTTAGAATTTCAAAAGAGCTCTAAGTCATCAAGAGCACTTGGCTCAGATGGTGTATCATCATCATCAGTATCACTACCCAATTCTTCATCAAAAAAGTCAGGCTCATCTGCACTTGGCACTGCTATGTCTTCTGAAATTCGTTGTTGTGAAGAAGATGTGGAGTCATTTGCTGATTTGTTCATGAACAATTTTAAATTGCTGCGAACATAGACAAGATCTCCCAACTTTCCAGACAATAACTTGTTCCTCTTTTTGGAATGGATGTGGTCAAAGCAACTCCAATTCCTCTCACAAGCTGATGAACTTGCTCCTTGACTCAATATTCGAATAGCAAAGCGTTGAAGTTCAGGAGTTTGTGCTCCATAGCTCATCCACCATCTATAGCCAGGTACCTCATCTCGTGCCATATCATATTTGGCTGCTGCCATTCCAAACATTCCTTCAGCTTTCTTGTATTTCCAGCCTTGGTCTCTGATTAGCGCTGCAACTGTTGGGTCTAGTTCAAATCTGCCAATGGCTTCATAAAACCCTGCCATAACTTCACTATCACCTTGTCTATCAATGTGAAATAGTTTGGGCTCCAAATAGCATGCTGCTGCATGTAAAGGTGTGTGCATCATTTTCCATCTGGAATCAACTGTCTCCCATATCTCCATGTACTCTGCTTCCACATTGTTTAGTGCTCTTTGAATAGCTTCCTTACAACGGTCCATGCTTTCATAAAGCATGCCAAGGCAAGGACTGTCACCATCAACCATACGAAGCACATCAACAATTGGCTCACAGACACTTAAAACCTTTGCTCCACTTTCCCAAAAGTTGCTATTTAAAATAATTTTCTCTATGTTCTTTCCCTTAGCATTTTTAGAAAGTGTTGAACTTTCCCACTCATTGGAACAAATTACAGATCTCAAAGCTGCTTTCTCTTCAACCACCCTTTTCAAAGTGATGTAAAATGAAGCAAACCTTGTGTCACAAGGCCTCAACAACTCTCTAGATGCATGTTGCCTATAAAGGCTCAGTGTGAGACGGTGATTTCTTATGAAATTTGCAACTGCTCTCCCTCTGTGAATTGCTTCATATATCCATGGGAATTTAGCCAAATCATGAAGCAACAAATCCAAGCAATGTGCTGCACACGGACTCCAATAAATCTGTGGGTACTTCTCTACAATCAGTTTCCCAGCTCCCACGCAATTTGCTGCACTATCAGTTACCACTTGAACCACATTTTCCACCCCTATTTCAAGAATGGCTTCCTCTAGTATTTGAAATATATACTCTGAAGTTTTCTTTTTGTTCATAGTGTCAATCACCTTCAAGAACACAACACCTTCAGGACAAGCCACTAAAACATTGATCAATGGCCTTTGACACATATCTGACCATCCATCACTTAATATAGTGCAACCTGTTGTCTTCCACGTGACTTTGACCTCAGTTAATTTATCAGTCACTCTATCTTTTGACCTCTGCAAAAGAGTTGTCCTGAAAGCCTCAGAAGAGGGAGGTATGTACCCTTTGCCAAACTCTGCAACTTTTTGAATTGCATTACGAAAATTTGGATTTCTAGCTACATTGAATGGAATAGCACTTGTATAGAATAAATCAGCTAGTGCATCATCTACCTCTTGTTTCTCAGCTGGTTTCCAAAAGCTGCTCAGTGTTCCACTCTCTTTCACTGCTCCTGTGGCCTTGGGTGGATTGGAAGAGGAAGACATAATAGCTGAGAATCTAGCCACATCTTCTTCAATTCTTTGTTTCTTTTGTGCATTCTTCGTCTTTACTGCAATTGAGGAGGAATGTTCTTTCTCTAAAATAGCTCTAATATCTGCGGTTACACCTGGACATGCAGTAACACCTCCACCTTTACCCCCTGTAATACCAAGTAAGTGATCCATTGCCCTTGTTAAACTTCCAGTAAAAACTTTCGGGCACTTGTTACAATGAAGTTCAGTACCATTACGAGTCACATATTTCCATGCCTCTGAAGTTGATTTGTTGGGAGCCATTCCAATCTGTACAATTCAAAAGAATTTAAGATTAATATCTAAAAGTAAAACATTAACTAAATTTATTTAAGAGAAATTTCAAAAATATAATATTTTAGTTTTTACTCTACAAAACAAATTAACTCAATAAAGTATAAAAATATATTTTTAATATATAAATAATAAATATATTAATTTTTAATAAAATAATATAATATTAAATAATTAAATATTTTATTGTAAATTAAAATTACATTTTAATGTTTAGCATATTTGTTAAATTTATTTATTCATATTTACATTTGTATATTAACTTAAAAATTGATTACTTTAATATGATATTTCAATTTAATAAATGGTGATAAAACAATATAGTAATAAAATAAAATATTGTTAACTTTAATATTTATATAATAATACTTCTTTTTTTAACAATTAAATAAAATATGAGATAAAATTTAGAAATAATAATTTAAGTCTATTATTAAAAACTTAAAAATCATCATATAATGCATTTATAATAATATTATTTATCTAATTAACTATAATCTATAACTTTTTAAAATATCTATCATTTTATTATTAAAAATTTAATATACAATTTTAAAATACTTAATTTATAGATTTTAAATTTAATTATAAAACTATTAATAAATATATATTATAATACTAAATAATTTAATTAAACTATTAATAAATATATATTATAATATTAATATAATACTAAATAATTTAATTAAACTATTAATACATATATATTAATGTAAGTAAGACTAAATAATTTATTATAGTGTATAAGTTCTATAACTTCTATAAGTTTATAAAATTATAACTATAGAAAAGAGTCGAGACTTTAAAAAAAAAAATTAGCTTACCTCTTTCACGGAAGAGCGAACGCGAACGGAGACAGAGAGGAAGATTTCGAGCAGAGGAGAGGAAGATTTTGCACAGGGAAGCAGTTCTCTCGAAATTCCAATCTTCACAGTGCAGCAGGCGAGTTGAGGAGGAAGCAGCAGCAACAACAAATCGAAAAAATTGTTTCAGGGCTCAACAGCCAAGAGCGGCAACCTTCAACCTTCAGGCGACAACCACCAGGAGCGGCAACATCAACTTGCAAGGATTCCCTCTCAGCAACGACAGCAGGCAAAATTGAACAAATCAACAAAAGACTACAACTTTGCAAGAAATTCCCAACGCAATGAAGAAATCTGTGCATTATAAGGGCCTGCGAAAACCTTTTTATAGAAAATAATGGACCCGAAACCTCTACAAAAATTAGAAACTTTAAAAAATAGCATGTTTTTAGATGTCTGTGATAATAAGAAACTTGCCATTTTTTTCTTCCGAATTTAATGGCGAATTTGACCGATTATTTTATAATTTTTTGGAATTCGGGCAAAACCGAACTTCAACCATTACATTCGCCGAATGCTGTGACTAAGGGTACCACCATGTAATAGCATCCATTTTGCTTTGGTCATTGATATCAGTAGGGTGGAGATCTCTTCTTGAGATAAATGATCCAAATTTCTCTCCTAACACTTACCCCAATATTTGGAGCGCAAAAGATTTTATCAAATGCCCTCTTATACCCATTGGCAGCCTCAGCATCTCTACATGGTGCCACTCTACCTGGAATAGCAAGTACTTTTGCGCTACAGTACTTGGGAGAAAGAGCATATGCTAGGAGGTGCAAAGGTGTGGTCATCTTGTTCCAATGATGAAGAACCATTGCTTCCAGCTTTTTGTATAAGGTGTCCTCAAGATCATTCTCTCTCCTATGTATGACCTAGGATATCAAATGATGTTCATGTAAGTTATCTTGATGTAAGTTATCATTATGTCAATTTTGAATTTAAATAACTCTCAGTAAACAAAGATAAAGGAATGTATTAAATTTATAACTTACCATTTTTATCTTCTCCAACATTGTGTCCATGCTATCATAGAAATCCCCCAAGCATGGTTCATCAGTGTCGGCAAATCGAAGCATAAACATGATGGGATCAGTGAATTCCAACACATACTCCACACGAGTCCACCAATCATCATCAAATATCAATGCCTTCACCTTTTGGGCCCTCACTATATTGGACTGCTTCCAAATGCTCCATTGGTTACTAATAACCATTTGTGATAAGGCCTCCTTCACCTTGACAAGACGTCTCAACACAATTGTGTGAGAGGCAAACCAGGTTTCAGCGACCTAAAACATGCTAGTAGAAAGTTAAAACATGACATAAAAATTATAAAATGATAAATGAAACTAAATAAATTATAAATTAAATTTTAAAATTTACTTTCAACAATTCCAATCTTGAGTAAGTTCTGAAAATTGCTTGTGACATATGGTGATTTGTCACAAACATTTGAATCTCCTCACCCTCCTCATACACCTATTTCACCCATTCTATTTTGGTGCCAATTGCCTTCATCACTAGATTGAGAGAATGAACAGTGCACGGTGTCCAAAAGATGTGATCATATCTAGCCTCTACCAAAGCATCTGCAGCCTTGCAAACTTTTGCATTGTCCGTAATTACTTGGACAACATTGTAATGACCCACAGACTCTATGGAATCAATGAGAATCTGGGCAATGAAGTCTGCATTTTTGACTTCACCTTCAAAGTCAACCGCCTTCAAAAACATTGACCCCTTGGGGATACAACAATTACATTAATTAAAGGACGTTTTTTGCAATCTTTCGATCTATCTGAAACAATAGACACACCCGTTTGAACCCAAGAATCTCTTAGTGGTTTTAGTTGGGTCTCTACATTTTTTCTCTCACTTTGTATTATGGTGGTGCGCAACTTTTCATATCTAGGGCCACAATAACCAGAAGGTGCTTCATTTATTCCTTCACACATCTCCCTAAAATAAGGTGATTTCACAAAGTTGAATGGAACACCATTTGCAAAGAGGCAACATCCAACTTTGAGATCAACAATATCTCTTAACTCATTTTGAAATGCCCTATCTAATGGGCCTCTCTTGCAGGGGGTGTTGTGTGGTTCTACATCTTCATCCCTAGAAGGCATACGCAAGAATGGATGTGACCTAGAGCTTAGTTGAGTGGGTGGCAGCATTGTTTTCTATTTCCCGGTATAAGCACTTTGTTTCCCTTTTGCAACTATTCTATCAGCTTCTTGTTCTTTTATCAAAATTGCTATTTGTGCAGCTGGCAATCCCTTCTTATCTCCCCCTTCACACATGTTAATCCCTTGACCCCCAGGGCCTAAAAGATGAAATTTTACTCCGGAGTAGGAGCTTCTATATTGTGTTTTGCAAAAATTACATTTCCATACATACCCCCCACCTCCAGTACGTTGAGAAATTCTTGTGGCGTGTCTCCATAAAGGAGACCCTTTATCAATTTTAAATTTTTGAGATTCCTCCCCACCCACCGAGCCTTGACTACTCATTGTTGTAATCTACAACAAAAATGAAAAAAAAAAATACTTCAAAACTTTACAAAAACTTGAAAAAAAATTCGTTTATTTTCAAAACTTGAAATAATCTATCAAAAAACTAGAGAATATGGTTCAAATGCATACCTTAATCACTCAAATCTGCTTCTTGGAAGGTATTTGCCACTCCACAATCGATCTCCTTCGAAAACAATCACCTCACTTCAAGCTTGCAAGAATGAGAGCAAAATGAGAGAGAATAATAGAGAGCAAAATGAGAAATGAAATGTGTTTGGAGACTCATAAGAAGGGTCGTTTTAGGGTTATAAGCAAAAAAAAATAATATAAAAATGTGTTTTTTAAGTCTTTGTTTGATCTTTTGGTCTCTTGGACCCGTGGGTCCTTGAGGACTGGTGCGAATCTGCGTGGGATCCTCATGGACTTGCGCGGATCCTCCTGGGTCTGTGCCGGATTTGGGCAGGGTCCGTGCACGGACCAGTCCGTGAATCCGGACTTGGATCGGACCCGGACCCGGATCCGACCCTATATGCACGAATCCGGCAACTAAGGACGGCCCAGGGATCCGGGCGGTACCACAGGTCCATGCACGGACCCTGCCCGGATCCGGCACGGACCGGTCTATGAATCCGGACCCGGACCCGGATCTGACCCTATATGCATGAATCCGGCAACTAAGGACTATTGAGTAATACCGAGGTGATGTTTGTAGGTTTACATGTTTGTGTATTAAAATGTATCCTTGGAAAGCATTAAATGCAAATTAAGAATGCCATAGCAGTTCTGTGAAGAGCCTAGGTATTCTTTGAATGACCCAATTTTGTAGGCATAAGTTTGCAAAGTTTGAATGTATATGTAAAACATTCAATATGGTCTTCTTTCAAAATAGAACCCCCAGTGCCCTTGCTGAGTGTTTTGAGTGATTTTAGTCTTAGAGCATTGGTCCCCAGAAAACAAGATATTATGCTGCTTATTACATTTATCAAGGAAATAAAACTGCAATATCAAAGGTTTAAGCATGCAAAATAGCATCTAGCAGTATTGAGTAAAGCTGAGGTGACATGTTCATTGGTTACAATGTCTGCTTATCCGCAGAAAACATTCAATGCAAAGTAGAATTGTTAGAGCAGCTTTTAATGGCCCAATTTTATAGGTAATAGAGTCTGCAGACTTTGAATGCATTCAAAAAACATTCAGTATCTATTTTGTCCCCCCTTTGGCTTCTGTATGGTCTTCTTTCAAAATAGAATACCCTGTGCCCTTGCTGAATGTTTTGAGTGATAGTTTTTTCAAGCATTGGGCCCTATAAGATAAAGATGATATGCTGCCTCATTACTTTCATCAAGGAAATAAAACTGAAATATCAAAGGTTTAAGCTGCATCTGTGTTAATGTGTTTCACAGCCAAGTTTTGAAGCCCCAAAACCACATGACTTGCCATGATAACTCCCATCTTGCACATTTAAAACTGCAAAGGGAGATGATGTCAAGCTTGCAGTCTGGATTTTCTGATGGGAGGACATGTTAACCATTGATGTAAGCTGTGATGAATGATGTGGGGATGATTGAATGCAGGCTCCAAATAGGGGTGAATACCCTGGCAGCTGCTGAGAAGGTGGCCAACCTGAATTGAAAGGTACCTTAATGTCTTTACTGAGTTTTTTGGGTGCTTGTCCCAAAATTTTGCTGTCTACCCTTCTCTGCATCTTGCAAATATGATGCATTTGCACCCCACAATGTCCATTTAAGCTTGCAAATGACTTTTTCTCAAATAGAAGCATTAGTGCTGCACAGTTTCTTACTAGTTTGCATGAAACGGGTATGCATCTTGCATGTGATGGTCTAGTAAACTTCTGCATCTGGAGTTATCCATTTAAGACCCCTTGAGATTCCCAAAATGCTCGGTGTTGTTCATCATTGTTATAAATAACTCTCTCAAGTTCTCAACATGGTACAACTTACTGGCAACTTTGTTCGAGGATCATGTATCCTTTGTAAATATATGCAGAATTTCCACATTTGTCAATCTTGGATAGTGTCTTTTAGGCATTAATCTGTTGTTTGCAATGGTAGACTGATTGTTAACATATATTACAAGCACATCACAGATTAAATTGTTGTACTTGTACCTAATGATGTAGTGATAATCTGGAAATCTTACATATTTGTTGGGTGATAATTTGTTTTTTATTGTAGAGTGGTTGTATGACTGCGATTGTCTCCATGCTCTATTTAACTTTAAAGTGGGATATGGTGGGCCAAACTTCTTGACCAATGGCCCTGTCTAAGTACAGCTTCAGTAGCCAGATTTGATCTATTATAGTGTAACCTTCAGAGTCATGTTAAACTCAAAAAGAGCTTTTGCCACATGCTTGTTTTCAAATTTACAAGTTATTTGTTGTCTTCAAAATTATCAAACAAGGCTTGAAAATGTATCGAAGTGTTTTAACTTTGCAAGAAATGGATGTGATGGGTCAATCACAAGTTACACAAATTATAAAATATGATGTTTATTTACAAATTGAGTGATCGAACCTTATTTTATGGTTTCATTCAATATGTATTTTTGGATTTTGGATGCAAGAATTGGTATCAATTGGTTTTGTCTGGCAGTCCTTATTTTATCTGAGTGCCAAAGATTGAAAATTTAAAATTATCAGTGGTATGGTTTTGGGCTGATCTGTAAATGTGAAACAACCTTCTAAAATTCCATATAATTTCTGGTCTTTTTATTCAAGAAATAGGATTTTCTTCTACATAATCTGATTCTTTTTTAAAATCCAAGCAATTGCTAAACAAGTAGTTACTATGTTTTCTGCACTTCCCAGTTGCTTTTGCTAGACCTAATGACGTTTCTTATTTAATAAATTTCTTGCTGTTTTATCAGACCTTTCAAAATAATATTACAGAAGGGATCGGTGTTTTTGTTCCCTGTATTGAACTCAAGATGCTATAGATCATGTTTGCTATTACTGTGTCAAAAGATCAAAACTTGCTTTTTGATATTAAGTGTATGTATGTGCTCTCTTGTAGCCGAAGCAAATAAATGAAATTAAGGATTTTCTTCTCACTGCACGTCGCAAGGATGCAAGGTCGGTAAAGATTAAAAGGAGCAAGGATGTTGTTAAGTTTAAGGTTAGATGTTCAAAATACCTCTATACTCTCTGTGTCTTTGACTCAGAGAAGGCTGACAAACTCAAGCAATCTCTTCCACCAGGTTTGTTACTTGATAACCTGATTAGTTATTTCGTATGTTCTTGACAGTTGCAATGATACATATGCTTGCATCAATTCTTGACAGTTGCAGTGATACATATGCTTGCTTCAATTGGTGCTTTTCTTTATACTTTGTATTTATTCTAGTGGATGTGTTAGACAGGATTTGTGCTGTTTGTCATTTTAAACGTTGTGTATTTATTTTCTTTATATTTTGTTATTTTGAGGACACGATTGGAGGATTGAAGGATAATTTGTATATTTTTAAGAACATATTTGTACGCAGTCCAGGATAAAGTTTTGTCTCTGTACAATCTTTTAATAGATATTGTTATGTACCAGGATGATTGTAGTTTGTGAAGTGTTTCAATAGTAATGCCAGTTGCTTTGTAATCCAAATTTATATGGTCGATTCTTGCTCGTTGAAAGAATGTGTGCAAGCAGTTCTGACTCTCTCATTCTTTGCAGGTTTGACTGTTCACGACTTGTAAGTTATCATGGAAATTACAACATGGCCTCTAGTATCTGAAGATGCCACTTTGTTTCAAAATCACTCTTAATTTTTTTGTGCCAAGATTTTTTGGACTTATTGCATGTTAAATTGCTCATATCTATGAGTGACGGCTTCACAGTAATTTCAGAAATATTGGTTTTAAGTATTTGTCTTAAACATTGTTTGTATGTTTTTAGCTCTATGAGGTTTCACCGGGCAAAATTTTCTGCATTGGATTATGAAGAAGTCTCATTTGTTGTCCTAAATGTGTGATAAGGTTGACAATAAACTTTGATTCTTTGTGGCATCAATTATCTTACGGGGTTGTATTTTATTAACAATTAATTTCATCCTCCACAAAATGAATATCAAATAAATACAATTTGCTTATCTTTGAACAACGCTTATTTTTTGAAAGTTATATAATTACTTGTAGAAACCCTTTGGAACTCTCCACCCATTCAGGTCTCACATGTCTCACACATTAGATCTCTTGATGATGTTATGGAGGGGATTTGCAGTTCTCTATAGTTATATGTAGATCTCATTCTGCTCTCTTCTTTCTGATGATAGATCATGTAGTTTGACCCAAAATGTCGAAGAAATAAACTCCTGTTATCAGAAACTATGAACAATAACTGTAGATTTCTTAGACATAATCCACAATTTATAAAATTGATTGGCCACACATAATCCATATTATTAACAAAGTTATAGGTTTCTCATTAAGCAAACAGAGAAATCTGAAGTGGAGACTTAAAAGCCCGGTTTTTGTTTCGCTGGCAAATCATTTGCTTGGAAGGAACAGTGACAGTCTTTACAATAGGCAATTATTAGACCTTTGAGGAGCAGTGACAAATCTTTATAATCAGCAAATTATTCCACTTTTTAGACTTCTGAGCCAACAGATCAAATTTTATTTAGAAAGGGGTTTACATTATAATTGTAATAAACTTTCTTACAAGTAAAATAGAATTTGAATACGAAGAATTAAATGTTAAGTTCTGCGATAAAAAAACATTATACCTTTCAATTATATATAACATTTTCTCGACCTCAAAAATATATGCCAGCACTTTGCATACCATTGTGTCCACGTGCCTAAATTGTCTTCAGTTTTTACCATTGATTATTTGGCTCTTCCTTAATGTATGAAATCCTAGTGATATTGATTATTTGGCTCTTCCTTAATGTATGAAATCCTAGTGATAGTGTACGTTTTCAAAACTTTGCTTCTAGGGAGGTTCATTGATATGGAAGCTGTTGCTCACATTTCTAGACATGGAGGAGGTAAAAATTTAAGTGATCCTCAACTTCACTGGTTGAGGACGTGTGAGAGAGGTACTCAATTTTGTTGATGTTGTTATTAAGATTTGGAACTAGCTTCATAGAAAAGGCTGTTTATTCTTATCCAATTAATATATTATTTGTAAAATAATAATGTTCAAATGAAGTAAATTGAATAAACAAAATTCTCACCATTTTTTATTCTATTTTTTGAATATAAAAATGTAAGATCTAATGGTTATATTTTATTATTCAATTTTTAATCCAATTAATATATTATTTGTAAAATAATAATGTTCAAACAAAATAAATTGAATAAACAAAATTCTCACTGTTTTTTATTCTATTTTTTGAATATAAAAATGTAAGATCTAATGTTTATGTTTTATTATTCAATTTTTAAAATTTTAATACACTTTAGGTCAAAATTATAGGATATTTAATGAGAAACTTAAAGCCTACACGAGTACAAGCAATTTAAATGAGTTAAAATTCAGCATATCTATATTTTAATAGTTTTATGTAATATGTACAGAGAGATCATTTTGAAATAAGTATTGTCAGTCCACTCACACAGGTATGATCCCTAGAGTAAGGGAAAACATAATGAAACATGAGAATATATCAGATATATTAGATTTAAAATAGTATATATGATAACATAAAGAGTTACATATTAAATAGGACAAAAATATGAGAATTGAAGTTGAGATTATTATTATTTTGTTGTGATGCAACCAGTCCAGTGTCTAGCCTGTTTACTTTGATTTTACTTGCTACCAGAAGTTGACATATTATTAATTACAAATAAAGCAAATTACAATAAGATTAAATAAACCCTTGATTAATAGCGATGTTCATTTCAAAGGTATCAATTTACATTTGCAGAACACACTTACAATGATCTATGTAGGCACAGCATATAATGTCATGCCAAAACAAATCATTTGGGCTGTCAACTCTTTCCACTTGGCAAGGTAAACACAACACATTTTATTTACAGGTAGAAAAGAGGAAGAAAAAAATGAATCCACATATTTCAACAGAGAATTGAGGTGGATTAGTAAATGAATGCACAATTTGGTTTATTTTAATTTCAAATTAAACTTGTACAAACTTTGTTGACTACATTTATATAACACTCCTCTGTCTGGAACTGTTCATCAATGCAGCTCTTAGTTCAACATTATGAAGGCATTGGCCCCTGCATAAAATGTTCCCATGTAGTGAAATGGAGATTTGAAAAATAATCATGTTATTGCGATGGCGGGCTTTGGATCAATTTTTACAGGTCGGATCCACTGCAACCAAATACTCTTTCTCGATCTACATTCACAAAAAAATATAATAATCGCATCAAATACAACTATGGATTACCGCAGATGTAATAAAAAACAAATCTTTAAAAGAAGAGTTCATTCTATAAAACAACTCATGAAAGAGGAAAATTCTCATGCAGTTTATGCATTAAAACTAAATGGAAAACATAGAATCTTCTTTATTTGACCCTTTTTCTCAGACAAGAGGCGTCTGCATAAAAAATATGAAAAGACTAAGTTTATCCATTGAAATTGTGTCATTCTGCCAAAGGATGCCGATGAAAATGTTTCAAGCGGAAAGTGAGCAATGTTTCAGTTTCTGAGAGACGAACACAATAATTTAATAGACATGCATCCAAAATATGGAAGCAAAATTGATTTGGCCTACTCATAAAAGAAATGCCTGAGTCACTCCATTCCGTTTATAACAGGCAAGAAAATGTTAGCTGACACATATACTTTGAAATTTAGTGCAAGTCACCAACATATCAAATTAAATTGTTCATTTATAAATTGACAAAGGTTTTTACATTCTTATGTGATTGTAGAACGTTGACTTATTATTTGAAATGGTACAAGCCACCAACATGTCAAATTAACTTCCTCATTTATAAATTAACAAAGGTTTTTACATCTATATGTGAGCGTAATTACATAAGATCAATTAACTGCAAACAAAATGATGTGAGAAGATTAAAATTATACCTTGGAATTGGAGGGTGATTAAAATTTTACCCTGAAACTGGAGGGTTGTTAAAAGGCTTTCAGATTTGTTCAATTCTAACCAAAGAATTGAAAAAATTGAAAAAAAATCAATTGACCCGAAAGTTAATTACACTATAAAGGACTAGGGTGTGGCAAAAGGCAAGCTTAAGAAAAGTTAGATTTTGTCTAATCTTTTCAATACTCTCGAATCTTCTTTGATATTTTAAAATGGAATAATGATCCTTGTCTATTTATGAGATTAAGATTAGAAAATACATTATGATATTGAATTGAGCATTAGTAATTATCAAACAAGTATCTATAAAGAATGTCTCCATTGTCTAATATAGAGTGATCAATTGAAATATTTGGGTTATTACAAAAGTACTCTAATGTTATTTCTACGCTTTTTTATATATAGAGAAAAATAGTAATTAATTTTAGATTTTCTTGGATGTTTTACTATTATTGACTCTTATAAATAAGCTTTGATAGTTTCATACAAGGATTTTAGGGTTCTTGTTAATCTCCAGTAAAGATGTTCTTTTAATATTGTAAATTAATAATTGGTACTATTAAGTAGAGCAAAGGTGTCCTTTGTAGGTTAACATGTTTGGGTTATCGACAAAAAATGTCATGTTTGCATTATCCACATAAAATGTTTAATGTAAAGTAGGACTGCCTCAACAATTTTGAGAAGAGCTAAGTTATTCTTTGAATGACCTGGTTTTGTCGATAAAAGAGTTTGTAAAATTTGAATGTTTTGAAAAATATTTAATACCTGCATGTTGTAAGGATACACATTCGATATAAATTAAACAGAGCAAGGATGTTGCAAGTTTAGATGTTTGAAGAAGGTTGACAGACTCAAGCAATCTATTCCATTAAGTTTGTTCTTAATTTTAATTAGTTGTACTATTTGTCATTAATAACTAGGTCTAAAATAAACTTCACTATTTTGTATTTTATCCAAGTAGTAAAACTAAAGATTTCCCTCGATTAATTATTAACTTTTCATGTTTTCAATAGTTGCAATGTGTTAGTGAAAAATTTGTCCTTCGAAAAGAGATACAAAGAATGACTCAAAATGCCCAAACATTAGAAAAAATGTTACCAATAGTTAGAGAAGTTATCATCAAATTGATAACTTTCCTCTGAATTGAGAGATATGACTCCCTCTTAATAAGATTTGCAATGAATTAAAATGTTGATATGCTTTTCACCAAAAAGCAACAAAGGCATCAACATCTACCCATAACCATGAGATAAATGTGAAAACTAATATTCAGATTGAAATAAATGCAGGAAAAGAGATACATAGATAAGTCTTTCCCACACTCACGAATAAGAAACCATAAAGAAGGAATAATGGACTTTATAATAAATTGGCTCTCCAAATTCACAGATTTGAAAATACAATTTCTTTGCCTACCATAATGGAGTGTGTATTAAGAAGATTACAAAATTATTTAGAATCTATAATCTAAAGAATGCGCAAATTTACACAAGTAAAATTCGCATTGCTTTATTTTCCAATACAATCTAGAATACACAGACCCAAATCCCCTATAACAAACAAAATAAAAACTCATGAAAACTATTCCCCCTATTACAATATTTTTCTTTTTCCTGTAGCTCACAGACTTCCCTAGAAAAAGAACCCCCTTTACCGTAAAAAAGAATCCCCTTTAAAATAATTCCTTCATCGGGTTTTTTAAGTTACATGTAACTGATTCTTGAAAGAAAATGATTCTTGAAAGAAAATGAGAGACTCTTTTAAGAGTCTTTTTTTTATTAATCAAAGAGACCAGATTCTTATATGATTTTTACGAAAAATTATAATGTCTAATTAAACATTATAATTATGTCCCCATTTTAGATGTATACATTTCACATAATGTTGACAATTGGTGACAATTGTTTCTGTAAATCCAACCAGCAATTGTAACATTTAGTAATACTTCTATGTTTGTGAGATAACTTACTAGAGAGAATAGGGATAAATTCATGTTTTCTCCCTTTTTTAGTTTTCAGCTTAAGATCACTCATGAACTAGCTTTGGAAACTAAAAGGATAAAAATATTGCCATCACATCATCTTCATATTCTAACAAAAAGTATCATCCATGTCTAATCGATTCACCATAATCCTTGCACTATGATGCGATGCCACTGGCCATGCTCACATTACTTTTCCTTCTCTTCATCACTTTCTCATTTGCCTTAGAGTTTCGACCATTCGCATGAGGACATTGTAGAATGCTTGATCATTTTTGTAGTCGATGCCATCATATGAATTGGCAACATTATCAATATCTGTAAACCGAGTTGAGTCCCATAATTTTTTTAATTCAATCTTTGATTTATCATTGACTTTGTTGTAAATTTGGGGCTTGTAACCGATATTGGTGATCCTCCCAAAGAATACTATCTTTGTTACTATTACTGATGGTGATGATGATGAAGACCAATCAAGATTAGGGGAATACAAGTTTGTAGAATGATTAGATTAGTTATTATCTTGTCATTGATGTCAAACAATTGATATCTGATTTATAGTATTGTCATATTATTCAGAGTATGATATAAGTGGAATGAGTTAAGAAGAAGAAGAAGTGAAATTTTGTGAAGATGAAGAACTTAATTGGGTAACTCATACAGATCAGACAAAGGTAAGGTTATGTTGATATAATTTTTTTCTAACAAACATTTGATTATATCAAGTTGGTAATGAAGATTAGTCAAGCCGGTAAGAAAAACAATTTGGCTACCGAGCAAGAAAAGTCATTCGGTAAAAGAAAAAAGGTCATTCAGTAAAGGAAGGAAAGTTTCGGTAAAGACAAAGGAACTCAAGACACCGAGTGAAAGGTTTTAGTCACCGAGCATAGTTAACCAAAATTCAGAGTGAGCCACCGAGAAAGGAACACAAATAAAATACAAGGATCAGAATGACATTTAATGTTGAGCTATGATGAGATGGAAGATTCTGATGATGAGGAAGAGTTAGTTAGAGAGATCTACGATCAGAAAAATTCAAAGTGATGATCTATGATATAGATCTAAGCGGCAAAAAGAGAAGGAACAAGTTTCAAGAAAGTTCAAGTTCCAAGGTGATGATAAAATGTGTTACTGAGATCTATATACATTGAATAAGTTTGTGAAATGAATTGGATGACTGAGATTAATCAAAGGAAAACGTAATAAAGGATATTAAGTGGCAAAACAAAGTCTATAAAAAGGATGAATTTGTATGAACAAATGGCTGGCAAATTGAAGGGTTGATAAGTCACCGACTGATGCAGTGAAGAAGGAAAAGGTGAATTCTGAGTTAGAAAGATAGAATTTGATCAAGTGTTGAAGTCAGTGGAAAGTGAAGGATTGAAGTGAAGATAGAGAGTGCACAAAGGACTTGATTATGAAAAGATAGTTGCGAATTTACAGGTCAATTTATTCACTATTGCTTATTAACATTTGTAACAGAAAAATCTCTTAACCAAGTGAACTTAATAGTCTTATTGTAAAATCCTTGCAAAAGGTAACATTCTAAAGTGTTTGAAGTCCTTTAACCAAGCCACTCCTAAAAGGGTGAAGATCCTAACAGATCTGAGACAAATCCCTTAACCGGGTCACATTTAACAATGTGTATTGTAATCTTTAACCAAATTGGATTTTAATCGAGCTCACTTCAAAAGAGTGAATTATTTATTGGGTAACAATTTCCACAATGTTTTTTTCTCAAAGTTGCGTTTCCACGTTAAATACTAGTGTTATATGTGTTGAATAGTTATTATGAATTTTATTGTTGATTATTAATGTTATTTACCATTGTCAGCAAATGTTGAATTGTGTCTGACCGAGTTGACACCGAGTTAATCAAAGAAAGTTTTTAAGTTACAAAGAATCAAGGATTACTTATTCACCCCCCTCCGTAATCCAACAATTGGTATCATAGCTAAGTACTCTAAAGGGATAATTTTGAAAGACTTGAGTAAAAGATCCGAAGATGTATAGGAGAGAAGTACCTAAGATGTACAAGGGAAGTTTCTCTACATGGAAAAGTAGGATGAGATTGTATCTATCTGAAATTGGAGAATTTGCACTCAATCTTTTGGATAATGACTATACTCCACCGCCTCCTAGATGCATGACAATTGATCAGATGAGATAAAAGCAGGAACACAACTCGGTAATGATTGAAATTGCTTCTTCCCTGATTGATGCTGAATTCAATGATGTTAAGGACTGTATTACTTCAAAAGAGATGTGAGATAGGCTTACACTTATTTATGAAGATGATAAACATGTACATAAATCCAAGGTTGACAATCTCAGAGGGAAATTTGATGAGATGAGAATGAAAGATGAAGAGAACATTGCTCAATATAGTTTTAGAATCAAGGAAGTTGTTAGTGCCATCATAGGTGCTGGTGGAACATTAACTGGTGAAGAAGTGGTAAGTAAAATTCTAAGAACTCTTTCATCCAAGTATGCTATTCGAGTATCTTATATTCAGGAACTAAGATCCATATCGAATAATATTGTTACAAGCCTTAATCAGCAAGCTGACTACATTTGAGTTGAGTAATTATGATAACAGTCTACCGACTATAGAGACATCTTTTAAATCACTCATGAGCATTGGAACTTCAAGAAGAGAAAGAGAGAATCACAGTAGTTCATGTGGAAGTGAATATGACAATATCCTAACCGAAGAGAAAGAATAAGAAGAGTTAGAAGCATTTCTTGCAAAGAGGCTACCAAGAGGTAATGGAAAGTATAAAGGTAAATTGCCCTTGCAATGTTTTAATTGCAACAAGATTGGCCACATTGCATCTAGATGTCCCGACAATGATAGGAATGATAGAAGTGATAATAAGGAGAACCGATACAGAAGGTTTAGAGACTACAAGGATAAAAGAAAGAAATCATGCTACCTAGTTGAGGAAGGAGTTGTCAATGATGAATCTGATGACACATAAGAAAGTTTTGAAGTTGTCTATGTTGCTATGAAGGAAGATTCAGAAGAAGAGAGTTATGAAGATGAAAAATCCCTTATTTCTCATGTTAGCAAAACTGACCCAAGAACAATAACAACCATTTGTTCACATCACATGACTGGTGATATTGATAAGTTTGAGAACTTAGAAGAGTATGATGGAGGATTTGTTAGATTTGGGAATGATGCTCCATGTTCTGTAAAAGGTAAATGATCCATTATATTGAATGAAAAGATCAAATGTGATGATGGTTATTGGGTTCAAGGACTAAACTATAACTTGTTGAGTGTTGCACAATTGAACAACACTGGCCACCAACTGGAATTTCAAAATAGAAAAGTGAAGATCTATGGTGTTGATGGAGATTTGATTGGAACTGGTGAACAATCTAAAGGTAATCTATTTTATCTTGATATTGCTGCAAAAACTTGCTTATTTTTTAAAGTTGAGGATGTATGGCTATGACTTAAAAGACTCTGTCATGTAAATTCTGACAACATGATTAAGGTGAGCAAAAAGAATAGAGTCAGAGGTCTACCGAAATTAAGAAAACCTAATAAAGTGATGTGTAAGGAATGTCAGATTGGTAAGATGAAAAAATCAAGTTTCTCAAGAAAGTCTTACTCAGATAATGGTATTTTGGAATTAGTTCATATTGACCTTTGTGGTCTTATGAGAAAACAAAGCAATTATGGAGATCGGTATTTCATTTTGTTTGTTGATGACTATTCAAGAATGATGTCGATTATATTTCTAAAATAAAAGTATGATGCATTCCAAATGTTTAAATGGTATAAGGCTAGAGTTGAAAAGGAAACACATAAACAATTGAAATGTTTAAGATTAGATAGAAGAGGTGAATTTATCTCTGATGAATTTACTGTCTTCTGCAATAAAAATAGAATCAAAAGACAAGTATCTACACCAAGGACTCCAAAAAAAAATGGTATAGTTGAAAGAAAGAACATATCTATAGTTGATTGTGCTAGAACATTGTTGATTGACAAAGAGGTTGCACAAACATTCTGGAGAGAAGCCATAAGTATTGTTGTCTACACAATCAACCAAGTACAATTGAAGAAAGGGACCAACAAGACCCCTTACAAACTCTGGTATGGGTATACACTGAATGTTAGTTACTTTAAAATTTTTGGAAGTAGGTGTTACATACTGAAAGATGCTAGGAATGGAAAGTTTTATTCAAAAGGAGATGAAGGAATATTCCTAGGATACTCATCAAAGACAAAAGCATATAAATGTTTGAATAAGGCTACTAATAAAATTATGGAAAGTGCAAATGTGAGAATTGATGAGTTTGTAGAGAGAAATGAAGAAGATAGAAAAAAGGAACTAGAAGACTATCAAAGATTTGTGTATGTACAGGATGGAATTTCGGGCACTGTACCTGAGTTGCAACAACAAGAAATTGAAGAGAAAGTTGAGCCTCCATCGAGAGATGATAATGTAGATGAACATTGTATCGAGTCTATATTAACAAAATATGTGAGAAGACACCACTCATCGAGCAAAATTATTAGAGACAAGAATGCAAGAGTCGTGACAAGAAGTAAGTTGAAAGATAATACATGTTTGATTTCTGAGTTTGAGCCAAGATTAGTTAAGGATGAACTTGGAAATGAAGATTGAGTTAATGCAATGAAAGAAGAAATTGATCAGATTGAAAAGAACAACACTTGGTCACTAGAATTGAGACCCAAGGACAAGAATGTAATTGGAACAAAGTGGATTTTTAGGAATAAACTCAACGAGAATGGAGATGTGATCAGAAACAAAGAAATATTGGTCTGCACAGGGTATGCACAAGAAGAAGGTATTGACTCTGGTGAGACATTTTCCCCTATTTCTAGATTAGGTGTAAGAACATTACTTGTATATGCTTCCTATAAAGGATTCAAAGTTTATCAAATGGATGTTAAGTCTGCATTTTTAAATGGAAATCTTGAAGAAGTTTACATTGAACAACCTAAAGGATTTGTTGAGAATTCTAACAAGGATATGTTATACAAACTACACAAGGATCTATATGGCTTGAATTAAGAACTTCGGGCATGGTATGAAAGACTACACTCATATTTAATCAAGATTGGATTTCAAAAGACAAGTGATAACAATAATTTGTATTTGAAATGTGATAGTACTGATAAGATTTTGATTGGTGAAATTTTTGTTGATGATATTATATTTGGAGGAAATGAGTTAATGTCTAAATCATTTGTTGAAGAGATGAGAAAGGAATTTGAGATGTCCATGATAGGAGAGATTAGATTCTTTATTGGACTACGAATTCAATAACTTAAAGATGGGATTTACATAACACAATCAAAGTATATCAAGGAGACCCTAAAGACATTCAATATGAAAGAATCAAAATCAGTTAGAACACCAATGACTACTGGTTGTAAATTGTCAAAGGAAGATGAGACAAAGGAAGTGAATGAAACTCTTTATCGATCAATGATTGGTAAACTACAATATGTTGTACACAATAGGCTTGATATTGCACATTCAATTGGTATAGTTTCAAGGTTTTTTGCCAATCCAAAGGAGACACACATGTGTGCAGTGAAAATAATATTTAGATATCTGAAAGGGACTGAAGATTTCAGTCTGCTATGCACAAAAGGATGAGATTTTGATCTTAAGGTGTATACTGATGCTGATTGGGCTAGAAACATTGATGATAGAAAAAGAACAAGTGGTAGAGATTTCTTTTTAGGAGAAGATTAGTGACATGGTTAAGCAAGAAACAAAGTTGTATTTCATAGTCTAATGCTGAAGCTGAGTATGTTGTTGCAGCTATGAATTGTTCAAACATAGTGTGGATCAAACAATTACTTGAAGGTATGCAAGAAAAGATTATTGATCCAATTACTATTTTATGTGATAATTCTAGTGCTATAAACATATCAAAAAATCTGGTGATGCATTCAAAGACAAAGCACATTTCTATCAAGTATCATTACTTGAGAGAACAAGTACAAGACAAGCATGTGATATTGGAGCATGTGAATTCAAAGGAACAAATAGCTGGTATATTTACCAAACCACTACAGAAGGATGCTTTTGAGTATCTCTGAGGTAAATTAGGGGTTCTTCCCCTATCCAATATTCACTAAGGCAAGATGCATGCTGCATCAATTTATATTTTCATTAGAATATCTATTTTGTGAGTTGATGCTAGTGTTCACTCTTTGGGTGAAGCCTGAAGTTGTGAAAATATTTATGTTTGCAATTATAAATCAATACATTTGAGGTATGATTTACTGTCTAAGAAATTTTTTTAGGAGTATGTGTCTTTGACATTGTTGTCAAAGAGGGAGAACAAAGCAATTGATTATTGAGAGAGAAGTTACTAAACATTGCAAAGAGGAATATTATGCTAAGAGAAGATTGAACAATAATAGAGAGATAATATGAATAGAAGAGATAAATCTCAAAGGGAGTAAAGGATAAAAGACAAGTCAGTGAAATGTTACCATCATCGATTGACAGTGAAGTGTTGCCATCAATGCCAAAGAGGGAGATTGTTACTATAACTGATGGTGATGGTGATGAAGAATGATCAAGATCAAATGAATACAAGTTTGTAGAATGATTAGATAAATCATTATCTTGTCATTGATGTCAAACAATTGATATCTGATTTATATTGTGTTTCCATATCATTCGGAGTATGATATAAGTAGAATGAATTAAGAAGAAGTGAAATGATATGAAGATGAAGAAATTAATTGGGCAACTAATATAGATCAGACAAAGGTAATTTTATGTTGATATAATTGTTTTCTACCAAACATTTGATTATATCAAGTCGGTAATGAAGATTAGTCAAGTCGGTAAGCAAAATAGTTTGGCTACCGAGCAGGAAAAGTCATTTGGTAAAAGAAAAAAGGTCATTCGATAAAAGGAAGGAAAATTTTGGTAAAGGCAAATGAACTCAAGACAGCGAGAGAAAGGTTTTAGTCACCGAGCATAGTTAACCAAAATTTAGAGTGAGCCACCGAGCAAGGAACAAAAATTAAATAAAAGGATCAGAACGACATTTAATGTTGAGCTATGATGAGCTGGAAGATTTTGATGATGACGAAGAGCTAGTTAGAGAGATCTACGATCAAGAAAATTCAAGGTGGTCATCTATGTTATAGATCTAAGCGGAAAAAAGAGAAGGAACAAGTTTCAAGAAAGTTCAAGTTCTGAGGTGATGATAAAATTTGTTACTGAGATCTATATATATTGAATAAGTTTTTGAAATGAATTGGACGACTGAGATTAATCAAAGGAAAACGTAATAAAGGAGATTAAGAAACAAAAAAAAGTCTATATAAAGGATGAATTTGTATGAACAAATAGCTGACAAATTGAAGAGTTGATAAGTCACCGACTGATGCAGTGAAGAAGGAAAGGTAAATTTTGAGTCAGAAAGACAAAATTTGATGAAGTATTGAAGCCAGTGGAAAGTAAACGATTGAAGTGAAGATAGAGAGAGCACAAAGGATTTGATTATGCAAAGATAGTTGTAAATTTATAGGTCAATTTATTCACTATTTCTTATTAACATTTGTAACAGAAAAATCTCTTAACCAAATGGACTTAACAGTCTTATTGTAAAATCCTTGCAAAAGGTAACTTTCTAAAGAGTGTTTGAAGTCCTTTAACCAGGCCACTCCTAACAGGGTGAAGATTCTAACAGATCTGAGGAGAATCCCTTAACTAGGTCACATTTAACATTGTGTATTGTAATCTTTAACTAGATTGGATTTTAACCGAGCTCACTTCAGAAGAGTGAATTATCTAGTGGGTGACAATTCACATAGTGATTTTTCCCAAGGCTAGGTTTTCACATTATATACTAGTGTTATATGTGTTGAATGGTTATTGTGAATGTTATTTACTTTTTTTGGTAAATGTTGAATTGTGTTTGACCAAGTTGACACTGAGTTAATCAGAGAAATTTTTAAGGTAAAGAGAATCAATGATTACTGATTCATCCCCCTCTCTGTAATCGAACCCTCAAGCAACAACCATGAATAATTTACTGTGTGCTTGATGATTTGCTCTCATATTTTTGAATGAAATCAATTTCCTTTGTTTATGTTGTATACATGGAGAATAGCATAATGCTTCAATTGACATCAAATCATGTGCATAAGATGTGCTTCATGAGCCAACATTAATGGCACCTTTGGTCTTCAGCTATATCATGCCTTTTATCCTCGACACATATAGTTTTGACCCATGCCATAACTTACTTATCGGGCCCTCTACATGGTGGCTACTATGGATATGCTTCCTTTATCTTCATGGTTGATAGTGCCAATCCATAACCAATTCTCGAGATATATTGCAAAGAAGTTTTGTTTAATTGATGCTTCTTAAACAGACCAATAACCATGTTCTTGAGACATATTTTGGATTATATAATCACCCTTCTATATGATTTAGAATTACCATTGCAGAAAATTAGAAGAATCCACAATTATCATAAATAAAATATCAGCATTTGAGATCCCTTCACCACATCAAGGGTTGTGTAAGGGTACTATTCAATAAGTTTCTAATGAACTTGAGTACCTCTATTATTTATAACTTCCCCCCTTAGAATTGGTCAATGTTGACACACATTTTTTCATGGAGTCGATTACTTCATATCCTTGGTTTGAGCAACATGTGCACACCATTGACATTTTAAATTATGCAATGTCACCAACATGATAGTCCATAACGCTCTTCACACTTTCTATTTTTAATAGGCCTGATAATAATTTGTCATGATCTATTCTTGCACTTTTCATGTGTCAAAGACAATCCCCCAACCTTAACAGAATTCATATTATTGTCCCCATATGGAAATCGAACAATCTCAATCCTTGTGTCTTCTGATAGATTTGAATTATTTTGAATTTTGAATCCATACATTTTAGACTTTTGACCTTGAACCATTGATCTTTGAATTTACTAAATTTTGAACCAGTTGAACCAATAGTTTTGAACCTTTGGAATTGATCCTTCAAACTCTAGGTACTTTGAAATTCTGAACCGATTGAGCTTACAACTTTTGAACCTTGATTCTGGACTGTTGAACCATTTGAATCATGTGAACTATGAACCCGAGCTTACAATTTTGAACCTCTAAAAATGAACCTACACCTTGAACTTTCAAAATGTGAACATTTAAGTTTTGGTTCTGAATTGTTGAATCATTCAGACTATTGAACTTGAATTGCTTCTCCTATGAATCGACAATTCTTTTGGATGCACATTTATAAAATATCATCTTCACAAAAGATTATGAGAAAAATCATGCAAATTTCACATTTAATCATCATTAATAGGATAAGGGCCCAATTTAAAAAATTTAAATTGGGGGTACCATAGGCAAGACAACAATTGGCTCTGTCTGGGGATGTAGACTAAAAGGACACAAATAATCCAGCATGTCTCTGGTTAAAACTAATGCCTAATCCATTGGGTAATAGAGTCAAAGAAGCACAGGGCACATGGAGCTTCTTACAAACGAGTGGAGGGGAGAAGGACAAAACCAACAAGCCAAAACCCAAACTAAACTAAGCACAACAAAACATGCAGAGCCCAAAAATTATTCTATTTTTTTAGTTTTTCGTGTGTAGATGTTTCCAGGTTTTTACTGCGCATTCGTTCACGAATCCTGTGCATTTATCCATCTGTTCTGCGCATGCATTTTCGATGAAATATGTCATTTTCCTATTTTTTTTATTTTTGGTTTTTAATTAACATCTGCGCATCCGTTACATTTTCCTGTGCATACATTAATATTTTCTGTGCATCCATTTCATTTTTCTGCGCATACATCATTCTGTTCTACTCATCTGTCTAATTAGTCTGCGCATTTATCCACTGTTATTGTGCATCTGTTATTTACAGTAGTTAGGTTTAAATTTCTAATTTATTTTGATTTTAGCTAACCTTTGACAAGTTTCTGTTTTCTCTAGTAGCTTTTAGGTTGTTTTGCAGGACGTTTTTTTTTTAAGATCCCATTGTTAAACAAATTTTCTAACGGTGTGATTGCAGATTGCCAAGGGGTTTGCAAAATAAACCATAATCTCGTTTGGGCTTAAAAAAAGACATGTCTTTGCTTTGTGTGTTTTCTTTAGAATAGCTCGTGTTTGTTGTGTCTTGCTTAATAGCGTATCTGTAATCCTAAAATTATAACAACGTATCCTCTCCCCTCACCATTCATGGACCTTGGGTGTAAGAGAAACTGTTATAATTTTTAGAGGGTGGTCTTTGGTGGGAAAAGAGGTACTCACCCCAAGGAATGACCCAACCAGTAACAGGCTAAAGCCAAGCCCTTCCAAACCGGTATATAAAAAATGCTAGTGTGATTAGTCTCACATAAGATAGGTGTGAATTCATTGTGGCAACCAAAATCTCCTCCAGTACCTGTAGACACAGAAAATTGGCAAAAGGCTTAAATCAATTAAAAGGTGCAATCAAATCATCAAATAGCACAAAAAAATCAATAAATGGAACAAAGGCAATTCAAATCAAAGGAAAATTCAATTAAATGATTAAATGATTAAATAAAGCTTGAAAAGGGGAAAAACACTATGAAATTGATTAAATTCAATTAATGACATAGTTGTTGAAATGAAAAATCAAAATGAACATCTTACCCTTCATGGCTAAATTTAATTACTTTAATTAATTAATAAATACTAATTTCCCTCAACAAAGCAAAAAGGAGACAAAATGGACACAAATCACTCACTTTTGTTGAAATGGTCCAGCCTTTTGAAACCATTTAAATGATTGTCCCCTCCTTGTCCCCCCATTTATGGACAAAGTAAAGCCAATTGACCTTACCCAAGCATAACCATGGTTATCTCACTCTACCCCCTACCCTTGGGAAAATCTTATATATTGAAGGCATTTAGAAGCATAATTCATCCACTCCATATCTTTGAATTGCAGCAAAGCTCTGTCAATTTGCATCCATATCACTCACTTATCATTTGTCATTGCTAATTAGCTTAAATTGCATTGATCATAGTAGATTGTTCATCAAATAGAGCTAGAATTTGATAGAATAGATCTAAATTTGCATATCATATAGCTTAATTCTCATCTTTAGAGTGTCACTAGTGAGGATCATAGTTGAGAGCCTCATTTACCACTTTATTTTAGAGATCCATGAGATATTTAGATTAATTGTGCATTATTTAGATTAGTTTGCTTTGAATAGTGTAATTGTCTTTTAAATTTTGTTATTTCATGAAGGTGTAAATCACTCACACACAAATGGTGCCCACCGTGGGGCCCTAGGCCTCAAATTCATCATTATTTCCACATTATTTGCAAAATTTAGGCTAGAATTGCATGAATTTGCTCGTTGTTTGCAGGTTACAGAGAAGAAATCACGCCTGCCAGTAAAGAAGTCACGCCTAAAGCAAAGAAATGTTGTGGATGCCGAATTAAAATATCACCTACAGTCTGAACTCTTACGCATTTTAGCCTGCAGAATCATGCTTTTGTGAAAGAAATCATGCGTTCAGAAATTAAACTCTCACATTTTGAATAAAGGATTGATGCCTTTGGCTATTTAAATGTCGCACACATAAATTGAAAAGTTGCAGCCGAGGAATCATTTTACGTCTAGTGTGAAGGGAGTATTCTACCTTACTCATTTAATTTCTCGCGTTCTTCATTTTAAATGTCGCCTTTGATAAATTAGATATCACTTTTATCGCATCATTTGTCGCAGTCTTGTAAAGATTTCACGTGTGGATAAAATTAGACATCGCTCTTGGTTATTTTAATCTCGCTTGAGCCCCGTAAGGTGACGCTCACGGTTAAAGTAATCACACGTTTGTAAAATTTAATCTCGTGTACAGTCTGGACAATGTCGCGTGGACTGTACTTTTGTATTTTATCAAATTGTTAAAATGATGATTGAATTTTAACTCTATGTCCATTTTTCTGTCTCAGGTATAGGTTCTGTCGTAGAAAAGTGCTCAAATTTTTTTTTTTTCTTTTTTGCATGCAAAAAAGAAACAAAAAAGGACGTCCTATTAGAGTATACCTTGCACCTTTTGGATTTAATTTGCAAATATTTGAGTTCAAAATAAATCAAGAGCATAATCAATTTGATCATTTTAAGCTTTTTTATTTTGGTTTCCCCTCACTTTGTATGAGTTTGTGTTGACTAACTTGTTGGTGGAGGGAACGTTTTGCTAAGGTAAGGGAAGGATTTGGAGAGAAAATGAGAAAATCTACTACTTAAAAATGCGCCTAGCCTTTGCTAGCATTGTTTGAGGTATTTTTCTCATCAAGCTTGCACATTCCCTTAGCTTATGGCATTTCAAAGTTCAAAACATAGTTTAATCATTAAGAGGAAAGAAAAAACATTTCAATTATAAGAACCCCTTTGTCACGGGGTTGAAAAAGAACCAAATTGATTGTGAGTGTTTGGGATAAGGGAAAAGCAATAGGGATATGCTCTTCACTCTTTGAGTGAATCAAATTCCCAAACTTGCTCTACCAAATCCACTTTTCATGCTTTCAAATGAACATGTTTAAAACTTAGTGGGCTCGCCTCCTGAGATTGCCTTAAAAGGGCCGGTGAGAGGGACAACCCAAAGTGGGATACACTTGCTTTTGCCACGAGAATCTGAACCACTATAAAAAGAAATGCGTGTATCCTTAATGGGGTGCACAACAAAAGGATTTTAGCTCTTTCGAACTTCCTCTAGTAGTCCTAACAGATTGCGCAAAATCGTACTTCGGTGCGTGTGGGAAGCCCCTTAACATATTTGGGGGATGAACGGTTGAAATCCATTTTGAACGGAATCCACACTACAAAACGGTAAAAATAGCAAAAACTACCTAATAGAGCCATTTAAAAGCCAAATTTGTGCTAGGTAGCTTGCTTGGAAGTCTTTCTTGTGATCAAACCCGTGGAAACATTCGAGAATATACACATTAGAATGATCTAGGGATATGGTGAACTATTGATGTGTGTGTTGAGATTGTCTCCAACTTTTCAAACAAGAAGTTCCAAAGTACTTGATCAAAATACAATTAAATTTTTAAATCTTATAAATTGGTCAAGACTTGTGACACATTCCAAACCAACCCAACTGGATTGAAATTAAAGAAGGAAGGATTGATCCATAATGATGAGCCTATTTGAGGGAATGTCCAACGATCAAATTTTAGAAGCATCCAAAAATACCGAATTGATCAAAGTAATGGAATTAACTTTGAAAAGGTGTAATGAAGCATATTCCCTTTATTTAGCTCAATCAAAAGCTAAACTTCCTCATAATGATGACATGTCAACTTTAAGAAAGGATGAGGAAAAACAAAAAGATACTTTATCTAAAAGGTGATCATTAAGATCAATGTGTCCTTTTCTTTATAATGATAGGCCATCCATATCTTCATTGTCCTCATATCAGAATGTCCATTGGAATCAAAATGATGAGGTGTCTGAAGAAGAAGTTTTAGAAGCAATTCAAGATCCCAGGTTTATGGAAATAATGAAATTAGTCTTGGAGAAGGATAAAGAAGCATATTTCATGGAGTTAGTTCAAGCAGGAGCTAAGCTTCCTCGTAATTTTGACATATCAACCTTGAGAAAGGATGAGGAAAAACAAAAAGATACTTTATCTAAAGAGCCATCATTAAGATCAATTTGGCCATTCCTTTATGATGATGGGCCATCTGTATCTTCATCCTCCTCACAAAAAGAAGCATTTCAGAGAAACAAAGTTATCTCAGATCAAAGGAAATTGCATAATCAACCTATGTGTGATCAAGATAATAAAGAATATGGAGTGAAAAATACCACTCTCAAGAAAGATCTAATTCAAAAACCTCCATATAGAAAGAGTAATCCATTCATCCTTTGTCCATCTCCTAACAAGGTTTCTCCCTGGATGACTTGTACACCTTTCATCCTTCATCCATCTCCCGAACCTCTATCTAGCAAAGACCCTCCCATAGCTAGCATTCCTTTCATCTTTTCTTCATCTCCCAAAGCTCCACAATTACCCAAAATTCCTCCATCAAAGAATGAGCCTAATGATGACACTTTTCCCATTAACTATGTCTACCCTCAAGGGCTACCTCTAAAAGAAACCCAAGTTAACTCACATCTTGCTGCAGATTGTTTCCATGCTTCAAAGATCTTAGAACCCAAAGCTTCATGTGCCTCAATGCCTAGTATACCTATTCAAGAGGATCCTACACCATTCTTCCAAACATTCCCCACACATATCCAAACATCTACCTTGTCCTTAGAAGTGGCTTCATGTCAAGAGGATAATCTAAAAAGAAAAGAGATAAATAGTGATAAAGATCAAGATCAAGATTATACACAATCTCCTCCCATATTTGATGAAGGTCCCATATCCCTCGAACCTCGTGATGATCCCCTTGCATTCTTTCATGGCTTCCAAGATGATATCCTTCCATTCCAAGAACAAAGTACCCTTCCAAGTTCCACATCTTCTCCACTTCCCAAGCAAGATCAAGATATCCCTTCCATAACTTCCAATGAGCATATTGAAAATCAAGAGCAAAATACCTTCGCTACACAATTCAAAGATCCTTGTCAAGATCAAAGTATCCCATCATTTCCTTGTCATATTCCTCCATGTTCACCTCAAGAAAACATCATTCTTCCAAATCCCTTGCAAGATAATAAATCCCTTCAAGCTTCAGTTGATCCTATCAAATGTGTTCCTATCAAAGCTACTCATGAGCCTATTAGTATAAAGATAAATCTTAAAGATGAGAACGTTGACGATGGAGCTCCTTCCAAAGATATTGATATCCCTTTCACACCTTATATCCCTCCATTCAAATACAACCACATACCTCCACTATCCTCCAAATCCATTTTGGGTGCCTATGTCCCAAAATAAAAGTCTTCATCCTTTCCATCCATACTAGGTCCATATATTCCCCCATCAACCATTCCTATCATCCCTAGATATCCATTCACTTACCCTACCATGTATCAAGATCAACAAAGACACACATACTTGAAGAATGTCCAAACACCAATCCATATGAACCATCCATATTATTCCTATTCATCCACAATTCCTAAGTCTTTTGGAAGCAATGTTGATGTGCAACATAAAAATCATAAATCCAAGAATCCATATGTGCATAAAAATCACAATGTCCCATCTAATCGACATGTGAATGAAAAGAAAAATGAAATATCCAAAAGGCCGCAAAGGTCCATCAAGCAAAAAGAAAAAAATAAAATGTGGGTTCCTAAATCCCTCATTGAAGAAATGCATTCAAAAGCATTCCAAAAGGAAGAAAAATCAAAGAATATGTGGATTCCCAAGTCATTGTTGAAAGACTTGCACACAAAAGAAGAATCAAAATTGACATTCAAGCTTCCAAAGGCTTCCATTCCATCTCCTTCCAAACATCCTTCATCTTCTTACATCCCAAAATACACTACCTTAAAAGGATCCTTACCTCCGTCATCTATTGTTCCTCCATCATTCCACCACTCTTCAAAGTGTGTGTCAAAGTTGATCTTGCCAAAATTTCCATCTTACCTTCTTCTTATACTCACATTCATTTTCCAATGCATACTTTCTGTACTTCCATCCCTCTTATCAATACCTTTGAGCATCCTAGTCATACCCATGGTTTATTACAACATATCTTTCAAAGGAGCATTGTCCAAAGATTCTAATGTTGGGAAAATATTGAAAAATACAAAAAAAGAAAAAAACAAAGAAAAAAAGAAAAAAATGAAAAAAGAGAAAAAGTGCCTTGGTGAAAACCTAGCAATAGGCACCTTGGTAGCAAAAATAAAAAGAAATAAATCTAGGGTGAAAACCACTTCTTGTGATGCCTTAGACAAGTACCATGATGAAAACTTGGCAAACAAGTGTCATGCGTAATTCTTCCTTCTTGCACTCTACACTTGGGGGTAAGTTTCATCCATGCCATCTTCCATCTTCCTATCATTTACCTCACTTTCGTCCATATTTCCTCTATCACCTTCATCTTGACAAGGTTGAACACATCCATGAGCATTGAGTATCTTAACATCCGTTATCCTTTCCATCAACTTATGTACTTGCTGCATCCATGTTACCCTATCATGATCTTGCTTATCCCAAATTCACCTTCATTATTCCTTGATAGTCTTTTCATAATCCCAAAACATCCCTTCATAACCTTCATCACTCCTTTATCTTGATTGTGTTATCTTATCCACATCTTACCCAAGTTGACCCTTGGTCTTGATCAAGATGAACTTGAAAAAAAAAAATTGTTATCAAAAACTTCTTGACATGTCCACTCTTTTGGATCCCTCATTTTTATGGCAACAAATTGTTATCCTATACACTATCTAGCCCTGCACAATTGACTTCCATGGCTTATCCAAAAACATGCTTCACATTGCTATATCATTTTTTCCTTAGCTTGGGTACTCTTGAGGAGATAGTCCTATGGGTCGCATTCGCATACTTCTTCCATCATAGCCTTTCCATCTCTAATCCATCAGCTTGCAAATATGTCCTTCATGTCCTATATCTTGATAAGACATTGGGGGAAAACCAATGTGATCTTGTTTGAGAGCGGGTAAAAAGGACAGCATGAAGTGCTTTCTAGATGCATCTGGTATGAACTGAGTTTTTGTAATATTTTGGAAGTTTGCTCAAGTCCAACATTTTTTCTATCCAACTGGGGCATTTGATCTTAATCAGTGGATTTCAACAACATGCATGAATTCACATGAAGCAAGGCATTAACTTCAAAAGAATTCAATAGTACAACATTCAGTCACGTCAGAGAGACTTATCAGAGCTTCAGAAGAGAGTGATTTTCATGAACCTTTGATGGATATCATTGTTCACTAACCAAGAATTTGATTACCACAACTTGATCCATGAGCCTTCATTGACTTTATTATTCGGGATTAAAAATTGACAAAACACTTTAAAAAGATCAGAATGCTTGGAAATACTTTTTGAAAATCATGAAACATTGCAAAACACTTGAAGCTTTCTTTTGATGATCTTTACTTACATTGATTTTTATCACATCTTTTTAGCTAATCGATGATGTTTCAACTAGATTGGCAATGATGGAGACATGATATTTTTCTTGCCTTTGAGTGACCGTCTTGAGGGATATCCAACAACTTATGTGAATTCATCTAACGACATGGTCTTCAAAGAACCATCGAAGACTTTCATATAGGGTGGAAGGTTGACCTTTGCTTGTTTATGCAACATTGAATTCGTTGAAACTGGTATTCATACTCTCATAGTTGGTTTATTTGACTAGTGTGGGTTGTACTAGTTCAAAAAGGAGGTTACCAAATGCGATAAAAAGTGGTATTCATATCATCGTGTCAGTGGGCAGTGGTGATTGTACTTGCTTTCCGGTCCCAAAGTGCTCAATGATGAAAATTTATCCTCAAGGCATTTATTTGCCAAAAGCTAGTGACACTTAGCTGCATTGCATTGCATTATCATGGAAGGTTAATTGCATTATCATGTTAGATTAATTGCATGTGCATTTGTTTGTAGTATTTTTCCAAGGGAAAAGGGGGGTCATTCAATTGAAATCTTGATCAATCATAAAATGGGTCATTCAATCAAGAATCAAGGAAAGTCCATAAATCATAAGTGTCCATAATATCAAAGATCCATGAACTTTGTCTAATCAAAGATACAATGTCATCAAAGTGATACATCAAAGTCCTGATCAATAACTGAAATATCATGATACAATATCAACAAACTGAAAGAGCTCCATAATCAATCATCTCAATAACCTATACTCTAGCGGGGTCAAACTCATGACTTAAGTCTAAATATCCAAGAAGCTAAGGTCCGTATATATATCATTTACGAAAATGTGCCTATTTTGCAAATCAAGGGAATCATATCAGTATTCTATATCAGTGAGTCATCTTACGTCAATCAATCCTATCAAAGTATCAAGAAATCACACCCTGTACCATTTGTTCATGTCTCTGTGTCCTGAGAACGAAGCAGTAGTATCAAATCATATCGGTTTTCACACTGATTGATTTATCCTATCAAGATCCCATATCGGTTTTCACACTGATCAAGATCAATCCTATCAACTATATCAGTTTTCACACTGATTGATTTATACCTATCAGAACTATCCTATGAGATTGACAAATCACATTAATTGGTACCATTATCCTGTTATCCTAATCACTTGTTTCGCTTAACTACAACAAACCTATCTATCTTGGATATTCAAATTTGTAAGTCATGGCATATCATCAATATTTTTCAAAAATGAAAACATATTGGACCAATCAATCAAAATCTTTCAAATCAAGGAATCAATATGTTTTATTTCTGAGGGGGCATCAGAGTATCAAATTGACATCACATCAAAAACATTTATCAGTGGGGCATATCATATCAAGTTATCATATCATATCAAGTTATCATATTATATCAAGTTATCATATCATATCAATTTCATATCAGGAGGCAAATCAGTATCAGATCAGTTTACCATATCATATCAAACCTATCAACATATCAAAAATTAGTGAACCCAGGACCTATCATCAAACCAGGACCCATATCATATCAGCACCATCATCAGAGGTACATCATCATCATCAGGAAGTACATCAATCAGAATGATCAGAGGCATATCAGAACTAGGACCTGAATCAGATGATCATACTAAAGGGAATCTTTGAATTGGTGTTCTTCGCACATCGATCCAAAGAGGGGCATTTGTAGACACATAAAATTGGCAAAAGGCTTAAATCAATCAAAAGGTGCAATCAAATCATCAAATAGCACAAAAAAATCAATAAATGGAACAAAGGCAATTCAAATCAAAGGAAAATTCAATTAAATGATTAAATGATTAAATAAAGCTTGAAAAGGGGAAAAACACTACGAAATTGATTAAATTCAATTAATGACATAGTTGTTGAAATGAAAAATCAAAATGAACATCTTACCCTTCATGGCTAAATTTAATTACTTTGATTAATTAATAAATACTAATTTCCCTCAACAAAGCAAAAAGGAGACAAAATGGACACAAATCACTCACTTTTGTTGAAATAGTCCAGCCTTTTGAAACCATTTAAATGATTGTCCCCTCCTTGTCCCCCCATTTATGGACAAAGCAAAGCCAATTGACCTTACCCAAGCATAACCATGGTTATCTCACTCTACCCCCTACCCTTGGGAAAATCTTATATATTGAAGGCATTTAGAAGCATAATTCATCCACTCCATATCTTTGAATTGCAGCAAAGCTCTATCAATTTGCATCCATATCACTCACTTATCATTTGTCATTGCTAATTAGCTTAAATTGCATTGATCATAGTAGATTGTTCATCAAATAGAGCTAGAATTTGATAGAATAGATCTAAATTTGCATATCATATAGCTTAATTCTCATCTTTAGAGTGTCACTAGTGAGGATCATAGTTGAGAGCCTCATTTACCACTTTATTTTAGAGATCCATGAGATATTTAGATTAATTGTGCATTATTTAGATTAGTTTGCTTTGAATAGTGTAATTGTCTTTTAAATCTTGTTATTTCATGAAGGTGTAAATCACTCACACACAGTACCCTAGTGGTGCGTTAAAGTCTTACTTAGTAGAGGTGAAAGCCTTTCTTTGAAAAGATTCGGAGAACCCCCTTAATTGAGAAAATGACTTGATCACAACCACCTGAACGGATGTCCTTACTAAAAGATTTTTTTTAGTGGCCAAAAACCTTCTATCTGCTGGCTCAAGGAGTCACCCAAGCTCATGAAGACACCCCAAAATACTCACGATTCATAGTAGAGATAGCAGTTCTTTGGGAAGTAATGACCCATTGAATTCAGAACTTGGTGTGCCTGGGAAGTGAGTGCACTGTAAGGAGGAGCCCGTGCCTCCAAGTTCCTAGGCTATTCGCTGTGAATTTGCATGGCTGGATTTTATTATCTTAGTGGGGATTCAACAGATATTGTCCTTGCCTACCATAGGATTGTAAGTGTGTTTGTGCATTCATATTAGCATAGTTAGATTAAAATCATTTCTGTCTTGCGTGCGTGTGTTTATGCATTTTTCATTTTGCCAAAAAATAAATAAAATAGAAAACACCAAAAAAATCCAAAAAAATTTCAATTCAGATCAAAACTTCAGAACCTGCGCATATATCACATCTTGCTGCGCATTTGATCCAATTTGTTGCGCTTCTGTTCAGACTGTCTGCGCTTTTGATTTTACCAGTTTGTATCTTTCACATTTTGCTGCGCATCTATCTCAGTTTGTTGTGCATTGATCAATCTGTCCTGTGAATTTGTTGCCGCGCATTTACAACAATGAGCATTTCCACAAACTTTGCAATTTTCCAAATCACTTTTTCAGATACCCATTTTCATCTTTAGTAAGATTCTGGAAAAACAGTCGAGTTACACAGACCTCTGATCTTTAGTTTGACCATTTTCATCATTTTTCATCATTCCTTCATCAAGACTCATCAAATCATTTTCTTCCAATCTTTGAAATTCTCAATTTAGTGTTGAAACATTACCTTATCTATCAGATTCTGATCTTTGTGAGTTTACCATATTAGGATATATCATCCTTAACCACCAAACTTACTTAGGTTATTATCTCTTGATTTTCCTTTGTCATATCATAGTGAGATCTATACCTCCTATTGACTTAGAGTTTATCAAGTTGTCTTATCACTTTTCAACACGTTTCAATATCTTTTCTATCAATCATTTTCCATATCTTCTCATCAAGAATCTTTCATCTCACCATCAATTCTCTCAATTTTATGGTTCAAACTCAATCTCAGAAACTTAAACAAGCCATTAATCTAGAATCCCTAGACAAGATGGAAGGAAATACCAGCAACGAAGAAAATCCTTGGCCCGAAGCTCCTAAGAAAACTTCACTTTTTACATCCATTGACGAACCCACCGATGACGAACTTAGGGAAGCTTCACAAGATCCTCAATTTTATCATGTCATGGAAAGACTCTTAGGCTTGGATAAAGAGATGTACTTCCTCATGCTTGCTCAACAAGGAGCTAAGTTACCAAGTGATTTTGATGTTGCCCATCTTAGAGAACCAGCTCACACAAACAATCAAGAAATCCCTAAAGGTTCTCAAGATACTCATGGAGAAAAGGAAACCAATCAGCAATCCCATGCTTCTCATAGTCATGAACAACACACCATTTCTCAAAATGATCAGCACAATCATGCTTCCCAAAATCATGCTTCACAAAAGAATGCTTCCCACAACAATATTTCCCAAAACTCTAAAGGAAACACGTTATCTTTGGATCCTGTTCTACAACAAATCCAGATGCTTCAACAACAAATCCGTGACATCCAAATTGGATCATTAACAAAGAAGTATTCCTTGGATGATATATGTCCTTATCCTTTTGATAAGAATTTAGCAATGATTTCATTCCCTCCTCATTTTGAGGTACCAAAATTTGACAAATACAAAGGGAATTCAGATCCAAAAGACCACATTCATGAGTTTTGTGTTGCTTGTATTGAAGTCACTCACAATTACACTTATCTTATGTGACTATTTCCACAAAGTTTAGGAGGACAAGCCATGGAATGGTTCTCCAAACTACCCCTAGGCATCAAATCTTTCAATGAGCTTCTTGACAAATTTGTGACTCATTATTCATATAACATCAAACATGACATCACTATGCTTGATCTTTGCAATGCACATCAAAAGAATGGAGAACCCTTCCTTACTTTTTTGCAAAGATGGCATCAATTGTTTGCCAAATATCCACGAATGATTCCTGAACAAGAAAAGATGGATATTTTTGTGCATAACCTTACACTAGAAATGAGTTATAGGTTACAATTGCAATGTCCACCAAACTTCAATAAGCTCATAGAAAATGGTATCAGATTGAGGAAGCCATGGTCCGAAAAGGTGAGATAAAACTTTATTCCAAGGACAATGCTGGATCCTCAAATTCCAATTCCAACAACTATAACAATGAAAAATCAAAATTCTGGAATAAAAATAAAAACATTGTCAATGATGGGATTGTTGATAATCATAATGTCAAACCAACACAACCCCTTCTCAATCTCACAAGTCAGGCCAATGCTACTCAAGGTACTTACAACAATCAATCATCAAATCAGAATACCAACAAAGATTCATCTAAACCAAGATTGTCTTTCATGTCACCTCGAAGAAACTTTACTCCTTTAGGGGAATCTCTCGAATCAGCCTTATGGAAGTTAATCACAAAGAAACTCATTACGCTTCCTGACATGAAAGATTTCGAACCTAGAGTGAAGCCTTCTTGGTGGGATGAGCATGATTATTGTGAATTTCACAGAGGCAAAGGACATAAAACCAATGATTGCAAAAGGCTCAAAAATGTAATTCAAGATCTAATTGAAAGCGGTGAAATTAGTGTTGACGAACATACCTCAAATGAATCACATATGACTTTCAAAGATCCACTTCATGAGCATGAAAAGGAGGTTCTTCCAATACTAAGAGTGACAATCAAGCCAATTATAATTCCACTCCTTATCGATATGTTGGTAACATTTCTGACTGTCATCCTTCTATGTATTATGCCAATGTCATTACCATCAAAGGAAAATCAGAGAGTCACCCAGTCCATGTTACTACTCGTGCTCAATCCAAAGTTACTCTCCAAGGAGTCCAGTCTAAACCAAATGCACCTCACAACAAGTCTGTTTATGTCCCAAAGTCTACAATGAATATTTCCAACCAATACAACCTTTTGGAACAACTCAAGAAAACACCTGCTCAGATATCCATCTTAGAGCTTTTGCGTCTATCCCCATCTCACAAAGATATCCTTGAAAAAGCTCTTTTAGAAACCCAAGTCCCCACAAATCTAGATCATGATCAATTTCAAGGTATGGTGGGTCATTTAACAACCCCGCATTACCTATCCTTCATTGAGAATGATGACTTAGCTATTACCCAACCTCATAATGCTCCCCTACATATCGAAGTCCTTGTCTAGAGTCACAAAATTAAATGAGTACTAATAGATGGAGGAGCTGGCTTAAATATCTGTACATTGAAACTAGTCCTTGCATTGGGATTCTCTAAAAATGTTGTTGATCCCAAGAAGAAAATCATGATAAAAGCTTATGATGAGGAAGAGAGATCATCCAAGGGGTCTATTGTTCTTCCAATCAGAGTAGGTCCTATAATCAAAGATGTACCTTGCCAAGTCCTAGACATGGATCTTGCTTATAACATTCTCTTGGGATGACCATGGATTCATTCCATGCAAGCTGTACCATCAACCTATCATCAATGCTTGAAATTCCCTCATAATGGTCAGGAAGTCACTATCAAGGGAGACACTAATCTGTTCCAGTATTGTAGTTCTGTGAAGACATCTGATTCTTTGATACCTTATAACCATACTAGATCTTCGACAACTACACCCATTGATCCTAGTAATATAGCATCAACTTCAAAATCAAATGGGATCAAGATAGACATAAAAGAAAGAAGTATGGGGGAATACACTTTAGGTCAAGCTCTTTGCATCACAGTGTTACCTTTATCTCCTAGATCATATGGTAGATCTTTGATCACTAAACAACAATCAGAACCCCCTTCAACACTTGTTTATGACACATTTATAAGTGGGGGCACAATATCCAAAGAGGCAACTGAGCGTAATGCTACTCATTTTCTTAAGTCACAAAAGAATGAAGAGGATATCAAACATGAATATATATCACCTGATGTCTATGGTAAAGGGTATACTTTGTTACAAAAGATGGGATACCAAGGTGCTGGACCTATAGGGTTACAAAGAGAAGGTGTTATCAAACCAATCTTGCAAAATCCAAACTATCAAAGAGACACTACAGGATTAGGATACAAAGGAGAAGGACCAAAAGAACCAAAAAGAAAAGAAAAGATCACACCTTTTCATGAGATATCTAAAGCTCCTACTTTGCAATTCAGAAAGAATGGTATGAATGTGGATCCAGAGAAACAAAGGATAGCACAAGGAATCATTGATAGACTTGGGGATAATGATGATTCTGACTCAAATGATTATGAATGGGATTCATTATCTGACTATACTACAGAAATAGGAGTTGATGTTGTCCATCACTATAGTAATGATTACCATGAGGGAGAGAGTTCAAGGAGTGATTCACTAGGATTGGTCCCACATAATACTACTCTTGTCGATCGTGAGGGAAGTGAGCATTATTTTGTGATAGACAAATCGGATGAGAGTATGGAAATAGACCTCACTGATACCATCATAAACCTTGAAAAATTTTCCATCAATACCATCTCTGCCTTTGAAACTGACCCGAATGATCTGATGCCCCTTGTACATCCTGAACTTATCGATTGGGATTCTCCCAATCATCCAGAACTTGATGTATTCCATAATGATGATGCAATCATTGACTATCTTGGAATCAGAGATCATTTACCACCAAGAGATCACAAGTCAGGATTTCTGATAGAACTCAATGACATGGCCTACTTTGGTGAGAGTGCCAATCCTTTCAGTCATAAAAATATAAAAATAATCAATAGATCTAATGGTGAAAACCACTCTATGGCAGTATTAGATCCAAAAATAGTAAAAAGAAACAACGCATCTGATGGTGAAAACCTCTCTGAGGTGCCTGATGATGGAAGGATTGACACTCTTCCCAACTATTTGTATCAAGAGCAATCTACTATTCTTATAGAACCCACAGTACCTCTTAACATTGGCACAGAAGAGTCTCCGTGCATCCTCAAAGTAGCAGCATCCTTGACAGCATCAGAGAAAGAAGCTTTTGCAAAAAATTTCAGAGAGAGACAAATCAACTTTGCTTGGTCCTATGCTGATATGCCTGGCTTGGATCCAAATCTTATTATGCATCATTTATCTATCAGACCAGGTGTAAAACCAATTAAGCAGAAACTTCGCAAGATGCATTCCCATATTGCACTAATGGTTAAATCATAATTGAAGAAACTCCTAGATGTTGGATTCATTTGGGCTATTGATTATGCTGAGTGGATTTCAAATATTGTCCCCGTCTCAAAACTAGACAAATCTATCAAAATTTGTATTGATTTTCGAGATCTTAATAAGGCTTGTCCGAAAGATGACTTTCCTCTACCAAATATTAACATTATTGTTGACTTGATAGCTGGGCATGAGATGTTATCATTAATGGATGGATTTTCTAGCTGTAACCAAATCAAGATTGCGCCAGAAGACCAAGAAAAGATGGCTTTTACTTGTCCATGGGGTACATACTGCTGGAATGTGATGCCTTTTGGCCTAAAAAATGCTGGAGCAACTTATCAAAGAGAAATGACCACAATCTTTCATGATATGATGCACATCATTATGGAAGATTATGTTGACGACATTTTAGCAAAATCCAAAGACAGAGCTAGTCATTTGAGAGTGTTGGATAGAATATTCACCCGGATGGAAAAGTATCAGATTCGACTCAATCCAAAGAAATGTGCATTCAGAGTTACATCTGGTAAACTGTTAGGGTACATTATCTCAGCCAAAGGAATCGAAGTGGATCCAGAAAAAGTTAAAGCAATATTGGAGATGGCTTCCCCCACTAACATCAGCTAGTTAAGATCATTACAGGGACGTCTCCAATCTATCCAAAGATTTGTTTCTCAACTAGCAGATCGAAGTCATCCCTTTCAACATTTGTTGCATAAAAATATCTTATTCCAATGGGATGATTAGTGTGAAGCAGCTTTCAATAAAATCAAGCAATATCTGGTGAATCCTCCAACTCTGATGTCACCAATTCTAGGCAAGCCACTCTTGCTCTACATTCTAGCTACGACAGTTTCACTAGGTTCTCTACTAGCTCAACAAGATCATGAAGGAAAAGAAAAGGCCATCTATTATATCAGTTGCACCCTAGTGGGATATGAGCTAAACTATTCTCCTATAGAAAGAGCATGTCTAGCCATTGTTTTTGCATCACAAAAATGGTGACATTACATGTCACATTCAATCCATCTCATCGCATAAATTGATCCTTTAAAATATCTATTAAGTAAAACAACATTGACAGGCAGATTGGCTAAGTGGGTCATGCTACTTAGTGAATTTGATATTGAATATGTAAACAGGAAGGCTATCAAAGGTCAAGTGATAGCAGATCAGCTAGCAGATGCTCCATTAACAGATGACCAACCTATCCATACAGAGTTTCCTGATGCACACATTTTGGCTTTATCTACACAAACCTGACAACTATATTTTGATGGATCGTATACTCAATAGGGTTTAGGAGCTGGTATTCTTTTTGTCACACCACAAGGATACACCATTCTGAAATCTTACAAGTTGCTCTTTCCTTGCACCAATAATATAGCAGAGTATGAAGCCTTGTTGATTGGGTTAAAGATGGCTTTATCATGGAAAGTAACTGAAATAAATGTCTATGGGGATTCTCAGTTGATTATAAACCAGGTTAATGATGATTATCAAACTAAAGATGATAAGTTATTACCATATAAACGTATGGTTGATGACTTCAAACAATATTTCTTAGTCATCACTTTTGAGTAGATTCCTCAGCATGATAACAAGGCTGCCGATGCCATGGCAATGATTGCTTCTTTATTTGATACAGAAGATACCAAGGTTTGTTTTGAGTTCTTGGTGGAATCCCTGACTTGTCCTGCATATGATGATCTTGATACAAGTATTATATGTCATCTAATTGGACACGACTCCCCAATCTATGGAAAAATTTATTCCTATTTGAAAAATGACATCCTACCCCCTGATCTATGCCGCAATAAAAAATGAACTTTTCTCCGCCAAGCCTCCCGCTATGTCCTACTATCTGATACCCTTTATCGGCGAGGTCTTGACGATACTCTCCTTTGATGTCTCGAGCATGATGAAGCTCAAACTGCCTTGTGAGACATACATGAGGGTATTTGTGGGACACATTCGAGTGGTCCCTCTTTGGCTAAGAAACTCATGCGTATGGGTTATTATTGGCCTACCATGGAAATAGATTCCTTTCATTTTGCTAGAGCATGTAAGAAATGTCAGATACATGGAAACCTTATTCATGCTCCAGCACAAGAGTTACATCCTTTTACAACTACCTTGCCATTCAGTCAATGGGGGCTCGACCTCATGGGTGCTATCAACCCTCCATCTTCCAATGGTCACAAATGGATTCTCACTGCCACAAAATACTTTACTAAATGGATTGAGGTCATTCCATTAATTACTGCCACAGGGAAACAAATATCCATGTTTATCTTAAACTATATCATTGGTAGATATGGTATACCTATGTATCTCATTACTGATCATGGGAAACAGTTTCAAAATCAGGACATGGATGAACTGTGCGGAAAATTCCATATTACCCATAACTATTCTACCATATACTATCCCCAAGGAAACGGCCAAGCTGAGGTGTCAAATAAAACTATTGTTAAAATCCTACAAAAGACTGTCAATGACGCTGGCCGTGACTGGCATATCCAACTAAATCCAGCCTTATGGGCTTATCATACCTCCATCGGTACTCCTACTGGAGCCACCACATACTCCCTTGTCTATGGATCTGAAGCAATCCTGCCCCTCGAGGTCGAGTTACCTTCACTTCGTGTCACTCTCAAAGATTTGATTCCTGATGAAGACTATAGAGTTGCACGGTTGACTGAACTAGAATTGCTGGATGAACGCCATTAGAGAGCTTATGATCATTTGAAAGTCTATTAGCAGCATAATGTCTCGTCAGTATAATAGCAAGGTAAAGATCAGAGACTTTCAGTTGGGTGACTTAGTCCTTCATGAAAATCCAAAGAATCAATTGCATCGTGAAAAGAAGGGCAAGTTCGAATCCAATTGATTAGGCCCTTTTGTAGTTATAGCAGTTTATGGTTCTGGGGCTTATCAATTATCCACACCTGAGGGAGATCTTTTGGATGAACCTCTTAATAGTATCCATCTCAAGAAGTTCTATCCTTGAAATCCCAATGCAAGGGCTATGTATATATTTTGTAAATACAAAAAATCAAAAAAAAAAAATAAATTAAAATTTTTTTTAAAAAAATCAAAAGAAAATTGCAATAAAAACATGTGGTGAAAACCTGGAAACAGGCACCATGTGTATCAAGTTAGCTCCTCTATCTATTAGGATTCTTCTAGTGTGTCTGTTCATTGTATATATCCACAATAAAATGGCTAGTTAGTCCCCATACCCGCCATGTACATATCATAATAAAATGGCCAGTTCATACACCATCCATTGTATCTACCCATAATAAAATTCCATCATAGCTTGATCATTTGTCATGGTGTTCATCCTAGTCTTGTTGCATCTTTCTTCATCCATAATAAGTCAGTCCATCACCTAGCTGGGGGTATGTCCTCGACCTAGTTCAGGAAGTGGATCTATGATAGTCATGACTCTTAGAGGACACAATGGAGTGATTTTCACTAGACAAAGCAAACGCAATCAAACATTCTTTCACAATGATATCTTTATGATGAATCAAAATCTGTAATCTATCCTTCGAAACATGACTGTTTATCTATCGAATCTTGACTATACATCATCACTTGCACTGATCACTATATCTTACACTATCTTTTTGGCAAAAGAAATGTATATTCATGACAGGCATGTTAGAATGATTTGTTTTAAATTATGCATTTATATCTGGATTTCATTGTTATCATGTTTCCTATGCTATTCCATGATATCTTTGACATGAGTTTGAAACTCTAAAATGTCATTGATTAGGATAGCCATGATGGGGCATGGTATTTTCTTTGGTTGCTGTTTGTGGGATATTTCTCCATGAAATTGAAGGAACAAATAATTAGGGTGTCTACGCATAAGTGCCTTCATTCATTTAATAGTATTGACAACATCTAAATCATGTTGTTCTACATATGCTATTTATGGTGATACGCTAGCACATACCTCGAATCCAAATATTTGTTCCCCGATGGAGGAGGGAATATTCCTTGTCTATTATGCAAACAAAACTTAGGTCATCTCGGTTTAATTATACCTAGATGCTTGTCAAGTTTGCAATATTAAACTCCATGCAAGAAGTGCTCAGGTCATCCTGGTTTAATTATACCATGATGCTTGCATTTTCTTGCAACATAATGAGCTCAATGATGAAAATCAAGTTCCAGTTATTATGAAGTTCTAAGATGTTACCTAAAGTTGTGGAGATACATTCATTTCATATTGCATTTCATTTAAACAGTTCATAACTTACATATCAGTGCTCCTTTTATAGAGATTTGTAGGTTACCTTTCTTATTAGGTTATCTGTTCTCTTAGTCTATTCTTCTTGTGTCAGATACATTGTTATTTAAGTTGAGGACATTTGGACAACCAAAAAAAATATTAAGACTTTCTGCATTTAACATTTTTCACTTAATCATTTAGAGACATATGTTATCTTCGTTAGGAGTGTTCATTTGTATATACTTTAATCATTTATTATAGCTATTATTTCATCTCATTTTATCATGTTATCAATTATTATATTCAATCATCTTAGGTACATTAGATATCATTTGCATTACACTGTCATTTATTATCCATTATAAGTGTTTCACATCATCATCATTTATATCATTCATTTACATCATTTATTTATTATCCATTATCCACATTGTTCATCACAACATTACATTGATAATCACATAGCATTAGTAAACTCATTTAAGACATGCATTTATATCACCATCATATGATTATTAACCATTAAGCATCAAAATGATATCAAATTGGATATAAATCATTCTAAGACATCCATTCTATGCATATTAAAGTAAATCATCACTTCCTGCATATGTCAGTACGCACATGTGTATAAATCATCAAAGCAAATCATGATAGAACTGCATCACTGTAAATATAGAATCAATCATATAGCATCCATCATATAAAGTCCATAAAACAACAAAAATGTCCAAATGTCCAATGATATAAATCAATAACAATGTGTCCATAGTCAATGTCTATCAAGTCAAAATATAATGATACAATGAAACATAATGATACAATAGTGTATAGAATGCTCTCTCAAAATCTATGAACCACTTCCTCCAGACTCTGTTTGCTGCTGTCTACGGGATGCAATGTCACCCTGTGCTACTGAACTCTCTGATGCTGAGGATCCACCCTAATCTCCCAAACCTGTCAGTGCTCTAGGAGGGCGTGATGATACACCCTCTCCACCAGCTGGTGCCCCTCTGTCATGAACTACCGTCCTGATAGCCACTGAGCTCTCCCTATAACTCCCGATCCACTGATCCCTCGGGACCGCCTATCTGTATGCCTCTCGCTAGTAGGATATCTCCTTCCCAGCATGTATCATGGCTTTGATGCTATCTCCATGAGGACCCAACTCCTCTATGCATTGTAGCTCATCTAGTAGCATCTCTGACTCCCCGAGTCTCTCAAGCGCTGCATCCCGCTCATGTCTCAATACTCTCATCTGTCTATCCATCCTCTCAATATGTCTCTCTAGACCTGGAACCCGGTCTGCCTGCACCTATGTAACTGCTAGTCGGACTAGCAGTGCATCAATATCTGGCTCCTCCTCAGCAGCATCTCTCTAAAAATAGGGATCCTGTCCCCCGATATCCATGTTTGCCTGCTCATCTTGTGCCTGTACATCTGCCATCTTAGCATTTGGCTCATCCTGTATGTCATCATGAACTTGGCCACCCTGTACAACACCCCCTTGTGCCAATAAGACATCTACCTCATCCGGTCCCTGCACCTGTACTTGTGCAGCTGGTATATGTACCCGAGTGACTGGTACCTATAATGGAGCTCCTGCAGCTGGTTGTGCTGGCTGTGCCAGAGGCTGTCTCCATCCCTATCTAGATGGGGGAGGCATCAATCCCCTCTGTCTCACTCCACCTCCCCTCATCCATGGTCCTACCCTATCCCCTCTCCCTCCATCTCCACCACCATCTCCACCATCTCCTCCTCCATCTCCTCCACCGTCACCGCCATCCCCTCTCCCTCGGTGTCGCCTATCTCTCCCTCAGCGTCTCCTGTGGTGTCTGTCTACTAGATCTCTCTCTGGAGGCCTCGCTACTGGATCTGTAATCCATGGTACAAGAAAGTCTCTCAAGAACTGCTCAAGATCTACAATCATTCCAGGGTCTACCACTGTCTGCCTCATGGTCCATGCCTGAAATGGCATGTCCAAAAACTCCTGTCGGGCCGTATCAAAGGATGTCATAGGTCCCTAGTCCTGTCTCTCCTGATGAGTCCTAGTGAACTCTGTCACACCGTGGGGCATGCCCTGGACTCTGCCAAACTGGCGTAGAACCTGGCTGACCAACTGTCTCTCCAAAATAAAGGGCGTTCACCCTATCAGCCACCGTGACTCAAAGCAGAAACCTAGCTGCCACTCATCATCCCACGACTCACAACCTAAATATGGTCTCCATGTCACTGTATCTAAAGTATTAAATGTATACCACCAGAACTCTAAATGGCCCAGTTTTGCCTGCGACAAAATTGAGGAATATAAATGAATGTAGGGCTGCCCTACACCCCAAAATCTAATGGCCACTGGTTGCATCACTGCATTGTGCTCCCATGCCCAAACATGGAGCAGTGTCACACCTGCCGATAGAGATGCACCCCCATGGTACACCACCTGATGCATATCATGATAAAGATGTGCTAATAAACACCCTCCCCAAGCAAATTGAGTCCCCTCCATCATCCGTTGTAAGGTGCAACCCCATCCAACTACAAATCGATGTGATCTCCGATCAAGGCAAACAAATCCCCCAATCGCTCCTACTAGCACTACTAGAAGATCTCATAAAGATCATCCATGTCCTCCCAGCTAATCTCTCCATCCTCTATATCATCATCACCGAAGATGGCTTTGCACTTTGTGACTCCGTCGTGTTGATCGTACTGAACCAGCTCACCTGTGATGGGAAGACGGAGGATGAGATATACATCCTCTAGTGTGACTGTCATCTCCCCTGTCAAAAGATGGAAGGTACTCATCTCCGAGTGCCATTGCTCTACTAATGTCATCATCATACTGAGATTCACCTGAATCTCGGGCGTGTAGATCACGTAATACAACCCAGACACTTCGATCAGTAGTCTGTCAGTCTCTGACAGTGTAGGTCTCAGATTCTGTGTGACGGGATATCTCTCCCATGACATTAGAGTATCTGTAATATCCTCCTATTCAAGTCAACAATAATCAACCTATCAGATTTTGATAAACTAATCTATCAATCTATCTATCTATCATATCAATTTCAAACATGTTTTATCACGTGTTTCAACAAGATAATTCTATCAATTATCTACATTCAAGACTAGTTAACTAGAAACCATGCTACGATGTTGCCTATCTTAATCAAATTGATCAAAATCAACATCCGACAGATCAAATTGACTTATCAACATCAAGTTTGACCTAATTGACTATCTACTTTGACCATATTCTACCACCTAAAACACATGCGCAACATTGAAACATGCATGCGCAACTTTCTACTTCATTTGCGCACTCTTTCTTCACCTTTGTGCAACTTTTTAACATGTTTGCGCAGGTTTTCATGATTGCACAACTTTCTTGTACATTTGCGCAACAATTCTGCACAAATGCGCAGAAAGTCCAAATGCGCAGAAAGTCCAAATGCGCACTTTTAATTCATCCTTGCACAACATTATTTTTCCTCTAGAACGCATGCGCAACTGACCTCAATGCATGCGCAGAAAATGAGATTTTTTGCGCAAACATTTCTAGTTGCTGCGCATTGATGCACCGAAACTGCGCATTTATTCTCCAATTCAAGAACAATAATTTTCTAAACTAATTCTATGATTGAATCTACCCTAACATGCTACAATTCTACTCTAACATACATAAAATCATGAAATCACAAAGCAGGATCGAATCACCTACCGGCTCACCCGAATCGGGTGGTCGCTGGAAGCGTCTAACCCTCTTGAAGCGGTGATCTAACAGCGGGAACGACATCCTGGCGGCTCTACTCTTCTCTCTCTCACGCTCTGATCTCCAAATGACAAGTGTGCACAATGAGCTTATTGTGGACCCCTTAGCCCTATTTATAGCCTATGGACCCTATGTGCTTGGTGTGTGGACCCTACTACCCATTTTTCTCCCATTCCGCCCCGTTTTCATCACTCTTTTCTACCATTCTTTCATGAGATTGATTATCCAACTCGAAAAAAATAATTTAAAAATAAATAAAAAATAAAAAATAAAAAATAAAAAAATCTTTTTTGTCAATCAATCTCTCGAGGGGGCATGCATAGGTCGTCTAAGACATTGTCTGGGGTAGGGGCAAAAATGCTTGAATTTTCTTTGAAACAATGTGACCAGCACATTATTTCAAATAGGGGCAAAATGTATACACTTAAAAATGGCTTCATTGATTAATTAAATATTTATTATTTAATTGATATTGACTTGATAAATTAATTAAATATTTATTATTTAATTAATAATTATTCCTCTATTTATTAAATAAATTATTCAATTTATTTAGTGAATTCACTATAGTCTATTCCTATATCCTAAGTCTTCTAATTAGTCTTATTAAAGTGATTTAATTAAATACACAATCACCTAAATATGACTAAGTTTCCTAGTCCACCTCACCTACCTAGTCACCTGACACATCACTTTGGCTAAAATAAATAATTATTATTAATTATTTATTAGTAATTATCCTCACCCACACATGTCCTATTCTTAAGGGCTATGTGGCCTCATAGGACTTAGTCTCATGACCACATGTCCTCTCAACAACCAAGTCAAGAGACATTCCCTATTCCTAAGGGGCTTCTCAAGCCACCTCTAAGGGTCAAAGGTGACTCATAGGACACTTGTGTAAAGAGTCCTCATGAGGAAAAGGTCTCTCCATCTTTCTCTCTTTGGTCTTTGTGAGACACTTGACATGTGTCTTTCCCTTCCACCTTCTTCTCCTCCATGTCAATGCGAGAGGAACATCATCTCTATTCTTCCTCTCACATTCCAACTACATCCCCCTTTCTCTCAACTCCTTCAACCAAGTCAATCTTAGCCCTAGGATCTTCCACCTTTCATTCTCAATCGTAGGATTGTGCCACCTAGGCTTAGATCCTCCAAAACTCTATAAAAGGAGCCACATTTCCCCTTTGTGAGCTAATAGGTATTTTGTAATAGGCATTCAAGAATTAAAGCATTCAAGAAATCAAGCATCCAAGCATTCTAAAAGCAATCAATCCATATTATCATCATTTCATTTGCATTCCATCCATTAGATTGCATAAGCTATTGTGCACTCATTTCATAAAATCTCCACACTTTGGTAGCATCTTGGGAGAAAGCTTCACTTGGAAATTTGAGAGCTCAACCTCTACAAGAAATCAAGGCTAGGAGGACAATGGAGACAGGCTGCATGGTAGGTGAAGGTAATTAATTTAGTTTCATCATTTTATAGTTACTTTGTATTCTTCATTGTGTTGCATTAGATTGATTTATTGGCTTGTAATAGTTAATTTATCATTTCTAGTTATTAGACATCTAATTTGCATACAATAGAAAAATCTCACCTCAAGAAGTAGAGCCCATAAACACTTACACAAAACCATTTACCAACTGGGAGAAGTAGGAGCCTTTTCTCAACAATGAATTGTGTCTTTCTAGTGTGGCCCAAAACCGTTGTCCTTTGGAAACCTCGTCAATGTTGAACATCAAATTTATAGCATGCAAAAACTCTACGAATAAATGTCTATGCCCAAAGAGCCATGTCTCGTCATGAACTTCTAGATTTTATGGAAACATCTGCACAATACTTCTCAAATAATTTTCTATTTTTGGCTAAAAAAAACAATGCCCAAAAATTCCTAGGGAAAATGTTGTATCATTCTCACAATCACCACTATTAAGACCATCATTTTTGAAATAATTTTGAGAATTTGAATTAATCTCAGAATTGAGAGACACTTCGTCATGCATGGGGTCTAACTTAGCTGAAACAACTTCATTATTTTTTGTTGAAATTAAATCTGCAAACTCCCTATCCAAACTTAATGCATAAAATAAATTAACTCTTGCATCCTTATCCTTGAAATCCCCTTCTTTAATGGATAAAAAGAACTTCCCTGTGATCTCTTCTTCACAAAAAGAAGTACTACCCAAATCAACCAACAGTTCTTGGGCCTGCAACATTTTATCAGCTTGGCCATCATCTTGTTTTATTTATGAATTCTCTTTTTCAATCTAGTTTTTAGAATTTGAAATATCTTTACCAAAGCATTGTTGGATACAATTGTCTGAAGGAGATTGTTGGATTAATTGTGTGTTGTCTTTGATGTCACACAAATGTCATATCAATTATCAAGCTCAGTTGGTCAGCAAAGCAGTTCCCAGTGTTTACCGAGCTCAGTCGGTCACCAGGCGGTTTTCAGTGTCTACCGAGATCTTTCGGGCGTCAAAGGAAAGTATGACAGAAAATAGTGTTAACTGAGCTTCCATGGTTATCGAAGGAAATTTAGTGTTTACCGAGTTCACTCGGTCTCCAAAGGATGTTGCAGAATTCACAGTGTTTACCGAGTTCTCTCGGTCACCGAAGGAAATCTTTTTGGATTAGTGTTTACCGAGCAAGGTTGGCCCAGTAAAGGATTTTGTTAATTTGAGAAATAAAGTTTGTGTATTCAGCTGACTATTGTAATGAGTGTTAATGTTTTTAATGATTATTAGTGCTGACTTGACAATCTGAATGGACAATCCGAATGGTATATATAGAAGGTCAAGTTGTGAATTAAAAGTGTGCAAGTGGAAAAGAAGGAAAGTGTGAGCGAATTTTGAAGGATGGTTAGATATCCTTGAGGAGTAGTAGAGATATATTTGATCAGGAAGGATCTAGTGAAGCAGAACAAAGATCTGTAATCAACAATTCAGTTGCATCATTATTCAGGTCACTTCATTGTTACTTTCTTACCATTGTAGCAGTGATTTCAAAATCTCTTAACAAAGTTGGTTTAACAACCATTTTGTAAATCCTCTAACAAGGTGACAGTTCTATTGAATTGTTTCAAAGACCTCTTACAAGGCCACTCCTAACATGGTGATTAAATCCTCTAACAAGGTCACACCTAACAGTGTGTTTTGTAACCTTTAACCGGGTTGGCTCCTAATAGGGCTCACTTCAGAAAAGTGAAAAATAGTAACTAGTTACATTGGTGGTTTTTCCCATATTGGGTTTCCACGTTAAATCTGGTGTCTCTTGTGTTCATGTTATTTTCTTTATGCATGCATGTTAATCACTGATGAATACTTAAGAACAGTTATAATTAATAATCACTGCAATAATGGAGTTTTCAACATTTCTCTGTATGTTTACCGAGTAACAGCAGCAAATGATTTAATAAGACATCTAAGGGATCTGTTGTAATATTTTTGTGGTTAACTGATTCACCCCCCCCCCTCTCAGTTACTCCATCTATATTTCCAACAATTGGTATTAGAGCTTTTGGTGCTTGCAGGAAGGGTTTCAAGGACCTAAGCTAAAGATCAGGATGTCTTACAAGAGAGAAATTCCAAGGCTTAACAGAGATAAATTTTCAGCATGGCAAGGTCTCATGAGACTTCATCTAGCTTCCATTGGTGATTCAGGATGCAAATATATTGATCAAGAATATACAGCTCCCACTGGCACATTAACTGTTGAAGACATTGCAGAGAAAAAGAACCATAACACCATGATGATAGACATTGCATCAGCTCTTAGCTATGAAGAATTTGATGAGATCAAAGACTGCACAACTGCTTATGCAATGTGGACCAAGCTAAAGAAAATTTATGGCGGTGATGAAAATGTGAAGAGCCCCAAAGCAGAAAGCCTAAGAGGACAGTTTGATCAAATGAAAATGAGAGAAGATGAAAACATTGCAAAATATGTTGAAAGGATCAAGGTAAGTGTTAGTGCAATCAGAGCTTCTGGAGGAACAATTGATGATGAAACTGTTATAAGTAAGGTTCTCAGAACATTACTTCATATCTATGCAATAAGAGTATATGTTATTCAAGAAAGAAGATGTGAACAAAATCACAATATAACTTTGGATGCTTTAATGGGAAGATTGACAGCCTTTGAGTTGGATAACTATGACAACTATGTTCCAACTTCCAAAAATATTGAATCAGCATTTGAGGCCAAACTTTCACTTAAGAAGGGCAAGAAAATAAAGGACACCCAGTCAGAGAGTGAAGAAGAATCAAAGGAAAGTTCTGATAGTGATCTTGAAGTTATTAAAGCATTACTTGCAAAGAAATATACTAGAGGCAGAGGTAAATACAAAGGTAAAACTCCCTTAATCTATTTTTCATGTGAAAAAATTGGTCATATTGTAGCTAGGTGCCCAAACAAGCAAAGCAAGGATGAGAAGAAAGGTCACAAGTATAATGGCAAGAAGAATTTCAAATCATTCAAGGATAAAGGTAAGAAAACATATTTTTTGGCTAAGGATTCTGATGATAGTGAAGAAGAAATTGTCTTCATTGCTGTAAAAGATGAATCTAATGATGATGAAGATGAGATGGCACTTATCTCTCATATAAGCAAAAATGATACATGGATCATAAACAGTGGATGTTCACATCATATGACTGGTGATAGAACAAAGTTTGAACAACTTGAAGACTATGATGGTGGTAATGTAAGGTTTGGAAACAATGAACCTTGTTGCATAAAAGGAAGAGGACGAATCTCATTAACCAAAGAACTTATATGTGATAATGCATATTGGGTTGAAGGACTAAAGCATAATCTTCTAAGTGTAGCATAGCTAATCAACATTGGATTCAAAGTTGAATTCATGAATGGAAAAGCAAGACTGCTGGATGACAAGGGAAAACTTATTGGATCAGGCAAACAAACCAAAGGTAACTTGTTTTATCTTGATCTTGGTGAATGCTCATGTTTTATTGCTCAAATTGAAGAAAGTTGGTTATGGCACAAAAGGTTATGTCATGTAAATTTTGATAACATGGTGAAAATAAGCAAATTCAAGAAAGTAAGAGGCATTCCTACTTTGAAGAAACCTAATGTTGGTCTTTGTAAGAATTGTCAGATTGGTAAAATGGAAAAGACTAGCTTTAAAAGTAAAAACTATCAGTCTGAAGATATTTTGGAAATTGTGCATACTGATTTATGTGGACCTATTGGAATTGAGAGCTATACTGGAGAAAAATTCTTTATTCTCTTTGTTGATGACTACTCTAGAATGATGACTGTTATGTATCTAAGAGAAAAGTCAGAAGCATTTGAGAAATTCAAATGGTATTTGGAAAGAGTAGAAAAGGAAATAGGGAAAAGAATGAAGTGCTTAAGATCAGACAAAGGTGGTGAATTCATCTCCCATGAATTCAATAATTTTTGCATTGAAAGAGGAATCAAAAGATAGGTATCAGCCCCAAGAACTCTTGAGCAGAATGGAATAGCTGAAAGGAGGAACAGATCTATCATGGATTGTGCAAGGACTCTAATGATTGAAAAGAACATTTCTATGAAATACTGGAAGGAAGCTATTAGCACTGTAGTTCATACCTTAAACTAAGTACAGTTGAAGAAAGACACATTCAAAACTCCTTATGAGTTATGGTATGGGTATAAACCCAATGTAAGTTACCTGAAAGTATTTGGTAGTAAGTGTTATATCTTAAAAGAATCTAGAAAAGAAAAATTTGATGTAAAAAGTGATGAAGGAATATTTTTGGGATATTCTTGCAAAAGTAAGGCATATGGATGTTTGAATTTGTCTACTCACAAAATCATAGAAAGTGCACATGTGAAAGTTGATGAGTTTGCAGAAAAGACTGAAGAAGAAAGCAAAAGGGAACCAGAGGATTACAGGAGATTTGTTGACATTGAACTTGATACATTGCTAGACACATCTGTCAATAAGGAGACTGCATCTACTGAGCCCAATACAGTAACTGAGTCACAGGAAGAAGTTCAAACCGAGTCACAAGAAGTTCAAACCGAGTCACAAGGACCCGAGTCTCAGTCTGAAGCTACTGAGCAAATATCTACCGAGCCCAAGCAACCAAAACCTGAAGATGAAATTCAAGAAGATGACAATGTAACTCATTCAAGAGGCAAGGAACCTGTGTTGGCCAAATATGTCAGGAGGCATCATACACTAGATCAGATTATTGGAAACAAATCAGATGGTACTATGACAAGAAGTAAACTAAAAGGTACATGTTTACTTGCTGATTTTGAACCTAGAAATGTCAAAGATGCATTGGAAAATGAAAGTTGGATTGAGGCTATGAATGAAGAAATAAAACAAATAGAGAAGAACACAACATGGACTCTTGTACTTAGGCCTAAAGACAAAAATGTAATTGGAACAAAATGGGTATTCAGGAATAAGTTGAATGAAGATGGTCAAGTATCAAGAAACAAAGCTAGATTGGTTTGTAAAGGATATTCTCAAGAAGAGGGCATAGATTATGGTGAGACTTTTGCTTCTGTTGCAAGATTAGAAGGTGTAAGAACTCTACTTGCATATGTAGCACATAAAGGATTTAGGGTATATCAGATGGATGTAAAATCTACATTTCTCAATGGTATTCTCGATGAAGAAGTCTACATTGAGAAACTTGAAGGTTTGGTTGATCCAGAAAAAAGGAATATGGTTTGCAAGTTACACAAAGCATTGTATGGTCTAAAACAAGCCCCTAGAGCATGGTATGAAAGATTACATAACTATCTTATTCAGATTGGTTTCAAAAGAGCTAATGATAATAGTAGTTTGTACATCAAGGAAGGACCAGATAACATAATTGTTTTGGCAGAAATATTTGTGGATGATACTGTGTTTACAGGTAATGGTGATCAGTGCAAAGAATTTTTAGAGAAAATGAACAAAGAATTTGAAATGTCTATGTTTGATCAAATAAAGTTCTTTGTTGGTCTTCAATTTTAGCAGAGCAAGAACGGTATCTACATTACTCAGTCTAAATACATCAAGGAAATACTTAAGAAGTTTGGTATGGAAGATGCAAAACCAGTTGGTACCCCCATGTGTACTGGACTGAAGCTTACCAAAGATGATGATTCAAAAGAAGTAGATCAGACCTTATACAGATCAATGATTGGAAAATTACAGTATGTAGTTCATACAAGGCCTGATATTGCCTTAGCAGTTGGTATAGTAGCAAGATTCTCAGCAAAACCCAGAGAAAATCATATGATGGCAATCAAAAGAATCTTGAGATACTTGAAAGGAACTAAAGATTATGGCTTGTGGTATAAATTTGGAGGCAATCTGGACTTAAAAGTGTTTACTGATGCTGATTGGGCAGGAAACATTGATGATAGAAAGAGTACAAGTGGTGGAGCATTCTTTCTTGGCAAGAGGTTGGTATCTTGGACCAGTAAAAAGCAAAATTGCACATCCCAATCCACAACAGAAGCAGAATATGTTGCTGCAGTAGTAAACTGCTCTAATATTGTTTGGTTTAAATAGTTATTGGAAGGCATGAAGGTTGAGATCAAAGAACCAATTGTTATATTTTGTGATAATACAAGTGCAATAAATATTTCAAAGAATCCAGTTATGCATTCCAAAACCAAGCACATTGCTATAAAATATCACTTTGTAGAGAATTGGTGCAGGACAAGGAAATCAGATTGGAATATATTCATACAAAATAACAAATTGCAAATATATTCACCAAGCCACTACCTAAGGATGCATTCTTGTATCTAAGAGGTAAGTTAGGGGTCATTCCCCTATCTGAGGCTCACTAAATAAAGTTTTAGTGATGCATCAACCAGAGCATATTGAAGATTAGTCAATTGATGCAGCTTATTCAAGGAATCATTGCATATGAATCAGTACTCAAGGTACATTTCTATTCACCTGATATGTGTTGTCTTTGGCATGTTTTGTCAAAGAGGGAGAGTTTGCTGTCATATTTCAATAAATTTCTTAAGATTTCTAAGAGGGAGAGTTTTCAATCAGAAAGAGAATTTTGCTGACAGAGGGAGTTATCATAGATGAGAATCAGAATGAAGCTAAGGATATGTTCCTTACTCTATGTTTTCTATAAAATTTCATTGTGCTATGACATGTTGTGTTGCCATCAATGCCAAAGAGGGAGATTGTTGGATACAATTGTCTGAAGGAGATTGTTGGATTAATTGTGTGTTGTCTTTGATGTCACACAAATGTCATATCAATTATCAAGCCCAGTCAGTCAAAAAAGTAGTTCCCAGTGTTTACCGAGCTCAGTCGGTTAGCAGGGGGTTTTCAGTGTCTACCGAGATCTTTCGGGCGTCAAAGGAAAGTATGACAGAAAACAATGTTAACTGAGCTTCCATGGTTATCGAAGGAAAGTTAGTGTTTACTGAGTTCACTCGGTCTCCAAAGGATGTTGCAGAATTCGCAATGTTTACCGAGTTCTCTCGGTCACCGAAGGAAATCTTTTCGGATTAGTGTTTACTGAGCAAGGTTGGCCCAATAAAAGATTTTGTTAATTTGAGAAATAAAGTTTGTTTTTTCAGCCGTCTGTTGTAATGAGTGTTAATGTTTGTAATGATTATTAGTGCCGACTTGACAATCTGAATGGACAATCCGAATGGTATATATAGAAGGTCAAGTTGTGAATTAAAAGTGTGCAAGTGGAAAAGAAGGAAAGTGTGAGTGAATTTTGAAGGATGGTTAGATATCCTTGAGGAGCAGTAGAGATATATTTGATCAGGAAGGATCTAGTGAAGCAGAACAGAGATATGTAATCAGCAATTCAGTTGCATCATTATTCAGGTCACTTCATTGTTACTTTCTTACCATTGTAGCAGTGATTTCAAAATCTCTTAACAGAGTTGGTTTAACAACCATTTTGTAAATCCTCTAACAAGGTGATAGTTCTATTGAATTGTTTCAAAGACCTCTTACAAGGCTACTCCTAACAGGGTGATTAAATCCTCTAACAAGGTCACACCTAACAGTGTGTTTTGTAACCTTTAACCGGGTTGGCTCCTAACAGGGCTCACTTCAGAAGAGTGAAAAACAGTAACTAGTTACATTGGTGGTTTTTCCCATATTGGGTTTCCACGTTAAATCTGGTGTCTCTTGTGTTCATGTTATTTTCTTTATGCATGCATGTTAATCACTAATGAATACTTAAGAACAGTTATAATTAATACTCACTGCAATAACCGAGTTCTAAGAATTTCTCTGTATGTTTACCGAGTAACAGCAACAAATGATTTAATAAGACATCTAAGGGATCTGTTGTAATATTTTTGTGGTTAACTGATTCACCCCCCCCGTCTCAGTTACTCCATCTATATTTCCAACAAGCATTGCTTCACTTTATTGTCAACACAAGCTCCATTAAGAATGCATAACATTGTTTCATTTTCAAAATGAAATGATTCCACAGTGGGCTCATTACAAAATTTTAAACATAAAGAATCATTTTTATCCACTTCCTGTGTAAAACCAAAAGTTTCATACTCTGGTTGCATGCAAATTTGAAAATTTTCATCCCTTACACTTTTTGAAACAAGATGACTTTCTACACGTTCAAGACTGAAATTCTCCATTTTTGGGTAGGAGGAAGACTTCAAAAAACCCTTTTCATTCAAGCTCATAGGTTCTTCAATGTTGTCTTGGTCATCCATGGTTACCAATGTCTGATCCTCATGAGGTTGAATTTTTTCTTTCTGAACTTCTTTGTCATTCATGACAAGGTAATTACATGTGAATGATGAAATCGAGATGACTGGAGCCTCATCATCATTAACACTTAGCTCTTCTTTCAACTGTGATACCCTTTTTTCATATTCTTGTAGCTCTTTCAATTTATGAAATCTATAAAAGAGACTTCTTCATAAAAGTGTAGATGCATGGTCATCTTCTATACTCATCTTGGTTTTTACAGCATGAGAAATGCTCTCTTTGCAATGATTCTAGAAGTCATGCACCACTTTTTCATTCATCTCAAGAATTTACAAGATGGTAGGATTTGGTCTTTTTCCCTTTCTTGCAACCTTTTAATTTTGCATGATGATTTAAAAGAGTCACCAATCCTGCATACACAAATATATTTAATAAAACCGAGGAAAGAAAGCACTGATCTTTTGTTTTTGGATCCCTAGCAGAGTTGCCAAAAATTTGTTAGTCAACAGATTTGTCCTTTGAAAAGAGATACAAAGAATGAATCAAAATGCCCAAACAAAAGGACAAATTTTACTAACAGTTGGATAAGTTATCATCAAATTGATAACTTTCCTTTGAATTTAGAGGTACAAATCCCTCTTAATAAGACTTGCAATGAATTAAAATGTTGATATGATTTTCACCAGAAAGAAACAAAGGCATCATCATCTACCCATAACCATGAGATAGATGGGAAAACTAATATTCAGATTGAAATAAATGCAGTAAAAGAGATACACAGATCAATCTTTCCCACACTCACAAATAAGAAACCATAAAGAAGGAACAACAAAATTTATAATAAACTAGCTCTCTAAACTCACAGATTTGAAAATACAGTTTCTTTGCTTTCCATAATGGAGTGCGTATTAATCTAAGGTTACAAAATTATTAAGAATCTATAATCTAAAGAATGCACAAATTTACACACAGGTAAAACATGCAAAAATTAATTTCCCAATACAATCTAGAATACATAGACCCAAATCCCCTACAACAAACAAAATAACAACTCATGAAAATTGTTCCCCTTGTTACAATATTTTCCTTTTTCAGTAGCTCACAGACTTCCCAGGAAAAAGATGAACCCCCTTTACCACATCAATATTTATAGGTTGTACATTTTTTTTGGGTTGAACATGTTACAAAAAAGGTTTCTCATTGATTGTTCTTGGTTGACGTCCAAAACTTGAAATGTTTGAGCTTGTGTTTGTTTGATAAAAACTTGGTTGATTTGAGGATATAAGTGGGAGGTCATGGACATGTGATGTTATTGGATGCAAAATTATTTTTGACCTTGGTGTTGATTGTCTTATTTAAATTATTGGCACAAAAGGTTGTGAAGTTGTTTGAGGGACACTTGGTTTCATTGAAACAAATATGTGTTCATAATTAAGTGGTGGCCCAAGTTGAATTATGCCACACTCTAGTTGAAATTTTTTATTTGGATCTTGTTTGAATGATTAATTTGGGACTTGGTTGCATGAAGTTTTCTCTTGAACCTGATTGAATTGGCCTTGGTTGAACTTTGCATTTTCTACATATATTTGTGCAAGAAGTTTTGGTATCTTTGATCTTGCAATGATAGATTTAATGTGAATTTCACCAAACCTTTCTTTTGGGAATTTAAGTATTTTGCACATGTTCTTGTGATTATTTTCAACATTTTTTATTTGTTCTTCCACAATCTTCACTTCTTTATCCAATTCATCTATCAACTTTTGAGTCAAGAGTGCATGGGATTGACGTGGTTGATTGTTTGATTGTGCTAGTTCTCTTCGTCTTGGTTTAACATGTGTTTGGATATTGGAATGTGTTTGTGAAAGTGTCATCTATCTTGGATTTCCTCCCTTGAAGGGTGCATCACATTTGGGTCAAAACATTGTAATTGTAAGGATGCACTTTGTCTTGGGTCAAAAGGTGTTTGTGAAGTGTTCATGGTGTTTGGGTCAAAACATTGTGTTTGAAAAGGTACACCTTGTAGGATCAAAGGGTGATTGTATGTTTTCATTTGAAATGTACATGGGTTGATAGGAACCTTTTTGCCTTGTCACAATTGGGATGATGGATAAATGCACCTAAAGATGAGGGGTATGCAAGATGCACTTTTGTTTTCTATTTTTAGGAGACTTTGGAAATGAGAATGCAACCAAATGTATGAAAAGGATTTTGAAATTATGTGAAACTTAAGGGAAAGTGAAAACTATCTTGGACTTTTGGATTTTGAAGATGCAATATGCAACTATGTTTTTGGAATTTTTGACTTTGACAAAATCTTTGGAAAATACAAATATAAGGGTATAACCTTATGAAATTGAATAGGGGTCTTGTCTTGAAAGTACCAAAAGGAAAAATATGTTTGGATAAAAATAGATTGGGTTGAATCCAACATGGAAAAGATGGAGTTTGACAAAAGGAAAAAAGGAAAATTTTGATAAGAGGGACAAAAGGGACCAAGTCAAGATCCCAAGTTCAACAACATAAAGAAAGACTCTATAAATTTGGATTTTTGTGGGATTTTGCAAAAGCTTTAAAGTTTCTAAGTGAAATAGGCAATAGGACTATAATGAGGACTACAATGAGGATTATAGTACGGATTATAATGAGGATTAATGCAAGGATTTGGAATTGAAAATGAAAGGAAGCCAATGCAAAATATGCAAGGACTATGATATGGAAATGGATGCAAATAAAGACTCCTACACAAGCCACAAGGCTCCAAGGTGAATGTTTTGAAAGTTCATATGTTCAAAATGATTTTAAGACAAGGTATTTGTGACCAATTGAATGTTTAGAAATTTTTTGAAAGGTTTTGTAAATTTTTTGAAGGTGTTATGATTTTTTTAAAAAAATTTCAATGTTTGAACACTCACACAAGACACATTAGGAAGAAAGGCTATTGTAAAAAGTAAAATGAACACACCAAAAACTAGGATGGAAGGACAATATCCATTGAATTATCACTTGAACAAAGTTCATCAACACCTTCTCATGGTGGAAAACCTAGAAGCCTGGAGGAATGGGATCCCCCTTATAGTGCACTCACTTCTTAGGCACACCAAGCTTCAATTCCCAAGGGAGCATTTTCTCTACCAAGATCTGTGAAAGTGTGGGATGTCTTCACAGGCATGGGTGACTCTGTTGGCATTGTGAAGAGTTTGGGAGATGTACATTGGTTGCAGTCATATGAAGTCATTGGTTTGGTTGTCATTGATGGAAACTATGTCAATACAATCATTTATCATAATTGGCGAAGTGGAGGATACAATCAGTGTGAAGGTTATGTGATCGGTAGTATTGGAAATTGGTTAAGTCTAGAAGATTGATAGACAAAGAGGTCACAATTCAGTAGTTGTTGTGATAAAGGATAAACTATGAGGTGAAGTCAAAAATACAATATCAACATGGTTAAATTATAGTGTGGTTCTGACCACAACTCATTTGGTTAATCAGTAAGAGAGTTTTGGTTGACACAGTCTTGCAAACAGGTAAGAATACTTGTGTTCTTGAGCATCAGTTGGAAGATTTCAAATTAGTAAGTGGTATAGATGTTGCGATGATATTTAGTATTATGATGATGTGTAGTTATGGTTATAGAATTGACGAGCTAGAATTCTTAGGATCGATGCCACTATTTAGGGAAGATGTTGGAAATATTCAAGACTAGCTAGGTTACTGAGAGGGGAGGGGTGAATCAGTAACTTCAAAACTTTTACTAATTTTAGATCTCAACCATTTTCTCAATGACATTAGATTGATAAGCTAACTGTATGCATGAGTAACAGAAAGAATAAAATATTCATAACACTTAGAACACAGAGATTTGGTGACCCAGAAACCTTCCAAATAGAAAGTAAAACTGGGGTGGGGATGAAACCCACTAAACTTCAATACTGCAGTATAAAGTTTTCCGGTTAAGGCTTACAATGATCACTTTTGATGATCTACCCTGTTAGGACCAATAAGGACTGCTAGGTCCACCTTGTTAGAGGATTTACAAACATACAAAGAAGTATGCACTCGGTTAAGAGATTTTTGCAAAGACTGTTAAGTCTACCTGGTTAAAGGATTTGGGGCTCATTCACCTGTTAGGATGAAACAGTAGATCTCTTACTTGCAACTATTCTTGTTGATTGAGATTCTCTGATGTACTGATCACCTTCTGTGATAGATATGTCTCTGCTGCTTCTTATACTATTGTATCCCTTTGTAATTCGCTTATCTCTGCCTTTCTTCTCTTTTTTGCTTCTTTCTTTTTTTTCACACACACTTTTGGATAGGATACAAAACATTATTTATATATCAATCAAAATAATTAAAAAACAATATCAAAGTCAGCTCTAAACAAGCGAACATAAGTATTACTGAGTCGGCCCAAATATAGTGACTCGATTACTGCAAACTAACTCAGTGACTTTCTGATACTTGGCATCCACTGTGTTACTCGGCATCATCATGCACTCGGTAGAAGTGGAGGCCCAGTCCATACTAACCACTCAGTTGTAGTTTCAAACTCGGTATATACTGGAGACTCGGTAGATATAGTGTCACTCGGTAGAGACTGAATTCCCTGTTTACTGTGCTGGCACTCGGTAAACATTGCTCATCTCATCACTCGGTGAAGATAACTCGGTAAGCACTGTTCTGCTTGGTAAACACGTAGAGTCTGAATAAGTGTAGTCACTAATGACAATCATACTTAATGCCAACAATCTCCCCCTTTGGCATTAGTGACAAAAACACTTATTGCCCAAAAACAACAAAAAAAATCATGCTGAATCTGTCTCTCTTTTTTTTTTATTTTTTTACTGTTGTATATACATTTCATGTCTCCCCATATAGTATATATACAAATATCTTGTATCTCCTCATACTCATATTTCCTATTTATATTTTCTCCCCCTTTCATATCTCATATATCTTATATACGTTCTCCCCCTTTTTGACAATAATGCAAAAGGTGTATATACAAATATTTTACACGGAGATGCCAAAATGTGAGAGAAAATCAGAGTGTACCTTACTTATTAATGCTAGAGTTCTATCCCAATTCTCTTGCAGAATCTTGCATGTATGGAGTACAACTTGGACTTCTGCACAGAGTTCAATCATGTGATCTACAATTGAAAACTGATTGTCATGGATCAATGTTTTTGAGTATGCAATATGTTTTTGCATTGTATCCATGATGGGAAGGATCATGTTCTGAATATCTATTAATGTTGATCTGATCCTTGCATCTTCTCTCAACAATTCTGACTGCTTGTTAGATAGGAATTTGACTGTCATATGATGTGCAGAGCTTGAACTAGGTTCAAGTTGCAACTTTTGTGCATTGATCTTCAGATCCTCATCAATCTTATTTAATTTGTCTTTGATCTCCTTTGAGAACTCGACAACATTACAGATTTTGACAAAAAGAGATGTTACCTTGGAATGGGAGGACTCAATGCTAGTCAAGACTGAAGATAACCCCGCCTGATTGATAGCTATTTATTGAGCAATGTGTTCAAGCACTTCATTATCAAACTTCTTCTCAGCCTTCTCAAGCAACTTGTCTGTTCCGGAGGAATCATCATTGAACTTGTTAACTGCTTCTACCAACTGCAACAAAATGTGTTGAGAGGAATCAACTTCAACACCTATAGATTATGTCAAAATGTTCTTGGCATCCTCAATGATTTTATATTCCTTATCTCTTTCTTCTTTTAGTTTCTTCTGCTTTGCTTTCTTCTGGAGGAGTTCACCAACTGTTTGCATTTGATCTACAGTGAGGTTTGCAAAATCTAACTGGGGAATTTCTATCTCCTCATCTAGATCTATACCTTCTACTACACTCTTGCTCAAAAATTTTGTACTCGGTTGAGTCTTTATACTTAATGCTTTTGTAGTAGAAATTATGGTAGACACAGTAGGACTTGTAGTGAAAACTGATAAACTTCCAACTGATGGGATGCTAACTGGAATATTTGATAAACCAAAAATTGAAGTATTTACAACTGTAGAATTTGAAGTACTTACTACTGAAAAACTCAAAATTGAAGAAGGTATAGAAGACTGCAACTCGATGGAAGAAGGAGGCTGAAGCTCGGTAGATGAAGTGGTAGCCACTTCTATCGTTGATACATTGAGCTGTGCTAGTGATGATTGGACATTTGATGTATCTGACGGAGTTGTCACAATCACACTTGAAGTTCTCTCCAGGCTAGATGTAACAATTTTTACTGGAGAGTGGGGAAGTGAGGCAATTACCTCTGCAGCTATCCAAACTAGATCATCTTCCTCAACATTCTTCTCAGCTTCCTTAGTAGCTTCTTTTCCTGCTTCTTCTGTCTCAACATTATCAATCTGAACTATTTCTTCATCTTCTTCATCACTGTCATCTTCAATATCTTTAATTATCATAGTTTCAGTACTCGGTTTGTGAAGATGATAAGTGTTTTTCCAAGTAGATTATGCACTCTTCACAACTGAATCTATATCCTTGATCAAAATTAAGCAACTATTGAATTTTAGTGTCATCTTAGACTCATTATCTATCAATGCCTTATTTATTTCAGCATTTTTCAAACCTGGCATCAATTGCCTTAAGGTTTGAGCATAGATGTCCTTGACAGTTTGCCTTGCATTGGACCATCTTATCTTGATTGGGTTTAATAAAGCTCCTGGGATTTGAGAAGCTAATTCTTCAGGTGAGTATTTCCATCTTCCCATTTTCTCAATAACAACATCTTCAATTTCCTGCTGCTCTGCTTTTGACCTTGTTTCATATTTAAGAGATTTGAAATTTGCAATTCCAGATCCTTCTCTCAAATCCTTAATCTTTTCTTTAAGAGAGGGAGGAGGCCTTTTGAGTACTATGTCATCCTTGAATTTTCCTACCTTGTCCCTTGATCTTTTCCTTGTGAATACTGTAGTGGGTTGCTCGGGTTCCTTGGTGAAAGTTACCTTTCCTTTCTTCTTTACAGGCACTTGTTCTTCTTTACTCTCATCCTTTTCTTCTTCTCCTACAATATCTTCTCCTTTGTCCTCGGTTAACATTAGAGGTGTGCTAGATTGCATCTTGGCCATCCTCTTTCTGCCTTTGTTAACCGCCTGTGGAAGCTTTATGCTTAGCTCAATTCTTACCTTAGCTTCATCATATGTTCCAAAGTATGGAGCCTTTGGATCAACGGGTTGATTTACTAGGGCTTCAATTATATCCTTTGTCTCATCAATGTTTATCTCATAAGGAAGAGGTTTTACCCATACAATCTTGGGTCTTACTGCCTGAATATATACTCTATCACAATCAACCATAAAACAAACATCATCTTTATAATCTTCCACCAATTTTAGTGGAATATGAAATCTATTATTCATCTTCTCCTTAAAAGATTCAAAATAATTATTTCTGCAATATACTCATTTATCTGATAAAGGATAGGCACATCCTTTCTCCATTTTACCGTGCCTTTGGATGGGAAAAAATTTTGAGCATAGAAAAATAAACAAACCAACAGTGAGCCAAACTTACATGGATTGTTCTTTGAGGTTTGGATGCTCTCCATATTCTTGTTGAACTATTTCAACAATAGATCTGCTAGGTCAAATGACAGATTGTTCTTCACAATTTTATAGGCTAGGTCAACTGCTTCACACAGAACACTATTCTGCCGACTTGAACTGTATATCTTGTGAGCTATTACATATGTGCCAAATTTTAGTTCTACATTGGTAATGCTATTTATTCTCATACCTCTACCGTCCCATTCGGCTAGGGTTTTCTTTTCCAGCTCTACCCAACCTAGGGTTTTTGTAGATTTTGCCTTGGCAAGCATGGGAAGACCAGTGATTCGGTGAATCATCTTCTTTGATATTTCCATTGGTTGCTCAAGCCAAATTTTACCTTCATGCACTTGGCTTAGAATATATCTTATCCATTTTATCTGGAAACTCTGAGGCAAGTGAGTGATATGAGTTAAACCCTTATCTTCCAAATGTTTATGTTCCAGTTTCAGAACACCATCAACACAAAGTTCATCACGAACAACATCTATCTCTAGGGTTCCAAGTTCTTGAATTGTACCTCTAAAATGACTGTGAATGTTGTTTACAAGAAGTACCTTTGGAGGAATTTGAGACTAATCTCCACTTGGATCTAGGGTTTTTGCAATCGCGGGCACGAGTTTGAAATCCGACGCTTTCCATTCTCCATGAACTAACATTTCCGAACCTTTCTTTACTTTGGTGCTGGATGATGCCATGGTAGCTCTTCGAAAAAATTTTGCTACAAAATTTTCCTTTGAATCACCTGATCGCACTTAGAAATTTTTCTGCTCAATATGCTAATATTCATGGTGAAGAATGAATTTGATTTCATGCTTTTTGTTAAAAAATTTGTCATTAATGCTCTGTAGGAATTAGGGTATATAATTTGACAGACTGTCATCCACTAAGCATTAATTGCTCAGTGAAGATTCTGCAACTCGGGGAACATACTACTCCGACCTTACTCGGTAACTGAATGAAATTACGTTACTCCCGACCTTGCTCGGTTGAAACTGATACCGACCTTCCTGCGTTTCTCCTGTATCTTGCATACTGATTTGGATCTTTCTTCCTTTCAATTCAGGAACTGTTTGGAATATGTCTATGAGGATACAGTTCTAGTTCTTTCTTGGAGACTTAGTTAGAATTGATAGAGCCACTCTCTTCATGAGTGACTTCATTACTTGGACTAGTTTGCTCGGTAGGTTTAGGGATCCACTGTTGTCTCATCTGCTTCCTGATGCTAACTGCTTTTTCTTTCTATTCATCTTCGACTTTGCCTAGATTCATGCAATTTTTAGCTATGTGACCAAGCTTAGTGCATTTGTAACATCTTATGGTAGTTTCCCTTTTTCTCAAGTGATGCCTTACACAATTCATGCCAATGTGTCCATATTCTCCACAGTAATGACATCTACACCAAGTGTTGTAATCCTAACCAAACATTGCTTTCATAATTTGTTCTGCTGGATTGGGTGTTTTAGTTCTGCATTCTGATGCCTTGTGACCTTGTTTGTCACATTTGTGACATTTACCTTTAAATCTTGGTTTCTCCTTGCATTAATTTGCTTTATGACCATGCTGATTGCAATTGTAGCATTTTCCATTGAATTTTTCTTTTCCATTGCTCCAACATTTGTTTGAAGTATGACCAATTTTTCCACAGTGATTACAAGTAGGTTTCTGATTCATTTGAGTACCTTGTTTGGAGGATTCACCTTCCTCTTTGTATCCAAGTCCTGCTTTTCCTTTTTGCCTATGAAGGTTCCGTTCATACACCTGATTCAAATCTTCTTGAGATTTCAACATTCTTTCATTGATTTGCCTTTCAGTATCTAGGTCACTTGTCAATCTTAAATTGATTTGCTTTTCAGATCTCAGTTCCTCTCTTATATTTTCATTTTCTGATCCTAGAGTCAAGATTTCTTCATTTGTATTGGAGACTTGATTAATAAGGTTTTCTAGCTGAAGGGTTTGATTTTGGATTTCACTATTCTTTCCATCTATTTCATCTTTCATCTTGTTTCTTTGTTCCAAGATTTCACAGAATCTTGTTGACTGAATTTCCTATTCTCTTTTTAATTTTCTTACTTCTTGCAGAGATCCATTCTTTTCTAGAAGTTCTTTTGCTTCATTGTTTGCTTCATCTGAGCTTCTTGAAGGGAAAAAGTCTTCAATCTTTTCTTCAACATACCGGTGGTCATTCATTTGATTTGCAAGTTCCTTCCTTCTTTTTAGGGAAAGGGAAAGATGCTCTTTTGCTTCCTTGAGTTGAGCTATGGCCATTTCCAGATCTAGCTTTTCATTCTCAATTACTTTGTTAAGTATGAATATCTCCATTGTCCTGAATCTTTTCTCAAGCTGTCAAACTTTATTCTGAGAACCACGTAGCTCTGATACCAATTGTTGGAAATATTCAAGACTAGCTAGGTTACTAAGAGGGGAGGGGTGAATCAGTAACTTCAAAACTTTTACTAATTTTAGATCTCAACCATTTTCTCAATGACATTAGATTGATAAGATAACTACATGCATGAGTAACAAAAAAAATAAAACATTCATAACACTTTGAACACAGAGATTTGGTGACCCAGAAACCTTCCAAATAGAAAGTAAAACTGGGGTGGGGATGAAAGCCACTAAACTTCAATACTGCAGTATAAAGTTTGTCGGTTAAGGCTTACAATGATCACTTCTAATGATCTTCCTTGTTAGGAGCAATAAGACTGCTAGGTCCACCTTGTTAGAGGATTTACAAACATACAAAGAAGTATGCACTCGGTTAAGAGATTTTTGCAAAGACTGTTAAGTCTACCCGGTTAAAGGATTTGGGGCTGATTCACTTGTTAGGATGAAACAGTAGATCTCTTACTTGCAACTGTTCTTGCTGATTGAGATTCTCTGATGTACTGATCACCTTCTGTGATAGATATGTCTCTGCTGCTTCTTATGCTGTTGTATCCCTTTGTAATTCTCTTATCTCTGCCTTTCTTCTCTTTTTCGCTTCTTGCTTTTTTTTCACACACACTTTTGGATAGGATACAAAACATTGTTTATATATCAATCAAAATAATTACAAAACAATATCAAAGTCAACTCTAAACAAGCGAACACAAGTATTATTGAGTCAGCCCAAATATAGTGACTCGGTTACTACAAACTAACTCGGTGACTTTCTGATACTCGACATCCACTGCATTACTCGGCATCGTCATGCACTCGGTAGAAGTGGAGGCCCGGTCCATACTAACCACTCAGTTGTAGTTTCAAACTCGGTATATACTGGAGACTCGGTAGATATAGTGTCACTCGGTAGAGATTGAATTCCCTGTTTACTATGCTGGCACTCGGTAAACACTGCTCATCTCATCACTCGATGAAGATAACTTGGTAAGCACTGTTCTGCTCGGTAAACACTATTCTGCTCGGTAAACACGTAGAGTCTAAATAAGTGTAGTCACTAATGACAATCATACTTAATGCCAACAGAAGAGTTAAGGAGGTACATTGGAGTAGTCAAAACATGTTTGCCTATCTTGGAGATATAACCTTGAAGATATTAGTTTGAGCTGATGCGGTCTAAGGAAATATATTCTTACATTTGTTTTGTCATTTTAATACATGGTTATTGCGTGGGAAAGGATTTCAATTTCATTTTAGTCGGTGCTAGAAGTATATTTAAAGGGTATTTCTTATATTAAAAAAGAGAGTTCGTTGTTGTTGTTTAATGATATGGTAAGGGTTACGATAAAGATAGGTGATATTAATTATAGTTGAAATCAGAGTTCTGATAGAGGCAGAGTTGTGAGTATTTATAGTGTGTAGAAAATAGATTGGATTAGACAGGCAATCAACGCTATATCAAGAGCATTCACTTGTTGTTCCCTAGTAGTTGCAGCAAGCAAATCCCTTAATTGGGTGAACCTAAATAGGTTTATCATTGTAAATACCTTAATCGGGTGAGCTCTAAACAAAGTCTTGAAATCCTCTTTTGAGGTGGATCTTTGTAGATCTAATTGTACTTCTAATAAGGTACTAGTCACTCCTAATAGAGGGAACCCTCATAAAAGGGTAATTTTAAGCTCCTAACAGAGAACACTCATTTTACTATAGTAGCGAGCTTGTGGGTGTCATACCCACTATGGTTTTCCCCTCTAACCAAGGGTTTCCACACAAAAATCATTGTGTCACGTGTGATGATTTTGTGGTTGTTTGATATTTTTATTTTTTATTTGCTCACATTAGTTATATGCTTTATACTTTGGAAGTTATTGTTGAAGTTGGTTAGACTTGGTTGGATTAGTCTTTAATTTGTTTGTACTGATTCACCCCCCTCTCAGTGCCTAATAATTCTAACATACCCCTTTCATTAGTGAATATAAGGTTTTTAGCAACTACAACATGGTTTTTAGTACATGACATCTAGTTCATTGGGTGGTGTGATAAACTCCCGCAAGAGGTCTCCCAACCTTGAAAACCAAGGTTTTACACACCACAAGGGTACTAGAGGAGAGCTATCACCCAACCACATGGTTGATTTGACTTTTGGTCACAATCACACATTTATGTAGCAATTTGGATGGAGACCCATCTTTTTCCTATTACCGCTTGGGTCGATCTCTCTCACCAAATCTATTAAAGAAAATCTTAGGAGGAAATCCCTCTAAAATAATTGTATGAATTTATCTTCACCCAAGATCCATGAAGGTGAGGGGAGAGGATATGTTCATCCAATAATTTGGGATATACAATCTAAATAATACTCAAGCACATAAGCAGATTGTTCTTTTTAAGCACCAAACTCAAGTGTTTTCTAAACTATTAAAAAGAAGACATGAAATTTGTAACAAGAACACAATGTCTTCATCACATGTCTTGCATCAAAAAAATTAGTATTTTATCATTAATCCTTCATTCCACAATTTCCAAAGAGCTAAAGAAATCATTAATAACACAGAAACCAGCTATGCTAATTACAAAAATAGAAGCATGAAAGTAGACTTGCAAAATTAATCCCCAAAACCATGAAGTTTACCAAATATGCATAAATATGGACCAAGTGCACAGAAACCATGACCAAGTGCATAGAAACTCTCACCAAGTGTGCAGGATCATCCACCAAGTGCATAGGACTTGAAATAGAGGCTAAAATGACTCAGAATGCTACCAGAGCATCTATAATGACCAAATTTTCATTACTAAGAATGTTTATTACCATGATTAGAGTTCATTCATCTATTAAAAACTTTATTTGATAGGATTTTGAATCAATATGAAATCCTAAAAAAAATAGATGCATATTTGAAGTGACTAGGAAACACCTTAACTAAGAAGATTAGCAATGAACCCTAAAGTAGGTAAATGTTCATTTTAAGCTCCCAAATCAAATGTGAATGTTCATTTTAAACTTATTTTCACTTAATAAACTTGATTTTACGTATTTGAATCAATTAGGACCCCTAATTAGGGTATATTGTGAGCTTGAATTGAATTGAAAGAAAGTAAATTAACTAGCATTTGTATTGAATCCTAAACTATGTGGGTTTGTTTTAAGAGCCCAAAGAAAACATGAGAGTTCATTTTAATCTTCCAAAGCCAAATATGAGATTCATTTTAAGTTGATGAAGCCTTACTAGAGTTCATAAATAGCCTTTAGAATGGTTATATAGAAAGAAAATATGCACAAAATGTAAAAGAAACCCTAAAACCTTGATTTTGGAGGCCTAATGACCAAGTGCACAACAACCATGACCAAGTGCACAACTCTAGATTCCAAGTGAGCAAAAAAATCAACCAAGTGTGCAAAAACATCAACCAACTATGTTTAAACCATAACCAAGTGCGCAGGACTTCCCCAGGACCTGCAAATGCACAAAAACATCAAAATTCAGCCAGTTAAACATGTCTTCACATCGGGTTCACCAAATGCAGGAGAGGAAAATGAGAAAAAAATGCACACAAGAGGAACCATCAAACTCTAAAGCATGCATAATCAACCTATCCAAACACACAAAAAATTGAGACAAAGTTCAATGCAAACTATAAACAAAATTCCCTTAATTTGACAATTGTGTCCTTTCTTGCTTCTCCAAAAGAGTTGATGTAGCTCTCATATTGACATAATGAACTTAAAATATGAAATAAAAATTGACTATAGTGATCACGAGAAGATTCAAAAGATGATGGTTATTTTGATTGAGAAATTAATCTCAATTTATAGAGAAGAGAGACCAAAATGCAGATTTAGCAACTTGAATGTGCAAAAGGAAGATTGTCATAATTATGACATGATTGAATTCACAAAAGGAATCATAATCAAATGCAAAAATTGAGGGCATTTGGAAGAAGAAAGTGGTGGAAAATTAGTAGGCAATTAAGAAGCCAAATTAGTGGAAAAATGCATAGGGAAAGGTGTAATAAATCATGAAGTATGATTATAGGGATGAAAGCACAATTAGGGGAAGGAATTTTTGAATTTAAAAACTCATTAATCCCCACCAAAATTAGAAATTAGGAATTATGAAGTTCCATAAATGATGCAATTTAACCAATTAATTAGTATAAATTAATTAATTGTGGAGACATGACAAAGAGAGAATAAATAAAGTCAATTTATTTATTTGAAACTAGGGATAAAGTATGGGTTATTTATCCCTAAGGGATAGATTAGTCGATTATTGACCAAATTGACGACTTTGATGCAAAGTTGACTTGATTTTGATAATTTTGACGAAGAATCAAAATAATTTTGATGGTTTTGAAAAGGTTTAGGAACAACATTGATGAACTTGGACAATGTGTTAGGTTGATATGAAACAACATCTATGAGCTTTGAAAATGCCTTAGACTAATGATGATGATGATGATGATGATGAGGTATTGATGAACTTTTACAATGCCTTGGATTGATGATGATGAGACATTGATGAACTTTGACAATGCCTTGAATTTATTTGAAAAAGATTGAGATTGGAAAGGTTGAGGCATCGATGAAATTTGACAATGTCCTAGGATGATTTGGAAATGATTGAATGTGTTTGAAATTTTCTTGGACTGATTAGGAAGCAATTAGGACTAATTTGGACCAATTTAGGAAGATTTGATATGGTTTAGGATCGATTAGGATTGGTTTAGGAATGTTTAGGAACATTTAGGATCGATTAGAATTGGTTTAGGAATGTTTAGGAACATTTAGGATTAGTTTAGGAACGTTCCAATGATAATTCAAACTTAATCAATTTGGCCAAAGAGATCGAGGTTATGATGCAGGATGAGAGAAACATTAGCAATCAATTCAATAATGTTCAATGTTCAATCGATGACGAAAGATACAATGTTGACATATAGTGATTTAACCATACACACAACATAGAGGAATAATAAGAATGCAAAACAATGTTTCAATTGTAATGCCAAAAATGATAACACACAGAGTAGCAGGCTTGAACCATTTTTGAGCATCTACATCTGCAACTTCAACCCACTTTTGTCCTCCTATACATATATAAACAGTTATTGTGGGAAACTTCAATCCATTTTAAATATTGGTTTATAGAAATTTTGATAATATTTTTTCCATGCTTTGGTTATTATTTTAATATTTTATTAGGAATATATAAAGGTTCCCAATATATTCTAGGATGAAGCATGCCTTTTATGTGCAAGATAATGAATATGCTTAGAATATCATGTGAGATTTTGAAAATTTGACAATCTTTTCTTAATTTTTTCTTTAAAGTTTGTTACAAAAATCAGAAATATAACAATCTAGATATTTGTTTTATGCACTCTAAAGATCCATTTAACAAGTTGTATTCCATATTTTTATCGATTTATGGACTAATTATTATGTTTCACATAAATTTATATTACCATTAAATTAGACTTATAAGAAGACTAGTTTTATTAGATATGTATTCTCCCATCTTTGAAGATGACTTGAAACATAATGAATATGCTTAGAATATCATGTAAGATTCTGAAAATTTTGACAGTCTTTTCTTAATTTTTTCAATAGATTATTACAAAAGTAAAAAATATAATAATCTAGATATTTGTTTTATGCACTCTAAAGATCTATTTAACAAGTTGTATTCCATATTTTTATCGATTTATTGACTAATTATTATGTTTCACATAACTTTACATTACCATTTATTAGACTTATAAAAAGAATAATTTTATTAGATATGTATTCTCCCATCACAGATGATATTTATTAGACTTATAAAAAGAATAATTTTATTTGACCAATTATAGCTGTAATTATAAAGGGCCATGTGATCTTTCTACGAATGAATGTGATGATAGCTACACAAATTCTGATAATGGTGAATTTGGGAGATGTATGGGTGGTTCATTTTTTAATGATTGCATATGTTATAATCCCTGTTAAATTAAATTAAAAAAGGATCTAACTTCTCTTGTCACACTTATTCTAAGATAAATTAAATATTTTAATTTATAGATGGAGCTTCACTAAATAGATTATACCAGGATCCTTTGAATATTTTAATGAAGCTATTAAACATAAAAACCTGGAACATCAAACATTATTAATAGTATGGAATTGTATTTTTTTATAAAGCTTTGTAATTGATTATTATTAGTATTTGTACTATTACATCATTTTTTTTTATTTCTTTCTTATAATTTAGTTTATTTCTTATTTTGTAAAAAATAACACATATTCTATAGTGTAAATGTAAATTTTTTAAATTTATAAATTGTAAAAAATATTTTTTGATAATATTTTTTTAACTTTATCATGTATAAAAATTATTTTTCTATTATTTGATTGGTTTAAATGAGTTTGGGTCTTATACACGATATTTTTGGATTTGTACCCATAATGCATTATTTTCGCCACTTATTTCTATAGAAAATATCAATTATCGGGTTTGATGATAGTTTCTTATTTTTATATAAAAAATATATGTAATAATATTCATAATTATAATTTTTTAAAAATAGGAATAATAATAATAGTATTTGCATTTTTTGCAAATTCAAAATAGAATGATACTTCAAACTTTGGTAGAAAAATAAATCTTTTTTATTTCACACAACAACTTTAACTTTAAAAAATTAATGCTAAATGAAAATATTGAAAAATAGAATTTTAAACATATTTCTAACTTTATCATAATTTTACTGTTAGATAAATTTTAAAAAATTAATTTTATATACAATACAATTAAAACTACAACTAATTATCTAACTTAAAACTAAAATTAACTAAAGGTAAGTACTTAGCCACTACATGGCACTTGTTTAATTATTGAATATTTAAAAAATAATAATTTAATTTTAATTGATTTTCTTAAAAAATGTACAAATTTTTTTACAATTTTTTAACCAAAATCTTAATGTATAATTTGTGTCATATTATATTAAGATAATATTTGACCTAAATAATTAGCATTAAAATTAATTATAAGTAAAACTATTTTACAATTTAAATTAATTATAATTTATATTTTATAATTATATATAAAATTAAAACTATTTATTATTTATTATTATTACCCTCGCCTTCGTCGTTGCCCGAAGGCGAGGGTTTCTAGGGAGCTTCTGTTGTCTACAGGGGAGGCTAAGGGCTTTCAGCACAAGGATGGAAATGCTCCCTCTGGCGAAAAGCAGTCTATGGCCCGGATTGATGGAGCAGACACAACGCATTGCAAGGAGGAGAGACAGGGAAATGGCGGTCTGAAGAACAAGGACGACAATGGCAGTTCTTTGTAAAATACAAAGGGGTCTGAGCCATTCCGGATTACAATATCTGGGGTAAATGCAGGTAGTTTTTCTAGGGCTATGAACACAATGCTATCTTCCTTAGTGACTAGAGTTTCTGGTTCTATGTCTCAATGCGTGACTTCAAATGGTGAGCCCATCCAATAGGGAAACACGCAGGTGGAGGGAAAGTCTGCCAAGACAGTGGCTGCAAAAGCTCCAAGTGTAAATGGATTTAGTGGGAGAAATGCGTCTAACTCAAATGGGCCAGTTGAGCTCGGAAAGGCTGACCTACAACAAGAGACTGATGGCTTGGCACTTGGCAGGGGTGTTAAAGCCATGACTGGTGGGAGCCGTAATTGTTGATATGATAGATGAGGTAGAAAAGGCAATTGATCTCAATATTGTTGTTGTTTCTTAGCTTGGATTGAATGGGCATCTCTGGGGGTTGTGGCCAAGTCTATGCTAACTCCACAAATGGATTTCTGAGAACTGGGAACCAATTTTGAAGGGATGTGTACAAATTTATCTGGGTTCTAAGCATTTCTTCATTGTATTTTTTCAAAGCATTCAAGACAAGAATAAGGTTTTATGTGAAGGTATCTAGAGTTGGGAGAATAGACATCACCTAATTCTGAAATACTAGCACTCAACTTTTTGTCCATCCAAGGAAACTTTTGACAAGATTCCACTCTGGGTAAGACTCTCGAATTTACCTCTTCAATTCTAGTTTGAATCCTATTTAGAAGCTATAGAAAACTCTTTGGGTAGTTTCTTAATGGTATATGAAGAGTCTTCAAACCTCCTGCACCCAACCTTGCCCGAATTTTAGTGGAGGTGAATTTGGTAGATGGGCTTCCAACAAAAATAAAGCTCAAAACCTCAAAAGGTTTTTGGGTGCAGCCTCTAGATTATGAAGGGATACCCTTTCGATGTAGGAGGTGTTTTCAAATTGGGCATATGATTTCTCATTGTGCTAAACATAGACATGATAAGCCAACTTCCTTGTGGAAGGATGCTTCTCACCTCTATTATATGATGGAGAAGAAGGGTGAACAACAGAAGAGTTTCTTTGAGGCAATAAGTGAGGTGATGTCTCAACAAACATGTGAAGATGTGAATCGGAATGATAAAGCTTTGAACAACGTTAAAGCTATCAGTTTGGGTTGTGATAAGGAGCTTATGAACAAGAAATCTATTTCTACCTCGAACGGGAGGGAGAAAACAATAACTACAGAAGGTCAAGAGGGGGAGGATGATATTAGTGATGGAAATCTAAATCAGCAAGAAGGAAGGTATGTTTATGTTGAGAGGACTGATTTGATGGATTAGAAAGAAGAGGTGACCAAGGTGGAAGAGGGTTGGATAATTGTGAAGGGAAAGAAAGTTAAGAAAATAAATACTTCGCTTTATATGACTCTATGGTCACATAGGAAGGGAGGTGATAAGAGAAAATTTTGATTGAAAATAGATGTTCTTAAAGCTTGTTTAAAGGTTTTTTTTTTCTGGTTGTTAGTGGTTCTTTGGGGAGATGGATTCTTTACTGTAGCCATCCCTAGTCTGGGCCAGGTTCTTTTACTAGGTTATCAATAAAATCTAAATCACTATTACCGACAACGGTGACTCACCCAATCCGCAGTGCCAATCCTATCTCCACCTGGATCCCATTAAAGAAGAAACTCACATCCATCCATAACAAGGAAAAATGGATATCTGATATCTTCTACTAGATCAAAACTCCCTACACACCCTCCCAATCTGCCATGAGTATGAAGTCTATCTATGCAACAAGAACTAGTAATGCCAAAAGCATATGTGTCATAACCCAGATATCCATCCTCTGCAAAACTATCATGGATATACTGACTCTGTAAGTAGCTTCCTGCTAACTTGCAACAACTAACCCCATCAACTACAAATGGTGCAAACCCATCCCATAAAAGATGGTATGAACCTGGAGCCAACTCACACCTGCACAAAACCAAGTCCTCTACCTATGGGTGAAAATAGAAATGATGAGCATTCCTCACTGTGTAGTTGCAATAAAAATCTCTGATCTTCGTCAGAGGCTCGTCATCATTAAACCGAGAACCAAGATATGGCTCAAATATATGTCTCTGAACAACTGGTTGGACAGGATCCTGGGTAACCCTTTCAACAAATCCACCCAAATAATCTTTGCGGGGAAGCATTATAGTCAAAGTCTCTACAATTTCTCCCACCAAAACTTGAATACCACGAGAACTCTAGATGAGAGTACCCTCAGAATCTCCAAATGGTCCCTCCTGCAATTCTAGAATCTCAAGCAGATACTGCATAAATAACTTTGTGCAGTAGATATTATATGAAGAAGCACCAACTTTCTCCCCTGCAACCCTCAACTAATCCCTTTGAAACTTTGACACTACCAACTGTCTATCACTATCAACTTTATGAGATGAAGTAATAGATTTGCTTGTGACAGAAGGAAACAAATCCCCATGATATCTCATCTCCAAATCAAATGATACCCTACCCAAGTCCTATGAATAAGAGGGAGTAGTGTCAGGAACTAGCACACAAATCTCTTAATAATCCACTATTGTCACATCGGGACTCTCAATAACCTATTTTGCACCATCTATCAGTATGCTAACTACTGGAGAACCCTGTACAATAGGAATCTCTAGATGTAGTCCTCCACTGATGCACTCATCTCCTCTATAGTTAGTGCACTCCTATAAAGGATGGATGTAATTGTGTCCTTAATGCATCCATCACCACAATCCATAGATATCAACTCACCACCAACCACCACTATATGTAGTTGAATTGGATTTGTGACTGGTGTAGATTGTACTCTCTCCAACTCCATGGTCACCTCACTCAACTGCAATTCCAACTCTTGGAGAGCCAACTAGGTGCTCTTCAACACCTCAAAAGTTACCTCAAGCTCATGGGTGATCTCAACCACCTCCTCCTCTTTCCCTAAAAATGCCTCATAAAAAGTGTTATCCCACTCAAGAAGGTAATCCTTGTCAGCTACCAACTATAAATAATTATGTTTCAAGATCCTGATAGCCTCTCAAAGTGAATGCATCTCTGCTAGGGAAAGGATACTACCATCACGCTCATCTAACATAGGAGAACCCCAACCAAATATAGCCAACATCTATCAGATAGCATCATAATGCTCAAGAGATGAATATATATCACTATTGCTCACCTTCAGTTGTCTGGTCACATGATGTCTCTGCATACCATGGCTCTTACTTAAGCTCTCTAACTCACTAACTACATTGTGATAGGAAACTATATCCTCACTGCTCACCACATGATCACTAACATCATGTGCATTAAAAACTTTGCACATGTCCATAAACGAGGTACTATTGGGTACCTTTGCAAATATCTCATTTGAAGAAGTGTAAGCCACACCTATATCAAACTCCTCACATGCCTCTGCTTCCCCCTCCACTATAAGTCCATGTAAATCATGATCTTGGGACCTATCCTAAATGTATGATAACTCTAAATAATCACTCAACATCTGGAATGATAAAAAAGACTCACTGTAGCATGAAACATCCTCATACAAATCATCAAAGGTGCCCATAACACTAGTATCCACATCGTCTAATTGAGACTCCTCTGCTATCTCTTGTCACTACATACATGACTCACTATTGTCATGTGAATTAACATCACTATGGTATGAATCTACATCATATAAATCCTCCCCAAAAATCAAATCATTTGTGTCATCACTAGGTAGCTCCATTCTCTCATCCAACACACGGGAGAAGATTGTTGTCTCATGCACTGACTCATCATTATGACTACTATCATAAAAATCAGAACAGATGGAACTCATATTCTCTTCACAATCTTCAAATACAACCCCATCATCTAATGAGTTAGAACCCATAGTGGCATCAACAACAACATCAACATGATCAAACAATGGATTATTTTCCTAAGAATCAAACCTTGTGTCACTGACAATTTCAGTACCACTAACTGGTGTGAGGCTTCCACAAAGGGTAGTCAACATGTCATCATTATTTTCATGCTCACTAACTCTAGTCTCATCAAGATGTCGAGACTCGATGGTGCTATCCTGTAGAAAATCAGTCATATCTGCGTGTCCCTAGGAAGAGTCTCCAACATCATGTATGCAAGGTGGAATAGTGGCTGCCCCACAAAGTATGAGATCAACTCCACAATGATCAATAAATGCTAAAAATTCATCCTAAAGATTTCTAGATGTCTCACCTATGAAAACCTCTCACTTATCTTCCTTCTTTCTCTATGAGGAAGAATTTTTAAAGAAGGAAACCATAAACCTAATTTCCTTGTCAATAGTCACCGGATCTTAAAGTTGTGCATTTAGTCTTTCCTATGTTTGCCTCAATTTCTCCATTTCATTTACTAAAGCACCTATTTGTTTCCTGAAATGTGACACATTGCTCAACTGGTTAATGGAATTGAGAATCAAAATATCTCTTTCTCCATCTCCTTCTTGCTTGTTAAGTGATTAACAAAGATGCTACTTAGTGATACAAATATTAGAATCATGGTAAAAGTTAATGCATTTTATGTACAAAGTTAAAGCTATTATTTCATGTTCTTGTTGAGTGAAAATTTAAATGCTCTTAAGTCAATAAAAGTTTCTTATGATGTTAGATCAAACATGAATGCTACGTGTGGTCAAGTAGATATGTTATGTAATGATATGATATTATTCCTCAATTGAGATTTAGAATTGTGTTCGCATTCAATGAATATTGTTATAACATGTTATTGATTGATGGATTTCCTAAGTTATTGAAATTATCATGATGATAAATACTAGTATGTTGTGAATTGAAAAGAGATGAGTTTTAACTTGCATATGCTATGAGTTAGTGTTATGCCACATGAAAATGAAAGTGAACATTGATAAGGAGTATAGAATTGATATTTAGCTTCATGATATGGTGAGCAAGTGACTTGTGAAATATAAATTAATAAATTATGAATGATGTATAATGTTATCTTAAAAAGAGGAGTATCATGGGTGTTTGAGAGTAGTCTTAATTAAAATGTGGTGCTATTTTTTATATTTATATGAAAAGTAATGAATTTTATATGATACTAATGATTATAGAATTGGAAATGTACTCCTTGTAAATGTAAACATTCAGTACCACTTCTTATGTTGAATATTGTAAATAACAAGTACTTGCATTGTGTTCCTATGAGATGGTGAGTTATGTACCCATCCATGGAGATTATGTTGGGTATATGGGTATAGGAGAACTATACCATCTATGTGTTTTCTTGTTTGTCACCCTACTGAGTTCCAAACCTCAAGTTGTTGATAAGTCAATATGTAAAGGGGCAGTAGCATTACCAATTCCTTGAGTAGAATGATTAGTGTATGAATAATGGTGGCATAAAGGGACTTTAGCTTCCATTACTCAAGGGAAGAAGTAATAAATGCTTCCCCTTATGATGGACCCAAGTATGTGGTTCATAAGTGACTAGCATAATACCCACAATTATTGAGCATAGTATCAATACTTGATGATTGTTTCAATGGGCATATTTATGATTATGTAGGTTTCAAGTATATATGTGTACTAAGGAGCAATATTTTTACCCATGCTGAGATAGATTATATATCTGCACATGTACTAACATGATGCAATAGGTACGATTCCACACCCTATTGATGTTCTGACACAATATTGGTGATGATGTCATGCTTCTGAAAATAGCAAACCGATCTCAAGGACATGATGCCATGTACATAGATACGTAACGTACCTCATATATGTTATATATTCCAACTTGATGCAGATTAATATGGAGATGTTTACATACTTGTAGAGGGGCACCCATGGTTTTTATGTTTTTCATGCACTAGTAGGCATATGGGTGGGCCCTATCCATCTATACCTTTGGCTACAAAAATAGTTTATGTATGCTTTCTCCATGAGGTATTGTTATGCAGGATGTGCCCTACATGTTCTTTCTCTACAAAGCGCACTTCCATGTGACATACAATCAATACACGCCTTCTCTACTTGGTGTATGGTCATATTGTGTATAATCCATGCTATGTGGGTGGCGTGTTCATTCTACACCACATGAAGGACTTATTATGAAAGCTAGACAGTGTTCCCTCGTTCCTCATCTAATGGCCAACTCTAGACACATAGTGATGTAATGTGCAATTTAATGATGATTTTTAATTTTCTTTTGGAGACCAACAATTTGTTTATCCTTGCTTGTGATGGTTTAGCCACAACTTGTGAGATTTATTGCATGTAGCTTTTGTAGTTAAATTTGATTTATAATTGCAAATTCCATGGATTTTCTTACCTTATTCTTGAAATTGATAATTTATTTTTTTCTTATTTATGAACTTTAGTGGCTAAGCTCATTTATCTTTACTATTTTTGAATGTTTGTAGTGCATTGTAATGTGATTCCTCTCCAAGGATATATGGGATGGATTTGGTTGAGTGTGTACAAGGAAAAGATGCATGGAACCCTTGAAAATTGGGCTATGTGAGGCTATTATATAGCTAGGACCCACTACCCACCTTTGAGCGGTGACTATCCCTTGGGGGATAAACAACTTACACAACAAGGGATAAGGAATGGCGGTCTTGGATGGAGGATCTCACTATAAATTTGTGGGTACCAACACCATCAAGCCATTGAGAGAGGGGTAGATATATGGAGCACGAGGACTTCTCGGAAGAGGCATGCCCACTCATATAATTATGTTCTATCTATGGGGTGTTGAGACTTGTTCAACAAGACATGTCCACTCAAATCATTATGTTATACCCTTAGATCATTGAGACTTGTCTAGAGAGGTGTTTTGTAATCTCGCAAATGTGGATTGGCATGTTTGTGCGAAATGCATATCTTCCTATGTTTATTGTTGCATATTAGTGATAGAAATAGAATATCACATTGGCAAAGAGAAAAATCATCCTATTTTATGAATTTTGGGATGCTATTTATGTTATGTAATTTGGAAATTTAAAATTGTTTCATCACAAAATGTCTCCTAAAAGTGATAAAAATAATGGAAAATCGTGATATCCTTAAGAAATTAACTTATTTGGCTTGTTTACTTTGCTTGAAATTGATAAATTGATGGCATTTTGAATGACATTGTGTGAATTGGTGTACTTGTTATACATGAATTAATGGAAATAAATGTATCTTGTTTTGATTAAGTAAAAATGAGATTTGAAAGGTCCCGAACCTTGTACATAAGCATCAAAAGATAAAGCATTGAAAGACCTTAATACAACTGTGGTGCCTCACCAGACAAGCTAAAGGATCCAACCATAGATCCTACCAAAAAGAACAACCCAAATAGTCACAGCAAAGGGCGATCAAGATTTACATTTTTTCCCATCCTTATGTGAATGTAAGTTCATATCAAAAGGAGTGGAGGATTTAGATTTCTTTCCCTTAACTATTGTCCATCCATCCTCCATCTTACTGATAGCCTTCTGCCAAACCACATAAGAGCTAGAAGAGCCCACTAAAGGGTAGGTCCCATCAGAAACCACTGAAGGGACATGAATATCACCACAACCATTCCCCATAACCCTCCCAGGAGAATCATGGATAATAGGACACACAACTCCAGCAGCCAAGACTGCATCAAAATCATAGACAACATGAAGAACATTCGAACCAGAGACAAAACCGTGGGCAGCAAAAACTATAACACTAGAAACGTTCTGGTCAGGGACAGCAACAGTTAGAACCAAGGCCGCATCAGAGACAACATCAGTAGCTTCAAAGATAGCATTAGAAGCAACATAGGCAACAACAGAAGCTCTAGCCAAAGCTTGATCAGTTTGAGGAGGGAAAACATCTGAACCCTTGTCCTTAGAGACTTTATGAGCCATATAATGGTGGTCATAAGCCCCCAACCACCAAGTAGGTGATTTCTTCAATTTACCCTTGTCAGAAGAACACTGGGAAACAAGATGGCTAGTCTTGTGGCATTTCCTACACTTGAACGGAATGCCCTCATAATCAAGATTTTGAGTCCAAGAGCCCAAAGAAGAAGCCAAAGTGATCTTCTCAGGAAGACCCTTGGAAACATCAACCTCCACAAGAATACAAGCATATGTCATCTTAAAATTTTTAAAGGAGTCAGAATCCACCATTTGGAAATCCCCAATAGCCTCTCCCACAGATTCCAAAATAGAATCCAGCCAAAGGTGAAGAGGAAGATTCGACAATCTTGCCTAAAGGGGTATTTTATTAAAGGACTCAGAAAGAGGGTCAAACCCCTAATACCAAGGTTTGGCCATCAGGGGGAAACGCTCCTCCCAAGTGAAACAACTATTACACATAATAGTTTTCCTATCTTCAACATTTTCAAACTTTACAATAAAGAAACCCCTGGCCACATGGTATATCTGGACAACATCGATTAAGATGGGTTCCCAATGCTTGGAAATCCAAGCATGCAAGTCAGAGAGAAATATAGGAGCATTGGAAGAAAAGTCTTATGCAGTTTTCATAATCTCATCTACCATATTTGTATCAAGATTAACCAAAATAGGTTTACTTACATAAATAGGTTGCATAAGAGAAGAGGACAAGGATCCCCTCCACCCAGAAGAGGTAGGACCAGGGATACCCACTTCAAAGGTAGCCACATCAGCATAGGAGATTGCAGAACCACCATACGCAGAAGCAGCAAACCCCTGAACCGCTGGAGCTCCAAACCCACCCACCCGAGAAGGCCCAGGCACAGAGGAACCCCCAGGCGCCAGAAACACATGACCAGTAACAACACCGACAGAATGTCTAGATGCGAGAGGATCACCAATGAAAGCATGAGCGCCAGAACCGGAAGTGTTAGCAGAAGAATTTTCAAAAAACTACCTAAGCGGGAAGGGGAGCGTCCATTGGGAGCGTTTATCAAGCAAATCTAAAAATTAGATTTGATAATGTATCTTGTTGTTTATCTTAAGTAATATGTGATTTCGAATGGATGTTGGGTGGAAAATTTTAAGTATTCTATTATGTCTGAAGCTGAAAATATAGTTAATGGTGATTTTATGAAGGGGATTGAATATTAGTGCATTGTTGGCTAACCTTCTCATGAGGATGGGTATGTATTGTTGTATAAATAAATGAAAGGGAAATCTCCATTTGTACTATTGCAAAGTTAAATTTGAAAATATGGTAATTAGTAATAATATGGATTGATTCAAATGAATATACTTGTGACTAACTTCATGAGGATTATCTATCTTATTACATGGATCCAAGGAACGAGCATATCTTTGATGTTGGTTAAAAGATGTTTCAAGACTAATGTGTGATATGTTTCCATCTTAGCCTTTGTGACTTCCAAGACTAAGTCGTGTCTTAGCAAGAGAGGATGTAGTGTCACTCCAACCCCATCACGACAAGAAGGTATTATGGTTTTGAACCTATATTTTGATAAGGAATGAAGTATATTTTGTAGTGCCTCTCATGTTTGCATTCTGTTATTTCTTTATGTTGATATGAATTAGACTTTGTATGCGATATATCCTCTAATTGTGCATATTTTTTTTTAAGGAGTGGCATCCATGTGATGCATTCAATTACAATTATGCTCTTTTGATCATGTTGTTATCACTATTGTTGTGAATAGTAGGTTATACTTGTAGATTTAGTGATGATCATATATGCATGATGACTCAATGATGTTGTGACACGATGTTATATGATGATGTTTGGATACATATACATATATAAATGATATTTTGTCCTTATTGAGTTGATTGTGTTTCATAATGTATATTGATGTTGTGTTAGTGATTGGATGTGATGATATGTTGTTAATCATGCATTGTTATTGATTTGGTTTGGGGATTTGTTATATGCTCATTAGTGCTATTAACAATTTATAATGATATCTAATGCATTTAATTTAGATGAGATTATTATTGATGTATTTTAAATTATGACTAAACATGAAAAGGGTTGATATCATAACATTCAAATACATAAGAATAATTATACTATTAAACTTTTCTATGTGTAGGTACACTTGGAGTATGAATGTTTCAGTAATAGAAAGTACAAGGAATTGACTCCACTTGGCTTCACAAGTCTGAGAAATGCCTATATCATCGACGATGGTTACAAGAGATAGCACATTTGCCACCCATGTTAACCAACCTAACCATCATTCCTAATTTTGTTGATATCTTTATATGCATGAGTATATACCTCTAGTCATTGTTTAAGTAATGTCTAGTTATCCTCATGCATAATTGTAAAAGGCTAGTAAGAAGTGTACGTGAACAATTGGTCATTGGTGTATTGTCGCTATATAGTTATTTATATTAATGATATTTAAGTTATTATAGTGGCAATTAAATATTTAATTTAGAAATATGTCTTAAGTGTGCTTGATTTTATGAGAATTAAAGGATTTAAAATTTGGGCTCTTTAGAAATTTATTTTGCTTTTGGGTTTTAAAGTGTTTTTAATACCATATTAGCAGCTTTTCAAAAAGTGACTTTTATTTTGAAATTAGAGTTCATGTTTTTTAGGGGACACTTAATCTTTTTCTTCCTCTTGCTAAAAAATGTTACTGGTGGATATTTGAATTGGATAGCTTGAGAGATTTCTTGGGAAAGATTTTGTGGGTATTTGTTTGAAGGATTTGTTGGAGTGAATTCTACCGACTATCTAGTTTTTGCTCCATCTTTTTGTGTGTGTGTGTGATTCTTTTCAAATTTGAAGATTTCAACAAGTTTGAGATGGGAATCTTGAATTATTTCTTTTTTCTCATTTAAATTGGTTTCTATGAATTGTAAATGGTTTGTAGAGTGAATTAAAGTCTCTTCTCTCTTTATAAGATTTCATTTGATGTACTTTTGATATTTGTTGGAATTTAAAAAATAAGGGTTTGTATGGGGATATGCTACCCAAATTTTTATAAATGGGTGAAATGTGGATTTGAATGCATTTTTTGGTTGTTCAATGGGGACCACTAGGATCTCCTAGATTTTTAATCTTTTGAGTTTGAAATTTTGAGCTTTTTGGAGGTCCATTAATGGTGTATGACCTCCATGATAGGTGACGCAATCAAGGTCAGAGGATCCAATAAAGGACTGTCCAAACTTGTAGCCAAACACTAACAATGCAGAATACCACAACAAGATAATGCTTCAACAAAATTTTCATTAAACATGCCCGACTGTAAGGCCTTCCAAGTTAGGGCCAAATACAATTACTCCCAAAAGTATTTCTGCCAACTCCTAGCTAGTCTATCTTTGAAACATATCAATGACTGATGGAAACCTTAAAGAAGATATAAACTTGAGCTCGCAAGCCTCCAAGTAATCTCCTTGTCTCCAAGCATGCAAACCACTAGCTCTGTTATTACAACTATCAGATAAACAATTTGATCTTCGAGATCTCGCAGGATCCAATTGCTATCCTTCTTAGCTACTTCCACTGACTCCCTAAACAACTACCTAAGCACTCCTTAAATACATTTCCTCAACCACAAGTTGGCTGGAAGAAATAATTAACTCCTAAGCCAAGTCATCTTCTACTACAAACAAATATTAAATGCAACAACAATCGGCTCTCAAATAGCCTTACAAATAATTAATTCCCCATGTTGGCCTCTAGATCCACATAGGAGAATACCACAAAAGCTACCAACATTAAATACACCAAGTCGGCCAACCAAAACTTCAAGAACTCCAATCAGTAAGCCAGAACTACCGAGCACCAGTAAAACAACTGAGCATGTCAGGCATCACTGAGCTAGCACGTCGACCGAGCACCACAAGCATCGCCGAGTACATGTTCCACCAAGCACCAGATGTTTTACCGAGTTCCTTCAACGACTGAGCCTCTTCAATAACCGAGATCCTCAGTTAAAGCTCCAACCGAGAAACACAGAACCACTTCAACACACCACCATGCAGATTTGTTGAATACCCAAGAATGCCCTTGCATCAGACACCCCAAGTTCGAAAAGATGTTCTCATAGGCTGGAAGAACATCTTCTGGGTTTCAGCACATAAACCCCGAATTGGTTCTTCACATACAAGCCCTTCAACTCTTCACCTTGCATACTCTTCCACTTCTGCTTCCTCCGTCTTTTCAAGTCTTTCATTGATAACACATAGATCTTTTCTCCATACTGATCAATCCTCTCAAAATTCTTCAACTCATCTCGGCTACCAAAGCTTAGGTTTCTCCTACCAAGTGTTGTATCCAGAAAAAGGCATCAGGGAAAGCTTCATGTTATTCTTCTCAACAATAAATACATTCTTGACACAATCATCCATAGTTCTGCAATCATACTACCAAGGTCTATCGAGCAATATGTGACAACTATTCATCTCCACAATATCACACAACACTTGATCCTTATACTGGCCGATCTGAAAATCAACAAGACATTGCTCCTTCACTTCTAGAGTGTGAACATCTTCGAACCAACCAATCCTATAAGGATGAGGATGTCTCATTCTCTTCAAACCAGGTTGCTGAACCATCTCCTCAACTACAAGGTTATCAGTACTACCACTATCCACAATTACATCACAAAGTTTGCTTCATGACTTGCACTGAGTTCTGAACAAATTACTCCTCTGACAAGATTCCACCTTTGCATCGAGCAATGTTCTCCGAACAAGCAATTTCTCAGATTCAAGTTCATTCTGAATGTTCTCATTCACTACAACATTCCTTCGGTCACCAAAATTCTTCTATGTACACTCAGAAGATCTATGTCCTTCTTCACCACAATTATAACAAGTTCCCTTAAAGATAACACATGTCTTCTTCTTCAGTTCCACAGGCTTCGGTTCATCTTCAATAGTCGGTTTATCCTTCACCGAGTGATCAAGCTTCTCTTTCCCTCGGGAATTACCATGTTGTCTTTTCAACTTATCTTTTGCCTTCAAAGCATACTGATAAGCATCATCAACATAATCAATCTTCAACATACCAAGCTCATCTTGAATATTGAATCTCAAACCATTCACATACCAAGCTACCTTTTCTTTACCAAGTTCTCTATGTCTAGACCGAATAGTCAACTTATAAAACTCCTTGGTATAGTCCTCCACAGTCAAATATTTTTTCTTCAGATTCTGCAACTTCTTAAACAAATCAAGCTCATAGTCGGCAGGTATGAACTTAGCTTTCAATTTAGTCACCATCAACCTGCACCAATTGATCTTCATTTTACCTTCATCTTCTCTATCTCTTTGTAATTCTTTCCACCAAAGAGCAACATGTCCTTTCAATTTAGTCTGTGCCAATCTTACTCTAAGAGGATCTTCAATTTATTCAAGATCAAAGAAATATTCTAATTCACCAATCCAATCAATCAAATCCTCAGGTCTCAAAGTACCAGAAAAGTAGAAACTTCCATTCGGTAACTAGTACTTAACCGAGCTTCAAATCTATGCAACCAACTAGTTGTGTCTTCACCAGATCTATCTCTCTGGTCATCTCCACTAGATCCAGCAGATTCAAAGTCTTCAGTAGCTTCCTCATAACCATCTTCAGTACCAAGATTCCTTGGCATATCAGCAATAGCTCTCATGACATCAGCGATCATGTTATTCTTCATCAATTCCATCTCAAATTTGAAATCAACTTTAACTTTCTTTGTAATCTTCGATTCCATAGCATCATAGAGATCTGCAATCGCTCTAGGGTCCAATCTTCTTGGAGGCATCGTTCAAGATCTTTGAAAACCAAAGGCAATGAATGACCAACCAAGGTCTTGGTGCAAACTGCTTCAACTCGGAGATCAGTTTACACACTCAAGAGCCTCAAGCTCTGATACCACCTGATGCAGTCAAGGTGAGAGGATCCAATAAAGGACTATCCAAACTTGTAGCCAAACATCAACAATGTAGAATAACACAAGATAATGCTTCAACATAATTTTCATTAAACATGCCCGACTGTAAGGCCTTCCGGGTTGGGTCAAATATAATTAATCCCAAAAGTATTTTTGCCAACTCCTAGCTAGTCCAACTTTGAAACATATCAACAATTGATGGAAACCTTAAGGCAGATCTAAACTTGAGCTCGCAAGCCTCCAAGAAATCTCCTTGTCTCCAAGCATGCAAACCACTAGCTTTGCTATTACAACTATCAGATAAACAATCTGATCTTCAAGATCTCGCAAGATCTAATTGCTATCCTTCTCAGCTACTTCCATTGACTCCCTAAACAACTACCTAAGCACTCCTTAAATACATTTCCTCAACTACAAGTCGGCTGGAAGAAATAATTAACTCCTAAGTCAAGTCGGCTTCTACTACAAACAAATATTAAATGCAACAACAGTCGGCTCTCAAATAGCCTTACAAACAATTAATTCTCCATGTCAGCCTCTAGATCCTCATAGCAGAATACCCACAAAAGCTACCAACATTAAATACACCAAGTCGGCCAACCAAAACTTCAAGAACTCAAGTCGATAAGCCAAAACTACCGAGCACCAATAAAACAACCGAGCACGGTAGGCATCACTGAGCAAGCACGTCAACTGAGCACCACAAGCATCGTCGAGTACATGTTCCACCAAGCGCCAGAGGTTTTACCGAGTTCCTTTGGCGACCGAGCCTCTTCAATAACTAAGATCCTTGGTTAAAGCTGCAACTGAGCAACACATAACCACTTCAACACACCACCATGTAGATTTGCTGAATACCCAAGAATGCCCCTGCATCAATAGGTTTTGGCACAAATTTGGCATTTCTTAAAGAGTGGAATTTGGTGATTTAAACTTCATATTATTATGTAGAATAGTGATGTGTGTGTGTGTGTGTGTGTGTTTGTGTATAGTTGTGTGTGTGTGTTCTCTTCGTTATATGATCAATTAAGAGTCCCATGTATGTATTTTGAAAAGGCATTATAAACATGAGATTTGATGATATTATGAGGTTGTAATTCATAATGATATGAACTTAGGTGTGGGTATTAGGGTTAGAATTGGAGAGTTGATTAATGTAAGTTATAACATAATAAAACAATGGAGAAAAACACATTATCAAGATAATTGAGAATGCCCCTTGCATTCCTTGAGTGTTCATATAGACTAAGGGCATATTGGGAAGACCCGGTTGTTTGTGGGGCATTGATATGACACAATTGAGTTTTCTTGTCTGCATGAAAGGATTGATTGGTTCTACATGAGCTATCTCTTTGTGTTATGCAATGACACTGTCACTTTTGAGTCTCTAACATCCAACCCTTGTGTAGTCTCAAGTAGTGACACTATATGGATTCATGACTTGGTATCCTCCCTCTTCTTAATTTTGCATTGTAATGTATGGGCTTATTATGATGATGATTGATCTTGCTTGATGTGTACACTTTGTCTTACATGTGTAAGCCTTATATTCCCCTTATGTCATATGAGTGATTGTATGGGTCGTGTGACTATCTTTGAACACGAAGGGGTGGATCTACGGGTACTACATGGTCGGATAGCATTTCCAACCAATGTTGGGGACCGGTGGACTTGGTTCAAGATTTCAATCTTAAAGGCTACCTTACCACTTCCTTCTCACATTCTTAGTCTTTCATGTGTGAACAATAATTGTAATGATTCAACACATTGTAATTTGCACAAATGAATACTCCAATAATTCAGAGAAAGATGTAATAATAATATTGATGGATAGGTGGATGGAAGTTTTATGTGACTCGGTGTTGCAACCAAGCACAAATTGTTTGTGTCTAGTTTCTTGATTATTGAAGATTTTTGGATTTATTATAGGACCACTTCCATTGACTCTATAAAATGAACCTAGATGTTTTAGTATGGTATCAGAGGTTGATTTAGTCAACTCCATGCTCGGTCATTTTCTTAACCAACCCTAAGTGGTTATGGACAAATTAGAGCCAACTGAGATTCGTTCAAGATGGCTCATTTGGTGTTCCAAAAGGTCAAATTGTACTTTATTGATGTTTTGGACTCCCTTGGATCCGATATGTTTGGTTTAGGGAAGTTTAGGGTGGATTGCATATGTTAGGATCCACCTGATCTTACCCTTGAGTGTAGGAGTGATCCGATGACTCAAGGGAGATATTTTGTATGTCTAGTCCCCGCACATTTTTATCAAATTCTCCCAATCTGTGATTTAAATTTGTATTTTTCCTTCACCCAAGAGTTTAGGATGTCTAGGAGGACCTGGAATGAAGCTAGGAAGCTCTTTGGTCAAGATAAATACATGATTTAGGGATGACAACAAGAGTCTGTTAGTCCAGAGGACGCGGCCACAAAAATTGGACGCCAATGCAAAAAAATGATATTGGCGTAACATGTATTTGTCCATGACACTTTTTAGTGTCATCCCTTCATCCAGGGCATTTTTCATCGGCACACCTTCATCTAGGAATTTTTAAACCGGTGCACATTTGTCTAGGACACTTTTCATTGACACACCATAGTCCCAAAATATGTCATATTCCTTTATGGGTGCCAAAGTCCACTATGGGCATCATTGTCCTTTATCTTGTTCCAGCGAAATTTTCAAGAGCTCTAGGTCTCCAATTGACCTTGTTCCAATAGCTAGTTGGTGTTTGAGTGCAAATCACTCCTTAATGGAGCTCGTCTGTCATGCCTAAGACCTAGGAAAAGGTCCTATTTTTTAAGTTAATTTTCAAAACTGCTGGGAAGTTCTTGGGTGAGTCTATAGATCCCATATACCTTGTCTAAGGTATTTGAGGACCTTTCCCTTTTCTTGTTTGAGTGTTATGGCTTTCAGTCTTTCACCCATGTAGTGTCGTGTTCAATCTAGTCTTGAGGTTTGAGCTCAAGATCTATGTATGTTGCATATGTTTGATGTTAATGTTTCAACAAAAAATGTTCTAAACATTCTTTTGTATGTTTTACTCTTTTTCTTTAGGGTTCCTTGGTAAAATGTTACAATAGTGGTAGATATTACATTTAGACTTTGTTCTATATATACAACCAATGGAAATAGTGATAGATCTAACACCAAGAATGTGTTTCTACTAATACAAAGAATGTCACTATGGTAGTTTTAGGGGGACATTAACTTGTCTAAGGATAAGAAAGAAAAAACTAAGGGTTTTCACTTTGGTTAGAAAAGGATGGAATTTTTCTACTGGTATAAGTTTTTCTTAAATACAAATATAATCAATCTTATAAGAAAGACACGGTACATGGTCTAACTTTAAAAGGGAAAATTTGGAACTTGTGGTAGGCTTGACAGCTATTTAGTTTCATCATTATCCCCTTGAAGTTGTTTGAGTGCACGCATCTATTAATTTTGAACTCATTTTAAGACTCGACAAGTTTTTAAGGTTTTTTATAACTTAAATGTATCTAACACAAAGAAGGTTGATTGTTTAGGGGTACTATAAATTTATACAGTCATATGTTTCTCTTTCAAATGATTAATGAATCTATAAAATGTTTTAAGGACTCTGGCCAAACTAAGACAATGTTTAGAAAAAAAGATTTTATAAAGATTCAAGATAACTTGTTAAAGGTGAAAAGAGATAACATGATCCCTCTTCAAATGGTTTTCAAGAATAATTGGTGTTCATCAAACATAAATCTTGAATAATCAACCATTTGTTGCACAACAAGGCTAGTTCGAGATCTAGGCTAACTTGGATTGAGGAAGAAGCCAAAACCATTAGATTATTATTTAATTTTTTTTTTTAAAAACTAGGAAAGATTATATAGGTAAATAGGCTGGGTATGGAGTCTCTAACCCGTTTAAAAACAATTAAGGAATTGTTTTAATTATATTATCAAATTGTTTCTTAAAGGAGTAAACTATAAAGGTTGAATATGCCACATAAATTAGTCTAGGGGAATGTAGCCAAAATAAAACATTGTAGGAAGCTTCTTTATATACTGATGAAATTTGTCGTGTGATCAACTCCTTCAAAAATAAGAAATCACCTAGTTTCAATGGTTTTAATATTTTTTAATGAGGTCTCTCAAAATTGGACTTCACCAATACATTCACAAGAGTTCATCTTTAAGACAGGTTCTATGGATTTTCAAATTTAACAAAGAGGTCATTGAACTAACTTTAAAAGGACACAAATTAATTATTAAAAGTTAGATGTCTATTACTATTCAAAAAGTGTCGTACAAGTTTCTTACCTAAGTATTAGTTAATAGACTTAATAAAATTAACCCAAGGCTGAATTGTGAGGCATGTTGTAAGTTTTGCAATGTTCATGTATCTTATATGGGCTAAAATGTAAAAGGATGGTATATCTTAAATAATTTGGAGTATTGGGCTAAAACCTTTGGGCAAAATATGTTTGCCTGGACTTTTGTCAAGAAAGCCTATGATTGAATTGAGTGGTTGGTTGAACTTATGCATGCGACTTCAGGTTTGAATGACCAATTATCAAGATTATTGTAATATCCCCCGTCTGTAAGAAGAATTTGATAAATAAATAAATAATAAATAATTAATGATTAAAAATATATTATTAATTAAATCAATGAACATATCAATTATAAGTTGTATATTTATTATTAATGACTAAATGAATAATTACATAAATATTATACATACTTCTGAATATGATTGGAGGGCAACATATTCCATACTTAGCATATTCCACATATTAATCGCGCTCGCCACTACATTATCGTTTGTTTCCATACTTAGCCGATTTGCATAATCGGGCTGGCAAATTAGACAATATTTAATCACATGTGATTATTGGTGGTTCACCGCAATAATCATATTGATTATTACGGTGAACAATAATGGTCTTTCATTTGTTAATTATGATGGCAGACCACCATTCCATCGTGCCTCTTCACTTGGCCGATAATGAATATAAATATGAACATCGTAACATCGAAAGGAGGGGTATATACCCGGTCAGGAACATTGAAGAACAAACACAGCAGTCTAACCGATAGCAAGAGGATAATAAGACAGAGACATATCAAAAGATAATAGAGTTATCGTGGCACATATTGCAGAAGATAATACATAGAACAGATCATTATATACAGCCACCATAATCGCAGAAGTTATAACATATCAGAGACATTGATATACACCGAATGTATTGATACTCATAGTAGATATTCATACTTACGAAGACTAAAGGATATATATCGCAGCAGAGAGAAACATACATACTCAGCAATAGCATTCAGACTTATTCAGTAATATTTATTACTTACGGTATAAATCAGGGTTCTGCAACAACAGGACCGTATATGAACAGCAACAGCAGGTATGCAATATTGAGCATCCTACGTTATATTAAGCACTATCTGTCATTGATGAATTAAGGAAAATATGTCTTTACACACAAATATTTAATTAATAGCTATATAATTAATCAAGCACAGAATTATCACCTTACTAGATTAAGAGGAGTAATACAAGAATGACTTCAAGGAGGGGCTTGTCTAAATCCAACCAATAGCTTTTTGTCTCAAGACAGGGCACAGGCTTGGACCTGTAAACCTTGCGGGAGCCTATTGGAGTGATCTCTAGGCACCTTGGACACATTCCCAAATCCGTCTTTCTTATGTTAGTCAAGGTAATAAAATGGGCACTAATGTTATTAATTACATGTAGATATCTGGGTATAATTAGACATTTTTTCTTTAGTATGATTAAATGAATAGAATCATAAATTTGTCCATAAGTACATTTAAATAGTTTGTGGTCATTGGAGCCGACAATTAACAAGGGACATTACAATTGTCAAGGTTTTCAAAGATGCCGATCCTCAAGTTGAAGTTAATAATGAAGTCACTCAAAGTTCAAAATCATTCCTTCACAAAGAACCATTAGGTAGGGATGGCCTCTTAATTTATTTTTTTGTTGCTGAAAGTATTCATTTTTCATTAAGAAATGCCACTCTTGGTCCTATTAAAATGATTGTCTAACTAGAATGGCTCATTAGCTAAAGCCCAACTTGGAGATGATACATTATAATTTCCTCAATTTCAAGGTGTCTTAGGGAAATCAACAAAAGAATGGAGACTTATAGTAAAGTTTGAGGTCAAAACTAGATATCTGCAAGTCCTCTTCCATCAATTGGTTGGGAAGTTCCACAAGACATATTTTTTAATGGCTAGGAGATTGTGATTTCATCAAACAAAGAAATTGTAAAACCATATACAATTTATTCTAGTTCTTAGTAGTTGTTTAGAAACTGCCATTCTAACAATATTCATAAAATGGTTAAGATATTTTAACTCCTAATAGAAAATGAACTAGACAAAAGACATGTTAATTCTTGGGAAATTTGTGTCAAATTCAACAAATCTAGAGGACTCGGGGTTAATAAGACCCTCGAATCTAGGGACCTAGACAATAAAATGGATACTTGAAGATTGTTTTTGAAAATGAATCGTAGAAGATCTTAGATACAATGTTGTGAATGCCACTTCTTAAAATAAAGTGAATTGGAATTAAGCATTCTATAAACTTACTCTTTGGTTCCTTCTTTGTAAAGTCAGGTGGGACCTTATTTTGGTTGATTGTAGATGGCTTAGGAGTAGGTGAATCACATTATGATCAAACAACCTATCTTTTAGTTGGATTGATAGTTTTTGTCAAGATTGCAAATCTATGTTGGAATCTAGCTCTACATAATAAGTCCTTGGATTGGTTGAAGAATGCCCTAAAAAAAATTGGGTAAGCAAGTAAGACTTTTGTTGACATATTTTTGAATGATAGCTTTCCTGGAATGGGATTAAGCATATATGGTGTTCATAATTCACAAAAAAAAGTTTATATCACACATATGAAACCTTTGAACCCTACTACTAAGGGCCTTATATTAAAATATGATACTAAAACACACCATGACATAACATGGCTTTGAGGGCCTCCTTGGATGAAATCTTCCACTAAAAAATTGCATTCTAGATTGTTTAGTCTAATTATCTTAGCTAGTCACTAAATAGTAAGCCCCACAATTCTTTCTACTTAAGAATGGAAAATTGTTGCAGTATATGTGTTGAATATGTTGTCATTGATGTCAAAAGTAATAGAGAATTGGAACAAGCTGCCTGATTGTCTGTTTGAACTACTTGGTTGTGTGGTTGAGCTGCTTGGTTGCATGGTTGAATGCTTGGTTTTGTGCTTGAGTTGGTTGGTTGTCTGATTGAGCTACTTGGTTGTTTGGTTTAGCTGTTTGGTTGCATGCTTGAGCTACTTAGGTGTCTTCTTAAGCTTCATACTTGTCTACTTCACCTCCTCACATGTGCCTAGTCAGATTGCCTTGTCATTGTTTGAATATTCTAGGCACTCATAAATACATGGCGTTTTCCTTGAGAACAACTTTATTATTCTATTTTGAGTCGATTTCAAGTGGTAGTTGTGTAGTGCCTTAAATAAATTAAAAGGAATCATTTTTTTTTTTTTTGGAATGTGGCATGAAGAAGGATCATTGATGGTAGGAATCTTTTTGAAGTATGGGATGGTATGAACAGGAGGTGTGTGTTTCATTGAAGTCATACAATATTTGAGGCTAATATATTATTTGATGGAGATGGCATGATAAAGAAATGAAATGATAAAGAAATGAAATGACAAAGTCATGCCTTCTTGAATATAGCTTGGTGGTGTGAATAAGTGCTAAGTGGAAGACATAAGTGATGGTGGAAATTACATGAAGCTTTCATTTAAAAAAAACACAGAACAATAGTGCTAAAGTTTTTTTTTGGAAGTGATGTAGCTAAAAATAAGATGATCAAGTACGATGAAATAGCATGGCAAATTGAGGACTCGAGTCTTCTTGAACAACTTTGGGCATTTTATTTAGGTGTTGTGGATTTCTATTTTAGAGAAACTATGTACGAGTTTATAGCAGCTATGAGTATGATGAAATGGTGAGATGGTAGCAGCTTTGTGTATTAACTAAGATGATATTTGGCTACAGTTTGAATAAGAAGAATGATCACAAATGATGTTTTTTGAAGAACAAGATACACGAGTCGAGTATAGAGTAGTCGTCTTGGTTTTTGAAGAATAGTTGAGCTTTGTGTAGTGTTTTTTTAAGGAATCAATTTTGTATTGTGAAGAAAATATATACTCAACCATATTCTTTGGCTAGTGTGCATATAGCCAATGGATGGTTTTTGGCATGAGATTTATTTTTGACAAGCAATATGAAGTGTTGAAGATACTTGTGTCGGGTATGTTTTTGAGATATCTATTGTGTAACTTATGGATTGTGATTCAAGTGTTGTGTGTATAATGAATTTTTTTTTGTTAGTGCAATGATTTTTGTGTTGGTGTTCAAACTAAGGTTGGTGCCTTAGCTTATTGGAGTTGGTACTTCGAGGAGAGTTGGTACTCTCTGTGAGTTGGTGCTCACTTATATAATGTGGGTTAATGCTCATTTTGTTAATGAAAGCTATTGTGTTGTGGTTTTTTAGCCAGCGGAGTTTTCCACAAAACATTTGGGGTTTGCATCTTGGTGGTTGTTCATTTTATGTTTTGAGTGGTCACATGATTTAAAAAGTTTAAAAAATCGATTCAACGCCCCTTGTCCATGCCCTCTCATTATTTTTTGTGTCTTCTTCAAAGAGTTAGGTGCCTTCAAAAAAAGAGCTTAAACGATTAGAGGTCGATCATGATTGCAACATGGGTTCTCATGAAGGTCTTGCTACAAATAGAGCACCCCTATTTGATGCAACCAAGTATGCATTCCAGAGTGTTCAAATGTGTACTTATCCAATGTCTCTTGTTTTTTATCTTTAGAATAGTGTGAAGACTTTTTATATAATTCCTCCATCTCTTCCAATAGATGTTGATGGGAAGAAGGCTTTTGAAAATAATGCAAAAGCCATGAATGCAATCTTATATGGCTTGTCAAAGACAAAATTTGTGAAAATTATGAATAGCATGATTTTCCCAAATCTTGTCTCTCGCAAGCCATATATGATTTGTGAAAGTCATGCATTGAATATAGCTAAAGAGATTTGGGAGAAACTTCAAAAACATATGGAGATGATAAGGTTAGGAAGGAAAAGCTTCAAACTTAGAAGAAATTTTGAGAATCTTAGGATGTAGGAAGAGGAAAATGTTTTTGCTTATTTTCTGCAAGTAGATGAAGTAGTTAACTCTATTAACGGTTTAGGAGAAAAGGTTGAGGAGTCCACTATAGTTTAAATTTTTTTAAGGTCTCTTCCTTTACATTTTGATGCAAAGGTTTTAGTGATTAAAGAGATGAACTTGATAAGTTAACAATTGATGAGCTTCGTGGCATTCTAATAGCGTATGAAATGAGGACAAACTTTGATTCTTCATCCAAAAGGGAGGTTGCCTTCAATGCTTTGAAGATTGGAAAAGAGAAGGAGTGTGCATCTAGTGAAAGTGTTGATGAAGAAACATATTTCATGGGGAAGTTGAAGAAAAGTTTAGGTAAGTATAAAAAGCAAGTTGTCTTTCAAGTGCTTTAAATGTGGCAATGTAGGACATTTTGCAGCCAAATGTCCACATGCAAAATGTGAGGACAACTATGAAAAGAGCCGAAGTCCAACAAGAAGTATAAGGGAAAGAGAAGAAGTTTCGGAAATCTAAAAAAAGTCTATTCAAAGAAATAAAGTAGTTCATCTAATGTTAGTGATGAAGAGTCTTTAAGTGAAATAATATTGTTCATGGCCATACAAGTATTATGATGAAAATCAAGAATATGAAGATCATATTGATGAAGAAGTAGAAGTAGATCTTAAAGAGGAGTTGATAAGTGTTTTAAATGAAATCGATAAACTTAGAAAGAAAAATCATAACTTGAAGTTGTTGCTACAAGAAAAAAAATGAGCCAAATAACAAGATATCTCAAGCTATTAGTGACGGAAAAAATTGATAGATGATTTGAAGATTCAAGTTGAAGAAGCAAAGAAAATAAAAGAAATTAGAAAAAAATTTAAGCTTAAGGAAGAAAATTGTGAAAGATTTGAAGTTAAAATTGTTTCACTAAGAAAGTTAGATAAATCTTTGCCGCAGTGGAATCATGAGCAAAAATTAAGAATAACCGTGTCCTTGGACAAGATCATTGGCTCACAAAGATCATCTTCTGATAAAGGTAGAGTTGGTCATGAAGAAGGTCACGGTTCTAAGTCCACAAAAGAACATTAGAAGACTAGTGTTAATAGCTCAAAGGATTCACCATCAAGAATCAGAAATAATGTTTCCAAAAGGTCTCCTATCTCAAAACAAGCACATATGAACATGTTTAATTATTTCTCTTGCAATTATTTTGGATTGTAGAATGTTTGCAAGAAATAATTTTAGACTTATGAGAAGGAATTATTTTGCTCCTCCAATGAGCTACAATGTCGTATGTTATACATGTAATAACTTTGGTCACACTGCAAAATAGTTAGTAGAAGTGGTATGATAGATTTCTCTAAGAAAAACAAGAAGGATGAGAAAGTGGACAAAGCAAAGGAGGTTACTAAGGTTTGGAGGAAGAAGTAGAAAGAAGTCTTAGAGGAATCCTTGTTTGTCCAGATAACCTTCCTGCATAAAATGAAAAAGACATGGCATATTGACAGTGGTTGTTCTAGGCATATGACAGGAGACGAGATGAGATAAGATAAGATAAGATAAGATAAGATAAGATAAATTTATTAATGTCCAACGAAAGACCAACAAGGGTCTATGGGACAGGAATCATACAGCCAAAAAAGCAAGAAACTAGTGGACCACCAAACAGTGGTCGGGGGAACATGCTAAAAGAACAAGGAACCAAACAAGAAGAAGCAAAGAACAAAGAACCACCAAGGCAAGGACTAGGGGTCCTTCCCTTGCGGAAAGAAATCCAACACAGAAGGATAGAGATCCGGAAGAATATAGGTATGGTGTCGTCGTCGTGATCTGATGGTGGTTTGTCGCCGATGGTTTATTACTCTCAAAAGCACTAATGGAGGTAAAGTGAGATTTGGTGGTAATATATCTGCAAAAAACAAAGGTACGTATACACTTGTTTTGAATGATGGTGAGACAAAAGTTGAGAATATCTTATATGTAGAAAGTCTAAAACACAATTTATTAAGTGTGAGTCAAAGGTGTGATCAAGGACACAATTTAGTTTTTAATTCAAATTGTTGTGAAATTACAAAAGATGGTAAGCATATTGTTGATGCAAGTAGGGCTACTAACAATCTATATGTTCTTGATGATATCAAAATGGAGAAATTGGGAGTGTTTCCACTCCATCATTGAATTGTTGTTTGGACTCGGAGGAATTTTCATTGTCATATTCTTTCAGCCCTATTATAGTTGTGTAGGTTAGTTTTAGTCATTGATGTCAAAGAGGGAGAAGTAAGGGGGAGCAACTTTATTTCAGAATAAGTCAAGAGGAGTAGTATTATTTCAAAGCCTCTTTATTTTAGGTTGGTTTCAGATGGAGTTTCCATCAATGACAAAGGGGGAGACTGATGAATATATTCGCAATGATAGCAAAGGTTGATGATCAAGGTTGTACATATTTTGGAGGATTACTCAAAGTAATAGAGAATTGGAATGAGTTGCCTGGTTGTTTTCTTGAGCTCCTTGAACTGCTTGGTTGCATGATTGATCTATTTGATTACTTGCTTGAGCTAGTTGGTTGTCTGGTTGAACTACATGACTATTTGGTTGAGCTACTTGGTTGTGTACTTGAGTTTCTTAGGTGTCTACTTGAGCTAGTTGGGTATCTGCTTAAGCTGCTTACTTGTCTACTTCACCTCCTAACATGTGTCCAGTCAGCCTTACCATTGTTTGAATATTCTAAGGGTCAATTTCTTTGATTTTAAATGTGGCTGTTGAGTTTAATTTGCATCGCAGATACACACTCATAAATGCTTGTCGTTTTCCTTGGGAACAACTTTATTATTCCATTTTGAGTCAACTTCAGGTGGCGATTGTCTAGCCACCTTAAATAAATTGAAGGGTGTCATTTTTTTATTTAGAACACATCATGAAGAAAGATCATTGATGGTAGGAATCTTTTTAAAGTATGCAATGGTATGAATGGGAGGTGTGCCTTCATTGAAGTCAGATATAATATTTGAGGCTAATATATTATTTGATGGAGATTGCATGATAAAGTAACAGCATGACACAGTCAGTGAATAGGTGTTGGGCGTTATGAATAAGTGCTAAGTGGACAACATGAGTGATGGTGGAAATTACACGTAGCTTTAGTTTTAAAAAAGACATGGAACAATATTGTTGAAGGTTTTTTTGGAATGGGTGTAGGTAAATAAAGAGGATCGAGCATGATTAAATAACATGGGAAATTGAGGAGCCGAGTCTTCTTGAATAGAGTTGGGTGTTTTGTTTAGGTGTCGTGGTTTTTTGTTTTAGAGAAGTTGTGTACCAGTTTATACCAGCTATGAATATGAAGAAATTATGAGATGGTAGGAGCTCTGCACATTGGTTGAGATGATATTTGGCTACAATTTCGACAAGAAGAATGAACATAGATGATGTTTTTTGAAAAAAGAGGATACATGAGCCGAGTATGTAGGAGCCATCTTGGTTTTTGAAGAATAGTTGAGCTTTGTGTAGCATTTTTTTTTGAGTCAATTTTGTATTGTAAAGAAAATATATACTCCAACCTATGTTACCTTGGGTTTCTGGGACAGGATGGGACAGGTTTCTAGGATAGATTTTTTTTCCCTGGAGCAAGTGACAGCAATGGGGACAACTATATAAAAAATAGGGAAAATTTAAAATATATAGGGAAATGTTAAATATTCGTATGAAACATAGATGAAGTATGCATATATTCATTATAGAACCTTAACATATAAGATTTGTGTTAAATAACTTAAATTGAGAGTTCACTTGATAGTGGAAGTCAAACAAATTATCAAAATTCAAACATTAATTTTATAGGACAATCAAGGGACGGGTTTCTGAAAGTTTCCAAGTTTCTAGGACGTCCCCGTTTCCAAGACGGGTCAAATTATGTTGGAAACGTGTCCCCAGATAACACTAGTCTCTAACCATTTTCTTTGGTCACTGTGTATATAGCTAGCAGATGGTTTTTGGCGTATACTCATGGTGAGTATGTTCTTGAGAGATCTATAGTGCAAACTGGGGTGTCATGTAACTTATGGATTGTGATTGAGGTGATGTGTTTGGTGAAAAAATTTTGTTTTAGTGATTTTTGAGTTGGTGCCTCAGCTGATTGGGGTTAGTGATTCGAGGAGAGTTGTTCTTTTTGAGTTGGTCCTCACTTATGTGATCTGGGTTGGCTCCTATTCCGTTAATAAAATCTATAGTGTGTGATGGTTTTTTACTTGAAAGGATTTTCCACAAGAAATTTGGTGTTCGTGTCTTGATTGTTTCTCTCTTTATATTTTGAGTAGTTTCATGATATAAAAAATTAAAAAATACTAACTCCAGCCCCCCCACCCCTCTCTTAGTATTTTATGCGTGCTCTTCAATATGGACCTTATTTCTTGTGCCTAGAAAAACATGTTTTGCATGATGAAATTTGGCATAACATCTGGTTTGTGCATTCTACATGGGCTTTTTGAAACTATAGAACATCTATTTTTTATTGTCCTTTTAAAAGAGTTCCATCTTGGAAAAAAAAATTGAATGGTTGGTCTGTTGAGAAAAATGATCTGCTTCTTTGGAATGTGTTTGGGCAAGAGATGTCAAATCTGCAGAATTCAGGCAATTGTTGATTATTGCTTTTATGGTTTATATGGAAAATTATAATTGTTGACCTCTTTTGGCAGATCAAAGTTCATACTGATTTAATTAGTGACAGCTTATGTTATTATTTGCAGGTGAATGTTCAACTTGGGATGCTTGAGGCGAAGTCAAAAATGTCTCATAACAATGTGCATATTAGATTCAACCCTGGTCATGTTGTTGCTATGAGGTTCTGCCATCTTCCTCTTCCACCAGGTTGGACCAAAACAAATCTTCCTCTCATGTAGACAATAGATAAGAATGGTTGGAACGTGGTGGCCGATGAGCATTGGCATTTTGGCGAAACTTCACAGGACAGTGGATTGATAGAGTAGACTTGTCAGTGGAAAATTTCTGGGCTGGTACAAGTACAACAAGAAGAGGTTCGCAAGGAGATGACTAAGTGCAGGTAGTAAAGTACAAGAGGTTTTCCTTATTATCAAAGAGCTTCTTAGAGCATTGCAAACTACAGCAAAGAGTGTTAAGGTTTTAGGATCATTGCAAATGTAATAGCACTTTCTCATTGTATGTGTTTTCCAAATGCAACAATTTCTTGCATTTATATTGAGAATGAGCCAAGAAGAGACATGTCCCTTTATGAGACATGTCTATTCATTAATATGTAATTAATATAATGACAATTATTAACATACATACATACATACATACATACATACATACATACATACATACATATATATATATATATATATATATATATATATATATATATATATATATATATATATCTTTAGTATTATATTAATTTATCTAATATTTACATAATAATAATAATTATTTTATTAATTTAACTATTTAGTTATTATGAAAATAATTATAATCTAACTTTATATATACATATATATCAATGTATATATATATATATATATATATATATATATATATATATATATATATATATATATATATATATATATATATATCATTTCTCATAATAATCATATAGTCAATATTATTGATCTAACCGATGCTACAAATATCAACACTCCCTGTTAGCTAGGGAGGATAAATCAATCCAATGTCAACACTTATGACACTTGGCAACATCAATCATATGATATAAGCAATAAATGCATCATCCTCATGATGTAATTAATAGAAACATAGTCTCAATATGTGGATTGCCTCCATCGACGATTCTATCCACAAGTTCTCATGTGGATTGCCTCCATCGACAATTTTATCTACACTTTCTTAGGTGGATTGCCTCCATCAGTGATTCTATCCACACGTTCTCAAGTGGATTGCCTCCATCAGCGATTCTATCCACTTGATATCATGAGTATTGGCCTATCAGAATGTCAACACATGACATTCACCAAATACTCTGAGTATTGGCCTATCAGAACATCAACATATGATATTCACCAAGTACTCAATAAGGTAGTGGCCTATAGAATATCAACACATGATATTCACCAAATACCTATCATATATCTATACAAACAACTCATAGACTGTCAATGACATCTAACACTTAGTTGTTGATTTACTAGATATATCTATGCAAACAACTTATAGACTGTCAATTTAATGACATCTAACACTTAGTTGTTGCTTTACAAAATGTATCTATACAAGCAACTTATAGACCGTCAATTTAAAGACATCTAACACTCAGTTGTTGCTTTACAAGATATATTTATGCAAACAACTCATAGATCGTCAACTTAATGACATCTAACACTTAGTTGTTGCATTAATTCATCATGATCTGTTTCAACATTATAAATAATGTATATCATGATTTAAGTTATTGTAAGATCGTCACCTTCCAATAACTTTTGCAAATACAAGTGATGATCATTTGGAAGTCGTCACTTCCTTATGATGTACACAGGAGGTAGGACCATTGAAATCATATAGTCACACACATATGAACTTTCAAACTCCCTCTAAATGTCAATCTTCAGAGCTCCTCATCCAATGTTACCTCTGATGAAGTGTCAGACTCCCTCTTAATCTGATATCAATCCTCCTTTTCCTGCAAGAGCATCCTCGGAAAAGATCAAGGCAAATAGTTCTTTTAGTATGTTATAGAAATACGAATAAAAGAGATTACAAATAGCTCACTAAACTATCTCAACCAAAAATACTAATGATAGAAGCATAAAATATTTTAATAACCAATTAGTATAGCATGAATTACAAACTCAAAAATTATGTGCATTAATAAAACATGAAATACTTATCTTTTATAAATTTCAAGTATTCCATTTTGTAAGGTGAGCCCATATAGAAAATATCATGCAAATTCAAAAATGGTGTCGCCCCTTCTTGAACATTACCATAATTCTTCACATGACTTGTCTTTAATATCCAAAAGTTCTATACACTATGACAACCTTCAATATGATCAGATCTTCCTTCAAGCAATTAGGCTTTTAAAGGAGGAACCTCGCTCTTTTCCAAAAAAAATTTTGCATAGACCCGTACACATTTGATCATAACTTTTGAACCAGGCATTTTCTTTTCAATTGCTTCGGTGAGATTTTTCTAAATTTGGTTTTAACAAACATATCCGAAATTTAGCAAAATCCAATAGTTCATTTGTGAGATATGGTCCTCGTACCAAGACTGTATTTTCTAAGATAGTCACACATTCACCATCAATAAACTACTCTCTTACATTTGCAACTTGGCTCTGATACCATGTTAAGGTTTTAGGATCATTGCAAATGTAATAGCACTCTCTCATTGTATGTGTTTTCCAAATGCAACAATCTCTTGCATTTATATTGAGAATGAGCCAAGAAGAGACATGTCCCTTCATGAGACATGTCTATTCATTAATATGTAATTAATATAATGACAATTATTATTATACATACATACATACATATACATATACATATACATATACATATATATATATATATATAGTATTATATTAATTTATCTAATATTTATATAATAATAATTATTATTTTATTAATTTAACTATTTAGTTATTATGAGAATAATTATAATCTAACTTTATATATACATATATATCAATGTATATAGTAATATCAAAATATATATATATATATATATATCATTTCTCATAATAATCATATAGTCAATATTATTTATCTAACTGTTGCTACAAATATCAACAGAGAGAATGGATAGAAGAGAACAGAGCACTAGGGAGCAGCAACATGCAAGGATTGCCTAGCAGCAGGGGTCATTAGAGGAGAGGTTGTAGAGTCTTGACTCCATTCTCACTCTGTCTTGTGACTTTTCCTTAGAGAATTTTCCTATCCTGAAGATACTAGGGTCATGGGACTATCACTTGGTTAATGCAAAGAGACTGATGGAATAAAATGGTACAATGCAGAGTTGAGACACTGGAGGATATTCTTAAGCACTTGGATTAGAAAGAGACACGCATGAGGGCTCAGGTTGACTCTATAGATCACACTCAAAATGATGGATCAAAGATATAGTGCATGTCTGATATGTAGATTTAAATTTTTGAAACTTTAAAACCTATGATGCTGCCCATGTGGGACTTTACGCAAGTTTGTATTAAGAAGATTCAACATTATACATACTGTTTACATTTATGCCTAATCATTAGGTTTACTACTCTTTTGGAAATTGTTTATTTACTAGTAAAAGGAATAGTAATAAGATGCTTCCCACAAGCTAATAATAGTGATGAAATATCATGTACTGTAACCAAAAGAAATTGACGCTAGGAACCAGTAATTTAAATTTGTACAATTAATTCCACTTGTATAGCTCAATGTTACAAATTACTCTTGCTGATGTTCAAATTAAGAATCATTGAATCGCGATAGCTTAAAACAATACTAAGATATTTATTTAGAAAACTTAACAACTTAACATCTACACCTGGGATTGAAACCCTCTCCCTACAATCACAGTTAATCAAAGATGTCAAAAATAGAAAGTGTCCATAAATTAAAAAAATTCATTGCATTGAATGCTCTTTTACCACTCGCTAATTTGTAGATAACTGTGGGATCCATAGGAAAGAAATTTCACACTCTCACTTCAATCAGTGCAACTTTGAGGATTAAAACAAGCCTTTGGCATGGAAAAAAACTCTAGCATTTCATCTTCTATTGGATGAGTATTCCCAACAATGATGAGGCAATGCAATGGTGGGCCAAAGTCAACTGTAAGTAACTCTCTCATAGAACCAGCAACTATCTTTTGTGCTTCACTACCAAGGCGAACCAAGCCTACACATGTTGTGTCTGAGTTGTATACTGCAAAGATGACAAACAAATATGAAAAAAAATGTACATATTTCACATGCTTATAGTTTCATGTGGGAACTTATAAAGAGCTAACCAAAAATCAAGATTTTGTGAAAACATCTATATTTGTTGATATATACATGTGAAAAAACCCTCGCTATTGCTTACATATAATAGAACCAAAACAATGTTTATGCTTAACACCTAAAATATTATGAGCACGTGCAATTAGTTGATATTTTGAACTATGAAATGACATCTGTTTCTATCAGGATATCTCAATTTTACTCATGGATATTTGAATATATGTAATGGTTATAACAGTTTTTTCTCAACACGTGAATGTGGGTATAGGGGTCCAGTCATTTTGAAAAATTAAGCAATCTAACAAAGCATTTTTTGCCAAAGACGCAAAATTGAAAACAGGCAAAAAGGGAGTAAAGCTTAAACATCTAACACATCTAAAAACTAATGCTAACTAGTACCTGATACAAATTATTAACTCCCTTTGGAGCTCTATCTACAGCTATCATCCAAAAAACAGTCAATGTCTCTCGCTGGAGCATTCCTTATCAGCAAGGAAATAGCTCTTATAGAGTCCTCCAGCTTGTTGGGCCATGTCTCTAAGAGGAAGCTCCCACTTGTTAAGCAGACTACAAAAAACACTGATTGAGTTTGCAATGAATACCTCTCTAGCAACACTTAGGAGCTTTGCTATGTTTGCTGAACACACAGCCTACTCTATGGTGAAGATGCTACCCACACCAACTGAAGTGGCATGAAAATCATTATCAACAATGAGATTTGCAATGTTAGAAAGTTATTCCTTGCATAAATAACACTGTGTGATGGGGAGTTCCAACTCAAGGCTCTTTCTTAGCCTTTCATAGGGTGCCTATCTCTACCCTAACCAAAGGATCTCTTACACTTCCTCTTCTCCAATGGAACTCATCAACCAACTTCAAACTCACTCCCAACTCTTCACAATCCTTCTATGCAAAGTTGACAAACTCTCACTCGCCTAAAACTCGCCAAGCCCTAGAAAAGATTATTCGGGAAAACTCGGCCAGTTTTTGGAAAAACTCGGCAAAAAACTCGGCAACTTAAAAATAACATAAAATTTAATTAAAAATGCATTTTTTTGCAAAATTCTATGAGAAGATGCATCCAATGAGTTAATTAATGAGAAAACAAAAGAAACAAGCTAAGTTTAGATATATATAAATGCATAGTGGGTACAAAATCGCATTCTCATGTGGAATGCTGATGACTGGAAGTCTGGAAGCAAAATAGTAAAGTTATACATCATTACAAATTACAATTTGAATTACATCTTCATCTTCCCAAGTCTACGACCAAAGAAGGGACTGGGAGAGGAACTAGAAGTAGTGGGCCTAGTCCTAGAAGTAGAAGCTTGCACTGAGCGTGACTGTGCCTCCTCGCTCGGTATCCCTCCTGATGTATCTCCTACCTTTGGCACTGGCACTGGTAATGATTCCTTGTCTGAATCCTCATCCTCCTCCGCATCCTCCTCCTCAATGTCATCCAATGTGAAACCAAATGCACCCCCCTCCCCCTCCATAGCCTCCCTCTCCAAATCAGCGATGTCATCCTCTGTAAACAAAGGAGGCTGCTCTTGTGCCGTCCAATCAGAGTAAGGATCTATATTGTCCAAATCAATTGGACCAGTTGGTTCTTTTGTTGCCCTCTTCATGCACAACTTAAGATTGTATTGCACATAAACAAGGTCATTGAGGCGTTTTTGAGCTAACTTGTTTCTCTTCTTTGTGTGAATGGACTCAAATAAGCTCCAATTTCGCTCACAATGGGATGAGCTACAAGGCTAACATAAGATTCTGAGAGTGAATTTCTTTAGATGTGGAGTATTCCCACCCCAACTTTGCTACCAAGCCTCTGCAAATTAAAATATTGAGAAGTTAGAAAGAAAAGAGACAAGCAAAACACAATTTACCAAATGGCAAAATTGCAAATGTTCTACTTTTACCTGGGGTTTGAGTGCCTCTTGCTCTCTTTGCCAACTTTGAAGACAATAATTTACCCTTTGATTCTACATACATTTGTTGTTCGGTCACAACATGGTCTCTCTCAGCAACATCAGGTATCATCCTCTAAATGCATGTAGTGAGGCCCTCCATGACCTCGCCATTAGGATCTGAAAAGGAATCATCACATCTAAAACAAAAACAAAGTGAAACCATGTCTTAGTACAAAACCTACAAAAACAAAGTGAAATCAAGTCTTAGTAAAATCTGAAGAAGAATCTCAATCACCGTACCTGAAACCAGGGTTTAGGAAGTATCCTGCTGCATGAATGGTGTTGGCTCTTTTTCATGTAGAATTACTATTCAGCTATTAAGCTCGATTCTCAGACTCCCGATTACAGATTCTTACAAGGAAAAGGCTAATTAACAAAGATTTAATCCTCCTTCACTTCGAGCCCTAGGCTATAGGTGGGTGTACCTATTTCATTCACTTCTTCAAAGGATCATAACATCAGTTTATATCCTCGATACAAACCTTATCTTCTTAGTCCTTTCGATCATACATGAAAAGTAAATTAGTCATTTAAATTTGATTGATGCTGAAATCCCTACAAATCAAGGATAAACTAGTGCCTTATCCTAGGGCAGAGAGTCAGATAGAGAAACACACGTCTACAGAAACCTTCTAAATGAAACACAGACAGAATCTAGATGAATTGCCTTACAAGTCACCCTTTCTTAAACATATTCAATCATCAAATTCTTGTAACGATCTTGAGCTTTCAGAAATTAACCTAAAGATTTACTCCGTTCCTTGAAAGGAACTAAAGACTAAAATCTCAAATACCTTATAAATGGTATCCTAGAACTGCCTTACAGATTCAAGACACAAAAGCATCAGAATTAACACAGGAAGACAATCAAAATCATGCAAGGGAATTCCGTTGTATTCAGTAGAAATCAATGTATCAACACATTCAAAATCTAACAAACATTCCAAGGATTGCAACAATGGAGTGAAAACTCTCTGTACAGTATATTTTTCAACATCCCCTTTACAATCAGAAGAAAATCAAGATATAGGACAATGAAGAAAAATCTCCAGTCACCGACACCTGTCTGTTCTCCAAAATATCTGCAACCACCGTGCCCTTACAAACCTTTTTCCCTCCATAACTGACAATCAAATCCCCCTGTATTCTGCCTCTTAAATGCACCAAATATCTTCAAATTTTGAGGGAATTTGTAACTGAAATGTAAAACACAAGGATGCCTTTGGAATTCCATCAAAACACATGCACAATTTGATCAAGGAGCAAAATAATGCAATCAGGAACATAATCCCGAAATTCAGGAGCCAACAAACATATCAGACATTCTCCTAACTGAATTCTGATTTTTAAAATGTTCAAACCACTGCCTGATATCAAGTATCATTACGAAAATACAAAACCTCCTGTAGCAACTGCCACTAAACACCTGCACATAAATTGACTTCAAAATTGGAAAATTCAAATTCTCCCGTTTCCAACGGTATATTACACTCCATACTTTGGATAAAAATTCCATCCGGAACATCATTTTCAAATTTCAGCTTCATCACCAACATACAGATTAAAATTTCGAAAATAACATAAAGTTTGGACTTTATGAATTTGTTTAAAAAATGGCACATTGATTTTAATCGGGCGGGTCCCACATGTGCCACATGGCACAGTCTAATTTGCCTAGTCGACCACCTCATCACCACTTGGACACCATGTTTAACCTTTGCCACTTGGCACTCACTGGTTGGCTCGCATATCCACCTGGGCGACTGCAACTGAACCTTTTGCCACCTCACCGGAGTGCCACATGGTGGCCTGGCGCATGATCTCATGGGCTTAGAATGGCCCTTGAGATCATGCGACCACCGTCAGATGGTGGCACAAATCTCAAGGTCATCGGCCTGTAGAGTGTATACTTTATCAAAATTATTTACCTTTCATAACTTTCACCATAGTGCGCACCCGGGCCCACACAGATGTGGCCTCTCACAAAGCCTCTGATTCCTTACTTTACTAAACTCCTCGAGACTTCTTTGATTTAAACATCTATTTCAACTTTGACCGGGCAAATGTGGGATATTTCATATGTAATGAAAACCTTTTGTTGTCCTTCTGCTAGCGCACGATCTATCCTTAATCGCTTTAATTCTCTGTGAGCATACTTCTGAACATTCGGTGGCATGCCTACACCTTGTATGCTAGCGTCTCCTCCATTTTGTTTTAATGCTGGTTGTATTTCATACACTAATGTGAAGTCAAACCCCTGCAATTTGCGTGAGTTTTCACAAAAATGTGTGGGCTTCTTGATGCGTGAGCAGCTTCTCTAAGTTATTTGCTAGTCTTGAAGCAAATTCTTCTTCAGTTTCACCTGGCAAATGGTAGCGCCAAGAGATTCTGTAGATGCTATTGAACTGCTCCATCTAGAAGAGGCAGAAAGGTTTTGGAACCCAAATTCTTCATGCTTTAACACCTGCAAACTCACATTAAATCCAGGCAAAAGCTCCATGTCATTCTTAGAGCTCTTCACCTTCTTTACTTTTATTTTCATATTACGCCCAAAGCTTAAGGGCTCTCTGATAGCAGAAGCGGCTAGGGCGTCACAATCATAGCCCTCTTTCACACAAATATATACACAATCACAAAGTTCCACGAGATATCTGATGAAATTGCAGGAAATATCTTTTCTTGATGCCTCTTTGAATTGATCTCCTTCATGCCAGTAGAAAGCAATTAGTGATCTGGCTCCCTCTTCCAAACAATAACATAGAGTCCAAGCTCAAATTTATTACCCTCCATCTGAGAGAGAATAGAGTCACCCAGCAGGTGTTGCTTGCCGAAGATGTCAATCATCATCTTCTTATCTCCATAGAATCCGACAGTTGATAAGCATAATCCATTTAATGCTTTAAAGTTGATACGATTTTGAGGTGGGTTTCCCAGAAAAGCCGAAGCAAAATCAGGAACAAGCTTGTTACAGAGACTTAAAAGTCCACCTTCAAAACGGTGATCTCCTTTGTATTGCGTGGGTAGTTTCCTATTCAAATTACATTCATACATTTGTGCTACTATACTTGGATCCCGTTTCTCAATACCGTCAACAATAATGCTTAGATTTTGCACCACATGTAGTATCTTCTCTGTGTCATTATTGGAGTAATTTGTTGTCTACAAATTTACCAAAGAAAAATATGCTCCTCCATTTTGTTTGGCCATTAATTCATCATGACTTCCTATTTCCACAATACACCCATCTTTTATAACAACTATGGCATGCACATTCTTGATAGTAGATAACTGGTGTGCTATTACTATTGTTGTTCTATCAATCATAAACTCATTGAGAGCAAGTTGAACAAGACATTATGAAGCAGAATCAAGGGCACTAGTGGCCTTATCTAGGAGTAATATCTTTGGATTCTTCACAATTGCTCTTGCCAGTGCAATTCTTTGTTTTTGTCCTCCAGAAAGTTTTATGAAATCATGGCGTGCAGATGCAATCCTTTTATGGCCGCAATGTTGTATCTAAATTCATCTTATGAAAACCAAATGACTTTGCAAAATCATGAAGCACCTCTTGATTTCAAACGTGTGAGGCCTCCATATTTGAAATCCCACCTCACAATAACCGCATTGTCTAAACTATCTGTGTGTAACAAAAGTCCCATTATAATTTAATTGGTTCCTTGCCATAAAGCTCATTTAACTCTTTTTCCTTTACAAGAAAATAATACCTCTGATTTGCCCATGCTAATTCACTTTGTAAAATTGACCAATTAACAATAGCTGGCCTTCGGAAGCAGCTTTAAAAACTGACAAAACGCCATCACAAGATCACACCACCGGGAACACACACTAACCCTCAACAAACAAACTTGCCCGTTGAAGAAGAAAAACACGAAGAGACCCGAGCCAACAGACAAAATTGATCAAAGTTGCCCACTTAGAAATAAATCCTGTCCGCATTGTCTAAAATCACACAAATTGGCTCTGGAACTGGCCTCTAAAACTGACCAGACGAAACTTTCAAAACCTGGCATCCAGGTTATTGAATCACCTTCACACAGGGATTATGAATCCATAATCAAATCACCACTAAGATCAAACGGCCAATTGAAATTAATCATCAAAGTCAGCTTGTCGATAAAAATCAGGATATAAAACAGTGAAATCATATAAACTGGGTTCGGATTTGGCTTTGAAAACTAGGCAAAACATGACATCAAGATCCGAAAACAGGAGCATTTGTTTTTTGTCATATAGAGAATATAATTCCACAATTAGGGCTCATGACAAATAATAGGGCGCATTTGGCAATCAAGCAAAGATAGGCTCTCAGAATTGCAAACTAAGAAACACAGTAAAACAGAGATTTTTGCATATGAAATGACCCTGGGAAAGTATGCTAGAAGATTCGTCAAGACTTCTAACTTGGCATACTTGTAGTATTTTCAGAGTAGTACACAGTGGTACAACCCATTTAGACTTGTCAATCACAGATCGAAAGTTATAACGCCACGAACATGGGTACCGACCAATTTGCACACTTCACAATTTGCAAAACAGCATAAATTGTGTTCGGAATCACATTTGCAAATTGAGCAAACGGATTCGTCATGACCTCAAAATTGGAACATAAGAAGTATGTGACCCCTAAAATATGACGCAAAAAGAAATTTCTCCATATGGTCAACTGGGTCAAAGATATGGCTGCTCAAACAGGCCCTTCTAGAATTCTGAACAATTGCACAAGTGCATGATAACAACAAACTACCAACTTTGAGGGGTTCGAAACCTAATCAAACGGATTCGAAATGACTTGAAACTTGGAACATAGGTTCTCTGATATGCGTACTAAACATCCTCAAAGTGGCGAGTCATGAAACATTTCTGGGCGTAAGATATTCAAAGACAAACTGGGCTACTTTACTCTGTTTGACACTAAGGCAGATTTTCAGATTTTAACAAGTGCTCATAATGGGACTTCACGGAATGATTCGGGATGACCAAAAAACATCGTGGAATGCAAGCACACACTAAATGGAATGTGTTAAACACCTGTACCACCTCATAGGCCTCAAAATGATAGCCGGGTACACATGCATGAAAATCATTTATAGGGCCTCAAATTGCTGAAATTTAACATGGTACTCAAAAATCCATGTATTTTTTCATCCCAAAAAATGGGTTGGTGGAGCTGATTGTTCCACCTCCTATCAACAATCTCCCAAATGGGGTCATAATTGAGTCTATCCCCCTTGTAGTGATTCTTGATAGACTCTTTGGCCCTATCCATGGCCTCATACAAAGACCCCATTGGGGTTTGGTTCCCATCAACCATGCGCAAAACTCTCACCAAGGGCTCAGATACCTGCAATTGAAATTTTAAAAATACAAATTAGTTTACAACAAGATTAATTAATAATGATAGACTTGAATCAAGAATAATTAAAAATTAAAGTTTTGATTCTTGAAGTTACCTCCACAATGTCTTTAGCCTTTACCCAAAGAGGTTCATCAAAGACAATCCGCGCAACAAATTGTCCTTCGGGCTTCTTTGAATAAGGTGATTGAATCCATGGTGGACTCACAAACATTTGTTTCAAAGAATTCAAGCCCTCAAGAATACTTTGCAATGTCAAGAAAACCGTTGCAAATCTTGTGGCTGCGGGTCTCACCAAATCTTTCCCTTTGCTGAATTGTCTCATCAAATTTAGAACCCAAGGGTGATTGTAGATATACTTTGTTATCCGCCTTGCATCTTCCACAATTGGAGTCACCCAATCAAGTTTTCCTATGTCCTCCAAAAGAAGGTCAAGGAACTGTGCTACGCAAGGTGTCCAAAAAAGAGTGGGGTGTTTGTCTTGGAGGATTCTACCTGGCATATTAGTATCAAGATTCAATGCAATAATTAATTTCCAATTTCCATATTTTACCTAAAAACTAAATTAAATGTCATGTGCAAGCAACAACATAAATATTAAAATTTAAAATTACCTGCTGCCACATATGTTGTTGCATTATTTGTGATGATTTGCACCACATTCTCTACTCCCACCTCCATGATAACATTCTCCAACATTAAAGCCAAAGTTTGTGCATTTTTTACTTTGCTCGAGGCATCGACCGATTTCCAAAATACAACATCATCCTTACAAGCAACCAAAAAATTAATGATGGTTCGGTTTTTTCCATCTGTCCACCCATCAGAAAGAATGGTGCAGCCATACTTACTCCACTCTTTTTTTTGCTCCTCCACCACTAGTTTTGCCCTATCAACAACATTTAGAAGCAACCTACAAAATCAAAGTCAAATCAAGTCTTAGTACCCAATTTTGATTTAATAAACAAGAAATAACAATTAAAATTTCAAAATGAAACCAAGTAGATTCCGATTATTTACTTACTTCCCACTCAAATCCCTATGAGAAGGGGTCTTGTACCCTTTTCCAGAAACTATCATTGCGGTCACCAAATTGAGCCAATAGGGGCTCTCAATCACTCTCCATGGGATATTGTTGAAAAACCAAAAATCAGCACATGCAATATCAGTTTTGTCATGTGCCTCCTTGTTCCATCCAATGGCCTCTAATGATGGTTGTGCACCAGGTGTATTCCTGTGCACAAAAAAATTGTCTATCCCTAATGCTGATGCTGCTGGTGGCACTTTACTAGAGGAAGCAGAAGCAGTAAAAGAGGCCCTATTTTTGCGGATGCGTGGGCCATGAAGAGAGCCCACTATGCTCTCAAGTGTTTCTTCTTCTTCCTCAATGTCTATGAGAACACCTTCAATTTCAGCTATGGCTGCCCTCACAGCTAATTTTTCCCTCTCCCTTTGTAATTTTTTCTCTTCCCCAGCTGCAAGTAGAGCATTAACAAATCTTTTTATCTCCTCTGTATTTGTTTTGCATGGATTTGTATCATGCTTGCTAATGCCTGCAAGATGGTATTTGAGGCAGTTTATGCCTCCAGAAATTACTTTCTCACACCTTATGCAAATTCCTTTCCTGGGCTCATTCGGTGCTTCATAGGCATACCTCCATCCTTTATCTGTAGCATTTATAGGCCGGGTGCCTATAAATCCAGAAGGGCATGGTGTTTATGGCCACTCTTCTCCTAAATTTGCCATGCTGATTTAATGGTTAATTGCTGCCCTACAAATAGAAATTCAAAACATAAAATAAATTAATAAATATTTTAGGAAATAAAATAAACAAAGTTAGAAACTATCTAAATTAGTTTCAATCTTTTTAGACATCATTCAAAGTTGAAAAAAAACAAAAACAAAATGGTAGGGTTTGATATTTATAAAAAAAAAAGATATTCTTCAAAAAAAACATTGATAGATTCATTATTTTCTTAAAAATTTGTCCAAAACTCGGTTGAATCTTGTTCTAATGATTCAAAATCATTTCTAACTACTTAGAAATGATTTTACATTCATTCAGATTCAACAAAAGCAAAATAGAATGTTTGAAAAGAAATAAAAACAATCTCAGCAAAACCCTACCTGGAAATGTGTTTTTTTTTCAAAAACAGTTGAAATCTGCCTTCAATCAACTCAAATCCGCCTTCAATCTACTTGAACATGCCTTAAAATGGCTTGGAAAGTCAATCCACCTATTCCCTAGTCACCAATGAGAGAGCAAAAATCCAAATGAAACAATAGAATGCCATTTTTTTAACTAGCAATTGTATAATACTCATGCGGGTGAGTTTTTAGCAAAAACTCGCCGAGTTTTTGTCAAAAACTCGGTAGTTTGGGGGTGGCGAGTTTTTGGCCGATTAAATCGCCGAGCTGGAAAACTCGGCAAGTTTTTCCAACTCGGTGATTAATCGGCGAGTTTGTCTACTTTGCTTCTATGCACTCATAGGTCCTATGAAGGCAACCATGTCTCTAGCCTTCTCAAGCATGGAATTAGGTGTTTACACTATTCTCCTATCACTTTCACTTGATTTTGATCCACTTTGCTTTGGTCCTTCAAGGATTTTCCATCGGGTTCTTGTATTCCTAAAATCTAGGCCTTGTAGCCTTTTTGCCCCAATTAGGCCTCCTGATTTGACAAAACTTGGAATAGCTTCTAACTTCCCTTAGCAAGCCACTAAAGTCACTTTGGATTCCTTCATAGGTCAATCTAGGCTTCAAGATTTTCTAGGTTTGAGCTTCCCCAAGTGTCCGTACACTATACTTCCAAGAAACCCCTATTTTTAAGGGCTTTTAGGGTCTCTGGACCAGTCTGAAACAAAAAGGCTCTAAAGGTATCAAGACAAACTTCAATTCACTCCTCTCGACCATATGTCCTTGGCTCATTCCTCTTCACTCTCCAACTCGAGATTGGCACAAACCAATCCATCTATCCACTCTTTAATCCTCTACAACTCTGCAAACTCCTAGTCAGGTAGCCATGAACTCGCCTAGGGGTTGCTGGTAAAAATAGCTCCCTTGCTCAAAACAACTCTAAAATACATATTTACAAAGCATTTACAATGCTCTTCTTGATTCCAGATGGCCATAGTGATTCAACCATTGGCAATCAAGAAAGAGCCATTTCTTTACACACCACCCTGTACAGGACAGCAAGACTGTCAAAACAAAAAGAATTTACAATCTACTAATGAAATATACAAACCCCTAAATCTAATGCCACACAGTTGGCCTACATATAAAGCTCTAACAAAACATGGAAGAACAATTAGCCATTCAATCCATTAGAGTGTGGATTATGGCTTAGATAAGTGATTGTGAGGATAAACTGTGATTGTTTCTCCTTCTTCCCAACAACCAGTCCGTACACAATGATGATCAACCCTCATGTTAGGGTTCATTTTACCTTAAATAGTCCTTCCACACGTGTTTAGACCCTAGGTTCGGCATTCTTCCTCATTTGAGGGCTTTTGCAAGATTTAAGGAAAGTTGTCATGAGCAACTTCTACAACTTTTGGATTTGCGCTACTCCCTTGCTCCTAACTTGTCTAAGTCCACCCAAAATCAACCTAATGGACCCAAAATCATACTTAGACATCATTTACTAACTTTTTACTCATTTTGGAGTCCTGGTCCATACATTTGACTAGTTGACCCTTCTAGGTTCATGCTGAAAACTGACTGATTAGGACTATTATGACTAGGAGAAAACTTAAGCAACTAGACCCTCCTATTTACAAGACTCTCACACACATCTTGGGACTTTATCTTAGTCATTCACTGATGGTTGGCTAGAACCATCTACAAGCCAAAATTTCATAGGATCTTCACTAGGACCCTAAGGTGCTCCTGCACCATTCTCCCCCTACAACAAGAAAGCTAGGGTACTTGAGGTGTGACAATTTGTAAACTGATGCCATGCTTCTTGAAATCACTCTCTGCCATCCACGTAGCCTCTGATTCAGGTTGGTATTCCCACTTGACTAGATGCTCCATGTAGACCTTGTGCTGAGTCTTCTTCTTCACTCTAGAATCTAGAATCCTCTCAACTTGAGGCTTAGTCTGGAGAGGTACACTGAGTTCTTTAACATCCCTTGCCATTTCTGTACTATACTCTTGCTCCTCTACATTTGGACCTTTGTATTTGATCAAGTCTTTCACATTGAAGATAGGAGAGATGGACAGCTCCTTGGGTAGATCTAATTTGTAGGCATTAAGGCCATACTTGGCCAATACCTTACATGGGCCAATTCTCTTCATCTGAAGCTTGCTTGGAATGCCCCTTTTGTAATCTGGCTTTGTTAAGATACACCATCACCAAATCCCCTACTTCAAACTGTAAATCTCTTCTCCCTTCATCTACCTTAGCCTTAAGCTTTTGGTTTGCTTCCATTAGGGTCTTCTTCACCTGCTCATGAACCTCTCTCATGGATAGAGCAACTCATCTACATGTCCACTAATCCCTTCATAATTCTTTAACTCCCTAAGCTCACAAATTCCTCTTGGATGAAGTCCACACACAATTTCAAATGGGCTTTTCCCTGTGGATCTGTTTATGCTGTCATTATAGGCAAATTCAGCTTGGGGGATGACTTGATCCCATCCTTGCCCATACTCCTTGGTTAAGCAACTTAACAAATTGCCAAGAACCCTATTGATTACTTATGTTTGACCATCCATTTGAGGATGGTATGCAGAGCTATGTGCTAAGTTGGTTCCTAACCTCTTCCAAAGTGTTTTCCAAAAGTGCCCCATAAATTTCACATCCCTATCTGAGACAATGCTGATTGGTAATCCATGGATCCTTACTAATTCCCTAAAGAAGAGATGGGCAATGTGACTGGCATCATGGGTTGTTTTACAAGGAATAAAGTGGCTCATCTTGCTAAATCTGCCCACTACAACATACACACTATCCAAACCAGTCTTTGTTCTAGGTAATCCCACTATAAAGTCCATGCTTATGCACTCCCAAGGCCTATTAGGTGTGGCTAATGGCTGATAGAGTCCTGCATTTGAAGATGTACCCTTGGCTTTTTGACATATCCCACACTGTTCAACATATCTCCTTACATCCTTTTGCATTTTGGGCCAATGATAGAATCTTTCCACTAGATCTAGGGTCTTATTTAGCCCAAAGTGACCACTTAGGCTACCATTATGTTTCTCTTGGATGAGGTTTTCCCTCATGGATCCTCTTGGAACACACAATTGTTTACCTTTAAATAACAAACCATTCTGCAGGGTATATTCAGCAAATTTACTATGAAAGTGATTATCAAAATCAATGCATACCTTGTAAACTTCTGAGAAATCTGTATATAAGTCCTTGAATCCTTCAACTCCAATGCTCTGCAATTTGATCTCTTGTACAGTGAGCAATCTTCTACTAAGGGCATCGGCAAGTTTATTGTTCAACCCCTTCTTGTGTTTGATAGTGAATGTATATGACTGCAGAAATTCCAGCCACTTTATGTGCCTTAGACTGAGCTTTTCTTGTGTGTTGATATAGCTTAGAGCTCAGTTGTCTGTGTATACAAAAAATTCCTTAGGCAATAGATAGTGCCTCCACTTCTTAAGAGCTTGGACCAATGCATAAAGCTCTAGATCATAGGATGAATAACTTGACTTGGCTTCATTCAACCTCTCACTAAAGAAGGCTACTGGTCTCCCCTCTTGACTAAGCATTGCTCCCACAGCTATATTGCTTGCATCACACTCCACAATAAATGATCTATCAAAACTTGGTAGCACTAGGATAGGTTGGGTGGCTATTGCTGTCTTGAGTCTCTCAAACCCTTCATTGGCTTCCTTAGTCCACTTGAACTTAGTTTTGGATCCACCTTTTATAGTGTCCAATATGGGTGCACATATTTCACTAAACCTTCTCACAAACTTCCTATAAAACTGAGCTAGTCCATGGAAGCTCCTTACTTCAGCCCCTGTTTTAGGAGTGGGCCAACTTAGTATTGCCTCTACTTTGCTCTTATCCATTTTCAAGTCACCTTGTGAGACTACAAAGCCTAAAAAAATAAGTTCTTGTTTCATGAACTCACTCTTTTCAAGGTTAATGGTCAACTTCTCTTCTTGCAGCCTTCTTAGCACAATCTCTAGGTGTTTCATATGCTCTTCTTTTGTCTTGCTAAAGACTAGGATGTCATCTAGATACACTACTACAAACACACCTATGTAATCTTTTAAGACTTCATTCATAACACTCATGAAGGTGCTAGGTGCATTTGTGAGGCCAAATGGCATTACTAACCACTCATAGAGCCCCTCTGTGGTTTTGAAAGCAGATTTCCACTCATCCCCCTCTTTCATCCTAATTTGATAGTACCCACTCTTAAGGTCAATTTTAGAATAGTATTTGGCACCTCGCAGACAATCCATTAGGTCTTCTATCCTAGGGATAGGAAACCTATACCTAATGGTTATTCTATTTATTGCCCTTGACTCAGTGCACATCCTCCATGTGCCTCCTTTTTTGGGTGCCAAGACAACTGGTACAACACATGGGCTTATACTCTTTCTGATTAGGCCTTGGTCCAACAATTCTTGTACTTGCCTTGCAATCTCTTTGTTTTGTTCTGGTGTCATTTTGTAAGCAGCCTTGTTAGGCAAAGATGCCCTTGGCACAAAATCAATCTACTGGCTGAAAGCTTTGTGGAGGTAGCGTGGCTGGTGTTCCATCACAAATGTTGTCCTTGAATTGTTCTACGAGTTGACTGACTTCTGCAGGCATAGGTGCTTGTTTGGATGTCTCCTCTCCTTTTGGTTTCACCATGATAGCATAACTAACCCCTGTTAAAGTATTGTTCGTTCGTGTTTAATAAACGATGAGACAATCATGATATCCATATAAATATAGATATATTTATATATATATATATATATATATATATATATATATATATACTATATAATATAATTGAAAAGTAAGTATATATTAATATGCACATGTGTGAACTTATATATATATATATATATATATATATATATATATATATATATATATATATATATATATATATATATATATATATATATATATATATATATATTATACAAAGTATGAATAAACTATTGGTTAAGATATGTTAACTAATAGTTATGTAATGAAGTGACATGACCATAAGTATATATGGTCATGTCTATTCATTACATGACTATTCAATATATACATATACCCTATTGTTATTGTAGAATCAATCAATAACGAAGGCAATTGTATTCTACAATCACAATGGTAATCTATTTCACTACAGCAGTTACATATATTCTCTATAGGACGATCCAAATTTCACAACATGGTATCAGAGCCTAACCTATAAGAGAATAAAATATATCGGTAATAAATTGGCAACCATATCGTTCAAAGGATACATTTCAGCGTATGAAGGATACATTCAACATTAACAATATAGAAGAAACATAGGGGATGAAGATCTTAATCACCGAACAGAGGGAACATAAATATGCATCGGAATCTCCATGAGCTTGCAGGGAATAGATATTATCATATCACCCACCTGTCATGACTCTTCTCTTTTTCCATATTTGACATCGCTGTTGAGTAAGGAGAGACCATTATGGTCAGTCAAGAAAAAGACCATGAATTCGTTCTCAGTCATAACTTAGAGATTGATATAAACTATTGGGAAGTAGGATTAAGACAATTTGGGATCACAGTCTAAAGACGCGATCAAAGAGATTATTTAAACATTGAAACCGCAGGTCTGCATGCTGTCACAGATTCTAAAGTATTGCGACGGCAGTCTGGAAACATTGAAATCGATTCATTGCTTAGCATAATCAGTGTTAGAAGTGTCTTATAAAAGAAATAAAGCATTCCGTAAAACATCGATAATATAATAATCAGTATTGAACATTTACAGAACTTTATCGATCTTTTAACATGGTATCATAGAAAAGCCTGAGAGGAAGTCATTTTCAGTGGAGACTGAAGTCAGACGAAAGATTGAGAGAATTTAATCTGTCAAAATGTGAAATTAGTTTTGAAGATACAAAATAGCGATGAGCTTTCCAACGATAGTGTATTTGCGTTGGTAACCGCTGATACAAATAATGTTATTTTCCTTCATGACATGTATTCACAATTATGCCCGATGACTGTTGATATTTGGAAATGATTGTCGATGTATATGAGCACTTGTCTGTGTATATACTGGTGCGATTGGTGCTCGGGCTGACTGATATCTATATTACTAAGTTGTGTGATTCCAAATTGTTGTGAGCCCAGTATAAAAGTGTGGACCATCCTTATAGCATATGCATTTCCAATAAAATCTCTGTTGTATACGATATCCAATCCATATCTAGTATAAGATGTGATGTGAATGTAGATCGATGCCAAAGCTGCGATCCATGAGTATAATAGTCACCCGATCGAATTGATAATCCATGATTGATGACTGCTATGTCTGGGAATTGCTCATATCATGTTGATAATTATGTGCTAATCACAGACTTCATAGGTTTGATTGAGAAATGCCGCTAACTTTGGTTATAGTCTCCAAGGTTCTGATTCTCCAACCGTTATTATAGATATGGTTTCACAGAGGTATTGAAGATATTTAAAGAATTGAGATTTGACAAAGGCATGCGCTCGACTTGGAGATCATTATTGATACAGTTTGGCATGTTATGGTGAAATTCATCGCTTCGTAGAGTGTTCGCCTCCTGTGCTACGAATTATATGATATATTGTTTGAAAGTATCCGACTAAAGACTCACAATCTGTACAGACAATTCTTCTACATGGCTCTCCCCTTCTAGTGGACTCTTGAGCAGAGGCTCTTATAAGATTTAATTTATTTCTGCTTACTGGATCAGTGGATTATATGATGAAAAACTTTGGCTTCCAATAATAGGAAGAAAATTTCTCTGAACACAAGAAAAAGGATTTTGAGAAATGATTAAAAGAGATCAATTGTAGATGAATTATGTTGAATAGTCAGTTTGATTTAAATCACCATATTAAGTGACTAATCTATTAAAGACAAGAGTGTGTACTATCAACTAAACAGTCTCAATTTGTGGACGATGCAATGTTTATTCCATTAGAGTATGGGTGATAAACTATTATGAGAATAATCAGTATTATGGAACAATACTATTCATACGACCCATGGAGAATAATAACAGTCAGTTAATTTATTCATTAAGAATAAGAGAAGGTGTAATAAGAATTATCAGTATTTAAGAATAGTAATTATCACATGTTTTAATCTCCAAGGGTATAAAAGAAGAGTGTTAAAGTCATCTTCAACAAAGACTTAAAAATACTGGGGTTGCCACCTTAAAGATAAGTATTCCATGCTTTATTAAATATGATTTTTTTAATTCATTAAATAATAAATCTTGTATGCTTCTATCATTTGTACTCTTGTATGAGATAGTTTAGCTTTATAAACTATTTGTAATCTATCTCTATTTTCAGGATAAAAGCATATGAAATTCAGATTCAGAGAAAGTCTGACATTTTCAAGAGGTCAAGAAGTTGATGAGCTTGAGCTTCAGAGGGAGCATGTACAATTCAGTTAACTTGTGACAATCTCAATCGTATTGATTGAGAGGGAGTTCACAATTGAAGGTAAAACAAATTTGAGATTATAGCAGTAGGAACTTGTGGATAGAATCACTGATGAGATGTAAGTGAACATCATACTAGAGGTCCTTATTATCTTCCCTCAAGTCCAAGAGGGAGTGTTAATGTTATGGCCTTGAAAAAGATCAAAATGCATCCTATGCTAATCCGCAGCCTTATGGAAACCCAGTATGAGATATCGATTCTCTCAGGAAGAAAAGTATGAAGTCACATCCTGTAGTGACATTGAGCTGAGTATATAAAAAGGGTATGCCTCCATGACAGAAGAAGAAAAAGGATATGCATCAGTGGATATGCGAGGATCTTGATTCAGAGGGAGTAGACCATGTTTTGTTGGCTTTCTAGTGATCGAGAAACTGTAGCAGAGAATTATGATGAATTACCATGTGAGAAGGCTATGCTTCCATGTCAGAGGGAGAAGCTAGAAGATCAAACTAAGATGGCATCACAGGATCGTGGTCATATTAATTCAGAGGAAGTATACCATGTGAAGATGGTTTCTCACCAAGCCCCTTGCTAGGAAGAAGATTGTGTACTTCTAGATAACCTTGGTATGTTGAGAACTAAAGCCTTAAAGAAGTTCTCAGAATCAGTGATCCATCATTTTGTATCTTAATATGATTCTTGTCTGTGATAGACAAGTCTAAGGTGGAAGCCTTGGTTTTAACTCTCTGAGGAGAGTCAAGATGGATATCATATGTGTGACTTTATAGGTCCACTCACCCTGTGTTCATATTTAGAAGATGATGATTTTCTGAACATGAATACTTGTACTTAACATGAAAGGTGACGATCTTGACAATATTTAACCAGGCTTCAAGATCGACTCCCGAAAGGGTTTGTCCCGGATAGGACCGGACATCTTGTTGCTTATGTTATTACTTGGTGTGTAATAATTGTTAAGATCGACTCCCAAAAGGGTTTGTCCCGGATAGGACCGGACATCTTAACGCTGAGATTATTACTGTGTAATAACTTGTCAAGATCGACTCCCGAAAGGGTCTGTCCCGGATGTGCCGGATATCTTGATGTCTATCATGATCGACTCCTGAAAGGGTCTGTCCCGAATGTGCTGGATATCATGATATGAAAAGATTCTACAAATTTTATTAAACTCTCTCTCAAGAGGGAGTGTTAAAGTATTGTTCGTTCGTGTTTAATAAACGATGAGACAATCATGATATCCATATAAATATAGATATATTTATATATATATATACTATATAATATAATTGAAAAGTAAGTATATATTAATATGCACATGTGTGAACTTATATATATATATATTATACAAAGTATGAATAAACTATTGGTTAAGATATGTTAACTAATAGTTATGTAATGAAGTGACATGACCATAAGTATATACGGTCATGTCTATTCATTACATGACTATTCAATATATACATATACCCTATTGTTATTGTAGAATCAATCAATAACGAAGGCAATTGTATTCTACAATCACAATGGTAATCTATTTCACTACAGCAGTTACATATATTCTCTATAGGACGATCCAAATTTCACAACAACCCCTTCTTCTTTCTTTATGTCATGTAGAAGTTCTTTTCCACTCATGAGGAGTGTGCTAGAGTCCAAAGCATGTGTTGTGTCCTCTTCTATTAGTGACTGGATTCTATAGGTGACTCCATTCTTCTTGAATGTGTACTTATTCTCCTTACCATGGTGGACTGCTTCTTTGTCATACTGCCATGGTCTTCCTAGTAATAGGTGGCAGACATCCATAGGCAAGACATCACAAAGTATCTTGTCTTGGTACTTTCCTATAGTGAACTCAACCCACACTTGTTCATTGACTAGGATATTTTGCCCCTTGTTCCGCCAAGTCACCTTGTATGGATATGCATGAGTTATTTTATCAAGCTTCAACTTTTGTACTGCCTCCTCTAAGATGACATTGTCTGTAACCCTGAGTCAATGATGACTCTACACACCTTGCCAAGGACCTTGCATTTGATCCTAAAGAGTGCTCTCCTTTGTTTATGCTCCTCTTTGCTAGGTTCCTTAATCAAGAGCCTTCCAAGCATGAGGCTCTCTCCTTTTTCTGAATCAAGACTTATCTCTTAATGTTTTACACTGTCTTCTTCTTGCACATATGCTATCTTCTCTCCTTGTGAGGATGATGACTTATCTGGACACCCATAGGCATGGTGACCCAACTGTCCATAGTTGTAGCATTTCATTATAGCAAAGTGTGAGCTTCTGCCAAAGCTACCATAGCTACCTCTTCCACCACTGCTAGAACTCCTCTACCTCTGCCATAGTTACCTCTATTGCTTGATCAATCAACTTAGAGTCTTCTTGATTTTTGTGTTCATTGCTTCTGCCACTAGAACCTCCTCTATGCCCTCCTCTAGAGTCTCTACCTCTTCCTCTACCCCTAAAACTTGTGTCCTGTTTCTTCTTGAGTTTTTCCTCCACCTTGAGGGCCATTTGAAAACATCCATGGACTATAATTAGGGTAAAGAGGCTTAATTCTTCTTGAATACTCCTTCTAAGGCCATTGAGGTACCTTGCCACTTTGATACTTTCAATCTCATGCACCTTGGACCTAAGGCACAACTTCTGAAATTCCTCAGTATAAGAAGCAACATCCAACTCCTTTTGTTTGAGATTTTGTCTCTTTTAATGTAATTGAGCCTCATAGTCTTCTAGTAGGTAACTTTCTTTCACTTTAGCCACCATAGCCTTCCAATTTACTATAGGCTTCTTACCTTCTCTCTCTCTTTCCTCTTGTAGAAACTTCCACCAAGTTAGGGCTTGTCCCCTCAACCTTGATTTGGCTATCTTCACTTTTTGTGCCTCTATGATTCCATCACATTCGAAGTGATTCTCCATACCTTCAATCCATTCCATAACTAATTCTGCATCCATTCTGCCAATAAACATAGGGATTCCTACCAATGCTTTGCCACTCAATGCCTTGAGCGCTTTGAGAAAAGGTTCTTGTAAAGGAGGATCGTGTTTTGGCTCTATGTCTTCCTCACTCAAGGCTTTTCCTTTGCCTTTGTCATCCTCTAACTATTCCTTGACTTTGTCTGTAGTCTTTGCCACTTCTTCTAACTTTTGCTTCATTCCCTCCATAGCTTCTTCTAGAAGTCAGTTCTTTTCTTGCTGCTCTGTCAAATCTCTTGCTAATTCTGCATTTGTCAGCATGGTGCTCTCACCTATTGACTCACTCACCTCTGACATGCACAGTACTCTTCCCAAGCCGTTCTATGGCTCTGATACCACTTTGATGGGGAGTTCCAACTTACAAGAGCTTTCTTGCTCTACTCAAGGCTCTTTCTTAGCCTTTCATAGGGTGTCTATCTCTACCCTAACCAGAGGATCTCTTACACTTCCTCTTCTCCAATGGAACTCACCAACCAACTTCAAACTCACTCCCAACTCTTCACAATCCTTCTATGCACTCATAGGTCCTATGAAGGCAACCATGTCTCTAGCCTTCTCAGGCATGGAATTTGGTGTTTACACTATTCTCCTATCACTTTCACTTGATTTTGATTCACTTTGCTTTGGTCCTTCAAGGATTTTCCATCGAGTTCTTGTACTCCTAAAATCTAGGCCTTGTAGCCTTTTTGCCCCAGTTAGGCCTCCTGATTTGACAAAACTTGGAATAGCTTCTAACTTCCCTTAGCAAGCCACTAAAGTCACTTTGGATTCCTTCATGGGTCAACCTAGGCTTCAAGATTTTCTAGGTTTGAGCTTGCCCAGGTGTTTGTACACTGTACTTTCAAGAAACCCCTATTTTTAAGGGCTTTTAGGGTCTCTGGACCAGTCTGCAACAAAAAGGCTCTAAAGGTATCAAGACAAACTTCAATTCACTCCTCCTCTCGACCATATGTCCTTGGCTCATTCCTCTTCACTCTCCAACTCGAGATTGGCACAAACCAATCCATCTATCCACTCTTTAATCCTCTGCAACTCTGCAAACTCCTAGTCGGGTAGCCATGAACTCGCCTAGGGCTTGCTGGTAAAAATAGCTCCCCTGCTCAAATCAACTCTAAAATACATATTTACAAAGCATTTACAATGCTCTTCTTGATTCCAGATGGCCATAGTGATTCAACCATTGGCAATCAAGAAAGAGCCATTTCTTTACACACCACCCTGTACAGGTCAGCAAGACTGTCAAAACAAAAAGAATTTACAATCTACTAATGAAAGATACAAACCCCTAAATCTAATGCCACACAGTTGGCCTACATATAAAGCTCTAACAAAACATGCAAGAACAGTTAGCCATTCAATCCATTAGAGTGTGGATTATGGCTTAGATAAGTGACTGTGAGGATAAACTGTGACTGTTTCTCCTTCTTCCTAAAAACCAGTCTGTACACAATGATGATCAACCCTCATGTTAGGGTTCATTTTACCTTAAATAGTCCTTCCACACGTGTTTAGACCCTAGGTTCAGCATTCTTCCTCATTTGAGGGCTTTTGCAAGATTTAAGGAAAGTTGTCATGACAACTTTACAAAATTGTAAAGTTGTCATGAGCAACTTCTACAACTTTTGGATTTGTGCTACTCCCTTGCTCCTAACTTGTCTAAGTCCACCCAAAATCAACCTAATGGACCCAAAATCATACTTAGACATCATTTACTAACTTTTTACTCATTTTGGAGACCTGGTCCATACATTTGACCAGTTGACCCTTCTAGGTTCATGCTGAAAACTGACTGATTAGGACTATTATGACTAGGAGAAAACTTAAGCAACTAGACCCTCCTATTTACAAGACTCTCACACACATCATGGGACTTTATCTTAGTCCTTATTCACTAATGGTTGGCTAGAACCATCTACAAGCCAAAATTTCATAGGATCTTCGCTAGGACCCTAAGGTGCTCCTGCACCACTGTGCCACAGCCTCAATCAAACCAGCATCCTGCTTCACATCCATTGCACTGGAGAGGAATATTGTAGCAACCTAAAATCTCACTGTTTTGTCAATGTTGGGGAAACTCAAGAAGCAATGCTCTGCCACTGACTTTCTTGATGTTACCTTCAACTATGAGCAAACCAATAAAAAAGACATCCCGCAGCAATCACTCAAGCTCAAATTGGGTTGAGTTTCTTCATTCCCATTTTCCTGGCACCAAATGGATCTGCAAATTCATTTCCCCATTCTGTGTGAAGCTGCCAACCTTCACTCCATGATCATAGAAACGCTACCAATAATACTTGCAGAATTTCTTTCAAAGAGGACAAAAACAGCATAGAAAGGCCCCATCTCTGACATTCCCAAGTACTAAAGAAAGTTTGTTCCTAGAACTTGAAACTACCTACCAAAGCCCCTTATTCATTTCTCTAGAACTGTGTCGAATTCCCTTTCCTACCCCATGAGGAAAATTTGAAATAAAACAGTTTTCTGCGCTCCCTATTCATCATGAACAGGACCCCACATTTGGTTTCAAACCATCCCAGAAATTGATCTCCTCAGCAATGACTAATTGTTTATTATTAGTGATGGTTGTATTGGCAAGGAAGCCTTCCACTCTGTTTCATTCGCTTCTTTGTAGGAATGACAGCATTCAAGCATTGTGAGTAAGTCCAAAATTGCCTGTGCCTCCCTAAAGATGTTATCTAGTTTCCAAAAACGCTATCTATATATATATATATATATATATATATCTTCTAAGTCATGCAGTTACCTTCTAAAGAGACATGCCTCTTCAACAAATCAACACATCAATCATAAATCGCACATCCTTGATAAATATTTTCTTTAACAAAATACATCTCTTAGTCACACCTATTGCGCTTTAATATTTTTGTCTTTACATCAACCAGCATAATAAATGATCACATCCTTTAGTTAATCACACCTTGATACAAGTAGCACCAATTGAAAATGATCATTGAACAACAAACTGCTTGTTTATTAATTATGGTTTATGGAGTCACTTCTATCATAACCAATGTCTGATCAAACTAAGTTTCTTCATAAAAGCTACATTTGCTGTTCGATTAATATAAACAAATCCTATTTATATCACCTTTGCTATCATAGTTGTCTGATTGCTACATTATCAATTAGACATGTAGTTTCTGCCATATTAATACATTTCATGGTTGATTTTGGATTGCTTCTGTCATGGGAATCATCCTTGATATTTTATCTTAGATATCACAAACGTTCAACTTTAATTCACTGCTCATATATGTAACTTCAGCTTTAATCAAATTACATCAATGACATTTGACTTGATCTCATCTACTTGGCATCAATGACAATTTTTCAACAAAAAATTGGTTCAAGGTTAAATTTTGTTTACAGCAAGTTAAAAATATTTCTTTTAAAATGGAGATCATAAGGGAAAACCCTCCCAAGTTTAATAGATCTTAGAGTGCTGAAGAGATTGTACCTACTCCTGTTAATTGGTACAAATAGCTTGTGTTTCATTGCAAAAATCACTCAGTTTTAATCCAAAATGTATTCCAGTTTCAGTGCACACCATTTAGATGGTTGATTTTGGATTGCTTCTGTCATGGGAATCATCCTTGATATTTTATGTTGGATATCACAAACATTAAACGTTAATCCACTGCTCATATATGTAACTTCAGCTTTAATCAAATTACATCAATGGCGTTTCACTTGATCTCATCTACTTGGCATCAATGACAATTTTTCAACAAAAAATTGGTTCTCTTGTACTGTTTAAGGTTAAATTTTGTTTACAGCAAGTTAAAAATATTTCTTTTAAAATGGAGATCATAAGAAAAAACCCTCCCAAGTTTAGTAGATCTTAGAGTGCTGAAGAGATTGTACCTACTCCTATTAATTGGTACAAATAGCTTGTGGCTTCATTGGTGGCTTCATTGCAAAACTCACTCAGTTTTAATCCGAGTTGTATTCCAGTTTCAGTGCACACCATTTAGAATCACAAGGAACAATTTGGAGCACCCAGATTGCCCACAACCAAGAAGGTCATCAAACTTGAACAATGATTGAGCAGGAAGGACAATAGAGGCAAGTTGAGCAAGGACAATGATAGCATGTCCAAGTTACCACAACCAAACAAAGTTTCTAAAATTCTACAGTGAATGCAAAGACGGACCAATTAGGCATTATCAGACCTGCATCAGCATGCAAACAAAATCACCAATTTGATGGAAACTATTGCTGACATGTCATTCCAAACCACCCCATGGAGTATTTCCAATGACTAGTTATTGTGAGGTTTCCACACCATTGCCGCATTGCAAATGGGGACCCCCTCTTTTCGCTTAGCAGTAGGTTAGTTGTCTTTGGTGGTTTTAGTTGGCAGCAATTTTCAAGTCTGCCAACCTGAGAAATGAGTTTGAGCAACTTTGATCTTTTAGGAAGACAAGCCTCAAGAGGCAAAAGGAGAGCAAGAGTTAGTCGTGTCCCCAAAATGAAAATGAAAATACCGTCAAAAGTGGGGAGTGTTGATGTAATTAAATATTCACTAATTACACTTTACTTAAGTTTACTTAGGATAATGCATTTGCATATTAGTTGTCATGTAGACACTTAAGAGTTTGCATCTCATTTTAGCACATGGTGTAGAAGAATTTTCACTTTATGTGTGAGATTCACCTTTAGTGCTTTTATCACATTATCATCCTTTCATTGTTGTACATACTTTGTTGTGCAATGGAGGATGGTCCACCTTTGGTAGACATGTGATTACACCTTGTCTAATTGATAGGTTATCTCTTGCATCAATCCTAGCTATCATGTATTGCCTATATATTCAGACACATCTACTTTGTATTTATCAATTGGACATCCATTATTTTCTTGATCATTATTAAATCAATCAATTGATCATATCATTTTGCCTATCTCTCTTGTGCTATCAATTGAGCTTCTAGATCTTGGCATTTTTATTTTTTCCCTTAGGCAAATTCTTACATGGTATCAAAGCCATAAGAGTGTCATTGCATAGCCATTGGAGAGCTATTTGCTTTATTTTTTGGAGGGCCACAATTCAAATCCGGGATATCAGCAACTTGTGGGAGCGTCTAGAGCAAGATTTGACCTCGTCAGTGCGTCTGGGTGGTTGTTCCAATGAATTTTGACTATAAATTTGCCTATATTGGGCAAAAGTCAAATTTGAGGTAAATTTTTTTTGCAAATCGGACTTGGGTAGCCCGATTTGCAATTGGGTACAGTTTAATTTCAAGAATTTTTATATTTGTGTAAATAATTAATTTCCATTTCAGATATGGAATATTGGTTATTTTATTTTCCCGAAATATCTATTTTTTTGTCAAAAATATTGTGGGGAAGACCCCCTCCCCTGTTAGTGTTTTGGCAAAAAATCGTCAGGTGTCATAGAAAATATTCCGTCGCCAGGTGTTCAATTCCTAGTCCAAACAATTTATTAGAGGTCAAATCACATTAGATCAGGCAAGATAGATTGAGTCGACCAAGCTAAAAACAACCAACCGACAACTGTCATTCTTCATATTACAATCCGCAAGCTACCATTTTTAAAGAGCAAAGAATTCCCAATCATATTGCATGTGGGATAAACATTTTTAAGGAGCCAAGCTCCTAGCTCGGGAAGCCGAGCTCCCACTGCGGGGAGCCGAGCTCCTTCTCCGACTCATCCCAGCTCAGCCTCTCACCACGCAGCAACAAGACACACCGCCAACACAAAACACGTGGCAAAATAGCACAACATGTGGCAGTCCCAAACCCTACCCAGTCAACTGCATACATCAACAGTGCAGTATGTGCCACCTCAGCACGCCAGTCAGAAAATGCCACGTCAGCACCAGAGATCCACGCAAGTGGATTGGGTAAAATTTTGTTTGACGTAATATTTCCTTTGGTTAAATTTGACACCCGTTTGGGTGTCATTGGGCATTTTTTATTTTGCTTTTGACGACCTTTTGACCATCAATTTTAAGCCCATGTCTTCATCAGCATTTTGTGATGTTCAATTTGATAGTCGGTTGACTGTCATAACTGGACATTTATGTTTAGCTAAGATGGCCATTTGACCATCAAATTGAGGCTCGTGTATTTGTTAACATCATTAGGATTTCAAAATTTGGACCCCTCACCATATGCAGTTTTGATTTGGCAGTCCAACTTTGAGAGGCCATAACTTGGTCATTCGGGCTCCAATTTGAGTGCAAATTTTTTTATTTTTGGTAAAATTTCCCGAGTTTTTCAGTGTTGCTATTATTTATTGGTTTTGGTAAACAGAGTTTGCATAAATTGCAGATTTTGGTGACTATACCTATCCAATCCTTCAGTTTGCAACTTCAAAGGCTTCGTTTGGGCTCATACGAACACATTTTTTAGTGCAATTTTTTATTAAAGTGCTGATTTTTTGAGAACTTACCATATTTGCTATTAGTTATAGGCTTATTTGGGCAAAAATATCACTTTCAGCATTTGATCTATTTTGGCATATTTTGGCACTTGTAATTGATTAGATCCTTGAGTGATTTTATGTCTTATTTTCTTGAGTCTGCTATAGCTTCATATTTGCTATTATAATCATCAAAATCAGAGTCCACTTTGGCCCATTTTGGCAAGGGACAATTGTACACGCACTAAGTATAAAGTGTCAAAATCATCTATTTTGGGGGAGTTCTTTGATTGAGTGAATTTGGGGGGGTGTGTTAGTGATTGTGCTTCTCTTTCTTTTGTATTTTTTCATTTTGCATAATGGGTTCTCCTAGATTTCCACTTTTAACTCCACATAATTATGCTACATGGAAAATTAGAGCATGGAGTAAAATGATGGAAAAGGTTTAATTGGCTATATTGATGGAACCATGGTTGCATTGTCTAATCCTCATGATCTAAAAGAATGGATTCATAATAATAACATTGCTATTGGTACTTGGAGGAAGTGTGTACATGATGATCTTGTCTTCCATATTGAAAATTGTAAAACAATCAAGGAAGTTTGGGATAAGTTTGCTAGCTTGTATGCTAAAGTTGACAAAGCTAGGGGGTTTGAACTTGATGAAGATCTCATGAAATTGGATCCTAAGGATTTTGACATAATCCAAGACTATATCACAAAGGCACATGAGCTAAGGACAATGGTTAAGGATTGTGGAATTAACATAGAGGATGAAAAATTGATCCACAATTTGATGAGAAAACTTCCACCAGAGTATGCAGCATTTGTTTCTAACTTCAATACCCACAAGTTGACTTTGAGTTCTTCATATGCCACGCCTTCATTTGATGCCTTTACAGAGATGTTGATGGTAGAACAATCAAACTTGATGAGCATGGGGATTTTCAAGTCTTCAAAGTCTAAGGATTGGTGGCTAATCAAGGGAATCATGGAAACAAGAAGGAGGAACCTTGACAACAAAAGACACAACAAGAGAAAGAACACTCAACCTCTTCACCACAAGAAAACTTCCACAATAAGGGGAAATCATCCAAGAGGGAGTTTCTTGTGCATATTGCAAGAAGAATGGACATGAAGAACATCATTGCTACAAGAAGGAAATAGATGAACTCAAGCATCTTCTTAGGAAGAATCAAATAAGTCTACTTTCAAGAATGACTACTTTAGCCTCTTCTTCACATTCACATTTTGATAAAGGAAAGGATCACAAAAAGGATAAAGGCAAAGGACAAGCCTTAATTGCTACCTCAAGTCATGAATCAGGGAGATGGCTTCTAGATTCAAGGGCTTCTCATCATATGGCATCTTCACAGTCTATGTTTTCATCACTTGATCCTTGTCACATGTCACGAATTTTGATGGGTAATCATACTTACATGAATGTGATTGGGAAAGGAACCATTGATAAGGGGGAGGGAACCTTCAAAGATGTGTTGTGTGTACCTCACCTAACGCATAATCTTCTTTCCATCTATCAACTCACTAATGGGGCAACAAGGAGGACTGTGGAATTCACACCCAATTCAGTTATTATCAAAGACTTGGAGAGTAGAGATATCATTGCTACAGGGGTGGTTGATCATGCATCTCAGTTATACTACTTCGCAGACTTTGCTCATGATGGTGACAATGATTCTTCAGTAGGTTTTGATCACACTTTAGTTTTAATTCAAACTTTGAGGACTTTGACTACTTGAACTTGGGTATTCTCACATGTGATCAAGTTCTTCAGCCATCCATTCCTTCTCCTATTGAGATCATTTCTACTATTGCTCCTGATGATGCTTGCATTCATACAACCATGGGTTCAGGTGATTCAGTGCAATAAGATATCCCTTGTCTTCCAGACTCAATTCCATGGGATGGCTACTTGACAGACATTGCAAGTTTGTTTGTGGAGTCCTACATTGCAGATTTGGGAGACACTATTGATGACATTCATCTTCTCTTTGGTGAAGATGATCCTTCTTCAATTTTTGCGAGGGCACATGCTGACCCTTATCTTCATTCTCCACTTGATCATTCTTTCAAGGTTGACATGATTGTGGATAATTTGATACAGTAGTTGGAGGTCACTTTATCTTCAAAGAGGACACTTGAGTCTTTGACACATGTTCTACATTCATCCTTATTTGATCTTGACTTTTCTTTTTCAGCAGTGTGGCCTAGTACACATGATTTAGAGGAGGCACCTTTTTGTATTGACATGGGGACACTTGAGCAAGTTTCTAAGATTCCATATATTTTGAGGTTTCTTCCTACAGATTGAGGAGGCTTCATTGATGCACTTTTAGTTGTGTTTCTTCCTAAGGGGAGGAATGTTGTTTTACACTCATGGAGCACTTTCTACATTGAGCATGGAGTATCTACTACAGGTGCACATTATACATTGAGGGCGGGCTACTTGGTCTCTCTTCCACCTCTTCTCTCCTATATGGGGATTCTTGATTGTATATGCATGATATATGTCGTAATGGGGGGTCTTGATTACTCCATCCATCCATGCATATCTTGTTTGTTTTCATCCCTCTTTTTGGGGGAGGATTTTTCCCATGAATTTTCCCTCTTTCTCTTCTTTATGAGAGATTGCATTGCATTTCTTTTGCACATGCATATTGTACATGGGTAACTAACATGGCCTAGTAGCTGGGACCCATCATGCATTGATGTTTAACATTGTGAGCTTAAGTGCATTCCCCTAAGTTGCACTTAAGGGGGGGTGTTGGTGTAATTAAATATTCACTAATTACACTTAAGTTTACTTAGGATAATGCATTTGTATATTAGTTGTCATGTAGACACCTAGGAGTCTGCATCTCATTTTAGCACACGGTATAGGAGAATTTCCACTTTATGTGTGAGATCCACCTTTAGTGCTTTTATCACATTGTCATCCTCTCATTGTTGCACATACTTTGTTGTACAATGGAGGATGATCCACCTTTGGTGGACATGTGATTACACCTTGTCTAGTTGATAGGTTATCTCTTGCATCACTCCTAGTTATCATTGCCTATATATTCAGGCACATCTACTTTGTATTTATCAATTGGACATCCATTATTTTCTTGATCGTTATTGAATCAATCAATTGATCATATCATTTTGCATATTTCTCTTATGCTATCAATTAAGCTTCTAGATCTTGGCATTTCTATTCTTTGCCAGCAAATTCTTATAGGGAAGCATGTAAAATTTGAGTATGAGACCTATGTGCAAACTGAAAACTTGAAGAGAGGGAAAATTTGAAGGCAATGGATATCAAGGTTGAAACCTATACACACATCTTGGCCTCAAGGTCGAAACCTGTATACACATCTTGACCTCAAGGTCGAAACATGTAGACACATCTTGGCCTCAATGTCGAAATCTATGCACAAATCTTGGGCTCCATGACCACATCACCCCCCACATCTTGATCTAAACTTCCTTAACTCTTGCGCAAATTATTAAAACTTGAAACCAAATTGAAGAGGGAAAATGAAAATCAGTTTTTGAGGACATTTTGAAAACATTTGCCACAAGTTAGAAATTGGTATGAAACTTTGGATCCACGACCAGGATCTCCCCACAGATCTCGCCACTTAGTGTGATTTGCAATCAAAATCAAGGACACCCAAGTGATTTGCACGCAAGATCGTAGGTTCAAGAGTTGAAAATCTGAAAATGATCCTAAAGCAAAATGGGAAATTAACTTGCAAATCATTTACACAAAGTTGAAATCTAAAACTTAAGGCCAAAAACATGAGAATTTGAAGACAAGGAATAGCAAGGTCGAAATCTGTACACACATCTTGACCTCAAGGACAGAATCTGTATACAAATCTTGACCTCAAAGACAAATTCTGTATACACATCTTGACCTCAAGGACGAAATCTGTGCAGACATCTCAGACTCCCTGCTGGGAATGTCATACAAAATCTGGGTGCCCAATGCAAAGGGAGAAATCAATTGAGGTTGAACTGAAAATCAAAAGACAACGTGAAATCTGATTTTATCCAAAAATACATATGGCTGGGCGACTTGCAACTCAGACATGAATTAAATGACAAATTTCAAATAAATAAATCTTTTTGCCAATGGATAAGGTCAGCCTTGGGAGAGAATTATAATTGTTTAAATAAAAAAATTCATCAGCCTTTGTATAGGCAGGTCAGCCTAGATAAGAAACACAACCCTTTACCTTCTGGCTGCCTATATGTAGGAGGAAATAACACCTCATTTGTACCATCAAACAATCAGATCAACCTTCTATAAGCAGTGATTTCTCAAGCTCTATAGGCGGCGATTTCTCATGCATAAGACAGAGATTGTGGTGGTTGCAAAGGAGGCAAACTTGGAAAAATCAGTAAAAATAAATCTCTGATTTTATCAAATCAGAATTTAAACCTCCTAGTAGGAAGCGATCTGGGCTTAAAAGACAAGTAAAGTCAGAATTACAACTCACAAAACAAGAAATCTAAGTTGAAATAAAGCAAAATCAGACGTCAGAAAATTGAGGATTATTGATCAAATACAGGAAAAGTTGATTTAAAGCTCTAGAGGAAATTTCACATCATGTGAGCTTTCAGATTTCCTTGATATCATTTGTACTCATCATTTTGTGAGCTTAATGAAATCTCATTTGTTTTTGCAAGGTAATTATGAAGGGGGGAGAGCTGAATTGAAGATTCACTCATTGGAGCAACTTAGAAAATCAGAGCGTTGGCAGTATGCAAATCCTCAATCATCATGCCAACAAAAGATGGGTGTTACAAGGTCAAGTTCAAAACTTCAAGCAAGAAGATGCTCGAGGACAAGAAAGATAATGCTCAAAGTTGAAAGTGCAAACTCAAGGCAAGATCAAGATGGAGTTCAAGAAAGCAAAGAATGAGGAGAATTTCCTTTGGAAATTTAGGTTCACTTTGAGAGATCCTAGTGTATGAAGACTCCATCACTTCAAGAAGATAGTTCAAGGTCAAGGCATCAAAGAACACATCAAGTTTGCAAGTACAAAAAAGTTCAAAATCATGGCAATTAGAAGATTTTCAGAAGAGGGAGAAATTTTGAGAAGATGAAGCAATTTGGGAATATGCCATCACAATTGAAGACTCGATAATGTTGAGTACCAAGAGATATTTTCTCATCACCAAAGAATTGATCAAATCTATGAGATAAGGCACCCACTTGTCTTCAACGAATCAGAAGGCTCCAGTCATACATGTACAAGCACATTCAATAATATTATGCCAAGTGTACAATTGGGAGGCATCTAGTGCCTCTACCTAATCTATTTTCTCATTGTCTTTTCAAAGCATTGTAAATTTCTTAATGGCCAACAGGGTGGTGCCTTATGTAATTGGATGATAGTGTGGCAACCCTAATTAGGGTTTGTAATGGGTAAATCTTGGCCCTTGATTTTGAATCAATCTTGGCCCTTCATTGTAATTGAATAGCTATAAAAGGCCAACGCCTCCTCATTTGCAAAGAATAGAATTACATTATTAGAGAGGAGGAGAATAAGATTAGAGTAGAGTAGGAGAGGAGACTTGTTGAAATTGTTGCCATAATGCTATCAAAGTAATTGTTGATTCATTGTTGGTCTTCATGGTGGATTACTTGTGTTGCTTTGGAGTATTGCATAGTTTCTACATTTCCTCTTTTAGATTTAGATTTCATTTCATGTTGGTTAGAAGTAGTGTTTAGTTGAATGGAAGTGATTTTGGATGCATCTTTGGTGAACTTTCTTAGACCAAGCCGATAACTGCTTGTTGATTGTAAGTTTGCCTTGCGTGGTCGAATGGCATATTTATGAACTCAATTTCGATTATTGCTTGCACATTGATGTGCATCGATGGATGGTGTTGATAAAATGGTGGTAGTTTGAACATCTTACATTTACCTTAGGAGATTGCACTAGCTTGGTTGATGTTGATGACTAAACTAAGTCTAGTAGAGTCACAAAGTCATCCACAATTTCTTGCATCCTAGGAGTAGATTAGTCTTCTAAACCCTTATCCTTTGCAGTTTATTTGGTTGGAAGTGATTGAAGAAGTTAAAGTCAAGTTGGTATCCATTGAATGAATAGTGTAAGTCCCTTTGTGATAACTAGCATATCACAACATAAAACTGAGTCAAAGTCCACAATAAGAAGGAACCTTGAGGTTGTCTCATTTGATCACACAATTTGTAGACATTGTTTAACACATGAGCATCGTTATTCAAGAGAGAGTTGGAGATTTGGTGTTTCACCCCTAAAATACTAAGTATTCAATTCCGTATGTTGTAGTGGAACAAAACTCACAGCAACACTAGTGTAAATCAGAGTATCTAGTACTCACCTTGTGAACAGGACACAATGTGGAAAGAGCTTGAAAAGACATTCAAGTTTTTGTGAAATGAGAATGAGATTATCACAAAATCCTATAACACTCACCAATGGAAAGCAAAGAGAGTCTACATATGCAACCAACAACAAAAGAAACTGTTTCATTAGGAAACATGGAAGTGAAATCAGCAAAAGATCAGAAGAAATAGTGGTTTAAAGAACTCCCAAGACTGCAAAGAGAGATGAGACCAACCACTCATATTTCAAACATTTTAGCTTATAAGACTTTGTGTTGACAGTGGTAGACTACGGTACAGCCACTATTGGATGTATCATTCCAAGCCAATCCATGGAGTATTTCTAATGACAATGAGATTGTCACACGAGTCTATAACACCTGCAAGAAAAGGATAGCACAGTTTGCATGTACAACCAATGGTAAAAGTAGTTGGGAAAGTAAGGAGGCAAAATGAGCAAAAGCTCAGAAGAAATAGTGGCTTATATGACTCACAAGAGTGCAAAGAATGATCAGACTAGTCCCTACTATTTCAACTTTTTAGCTTTGTCGACTTGTGCTGATAGTGGTAGACTACGGTACAGTCACTAAGTCAAGTGCTACTTGTTTCTTGCCGATAGACCTTGTCTCTGTCTTGATGATTATCTTGTTACATAGTCAATATTCATCAACGCCATTCCTTTGAATCTTTGTTAAAAAAAAATAGTGATCTTTGCCATAGCCAGTAAGAAGTGTTCATTTGTACTTATATTATTTTTCTCCTTAACATCTGAAAATCTAACAAGAAGGCTTGACTGTTGATATTTAGGCACATGCATCTAAGGCGAAAAAATACAATTAGCAATTTACATTTAAATTTAATACAAAAACCCATAGAAATATTGTATAGTATGAATGCTCATAAATTTGGTTTGTAGTATTAGTCTACGGTTAATTTGGGTTTAATTAGATCTCAGAGAGCTCACCCTTATACTTTAAATAACAATTTTACAGTGTAACACTGGCGCTGGTGTATGTTGGGACTACAGGACGTCGGGACGAGTTTCTAGGATGGTGGGACAAAGGGCCTTAAAATTGGGGGGACGACGGCGCGGGGGGGGGGAAGAGGAGGGGGAGTGCTATATATACTATACATATAGAATTTGAAATGCTAGTTATGAAATGATATTTTAGTGTAACATACCAAATTGAAATGCTTTAACATAGCAAATTTGCAACACGAACTAGATCCATTGATCATTCAAAATAGTAAATAGTACATACCCAATACTAACATTCAAAAATTAAAATTCAAATAGAAATTCAAGTACCCGTCTCAGCAGCAGCGTGGTTGCGGAATGGCGGAGGTGGGGGTACTCAGGTACTCCAAGTACCCGGCGTGGGGACGTCCCGGGGACGGGTACTTCGAGGTTTTGGGGGGGGGTGCGAGTCCCCGGGTTTCACTGCAATTTTACCATGCATGTTATTCTGGTTTGATTTTTCTTGAAAAACACAAATTTAAACACTAGTACTTGGAAGGAATAGGAGTTTTGACAGTATTTCTGTGGGTGTGGCACTGCATATAGCACAGAGAATCTTTCTTGCATCTTTGATTTGTATAAAGGGAGGCAGTGGGTTTGAGATTTGATTTTTGGATTAAAAAAATAGGGTGCTCCATGAGGTGGTCATGGACTCTCCTAGAGATGAAGATCCTTGCTGCAATCAACCCCTCTATAAATCCTATTAAACCATCTTCTGCAGAATGTAACTGAGCTTCTTGTGTTTCATGGCAATTTTCAGCCACCAGAAAATTTCTCATAAATTAAAATTTTAAGAGTTGGATGACCTTTACTGCACAGACTACCACTACATGCTTCAAAATATTGGTGAATTGTCATGTGTGTAGATAAAAGTTCCTTGCCAAACTATCCAATTGGGAAAAATACATAGTTAAAAGTAAAACTATACGAGTGAATTGTCTAGTTTTCTTGAACCAACACAATGATTAAAACATTACCAGATTCAGCGCGATTCTTCTCAATCTGGAGTAGCTGCTCAATAGCTGTATTGATGGTCATGAACTTTGGTGGCTCATAAACTTTCTTTCCTCTGGAAACAGCATCACCATTTACAATGTCAAAAGTTGTAACTTGGACTAGATTAAGATATTACTGAGTCCATGCAAAACCATCACAAGGGAATTGTTAAAAGGACTCAATAATTACTTCAAACCCCATTCTATGTTGCATATAACACAACTAGTATGCACTTCCATTTAGTACCCAGTAATGATATTTTAGTTTTGAATTATATCTTACCTACACAAAGATTCTATTGATGGCTCCTTTACACGTATATCTGCAGTAGTAGTATTTCAAGCCAATCAGTCGATATTCATAGGACACATTTGAAGTAACATCAGTTTTCTGAATATCGTTTGGAATTTTGTAAGGAAATATTTCTTGAAAAAGATTCCAAACTCATACCTAGCAAGCAGAGTGTGTGTAATCCAAGTAGCCTATTTGCCTTTATTTTATCATAGAAACTATCTGGTGTCCAGGTTTCTGTAAAGAAGGGTATAGAGACTGCCTCCCCAAAACGGTAAAGCTGCAAACCACAAATTCCCACTGCATTCATCACTGATGCATTGTGGATCACTTTAACTTCAATTCCAATCTTCCTGGCTCGCACCACTAAATCAGAATGCGTAGTGGCACTGCAATGACAGCATAAAGATTTTAATGATGAAAACATTAAATCTATGAACAAACTAGAGAAGCTGACATGTTAAATTTACAGCATGACAGAACCATACAGTAAAACAAACTCAAAGGTATGAGTGAAAGTGGATAGAAATAATTGATGGCATCGGTACAAAAGACCAGTGGAAATTAGTGGGCATGGAAGAAACATCTTGAATGACTAGTTGAAGATTACTGAAATATATAGATCAGGGGTAGGTCCGATTCTTTGGGATTTAAGAAGCTTAACAGCATTACTTGACCAGGTATTCAATAAATTTCCAGTTTATTACTCCTGTAGCATTTCATGAGGATGCTGCTCATCTAAACAGGTAAGAATCATAGCATTGAGACTCGGTCTTGGTAAAAAAACTCAGCATGACTCAGTGAATTAAAGAACCACAAGTGTTCATGTTGATTTCATTTACAAACTTGATTCTTACACATTAGAAGGTAAAATAATATCAATAATATATGCAATTAGCCACATATGTGATTGTTGAATTGATATACATAGTAACATATGATTACTACATAGTACCTATAGCCATCATAATGCAAATATATAATAGGACTGCAAATAAAACAAAGAGGCTTCAGTTATAAGAAAACAATTTTTCAACCACTCTCGCTAAGAATCCTGCAACCAAATCAGATCATTATATATAAATGTATATGAACTTACCACCCAGTAGCCACTTCGACAAAAAGCATTATCAACGGCAGAACTTCACAGTGCAAGAAGAAAATAAGAGGCAACTATATTTCTGCATGCATAGTGTTATTCATAAAAAATAAAAATATGAATTAAAAACATGCTTAAGAAACAACCATGGACAGTCCAATACTTTTAACAATCAAAATTATCATGGCTGAAAAAAGTTATTGGTTTATATCTGGTAGCTTTCGGGTCTGCCACCAATCAAATAGCTGTTCCTCAATATCTACTTTAGAAAAGGAACAAAACCACAACTTAACAAAAAATTGGAGATTACAATATATAAAAATTATAAAAGCATTGAAAATATAATCCCTGTTACATGCAGATCTATGGTAAATATATGGCACCCAAAGCACAAACATCAAAATGAGATGATAAATGCACCTGGTAAAAATATGCCCACAAAAATATGCAATCAATATTAAGTTTGTTTTATCATAAAGAAACAAGCATATTTCATAATATGCACCAAACAATTGTATGACATGAATATTAAGTGTACTTTATCACATGGAAAAGAGCATATATTATATTGAAATATAAATAAGTTAATTATCAAAAGATCTGGAAGTTAAACCATCCAAAACATGCAAAATCGTCAACATGATGCCCCCAGATAAATTTTTAGAATTTTTACAGCTCTTTGATGAAATGCTAAGTTGCCGATTCGGGTGCGGATGCGTGAATTTTTTTTTTTTTTGGATGCGGATGCATTTGGATGCGTATATATATATATATATATATATATATATATATATATATATATATATATATATATATATATATATGAAGTGCAAGAAATCTGAAATATACAAAAATATTAAATAAATCATTTGATAGTATGAATCAGATTATCGGAATAATGATACTTTACCGTTGATCAAGACATCAAGTGACAAGATTCAAGATATTTCATATTCGATAGCTCAACTTCAACTTAAAACTTCATAGACAAACATATTCAAATAGAAAGAAGTTCAATAACTAATTTAAATTACAAACTCAAAACTTAGTTCATCATTCAATGTTTCATTGTTTATCAATCAAGGATTACTAATCAGATTGAGAATCATAAGGATTCTCAAGAAAATCCACATTCTCATTATCTCCAAGTCCAATTGCTGCAAGGTCAAGATCATTTGAACCAAGAACGGTTCCACTTGCGCTAGATGCACCATGTGTGATGGTATCATCACCATCATCTGTGACTGCAGTAAGATCATGAAGCGTTGCATCCAAATTTGCACACTCAGGGACTACATCCCAAAGCTTGGTTGACCCTTGTATTCATTCTATTTGCGTGACAAAAGACGCAAGTTGGTATGAATGTAAACCAAGTCCTCAGCTTTCTTTGAGCCCAACCGGTTGCGCTTCATTGAATGGATGTAGAAGTATGTACTCCAATTCCTTTCAGCAGCAGAAGAACTTGCAAGCTGGATAGTGTTCACACAATTAAACATACAAATGAAAAACAATTTAAAGAATGTTAAACAATAAATTGTAGAATACATGTGGTAAACAAAAATGAAAAAACAACAAAAAAACTTACTTGTGACAGGATCTTGATTGCAAGAGGTTGTAGATACTTGAATGGTTGACCATACATGTACCACCAAGTGATAGCTCCCGTTTTATATTGGTCCTTGATTGCAAATGGAGACATTTTTGAACCCGAAGCAAATAAGCCAAATTCTTCCCTCACTGAGTCATGCATTTGATCATCTGGGAAGAGCCTTGTAAAAGCTTTGTACCACCCATTAGCAACTTCTTCATCCACATATGGTGCAACTCTTCTTGGCATACCAAGTACTTGATGACTATAGTACCTTGGAGATAATGCATATGCGAGGAGGTGCAATGGGGTAGTCATCTTCTCCCAATGATGATGAATGATTGCCTCCACCTTATTGCATAAGGCTTCACATTCTGTGGGGTCATTCTCATGATTTTGTATGGCAACTTTTACCTTCTCAATCATGGTGTCCATGCCATCATACACATCCCCCAAGCAAGGTGTATCTGTATCGGCAAAGCGGAGCATGGTCATGATAGGGTCCGTGAAATCCAACACAAATTGCACCCGAGCCCACCAATTGTCATCCAAGACCAAAGTCTTGACCTTTTGGGCTCTTTTTGAATTTGAAGCCTTCCATATACCCCCCTTCCAACACAAATTGCACCTTCACAAGTCGTCTCATAACAATAGTATGAGACGCAAAATAGGTCTCAGCAACCTAAGCATAAAGCAAGTTAACAATATGTCAATAAATATTAAGCAAAGTTATATACAATTTGATAATTGAACATGAACATAAATAAATGAAATTTACTAATTTAGTAATTACAATTTGAGTTTACCTTCAGCAGCTTCAATTTGGAGAATGTTCTAAATATGGATTGTGACATGTGGTGGTCGTCACAAACATTTGTATCTCCTCCCCTTCTTGGTAAATTTGCTTCACCCAATCAATTTGAGTGCCAATTTGTTGCATGATCAGGTTTAGGGAGTGTACTGTGCATGGTGTCCAAAAAAATGGTCATATCGACCCTCAATCAAAGCACCTACACCCCTACAATTTTTGGCATTGTCTGTAACCACCTGTACCACATTCTCACTCCCCACCATCTCTATGGCCTCAATGAGAATTCTACTAATGAACAATGAATCCTTCACCTGCCCTTCACAATTAACAGCCCTCAAAAACATTGACCCTTTGGGGGACATTGCAATCACATTGATTAATGGTCGATTTCTTGTATCTTTCCATCCATCAGACACAATAGTTATACCTGAGGTTTTCCAAGAATGTTTAATTGGTTGAAGAGCCCTCTCTATAGCAATCCTCTCTTTTTGCAACAAAGTGGTACGCACCTTTTCATACTCGGGACTTACGTAATCAGCTGGGGCTTTATTGATGGCTTCTACCATTTCCTTCCAATATGTTGATCTTACCAAGTTGAAAGGAAGACCATTAGCATAGAGACAACGTGCAATGGCTTCATCAGCAAGCTCTCTTGCCTCCATTTTAAATGCACTATCCAATGGGCCTGTTTTGCAGGCTGTAATTTCTACTTCTTCGTCTTTCTCTCCCGGTACAAGTACTTCCAAGAATGGATGTTTGGAGGAGACAACTGGTTCATTGGGTATTTGCATTTTGTTCTTTTCGAATGGAGGTTGATAGAAACTTTTTTTTGATCTTTTAACCAAACAGTCAGCCTCTTCTTGTTCTTTTACAAATGAAGCTATCTGTGCACTAGACAGCCCTTCCCATTTGCGCCTTTGCACATTGCAATACCTTTTCCAGAAGGACCCATAAAATGAAGTTTTACACAGGAATATGAGCTATTGAATGGTTTTCCTTTGTTACTTTGACAAAAATTGCACTTCAAAAGATACGAGCCACCTCCTGAAACCTGTGATACTCTAGTGGTATGTCTCCATAAGGGAGATCCTACATCAATATTAAAATTATCGTTACTTTGCCCTCCCACTGAACTTTGACTAACGGCGGTGGCCATTCTTGCACAATACAATCGATTTCCTTGCTATATTAAGAAAATAAATAAATACAATTTAGAAAAAAACTATGAACATCACTTACAAGTGCAAAACAATGATACAAAAATAGTCTAAAACAAATAGCTAAACTTGTTTCATTATTTCTCAAAAAAATGAAAAAATGAAAAAAAACTTGAAATATTTCTTCCCAAACTTGAAAAAATCCATCAAAACCTCAAAAAAATCCATTAAAAAACTCAACAATGGGATCAAATGCTTACCTTTGATGCTGAAAACTCCTCTGTGGAAGCTATCTCTCAGCCCACGAACGCTCCTCTTCGAAAACAATCACCTTAGCTTCACAATCGAAAATGGAGAGAAAATGAAAAAAGAGGCAAGCTGCATAAGAAATGAGAAGATTAAATGTTGAATGGCCTCTGCTAGGGCCATTTTAGGGTTTCCAAGTCAAATAATGAATAAAATATTCATTACAAGCATATTTTAATGTTGCTTTTTGCGGAAAAAAACGGTTCTGGGCCCGCGTTTTGATGTTGACGCGCCCGGATGCGCTCGGATGCCCTGCGGATGCCATCCGGAAGCGCATCCTAGGTGCCCAGATGCGTTTCCAGATGGCATCACAATGCATCCGAGCGCCCAGGATGCGCTTCCGGATGGCATTCGTAGGGCATCCAGATCCGCATCCGCATCCGAACGCACCCGCCTCCGCATCCGGCAAATACTGATGCGCATCGGTATCTTAGATGAAATGCAATAATCCCTACACTTTCTGATCACCTAGGTCCAAGTGAGGACAAGGTGAAAGCATATGATGATTGAGATTTTACAAAACCTCGCACTTTCTGATCACCCAAATCCTTATGTGGGCAAGGTGAGAGCATATAGTATTTGGGTCTGATGCAGTTCATTAAATGACAAATACTGTTTAGGAATGGAACAGATCTAGATACCAAGAATATCAGAGGCAGTGATTTATATAATACCATAAATGATGCTGTTCCTAATAGGTATACAGATGTCTAGGTTTTATGCTTCAGCTGTGGGATGATTATATCTAAGGCAAGAGTGGTAGATTTCTTATCAATTGTAATAGGCTGCCCTGTTCTGAGTTTTGTTTTGAGCTCTTCAGCTCATAGAAATTTTGTCAAACGGTTTGCTTCCAATAACTTAGGAATTTGTTTGTTTACACGAGTGCAGATGTAGTAACTTGTATTGACAAGGAAATAAACTTACAAACTGATTTCAAAAACAAATACCAAATATTTGCATTTGACAATGATAACTAATTATTTCAGCCTTTTCCAGATATTCCAGTATACATCAGATTTATTATTTCTTCCAGAATAATACTTCAATACAAAACTTACGAAGACATGATATTTGCAAACCTGATATATCTGGAAATACACAAATTACAGCATAATGACAGCTACAGCACACTTGAATGTTTTCAGGAAATTACACAGAATAATCAGATGTTGGACAGCAGGTCTGGGTTGCCTGTAGGGCTCCACGTCCACTCCTAGGTTGCTGTCCAGACTGAAAATGGTTCCTCTGGGTGACTCATGCCTCAATGCAGCAGTTGTCTACTTGATTCCCAGCAGGTACGATCTCTGTGTTGTTCCCCAGACTTGTATGGCTCTCCTCCAGCTAGTACAGCCCATACAAATACCCCACAGCATATGTATGACTTGTACGGCTCTCTATCAGACTTATGTGTTCAGTAAATTCAGTTTACAGTGCTTACGGGAGACAGCCCTCGTGTATCTCAAGAGAAAATACAAATACAATTCGAACTCAGCAGCTGAGCCTCCAAATCGAACCCTTTTCCCTAGCAATGGATAATGTAATGAACTCAATGCAAACTCAGATTTTTACCTTGAAGTTCTAACGAATAACCTTCCTGGCTGTATAGTTGCAACAGTGAGGAAGATGTATTCCTGAGGGTAGACGTCCTCAAGAACCCAGCACATAAGCTTCACAATCACCAAGCATTCCATCTCCAAGCATACCAAAATGAGAGCCTTCACCTCTTTTTAAACACTTTTCTCAACCCCCTTTCATTTCATCTTCTCAATTTGGGATAAATAACTTCTTTTAAAATACCATTTCCCACTCGAAGAATAAAAAGTACTTTTAAATGATAAAGAGACTTTAATATATTTGTCACTTTATTAAATAAACTATTTAAATCTTTAGGCATTAAAATAAAATAGCAATCGAACTCGGAACCCCATGTATAATAGCTCGTTGGAAAGAGCTCGACGAAATGCTCCAAGTCCCATCACTGAAAATGTGAAAGCACCGAGCCCCTACTGACTTACTAAAAATAGTAAGGTCCATCATAACTCCATCAAATGAACTCCTTTTGGCCCGAAACTGAATTTGACTAGGCTAAATAATCTCATCATCCCTCTAAAGTCTTGGTTAGCCCTCAGGACCATGACGAAATGAGATAACGACAAGTCATGCCATAACTGGCTAGAAAGGGGGCATTACAGTCCACCCCCCTTGAAATTGCTTGGCCTCAAGCAGTCTCAGCTCTAGATGTTGTAATATGTCCTCACTCTCCCGCGTAGCATCCTCAATCGGCAAGTTCTTCCACCGCACTAGATACTCTCTAATAGTCCTCTAAAGTGTACGCTCTCTAGTATCCAAGAAACCTCAAGAACTAAAACCATCTTTCCCTCATCATCAAGAGAAGGTAACTCTGCTAAAGGCACCACGTTGTGTCTCGGTGCCTTTTTGAGGCGTGACACAAGGAATACATTATGTACTTTACTGTCCGTTGGCAACTCCAACTCATAGGCCACTTCCCCTACTCTCTTGACCACTCTGAAAGGCCCATAGTATCGTGGCTTCAACTTTTCTGCACTCCTCTTAAGAGAGGGCTGCCTATATGGCTCCAACATGAGATAAACCATATCACCCATCTCAAATGACTGTTCTACTTTGTGTTGATCTACATACTGGTTTTGTTGGTTCTGAGCCTTCTGCATATTTTCTATCAAAGACCTCATGATATCCTGATTCTCCTGTAGAAGATCCCTGGCCCTAGTACCCTGCTATCGCTAAACAATAGATTCAAAAAATGGGAGCATCATACCCATAGAGGGCCATAAATGGTGTCATCTGAATAAACATGTGATACGTCGTATTGTAGCGGTATTCACCGAGGTGCAATCATTTCACCCATGCCTTCTATTGCCCTGCTATATAATTACGAAGATATCCCTCAACCCATTTATTAACTATTTCAGTCTGACCGCCAGTTTGAGGGTTGTAGCTAGTGCTCAAGGTAAGCTCTCTCCAACACAACCTGAAGAGATCCTGGTAGAAAAGACTCATGAACCTACTATCCCAATTATTGACAATGGTCCATGGCAATCCATGCAACCTAAATATCTCCCTAAACAATAACTCTGCTACTTGTACTACAGTATATGTGGACGCAATGGCAAAGAAGTACGCAATGGCAAAGAAGTGCGCAAACTTAGTTAATCGGTCCACCACCACATAAATGCAATCCCTGCCTTGGACATTAGGTAGGCCCGTGATAAAGTCCATCAACACACTGTAACACTTCTTCTCCAAAATGGGTAGGGGCTGCAACAAACCACCTGGGAATGAGTGTTCATGTTTATTTTGCTGGCACACCAAGCACTCTCTCACATACTCTAACACATCTGTTTTGAGCCCCTTCCACATAAAACGCTCTCACCTATTTGTAAGTTTTGAAGTATCCCCGATGTCCTGCCATAGGTGAGTCATGAAAAGCTCTTAAAATCTTCTTAAAAATAGATTTTGGTACCAAAAAAATCTCGTCCTTGTAGATGATCAAGTCATTTACCACCGAATACCTCTCATCTGCATAGTGACATCAATAATACTTGTAGCCCACTTGTCCTTTGCATACTTTGTAGAGATCAACTCTCCAATCATATGATATCACTCCCACAGCGCACAAGTTAGATCTCCGAGATAAGGCGTAAGTAACAATATTTTTCTTCCTTTTGACGAAGACTATGTCAAAGTCATAAGCCTATAATTTGCTGACCCATTTCTATTGCCTATCATTTAAATCTTTTTGCCCAAGGAAATGTTTCAGCCTATTGTGATAAGTTTTAACTATGAATTTGTTCCCACCAAATATTGTCTGAATTTAGCCAAGGCATGCATAATGACTAACATTTCCTTGTCGTATTTGTAACTCCTCTCGGCACCTCTCAACTTCCTACTCTCAAATGCAATAGGGTGCTTATCTGGCATTAAGACCGCCCCAACACCTTCTCCTGAGGCATCACAGTGTAGCTCGAATGGTCTGTTGAAGTCTGGAATGGCTAAAACCGAGCAAGTGCTCATCAATTCCTTGAACCTATCAAAACACTACTGAGCTCTGTTTGTCCACTCAAATGCATCCTTTCGAGTCAAATCTGTGAGAGGGGTTGCTGACTTTGAATGCCTTTTCACGAAACGGCAGTAGAACCCATAGAGACCCATAAAACCCTTGAGCCGTGAAGGACTCCTGGGCAATGGCCAATCCATGGTTGCTTGGATTTTATTAGGATCTACACAAACACCCTCAGCACAAATAATGTGCCCTAAGTATAACAATGCAATCATCCCAAATTCACATTTTGACATCTTAGCATACAGGGACTCCCACTCTAGGATGCTCAACACAGTATCAAGATGTTTCAGATGCTCCTCCCAAGTTCTATTGTAGATAAATATATCATCAAAAAAATATCAGAACAAACCTCCTCAACTACTCTCTGAATACCTTGTTCATGCAAGACTGATAGTTGGTTGGCCCATTAGTCAAGCCAAGTGGCATGACTAGAAACTTGAAATGTTCATAGTGACACCTGAATGTTGTCTTCTCTACATCATCCTCCTAGTCTCGAATCTGATCATAACCGGATCTCAAGTCTATCTTAGAGAAGTAGCAGGCTCCATGTAGTTCATCTATGAGCTCATCTATGCACGGAGTCAGATATCGGTTCTTGATGGTCTTCTTATTCAATTCCCTGTAAACTATGCACATCTGAAAGGTCCCATCCTTCTTCTTGACCAGAACCACTGTTGAAGCGAATGGACTCTTACTAGGTCTAATGTGCCCCATCTTGAGGAGTTCCTTGATAGCCTTTTCAATCTCATCTTTATACCTCTTTGGATGCCTGTAGGAAGTAATGATCACCAATTTAGCTCCCTCCTCAAGCTCTATAACATGTTCAATTCCTCTATCCGGTGGTCTGCCTGGTGGTATATCTCCAAACACTATGGTGTGTTTGGTCAATTCCTGAATCTATGGAGGGTATTCATACTTTTGTTGCTCTATGGCCTCTGGTATCACCAAGATCTTTGTTGCCCACTACACCTGATCATGTCGTACTAACCTCTCCATCCACTTGAGTGATACCACTTTAAGTCCATTGTCTAATAAAGCTCTAAGTACCACTTTCTTGCCCAGGTGCTCAAAACGTAATTCCACTTTATCTAAGTTAAAAGTGAATTCATGGAGAGACTTCATCCAAGCCATGCCAAGAATGACATCATAATCTTCCATGTTGACTACATAAAATTTTCCCACCATGTCACAGTCTCATCAGTAATCATACGAGTTCTCTGTAACTTGTGACCGCTAGCCACTATAACTCCAAAGCCCCCATGCCCCTCAGTCTAAAGCCTTGTCCTCTTGACCAGTCTCTTTGAGATAAAATTGTGGGTAGAACTTATGTCCACCAACGTAATAACTTGCTGCCCCTGTATTACCCTTCTCACCCTGAAGGTTATTGCATGCTCATCACCTGAGAGACGTGCAATATTTTCCTACCACCTGACTCTTCTCCTACGGTATTCTCCTCATTGCTGCCCTCAGAATCAGATTGTTGTTTTGCATCCTCAGATGCTGACTCTTCAGCTGAAAAATACTCGATCTGCACTACCTTTGCTTTTACTAGACATTTGTGTGAAAGATCCCAAGCTCCCTACAATGAAAAAATAGTTTCCTTCTCTTCAATTCATTTAGATGATCATTGTCCAATCTTTTCATTTCATTCTTAAGTTGAGAGTCCTCTGAAAAATTTTCTTATCCTTGTCCTTTTTAGATGAAAATCCCCTCAAATGAAACTAGTCTTTTGATGATGACAGTTCCATGTCTCTAGCCTTCTTGTAGGCTTCCTGTAGTGTGGCAGGATTGAGGCCCTTAATCCATCCCTTCAAAGGTTTTGCAAGCCCATCCATAAACAACACTAACAACCTCCTCTGTGAAATACATGTAACCAACACTGATAATCTCTAAAAATCTGATGTATAAGTATCAACTGAGCCCCACTATTTAAGCTGAGCTAACTCTTTAAAGTGCAATTCTGGATCCTTCTTGTAAAAATGCTCAACCAAACTCTCTGTGAACTTAACATAGGAAGTAATCTGGTCATGGCCCATGGTAACCATGTCGTGATGCCACCACTCATGTGCTAAGCCATCCAAATGCGGCAATGCAAATTTAATGGCTTCCTCCTTCGGCATTGGCTTCAACTAGAAATACGTATGAACCTTCTGCACCCAAGCTCTAGCAGTGGTCTTCCCTGAACCATCGAAGTAAGGTAATATGAGCTTGCTCACTTTCTTCTGTAGATCACTATGCTGCCCTCTACCATGTGTGTGAGGAAGATGCTTCAAGCTAACATCCATATATTCTTTGAATGAAATAGCAGCTCGAAATTCCTCTCCATCTTCCCAATCTAACGGTGCCTGCTACATGGAACGGTGCCTGCAACTACATAATATGTGGCTCATTTCCCTGTTGAATTGGAACTCTAGGTGGAAAGGTAGGTACAAGTGGTCTCAAACACACTGTTCTCGCTGGTCTAGGTCCCTGGCAAAAACTATCATCCACTTGTCCTCTATTACCATCGTTCTATCCCTTGTGCCCACCATTATTACCTCCGTTATTTTCACCATTGTTTCCTCCGTTATTACCTCCAATACTTAAATTCATTCCCATATGCCTTGCCATCATCTACATCATAGGCTCCATCCGCTAGCTCTGTAATATGAGCTTGCTCACTTTCTTCTGTAGATCACTATGCTGCCCTCTACCATGTGTGCGAGGAAGATGCTTCAAGATAACATCCATATATTCTCTGAGTGAGATAGCTGCTCGAAATTCCTCTCCATCTTCCCAATCTCTTTGGAACGGTGCCTGCAACTACATAATATGTGGCTCATTTCCCTGTTGAACTGGAACTCTAGGTGGAAAGGTAGGTATGAGTGGTCTCAAACACACTATTCTCGTTGGTCTAGGTCCCTGGCAAAAATTATCATCCACTTGTCCTCTATTAACATTGTTCTGTCCATTGTGCCCACCATTATTACCTCCGTTATTTTCACCATTGTTTCCTCCGTTATTACCTCCAATATTTAAATTCATTCCCATATGCCTTGCCATCATCTACATCATAGGCTCCATCCGCTAGCTATGTTCCTAAGCCCTCTATTTGGCCAAACGTTGTCCCTATGCAAAAGTATCTAATAACTGTAAAAGTCTCTCCTCACCAGTGTCCCTAGCATTCCTGTCTCCCATGTTGCCAGTGACTTGTTCACTTGTAGCTCAGTTTTCCTCTGGATTTGTTTGTAACAATGCTTTGTTTCTTCTAGTTTTATAGGTATGAATCATTGGTGGAAGCTCGTTTCCTGACATATCACAATCTGCTCATTCTGAACCCTACAGGATGGCAGGAAGTTCAGCTCGGATACCACTATAATAGGCTGCCTGTTCTAAGATTTGTTTTGACCTCTTCAGCTCATAGAAATTTTGTCAAACGGTTTGCTTCCAATAACTTAGGAATTTGTTTGTTTACACATGTGCAGATGTAGTAGCTTGCATTGACAAGGAAATAAACTCGCAAACTGATTTCATGAACAAATACCAAATATTTGCATTTAATAATGTTAACTGATTATTTCAGCCTTTTCCAGATTTCCCAATGTTAACTAATAAATGTTAACTAATTATTAGCAATGGGCGGCTATGAGCATCGTTTTTTCAAACTATGCAGGCATTCATCCTTTGGCAATATCTCCTTTCTATTGTAGACTTTGTGGAAAATTTTCGGGCTCTAGGAGGAATTTTCTTTGAAAACAACGATGAGGGGAGGAATCATTTTGCACAATTTCTCGGGTACGGTAGATTCACACCTAGAGCATACACGGGACCCTATGTCTAACATTTTGAGTTTGCTGGTGTGAAATTCTGCTAAGAAAATCTTTGGCATACCAATGATCTCAAGTGCATCTTATAATGGGAATTATCTTTTGATTTGAATCCCATGTCTCTTTGTTTTAGCATGGATGGGTGCCTATGGAATCCCATAGAGGATTTCAATTTTCTGAAGTACACCCCCTGATGGTTTGAACATCCTTCCACTATTTGTTCAAAGGTTCCACCACTTAACAGAGATCCAGGTGTTTATCACACTATTCAATACATGAACCAAAGTTTACTTTTAATGTTTTCTCCACATCCTAAGCATATATGGGAAGAGTTAAGGGAAGTCTCTGCAGAGAGTAGCTGTCCGGAAATCAAAACCTTTTAACTTTCTTCAAACAAACTTCGCCACTTTATTTGGATTGCATGATATTAATCTCTTAAAATTTGAGAAGTTTCCTGAGGCATTTTGATATGGACTGCCCTGCTACTAGCATGTCATTCGTTCATCCATTCTTCCCTTTTATGACCAGAACTTGCAACCTAGGGGAACTAGATTGGATACTAGAAAATTTTGAAGCTCACGTCTCATAAGCTCTTGGATTCATCTGCAAACAATACCGTCAAACTATAAGGGTGCCTTTATATTATTCCACTAGTTCTACATTTGAATGTATTTTCTAACTGTCAATGGCCTGCTCTTTCACAATGTTGTGTTTGTGCTTGCTGATTGATGAAAGATGCTTTAGAGAAGAAAAAGTCAGCCTTGTCTGAAAGTCCACTTTTTGAAACTCATTGGGCCGAGGAACATCTGTCATAATCCTTTCGATCCTTGGCATGTTCTCAATATTGCTTATATGTGGCTTCTATATTAGATCCCAATGGCTGATGACAACCATCAGAGTTATTGATTATTATTATTGTTGTCATCCAGAACCCCCTTCACTATGCTCATAAATAACTCAAATTGTTAAAATAGGGGCTTTACCAAAGACTTAAAATCGAATCGGTTCATTTCAAAAGGATTCAACCTCAAAACTCTAAATCGGGCAACATCTCAAAATTGAAATCTTAGAGGGCACAAAACTAATCTCGATTGACGACTTGATCAAAACTCATCATTTCTCAAGTGGACCTGCCAAGAACCTAGGAGACTGCCACTAGAGATATTGAGAAAGCCAAAACAAGAGTGCCAAGCCAGCGAAAAGATAGAGGTCCCATCATTGATGGACGATGTGTAATTAGGTCACAACAGTACCCATATACACATAAGGTGTAAAGCATATGAATACACATAAGGCATGAAGCATATACGTAAATACACCTAGCACATAAGCACGAATTCACTTAATCAAGAAGCATACACGTCAACACATGTAGTGCATGAAGTATACAAATGAATTTGCTTATGTCATGAAACGTACACATGAATACATGTAGACCACAAAGCATGAATTCACTTAAGCCATGAAGCATACATGTGAATACACGTGGCGCACAAAGCATGAAGTATGCACATGAATTCACTTAAGTATTATACACAAGAATACACTTAAGGCGTGAGTCACACGCATAAGTACATATGAATTCATGCAAGGCATGAATCATACACTAGAATACACTTAAGGCGTGAGTCACACACATGAGTACATATGAATACACGTAAGGCATGAATCATACATAAGACATGAAGCCATCAAAATGCATGTAAGGCATGAAGTATACATCTCAGCAATAAATAAATGTCAGACACATAAAGCATGAAGCAATACACTCAAATACATGCTAGACATGTAAGACATGAAGCAGTACATAAATAGTCGTCAGACATGTAAGGCATGAAGCAGTACATAAATAGTCGTCAGACATGTAAGGCATGAAGAAATACATAAGTACATGTCAAAAATGAAGCAACAAATACACATCAGACATGTAAGGCATAAAGTAATACATAGAAGCATACATGAGGAATGTTCTTTTGGAGTAAATATGCATTAAGTCCATCAGTTGTAAAGCAAACACAAGGTTTACATGTGAAGAGTATGCATGTTTATATTAGATAGTAGTTCAAGGCACATACATATAGAAACACAATGTTGGCCTGCTCGATAATATTTTTGACCTACTTAAGAAAAGAGCTGAATAGTTAACCCTAATTAGATGACTATTAAGGTAGGTTTGTCACGTGAGCTAGCAAGATTATGCTCTAATACCATTTGTGATGTCCCCTTAATAATTTTCCCTAGAATTTACCCTAAAATCTCAATTGCAACAAATTAGGGTTAGGGTTACATCTTACCAATTAAACATTTCTTCGAATAATGTGCCCTAGGGCTTGAACCTTGGAATCATAAACAATATATACATATATACACAAATACATATATACTCAATTAGAGTTAGACAAGCTACATTATATTCAATGTACAAACACATTGGAGGAAGAGAAATGATAGGTCCGTCCGAAACCATTTCTACACCAAGGCTAAGAGTGGATGTCTACCACAACCCTCTTGCTTTGCAGCTTGTACTTGTTGATGTGAGCTTTGTGACCACTCCAACATCTAGGATAAAACAATTAGTATCTTAGGATAGAACACCAAATATTCAATCCTCTCTAGAACAAAGACACCAAGTAAGCTAAAAATTGCAAAAAGATCATAGAGGCAACTCCAAGGTTCCTATTCTTGTTGGACACAACTCAATTTTATGATGTGGTTGCTAGTAACCACACAGGGACTTACGCTATTCATTAAATGGACATCAATTTTGCAAATGCGAATGATTTGGCAATGATGGATCTTCAACTACTTCTGATAACAATTTGAAAATAAAGTGCAAATAGGTGAGGGTTTAGAAATCTAAGATAACTCTAACAAATGCAGGACAATATTCATGCTGAGGTGAAACTAAACCAATCCTTGTTTCACCAAATCAACTACACAAAGGAGGGTGCTATCTTCTAAGGATGCATGGATGATTTTCATATTATTAACATCCATTCAAATACCCAATGATGATGCAATCCAAATGAACATTTCCAATTGAAGTTAAAACTTGGACTCAACAATAACTCGGTCGGCCCAAAAATTTAGAAAAACTCAAAATCGCAAAAATCTTGGCGCAAAAATCGGCACTTTTATCGAACATTTGAGAATATATAATTTTTTTAAATATTCTTAAAACACACACATATACACCAAATTTGTAGAACATATATTGATTTGAGATTTCCATCATATATATTAAAATAATATCTTTCTATTTATTTAATAGTTATCTATAATGTAAATATCCTATAGATATAGTTTCTATTTTTATGACTGTTTCTTATTTAGAAACATCGTCTCTTGTAATTTAAGAACTAATTTGTTCTTCATTCAATACATTAAATTTTAACTAATTACTCATCGTAATAAGGTATCAAAGAAAAGTTAGCTTTTCGAAGAAAAAAAAAATTCTTCGGAAATTATCATTTCTAAATTTTTCAAAAAAAATTATGAGAACTTGCTTAGTTTTCAAATCCCGACTAGGGTTTGCACATTTTATGGGTCATTTTCGCTACAAAATCCCGAGCAACATTACTGAACGTTTTTTGGTGCTATTTTTTTTCAAAGGGTCATTTTTCTTTTGCTGCAACTGCAAAAATGTGAACCATTTTCGCTTGCTAGTCAAAAACAAAATTTGTGACTTTATCAAACCTGTTTTTGGGTCGTTTTTGTTGCAAACAAAAATCATTTTTCAGATCCTCAGCCCATTTTTCTGCAACTGGTCTCTTTATCTAGTGCATTTAGGGCCGACGATGGCCATTGCTGCATTGTGCGGCCTCTTCTTGGTGTTTTTTGACCGTATTTATGGTTGTTTTTTGCTGCTGGCAGCAGTTTTTTTGCATCAAGTTCTACTTTGTCCATGGCCGCCTAGGGTTTCTACACTTTCAATTACGGTTTTGACCCTTCAGTTCAAGTCAGAATTTTTTTGATTGCAGATTCCTTGTGGGTTTTTCGAGATCTCAACTGGATCGTTGTCAAATTTTCTAGGTGCCTCATTTTGCATGCCTCCATTTTTGTGCCAGCGGATTTGAATTTCGACTTCAAATTCTTTTTGGGCTTTTCACAAGGATTTCTAGGTTGTCATCAGATTTTTGGGGGTTTACTAGAAAATTTTCTCAAAATTTGTGCCAATCGTACTTCATTATTTTTTGAAATTTGCACTTGCATCTACCTCTGTACTCTGCATTGGGATTTGTGTTTCTGATTTCGTGCTATCACATCTTCTCTGATTTTTGTTTTTCGTGCATTGGGAATGTGCAAGATGGCATCATTGACCAACTTAATGTTGGAAGGCAGTCGACGATTCAACGGCAAAAATTATACTTGTTTCACTTCCGAGCAACAAGAAGTAGGGTCTCAGCCTATAGCTAATGTTGCTAAGCACACAGAGCAAAAAGAGTCTGCCTTTTACGCCTTCATGACTAAAAGACCTACAGACCATGTGAAGTCTTTTGCATGGTACATTGATTCTAGTGCTTCTAGGCATTTCACTCACATGCGAGATTGGTTTACAGAGTTTTCTCCCTTTACTAAATCAATTATATTTGGAAGAGGTGAAGAGTATACAATTGTTGGCAAGGGCAACGTTCAGATACAGTCTGGTGGGAGGAATCTCATATTCCTCAATGTATACTATGTTTCTGGCATCAAATTAAACCTTCTCTCAGTGAGTCAGATCATGCGACATTCTCCATAGCTGGATGTTGTCTTCAGTGCACATAAGTGCTCCATTGTTGATCGTATGACTCGCACTACTATTGTTGTTGGCATAGAGGATCATGGTCTATATAGTCTAGTGGATACAGGTGATTCTCTTGAGCATGCATTTGCAATAAAATCAGCTTCTATCAGCAATCTCTGGCATCAGCGATATGGTCACCTGAACATTCATTATCTTGCTCAGCTTGTTCGAGATGATTTAGTACTTGGTCTACCTAAAATTCAAACTCAAAATTAGCGAGTTTGTGGCACTTGTCAGGCTAGAAAGCAGCACAGGGCACCGTTCAAGGATGGTGACTCATGGAGAGCCTCAAAGGTACTATAGTTGGTTCATGTTGATGTATGTGGTCCAATGAATACTACTTTTGTTACTAAGTGCAAGTATTTCTTACTTTTTGTTGATGATTTCAATAGGAAAATGTGGGTGTACTTTCTTAGACAAAAATTAGATGTCTTTCTTGTATTTCAGAAATTTAAGGCCTTAGTAGAAAGAGTCTGGGTGTTCTATTATATCTCTTAGGTCTAGTAATGGGGCGGAATTTTGTTCTACTGCTTTCTCCACTTTCTGTGATACACATGTCATAAAACGTCAGTTAACCACACCATACACCCCTCAACAAAATGGCGTTGTCGAAAGTCGCAACCGCACCATTATAGAAATGGCCAAGTCTATGATGGAACACATAAATGTTCCTAAGAAATATTGGGTAGAAGCAATGTTTACTACGGTCTATCTCCTTAATAGGTCTCCCACACATGTTAAGGAGAAGACTCCTGAGGAAGCCTGGACTGGTCACAAACCTAGGATCAGCCATCTGAAAGTTTTCGGCTCTTTAGCATATGTAAGGATTCAAAATGCTCAGCGCTCCAAGTTGGGTTCCAAGAGTCGGAAGCTCATGTTGGTTACAATGACAACCATAAGGCTTACCGGTTGGTTGATGTAGACATTGATCGTCTTATCTTCAATCGCGATGTCTTTGATGAAGAATGAGGACCATTTCAACTCTCCTCATCTGAGGGGAATTCAAAGGATCAGCCTTTCAAGGCTTCTGATTTGGGTGTCCATCTTCCATTGGGATCACCTGATGGGAGGAATGATGCAGATTCTATATTCGATGATGCACTACCTAAATTACCTCTGGATGGTGTTGATCTTCTACCTGTTGCAGATCCTCTTCCTCTAGATCTAGTTATTCCTCCTCTTGAGGTTGGCACATCTACTCTCCAGCCTAAATGGTGGTCTAAAACCATCAATTATCTTCGTCCTGATGAGCTCATTGAAGGTAGATCTTCTAGAAATAAGGGAAAGAGGCAAACTACAGTTAACTTTGCTCTCATGGCTAACCTTCATAGTATTTATGAGCCTCCGACATTTAAAGAGGCAACAGGGATTCCAGTGTGGGAACAGGCAATGGATGCAAAAATACCAGAGTCTTCTGAAGAATCACACCTGGGTTCTCTCTAATCTTCCTCCAGTGAAGAAGCCCGTTAGCTGCAAATGGGTGTATAAGGTCAAGTATCATGAAGATGGTACCTTAGATAAACACAAGGCCACATTAGTTGCTCGAGGGTTCACACAACAGGAGGGCATTGACTATGAGGAGACTTTTGCTCCTACTGCCAAGATGAGTAAAATTCATCTTCTTCTCACCATTGCAGCTCAATGTGGATGGAAAGTCCATCAAATGAATGTTAAGAGTGCCTTCCTCAACGGTGAGTTACAGAAAGAAGTCTACATGACGCAGCTTCTTGGTTTCAAGGTTGCCGGCAAAAAACACCAAGTATGTAGACTCAAGAAAGCACTCTATGGACTCAAACAGGCTCCTCGAGCGTGGTACATCAAAATTGATCAGTACATGGTTGCTCGTGGTTTTCAGCGTTGCCCTTCTAATAGTAATCTGTATATCGAACGCTTTGGTGATGATATTCTCTTTCTTGTTGTCTATGTGGATGACTTGATCATTATTGGCAGTTCAGCACATTTGATTGCAAAAATCAAACAAGACCTATGCAAGGATTTTGATATGACATATTTGGGGCTTCTCCATTATTGTTTAGGTGTTGAGGTTTGGCAGACTGACAATAGCATCTTTCTTTCTCAGTCTAAGTATGCTAGGAATTTGCTTGATAGGTTTCGAATGCAGGATTGTAAACCTACTTCCACACCTATGGAGAAAGGGCTGAAATTATCAGCCAAGTCTGATTCTCCTCCTATTGATGAAACCACTTACAGGAAACTAGTGGGCAATCTCACCTATCTCGTTGCCACTAGACCTGATCTCAGTTTTGTAGTGAGCTACATTTCACGCTTCATGACAAACCCAAGGCTGATCATTGGGTAGCACCGAAGCGTGTGCTGCGGTATGTGAAAGGCACCTCTGATTATGAACTTCTTTACACTAGGAGTCATGATTCTAGACTCGGTGGGTTCACACCTTCAGATTAGGCAGATTTTGTTGATGATAAGACATCAACCTCTGGATATGTGTACAGTTTGGGATTTGGTGCAGTCACTTGGAGTAGTAAAAAGCAACATGCAGTCTCACTCTCATCTACAGAAACAAAGTATCACGTAGGTGTTAAGGCAGCTTGTGACGCAATTTGGCTTCGTCGGATGCTTGCAAATATGCATTTGTCTCAAGATGGTTTGACTCCCTTACTCTCTCATAAAAAGGGAGTTCTCAAACTTGCCAAGAATCCAGTCTTCCACGAAAGAACTAAACATGTAAATGTTCATTGTCATTACATTCGGCAATTGGTTGAAGACGAGACAGTTCAGTTGTAGTATGTTCCAATAGCGGACAGACTATAGATATTCTCACCAAGCCTCTTGGTCCAGATAAATTTGTTAAATTCAGGGAACAGCTTGGTGTAATTGATAGATTAACCATTAAGGGAGGGTATTAAAATAATATCTTTCTATGTATTTAATGGTTATCTATAATGTAAATCTTGTAGATATAGTTTCTATTTTTACGAATTGTTTCTTATTTAGAAACATCATCTCTTGTAAATCTATTTAAGAACTAATTTGTTCTTCATTCAATACATTAATTTTTTACCAATTACACATCGTAATAGTATATTAATCAAAGTTTTGAGTTAAGTACATAGCAATTAGAACTTAGCATATATATTAATCCTGTTTAACTTTCTATGTTTTAAGTTATTCATAGGTTGACTTTTTGTTGACCATTTTTTCAAAGAGAAACGTGCACGTTTTAGAGATATTTTTCCCTAAACATTGTTGTGCGACAATGAAAAAATCGGCTGCAATTTTTTGGGTGATTATACCATTTCCTGTAGCGACGCGCAATATATTGCAGATATTTTCAACCATGGTTTAAACCAACCTTACATTGGTAATTGCAAGCAACAAGTACCAAAAGATATGAACATAAGTTTAACCATTATTCAACAACAACAATATCTTTCATTCATCTACTTCTACTCAACATAAAAGTAAGGAAATGTAGAAACCATGCAACACTAAAATAATATAAGTAATCCACTATGATAACAATAATGAATTTTGTGATTACTTTGACAGTATTATAGCAAGAATCTCTCCATGTGTCTCCTTTTACAAATGAGAAGGCCTTGCCTTTTATAGTTGTTCCAAGTACAATGAATGGCTTCGATTGAGGTTCAATGGCCCAGATTATGCCAACACAACCCTAATGTAACTACCAACTACAAGCATTAAGTGCTTATCCAAATACAATTAGGCACCAATCTATGGGCCAATGAGAAAATTACATTGTCATAATGGACCAATAAGAAAATTGGTTAGGTGAAAACATTATGTAGACTCCACGCGCACACTTGAAACAATTTGATTGTATGAACTTGGACAAGTGGAACTGGAATTCTCTGATTGGTTGAAGATGAGTGGGCACCACCTCAACATGCTTATCTTGTGAACTTCGTCAATTCCACTTCTCCCTCATCATAAAAAGTCTTTGCATCTCTACCAATATCTCTTGATACTCAACATTTTCAAGCATTTGATTGATTGTGATGGTTCATATTCCCAAATTGCTTCATCTCTGTAAACCTTCTCCATTCTCTTTGGACATCTTCTCATTGCAATTGCTTGTACTTGAAATCTTGATGTCTTGACCTTGATCTTTAAAAGTGAAGGTTGGATCATTCTAGTTGATCTTGGATTTCTTAAGGAAATTCAAGATTTTGATAATCTCTTCATTTTGTAGATTTGTTCATTATCCTTGTACAAATTGTTCTTTGAATTCAATCTTGATGACTTGGAACTTGAACTTTAGCTTGCATCTTCATCCCTTCATTAGGTTGCCTTGCCTTATCAAAGATTTTCTCAAAGTCCTAAGATCCTTGTCATTGTACTTGCACTTCCCCTTTTGTCTACATCTTGCTCGAAATCTTGAAGTGGAAAGTCTCCTTTCACTTGTCCTCTCTTCCATAGTCATCTCCATTTCACCTTGCAAACAAGAAAATAATTGTGTTAAACCTGTGAAATGGATGTATGAAACCCCACATAATCCTTGCATTTTCTAATTCAAATAATCTCCAAACATCTGTTCAATTCCACCCACAAGTCCTAAGATCAAATATTTTAGATTGACATGAAAATGCCCATCTCTAGAACCTGATTTAAGTTTGAAGCCTGACTTCTAACTTGATCATCTTTCTGAATTTAAAACATCCATTGCCTTTTTTAAAATTACCCAAAGATGTGCTTGAATCTATGGACTAATCAACCCAGAATAGATCATATACATGATTGAAATCCCAAATTCTTTGATCCTAAGGTCTGAACAATACCTTAGTTTCAGTCTGATTTTCTTTAACAGCAAACTTGTTTTTAAGGACTGATCTGATTTTGCCCAGAAATTGCATGAATTGTGTTTTTTGGAAATTGTCATCTAGTTGGGCAACATGAAATTTGGAATTTGCTCACTTGTTGGGCTCAATGTCTTGGAGCGGAATTTGCATATGTCTTGAGCACAATACATGGTGAAGCACAATACATGTGCAAATCGGAAATTGTAATGCCATTGGGAGAACAATTGGAGCTGGGCAGAAATTATCCATGTGTTGGGCTCCTCACCTTACATTTTCGGAAAATGTCTTCTCCTTGGGTGAAATCTCATGTTTGGTCAGAGATCTCATGTTTGGTCAGAGATTGCATAGCTGTTGGGATCGACTTGGAGTTGGGCGGAAAATGACTTGGTATTGGGCTCCATGTGCAAGGTGGAAATTGCATTGTTGTGGGGCAGAGCATCAAACCTTGGGCGGAATATGACCCCTTCTTGGGCGAGTTGTTGAGTCCACCTCCAAATTGTTCTAAATGCGGCCCTAAAATTTTCACTAAGTGATGAGAATGCAACTTGTAGCATCAGACTTTCAGGTTGTGCGATTCAGATTTTCATCTTGTCCTTAGGATTGCCTTGAGTTTTATCAGCACTCAGATAGAGAATTCATAACTTGTTCACATAGATTGCCCCCAATCATTCACATATAATTTCCCTTCCTTGATCAGATTTTGGCTAAGTGCTTGAATACCAACATGCTAGATCATAATCTAACCTTCACTTTCTTTAGTTTCCAACAACACTTAACCCAATTCAAAAGTTTTCCCAAGCTTTATCTATAATTTGAAATCAAACCCCACCTAAGTATGGAGAGCAACTTGTACCTAACAACCCCATGTCCACTACAAGACCTTGACCGACATCTGAAACGAACTTGCCCAACCTTTCAAGACTTGGAAAACATTGTGACACCAAGACTAAAACTAACAACGACTAATAGCCATAGCAAAAAGTGGGAGTCCCCATTTGTAATGGAGCGTGTGTGTCTTACAACACAACAGTATTGTTGTGAGGTTTTCACACCATCGCCCCAAAATATTTGGGGACCCCCATTTTTTTTGAGCAAGCCTTGACAATTTTTCTAGATCCGGGAGTTTGGGTGCCTTAGCGAATTTTGGGCCATCTAGAGGTTTTGAAATGAAAATTTTACACCTGGGATATTTTTGAAGTGCTTGGGAGGGTATAGCTTGTTTTCACCTTGTGTGAAACATTGATTTTCCTAAACAGTTGATTTTGTCTTTAGGCCAAACGAAATTCAATAGGAATATTTTATTTCGATTGTTAGAAAAATATCTGGCAGGGCAAATTTGCAAAATTTTCAGACTAAGATGAATTTTGAAAATTGATGAAATTGAAGAACTCGAGATTTTCAAAATTTAATTGTGAAATTGGATATTTTTGGGAAAATCTTGTAAATTTTTTTTTTTGGTGGAGAAAAATGGAAATTAAAGAATAAATTTAAAGTTGCCAATTAGGGATAATAAATTGCAAAATAAAAAAGGATAAAATTGCCAAATGGAAATTAAATTGCAAAATGATTTTTGGGTTGCAAAATAATAAAAAATTAATTTTGGTTGTCATGATTAAATGCATTAAAATCATATTTTTTGGGCTAAGTGTTTGTAATTTAGAAATTTAAATTGGGCCCCTTTGTGTGTTAAATTCAACGTATTTTAAGGCCTAGGAGGTGTGAAATTCAAGGCAAGTTATTGGGTCCACAATGGGGAGGGTTTAAAGCTATATTGGAGGCCTAAATGACCTTTTTTCAAAATTTCAATTTTAGGGCCTATGATAATTTCGGATTTGGCTAATTTAAACCGATAATTTTGCACTAGGTTGACCCAATTTTAAATTAAAATAAAATCCCCTAAGGCTGGGCAATTTATTTCATTTAATTCATGTTTAATTTGGCAATTTTAATTTTTTGTTTTTCCCTCCTTCTACAAAGTCGGCCTTGCTTTTTTGGAGGCAAAATTTGGTATATAAGGGGAGCTCTCCCCCACTTCATTTCACCATCTCATTCACTTCTCTCCTTTTCTCTTGGCAGCAAAAGCAGATCCGAAAAAGCAGTCCGAAAAAGCAGAGCGAAAAAGCAGTCTGAAAAAGCAGAGCGAAAAAGCAGTCCGAAAAAGCAGTCTGAAAAAGCAGTCCGAAAAAGCAGTCCGAAAAGCAAATTCGAAAATTGGAGAGTTTGATGAAGAGAAGAAGCTTGAGTTGAGGCAAATTAGATTTGTAATAGAAGAATTTATTGATAGAAGATTCATAGCAATCAGATTTTGAGAGTGAATTGGAGAAGGGGAGATTTTCTTGTGGAGATAGAAGATTTTGAAGATCAAGCCCAGCTAATTGCCTAGACAAAGGATTCCTAGCCCTTGTTGGTGAGTGGCCTATCTTTTCCTCTCTCTTTAATTGCTTTCATTTCATTGGTGCTAGTTTAGGTGTTGAAAACTAATTTCAAGAGTATAGTTAGGTATTTGGATATTAAGTAGATTACTCGATTGTCTTGATTGGCTTTTTTCCCTCAAGTTCTTGCTTGCATTCCATCATTGCATTTCATTTTAGAGAGAAGATTGGAGTGATAAGTGTAGCCCATCTTAAGGTAACGGCGAGGAGTGATAAGTGTAGTATTCCACCCCTAGGCGAAGATTGGAGTGATAAGTGTAGTCCATTTTAAGGCAAAGGCGGGGAGTGATAAGTGTAGTTTGCATCATTGCATTTCATCTTAGGAGGAAGATTTGGAGTGATAAGTGTAGTCCATCTTAAGGTAACGGCGGGGAGTGATAAGTGTAGTATTCCACCCCTAGGCGAAGATTGGAGTGATAAGTGTAGTTTCACCAGCATTGTAGAAAAGGCGGGGAGTGATAAGTGTTTAGGATGGCTGATGTTAATGCAAGCAAGCGACCCAAAGGAATTAATGCTGAAATAGGAGACAAGGAAGTCATGATACCCAATTCCAACTTCCGCTCAAAATTGAAATACGTTGGAGACACCAACATTGGTACCTTTGATATGATTCAATTAAGAGAGAGGTTGAGAGACAGCCAGTCACCTATGGCAAAGAAGATTAATCAGTATGGATTTGTGCAAGGAAAGGTTCAATCTACCCCAGCAGCGGATATGATACAGCAGGATTAGTTAACACCAAGTCATCAAGGCTCACCCGATCAGATCAGCAAATCAGAGTGCAGCGCCTTCATCGTGCTTCTCAATCAAATTCCAGGCTCTACTGAAGGTACACAGTTTGATTCTTGGATGTTTTATTTTATTGAAGAGATTGAGAATGGTTAAGGAAAATTGATTGGATTAGGATCACTAGCATGAATTTAGAGTTGCAACTTAGATAGTACAAAATCGGGGGCAAATCTACATGGGGTCCTACTTCAATTCGGGTGCAAGACTACTAGTGATGCTTTGCCAGTCGAACCAAATCTAATCTTGGGGAGATGCATTGCACCACTATGGTTGAGGCAAGTACTTATGCCAAAAGGGCAAAGTTGTGGCAGTTCGAACAGTTGAAGGCAGTCAAGGGTTAACCAAGGAGGAAGGCATTGATGAAAGCAGTTGATGAACTCAGTGATGGGTGGATTGTGGAACAATCAAGGAGATATGGTGAGGGCAGGTGCCTAAAACCCAAGGTTATTGAAACAAAGATGCATGCATGCAGATTAAATCCAAATAGGAAGGTTAAAAATGGCAAAGTATTGAAGTAAAGAGGAAAGTGATTGAAAGGTTGAGGGAGGTCAAGTTTGATTTCAAGGCGGTGGCTAAGAGCAAGGCTCTTAAATTGCACAAGGTTCACATCCAGGCAAGCCACCAAGGTCAAGGCAAGATTACCCCAAGTGCATGGAGACCTCACCCTTTCGAGGTCAAGACATCAAGTACAAGCAAGTTCAAGCGGTGGTGAGAAAATTTCTAAGGACAAGCTCAAGCATCCAAGGCTTCATCTCATCTCAAGGATTAATGAACTTTATAAGACAAGGTTGATGAGGTGGCAATTTCATGTGCATGCAATCAAATCATGCCAAGTGTCCTATGTTCTCATTGGTTGACAGATTATTGTAATTTTCTCATTGGTCCACAAAGTTGGTGCCCTCATGTAATTGGTTGAAATATGGTAACCCTAATTAGGGTTTGTAAGGTTTAATCTTGGCCCTTGATTTTGCCTCTTAATCTTGGCCACTCGTAATTTTGAACCTCTATATAAGGTCATTTGTACTCATTTGTAAAGAGAGTTATGTTGGAGAATTGTTGCCAAAATACTATCAAAATTGTTCTCTATTCATTGTTGTGACTTGCATGGTGGATATACATGATCATTTTGGTGTATTTGCATGGTTCCTCTCATCTCTCAAATTAAAGTAGGATTTCATTTCATGTTGTTAAAGTAAGAATAGAAGTAGATGGTTAGTTGCAATGGTGATATTGGTAAATGTTTGATAGGGATCTTATACTAGGCCACTAGCATCTTGGCGGCTTGTCAAGGAGCCTTGTGTGGTAATCTAGTCAATTGCTCCCAAGTTCTACTTGCATTTCATCTTTCCACTTGTACTTCAAGTTGGGTTGGAAGATAGGTGTTAGTGTGAAAATCCTAAGAGTAACCCTTAGACTCATCGCACCGATGGAAGTAGAGCTACTAGTAAGCTTTCATTTGGTTTGATCCCCGTCCATTCGCCAATCTTTCCATTCTATAGGAGTAGTAGTAGAGCAAGAAGTAGTTAGTAGTGAGAAGTTTAAGAAGCAAAGTTGGAAGTGATATAAAAGGAAGAAAGCTAATTGAGTATACATTGCAAATCATATCATCATCATAGTAAGAATTCAACATCTTTGAATGAACAACGTAAGCCCGCCGAAGTGATTACCGGCAAATCACATTTATATAACTGAGTTAGTATCCACAGGTGTAAGGAACCTTGGAGTATCTTATATACTTTTCAAGAGAGGGTTGAGTGTTTGGTACGCTGTATCAAGTCATTCAATTGCTATATGTTATGTAGTGGTACAAAATGGGATGTGATCTATGTACACCAATACCGAGCATCAATGTACACCGATACCGGGCATCAGTAAACACCGAGCAGACTGGACACCGAGCGCCAGTGTAACTACCAAGCAATATTTACAGTGTTTACCGAGCAATACAGAAAACGGCATAGTATTCAGGAATGGCACATTTATCTATGCAGACGGTTACAACAGAATCATAAAACGTTTTACCAAGATTAAGGATCATTTATTGTAGATATAATCATTAATTGTGATGATGATCTCTATGTAATTGCTAGATCTAAGTTAATTTTATACACCGTAGACCTTAGGGTTTTTCCTAAGACATTGTACCCTAATTTTGTTAAGCGGCAAAAGCAGTATGCTATATATTTGTATTTCATGTCATTTTGACAATAAGCTTGACAAGGAAGTTATGAGCAAGCGAAGTTCTTGAAGCATTAAGTCAATTTCAAGATATCAGTTATCAGACAGAGAAGATCAGAATTCACAGACATTCAGATTGAGCAGAATCAGACAAGGCTACCAAGCAGATCAGAGACAAGATCTACACATACAGAGGTGATATCTAATCTATATTACATTGATCTGTATCAGACAAGGTTGAGTTGTCATTTGTAGATACATCTTGTTATTTTCTAATTATTGTAACAGAGTTTGGTAAAATCTCTTAACAGAGTAGACCTAACAGTCTTTTATGTAAATCTCTTAACCAAGTGCACATTCAAGTAGTGTCGTTAAAATCCTATAACTAGGTAGATCTAGCTGATCTAGATTGTTACTCCTGACAGGGTAAGATCACCATAAGTGATCACAACTTGTAGCTTTAACCGGCATACTTTATTATCTGCAGTAGTAAAGATTTGTGGGTGTCATCCCCACCGCAGTTTGTACCTTCTAACAAGGGTTTCTACGATATCAAAATACTTGTGTTATGTGACTGATTTATTGTTGATTTCATGCTATTTACTTTTGCAAGTTAATTGAATGAATGATGCATGCAATGGATTCAAGTTATATATGAAGGTTACTACTGTTTGCTGATTAAGTTTTGGGAGTTAAAGTTTTTGAGGGCACTAATTCACCCCTCCCCTCTCAGTACCCTATCTCTCCATTCCAACAAATCGATTCATTCTTCAAGGTCATTTGCTGCTGCTTATGTATACCAGATTTCAATAAATGCAATCATCTAATGATTCCCGGTATGATCATCGTTGTTTGCACACTTATATGTTAATGCATTTATCACTATATGATATTGTTGCCATTACTTTGCCAGTAGTTTTAGATATTTGCAAATTCCGTTATTAAATCTTGCCTGGCAAAAAAGTTTATTTTTTATATTAAAATTGCAAATCAAGCAAAAACACAAATTGCAAGTTAAAGGTTGAATAAACCATTGGGGTTATCACAGTGGTATCAAAGCAGTTTCCTGCCACCTTATTGGGTTTGAAAATAAAATTTATATTGATCATACAAATGACATTTGAGTGATCAACACTCTAGCCGTTATTCAGTCATGGAAAACAAAAGGGATGAAGTATTTAGCATGTTTGTGGAATATAATACTCTCCCTTAATATGTTAAGAAAGATTTATCTTTCTATTATTTCATGGACTTTCATCCAAGGCTATGCAATAAAATAGGTTTGGTAAAGAGATAATATCATAAGATAGCTCGTGATCTATTTGCAAGAAGGGAAGGGTCGCGAAATTAAATTGTGTCTGGTGATAGGAGGGTGTTTAAGGAGGCAATTTCATCTAATGGGAAAACTTTCAATAATGGGCACAGTGTGAGCAAGTATGGTAGAGCTACTAAATCAGATTATGAAGGTGGTTCTATTTCCAAACTCAATGATCAGGTTACAGGAACTCCCATAATGAGTAGGAATAAGATGAGAAGACAAGGTCTATGATTCACTTGCAAGGGTTTTCTGGAGCCTGACCACCAAAGCACAAATAATGAGGTAAAGGAGCTTGAGGAAGACCTCGGATGCATTGAAAAGGAAGCCATGAAGGAGGCAGATTTGGAGATGCACATTTTGCATGTAGATGATGGGATTCATGAGTCACATTATTTGGAAGGTGAGAGAGGATCCCATGATGAAGCCATTGAGATTAAGGAGACTTATACACATGCTGATTTACATTACAGCCCAACTATTGAGCTTAATCATGATGTAGATGTGTTAGTAAATGATGAAAATGTTGTGGAAGGATCTACCAATGTTGGCACACAAGTTGGAAGTGTCAAAGATGAGGAACGTGCAGGGGATACAAGCTCTAACAGTTCTGATTTTTGTAGCAGCAGTCAGAGTTCCTTGCATTATCATGAGGTAGCAACCATTTCACCTAAAGAACATGCTTCTAGTTTGTTGCCACATGAATACTCAAGATTTGGGTGCTAAAAATGAGATTGGTGATAGTGGCATCGAATCCCTAGATCGTGAGTTGGATGGTAATGTCCCCTTTTTGGGATGATATGGCTTATGATTGGTTTAGCCTATTACCTTGACCCTCGTAGGCTAATTGATATGGATAGAGGGTCTTCAGAGGCAGATACTTGGGCGATCAGTGGCATCACTCCACTCTAGTGCTTTGCTAGGTTCTGGATTTTACCTTGGCAGTGGTTTTTGGACTCAAGTTGATGGACTTACCATTTATAGTAAGTCAATTGTTGTTAGAGAGGTACCCTTACTATTTTTAGTAAGGCAGTTGGGTGCACAATGAACACAATGGTTGACTTCCAAGTTCAGATGGAATTAAAAAGTAATGTTTATTTGTGGAGTTATGTAATTATTAATAAAAATATTACTTTATTAATAAAGTGCAATTATAATATAAGGTATTAAAAATCACTTTATATGCAATGGGGCCATGAACCTCATTTAAGTGATTTTTAAAGTGCATTAATTAGTTGTAAGCTGGAGGCTAAATATTAAAATATTTTAATAAAGTCATGTGCACACATTTAATATTATTTTAAATAATATTAAATGATTAAGAAGTCTATAGAAGGGATTGACCAACTTTGACAAGTTTATAAAAGGTTTTAAAAAGCAAATGGAACTCATCATTGTTCATCATTTGACTTATGCTTTTTGGAGCTCTTGCTTGGAGAAGGAACCAGCTAGGGTTTCAGCCATATTTGATCATTGGGAACGAAAACTCTCATTGATTCCAGCCATCAGAGGTTGTGGAAAAACAATTGAAGGTTTGCTTTGTGAGAGCTTCATCCAAAAGTTCCATTTGTGCAAAATAGGTGAAGAAATTCATAGAATACATAAGGGTTTGAAGGTTGAGTTTGACGTCAATTCCAGAATGATTGTGGCTGCTTCAGACCTCATTACCATCCATTCATTAGTAATTAAAAGCAATATTTATGGTGGTCGTATTGCTGCATTGATGGCCACATTTTAGCTACAGCAATGAGGCATCCTCTTTACCAGCCAAAGTGCCTATCTCTTTGGCTCTCTTTGGGTCTATGCTTGGGCATCCAGCCTATTAGTGGCTGTGCATCATTTCCAACTTGGAGAAATCAACATAGAGTACAAATTGATTAATTCTTCAGGGTCAATTGCTGCTGCTTATGTATACCAGATTGCAATAAATGCAGTCATCTTATGTTTCCGGGTATGATTATCGTTGTTTGCACACTTATATGTTAATGCATTGATCATTATATGATATTGCAAATATTTGCAAATCGTTGTTAAATCTTGCCTGGCAAAAAAAGTTTATTTTTTATATTAAAATTGCAAATCAAAACAAAAACACAAACATTTGCAAGTTGGAGGTTGGATAACCCATTGGGGTTATCACAGTAATCACACGGGAACTTACGCTATTCATTCAATGGACATCAACTTTGCAAATACAAATTATTTGGCAATGATGTCCCTTCAACTACTTCTACTCAAACAAAGTGTAAATAGGATAAAGGGTTTAGAAAGCTAAGCTAACTATACAATGTAAGAAACTATTGATGGTGAGGTGAGACTCTAAACAGTCCTTGCTTCGCCAAATCAACTATGTAAAGGAGGGTGTTATCTCCTAAAGATGTGGGGATGATTTTCATAGTCAACAATCATTAAAGTACCCAATGAAGGTGCAATTCAAATAAATATCTCCAATTGAAGTTAAGTGCTTGCAATTAGTTCATACCAACCTTGCACTACTACTTGCAATCGACAAGTACCAAAAGGTATGAACATAGTTTCACCATAATTCACCAACAACAATATCTTTCATTCATCTACTTCTACTTCTATTCAACATAAGTAAAATCCTACTCTAAATGAGGAAATGTAGAAACCATGCAAAACTCCAAACTTCACAAACATTCACCATTATAACAACAATGAAAAGGGAATAATTTTGGTAGCATTATGGCTACAATCTCTACAAGTCTCTCTTACTCTACTCTCATTAATGAATTACAAATGAGAAAGTCTTGCCTCTTATAGGGAGCTCAATTACAATAAATGGCCCAGATTGATTTGGAACCAATGGCCAAGATTAAGCCAACAAAACCCTAATTTAACTACCAATGACAAGAATTAAATGCTTATCCAATTACAATAAAGCACCACCTTGTGGGCCAATGAGAAAATTACATAACTCTTGTAGACCAATGAGAAAACCGTTTAGGTAGAGACATTAGATGCCCTCCACATGTACACTTGTGATAATTTGATTGGATGCTCTTAGACACATGAAATTGGAATTTTTTGATGGTTGAAGATGAGTGGGTGCCACCTTAGCATGCTTATCTTGTGGACTTGATCGATTCCTTATAAAGAAGAGATATCTCTTGATACTCAACACTATCAAGCCCTCAATTGATTGTGATGGCTCATATTCCCAAATTGCTTCATCTTCATGAACTTTTCTCCATCTCCCTTTGGAAATCTTCTCAATGCAACTGCTTGTACTAGTTATGATTCTTGGCTTTGATCTTGGGTTTGCATCTCCACTTTGACCTTCAATCTCAAACCATCCCCTTCAGATTGCAGCCTCTCCCTATCTTCAAATTCTCCATCTTCTTCTCCTTGCAAAACGAAAAAACAACACTTGTTAAAATCTTGAATTTCATATTCTTTATAAAATCAAAATTCAATGCTAAGAAGTGAAATCCAAGATGAAATCACTCTACTCAGACAATTTCAATGAGTATTTCACCTAATTCAACATGAAGGATTGAATTTCTGAATCTTTAAAATATGATTACATCTGTTGGCTCCTAGACAAAATGAGAACCTCAATTAAAACATTTAATCACAAAATCCACCAAGTTCGAATTTTCCTTTAAGAATGCATCTACAACCCTTTTCTTATCTATGGAGTGCCACCAAAATTCATATACCTTGCTAATTGTCACAAAATTTTGAGTTTATAAACTCAGATCTGTAAGTACTTGAACCCTCTAAACTTGATTTTGCCTTGGGAAATTCTGAGTTTTACACCTTGAATTCGATTGCGCTTGGATGTTCCTTCAAGTTGGCTTTCAATGGTTTCAAATGTTTTTCTTCAAAACTGACTTTCCAATGTGAAATTTGCTGGCTAATTGTTTTCATCCTAAAGGCTGGCAGAATTTTGAGGGGGCATGGACAAGCCTGTCCAAGAGGTGGTGGGAATCCTACCTGCCCTTGGACAGCCTTGTCAAAGGTGAGGTTGGATTCGGACCTCTCCTTGAACAGCATTTTTGCTTGTCCAATCAACTTTAACATTCCTTCTTTCGTTCAATCAAACTTATTGTACCTCTTGCCCTTTCATTTTCAGACTTGAAACTCATCTTGGATCGTTGAATTTACTTTGAAATTTGAGATTTGACCATGAGCTTGCCCTGATTTAAGATCTGATTTTCGTTTTTTGCATAATGGATGTCAATTGCTTCACCAACTTGGATCTAATTTTCATAGTATAAAGGTGTGGTGGTGATCCAATATGATCATATTCATGATGGGAATCAACATGGAATCAAAATTTCATCAAAACCAAGGGGTGGAATTTTGGGTGTTTTTGTACACCCCTGCCCATGAGGTCAAATTCCGACCTCCCCTTGGACAGCCCTGTCCAAGGTGAGGTCAGATTCTGACCTACCTTGGGACAGGTTTCCCAAAAGTTTTCCAAGATTTGGTCTCCTTGAATATTGATTTTCCCTTTGCAATTTCATACTTACCTTCTCGTAAAATCAACCTTACCTTCACCTGGCATTTTGACTTGGGAATGCTCATGAGTCAAAAGAGTTTTTCGAGAGTTTTTCAACTATGTGTGCAAGGATGGCAGTACGGAGTGGTGATAATTGGTTTTACCCCCTCTTCTAACTCAATAGAATGTTCAAAGCCTCTATTTGGAGGAAAACCTAGAGGGATATCACTAAATACCTTGTGTTTTTTTAATAGTCGATGTATGTTAATATGGATTAATTTCCCTTTGGTGGAAGACTTGTCTAGGATCAAATTTGGGCAGTCCATTCTACTTGTCCATGTTTGAGAGTTTTCTCCATCCTTTTAGATGAGACTACTCTTGGAGACCCATCGGATAGTCCATGTAAAAGTACCTTCTTTCCGTTATGTACATAACATATCTCTAATTTTTGGAGGTCAAAGATGAAACAAACCAAGGAATGTAGCGATGGGGTACCCAAAATCACATCAGTATCCCCCATATTTACAATGTATAATTTGCTTTGACTGAATGATTCCCAAGGTGATGTTTAGTTGGGAAATATTATTCTTACATGAGGTAGTATATTGATCGCCAACGTTACCTTAAAACTTTTAAAATCTTCTGTTTCTAATCTGAATCTTGCAACCAAGTTTTCATCAATAAAATTGTGGGTTGCTCCACTATCTACAAGGGTTGTTACCTTTTTCCCTCAATGGCATGCTGGATTCTAAAAGGATAGTGTTTGGATGCCCTTGAGATGTAGGCCAAGGTTCTGCCTTCTTCGTCCTCCTCACTGTACTTAACTCTTTTGCTTGGTTTTTCTTCCTTGCTAGTTCCTTTTTTAGACATTGCTTCTATACTGTGGGCTTGACTTCTTTTTCCACATATATGTCTCAATTCCCATCTTTCTTTACATTTATGATTTAAAACACAAGCCTTTCATTTTAAGATCCTTTTGGTTACAAATGTGTCCCTGCCTCCCTTCCTCCTTGCATTTGTAGCATACATTTCTCCCTCTATCCTTATCCTGCTCACAAATATATCCAAGCCTCCATTTTTCTTTGCAATGGAAACATAAATTTTTTCTTTTCAAATCATCACAACTATCTTTAGGAATAAAGGTTCTTATATGCCCTTCTTTATTGTAGAAAATTTTATCTTTTGATGTCATGTGTTTGGAATTCCCCTTTTCCCTTGTTTGGGCAGCATCAAGACGTGTGGCCTTTTTTATTGCATCTTGGAGTGAGGTACGATCAAATGCGCTTACAAGGTCATGGATGTTAATTGATAATCCCTCTAAAAATATATAGGTGAGTCTTTCCTTGGATATTCTGGGAGCCATAACTACTAGTCTCTTGAACTTTGTCTCATCATCTTTAAAGATTCCTATTTGCCTTATTCTTGTTAATTCTCTAAAGTATTTTCCTGGTGCTTTTGGTCAAATCTTTAAATAAGCCTCTTTGTGATGGCATCATAGGTCTTTATGTTTTGATGGTTTTGGGTGATTACGCCATGGTGCCACAAACCATGGGCGACCCTTTCTAGATGCAATATGGCAAAATTTATGGCATCTTCTTCTAACATTGGCTTAAGAGATAGGTAGATATCAAGTTTTGAATCCATGAACAAGCCATGATCTTTCCCGACCCATCAAAGTCTAGGATGGTCAACTTACCCACCATGTGCTCTAAGTCTCGATTACCTTGGTTCTTCCCTTTCTTTTGAATACTTTTTGCCCCAGCTTCACAATAAATTGTGAAAGGAATGGTCTTCTTGACTTCTAGGTCAAGCCTTGCATATGCTTGGGCTACTTCATTCAAATTTAGGTGGGAAGTGTTAATCTCCTCATCTCCCCTAGGTAAGAAGGGAGGTCGAGTTGTTTCTTGGGTTGATCCAACTATAGTTCTTTTATCACTTTCAGATTGGCTAAGAGTGACATCTCTCTAATTTTTATGGTGGTGGTTATGTTTTGTAGGTCTTGAGCTGTTTGTTCTATAAAGGCCAAAAAAATTTGTTCCATTTGTTCACTTCTCGTGTTCTTTTGATTTGCAATCTTTTTCTTTTCCCTCTCTAGAGTCCTTAAAGCCCTTTGACTAAGTTGCATTAACAATTGCTTGTTCGTCAAGCTGGCAAGAACAATGCTCTACTACCACTTTTAATGTCCCCAAATTGGAGTTTCACCTATTTACAAATAACAAACAATTCCAATAATAGAATGCCAAAATGAACTTTGATAGCCATCAACAATTTGAGAAAATAATATAAATATGCATTAGCTAGTGCATGAGGAGTTTTTAAGATAAGTAGTATGACGATCCCATAACCAATCACAAAATCATCTTGGTAGGAACTCCGAGAGGGTGCTGGTAAATTGCCTAGTCTAAGCCCAAGAGCAAGTCACATTCACATTATGGCAACTTGCCCACATCCCACAAGTGGCAAGAATGTCCAACTATGACTAGTTCCCCCACTTGGGGCATTCCACAAATGGCAAGAATGCCTCACTATGACCAATTTCATTCCCTTGGGGTAAGTTCAAAGGAGCCGGTAAACTGCATCTCCCTATCTTATTTCCTCCACCCATATATGATTGATTACATGATAGGCACATGCATTTCTGTAAACACGTGATTAAATATTAATCCTATTGCAATGCATCTAGCAGATCATTTACATTCAACAAATTGGTAATGCACATGGCAACATTAATGATATACAAGCAGATCAAATGTAACATTATCTGTAATAAGCAGATTGATAGCATTATTATCTACAATAGCATATACACAGATCGATGTACTATTGTCTATTATTGCACTTAGGCAGAATGAATGCATCATTAACTATAATTTCACATATGCAGATTGAATACATTAGATATTTAAATCCCATACCGATTAATGGATGCAATATCACAGTTATAAGTGTACCTGAAGTCTGATCAGATGCTTATATTAGATTCATGTGTCTTCATGCCGTTAGAATTCATGATGGCTTGTCCTTAAATATCTCTCAATTTGGCTGGAGGATCATGCCTTTTCCCAGAGGTGTCTTCCTTGAAGGGCAGCGACTCTTCATTAAGTCCTTTGCATTAACTAATTGTTTTTTTCTTAGTTACCGAACCACCTTAACTAATCACCTTTCTTGTATTGAACCATTTTATATCTTATCCTCCATTATTATCCTTGATTATTATTGTAATGTCTTTGATTGCTGCTTTATTTACTGGGATCACCAACAAGACTGCCATGATGCAAGACAAATTAAACTTCTCCTTTGTTTGCTGTCAGCCTCAGCCTGATCGGGCTTCATAGAAAATTGTGAAGCCTTAGCGTAAGACAGTTTTCTAGTTCAATAGTCTTCTTATTCAGAGATGGAGTAATTATGGGTGTTTATGTAGGGGCATGACATAATCCTGCTCTGTTATAATCTTTCTTTCCTGTGTTTGACTTGTGCAATCTCCAGTAGCTTTTGTAAATGTGGAATGTCTGAAGCTCAATTCTATGCACTTACTCCATCATTGTGCTTTGTGTTCTATGTTTTAAATGCCCTTGCCATGAGCAAGATGAATGAATCTGAAAACCAAAGAATAATTAACAAACAGTGCAATATTCTCTCATTCAAATCAGCAAACAATACATTGCAAGCCAACTGTTTGACATAATATCGTCATAGCTGATTAGGTGAAAGAAAGCAAAGAACTTAGTGGCAAACTGGGTATCGGACTAGATATCCTGCGCCTAATGACACTCTTTGGTCTTGCTTTTAAGAATAACCTTTTTAATAAAATAACATATGTTGCCTTTTTATAACTCAAAGTTACTTTGTTAGACAGCTTACTGAAATTATTAAAATATTTCCCCTAATACCACCCCATTAGCTTATGCAAAATAAAACATTAAGCTAAAGGTATTTATTGAACTTATGCTTGAGGAGGGGACATTGTAGTTCTCCCTTCCTAGAATTCCTTGCCCCTCAAGCAATTTCAAATTTGAAAATTCCAAAATCTGATTTACTTTCCAGGCGGCATCCTTACCTAGATGATCTCTCCAACAGACCAAGTATTCTGATATGGTTTTGTTCTCAATTTTCTTTCTTGCACAACAATGATGGCTTTAGGTACCAAAACCAACTTGCCTTCATCTTCAAGTGGAAGTAACTCCGCTTGAGGCATGAGGTGCTGACCAAAGTGCTTTTTTGAGGCATGAAAAATGAAATATGTTGTGAATTCTACCTGTTCAAGTAACTCCATCTCATAAGCAATTTCTCCTGCTCTCCTCAATATCTTGTAAGGTCCATAAAAATGCAGATTTAAGTTTTTTGTCTCCACTTTTCTTGAATTCACAAAAATTGACTTTACCATGCAAAATCTTTTGCACCTGGCACTTTACTATAAATCATAATCAAATTCATAAAAGTCAGAACATTATATCCATACAAGCTTTAAAAGGAGTATAATGATGAACAACAGTGTTCTCTTAAATAAATCCACTTGACCCATGCTTTCTGCTATCCTATCACATAATTTCTCAAATATCCCTCAATCCATTTGTTAACAGTTTTTATATGCCCATCAGTTTGAGGGTGGTAACTTGTATTAGGAATAAGATTGGTCCCTGTCAAATGGAAAAGTTCTTGCCAAAACATGCTTAGGAAAATACTATCACTGTTGTTTACCATATTTTTTGGCAAGCCATGAAATCTAAATACATCTGTAAAGAATAAATCTACTACCTGAGGTGCCTCAAATTCAGAAGTAGTGAAGAAAGGAGCATACTTGATGGTCTATCCACCACAACAACTATACAATCCTTAGCTTACAAGCTTTAAAAGGAGTATACCGATGAACAACAGTGTTCTCTTAAATAAATCAACTTGACCCATGCTTTCTGCTATCCTATCACATGATTTTTCAAATATACCTCAATTCATTTGTTAACAATTTTTATTTGCCCGTCAGTTTGAGGATGGTAACTTGTACTAGGAATAAGATTGGTCCCTGTGAAATGGAAAAGTTCTTGCCAAAACATGCTTAGGAAAATACTATCACTGTCACTTACCATATTTTTTGGCAAACCATGAAGTCTAAACACATCTGTAAAGAATAAATCTACTACCTGAGGTGCCTCAAATTCAGAAGTAGTGAAGAGAGGAGCATACTTGATAGTCTATCCACCACAACAACTATACAATCCTTAGCTTACACCTTTGATAGCCATGTGATAAAATTCATTGAGATGCACTCCTATTTCTAGTCTGATATAGAAAGGGGTTCGCAGACCAATTGAAAATTCTTGCACAATCATGTTATATTGACAGTCTCTACATTATTTGATGTACTTATGGACATCGTCTTTTGAGTCATTTCCAAGAAAATCTTTCCTTGAACTGATTGTAAAACTTAAAGTCTCCACAATGTTCTACCAAAGGAGTATCATAAACAACTTTAAAGATTTTGTCCTTTATCTTTGATTCGAGAACATGATAAATTCTATCCTTGTGAAGGATGAGTTCAATTGCCACTCTGTATCTGTCATCTTGCAATCTTCCTTCTAGGATATCAATAGCAAAAGCATTCTTTGTATATTCTGTGATAATCTCAACTTTCCATTCCAGAAAAATATTGTAACAGCCCTTCCACGTAATTTTAACAAACTTACAAGATTTCAACATTTTCAGCTCACAAGCATTTCGTAAAACACTTGACAGAACACAAAACTGATCAATATTTCTACATTTTATTATTGAGAACAGCTGCAACTTTCATTGATTATCATAGACTTTCAAAAGCATTTTAACAAACAGTTGCCATACAAGTAACCGATAACAAATATTCCAATATTTTAAAAACTGAAATAAATTAACTCTGATCTCTTAGCTGGTATAGAAGGCTCCAGGACGATATAACTGAATATTGTGATCAGCATGTACAAGAAATTGCAACAATCTTGGGTTATTACTGTTATCTGAAAAAATAATACTGTTAAACAGTAATAAGGGCGGTGGATTGGCAAGTAATAATCAAGAATAGTGAAAAGATAACATAAACCAAACCTTAAGCATGCACAGTTCAGTCACTACAATAACTGAAGACCAAAGACATTAAACAGAAAGGAGGTGATCTCTGGTGAATGTGGTTGCTAAGGATTTTCCAGATGAACGAATAGTCTGGTAACAGACCTTGTCCACGGGCAAGGGACAGACCTATGAAGAAGAAACCTGTGCTGCTAAAGGAAATAGAAATCATCGAAGTAAAAGCCAGTACATGTCAGCAATCAAGGCTATTAAGATTAAAGTCCATGAAATGACAATCATAAATTGACAGTTTATGACCGGACTGAACATCATAAAGGAAGATAGGAACAGTATATTGAATGCCTTTCAGTCAAGTACAGATAAGGCAGAAACTGTTATTTATAACAGGCATATCTTCAAAGTTTAGAGGCATGTCAAGATTGTCCACCAAGTGCTCAATGTGGGAGAGACTTGAATGAAAGTAGTAAGGTAGTTTCCAATTCCTTTGAGGAGACTTTAAATGGACAGTTCCATTCCATAATGCAGAACAGTTCTTCCTACGCCCAGCAATGCAGTTGAAAGTTCTTAATGATGGATTACGGAGTGTGATCTAACTCAACACAATCGAAATAAGAAATAACAATAAATAAAAAAATCATTCATAGATAACTTATTCAAATGGCAGGTAACACTTCAGAAGTTAGTACAGCTTAAATTGACCTAATGGAGAAGGAATGTGTTTTTCCTCAATCAAGGTCACTTGTTTTAACCCTGACGGGATAGCATTGTATACCTTATAATAACATAAAGTAATCGAAAACCAATTCCATTAAAAAAGCTTGCATTCAGGAAAGTTATACAAAAAATTGGTGTCTCCCTTAGAAGTGTGACCTGGAAAAACTAACCATAAATGTTCAATCGAAGAGAAAAAAAAAAGATGGTGTTGACTAAAATGATTACCCAAAAGGATCTCCCACGACAAGAAAAGCTATATCAGATGTGCGAGCTTGCTCCAATATTTGTTCCACTTCTTGTTCCACCATCTCTCTGTCCGCCAAAATAACAGGCCTCCCATATAATTCTTCCTGAAAATAAATATATGTGTAAGAAAGGATAAAAAGAAAGAAAACAGATAACAGATTGTTATAAGAGAGCTGTACCAGCGCAGAGAGGCGCAGACCAGTGGAGAGAAGAGAAGTGTATGCTTCCAGATATACTTGACTACATCTTTTCACGGCTTCCAGTCCTTTCAATGATATGTCTTTTTCGTCTCCCAAACCCAGTCCAATCAAATAAAGCATCCTTCCTTGCCTGATATGAAATGCTCCTCCTTCTGCAATATCAATTTCTAAACTCTCTGCGTATCCTCCGATAGGACAGGGTTTTTGTTACGGCTTTCATTTCTTCTTTCTAAAATCCATCATTTTTGTTCGTTGGGCTTTTTTAATGGGTCTGGGCCAAAAAAGCACCACATAGATAGATTGACCTAGCTAAAAATAGATCGTCTTATGGTTTTCTCTTTTTATTAAGGGAGAGAAAAAGAAGAACTTTTAACGTTTACGAGGCTAAATATTAAATAGTTTATGAGACAGTTTTACAATTTTTGTCTTAAGTAATTCTATTTTTTTTATACACGACACTGATGAATTCCCCCAATTTTTTAATAGTTATTTTGTTACAAAAACTATCCCTCAAACCAACTGTCTTAACATTATTACTTTTAATATGGCTATAAGCATCACAATCTAAGATGAAGTGTCTTTCAGATTCAACTGTCTCAAAAATGCAAAGAACACACACCCTTTCTTCCCAAATTTCTTTCAGCAGTTTCCACTGCCTAGTTTCACATCATAAAAGTGTTATCTTCTCAATAGTCTTCCAACATCTTTCATATAAGTGGTGAATAGCCTTTCATGTCATGTAATTAAAAAGTTATATAAACATCTCAAACTTGAGAATCCTTTACTCTAGTTCTTGGTTATGTGAGGTGAGTAATATTTTGATGGCTTTAATCATACAAAGGGAGTCATTTCTTATTACTTTTGGTTTTATAATGAAAGTTCTCTTTTGTAGGTATAGTTAAGTAGGGAAGTCTTGCTTCATTAAGGTGGAGTTTTCTTTTCTTACTATTGGTCAAACAAGACAATTATCTCCTCTTAATTTTTTATTTACTTTTTATCAATCAAATAAGATAATTATATAGGATTAGGACATTAACAAGTAAGAAGTACAATTAAACAACTTTTATATAAGCAACTACAACATGAATACGTCATAACACTCACTCTCACACTGAGGATGTTGTGACACAAAACAATGACACACCAAAATGAGAATGCACAAGTTGAAGACTTCAACCATATGAATTAATTCATCATGAAGAACAATAGGGGAGGTAGGGTCTCACCCTATTCCAATCATCAAGTAATTGTACTGACCAACAAGACACGTGAGTTAAGATAACAAAAGAATAATTTCTTAATTGATTACTCAATTTGAGTCTAAATGAAATATACAAAGTAAACAACATCGTATAATAAGAATATATTTGTGTTCTAGTCATTAATTAAACCATTTAATGTTTCATTGTAAGACATATGAATACAAAGATCATTTGAAATGTAAGAATAGATACTACAAATTATACCAATGCCCAAAATAAAGATAAAGTGTCATGGGAATATCTGATGCAGGGGCATCTAAGGTTAAGGTGGGGCATTCTGTGTTCTCGGTGAAACTGCATGGAGTGTTAGTATTTTGGCTGGTGTTACTCAGTTGCAGCCTTGACCGATGGTCTCAGTCATTGAAGGAAGCTCGGTCACTGAAGGAACTCGGTAGTCTCTGGTGCTCGGTGAAAGTGTTACTCGGTCATGCCTGTGGTGCTCGGTCGACACTGGTGCTCGGCGATGCCTGGCTTGCTCGGTTAATTCACTGTCACTCAGTAGTTTTGGTTTACCGATTGGAGTTCTGTGTGATTTGTTGAGCTAACTTGGTGCATTTATTGTTGGTAGCTATTGTTATAGGCCAAAATGCTGAATTAAATGTTTGTATACATTTGTAAGCCGACTTGTATGGCATTTAATTATTTGTTTAGGAGAGTTAAGGGTTTCATCTTGTTGACTTGTGGCTGATGATTAATATTTAAGGAGTGCTTGGGTAGATGTTTAAGAGAGATGATGATGGGCAAATCATGAAGGGGTAGAGAAGTTCATGAGTTGAAGACTTAGTGAGTCAGATCTGAGGTTCTGAAGCTGAAGTTGGTGAAGTTGTGGAAAAGTTCTTAATGATCTTGCAGATCAAATTGATATCTGATAATTGTTTGTAGCAGAGCTAGGGGTTGCATACTTGAAGACAAGGAGATTGCTTGGAGGCTTGTGAGCTCAAGTTTAGATCTGCCTTAGGGTTTCCATCAACTTCTAATTGTCCTTAGAACTAAACTAGCTGAGATTGTGTTGGATCTTGTCGGATCTTGCAGAATTGTTTTCTGATTATAATTGGCCCTAACCCGGAAGGCCTTACAGTCGGGCATGTTAATGAAAATTAGTGTTAAATAATTACTTTGTGTTGCTTTGTTGAGTATTCCACTATGTAATTCTGTTGGCTGCAAGGTTTGGACTATCCTTAATTGGATCCACCATCCTTGACTGCATCAATATCCAAATTGTGGAGAATCCAATTGTAATCTACAAATCAAGGTGGTATTTACTTCTCAAAGTTTAGGAAAATTGTTACTATAATAGGAAGATTATAATTCAATCAAGGATTATATTAGGACAAAGAAGGATAATTCTGTAGGAAATTGGATCTAAAAGTTTGAGCTTAAAATTCCAAGCCTGAGATGCTTTCGTGACAAGTTGGATAAATCCTCAAAACTCCAAATGTATATATAAATAACAAGACATGCTAGCAAAGCCCATGAAAATGATAAGAAATTTTATTCTTTAAAAATAAAAATTTACGAAAGGGTTAATTAATATATTTACCCAGCCCCTCAAATTGACACATCCTAAAGTTGAATGCAAGATGATTAAAAAGAAAACATCAAATTTTATTAATGCCTAGGTGCAAACCTATGATTCTCAAAAAAAATTAAATGTATTTGTGGCCTTTAAACTTGCAATTTAAATTTCCACAAGTTCTAAACAAGGTCTAACTTGCAAAGGATCATCATGTAAACTAGGAGTAGTATGAATAGATCACATCCCATTAGATAGATATTTGTACGTGTAAAGATGTATGTAACAGAGTATGGATGATGACATGAGAGAAGAGAGAAAGGAATATATGAAATATAATGAGATATAAGGATATATCAAAGGTATAAATGTTAGGATTAACTGATAGAAATTTAACAGTTACATGCAAATATAATCAACAATGCAAAGGAATAAAACACGCATAAGTAGAACAAGAAGACACAAAGATTTAATGTGGTTCACCCAATCTTGGGCTACATCCACCAAACAAAGAGTCCAATCTTATTATCTAGTAATTTATGCCTATTACAATCTGCAATCCCTTGCAACTCAATACCGTTGTAAGAAGCTATAAAAATCTCATATAGAGAAAACCCTGACCCTAAACCATTATAGCAAGACTTATGTTGGTTAACAAGTTAACCCTAAAAATACTTGATGAGTCAACCTAGGGACTTGACGATTCAACTCAAAAACACTTGACAAGTTAACCCCACGAACCCCATGATAAATGAAAAGTGTACAATACTTGTCTAATCAATGAACACAAACCAACAAGAAACACTTGCATAAATATACATGAATGACATTTGATAATACAAACATACCAAAGTTTCATATGTAATGTGTTTGAATGTCATATGTTTTGGTATTCTATTAGCTAGTGATAGTATATTTGGGATTAACTTTGTATTCCCTTTGTATAACTAAGTCTTGGAATAAATACAACATATGTAAATTACTTGGGATGCATAACTTTGGTTGGTGTTCTCCCTTTTTCTTGATAACATTGGTTATGTTGTTGGGACACTAGTTAGGTTGTATAAAGAACAACAAGAATATATTTGAAATTTAAAATGTTAAGTTGGAAACGAGAAGTACAAAAAGGGGTATTTTTTTTTATAAACTATAACAATATCTCCTAGATGTCTTCCTCGTATTAGGAAGTTAGACACAAATGGGATGGAAAATGAAAATGGAGGATATTCATAAGGAATCCCTAAAAGGATATGGTTGATATAAATGAGATATCAAATAACTACCATGGGAAAATATAAGGGAGTAATGCAATCCCAAATCAAATACACCCATGGAAATAGGATATAAGAAGAGTTCAAGAGAGATTTGAGAGCGGGTTGAATCAATAAAGGAAGTAAACATGACAAGTCCAAAAGGAGAACCAAGAAGATAAAGATAGAATGTTGAGAGAGAAGAAAGACACCACAAAAGATTAGAGAATATGGAAGATAAGATTGAGTGAGCCAATGAGGGTGTAGTTGAGCACACAAAGGTGGGTGTTGTTGGAAAATAGAAAGAGACTCTAGAAAAATTGAATTCACAATGGAAAGAATCAAGACAAATATTAACAATTTTAGAGAAGAGCATTGATAATTATTGAAAATCTAAAAATTTGTTGTAAGAATACTAGAGTAACATGAAAGATCTATCCATACTACAACTTTTCAAAAGTTTGAGAGTAAGTAAGAGGATCTATCCTTGATTTCCTTACACATGTAAATAAAGTCATGTCCATTCAAGAGGATTACTTAGAGGAATTAGTTAATAAGAGTATAAAAAAATAAGAAGGGGGGAAATAGAGAATTAAAATAAATCCATGGTGAATATTTGTGTTCAGTAACAAACAAATGTCATTAATAAATAAGAAAATAAAGAGGTGTTGTGAGGAGTCACGGTCCCCAGACTTCTACTTATTTGTATCAATGTATCATCTACCTTCTAAATCCTATGACATATTTCCAACATCCATGAAGAGTGTCCTAAGGCACTTAGGGCGTATTGGAAAAAATGTATTTGTAATATTCATTCTTACTATTATTTATAATACATTTGTAAGGAGTGATGAGTTTCACTAGTAGCAGTAAAGTGGGTTCTGAACACAAATATTCAATATTGTTTTCCCCACATGTGGATGCCTAGAATGAAATGATTAATGACTTTGGAAGTGGATAAATGAGCGATCTTTAAGCTTCTCCAAGTGAGGGCTTTGAAGAGGTAGCAAGTGTCTCTTGGAATTATATTATTTATTACAACTTAATGTATTATTTATCTTACAAGATTGGGCACCCAAACTAGAGGAAAAGTATTAGTGCCAAAATAGTTGTCCTTTTGACTTTCATAGAGGAAGTCCAAGGGTGGTTGTCATTTGGAATGAAGAGCTTTGTTCGAGCACCTTTTCTAGTGGTTTTAGATCCCTTAGCATTCTATAGATTTAACTCTTTGGATCTAGAATGCAATGAAGAACATTTGAATGTAGAGCAATCAATATGAACTTGGTTGTTTACAGGTACATAGGTCCTACCATGTTGGAGGAAAAAATAAGAATAGAAAGTTGAATTTATTGTAATCACATTTATTACTGATAATGCATACTTGACCTCTCTTCTTGGTGGAGATTTTATAGTGAGGTGTCCAATGTAAATCTTGTGCTATGTGTTTTCCTTATGTTGTTAATTTCTACCTCATTTATACTATCTTATGGTGATTTTATTTTTTATTCTTTGTTATCATACATTCAAATAAAATAGGGTTATTAAGCATGATATGTAGGCTAATTTTTTACATAATTAAGAATAAGGATCTAAGCATGATTTTCCATATTAAAGAAACTTAATTTTTAGATTTCTATGTTGTATTTGTCCAAGCCTTGTATCTCATCATTTGATTGGTCTATTAAATAAAGATTGATCTCCACAATCTTTGGTATTGAACATCTATATATCCCAACACACCTATTCTCTATAAGACCAAGATCATATCAATTGAGGAAGTACCACATTAAGAGGAATCAAGAAAATAATAATATAAGACAACAAATCATAGAAATAAATTATGGGAGAATAGTAATTTGAGATAAAGTTGGAGGGAGACAAGGGCGTAGAACATAAGCCTAATATAGTAAAAAACATAAAGAAGGAGAAGAAAAACACTCCACCACTCTGCATTCTAAAATAAAAAAGGAGAAGACAAAAATGGATTGAAGAATCAAATTACCAATATTCAAAAAGGATATTGTAGATGCAATCTACAACAACAACAACCAAATCTTGAATGATCAGTTTTTATAAGGACTAGTCTTTATTTTTCAAGCCTTATAGCTTTATTCATTTTTGTGGGGTATCATCCTTAGTTTTTGTAGTATTCTTTATTCTTTATTTCCAAAGTAAAGAGAAGAATATCATGTGGTGTAACAATGCATACTATTAAATAGAAACATGGGCGAACTAGGAGGAGCAAGAGAGGGAGGATTTTCAAATTTGAAGGTGGGCGGGAGCTCGGGGTTGCAGGCTGTGGGATCCTCTGGCGTTGTTATCCTTGTAAAGCAAGCCTTTGTGGACCCAGAGAAAAAAGATGGGGTTCCGTGAGAAAAGCAGAAGGACCCAGGTAAGGATGCTGGGGTGGGGGATGGGATTCCTCCCTCATCTCCCACAGTCACAAAGACCTGGGCACACGATCAGAATGGAATAGATTTCAACCATCGGTGGTCAAATCTCTTCGGAGTAAAACCCACAGGCAAGTCCTCTTTCCCCTCTATTAAGGATTTATCTGAAAAGGAAAAAGGCAAATTTGCCATAGAGATTCCTGATGAGCTAGTTGATCACAACATAGTGTCTATGGGTCTTACTCTTGTTGGAAAACTTGTGGGATCTAGACCTAATATAGATATTGTTATGATTTTTGCTAAGAGGAAATGGGATCTAAAGGGTCAAGTCCAAGTCATAGTCATGGCTAAGGGATTCATGTCTTTTGAGTTTTCTTGTAAGGAGGACTTGGACAAAATCCTATGTGCTGATCCCTAGGCCATAGGAAAGACAACCCTGGCGTTGCAAAAGTGGACACCAAAGCTTGATCTCAATGACTCTTTCTTTGTCCAAGCCCCGATGTGGGTTAGACTCCCTTAACTTCCTCTAGAGTTCTGGTATGAAGATTTTTTCAATGGCATCGCCAACTCCTTTGGTACCTTGCTATCGATAGACCCTATGACAATGGCAAGGAGCCGCCTAACCTATGCCAAGATTTGTATAGGGGTGGAAGAGGGTCAATATATGCCAGAGATTATAGAACTTTGATCAAAACTGGGTAGACATGTGCAGAAGTTGGATTATGAAAGTGTCCCTTTTGCTTGTTTCCATTGCAAGAAAGCTGGACACAAAGCAAAAGTGTGCCCAGCATTCCAAAACTTGGAGAAAGAAGTGAAATAAAATATTGTTCAAAAAAAGATAAAGTCAGGAAACCAAAACAACAGTGATAAGGCAGGCCCATCAAGGGAGACCACCAAACCTTAGGAGGGTACAAAGGACAACAATAAAAGAGTGTGGAAAAAAGGAACAATCTGAGATCTCTTCTGAGACCCCAGAAACCAGGGCTAAAAAGGAGAAATCCATTGAAGGGGAGTCAACAAGACAACAAAAAGACCCCAAAGACCAGGATAGCCAACAAATAGTAAATACAGTTCTTAGAGAGGAGCTCCCCTCCTTAGAAGGCATAGGCCTGGAAGTCAACATACAACAAGATTCTATGGAAGAAACCAAGGAAGACAGCCTGGAGGAAGGAGGTGATTCATGCCCTGGGTCAATCTTCATCTCCATTGTTCTGGATTCCCTTGAGCACCCGCTGGAAGAATGCTTCTCCAGTCCGAAAAGGGACAAGTCAATAGGTTCCCCATCTCTAGAACCCTACCCTCATCCTAAGAAGTAGGACTCAAACAAAGTCCTACAAATGGAAGAATTGTTGTTCACTGTCTCCCCAAGGCAGCTAACAAAGATGGAAGAGCTCTTTGCAAAATACAAAGATGTAAAGGAAGGCAGATCCAAGACTCAAAACAAGAAGAGACCCAATAGAAAAGATCCCTCTCTGATTTCCCCTGCAACAACTAGGAGTAGAAACAAAGTTGATGTAGGGGCAAAACAAAAAACTCTAGGAAGAAAGAGAGCAAGTTAGATCAGGCAAGAAGAAGCCAGTAAGAACATTGCATATGGGACTCAGAAAACCATCCAAGTAGCCTGTACCCCCAATAAAAAATGAAAGTTACTTTGTGGATCCCCTGTGGGCTCAGCTCACACAAGCAGGAAGTAATTAGGCACACGTATATGGAATACAAAACTCAATTTTTTTTAACCCAGGAAACTACAATGCAAATGGAAAAGTTAGAGAGAACCAACTTGTGGGTCACCACTAATCGTATAGCTGTAATCATCTATGTGGAAGGAAAGGCCAAGTATTTGGCTTAGGAGAAAAGACATAACAACATAGGGAGACTTCTTCTAGCTAGATGGTCCAAATCCAATTACAATGGAATGGTCAAAGGGAACTCGGGCCAAATGGGTAGTGGTGGTACCATCTTTGGATTTGATTTCACTGCAATCTTTTATCCTACCTCTGAAACAAGGGTCATTTATCCCTGGTTGGAAACTGATTCTTTAAACTACACCACAAGCGCCAACAAGTTAGATGTTTTGTGGGCCATCCTTATTGCGGCCCACATTAATCATGTGTCCTAGACTGCCAACAGGGTTGTTGACAAGATCACTAACAAGGCTATTAGTAAGGAAGCTAAGTTGAGTTGGCACCATGCCGAAGATCTCTCAGGTTATGTGAAGGATTTACTCGATGGGGACAGACTCCAAAGTATAGAGGGAATAATTAAAGATAATTATGAAAGTAAAGGGGATTTTCGGAGATGTCATTACATTAATGACAAGCTCTGGAGGCATAGTAAGGTTATTTCTTACGTGTCCCCTTTGCATGCTTTCTGGGCTTCCCTTCCCAAGAACTGTAATTACCTTCAAAGGCATAATACAAGAAAGGGTAGATCAAAGGTTGATAGAAAGATGAAAAGCATTAAGATTTCAAATCACCAGAGAGAAACCAGAACCCATAAAATAGCCATGGTTGGGGAAAGACATAGAAGGGAGTCGGAGAATGATAGCAAGAAGTGGAAGAATTGTACCAAAGTTTGGAGCGCCCTGCAGAAAGGGGAAATCACCACCTTTATAGAAAGAATCCATGGTTGCAGGAAGGAGATCACCAATATCTTCGTTAAAAGTTGGAATGAAGGAAAGGTGGAAATAAAGGGAAAGTCCTTCACTGTCACGAAAGAGGTGATTTCCTTGGTCACAGGAATTCCCATTGTTGGGAAAATTTTTTACAAAGATCGTAAAATTTCTGATAATGTTGTTAATGATTTTGTTAGAGACAACAATGAGCTGAAGGCAATAGTCAAGAAGGGCACTCACTATCAGCCTGGGGGTTTGAAAATGTTGTGGTAGTTCATCCTCAAGGCCCTCATTTCATATGTCACTCTGGATACCAGGTTTGATAGAATTCGTACCTACCATTTTGTCTTATTGAATCACTTTAGGCATGGAAAGAAGATTTCAATTCCATTTTATCTCTATTCCTCCATAAATGAGAACATCAATGGCTTTAGAGAAAAGAACATTGTTAACCCTGCTCTGCATGAAAGCTTGTTTCTATTAATTTATGAATTTTTCAAAACCCAAATTTTGGGTAAGGAAATCACGGAGGCCAACGCTAACAGTGAAGATTCTGGGTTGGATTACATCTCATCGAGTAACAGTGGGGGAAAATACTCTGAGGATAGTGTGGATAGCGAGGAAGAACAAGAAAAAACTAAAAAGGGGTCCTCATCCAAGAAGCAACCCTCGAGCTCGGTCAAAATTGAAAAAGCTCTGAAAAAGCAGGAAAGAAAGGAGATTACCTTAGATGAGGAATATCAAAACAATGAGGAAGACATGAATACAGATGATGAGGTGGGAAACCAAGAAAAGCAAGCCACTAAAATGATGGAACAGGTCACAGGGGAAAATCCCAACTCTATGAGGGATTGCTCGGATCACCTCTTTGTTGATCTCACGATCAGCAACGATAACTCCCCCCTCTTAAGCTCCCATCTGGAACCAACAATGAGGCTCAAGATCCTATTCTCGAGGATCCCAAAGATGAACAGGGTAACCCCTCTACTCAGTCCCCAATTACGCTTGAGACCTTAGATGAGATTTCCAGAGGGGAATACTAAAGTCAAGATTCTGGTAAAGGGAAAAAGGTATGGAGGAATTTCAATATCAATATAGTGCATGTGGGGATCATAAGGGAGGTTGTCTATCCACAAATCCTGGAGGACACCGAGGGCAAAATCCACAAAGAGGAGCTAATTGATCCCGCTTTGGTGGTTCTCAGCGATAAAGCCAGGGAGATGGAGATGGACTTCCTTAACAACAATAAGAATAGCATGTTGGATCAGTTTAGGTCCTTCAAATGGATCTTCCATGAAATTAAAGATCTCAAAGAGAAAATATAGAGCACTAATGGTAAGGAACACAACACTACCGACGGAAAGCAAAGCTTGGAGGAAAGGGTTGAACACCTAGAAGCTAAAATGATCAGTCTTGATAAAACCCTAAAGGGAATATTTGAGCAAAACTATAACATTCTCAAAGTGTCCAATGACCACATCAAGCTCCTTATTAACAAAATGGAAGAAAAAATGGACACTAGGGACGAACAGAGTACTATTAAGGAAGAAAAGAAGAAGCCCAGTGAGGGTCTAGGCAAAAGAACCAGAGCCAGTACAAAGAAAAACAAGGATGTTCAAAAAGTAAAAGAGGTAGCTGAGAAAATGGAGATCCTTGAACTTAATGCAACTGCCATGCTCTGGACCCTGGCTTAATATGGCGCCTATCTCTTTTTTGCTATGTTTTTGTTCTTCCTTTTCGGTGGTTGTTTCTTGGTTGACCTTTCCTTGGCTTGTCTCTTAGTTTTTCTGCTTTAGCTCTGTTCTGAACTCGTTATTGCTACTTTTTATCTTGTTGTGGGTTTCAGGTACCCTGTAAAACTTGTTTTACTTAATAAAAAATAATGCATACTATTAAGGGACCATGAGCTATTTTATCCTTCATATTGTGTAAGTATGCCACTTGGTAGCCTCTGGCAACAAATTTCCTATGCACAATAAGGCCAAGCTCTTTTCTTTGAAGTAATCTTCACACTTTTCATGTGTTGGCTTAGCACATATTCCTAGAGAATTCAAAATGAAACACTCATACTAATTCACTAATGTGCCACATATTCAACTTTTGCATTGTAAAGAAAAGACAATGGAGTTTTATGTTAGTGTCATGTGTCTTCACCACACAGCTCAAGACTTTTCAAAAGCCCAAATGCTCTTAAAAGTGTGTGATAGGTTTTTTTATAATGTAAAGATGTCCTTTATGTGTTCCAAATATCCAAATTGGAAGATACAAAGGCAAAAAAATTACAACACTCATGCTAAGATAGTTTCAACAAGAGGTAGTGGGATTTCTAGGTGGTTGTGACATTATAAATGAAGGAACACAAATGATGATGTAGAGACGAATGTCCTTAAGTAGTTGTAACAACCTCTATGATGATTATCAATAAGTGAATGTGTGGGGAATCTTTTCTATTATGATTGTGCTTCTTTTGAGAAAGGGAGAAAAATATTGTATAAAAGTAGAGCTTTTCTTTATCTTAAGGGTTCACCAATTTCTATTAGAACAAGCACTTATAAAGATTAGCATTTGTAGCTTCATTTCCAAACCTTATCATTGTATGTAAGAAATCAATATATATATATATATCAAATGTAATAAATTGTGTTGGGTTTTCCTTTCTTTGTGTTTATTTCTATTTAGTATTTAGATCAAATGCTCTACTCTTTGTCATTCAATGAATGTAGTTATTAATTGTTTTATTCTTAGTTTCAACATAAGTTTGTAGGTTATAGAATCATGTTCATATGATCTAAAATTGCACTATTCTCTTTGGTCAATAAAGTTTAAATTAGTGTTAAGGATTTGGTGCATTGTCTTTTATTAAAAAAAAAAATGTTTAATCCTCCATTTTCCTCAAAACCCAAAAAATAAAGAGTCAACTTCTAAAATCTTGGAGTCTATTCTATGAAGTGCAATTGGTTCCCCATTCATGTAAGAATTCTCACAAGGTTTGTTTCTCTTTGTATTAGCAGTTAGGGGTCAACAATGCCTTTTTTGGCATGCTTGGTGGAACGTGTGGTTAATCTCTAATTGTAAGAGGGTTATGATCAAGAGACCTAGTAAAAGGTCACAAATTGCACAGAATCAAACCTTATTATTACCTCCACTAGACATTAAGTGCATATGATCACACCAAGACCTCTCAAAAATTTGTGACATGGAATATAGGTAGCCCACTAATTCCTCCTATTCCTCCAATAGTTTGGGATCCTATCCCTACTTCAGAACTGAAGGTATTGTCCAAGTTTATTGAACAAGATTCAAATACACTTTCAAAGAATCTATAAAATGTTGCAAATGTATGTATTATGCACAATTTCAATAAGCAAAACATAATTCTTAGGTTTCTTGCAACCTTGTTTAAAGGAAAACCATAATGTTGGTACATATCCCTACCTCCTAGTATCATTATCACATGGGATTCAATCATGAATCAATTCTTTGAGTAGTTTACTAAGAAATCATATTTTTTCTCATTATTGCAATAGTTGATAATGATTAAGACATCTCCTAAAGAAGTTGTGATTTATATTAACATGTAGCTGCATATGACTTGGCAATGAATCCTAGTAATGCTTTGACCTCCTATAGATATGGCTTTTATATTCTACTAGAAAGAAGTTATCTTAGACATAACACATATTATTCAATTATTACCTATGGACATATATTTTTAGATGTCTATGGCATAACACTAAGGTCTAAGAACAATTTGATTGATGTTGTAAAGTTTCCATTGAGATTGCTAATTTAGTGTTTTGGGAGATGAGCACTCCACTGCATGAAGAAGATACTTTGAACACTTCTATGTTCCTTAATCTATGTATATATATTCAAATAAAAATGCCAATAGATCTACCACCTCTTCATTGGTCACATAGATGAACAATGTGAAGAATATATTATGAACCTTCTTTAATGAAATAATAAACATCAAGAGGTATCAAAAATTTCTCCCAGACCTCTATATCAAGGTTGTTAGGGAAAAAGGCCTTTGTATCAATATAATTAGTAATAAGGGTGAGCTAAAGAAATAAATCATCCATAACCCTCAAACTAGATTGTTCCAATTCTGACATAGGGCAGGGATGGAGGATCCAACAATGGACAGTCCAAACCTACACTACCAATTACAACAACAACAAGCACAACGAAATTCAACAATATAATGCTTCAAAACATAATTTCATTCAACATGCTTGGTTGTGGCCTTATACAATGAATTTACAAAGTATCCAAGCTAGTCCAGCTTTGAAACACATCGGCAACTGATGGAAACACTAAGGTAGATCTAAACTTGATCTTGCAAGCCTCCAAACAATCTCCTTGTCTCCAAGCATGAAAACCACTAGCTCTACTGTTACAATATCAGATAAAACATCTCCTCTACAAGATCTTGTAGGATCCAATTGTGATTATACTCTCATGCTACTATTCCTCTCTCTCTAAACATCTACCCAAGCTCTCAATATATAGCCAGCTAAGCCACAAGTCGGCCAGTTAGGCTTTAATTACAATATAGGGAAGATTTAAACCAAAACTAATGAAAGAATGATCAAAACTTAATGAACCTTTAAATTTAGGTCCACACATGACCCAAGAACATTTCCTTAACTACGCAAGGCCCCATCTCATCACACGGAACCGTGCAAGAAGAAACACTACACATTTCACATGAAAATTGGTAGAAAATAGGAACCCGAGCAAAATGGCCATAACTTTTTACTCATAATGAATTAGGACTTGCGATCTTGGAAAAAGATATTAATTTAGGTCCTCTTAAATTCCTTAAGAGAGAAAAGGCTGATTCCTTAAGAATCAACATCTACATGACGCGCAATCAACATGAAAACTACAGGAAAATATGGCTCCGATGGCAAGAAAAACAACTATAACTTTGAAACGGTCCATCCAATCTTTATGTGCTCATAGGAGAAGGTTCCCAAATAGGTCCTCAACATCATGTAAGATTTTCACAACATGAAACCAATAAATGAAATGATTATAATGCAAACAATAGAAAATAAGAAATGTTTTTGGTTGATGCAAGATTGCTCTAAGCCCGAGATGCTCCTGCATTAGACACCCCAGGTAAATAAAAGAAAGTTCTCATGAACTTTTGAAGGGAATCAGAACAAGTATTCCATATCTATTCTTAACCCTTATCTCCTGGTGTCCTTCATTCCATGCTTTCTTTACTTTATCCACTATCACACTCAACAAATCAGCTTGTCCTGCACTTTTCTCATCTTTCCTTTCTGCTACTGACTAAAACTGATTCTGACAATATTTTTCACTATTGATTACACTAGTACTTCAGTGAATCACATCTTCTCTAGACTTACTAATCAGTTCAACATCATCTGTAGGTCTCTTTGTCACTAGTGCCATCATTTGTTGCATTATCTTTTTCAGAAAGCTCATCTGCCTCTTAATCTCAACAAGTTCCTCAGCCATATCATTCTCTTTTTCTTTCAAAATTAGCTTCCTTTTATCCACAAGAATAGGTTCATCAATGCTCTACTCTTGAAGTTTGTCATAAGGATAACACCTGATAACTCCACATCCCTTAGCTCCAACTTCTTGCAAGGGTAATAAATTACGCCTAGATCCACCATGCATTACCACATATGTATTTGCATGACCATCAAACAAAACATGTCTATCAAATTGCCAAGGTCTCCTGAGCAATAGATGAAAAGCATCCATAGGCAATACATCACATAATATTTCATCATGACAAGATCCAATCTGAAAATTAACCAAGCATTGCTCTTCAATTCTAACCTTAGATACATCTTGTATCCAACTAACCTGATAAGGATTAGGATGTTTCCTTTTCTCCAAATTCAACTTACTAACCATTTCTTCTGAAACAAAGTTCTCAGAACTACCACCATCACCTATAACTTTACATACCTTATTCTTGCACTTACATCTAGTTCTGAACAAATTTCTTCTTTGTATTGGTTCCTGGACACATGTATCCAACCTCCTAGTGAGAATAAATTCACCTTGTTCTGCAACATTCTCAATGTTTTCTTCAGCAGTTAATGCAACTCTTTTTTTAGGACATTGGAAGCTTCTATGAACCTCTTCACCACACTAAAAACAAGTACCAGTAAACTCATTTTTCCATCTTCCTCTCTATCCATTGTTGAATTTATTTGTGGCTTGACCACTACTTGATCCTACATTAGTCTTCTTAGGATTCTCCAATACATTAGCTCCAATAACTGTTTCATCAGTCTTTCCACTTTTGTTCCTATTGTTTTGTCTTCCTTCAAACCTCTTGTTCAACTTCTCCTCAATCTTCAATTCCATCTGATAAGAATCTCCTATATTTTTCATCCTAACAGTAAGTAACTCTTCTTGAATACTAGGTCTCAAGCCATAAACATACCTAGCAACCTTCTCTTTATCAGCTTCAGAATGACTAGTCCTAATCAAGATTCTGTAAAAATCCTGAGTATACTCATGTACTGATTTTTTGTTCTGCCTCAAGGCTTGCATCTTCTTAAACATGTCCAATTCATAATCCACCAGAATGAATTGATTCTTCAACTTGTCAACCATTCGGTTCCATCTAGTGATCTTTTCCTTTCCTCTCCTACTTCTTTCCAATTGAACTTCCCTCCACCAAATATTTGCATGACCTTTCAACTTAGTCTTTGCAAATCGAACTCTATCAGGATCTTCTATTTCTTCATACTCAAAGTATTAATCTATCTCATTAATCCAATTAATCAACTCTTCTGGCCTAAGGCTTCCAACAAATGTAGAAACTTCAATCTTAGGTCTTTTCCCAATTTTAGACATAGCCTTCAAGATTCTACTTTCTTCTAGATATCTGACTTCTTCTATAGCTTCTTCAAAGTGATCTTTAGACTCATCACTGTCATCCTTCAAGGTAGTCTTCTTTTTCAATTCCTCTTGTAGATCTTGCACTTGTTTCTGCAAAGCCCTAAAATCATCAAGACTGAATTCTCCAGCAAGTTCTTCCTCTGAGATCTCACAAGCTCTCCTTGGAGGCATTTTCAATCCAAGGTCCTGGTGCAAAATGTCTCACCTTGGTGCTTTGTCCACACACTCAAGATATTCAATCTCTAATACCACTTGATGTAGGGAAGGGGTGGAGGATCCAACAATGGACAGTCCAAACCTACACTGCCAATTACAACAACAACAAGCACAACAGAATTCAACAATATAATGCTTCAAAACAGAATTTCATTCAACATGACCGATTGTAAGGCCTTCTAGGTTGTGGTCTTATAAAATAAATTTATAAATTATCCAAGCTATTCCAGCTCTTAAACACATCAGCAACTGATGGAAACACTAAGGCAGATCTAAACTTGAGCTTGCAAGCCTCCAAGCAATCTCCTTGTCTCCAAGCATGCAAACCACTAGCTCTACTGTTACAATATCAAATAAAACATATCCTCTACAAGATCTTGCAAGATCCAAGTGTGATTATAATCTCATGCTTCTATTCCTCTCTCTCTCTCTAAACATCTACCCAAGCTCTCAATATATAGCCAGCTAAGCCACAAGTCGGCCAGTCGGGCTTTAATTACAATATAGGTCCAATCTGGAAGATTTAGTCCAAAACTAATGAAAGCATGATCAAAACTTAATGTGCCTTTACATTTAGGTCCAAAAATGTCGCAAGAACATGTCCTTAACTATGCAAGGCCCCATCTCATCACATGGAACTGCGCAAGAAGAAACACTCCACGTTTCACGTGAAAACTGGCAAAAAATAGGCACCCGAGCAAAACAGCCATAAATTTTTACTCATAATGAATTAGGACTTGCGATCTTGGGAAAATATATTAATTTATGCCCTCTTAAAGGCCATAAGAGAGAAAAGGCTTATTCCTTAAGGATCAACAACTACATGATGCACAATCAGCACAAAAACTGCAAGAAAATACGGCTCTGACAGCAAGAAAAACAACTATAACTTTGAAACGGTCCATCGAATCTTTATGTGCTCATAGGAGAAGGTTCCAAAATAGGTCCTTAACATCATGTAAGATTTACACAACATAAAACCAATAAAGGAAATGATTACAATGCAAACAACAGAAAATAGGAAATGTTTTTGGTTGATGCAAGATTGCTCTAAGCCGGAGATGCTCCTGCATCAAATTCCTACCCCTTTACAAGCTATATTTCATAAGTAGAATAGAGATTTAGTTGTTAGATAGAAAAATCTAGTAGATGATTCCAATTCTTGGTTCTTCCCATGTAATGATGCACATATGCCTTAGAAATATCTAATGAGTAAGTTGTAGTAGAAGGAAGAAAAACAAAGGAGTTGAGGAGTCACAACAAACACAAGTGTCTATGCTTATTCATCTCTTTTAATAGAAAATATCATGTTCATGTCCTAGATGAAAAGTATATCTTTTGAGACAGAGGTTGAAATACCTTCAAATCACACACTCTTTTCTTGGATGGAAGGCAAATATGTTGTGTTTTATAATAAAGTGTCCACATCAAAAGCTTTACAATTCTAGTCTAATTACAATACCTACACTAAGTGGAGACTCACTGGAGAACTGGTGGCTCAAGCATAGTAACCTAAAGTGACCTATGGGAAGAGCCTTGGATCACTAATAGTTATGCATCTATTTCAAAATACAAAAGGAACTTCCAAATATAATTCTAAAGAGTCAAAGATATAGCTACTCAGGTTACTCAATGTGATTGAAAAATTAAGGAAAGTTCTCACTAACATGTCTCTATGGAAATTTTTAGCTATTATAGAGAAAAATTCCTTGTTGTAGGAAGCTTTAGAAGACCATGAAAGTCTTACACGAGTTTAAATACCCTTGGAGCACACTCAAACAAAGGAAAAGGGATTAGTTGTTGTAACACAAGGACAACAAGTTATGGTGCTCAAAAATTCTAAATATGACAAAGAAAAGGAAGAAATAAGTAAGTCAAAACATATGCCAAATTTATTAACTTTGATTGTAGGTGATAAATTCCTTGAAAATTTTATGATTGATGCTAGACCTAGTACCATATCTATGCATAGATAAATATCAAATCCTTTAAAACTAGTAAATGAACCCCTAGATTGAGGAGTCACTTGTAGGGGTGATTAGAAACCTTTCATTGACCCTGTATTGATGTCCTAGTATTATAGTGCTACAAGAAGTAGTTTGGTATCCCTCCCATAATTGGCCTGTATTTATCTTGAGACTTCACTACAAGATAGGAGGGTATATGTCTCTTAATTGGTCCCATATGATTTTATGAACCAAGTATGGATCTAAAATAAAAGTGTTATTAGTGACCATGCTATTAGTATGATACAATGACAAATATTTGAAGATCAAAGTCCCTTTATTGAAAGAGAGATATGAATCACTCTAAAGGTTTTAGGAGGCTAGATCATAGCCACATGGAATAGGTCTTAGAAGTTAATGTGAAAGTTCACAAGGTAGGTCTTTGCTAGTTTAATTTGAGATAGCTATAAATGAACTTTAATGGAACCTTATTGATGGTCTATGACTATTTTTTGGGGATGTTATCAAAATTAAAATACCTACAAAACAATTAATAATATAACAATAAATCTTAATCTAACAAATACTATACTAACTCCAAATTACCAAAAAATCCAAAAGAATAAGGTTGCAAGAGATTTGAAGGTGATAAATAACCAAATAGTAGTTATGGATATCAACCACTTAAATACCAAATTTGTGAAAGGAAGGTTTGGTTAGATCACATTAACCATGAAATTGTTGAATAGGCTGAATAAATTTATTCCCACACAAATAAACAAAACTTTTCCTCTATCGGTAAACACTTAAACACTAATGATGCAAACTGAAGATTTTTCAGTTAAGCACAAAAATAATCCATAGTAAAGATATGAATGAATAACACAGGAACACCAAAACATAGAACACTGGATTTTATGTGGAAAACCTAACTGGGAAAAACCATAAAGAAACTAATTCTCATGAATATGAAAAACACATGTTAGGGTGAAACCAAAAAGGTGATTTGTACAAAGGCTCAGTACCATATATGAAAAGGGCTCATTACCGATACAAAATCTCACTGTTGATACACAAAGGCTCACTCTCGATACACAAAAGATATGAATAGATATAGAATCCACCTCTAAGATCTTCAGACTATTCTACAAGAACACAAATCTCTTTTCACATGAATTCATAGTCACCTCATATGTGTGTATACTATTATAGTATCACATGATTTCACCTCTAATATATACACCACACCAAGATCTAATAGATCAGCCACAATATTTGAATTAGGTCACACCACACCATTCATGCGGTGGAAGGAAATGAATGAGGACCACCTTGACCAAAATAACAAACCATGCTTCGAACCAAACACCATCTCCAAAGCAATCAATTCCAACAGAAATATGAAGCACACTACATCAAAAAGTTGGGACAAAAAACACATCTAGATAGGATCAAACCAAAATTGCCATGAGCATGCCACAAAAACCATCAGTGAAAGCACCAATCAAAACATAGACTCACTGATAAGCAGTAACTAATAAGCTATCCTATCAGTATCACAAAAAATGATACATCCAAGGAAGATATGTTGACATCAATGATAATCATTAATGACAACAAAAAATCAACCTCACATTCTAAGAATCTCCCCCTTAGTCATTGATGGCAACATTCATCAATAATAAAGTACAACACAAAACTGAATTCTTTTGAAACAAATAGTAAACAATAACTCTTTGGAATATCTATATAACTTTCTCCACCTTTGACAATAATAAAAAAGGGTAGAAATAAATTCTCCCTATCTGAAAGACATCACTCCCCCTAAGAGGAAGCCTCCAAGCATCGATCTAGGAAAGTATTGATATGCAAGCTACAAGATCAATGAACACACACTAGTGCACCTAATTTACACTAGGAAGGGGAAGAATGCTCAACTTCCCTCTCAGATACTCAAAAGTATCTTTTCATAAAGGTTTGGTGAATATGTCATTTATCTATTCCTTTATGGGTACATACTCCAAATTCATTGCTCCTTCTTCAACATTCTCCCTAATAAAGTGATACCTGATATTATTATGTTTTTTCCTACAGTGCAACATTGGATTCTTTGACATACTGATGGCACTGGTATTATTATACATGATAGGAATCAGTTCAGGAAAACTAATTCCTATATCCTACAAGGTCTGTTTCATCCATAATAACTGAGTGTAACAAGTGGATGTTGTAATGTACTCTGATTCAATGGTTTATAATGTTACAAACTCCTATTTCTTGCTTGGCCAAGAAACCAACCGAGAGGCAAGAAAGTAAGCTCTGCCACTAGTACTCCTCCAGTTATCCATACAACTAACCTAATCAACATTTGTATATGTTGTTAGTGAAAAATATAACTCTCTTAGGTACCACAATCCCATATCTTCTATTCCTTTCAAGTACTTGAAAATTCTCTTTACAACCATTACATGTGACTCTTTCGATTCTTGTTGAAATCTAGTTGCAAGACAAACACCATACATGATATCGGGTCTAGTAGCTGTCAAATACAACAATCCTCTAATCATAAATCTATACATAGTCACATCTTCTCTTGGTGAGTTATCCTCCTGAGTAAAATTGTTGTTGATAACAATAGGAGTGTAAACAAGTTTTGAATTCTTAAAACCAAACTTTTTTATTAACTCTTTCCCATACTTGGATTGAGAGATAAAAATGCCTTTGTTATTCTGACTAACTTGCAATCCAAGAAAGAAATTTAACTCTCCTATCATTGGTGTCTTAAACTCCTTTGGTATCTCTTCAATAAAATTCTTTCACAACTCATCCTGGCCTCCAAAGATGATATCATCAACATAGACAACAACAATCAAAATTCTCTCTGAACTTACCTTGAAGTATAGATTGTTGTCAGCCCATCCTTTCTTGAACCCTTGACTGATCAAATATTTGTCCATTTTTCCATACCAGAGCCTAGGTGCCTACTTTAACCTACATAGAGCCTTCTTTAATGTACAAACTACATTGATATCCTTTTTTGATATGAACCCTTCTGGTTGTTCAATGCACACCTCTTCTTTCAATTCACCAGTAAGGAATGTTGACTTGACATCCATCTAATAAACCTTGAATTTTTTGAGTGTTGTAAATTCCAAGAACATCCTAATAGCTTCCATTCTAGAAATAGGAGCATAAGTATCCTCAAACTTGATTCCTTTAATATGTGAATATCCTTTACATAACAATCTTGCCTTATTCCTCACAACTTTACCATTCTCATCAAGCTTGTTTTGGTATACCCATTTTGTACATATCACATCTTTGTCTTTCGGTCTAGGCACAAGCTTCCATGTATGATTCTTCTTAATCTAATTAATCTCTTCCTTCATAACACTGACCCAATTCTGATCATTACAAGTCTTTGCTACAAACTTTGGTTAAACTTCAAAAAGTAAGCACAACAAATCATGATCTTGTGTTTCTCTACTTTTGGTCATAAATCCTTTGTTCTTGTCTCTAATCATTTGATTCTTTGAATGATGTTTTAGTACATATATCAGTCTCTTAACAAAATATGTCAGTGTTAGTGTTGGTGGAACATCATCTTCCTTTATCCTATTTTAGCCATTAGACTCATTCTCGACATGCCTTTCAGGAACCTTTTAAAAGTCTTCTTCAACCTTCACATCCAAGATTTCCACAATTTTTTTTAGTCTCTTATTGAAACACTGGTATTCCCTACTTCTAGTTGAATATACCAAGAATATTCCTTCACCATCTCTATTGTCAAACTTCCCAAGATTATCTTCATGTCTTTGAATGTAACACTTGCTACCAAAGATCTTGAAATATTTCACTTTTAGTACTCTTCCATGCAATATTTCATAAGAAGTCTTGCCATATTTCCTTTAATAGAGTACTTTGTTCAGTGTATACAAAGTAGTATGCACTACTTCTCTCCAGTAAATCTTTGATAAACCTACCTCTTGTAACATAGTTCTTGTTGCTTCCTGAATTGTTTAGTTCATCCTTTCTACAACATCATTTTGCCACAGTGTTCTTGCTACTAAAAATTGTCTCTTAATACCATGCTTTTCATAATATCTCTCAAACACATCATATGTAAACTCTCCACCTTTGTCAGATCTGAAATATTTGATATTTCTACCAGATTCAATTTCAACTCTAGCCTTGAATATCTTAAATTTATCAAAAGCCTCATATTTATCTCTAAGAAATGAAACCCGTCATTCTTTATTAATCATCAATGAATAGTAGGAAATAACTTTTACCTTGAAAACTCCTTTTTTTGGTAGGACCATAGAGATTGGTGTGAATGATTTCTAGTACGTTGATAAAAGAGTCTTTTTTTCCTTGAATGATTCTCTCCTTTTCTTTTCTTCTTGACAACTCTTACAAATGTTGTTTTTCAGTTTACGCAATCAGGGAAAATATCTCATTGCATGAGAGGAAGTAATCCTCACAAAATTATCAAAGCTTATGTAACACATCCTTTGATGCCATAGCCAACTATCATTGGTCTGGAATAGTAAGAAATATCCTTTTGAAGCTTGTTTAAGCTGATACATGTTCTTTCTAGTTCTCTTCCCAATAGCAATTAGATCTCCACATCTTTTTCTAATTTCACAACCTTCATTCTTGAATATTACATCACAACCATTTTCAAACATCTTTCTAATACTCAAAATATTGTGATTCAATCCTTTCACATACTAGACATTGTCAGTATTGTTCTTTCCATCAAATATAATAGACCTTATGTCAACTATGTAAGTCACCTTGTCATTGTTGAATCTAACTGCACCACCATTATAATTTTTCAATGATACAAACTTACTTTTATCTCCATTCATATGTTGTGAACAACCACTATCAATTAGCCATTCATTCTTGTTCCTTCTAACATATAATGCAATTTCAACATTATCATTAACCTCAACATAGATATTATTGAGGTTTATCTCAGATTTCTTATCTTCCTCGGCATAAAATAAATAATCCTATAATTCAGATTCATTTGAAATACACGCATCTTCATTCACCTAGTAAGCCTTTTTATTGAATTTCTTGAACTTTTGTTTAGGACCCTTCTCAGGACATCTAGTAGCTAAATGGCCAATTTTACCACACCTAAAGCACTTAAGGGGTAACATACCTTTATACTTGTTGGTACTTCCTCATCTTTCTAGCAATGTTTACCTCAAGATCATCAGCATCATCATCCGATTTGGTCACTTTGAATGCTATCTCATATATTTGCTTATCTCTTCCACACTTTTCTAAGCTCAAATGTGGTCAAGGTACCAAACAATTTCTCTTTGGTAAACATTTTTGGATCATACACTTCCTCAATTGTTGAAATATTATCACTGTAACTGTCCATTAATGTCATCAAAATTTTCTCCATGAAGTCCTCATCAGTGATAGTGCCTCCTTGATTCTTGACTTAATTCACTACATTCTCAACTTTCTAAAAGTAGCTCTTGATTTATTCACCATCTTCCATCCTCAAATTATCATAGTGTCTCTTTTCTATCAACTTCTTAAGATAATTTCACTCTATCATTTCCTTCATAGATGTCTTTCAAATTTTCCCATACCTCATATGTTGTCTTCAGGGAAATAACTTTAGCCAATTTATTTTTCAACAAAGTGTTGGTAATAGCATACCTCTCTCTTCCATTCTCTACATAATCTTCAATCTCATCTGCAGTAATCAAACCATTCTAGGGTTGCACATACTTAGTTTCCACATGCTTCCATGTCTTGTAACCAAATGATACCAGGTATCCTTTCATATTATCTTTCCATAAATTGTAATCTTATCCATCGAACATAGGGATAGTCGATTTGTGGACCATTAGATCTACCTCAAGTGGTTAATCTCACTACCAAGGAACCAAGCTCTGATACCAATTGTTGAATATTCTGAATAATTAAGAGGGGGGGTGAATCAATTATTCCCATACAAACAAACAAAACTTTTCCTCTATCGATAAACACTTAAATAGTAATGGTCAAAACTTTTCCTCTATTGATAAACACTTAAATAGTAATGGTGTAACCTTAATATTTATTAGTTAAACACAAAAAACATCCACAATAAATCTATGCATGAGTAACACATAAACATCAAAACAAAAAACACCAAATTTTATGTGGAAAACTCAACTGGGAAAAACCACAAAGAAGCTAATTCTCATGAATATGAAAAACACCTGTTAGGGTGACACCAAAAGGTGATTTAACAAAGGCTCACTTCCATATATGAAAAGGGCTCACTATCGATACACAAGCTCACTTTTGATACATGAAGGCTCACTATTTATAAATAAAAGATATGAATAGATATGGAATCCACCTCTAAGATCTTAAGAGTGTTCTACAAGAACATGGATTGATTTTTGCATGAACTCGTAGTCACTTCATATGTGTGTATACTATTATAATATCACATGATTGTACCTCCAATATATACACCACACTGAGATCTAATAGGTCAGCCATAATATTTGAAATAGGTCACATTCTACCATTCTCATGGTGGAAGGAAATGAATGAGGACCACCTCGACCAAAACAACATGCCACGCTTCAGACCAAACACCATCTCTAAAGCACTCAATTCTAGAAAAAATATAAAGCATGCTACATCACAAAGCTAGGACCAAAAATGCATCCAAATAGGATTGAACCAAAACTACCATAAGCACGCCACATGAACCATCAGTAAAAACATCAACTGAAATACATACTCACTAGTAAGTAGTAACCAATAAGCTAGCCTATTGGTATCACATAAACTAATACATCAAGAGAAGATATGTTGACATCAATGACAAACATTTGGACAACAACACATCAACCTCACATTCTAACAAAAATTATAAAGCATACATGCATAATTTATAATAACATAATGATGAAATCATCAATAGAAATATATCACTAATAATTTCTCCAAATTCATCAAATTGCAAGTCATGCCATCTATGCACATATACAATATGAATTTATCCTTCAAAACACTTTTTAGATTGATCCAATCAATTTATCCATTACATCAACTTGTTGTATGCAATGAAAATCTTTCATGTTGGGAGCAAGCTAAAACACTCAAACATTAGCAATAAACATGTTAGTCAAATATAAACTTAACATTTAATGAAACTTGCAAAAAACCAACTAGGAAGCTTTCTCCACAACCTTCGATGAGAAATAAGCAAATGCACCCAAGATTTTCTTGATTTTAGCTCTTAGAGAGTATGTGGGTGTGCTCTCCCAAAACAATATTTAAATCCCACTATGATTAGCAAATGATAAATGCATGAGTAAAACTATCAACTACCATGAAAATGGCATTGAATGATCTCAAGGACTATTTATGAAGAAATAGCCTCAAGTATGCAATATGGATGAACAAAGCAACTATGATCTAGTATGAAACTATTCTACCATTAATGCAAGGAGCTACCAAACAAGTTAGATAAACAATAAATGTAAGAAAACTCTAAGACTATGCTAAAATGATAATTCTAATGCAAAAATAATGGATGAATTAATCTTCGCAAGGCTCCTATTTATAGGATTTTGGAGGGCTGGGGTGAAGTGGATCACATGTGGCATCCACATAGATGTCACATTAAGGACATATAAGTCATGCAAGAGTCCAAGTTTTCTCACACGTGTGAGAAACTTGAGATGTGATGGGTCAATGTGTACTTCAAATACACGTGTAAGAGGGTGTAAGAGAAAAGGTTCACTTTCATGTTTTTAGAATGTGTAAGAGGTGTCATCAAGATTGTAAGAAATCTTGTTGGGTCTTTTTTGGATTATTTTGAAAACATAAATTTTGAAAATTCGCTCACACATGTGTGAGCAAATAATTAAGGCTAATGAGTGTAGGAATCCAAAAATTAGCTTAATTAACCTTACTTAATTAAGAAGTAGGTCTATTTGTTGAGAGTGATGTGTGTAGGGTAGGATCTAGGTTCAGATTTAGGATTAATTTAATTAAAAATTAAACTGATCATGGTTTAGAAGAATAATAGAATGTGAAGGGATTTAAATAAATTTGAATTTATTTAACAAGGGTTTATGTGGGGAAAGTGTATTAAATAAAATTTAATACACTTGCAAGAGGGGTATTTAAATTTTAAATTTAAATACTATAGAATAATGAGCCAAATTTAATTAAATAAATTTAATTAAATAAGTAAGAGGAATATAACTAAAATAATTAAATAATTATAACGTTATGGGATGATTTTAAGCATCTACATTTTGCCCCTCTTTGATGTGATGTCAAGAATGACATTATGTCAAAGAAAAGAAAAATATAAGATTCCCTAGAGAGAATATAAGGTCCTAGGGTTGAGATAGAGAAGGTGTGCCCCCCTTGAGAAAATAAGACAAAATACAAAATTTTGGGGAATTTTCTCATAAAGAGGGAGAAGAGGAGAGAAAAGGAACAATTGCATGGCCTATGAGGGACATGGGAAAGAAATGGGAAAAAAATGGGGGTTGAGAAGAAAAATGAGCCTATAAATAGGCCATAAGGGCCCTAAGAGAAGTCATTTTCACCTTCTAGAAGAAAAAATCTAGAGAGAAGAGAGAGCGAGATGGCTGATCCACATGACCATATGTAGCTAGGAGAGAAAGTTCAGACCTACTGGAGGGCCGCAGATGCAAGACTGTCGATGAGTAGTTGAAACATGCCTTGTCCTTAATGTTTTAGGTTCATTTATTGCACATGAGGGGTCATTAATAGGCCAAAAAAGGTTGTCAGGGTGGAGACGACGATCGATAGATCATTTATCAATCGTCGTCTGCACAGACGACAGTCTCTCAACCATCATTTATGAAGATGACAAAGGGGAAGGTGGGGATGAAAACTAAGATGTTGACTCTGTCGAGAGGGTTGACCAAAGGTTGACTTGGCTTGGGATGGGCATCCACACAGATGATCATCTGCATGGATTGGCATCCGTGCAGGCTAGCATTTGCACAGATTGGTGTCTGCACAGATTGGCATTTGTGTGGGGACAATGACATTTCCGCCTAGGAACCAAAAAAAGATGCAGAGGGGAGATGGGGGGTGAAAAATAGAGGATAGAGAGAGGGTAAAGGATGCCCCAGAGTAGATAGTGAGGACCAATGAATAAGGAATTAGATGACTGTAGGTTGTGGATGTGGCATTCCATTCGAGGGAGAGCTGGCCAGACACGATGGGCTTAGTAGAGGAGCTGACACCAGTGGAGCGGGGATAGGTTGTTTTATGCGGCTTAAAGAATGTACACCTATGGTTGCGATTGAGAGCACATACAACACTATTGACTCCACTAGTAAATGCTGACATCTATTCAACCGATCATATGAGTAGATGCTGACATCTAGACAATGGTTTCCATGAAGAGCATCAATGTCAGCCTGACCACGATTGAGGTGAGTGGCTTTGTACTTGGCGGGGTTGATTGGGGGTAGGTTAGTCCCAAATTTGGTAGGACATGGATTTCCTTTGGGATGGTCACGAGTATTGAGAACCATGCTGGAGGATGAGGGAGAGAGGTATTGTTGGGGGTACACCATCCTGGGGTAGTTGTACTATGACCTACACATGTGTGCCTATCAAAGAGGTAGCACACTAGGGCCAGGAGTGACCTTATTACTAGTGTGGGCATGGGAGCATATAGAAATGGCTTGGCTAATTCGACTATAGGAGACCCAAGTGAGATACAAGTCATATGCATGCAGATATATTCACTATGAGTTAGTGGATTTTATTGTGCACTAGTGACATCTGTTGGATGAGATGCAGATCTTTTACTGGACATCATATGCAAGGTGTGAGGTGTGGGGCCACCAGGTGGCACAACAGTAGGACTATGCAGAGGATGGGTGGAAGGACTTCCACTATCTAATATTTACATAAATAGATTGCTAGTTGATAGGCTAGACATCGTATATGATTTCTCAATACATGCCACCATGGATAGCATGACAGTTTAGATGAGTACAGGACCAGGTGCTAGACTAATTTCTGCATCCACTAGTGAAACAAGAGGTGGGGACTTTGTGGGGAGTGAGAGTGGATCTACGAGGTGCTAGGGCATCTTAGGTAGGCATGGCCATAGTACCCTAGAAGTAGGGACAAGATCAGGTATGAGATGTAGGAGTGACACCTGCTTATGCACAATGGTGGGCAGTACATCAGCCTATCCAATTGATAGTAGTAGGTGCAATGCCCATAGCATAGTAGTCTGCTAGAGGAGGATGACTTGCATGCAGGGGTCAGTAGCCCACCAGTGATACCACAAGTGCAGGGATAGGCACATGGATAGGTACAAGGGCCTTCACTAGCTCCAGCATAGGGACAGGGACCAAGACCTGACTATATAGCCCAAGAGGTACATGACACGGTTGTGATAGAGCATAACAACCTACAAATAGAGGTGGGAAGGGTACAAGGACTACTAGCTACCACACAGGCATCAAACTTGAGCCTTCAAGTAGAGGTAACTAGAGTGCAGGGTCTTTTAGCTACAACTCAGGTGGTCAAGCTTAGTTTGTAGGATGAGGTGACCAAGATACAGGGGCTATGGACAAGAGAGTCAGCATGAGCAAATAGTGCTTAGAGTGCTCTAGACAGGTGATAGGGAGGATTCTTCATGAGCCCACTTGGCTCACAACCAAGGTCTATTATTTAGACCTAATAAGGTTTTCCTTAACCTTATTTAAGGGTAGGATACTCTACTCCTATACCCTCACCACTAGGATCTCCACTACCAATTAAGGTGTTAGTCAACACTGAATCCACAGGGGTAGATTCCTCACCATACTCCCAAACATCTCACAAAATCTTTCAAGGTAATCTAGATGCTTTTTCCATCATTTTTGACATGCCTAAGAAGATCTAGAACCATAAGTCTTCTTTAGACCTTTCTCTTACAACACTTTTAGAAATAGGCCCAAGGAATCCTTATAGCCTTGTCTAGTCACCTTTTCTGATGTGAATGTTCTAAGGTTTGCTTGCACAACTTATAAGAGACCTAGCTTGTCTCTATCAATGATCCTAATCTCCTATAGGATCTCCAAAGGCTTAGATTATTAACTAAGTCCTTATCTAGCTCTTCTCTAAGAGCCTATCACCTTGTGCTTCACCTTGAAAGACTAACACCCTTTAGATACTTCACTTCTTCTCCTACACTTAGAAGGATCTAAGTGCCATCTCCTCACAAACACCCAATTTCATTGTAGGGGTGCCAAAAATGTTGTAAAAATTCCCAATGCTTCCATTTGGATCCATTTAGAAGGATCTTCAATCCCTTTTTCACCGGGTTCAAGATTTCACCTTGAAGAGGCCTAATTAGGCCTAAATCCTTGTAGCCCTTGACAGGGTGTTTTCTTGCTTACTCCAAACTTGCCAAATAACCTAAAAAATAAATAAGGGATTTGGATACCCTTTTTAATTTTATAAAGGATTCTACAAGTTTTAGGGCTTGATGGCTTCCGTACACAGGCTTCCTATAATCTAGGCCTAATAGGGCTAAAAGACCTATTTCCTAGGACTAGACTGAATACTTGTTAGAAACTCACTCTAATGGATTGGTATGACCAAAGTCCTCATAACATGACTTGATATGTTTATATCCCACCTAGAACTATACTTGTTCCATACAGTACTTCAAACCTCTGCATACAATCTTCAATTTAGCACTGTCAAGCCTCTAACTGGGCACTCACAATTCGCCTAGGGCTTGCCATTAAAAATAGTTGCTCGACACTTCATGAATCCTAATCCTAGATATGTATAGAATAATGGCTCCCATAACATATTCATCTACCCTTAGGAAGATCCCATGGTTAGATTTCATGGGGGAGCCATAAAATGACAAACTGGTCAGGACAGGACCAAGAAACTCTCCTAAGCTAAAATAATTTATTCAAGGAAACAAAACTACTCAAATGAACTTTCTTTCTAAATGAAAAAGTCTTAGAACTACTAAATTAACACTAATATAATACTAAATCAAAGCTTTCAACTCATAATATAACACTGTCACAATGAAATGCTCGGGTTCTTCACATAACCAGAATTGCAGAGCTTCCTTCTATTCACAAACTTAGTTACAATGATGTCTAGCCTCAAATATTGAGCCTGAGATTGTCTTAGATACCAATTTCCATGTTTTTAGGCTTTTTTGGTTACTCTCCCACTCCTACCTTTGAGAGGATCCAATGTTGTCGAGTTGCATGCAACATTTGCCATTATTGCAAATGTTGTCATGACAACTTTGTAACAACATTTGGCATCTTTGCCTTAATGTCACCATCCTGACTTCTAAGACCTCTAAGCCATGTAACTCAATGGACCAACTCCATTTATGGCCTCATGGAATCTTTCTAACATCTTACATGTGTTTAGAACACATTAAAGACTCTAATCCAACCTTTAAGCTTCTAAGGCTAAACTATTAAAAACTACTAACGATGACTAATTAGTGACCTTAGTCCTAAGACTAACTCACCTAGTCCACAATTCCAATGACCTTCTAAGGTCTAAAACTAAACACATAACTCATCTCACCATTATGACTTGGCTAATGTCATATACAAGCCAAAATAGCATAACTATGGAGGTTATCCTAGGTTCTCCTGCACCATCCTCCCCAAAACAAAAGAGTTCAATCCACCCTTGGATTAAGTAGAGTGGGATCAATCTCAATCTTCATAAAATTTGATTCCTTAATCCATGCTTCATCAACATTAGTTTGACCTTGCCTCTTGATTAGATGTTCTTTGTATTCCTTGGTTCTAGTCTTTTGGTAAACTCTAGTATCCAGTATACTGCCAGCTTGTTTGACTGTTGCAGTAGGGAGTTTGAGATCTTCCACATCTTTGTTTACTTCACTGAGGCTTTGATCCATGTCTAGTGGTGGTCCTTTGTAATGAACCAAGTCTGCAATATTAAAGACAGGGGACAGTCCACTATCCTCCTGCAGCTCCACCCTATAAGCATTATTCCCATACTTTGCCAAGATAGGACATGGACCTATCCTCCTCATTTGCAGCTTGTGTGGGACTCCCTTTTGAAGTCTAGACTTATTGAGATGCACCATTAATAAGTCTCCCACATTGAACTAAACTTCTCTTCTACTCTCATCCACCTTAGTCTTATGCTTCATAGTATTCTCTGTCAAAGTCTTCTCGACTATATCATGTATCTCCTGCATTGCATAAGAAAAGTCATCAGCATATCCACTTCCCTTCACTCCATCCTTTAAATCTCTTAGCTCATAGACTCCTCTAAGATGTAGACCATATACTATCTCAAAGGGACTCTTCCCTATTGATCGGTTTATAGTGTCATTATAAGCATATTCAGCTTGTCCAATCAATTGATCCCATTGTTGACCATATTCCTTGGTCAAGCACCTTAATAGATTTCCAAGGCTTCTATTGACAACCTTGTTCTGACCATCAATTTTAGGATGGTATGGAGATCCAAAGGACAAATTAGTGTCCAACCTCTGCCAAAGAATCTTCCAAAAATGACTCATAAACTTGGTGTCTCTATTTGACACAATGCTCATAGGTAACCCATGAATTCTTACTATCTCTTTGAAGAAAAGAGAGGCTATTTGACTAGCATCATTAGTTGTCTTGCATGGCACAAAGTGAGCCATCTTGCTGAATCTGTCCACAACTACATAAATACTATCCATGCCTTGTCTTGTCTTGTCTTGGGTAACCCAACTACAAAATCCATTCTTAAGCATTCCCATGGCCTAGTAGGAATAGGTAGTGGTTGATATAGGCCCATATTTGAAGAAGTTCCATTGGCCTTTTGACACACAATGCAACTTTCCACATACCTCCTAACATCAAGATTCATCCTTGGCCAATAATAGAACCTTTGAACAAGTTCTTGAGTCTTAGTGATCCAAAAATAACCACTTAATGCACCATTATGCTTTTCCTGAATCAAATTCTCTCTAATATAGCCTCTAGGGACACATAACTGATTTCCCTTAAACAAAAGATCACTTTGCAAAGTGTATTCAACATATTTTCTATAAAAATTATTCTTGTATTTAGCACATACCTTGTAAATGTTTGCAAAATCTTCATCATCAACATATAGATCCTTAAAGTGATCTATTCCCATGCTCTTCAACTGGATTTCTTGGATGGTAAGAGCTCTCCTACTCAAGGCATCTACCACCTTATTGAGTACTCCTTTCTTGTGCTTGATATTGAAAGTGTAAGCTTGCAGGTATTCAACCCACTTCATGTGCTTGTGACTCAATTTCTCTTAAGAGTTCAAGAAACTTAGAGCTTGATTGTCTGAATACACTATGAACTCCTTGGGAAATAGATAGTGCCTCCATTTTCTTAAAGCCTGAACCAATGCATACATCTCAAGGTCATAAAGAAGAATACTTCTTCTTAGCTTCACTTAACTTCTCTAAATGAAAAGCCACCACCCTCTTGGCTTAAAACAACTCCAATAGCCACATTGCTAGCATCACACTCTATGGTGAATAGCTTCTCAAAGCTTGGTAAGACTAAAACAGGTTGGGTAGCTATCTTTTCCTTCAACAACTCAAAACTCTTGTTAGCTTTCTCATTCCATAAAAACTTAGTCTTCATACCTCCTTTAATAGTGTCCAACATAGGAGCACATATTGCACTAAATTGCCTTATGAATTTCCTATAATATTGAGCAAGGCCATGAAAATTTCTTGCCTCTATTGCTATCCTTGGAGTAGGCCAATTTATGATGGCTTCCACCTTACTAACATCCATTTTTAGATTACCATGTGATATAACAAATCCAAGGTACACTAGCTCTATCTTGATGAACTCACACTTCTCTAAGTTGATCATCAACTTCTCATCATGCAACTTCTTGAAAACAATCTCAAGGTGTTGAAGATGCTCACCTCTTGTCTTGCTATAAATAAGTATATCATCAATATATACCACTACAAATTTGCCAATGTAGTCTTTGAGGACTTCATTCATGAGCCTCATGAATGTGGAGGGGGCATTAGATAGTCCAAATGGCATGACAAGCCATTCATACAAACCTTCATTGGTTTTTAAGGTTGTTTTCCACTCATCTCCTTCATGTATTCTTATCTGGTGATAGCCACTCTTCAAGTCTATCTTGCTATAGTACTTGGTTTCACCTAGACAATCCATTAGGTCTTCAATTCTTGGAATAGGGAACCTATACCTAATGGTTATCCTATTAGTAGCCCTTGAATCAGTACAAAGCCTCCAAGTTCCTCCTTTCTTAGGTGCTAGGACAGTGGGTATGACACATGGACTAATACTCTTCCTAATGAGACCTTGGTTTAGGAGTTCTTGTATTTGTCTAGTAATGTCCTCATTTTGTTGAGGGGTCATCTTGTAGGATTCTTTATTGGGAAGGGTAGCTCATGGTATAAAGTATATCCTATGACTTATGGCTCTTTTAGGGGGAAGGTTTGTGGTTTTCCATCACTTACTATACCTTCATAAGTCCACAGCATGCTTTGCAACTCCTTAGGTAACTTTATCTTCTCGGTTTCCTTACCTTCATCTATCTCCCTTGGTCTTAACACCAATGCATAGCCAACACCTTCACCTTCTTCCATGGCTTCTAAGAACTCTTTTTTACCAACCATGAGCACATTAGGACTTGTTGTATTCACCTCTACATCCTCTAATAGTGACTGAATTTTAAAAGTCACATTGTCCTTCTTGAAAGTATAGGAGTTCTTTCCTCCATCATGCATTGCTTGGTGGTCAAATTGCCATGGTATACCTAGGAGCAAGTGACATGCATCCATAGGTAACACGTCACACAAAACTTTGTCCTTGTACCTTCCAATTGAGAACTCTACCCATGCTTGTTCATTTACTAAGACATGTTGGCCTTTGTTTAGCCAAGTGACCTTGTAAGGATTAGTGTGGGGTATCCTTGTCAACTTTAGCTTGCTGACTACTTCCTCTGACACAATATTGTCAGTAGACCCTAATTTTATGATGACTCTACACACTTTTCCCATCATCTTGCACTTTATCCTAAATAGGGACCTCCTTTGGCTTGGTTCTTCTTTAACCGACTCCTTGATTAGTGTTCTCCTCATCATGAGGTTCTCACCTTCCTCTAAATTTAATGGTACTTCAGGATGTTTCTCTATTGCATTTGACTCCTCATGAACTAGATTAGTCCTCTTGTCACCTCCTTGAGAAGTACTACCCTTCTTTGGACACCTATAGGCAGGGTGTCCCATTTGATTGCAATGGTAACATTTCATGTTGGCAAAGTAGTTGCCTCTTCCTTGTCCACCACTTCTTCCTCTAAAGTTAGAGCTCCTTCCTCTACCACCTCTACTAGAGCTTCCCTCTTGCTGCTCACTGAAATTGATTTCTCCTTGAGCCTTTGACTCTAAAAGCCTTCCACCATAGCCACCTCTTTGTCCTCTACTATCTTTTCCTTTACCTATACCTTTGGAGCTTTATTCTTGCTTCCTTTTTCTTTTCTCCTCTATCTTCAAGGCCATTTGGTAACATTGGTAGATGGTTTTGAAGTTCACAAGACTCGTGTCTTCTTGAATAGACCATTTGAGTCCATTCAAATACCTAGCTAGCTTGACGCTTTCATCCTTAACCACTTTTGATCTTAAGCACAACTTTTGGAGCTCTTCGGTGTATGCTTGGACATCCAAATATTTTTGTCTAAGATTGTGTCTCCTCCTATGTAACTGGACTTCATAGTCATCAGGTAAGTAGGTCTACTTCACTTTAGTTACCATGCCCTTCCATGTAACTATAGGACCCTTTCCATCTTTTTCTCTTTCAGTTTGCACAAACTTCCACCATGTAAGTGTTGAACCTCTCAACCTTGACTTGGCCACCATAACCTTTTGGGCCTCAGAGATACCATCACATTCAAAGTGATTCTCTATGCTATCTATCCAATCAATGACTGAATCTGGATTCATTTGTCCACTAAATAGTGGCACACCCTCCAAAGCTTTGCCACTTAAGGCCTTTAGTGCCTTCAAGAAGGGGTATTTAGGAAGAATAGGGTCAGGGGTTGGAGCTTCCTCCTCTAATTCAAATTCCTTTTCCCTTGCTTTTTTTTTCTTCCTTATGATCTATCTTATCTTTCACCTTATCAGCTTTGTCTTGGACTTCACCCAAGAGTTGCTCCATTTAAGCCAATATCTCTCTTAACAACATATTATCCTCTTCTTGTTCCTCCACCTTTTGGCCAACTCAGTGTTAGTTACCATGGTTTTATCTTCCACTGATCCCATTGGTTTATTTTCTCCTACTGCTTTAGTACGTTGCAACATCAACCACAAGCCTGATCAAAACAAGCTCTGATACCAATATGATGTGAGTGTTCCAAGGTTTTCTTGCACAACTTCTAAGAGACCTAGCTTGTCTCTATCAATTATCCTAATCTCCTATAGGATCTCCAAAGGCTTAGATGATTAACTAAGTCCTTACCTAGCTCTTCTCTAAGAGCCTATCACCTTGTGCTTCACCTTGAAAGACTAACACCCTTTAGATACTTCACTTCTTCTCCTACACTTAGAAGGATCTAAGTGTCATCTCCTCACAAAAATCCAATTTCATTGTAGGGGTGCCAAACATGTTGGAAAAATTCCCAATTGTTCCATTTGGATCCATTTATAAGGATCTTCAAGCCCTTTTTCACTGGGTTCAAGATTTCACCTTGAAGAGGCCTAATTAGGCCTAAATCCTTGTAGCCCTTGACAGGGTGTTTTCTTGCTTTCTACTCCAAACTTTCCAAATGACCTGCAAAATAAATTAGGGATTTCAATACCCTTTTGGATTTTATAAAGGATTCTACAAGTTTTAGGGCTTGATGGCCTCCGTACATAGGCTTCCTATAATCTAGGTCTAATAGGGCTAAAAGACCTATTTCCTAGGACTAGATTGAATACTTGTTAGAAAATAACTCTAATGGATTGGTATGACTACAATCCTCATAACATGACTTGATATGTTTATATCCCACTTGGAACTATAATTTTTATGTATAGTACTTCAAACCCCTGTATATAATCTTCAATTTAGCACTGTCAAACCTCTAACCGGACACTCACAGCTCACCTAGGGCTTGCCATTAAAAATAGTTGCTTGACACTTCATGACTCCTAATCCTAGATATTTATAGACTAATGTTTCCCCTAACATATTCATCTACCCTTAGGAAGATGCCATGGTTAGGTTTCATGGGGGAGCCATGAAATGACAAATGAGTAAGGACAAGACCAGGAAACTCTCCTAAGCTAAAACAATTTATTCAAGGAAACAAAACTACTCAAATGAACTTTCTTTCTAAATGAAAAAGTCTTAGAACTACTTAATGAACACTAATATAATACTAAATCAAAGCTTTCAACTCATAAGATAAGAGTGTCACAATGAAATGCTCGGGTTCTTCACATAACCAGAATTGCAGAGCTTCCTTCTATTCACAAACTTAGTTACAATGATGTCTACCTCGAATATCAAGCCTGAGATTGTCTTAGATACCACTCTCCATGTTTTTAGGCCTTTTTGGTTACTCTCCCACTCCTACCTTTGAGGGGATCTAATGTTGTCAAGTTGCATGCAACATTTGCCATTATTGCAAATGTTGTCATGACAACTTTGTAACAACATTTGGTATCTTTGCCTTAATGTCACCATCCTAACTTATAGGACCTCTAAGCCATGTAACTCAATGAACCAACTCCATTTATGGCCTCATGGCATCTTTCTAACATCTTACATGTGTTTAGAACACATTAAAGACTCTAATCCAACCTTTAAGCTTCTAAGGCTAAACTATTAAAAACTACTAACGATGACTAATTAGTGACCTTAGTCCTAAGACTAACTCACCTAGTCCATAATTTCAATAACCTTCTAAGGTCTAAAAATAAACACACAAATCATCTCACCATTCTGACTTGGCTAATGTCAGATATAAGCCAAAATAGCATAACTATGGAGGTTAGCCTAGGTGCTCCTGCACCATTTTCTAACCTAACTCCCAAACTTTACAAAACAACAACAAAAAAAAGCTTGGATCCAGATAATCTTTTTGAAATTATAAAATATTTTCAAGGTCATAGGGTTTCAACCCTTCCATATAGTACTGCAAATTTCTTAAGGATTGAGTCCTTAAAAGTAGGGCTAAAAGCCTAGTTTATAGGAACTCTTCTCATATCTTGTTGAAATGGATTCATCAGCCTCCACCATTGCTTGCACTGGTTCTTGAGGATTTCAAGACCATCCTCCAACCATTAGAACACTTCCTTCTAACTTACCCTGCAATCTAGAGTCACTGTTACTCTATTGTCCCTAGCTGGGCTATAGCCTAGCTCACCTAGGGAAAGAGCTCAAAATCCATTTCTTGCTCTCCTACAGCTAAAACAAAAACAAATCTTATGTACATAGACTCCTTCATCATTCCACCAAGGCTTAAGCATTTTCCATGGCTAGAAATAGATTGAGAGCCATTTTTATATACACGGTCCTGACTAGTCTAGTGAACATAGTACATGAAAATATTTACATGCGGACACAAAATAGAAACAAAAACCATAAATCCTTATCAAAAAAAGCTTAAAACAACAAATATAAACTAAATAAAATAGATACAAATATTTTTTAATCCACCATTATCTCTGTAATTGAAAACATCAGTGAAACACAATCATTTAACTCTATGAACTCTTAAGTCTATTCAACCAAATGATTGCTAACCCTTCCACATGGTTTCAAAAGTCCTTAAATAGGTATATGACTTTGGTTACAAATTCTTCCATCAGTCTGAACCATTTATAACTCCTTCCTAACTAAGTTTTACAACTTTACAAAAATTTGTTGAGCAACATTTGAAAAGTTGCAAAGTTGCTGAAGCAACTTTTGCAATTTTTGCTCATTGTTGCATTTCTTGCTCACTCCCCTACCTCACTTCATGGAAAGGGTCTAAAAAAACCCCAAAAATTACATGGATCTCTAAAACACACCAAAAATTTCCTTTTAAGGACTTCCACCATCTAACACAACCCTAGACCTATATGGCTCATTAGGAACAACTAAGCACCAATGGATCCTAACTACAATAAAACATTACAAAAATACTACAAGATTTCTCCAAGCCTTACCTAAATTTATAATCAACCATAAAAACCTAATCTCAACCAAAATAGGGTTTGAACCCTAGGTGTTCATGCACCAAAAAGTTACAGGCCAGGGTAGACAACGATGAGTTCATAGTGATGGTGACTCAAATGGAGGAGGCCAGGGGAGCATAGGATGCATTGATAGAGAAGATGAGGGATGAGTTATAGGTGGTGACTCAGGAGAGGGACCTATACCATTGTTGAGCTGAGGAGTACAAAGGTCAGTGAGAGATCATAGTTTAGGCGGTGACATGTCCGGTGGTGATGTAGGTGGTACATGAGACTTTCATTGCTCACAAGTGAGAGACAAGAGCCATCAGGAAGATAGAGTACTACCACCAGTTGTATTCTGAGATCATTCCTGAGGGATAGAGGGTTGTGGTGTATAGTGAGAGGACATGCTCTTAGACTACAAGGCCAGGGGGATCACATGTCTGAATAGGGATGAGACCCCCATGGGATAGAGGGGGAGATGGTACATGAGGAGCTGGTCCTTCGAGACAGTTGACATCATGAGGCCCTACCTATTATTTTTGACACTTGTACAGATTTTGAGTGATATATGTACAATGATATTTGATATATACATGTATATACATTGATGTATTTGATGGACTTGTACACTTGATTGTTTTATATACATACATGATTATGATGGTCCTATGTGATGTTATGTATTTTGATTTTTCTATGCATATAGACATGATTATGATGATATTATGGACTAACACGTGTGATGCATGATGTGAGATATATGTTGATGTGTTTATGATGAAGGTTTATATATGCAATGGATTATATGATTAGATGGATGTATATATGTATGTAAATGTGATGTAATGATTAAGATAATGAGTAAATGCAATGTAAAAATATGTAATAATGGTTAATGGATGAGTAATATAATAATGGATGGATGTAATGATGATTAAATGTAATAATGAGTAATGCAAAAAAATGAACTAATGATTAATGATTAATGAATGGACGTAATATTGATAATGATTAAGGGTTAATGAATGTAATGAAATACTGATTAATGATTAATGAATGAACATAATAATGATAATGATTAAGGGTTAATGGTAATGAACAAATGATTAATGATTAATGATTAATGAATAAACGTAATAATGATAATAATTAAGGCTTAATGAATGTAATGAACTAATGATTAATGATTAATGATTAATGAATGAACTTAATAATGATAATGATCTAATAGTGAATGATTAATGAATCAATGTACTAATGATTAATGAATGTAATGAACTAATTGTGAGGAATGGGAACACTGAGAGGGGGGGGGGGGGTGAATCAGTGTTCACTATATTTTAATCTTTTTACTTTACTCTTGAAACTTAACTTGATTGCTTAAGTACTGAAATAAACATCAATGTAAACAAGATAGACAATCACAACACATAAAACCAATATGATTTCGGGGAAACCCAAATAGGTAAAAAACTTGGTGGGAATTGACACCCACTAAGAATTGCACTAGTGTCTTATGATCCTTGTTAGAAGATCTATTGGCAATTTGGCTGAGTTGATTGCATAGATGTTGTCATTATGGCAACATATGATCCTCAAGAAGATCGCACAAGTTAGAGAGCAAGTATGACAGAGTGCATTGCAAATTTGTCTAAGTGTGAGACAGTGTTTTACCAATGAACCTGGATACAGTTTTTTTTTGTGACATCGACTGGAGTAAGTTCAGTGCTTTCACACTTGAACATAGACTCTATGATGTCTATTGATCACCCATCTTAGAGTGCAAGTTAGTACAACATGTACGAAAGAAGTTATGACAGTTTTACCGAGGATAGTGTAAAGCTGGCAGGACAAAATATGAAGACAAAACTAGTAAAGAGTTAACAGATTATTTTGTTTATCAAAATAATTACTTAACAATATAAAGGGATGAAATCCTAGATGTTAACTCTTTGATAAAGCTATTGGTATAAATGTAAATGTAATTGTAATTATAAAGTGTAGTAATTGTAACAAGCAGTAAGCAATTGTAGAAGTATGATGCGAAGTATATGAAGCATATGTAATAGCGATAGTGAAAGAGCAACGAAGTGATATTGATGCAAGTAGTATAAGGTTATGTAACTTAACCTATTTTTTAATTAGTGTATATTGTACATTACTTGTTTGGGCAGTGGGCTCATCTAGTAATCACATTTTGTACTACAACTCCTAAAAGGGTTGAGGCTTCTAACAAGGCCTATAGTCCCTTAATCAGGACTGATACACTATATGTTTGTAAGACTCCTAATAGGGTCAACATCCTTAACATGATACTTTTGATTAGTGGATCTTTGTGGGTACCATCCCCACTGGGGTTTTCCCTTGGCCAGGGTTTCCTCGAGAATAAATAATGTGTTATGAGTTCTTTATTGTTATGCATGTTGTTTAGCTTCTTATGTTATGCATGTATAAAGATAATCTGTTATATCCATAATTGGGCAAAAGATAAAGTTTATAGAATACTGATTCACCCCCCCCTCTCAATATTCCCTATTTCTAACAATTGGTATGAAAGCATAGTTACTCTGAAAAGAATCATTCAAGGAAAGCCTAGCAGCTTGAGTAAGATCTCTATGGATATGGATCAACTACAGAAGAATCTTGAAGAAGCTCTTGAACATATTGACTTGCTTACTATTGAAAAAGATACTTTGAAAAGAAAGGATGATGATGCAAAGAACCTCATTGAGAAATTGAAAAAAAAATTGGAAGCTCTGAGATTTGAAAAAGAATTTGAAGTTTTTATTGAAGATTGTGATGACAATATGGAAAAAGAAAATGAGATCCTTAAGCATGAATTGAAGATAGCAAATTTGAAGCTTAGTTTGAAAGATGGAAATGGCAAGAATGAAGCAAATTTGAAATTTGAGAATGAAAGTCTAAAGACTGAAAATGAAGGACTAAAATCTAAACTTTCTAAAGTAACATCTGAACTTGAGAAAGTCAATTTGTAGTATGATGAACTTGAGAAATACAATAAGATTGTGAAAGGTGAACTGACTCAATCCAAACAACAACTTGAAAGGCTATATTCAACTAGTGAGAAGATTGATGAACAAATATCCTATTAGAAACCATTCTATGATAAGACTGGTCTTGGATTCAACACTTTCAAAGCAAATGATGAAGGCAAGGAACCAGATCTGAAGATATCTGAAAGCATGGATGAGAAGAAGCCTGATGAGATCAACAAATATGAAGATACACCTAAAGAAGAAGAATCATCGAAGCAAGAGGAATCACCCAAAGGTATGCAAAGAGAATTCAAAGGTAGATGTTTTGCTTGTAATACTATTGGTCATATGAAGAGAGATTGCACAGGTAAACAATTTAAACCTCTTAATGGTTATTGTTACAATTGTCATGGTTTTGGAAATAGAGCTATTGATTGTAGGAAACCTAAATTTATTGAGAATAATGATGGTAGTAGAATGTTTAGGAATACTAACAATGCAGATAAGAAACCTACTGAAGATATGAACAAAAGAAGTGGAGTAGTATGTTATAGATGCAACAAGGTTGGACACATTGCTAGAAACTGCAGATCACAAATCAATCAACCTGGACCAAGATATGGAAACAATGGAGTTGTTTGTCAGATATGTAACAATATTGGACATACAACAAGGTTTTGCAGAATGAACAATAGAGTTTTTCATCCTAATCCTAACTCCAGGAATCATGCAAGAAGAAATAAAGATGCTAGTAACAGTCAGAAAGGATGCTGTAGTAATTCAGATGAAGTGAAGTTTATCAAAAGCACAGATCAAGGAGACATATTCAACATTGAAGGTAATCAGAAAGGTGAAGTATTGAAAGGTAAGAATGAATCTTTACCTGACCTATCTCAAAGTACTTAATTCATGTAAATTGTAGTAGAATAGGAACTTAGATTTAGTATAGAAGTAGATATATGATGAATTGAGTCTTGCACAGTTAATGCAGGGTAGTTTATGATATTCTAATGCTATGGTTAAGAGCACAAAAAAAAATATTATGTTTTGCGAGATCGCAAGAAGTTTTAAGTTTTGTAGGATAGCAAAGACAACTTTTTGGAAAGAAGCGACAAAAGAATTGAATGTGATGTCAGATCTAAGTGAGATTGAATTAATAAAAGGTTATGATCAGTATTATTTGATCATCAAAGCAAATTCAAGTGTTAAGGAGATCAAAGAGCAATGATAGAAAGCATTTTGCAAGGATTTGGAAAAGAATTGTGTGCCGAATCTACGCAAGCCCTAAACTCATGAAATTGAGGTATTTTACTTGATAAATCTTTGAATCAGTAAAGGCATTTGAAGAAATCATGGATGTTTCATTAATACACAATGTCAGAGATAAGAATAGACCTAAAGTAAAAAGGGAACCAATAGAACCATTGGAAGAAGACCCTAGGTTTGCCTGATCATCCATACTAGATGGAGTTTTACATTTAGAGAATGTCAGGAGTTATCTTGGATGCAAATTAGAGACAATAAATGATAGTGATTTTATAGATGAATATCAGAAGATGTAAAATTAGGACATGTCACTGAAACAAGGTTTTGAATACTTGGAACATAATGAAATTGTCAAATATGGATTATAGTATGAATTTGATAATGAAGAATGCACTAAGATCATTTTGAGTAGAATTCATAATGGAAAGTTTTGGTTAGAGGATAGAGTAATAGATATTATAGTTGATTTGATTCATGAAGTCACTGGATTATCTAAGACTAGAGCTATTCCTTTTAATGAGAAAAACATGAGAAAAATAGTAATTGACAACACTAATTCATCCTATAATGGTAGAGGAATTGTGATTAGCAAGATCAAACAAGTTGATGTGAGATACATATGCAAGATCCTAACTACTAAGTTTTGTGCTAATTCAAGAGAAGATGACATGGCAGCTGGAATGGTACATGCAGCTTATCTTATGTGTGTTGACAGGGTACCAGTTGATATGTGTGAAATTCTTAGAATTCAATTGTTTGAGAACTTGGAGAAGATCAAGAAAACTAAGTATACATAGTTTAGGTTCTCATCCCTAATCACATACATGTTCTTTCATCCTTTGAGGAGATTTCCTTACACCATAGGAAATGATTGGAATGATGGATATACTACAATGGAAAGGATTAATGCAGTATACATAAAGCATGTTATTGACAGTGTTAATGAAAGTGCAGTACTTGTTATTAAGACATTTCAAAATATTGTATCTAGCAGATCAAGGATCCCTAAGTCTCTTGTTGAGAAATACAAAGATGATAAATGTTTTATGGTGGATACTGACCTTACTTATATTGAAGCACTAGAGCCTAGAACAGAGTTCATAGACCCTCTTGGCTATGAAATATCTGAGGTAGAAACTAAAGAGTATGTTAGCAGACTACTAAAGTGTAAGTTGGACACTTAGTGTAACAGGTTTGGAACCTTTGAGGAGAACTTCAACTCTGCAAAAATTCTAATTGAAGAGAAGCAGTCTAAGAAGAAAGTTGAGAGCACCATTAAGAAAATCTTAAAGGATATAGGAATGATAGAGAGAGAGAGTTTTTGGTAGCAAAGCAGACAACAACACTAATCAGAGAGAGTGGACAAAAGGAAGTTTTGTCTATCCCTCCTTTATCATCAATTGTAGTGCCATAGGAAGAACCACAAATAAAGGTGAAAGTGGAAGTACCTGAGAAGGACATAGAAACACAGATGTCTACTAGATCCACGTCCTCCACACCTAGAAAAAGAGTTAAGGAGAGTGCCACTGGACCAGGAAAGAGGCATAAAACTCTAGTGCAACCTATTCCAAGAAAGATTGCAGAAGTTAAAGATGATGTCACTACAAAGAAGAAAGCTTGGAAACCAAAAGTTGAAAAGCTTAATGAGCAAATTATTGAGAATGGTGACTTTGCAAGAATGAACAAATATTATGATCTTTATGATTATACTGAGAGACTTAATCTAGAGAATGTAGTTGTGAAGCATATGATCTTGACTGGAAAGAATTTTGATACTATTCAAGGACAAATACCTGATGATCTTTATAACACACTTCTAAACAAGAAGAAGATTGCATCAGATGAAGAGACATCTATCAGAGAAAATCTTGTGAGGAAGCTTTGTGAGATAAGAGATGAAGGTCATTTCAACCAGATTATGATGGCCCTAAGCACCCATCTGAGAACCAAAAGGATAATAATTCAGATTATGGGAGGCAGGTATGAGGAAGTAAATTTTGAGACTAAACAAGCAATTATCAAGGTTATGGTAGAGTATGTTGGAGAATCATTAGTTGCAGCAGAGCAAGTAGGTGAGAAAGTACAAGAGGACATTCCCTCTTCTCTAGCTATTAATATTGAAGATGAAACAATGAATGTAGAAGGTACACAAATCACCTTGGATACTGATGAGAATGTATTCAAGAATTTGGAGAACATTGTTGACAATTCGGTCTTTGAGGAATAGGAAGCTACAAAAGAAGAAGAGATAATAGGGACCACTATTGTGGAACCACCAGTTGTAGAAGAACAAGTTCCCCTTCCTACCAAAGAAGATATCAGTCTTACTCCTGAGACTGGAAAGAAGACTCAAATTAGATCTATGATTGAGCATTCGAGAAAAGAAGTGGATGATGATGATCATTTGGAATTGATTTCATCCTTAAACAAAATAATTGGTAAGAACAAGAAGGTGAAGAGTCTTGAAGGGTGTCTAAAGGAACTAACTAAGAAGTTACAAAGTATTGTGACCACATAAATTTTAGATGTAGACCCTATGGAGAAGGCAAAGAAGGTAATGAGTACCTTTGATAATTGTTAGGAATAAGGTGTCTCAACCTTGGATAATTCCTATTCTTATTATTTGTTTTGTAAAATGTATTTCTTGCAAATAATGTTGATGTGTCGGCATCTTGAATTGTGTGTAAGGAGATCATGGCTAAAACGGTTATGACAGATTCTTATGACACGTAAGAGCTATGTCAGGAAGATTCAATGACAGGTGAAGACATGTGGCAACTGATAAATTTGAGTACTGTACACTCTTCCCCAATTGTGGGGTTAAAATTTTTGGGGTTCCTATTTTCTCAGAGAATGGTAAAACCCTAATACAGTTATCTTTGGGAGTAGCCCTAAAAAGTGAAGCGCATGATATAAGCTTTTTTAGGGTTGCGAAGAGACGTGATGTGAGTGTATTGTTGGAACATTTTATGCTACCGTGATTTGTCTTCAAGGGTTTTGAAATCTTTTGAAAGAACTTGCATTGCAAGTGTATTGTAAGCTGTAATAGTTTTGATCAATACATTGTGCAGGTTTTGGAGTGCTGGGGTTTTTACCGAAAGGTTTCCCCAGGGTATATCATTGTGTAATTCTCTATTTTTTTGTATGCATGGTATATGGCTGCAATATCTTTGTTAAAGTAGTTAACGAATCTGAAATTGTAAGGATTTATAAGAATTTGCACAATACTCTCCTATAGAGATTAGCGTAGGAAGCTATTTCCGCACCTGAGTTTCCTTACAATAATGAATTCACACACCTAGCTGATATTGCAAAAGTGAAAGCACAAGCAGACTATGAGGCTAGAATGCTTTTGAACATCAGTCAGTACATCAGTAATGATATCAATACTCTTGATATCTATATCAAAGATTTGAGGAAACATTTGGAAACAGGAAAATCTTTGTACATATAGTGTACAAAATCAGAGACTTTGACAACTAAGGAAGATCAGAAGATAAAATTGAAGGAAGCGAAGATTCTTAATGAAACAAACCTTCTATCTAACCCCAATATGAAGATCTGTAATGTTGAGAAGAAAGTTAGAAAATTGTATGATGAAATCAGAATTGTACAAGATGAGAAAGACAAGAAACTGAAAAGATATACTCTTTTGAGAGAGCATGTTTCTATGAAGTTGAGCATAATTGAAGAATAGTTGGAAGATTGTCTTTCAGCAAAGACATCTTTTCAGATATTTAATTTTGAAAACCTCCAAGCATGTGAAATTGCTTCTTATGGATTGAGCGCACTACTCAATGTGGTAGATTCCATTAAGAAATCATGGGAGAAGGAGATAGAAGCCATGAAGATAGATTTTGCAGATTGTGTTGCAAGCCTACTAGCTTTGCAATAAATAAATTAAGGTATAATCTTTTTGTGAGATAATTTTGTGACCCTCCCTACCTTATTTTGTCATTGTTGTCAAAGGGGGAGAGATATATAGAAGAAAATTGATAGTATATGATAAGGGTTGTTACTCTTAGGGGGATTACTATATTAGAGGCAATAATTTTTGAGGAGTTATAAGGATAGTATGTATTTTATACTATGGCCACAATTTTGAACAATTTTGAGATTTTGAGTTGTACACTTAGCTAATTTTCTCATATGTTGCCACCAATGACAAAGGGGGAGATTGTTGGCAATTTGGCTGATTTGATTGCATAGATGTTGTCATTATGGAAATATATGATCCTCATGAAGATTGCACAAGTCAGAGAGCAAGTATGACAGGGCACATTGCAAATTTGTCTAAGTGTGAGACAGTGTTTTACCAGTGAACCTGGATATAGTTTTTGTTTGTGACATCGACTGGAGTAAGTTTAGTGCTTGTGCACTTGAACATAGACTCTATGATGTCTATTGATCACCCATCTCAGAGCACAAGTTAGTATGACATGTATGGAAGAAGTTATGACAGTTTTACCGAGGACAGTGTAAAGCCGATAGGACAGAATATGAAGACAGAACTAGTAAAGAGTTAAGGGATTATTTTGTTTATCAAAATAATGACTTAATAATATAAAGGGATGACATCCTAGATGTTAACTCTTTGATAAAGCTATTGGTATAAATGTAAATGTAATTGTAATTGTAAAGTGTAGTAATTGTAACAAGCAACAAGCAATTGTAGAAGTATGATGCGAAGTATATGAAGCATATGTAATAGTGATAGTGAAAGAGCAACGAAGTGATATTGATGCAAGTAGTATAAGGTTATGTACCTTAACCTATTTTTTAATCAGTGTATATTGTACATTACTTGTTTGGGCAGTGGGCTCATTTGGTAATCACATTGTGTACTACAACTCCTAACAGGGTTGAGGCTTCTAACAAGGCCTCTAGTCCCTTAATTAGGACTGATACACTATATGCTTGTAATAGACTCCTAATAGGGTCAACATACTTAACATGATACTTTTGATTAGTGGATCTTTGTGGGTACCATCCCCATCGGGGTTTTTCCTTGGCCAAGGTTTCCTCAGGAACAAATAATGTGTTACGAGTTCTTTATTGTTATGCATGTTGTTTAGCTTCTTATGTTATGCATGTATAAAGATAATTTGTTATATCCATAATTGGGCAAAAGATAAAGTTTGTAGACTACTGATTCACCCCCCCTCTTAGTATTCCCTATTTCTAACAAGATCTGTAACCCTATTAGGAGTTGTTCTTTACAATGCTTTTATTACAGTGACCTGGTCAAAGGTCAGACCATGTTAGGAGTCTTTTACAATAACCCTATTAGGGGTGGGGACACACTATCCCAGAGCTCACTACTCAAGTGGTGAAGGCTACAACCTTTTGATCTCAGATACACACTATATTTGCTGGATGAACTAGTGCTGTGACACTGCTTGTCTAATCAGTTCCTTTGATGTGCTGATGCTTCAACCTCTTGTGAAGCACTACAACATACTAACTAATCTTTGCATACTTCTACTCTGATCTTCTTTCTCTATCTTCTTCTCCCTTATTAATTACCAAGGCACATGTCATATTTATATGCGCTTACAAAACAATTAACTAGGTCGGCCCTTTAACAGATTACATACAACGTTTCCAAGTGAATTGGCTCAAGCGTGTTTTAAAAAAAAGATGTTTACATGTCTACAAACTAATTTCAATAAGTGCATATCCTTTACAAAACATTATTATAACCACTAATCAAAATAGAAACAGTCGGCTCCATACTTTGTTTTGTTCTGTTGTTCAATGGATGTACCTCTTCAATTGTTTGTATCTTTGTCATACTATCTCATCTGATCATGCACTCTTAGAATTAGCATGAATGGACATTGACTATCTTAAATTCAAGAGTGCATACCATAACTCGGTCATAGGAATGTGCGTTGATGCTCTGATCTTTTGGTGCTCTGCTAACTGTCCAATTTTCTATACTTAGCCATATTATGATCTTGTGATAAAGTGCGCTGACTCCAAAACTCTATATGATTTTGTTTCCATAATGATAAAACTAAATACAGTCATATACTTCAGTATAGTCAACTTTCCAACAATCTCCCCCTTTGTCATTAATGGCAACAAAGGAATATGGCGAAGTTACTAACTATTCCCTTATACAAAATTTCTAATATATATTCTAACTTATATCTCCCCTTCTATATTTTTTATTTACATTATTTACAAAGCTCCATATTCTTCTTTCTACATATTCTACTCCCCCTTTGACATTGATGACAAAGGTGCCCAAAAATGTATTCACAAGTACTTACAAAGTGAAGACATCTGGATATGCTAACTTCAGCTTAGCAATCTCATTCTACCAAAATTACTTCAATGTGTCTACTATCTGGAGATGGGCACATAAAGCATATGTTAACTTTTCCATCTTCTCCATTTATATACATGGACCTTGATCATATGTCACCTTAGTGGCATCGATCTCCTTGATGTTCTGATTCAAGACATCTAGTGAAGGTGCAAGAGCATTTCTTAGTTGTGTTTGCCTTGCCCTTATTTTGAACATTTCTTTTTCTGTCTTTTCTATCTTGTCCACTTGTCCCTGGTATACATTGTTACACATGTTGATATCTGTACTGGGATCTTCTACTAATTTTCTGATTTGATCTATCATGGCCTCTGCCTCCTGAATTTTCTTATAAAGATCTATTGTTAGCTTATCTTGGTTCATGAAGTCTGCTATGAGTTTTCTTCCTTTGGCTGAAAATTCTTTCAGTGAATCTTGACCAACTTTTAAGGAGTTGAGTCCAAGTGTAAAGTTTGTAGATAACTCATCCAATATTTTCTTAAGATACTTCTTTTCTGCTATCTTAGCCACTGATTCTTCTAGGCATGAGAAGTTTGCCTTGAAGCTTGTTAGGATGTTGCTGACATCCTCTACTAAGTGCACCTTTTGTACCTTGGTCTCTACTAGCATTAGATTATTAAATATGTCTATTGACTTGAAAAATAGGGGATTCCTCATTATCTTTTTGTCCTTGGCCTTCTCCATAGCAAGGACACTGATCTTGATCAGGTCTTCTTCTCCCCAAGAGTCCAAGCTTGTAGTATCAGGAGTCAAACTTGACAACAATGATGCTAATGGAATGTGAGTGATAGGTGTGCTTTCCATCATTTCTATCTTAACCTTCACAAGTGTTTCAATCAAGGGTTCATCTGATGTTTCCTTTTCTACCTCCTTTTCTCCTTTCTCTTTTTCATTTTCTTTCTCCTCCTCTTCTTCTTTACCTGTTATGTCTTTTATCAGTACTTCCTCTTGGTACTTAGGTGAAATATCACCACATAGAATTTCTACTACTTGTGTAATAACAAAATCTTCTTCAAATTTGTCCAAGTCTTTGTCAGTGGCTACCATTGATATCTCCACATTGTCAATCATAATTGTATCATCTTTTTGAGTTGCAGTCATGGTCACAGACTTTATTTCAATTGTGGGCATTGTTACTGAAAGTGCTGAGTCATGGGGACTTGTCATAGGTACATTTGTGACCTCAGCTACATTCTCTTTCTCAATAGGTGCTTGGCTTATGGGCACATGTGGTGGTTGCATGTGTTGTTCTAGAAACACCTTTTCAAAGGCTTGTTCTGTCTCCTTTGTTATCTACTCATAATCCCTGTTCATTATGTGTAATGTCCTCATCTTAGTTTTGAGGTATGGCTTTACCAAACCTAGTAGCAATGTTTTCTTATTAATTAAGCATATTGGGATATTGTCATCCAGTATTTTCTCCCTAATTCTAAAGTTTTCCTTTGTTGCTTGTCTTTTCAAGGAATCCAAAATTTCCCATACTTTGTCTAGAATCTTTGACTTTAGTTCTAGAACTGTCTTCTTGAACTTGATCATATGTTTGATTAGCATCTCATGGATCTCAAACTTATCTATTGCATGATTTTTGTCATAGAATTTAGCTATCTGATCTAACCTTCCTTCCTCTACCATTCTAGTCCTTAACACTTGAAGACTTGGTAGGAATCCTACCTCAAGAGGTGGTTGTGTATTTCTGCTTCTGCTTCTTGTGGCTCTAGTTGAAGGGTGACTTGTAACAGTTTTATTCTTTCTCTTAGGAACCTTAGGAGATGCTTCAGTGGACTCCACATCAACTGTATCTATGGGTGCAGGACTGATATCATTAGTTTTCTCAACTTTTATCTTCTTTATCTTAGGGTCATCTATTTTCTCTGTCTTGGCTTCTACAGAGGATGCACTCTCAATTTTCATAGCTATCTTAGCTTCTCTAGCCTTGTCCAGGTCTGCTTGGGTCACACCATGGATCTTTAAGATCTCAGAGGTGATTTTAGTGACTTTTCTCTTGGTTGCTACACTATTTAGGATTGCATCCACTTCCCTGGTATTTTCCTCATAAGTTCCCCATCTAGGTTCATTAGGGTCCTTGGGAACTAATAGTAAAACTTGTGCATAGGCTTCCAAGACTTGCTCCTCCACTTCATAGCCAAGTGGACGAATCCACTTAGTTCTAGGTTCAATAGCCTCCATACAAGTGTTGTCAGTCTCCACCATAAAACAAATGTTGTCCTTATATTTCTCAATAATACTTTCAGGTATCTTATACCTCATTTGTATTTTTATCCTGAATGTTTTCAATTCTAACTCCATGTAGTCTCTTAGAGTGCTCTCAACTGATGCCTTAAGGGATATCTGAGGCATTGTAGGTAAAATTTTGTCTAGGTATAAGTCTGATACCTTCCCAACTATATGAAAGAACATGTATATTATCAAAGACCCAAACCTAAATACTTTGGTCTTATCATGTTTGATTTCCCTTATGTTATCCATGAACTGTGCACACAAGATTTCACACAAGTTGAATTTACCATTTTCCCTTACTATCCTTATGGTTGCAAGAATAGTGGCTGCAGACACACTGTTGACACTGCTGGTATGCTATAATTTGTAACCAAGAATCATAGACATCAATTTGATTTCCTTCTCCTCAATTGGCTCAATATTCATCCCACACTTGTCACTCTGGGATTTACAGATTTGTTCAATCGATTTCCTAACATCCTTCCCAACTGGAAGAACAACATTTGTCTTAGATAAACCTATTATCTCATGAATGAGGCCGGTTGTGATTCTGACTGGTACTTCACCTATCCAAAATAAGTCATCATGGATACTTCTCAATAAGATCTTAATCCAGTCGGACTCACAGAATTCATGTGTAGTAGCATACTCAATGATAGGGTGGTCTTCTAGGTGTGTGAAATCATTTATGAATGTTTTATTTGGTTTCATCATTGTCTCAAGATGCGACCTAATTCTGTCTAAGCCAACTGGCTCCTTTGTACAATATACATATGTGCATATGTCTTCCACATGCATGATGCTCATTGGGGTTCTTGAAAATGCACCTTCTAGGTCATCTAGGGTTGACTTAAAAGGGTGCATCTTGAAAACATATCTCTTTCTCTCAAAAACATCAAATACAACCAGTGTAGCCATAAATTACTTGGTTAATGCTTTAGATTGGATTCCAAAGACTTTTGAATTGATGTGTCAGACTAGGGCTTTGCAACTGATCAATCACACTTCTTCATTAATAAATCAAGCTCCAACACTTCACAATTCAACTGCTAGGGCTTCTGTGGTTTCCAATCACTCAAACTTGAATGAAATGAGTGATCTGTAAGTTTTCATAGACTATAAAGTGAAATTTCTTCCATTAATGCTTGTCACGTAAACTAGAAATCGACTAAGAACTTCCAACTTCTATCCTACAATTGATCAGGCAGTGCGCTCTTGCACATAGCATCACATAATCTCCAAAATGTTAAATCCAAAGGTGCATACTCTGAGGGTGAGTATAACAGCCTCTTAGGGGTTTAAAGCTAAATTACCTCCCGCTATGACCCTGAGGGTCATTCATCCAGATGTAGAGGGTGTGTCGACTATGGATGCATCCAATACATACTCATCAACCTTATCCTTCTTTGCCTCTGACCAAATCAAGCTCGCATCTTCTAAAGCTTTCACAAACTTGACTTCTCCTTCGGTATCCAATATTGATTCTTTTGGATTTTTAGGGCTTTCTTGACTTTGCATTCTTGATCTACAAAACTTTGAGATGTGTCCAGCCTTGTTATAAGAGTGACAAATAACTGGAGGCTTTAAATTTCTCAATGCATTGATATGGGTTACCATTTTACACTGTCTAGTTGACTGACCATTACAATTACATATTTAACATGTAATATTCTTAGAACTTCTTGCATTTGGTTGATTCTGATTTCTCTGATTATGCTGAGTCTTTTTCTTTTGACTTGTTCTATAATTCATAGCTCTATGACCAAATTTATTGCATGGATAACAGTAACCATTGAAAGGTCTTACCTCTTTACAATTCCTTGCTATATGTCCATGCTTTTTACATGCATAACAAGTTCGGTCTACTGGCTTTTGCTCATCCTTAGATGGTTCAATATTGTCTTTAGTCTGATTTTTAGTCTCCTTAGCATCTGTGGTGTCTTCTGGTGCTTTCATCCTTGCTCACATGTCATCAATCTGATTTTTTGCTTCATTGAATCCAATGCCCCTGGTATCTCCTTTAAGGTTTTGAGCATATAACTGAGATTCTATTAGATCCTTGCTTGTGTGTAATTTATCAATGTGATTCTTTTCTTCAATCAATTTAGACTCTAACTTTTTTTTTCTATTTCTTAGCTCCAAGATTTCCATGTTTTCTTGCCTCAATTCTTCATTTAGTTGAAGGTTCTCTTTGATTAGTTCATCATAAACTTCTTGATTGTTAGTTATCTCATCATCCAATTCTTCAATTTGATCTTTCAAAGATGTGTTCTCTTCATTTAGCTTTTTGACCATTTTCCCTAAATCACTATTTGATCAATCTTTCAAATCTTTTCTTAGCTTCTTGATGAATACTTGTGCGCCACTGAATTTCAATTTTAGTTCTTTAACTTCCTTCTCAGATTTGTCAAGGTCTTCAAGAGCTGCCATAAGATTCTTCTTCAGATGTTTTACTTCTTCTGAACCCATTGATCTCCTCAAGTGGTTAAACTTCTCTTCAGAGGACTAGAGCTCTGATACCAATTGTTAGGAATGAGAACACTAAGAGTGTGGGGGGGGGGGGGGGGGTGAATCAGTGTTCACTATATTTTATTCTTTTTACTTTACTCTTGAAACTTAACTTGATTGCTTAACTATTGAAATAAACATCAATGTAAACAAGATAGACAATCACAACACATAACACCAATATAATTACAGGGAAACCCAAATAGGTAAAAACCCTAGTGGGAATTGACACCCACTAAGAACTGCACTAGTGTCTTATGATCCTTGTTAGAAGATCTGTAACCTTGTTAGGAGTTGTTCTTTACAATTCTTTTAGTACATTGACCTGGTCAAAGGTCAAACCCTATTAGGATTCTTTTACAATAACCCTATTAGGGGTGGGGACAGACTATCCTAGAGCTCACTGCTCAAGTGGTGAAGGCTACAACCTTATGATCTCAAATACACACTATATCTGCTGGATGAATTGGTGTTGTGACACTGCTTGTCTAATCAGTTCCTTTGATGTGCTGATGCTTCAACCTCTTGTGAAGCACTACAACATACTAACTTCTCTTCACATACTTCTGCTCTACTCTACTTTCTCTATCTTCTTCTCCCTTATCAATTACCAAGGCGCATGCCATATTTATATGTGCTTACAAAAAAATTAACTAGGTCAGCCCTTTAACCGATTACATACAATGCTTCCAAGTGAATTGGCTCAAGTGTGTTTACAAACAAAGATGTTTACATGTCTACAACCTAATTACAATAGGCGCATATCCTTTATAAAACATTATTATAACCACTAATCAAAATAGAAATAGTCGGCTCCATACTCTATTCTGTTCTATCATTCATTGGTTGTACCTCTTCAAATGTCTATATCTTTGTCATACTGTCTCATTTGATCATTCAATCTTAGACTTAGCATGAATACACACTGACCATCTTAACTTCAAGGGTGCATACCATAAATTGGTCATACACATGTGCGCTGATGCTCTAATCTTCTGGTGCTCTGCTAACTGTCCAGTCTTCTATACTTGCCATATTCTGACCTTGTGATAAAGTGCACTGACTCCAAAACTCTATATGACTTTGTTGCCATAATGACAACACTAAATATAGTCATATACTTCAGTATAGTCAACTTGCCAACACAAATGATTAATGATTAATGAATGAACACAATAATGATAATGATTAAGGGTTAATGAATGTAATGAATTAATGATTAAGGAAAGAACGTAATAATAATAATGATCTACTAGTGAATGATTAATAAATCAATGTACTAATGATTAATGATTAATGATTAATGATTAATGATTAATGATCAATGATCAATGATTAATGAATGAATGTAATGAATAGAATGAACTAATGATTAATAAATGAATGTACTAATGATTAATGAAAAGAAGTGAACTAACTAAAATGCAAGCAAGCCTGTCAAATATAACTGATGGGAGAAGTCAGTGAGCTATAGTAAGGGGGAATAAATAGAAACCATGCCAAGAGTAATATGAAAATGTGATAAAAAAACATGCATCCTAACTGTTAGGAATAGTCCCAAGAGATAACTGAGAGGGGGGTGGGGGGGTGAATCAGTTATCTACAAGATTCAATTTTTTATCCAATTAAGTATACTCAAACATAAAGCATAAACATAATGAAAGAACACATGAACACAACACCAATATTTTGGTTATGAGGAAACCCAAATAGGTAAAAACCCCCGTGGGACTTGATACCCACTAATATTCCATACTAGTGTATAATGATCCTTGTAGAAGATCCTTTACCCTATTAGGAGTAGCTTTAAAATATATTAAGTATAGTAGACTTGGTCAAGGGTCGGACCCTATTAGGAGTATTTTACAATTTTCCCTATTAGGGGAGAGGACACGCTATCCGAGAGCTCATTGCTCAAATGGGAAAAGGCTACAACCTTCTGAATAACAGATACACACTATATTTGGATTTTGGTGAACTGCGCTTAGACCTACTATCTGGATTAGTTCCAATGAATAGCACAAGTACTTTACTTGGTCACATAGACCTTCTTCTGATGGCTCCACACTTCGCACACTCTACTATGCTGTGCTTAGTCAACCATGAACCACACTTAAGCAATCACAAATGACTGCCTATAAATATCTTTCCTCCAAATGATATAATCAAGTCAGCCTATTAGAACCACCTTAAAATCATATTAGAGAAACCATAACAAACTCCAATAAACATTCCTGTCGGCTCTACTATGCACGCAACACATTCTGGGACCTATTTAATAAAATAATTATAGATGCACGCTACACACTGTCGGCTCTAGCAAAACAATTGGAACTTTCTTTGTAGGTTGAACTAACTTAAGTTCTCTTAGTCAAATATCAATAACACTTCTCCAAGCTTAACTCCAAGGGTGTATACCCTCAAGATAGATGCAACTCAAGAAACAATAAAATCTCTGTCGGCTCTTCTGAACAAACACAGGAAACTGCTACTGGTGAATAGAAACTGCATAAATTTTCTTGTGTTCATCATCAGACCATGCGTCAATGAACTTAACATCACCAAAATATCTTTAACATATATCCAAGTGCGCAAGGCTCCATGATAACTGTATGAACAACCATACATAGAACACTGTCTGTAACTCTATTAGGAACACTGCTGACACCAATTGCTATATAACTATCTATACTAACAGTTAACCTCTGCGCCCATGATATCATGTTGATATCATGTCCATGCTACATATACTAAAAGCTTACTACATCAGACTTCCACACATGCTACTTTCCATATGTTGTCATTAAGGACAAACATATAGTCAATACTGGCCTGCTGGAAAATCTCCTACAATCTCCCCCTTTGGCATTGATGTCAACATGTGGAATGAAAAAACCACCACCAACCCAAATGAATATTTCTTTTATAACATTATCCATTTCCTCTTCAAAACTCCCCCAAGGATGAATCCTCTATTTGCTGCAATATTTTCTAATATTCTCCATTTCCTCAACTGTATTATTGTCATAACTGAATGCTGCTCCCCCTTAGTATATTACTCCTCTTTTTGCTTCTATTTTTCATGACTCTATATATTACCCCCCCTTTGACATCAATGACAAAGGGCGCCATTCATTTTAAGCACTGGTACTACTCCTAAGGTAGAGTAGTCAACCTTCCATCAGTCCTAGAGGACTGATGCATTTCCTTCTTTCTCCTAAGTAGAATCAGGGAAGGGAATTACTCCCAACTTCTCCCTGAGATACTCAAAAGTATCCTTAGGCAAGGGCTTTGTGAATATATCTACCAACTGATCTTTAGTACTCACATAGTCCAACTTGATTTCTTTCTCTGCCACTTTCTCTCTTAGGAAGTGATACTTGATTTGAATGTGCTTTGTCTTTGCATGCATCATAGGGTTCTTTGACATATTGATAGTGCTAGTGTTATCACAGTGAATAACAATAGGATAATCAATCTAAATTCCAAAATCCTTTATCATCTACTTGATCCAAACAATTGTAGAACAATTCAAGGCTACTGCAACATACTCCACTTCTGTTATTGACTGAGAAATATAATTTTGTTTCTTGTTTGTCCAAGTGACAAGTCTATCACCAAGAAACATTGCTCCACCTGAAGTACTCTTTCTGTCATCAACACATCCTGCCCAATCTGCATCAATGTACACATGAAGCTCAACATTTTCTAAATTAGGATACCATAGACCATAATCTATAGTGCCCTGCAAGTATCTGAATATTCTCTTTACTGCCATGAGGTGAATTTGTTTAGGTTCTACTGCAAATCTTCCAACTATGCCAAATGCATTGGAAATGTCAGGTCTAGTTTGAGTAAGATATATGAGTTTACCAATCATAAACTTATACAATGTTATATCTACTATTGGTGAGTCATCTTCTTTTGTAAGATTGCATCCAGTAATCATAGGGGTTCCTACTAGCTTGCAATCATCCATCTTGAATTTCTTCAGTATCTCTTTCACATACTTTGACTGATTAATAAAAATTCTTTTTTCTATTTGCTACACATTTAGTCCCAAAAAGTATTTGATAGGACCAATCATACTCATCTCAAATTCATTTTGCATTTCTTTGGCAAATTCAACACTGAGCTTGTCATTACAGAAAAAGATAATGTCATCAACAAATACAACTACAAGTAGAAAACCTTCAGATGTCTCTCTAATGAATAGATTACAATATGCTGCTCCTTTCTTGAATCCAATCTTTGTTAAGTATCCATCTAGTCTTGCATACCATGCTCTAGGGGCTTGCTTGAGTCCATAGAGGCCCTTCTTCAATTTGCATACCATATCAGGTCTATCTGATAAGGTGAATCCTTCTGGCTACTCAATGTATACTTCTTCTTTTAAGTCTCCATTCAGGAATGCTAACTTTACATCCATTTGATAAAATTTGAAGTTTTTGACTGTAGCATAGGCTAGAAACAACTTGATAGCTTCTAATCTTCTCACAGGTGCAAATGTGTCTGAATAATCAATGCCTTCTCTTTGCACATATCCCTTACATACTAATCTTGCTTTGTTTCTTACTACTATACCATCTTCATTCATCTTATTTCTAAATATCCACTTTGTTCCAATCACATTCTTATCACTAGGTCTTGGGACCAGTTCCCAAGTGTCATTCTTAATAATTTGATCAAGTTCTTCTTTCATAGCATCATGCCAATTTAAATCATTACAAGCATCTTCAACACTTAAAGGTTCAATCTGAGATAGTAAACATACCGCATCATTGCTAGCTATGTTCTTTGCTTGTGACCTTGTTAAGACTTTGCCGCTCTGATCTCCAATGATGTCTACCTTGGAATGATTTCTTGATGTAAACTTTGGAACTTTAGGTGATGCTAACTCATCAGCCTTAGGAGTATTATCTTCACTTGTCTCAAGGTCATTGAATAACACATCAATACTGGCAAACATTTCTTCAATGACTGTCTCACTAGTTGAGGGTCTAGGTTCTTCTTCAATCATGGGTGAGTAATCATGATATCTTTCTTGAATCATAAAATTTTAATCAATCTTTACATAAGCACTTTCTATGATCTTTTTCAATTAAATTGAAACATCTATAAGCTTTACTTTTAGTAGAGTAACCAAGAAAATAACCTTCATCACTTCTTGCATAAAACTTGCCTACTGCTTCATCCCTCTTGATGTAGCACTTGCTTCCAAAGATTTTGAAGTATTTTACTGTGGGAACATTACCAAACCATAGCTCATATGGTGTTTTGTCAGCGCCTGGCCTCAATTGAATTCTATTGATGGTATAAACTATTGTATTGATCACATCTCTCCAATAGGTGTGTGCAACTTTTCCTTTTATCATAATGGTGCACGCTGTATCAAGAATGATCCTATTCCTTCTTTTTGCAATTCCATTCTATTGAGGGGTTCTAGGTGCACTTAAGTGTCTCTTTATGCCATGTTCTTTGCAGTACTCATAGAATCTGTCAGAGGTGAATTTTCCTCCTCTATCCAATCTCAAACATTTTATCTTTAGTCTAGATTCATTCTCAACCTTAGCTTTGAATATATTAAACTTCTCAAAAGCTTCTGACTTATCTTTCAAGAATGCAACCCACATCATCCTAGTATAATCATCAAAAAACAAAATGAAATACCTTTCACCATAGTATGATCTTGTTTGAGTTGGGCCACATAGGTCTGTATGAATTAGATCCAACTTGTTCTCTACTGAATTCTGCTTGCTCCTGAATGAATTTTTCACATGCTTCCCAATCCTATTCCTTCTCTCTATAATTCCATTTTGTTGAGGGGTTCTAAGTGCACTTAATTGTCTCTTTATGCCATGTTCTTCGTAGTATTCATAGAATCTGTCAGAGGTAAATTCTCGTCCTCTATCCGATCTCAAACATTTTATCTTTAATCTAGATTCATTCTCAACCTTAGCTTTGAATATTTTGAACTTCTCAAAATCTTCTGACTTATCTTTTAAGAATGCAACCCACATCATCCTAGTATAATCATCAACAAACAAAATGAAATAACTTTTACCATAGTATGAGCTTGTTTGAGTTGGACCACATAGGTCTGTATGAATCAGATCCAACTTGTTCTCTGCTAAATTTTGTTTGCTCCTGAATGGATTTCTCACATGCTTCCCCATCACACATTCCCTGCATATAGTATCAACTGGTTTTGCTATGCTAGGTAGATCTCTTAATGCCTTTAAATTGCTTATCTTTACTATGTTATCAAAATTGATATGACATAGTCTTTTATGCCATAACCAACTGTCATCAACTTTAGCAACAAAACAACTTGCTTTTGAATTGAGTTGAAAAACATTACCTCTTGTATTTGTGCTTGATGCAATCATAACACCATCCTTGTTATTAATGATGCATTTGTCATCTTTGAACTCCAACTGATAGCCTTTTCCAAGTAACTATCCAACACTGAGAAGGTTATGTTTCAAACCATCAACATAAAGAACATCATCAATTTTTCTTTCCATCCAAGGTGATGGCTCCTCTACCAACTATTGGTTTAGGAGTGTTGTCTCCAAATATGACCATACCTCCATTGTATTTTTCCAAATGAACAAACCTGCCTTTATCACCTATCATGTGATGTGAACATCCACTATCTATAATCCAGTCTGTCCTTATGTCAGCTTGTGAAATCAATGCCAGCTCTTGATTTTCTTTCTTATCTTCATGAACTATCTTGTTATTCATTTTGTCTACAACAATAATGAATCCAATTTATTCTTCACTAGATTCTTCATCTGAAACTCCATCTCCAGCATAGTAGCATTCCTTAGAATACTTAGGCTTGTAATCCTTCTTGAAATTTCTAGCTCTAGTGGAACACTTAGATGCAAAGTGACCGATCTTATTACATGAAAAACACTTAAATGGTAATTGACCTTCATATTTTCATTTTCCTTTCTTTTCTCTTTTGGAAATCATAGCAATAAAATCATCTAATGTTTTCTCTTCATCATCATCATCAAAATTACCAGAAGTGTTTGTAGATTTCTTACCATGAACTGTTGTTTTGAAAGTTGTCTCACTTTTTGGTTCTATCTTCAATCTTGAAATCTCAAAAGTTGAGATTTTGCTGATCAAGGTCTCTCTCTTGAAATTTGATGTAATCTGCATGGTCTCATCAAGGATGTTGATCTTGATTTCATATTCTAGAGTAAGAGTAGTCATCAACTTATCCATAATATCTTCGTCTAAAATCTCTCCACCATTGTTCCTGATTCCAACAACTGCTTCATTAATCCTCTGATTGTAAGCTCTGATATTTTCTTTAGGAAAAATCTCTAATGCATTGTATCTTTTCTTCCATGTCTTTCTACGCACATCCTTTGCTTGTTTGTCTCCTTCAAATATGTCTTCTAGATGCTTCCATATTTTATAGGTTGTATCTACCTTTTTTACTTATGAAAATTCACCATTAGATAGGGTGCTAATAAGGGCTTCTTTAGCAATAGCATTCTGATGAAATAATTCCTTATATGTGTCAATAGCATCATCTTTTGCAAGGTCTTCTAAAGTAGGAATCTTGGTTGCTTTGATAGTTACATTAAAAACTTCAAAAGCAATGCACTGCAAATTAGTCACCATCTTGTTCTTCCAATCAAGATAATTCTCTCCATCAAACTTAGGACTTTCTATCCTAAAGTACACCATCTGATCAACCTCAAGCTATTAAAATTTCTCTTCGAGGCACTTGGCTCTAATACCAATTGTTAGGAATAGTCCCAAAAGATAATTGAGAGGGGGGGGTGGTGAATCAGTTATCTACAAGATTCAATTCTTTATCCAATTAAGTATACTTAAACATAAAGCACAAACACAATGAAAGAAAACATGAACACAACACCAATATTTTGGTTATGGGGAAACCCAAATAGGTAAAAACCCCAGTGGGACTTGATACCCACTAATATTCTGTACTAGTGTATAATGATCCTTGTTAGAAGATCCTTTACTCTGTTAGGAGTAGCTTTACAATATATTAAGTACAGTAGAACTAGTCAAGGGTCAGACCTTGTTAGGAGTCTTTTACAATTGTCCCTATTAGGGGAGAGGTTGCATTGTCCAAGAGCTCACTGCTCAAATGGACAAAGGCTGCAACCTTCTGAATAGCAGATACACACTATATCTGGATCTTGGTGAACTATGCTTAGACTTGCTATCTAGATCAGTTCCAATGAATAGCACAAGTACTTTACTTGGTCACATAGACCTTCTTCTGATGGCTCCACACTTCACACACTTTGTTGTGCTGTGCTTAGTCAACCATGAACCACACTCAAGCAATCACAAATGACTTCCTATAAATATCTTTCCTCCAAATGATATAATCAAGTCAGCCTATTAGAACCACCTTGAAATCATATTAGAGAAACCATAACAAACTCCAATAAACATTCCCGTTGGCTCTACTATGTACGCAACACATTCTTGGACCTATCTAATAAAATAATTATAGACACACGCTACACACTGTCGGCTCTACCAAAACAACTGGAACATTCTCTGTAGGCTAAATTAACTTAAGCACTCTTAACTAAATATCAATAACACTTCTCAAAGCTTAAATCCAAGGGTGCATACCCTCAAGATAGGTGCAACTCAAGAACCAATAAAATCTTTGTCGGCTCTTCTGAACAAACATAAGAAACTGCTACTGGCGAATAGCAACTGCATAACTTTTCTTGTGTTCATCATCAGACCATGTGTCCATGAAATTAACATCACTAACATGTCTTCAACATATATCCAAGCGTGCAAGGCTCCATGATAATTGTATGGACAACCATACAAAGAACACTATCTGTAACTCTATCAGGAACACTGCTGACACCAGCTGCTATATAACTGTCTGTACTAATAGTTAACCTCTACACCCATGATATCATGCTGATATCATGTCCATGCTACATATACTAAAAGCTTACTACATAAGACTTCTACGCATGCTACTTTCCATATGTTGTCATCAACGACAAACATACAATCAGTACTGGCCTGCTGGAAATCTCCAACACTAACTACATGACTTTCGTGGGATTTATATTGTGTTTTTTTGTCAGAGAGAACACCCTAGTTTAATATTGCAACAAGAGGTATGCATAGTGTGTTATAAAATCACATATGACATTGTTTTGTTGCATGGACTATACTCTTAGATAGACTAGATAAATTTAGAGATGCAAGTGTAGGTTGTCTAATCATGACATAACCTATGACATATACTTATTGGAGAGGTTTGTGCATACTGATGTCTATTTGAAAGGACATGAGTATGATAACCCATTGCCCCCAGTAAGGTATGCATAATCATGACTAAAAAACCAACAAGAACATGCATAAAGTATCAGCAAATAGATCACACCTTAATCGACACATGCATCAATGTGTTGGGATTATGGAAAGATATGTACTAAGAGGGGAGGGGTGAATCAGTACCTTTAAAACTTTTCAAGATTGAAACTTTGTAAGAAAAGATATCATTAACTGACTGAATCCATTGCATGTAACATACATTCAAAATATAATTGAAATGTAAATGCATGTAATCTAAACAATAAACCATTCATGAAACTTCATACACATAACAAAAATGTTTTTGTATTGTAGAAACCCTTTTTAGAAGGTAAAAAATGTAGTGGGAATGACATCCACAAAGCTTCACTACTACAGTAACAAAGTATGCTAGTTAAGGCTACAAAGATTGTGATCACTTTTGGTGATCTTACCCTGTTAGAAGTGACAATAAGATTAGATAGATATACCTAGTTAGAGGATTTTAGCAACACAATCAAGTGTGCACTCAGTTAAGATATTTACAATAGAACTATTAAGTTCACTCTATGAAGAGATTTAGAAATCTGCTACAATGGTTAAAGAGTAAAAATAAAGTTGATCTGTAAATAGAAACTCAAACTTGCCCGATTCAGATCTATAAAGTACTACAAAGATATCACCTTATTATGATGTGTATGTCCTTCTATACTACTTGGTAGCCTTATATCTATTCTAATAAACTGAATACTTCTATCAAATCCTTATGTCAAAAACCCTTTCTGATCTTCTAATGTCATGAGTGTAGCTACTTCTTCATGATACTTAATCAAAATGACATCTTAACAAACTTTATATCAAACTAATTTGACCTAATTAGGATTTTACAATTTCTTAGAAAACCTAAGATCAATGATGGAAATGAATAACCTAGATCAATAATACATATGAATCATCAACAATTTAATGATTACATCCATATTAAATTCTATCTTGATCTTGGTTAGCTCCATTTTCTAATCGGTGTAAACTATTTGCCTTGATGTTTGTGCCATTCCAAACTGCTATGTTATTTCTTGTTTCACTTAGTGTTCACTGCATTCACCACTTGGTAATTAATTGGTGGTCAGTTCATATGAATGCTTAGTGACTATTGTGCTTGGTACGAGTGCTCAGTCAAAGCTATGTTCAGTTAACTTAGGTATCTTCCTTGTGTCTTGCTCAGTGTAAAGGTTTTGTGTATTGATCAACTATCCTATCTTGTCTCCTTTACTGACTCTATGACTGAATGATAGTAATGAAAACCATTAATGCTCAACGAGGAGTAACATTCTCTCCCTTTGGCATTAGTATCAAAAACTTTATGTATATGTACTAACTTCAAAAATTAGTACTTAACAAAAATATGAATCATATGTGAACTCCCCCTTTGTACATGCTCTTGGTGTGAAGTACATAATATATATATACATATAATTTCCCCCTTTTTTTGTATTAACATAGTTTAACTAAGTCGGTTACATCACTTCATAAGAGTAGTCGAAGAGTACTGGTTACATATCGATTAGGTAGCACATTATTCAACTACCTAATGTGTACATTTATAACATCATGATATAGCCTATATACATGTATAATCAATTAATAAAAAAAGATATTTAAAATTTATAACAAAAAGGAATCCACCAATCAGCTGCTAAAATCCTGTCCTCCATCCTTGGTCTTGAGTTCAGGTATCGTTCTGTCTTCAATGCATAAGTTCTTAATAAACTAGTTCAAATTATCAAGCTCCCTTTCACTGAGCATGTCTTTGGAGATAGAGAAATATTGACATGAGGCTAAGTCCTCTTTGTGAATCATTATTTGTCCTTCCCTTATTAGCATCATAAATCTATCTCTGGATATCTTGAGGGCAGCAACAACCTATGACATGATTTGAAAATGTATGAGTTTACAATTAAACTTAGTAAGCTGTCTCCTTCTCTTTTGAAAAATCTCTCCATTTTTTTCCTTCCAGAGGAGCCAAATAATCTCATAGGTAATAATCAACCAAAAAGTGTTAGATTTAAAATCAAAAGTCTCAACAAAGCCAGCAAGAATTTCACCCCATGAAAGACCAAGTTTACTATCCCACACAATGGGTGGGCCAAAAAAAATTGCCCAGACACTATGAGCATAAGGACATTCAAAAAATAAATATTCAAAAGATTAAGGGACCGAACAAACACCACACATAATGGGGTTACCTAGAGCATGAGGTAGAGTGGTACCTACAACAAGTTTCCTCAACAACAAAAGCCACCTAAAACAAAATTTCTTAGGCTCACAAGGAGAGTGCCAAAAGAAATTAAAAATAAATTGCCATCTAGAAACTGACTACCCCAGCCCCCAACCATATTTCACTCTGTCAATAGGGGAACAATGCTCCTTAAGCATAGAGTCAATCTATTTAATAGAGACCTTATAAAATTTAGTGCCATCTTTCCATTTGCTTTTCTATATGAAATCATTAGTGTTCATAATCTGCCTAGGAAAACAATTACCCACAACTTTAGAAATAATAGATTATGTTTTCTTTTGAGTATTAGGGATATGATGCTTTTATGAGAGTTCATTCCAGTATCCCAATCAATTGTTCACCATGATATCTCTAACCAGAGAAATAACATATTTGGACCAATTTTTTCCTGAGAAAATTTGGGTTAATGATAGAGGTTTACCATTATATTCCACTCTCCACCAAATTGATCTATCCAACACCAAATAGTGAGGAGACCCATCACTGGCACCCTTGAACAGGATAAGATTTCAAACCTAAGACCATGCCTTCCAAATGGACTGGAAGACACTGGAGAAAAAAATGGATAACTGGAAATTCCCAAAAACTTAATCACATAAGGGGACATTATTCCAGTTCTTTCCTTTTTTAATGCCCGATTTTCTTATGTTGTTCTTGACAAGAAATTTCCATGGTTCATCACCTAAGAGAGCCTGAATAATCCATTTTGATGCCAAATTCATTCCTTGAGCTTTCAAGTCTTTGATACCCAAGCCTCCTTGATTTTTTGGGAGGCAACACCACTTCCATTTAACACAATGTCACTTCTTGTTACCTAACCCATCAGACTAGAGAAAGTCTCTCATAATCCTTTCCAAAGAATCATTTTGATAGATAGCAAAAAAAACAAGCAGAGTAGAAATAAATATGATAGGCAGGAAGAAATTTTTGGACCACTTTCACTCGCCCTGCCAGTGAGAGCATGTGAGTTTTCCATTTTAGATATTTCTTTTCAATTTTAGATAAGAGCCAATGCCACATGTCCTTAAGAGATGGGTCAATAGAAAAAGAGATACCTAGATATCTGTCAATTGATTTAGGACCCAACCACTACCAACCTTTGTTTACAATCCAATCCAGAGGGGAGGAGAGCCAACCAATAATAGAACATTTGTGTGGAGATACTTTAGAACCAGAGACCAAGAAAAAAAATTGAATCCTGTTATACATATTATCAAAGTTATCCTCATCCATCTCAATAAACAAGGTTGTGTCATCTACAAACTGAGCATTAAGTAGCTCATCATGATTAGGAAGGGTTATACCTCTAATTGGAAGACCTAATTGAGGAGTCCTAAGAATATAGAATAGGGCATCTGCAATAATAACAAAAAGGGCAGGAGCAATTGGGCATCCCTGTCTTATGGACCTCTGAAGAGTAATACTATCAGATAACTCACCATTTACCTCAATAGAAGTAGAAGAGTCTATAAGAAGGATGCTTATCCATTTTCAAAAATATGAAGGAAAACCAAAAGCTTGCAGCATACCCAACACAAAGGGCCATTCTATCATGTCATAAGCCTTTTAAAAGTCTAACAAAACCATCATTGAATTTTGACCATCATATTTAGCCTAGTGCATTGCTTCCCAGCTCATGATCAGATTCTCCAATATAAATCTCCCTTTTATGAAACCTATTTGGGTGGAGGAGATGAACCCATTAAGAAGCCCTCCAATCCTTTGAGCTAGAACTTTAGCCACAATCTTGTAAAACCTAAGAAAACCTAAGATCAATGGTGGAAATAAATAACCTAGATAAAAAATACATAGGAATCATCAACAATTTAATGATTACATCCATATTAAATTATGTCTTGATCTTGGTAAGCTCCATTTTATGATCAGTGTAAATAGTTTGCCTTGATGTTTGTGACATTCCAAACTTCTATGTTGTTTCCTATTTCAATCAGTGTTCACTGCATTCATCACTCGGTAATTAACTGGTGCTTGGTTCATATGAATGCTTGGTGACTATTGTGCTCGGTACGAGTGCTTGGTCAAAGCTATGTTTGGTTAACTTAGGTATCTTCCTTGTGTCCTGCTTGGTGTAAAGGCTCTTTGTATTAATCGACTGTCATGCCTTGTCTCCTTTACCAACTCTATGAGTGAATGATACTAATGAAAACCATTAATGCTCAACTAGGAGTAACATTCTCCCCCTTTGGAATTAGTATCAAAAAGTTTATGTATATGTACTAACTTCAAAAATGTGTACTTAACAAAAATATGAATCATATGTGAACTCCCCCTTTGTACATGCTCTCGGTGTGAAGTACATAAAATCATATATATATATATATATATATATATATATATATATATATATATATATATATATATATATATATATATATATATATATATATATATATATATATATATATATATATATATATATATATATATATATATATATATATATATATATATATATATATATATATATATATATATATATATATATATATATATATAATTTCCCCCTTTTTAAAAATTATTGCCAAAAAATAATGTACTCGCAACTTGTCAAAAATATTTTGATGGGTTTTCTTCAGTGTATCCAAGAGGTTTTCCCATTCCTCCTTAAGGTTCTCAAGAGAAATGTGCTCTAAACCAAATTATGCATGTAAAATAAAAAATGTTTTCTAATATTGATATCTCTGAGGTGGAAACTAAGTCCTTTTCCTTATCCACATGTCTCTTCATTATATTGAGATGGGGAAGTAATTCAACCTGAAGCTCAATACTTGCTCTCTGATTGTATCCTCTTGCTTCCTCAAGTCAATTCTTAACCGTTGGATTTCTTAAACTTTTGATAATGCTTATGAAATGCATTAGGCTTGGTTAAAGAATTATTTGCACTAACCTATATTTCTTCATCAAGCTTCTTTATCTTTTCACTAAGCTCAGTAGTGAAGTGGTCTACAATGCATAGTTTATAAAAAAATGTAATTACCTGCTGAATAATGGTGTCAAGCTCGGTAATGACCTCTGATAGCTTGACCTTATTGATTGCCACTTCCTAGCTTATTTTCTCTGCTAGCTTTAATTGAATTTTTGCCTCTTCCCTTTCCTCAATTCGTTTCTCTGCATCAACATCAGGGGCATTGATGTGTTGGTTAGAGTGGCAATTTGATCAATGATGGGAGTTGCCTCATCAACATTGATATCAGAGACTACTTGCATCAAAATATCTCTAAATTCCTCTAAGATCTTTTTGCTTTTGCTTTCTTGCCTTAACTTCTTATGTGCAACCTTCCTTGTGCACAATTAACCATACCTTCTTAAGGCTTCGGGGTCTAGAGTCCTAGGGTCACATTCATGAATTTGTATAATTTCATCTAGTGTGATAGGACCCTTACCATGTTTATTCTTTTTCTTTTTCTCAGGTGTGGGGGATTTTTTGTATGGTACTAGAGATTTGGTCTCCAGATTTGTCTTGCATTTCTTGTTAGACATGCTCTCTTCCTTATCCTTCCCAATAACTGGTGTCTTAGTGTATTGTCCTTGGGCATCTTATTTGGTGTCTATTGTAGACATCTCTACATGTGTATTCTTTTTTGGTTCTTTTCTTTTGAACTCTTTATTTTTAGGCTCATTTGTATCTTTTTGTTCTTCTGTGCCCTGTCCCTTGGTTGTATCCTTTTGTTGCTCAGGTGTAGAGCTCTTGAGTTCCCCTTGTGTAGCAATCTCAATTGCTTGTACTAGAATTGGTAAATCAGCAGGTATATCAACTGTTGCTACCTCAATAGATTGATTTTATTCTATCTTATCTGTAGTTGTAGTGATGTCCTCATCATATTTTACATCATCATTAGGATCTCCATGTGTGATTTCCTCAATCATGACATCATCTGTCCTGGTGGTTACTAGTTGCTCATGAGTATCTTGTGTAAACTCTTTATTATATCTGACCGGGTAGAAATCCATGACATATGTATCATCTGGTACCTTAGTATTAGATATATGAATAGGTTCCTTGGTGGCTATATCAACATCATCTGAGTGAAATCCTTTTCCTTTTCTTTTATCCTTCTTCTTGGGAATAATAGCCAGTGCAAGTTGATCAACTTTTGCCCTTGATTACAAAAGTTTAGCCCATATAAGCTTGTTGTTCTCATCGACTACCTCAAGATTACCTGCCAAAATATCAAGTGCTCTACCTTTCATCAAAAATCATTTGGAGTACTGCTTCATTATCTCTTCAATCTCGGTAACAGATAAGGTAGGCATTGCCAAAATTAATGAGTGTTCCCTCATTTTATTTTATGTATGCAAGGCATATGTCCACCTTGCTGAAATCTTCTCATATAACTCCTTAGGAACATATATTTCAAACTAAATAGGTACTCTCTTAAATTTTATAATCATTTGAATGATAGCTTCTTCTATTTTCTCTTGATCCTCGACAGACATATGTGCATACTGACTCATCTTAGGGTGAGTTAGATTCCCTGAATCTTTTATATTGTTAGCTAACTCATCTACTGACTGAATTTTATTTACAAAAACCTTAAATTTACCTTATTCATCTTCTTCCTCAGAGTCTACATCATCTTTAGCTCTTATCAACCTTCTCCTCTTCTTAGGTTTCTCAGTGGTGACTTGGGCACCTCTTTTCTTTTTCTAATATGTCTTTGTGGGAGTTGGCCTTGTTATTTTTGTAATTCCTTTCTTTAGGGGTGGAGAAGCAGCTATTGAGGATCTTATCCTTTCTTTTGTAGGTGTTTCATCTTGTTTCCTCTCTCCTGTGGCCTTTATTGGTGCAACTTGAATATCCTTATTTGACTTGGTATCCTCCTCATGCTCATTGTTGCTAATCAAAAGTTGTTCCTCAGTTTCTTCATCAACTGGTTTAACTACTGATTCTTCTTCTTCTTCATCATCTCCAAATTATTTTAATAGTGTTTCCATCATCTTTTTAGATTTTGAGCTTACTTTCACTCCGACTAGATCCATTGTTATTATTAACTTAGAATCCTTATAGGTTCCAAACCTAGTAGCTTTTGGATCTTTGGGCTCAACCAACAATGCCTTTATTGACCTAGAAGCTTTGTCAATATCCAGTTCATAGCCCATTGGGGGTAACCAAGTAGTCCTTGGTTCAACTACCTTTATTAAAGTGGTGTCAGTATCCACTAGGAAACAAATATCTTCTTTATGTTTATCTACCAACTGACCTGGTATCCTGCTTCTTTAATGAATTCTATCCTTCAATTGTCCAAAATAATCATCTATTAAAATAACCAAAATTTGACCTAGATTCTGAATAAACTCACTTGTTTGCATAATAACTAGTCGGTTGACATCCCAATCAACATTATCAACATATGGAAAGAAATTTTGTAGGTAGAAAAATATACAAACCAGTAGAGAACCAAACTTACATGTGTTTTTCTTTGCTACCTGAATGGTTCTCATATTTTCCTCTAGTTGTTTCAGTAGTAGCTCGACGAGGTCTAATTGAAGACCCTTCTTAATAATCTTATAAGTAATATCTACAGCTCCACAAGGTACACTGTTTGGCCTACTTGATTGAAATATATTATAGCCACTAACATAGGCTCCAAACCTTGTTTTCAGATCAATGATTATATTAACTCTCATTCCTCTTCCATCCCATTCAGCTCCTGTGAGCTTGTCGGTCTCTTCCCTCGATGCATTCCTTATGGCCTTAGCTTTATCAGTAGTAGGGTAATCGGTGACTACATAAATAATGTCCTTGGATATTTTAACTGGTTCATCTACCCACATTTTACCTTCATGCACTCGGCTAAGAACAAACCTAATCCATTCTGTTTTGAATTATGTCAGGAAATATAGGGCTGCAATCACCTGCAAATGGACAAGATCAATTCATGTGGGCAACTAAGGAAAAATCAAGGAAATAAATTGAAATCAAGCTAAAATCAAAGCATAATTGCAATCAAGCCAAAATCTGATTTTAATTGAAAATCAAAAGCCAATAAATCAATTTAAATCAAATAAATCAAGTTAAATCAATAAATTATGCAATTAATCTAATTAATTGTATAGTTCAATTTAAATCAAATTAACCCATTCAAGGGGTACACATGGCTAAACAAATCATTTTAATTCAATTAATAAATCCCTATTTTCCCTCAACACCACATGGGAGGAAAATGCCTCAACCAATAGGATTTAAGGATCAAGATCACATCAAATATCAATCACACATAAGGTGAGAGCATCTTGACCACTCATTTTATCTCTTTGTCCCAAGCTTTGAGGACAATCTATTTAAATTATCTCCAAAGGTGGAACCATGGACTTAACCTCAACTCAACCATGATCAACTCAACTCCACCCCCTACACTTTCCAAAAGCTATAAAAGCAATGCATAAATCAATAGGATATCATCCACAAATCTGAGAATTGCATCAAACCTCTTGAGTTTTTGAGCTAGAAAGGCATTTTAGGCTATTTTAAGCATAGTTTCAATTGGAATTCACTTAATTAGCTTAAATAACTTCATCATTTCTCATTTTAAGGCTGTCACTAATTGAGGCTTGCTAAGAGCTTATCATTATCATACTTAAATAGAGATCCATAGGGTGTTTATTGGTTTTATTTGCATTAAATAACTCATTAATCATGGTAATTTAGTTTATTTGATCATTTATTATCAAGCTAAATCTATGAAGGTACTTTTATTAGTACACAAAATGGTACCTACCGTGGGGCATTAGGCCTCATTCATTCAAATTTTGGAGAATTTTCTATATTTATATCATTTTCTTATTTTTAACTCTATTTTACAGGTGAAGTTGCACATTTGAGACTTCCTGCAGTGCATCCAAGCTTTCCTGCTGTGCATTCAAGGCTTGAAGTTGTGCATTCAAGCTAAATTGTTGTGCCTTTACACTGAGAAGTTGTGCATTCGAGAACTTCTATCTTCTGTCTTTCATTCTTTCTATGCTTTTTCCCTGACTCTACAATGCATCCAATCAATCCTGAAGCGCATTCAAAGTTTTCTTTATGCGCATTTGATTCATTGAATAACACATTTAAATTTTGTTTTTGCGCATTTAATCATTTTTGTTGCACATTTAATCACTTATGTTGTGCATTCAATCATTTTTGTTGTGCATTTAATCATTTTTGTTGCGCATTCAATCATTTCTACTGCACATTTAATCATTTCTGCTGCACTTACAATTTTTTTATTTAAAATTTTTTTTGACAATAAATAATATTTTCTCTATATTTTTTTTATGCTAGGACATAAAAAAAATTCAGAAACCAGAGGCCAGAATCCATAGTGAGGATAAAAACATCACAAAAGGGTTGAAAAGAGAGAAAACTCTTCATCTTAACAACTTTTTGGGAGGATATCATGCAGCAAGGTAAAGAGTATGAAAGATATCAACATATAATTGATTTGTACAAATCTAAATTTGTCTCTTTAAATTGGATATTTGGTCCTTAAGTTCATCATTTTAATCAATTTAAGGGAAGGAATAAAGTTCAAATTGCTTGGATTTCTTCACTTTGTTTGTTTGTGTTGGATTAACAATTTTAAAGGGATTCGAAGGAGCTAGAACAATCACCACTAGGTGAGTTAAAATCATGAAAATATCAATTAAAAATGCCCCTAGCCTTAGCTAGCTTCGAAATGAGGTAAGCCTTGAAACTTTTGTGAATTTTTTCTTAACTTGTGGCATTTTCACTTTGAATCTAGTAATTAGAAAAGCCTAAGGAATAAATAAGCACTAAAATTAAAAACCCCTTATTTGTGGAGGAGAGTAGAAATACTTGATTTCCATTAGTTAGAGGGTTTGGTGAATTGGACATTGTTAATTATGCTTAGGAGTGCAAGAATAGTAGGGATATGCTCTTCACTTTTTGGTGAATCAAAATCCCAAACCTATCTCTTCATTTCATCTATTCTCTTTACATGAACATGCTAGAACTATAGTGGGCTCACCTCTCGAGATTTATCTTAACAAGGCTGGTGAGAGGGACAACCCAAAGTGGGAAACAATTTCTTTTGCCACAATAATTTGATCCACTATACAACAAAACACGTTCATCCTTAATGGGGTGAATGACAAAAGGATATTACGTATCGAACTTCCTGGAGTAGTCCTTTGGGATTGCGCAAAACTTTGATATACCAGTGGTGGGAAGCCCCTAATTATTTTGGGATGATACTTGATATTATTTTGAATGGAATCAATACTAAATCCTTCATAAATTAGCAAGCCTACCTCATTAGAGCCATTTAAAAGCCAAAATTGACCTTAGGTAGATTGCTTGGAAGAATTTCTTGTGATAATTGATAAAATCATTGTTTTGTGCTTGAAGTTCTATGATTAAAAAAAGAAAACATCCATTAAGATCCAAAAATAAATTAACAACAAAAATTCAAAATAATATTCTATTCACAAGAATTCAAGATATGGAAAAAGTAAGGGATACATCATCCAAAAAATTCTCATTAAGAACAATGTTTCCTTACCTCTATTATCCTAATATTACATCCATGTCTACATATTCTTCAGACAAAAGGGCTATCCCAAAATATCACATTAATTATAATGTTGATCAAGAAGAACATTATGAACATCATATATTTGATAATTCAGCCTCTGATAAAAAAGAAAATCATGAATACCCTATATTTGATCAAGAACATCCTAATGGTAACCCAATCTTTCATAACGAACCTATGTCACATTATCAAGTAATCCCATCTTTGATCAAGGAAATCAAGAAAATGAAAATGGAAGATTTGATAATCAAGATTTTGAATATCAAATATCTTTGAAAAACACAAATACATCTAAATTTCCATGGGATAGATCATTTACTCCTTTGGGACAATCATACGAATCAGCTTTGGAAAAACTCCTTGAAAATGATCTCATCATGTTGCCTAAAATTACTTCATGTGGTTTTATCTTTTTGAGAAACTATTGCGCATATCATAGACATAATAAACGTGAAACTTCAAATTGCATGGAGTTGAAACATAAAATCCAAAATCTTATTGATGATGACTTAATCGTAATTGAAGATCCTAATGAATCATCTAATGAAGATACTACTCTCAAGCAAGATCAAACTTATGAACCTATGTATAGCAATGGTCCTCTTATAGCTTTCACCTCTTCCACCATTCCTCCATCTCATAAAGAAGAAAATCTATCCAAGATTCCTCCATCAAATAAAAAACCTAATTCTTTTCATGATAACTATGTATACCCTCAAGGGATACCTCTAAAAGAGATCCAAGCTAACCTACATCTTACTACAAAATTCTTCCATGCTTCAAAGGTTATAGACCCCAAGCCTTCATTTTCTATAATGCCTACGAGCCTATTTCAAATGAACATCCTTCATCCCTTCAATAATCACTCGTGAAGATCCAAAATCTTATCTTGTCCTTAGAAGTGGCTCCATGTCAAGAGACTAATCCAAAGTACAAATAAACAAACATTATTAAGGATCAAGATCAAGACATTATCCCTCCTTATCCTATATTTGACCAAATTCCCATGCCCCAAGAATCTCATGATGACCCCTTCATACCCTTCCATTTATTTCAAGAAGATATCCTTCCATCTCAAACAACCTATATTCCTTCACCTCCTATATCCTACCCATCTCCTAAGAAAGATCAAGGTATTACTTCCATCTCTAATGAACTTAATTGAAAATCAAAAGAAAAGTATTCTTCCTAGGCTATCAAAAGATCCTTGTCAAGATCAAAGTACCCCAACATCCACTTTTCATAAGCCTCCATATCTACCTCAAAATTCTCCCATTCTTCCTAATCCATTGCATAAGAATAAATCCTCTCAAGCTTCAAATGGTCCTATCAAAGTTGATTGTGGAAATCTGATACTTTTAATCTATCAAAGCTCTTCATAAGCCTATTGGTATAAAGATAAATCCAAAAGATGAAAGCCTTGGCCATGCAACTCAAAATAAAGATGTTGATGTCCCTCTCACATCTCATTTACCTCCATTTTCACATAAGAATCAATCTTATACATCCTCCAAATCCATCCTTGGTCCCTATATCCCAAAGTTAAAACCTTATACATTCTCCAAATCCATATTGGGTCCCCATATCCCTCCATCATTATTTCCTACAATCCCTAGCCCACAATCCACTTACCCTATATCCTATCAAGATCAACAAAGACATACATACTTGAGAAACCAAATACCCATCCATATCAACCCTCCATATTAGACCATCTATATGAATTTTCAATATCAACCTTATTCATCCAACAATACCAAGTCTTTTGGAAGCAATTTGCATGTGCAACATAAGAATCATAAAATCAAGAATCCACTTATGTATGAAGGTCACTATGTCTAATCTAATCGACATGTGAATGCAAGGAAAAAATAGATATCCAAGAGACCAAAAAGGTCCAACAAGCAAAAAGAAAAATCAAAGAAAATGTGGATTCCTAAATTCCTCATTAAAGAAATGCATTCTAAAGCATCCATCAAGAAGAAATTAAAAAAAAAGCAAATGTGGGTTCCTAAATCCCTTATTGAAGAAATGCATTCTAAAGCATCCAAAAGGAAAGAAAAATCAAAGACTATGTGGATTCCCAAGTCACTTTTGAAGGAATTGCACACAAAAGAAAAATAAAAGTTGACATTAAAGCTTCCAAAGGATTCCACTCCACATTCTCCCAAACACATTCCATCTTATCCATCCATTTGGGTCCTTGTGTCCCAAGATCCATATCCTTTTTTACATCGAATTCTCAAGCTATTTCACCCATTTTTCCTCAATATTCCACTACCCTTCAAGGTGTGTATAAATGTTGATCTTGATAATACTTATTATCCTCCTATTCCTTATTCTTCCATTCCCTTTTTCACACCCACATATGGAAATAATTATTATACTCTCATTCATTATCCTTCCATTTCTCTTATCTAATCCATCACATAAATCTTTAGCCACTGAATAGGGGTAAAATGGAGCTTTGACAATGCATCTAACATTCCTCACTATTCATTTGTATGCTTGAGTTGGAATTGAAAAAGTTATGTAAATCTAGAAATGCTTGAAATCAGATAAGATAAGATACATACCTCATAATGGAATTAATCTGGAAATACCTATTTTCTGATGCCTGTGTATAGTCTTGGGAAATTATGCAACCAAATACGGGACTAGAAAATTACAACAGAGAAAACCCAAAAAAATTATCTTTTTGGAAGCAGGTCGACTTTGACCTAGATAGCGGGGCATAATCCTACCCTAGGGCACAATCTTACCCCCCACTGAAGGTCATTCTTGACCCAAAAAAGCTCTGACATAAATTTTGTTCATGGATCTCAGAAGTTCTCTGAAAAGGGTACTTAGCTCTACGCTTCAATTCTCAAAACAATGACTGTAGATATCTGAAAAATGGTGTTTTGGGGTGGCTATATAGGGTTTTGCCTTACTCAAACCCCTATTTTGGTGATCTCCACCTCCACGAATAGCCAGTTGTAATAGAATGTGTGTGTGTATTGAATGTGTAATGCCAAGATCTAATCCTCTAGATTAAAACCCTAGCATGAATATGTATGAGAAAGCAATGCATAGATTTGAATAAGATAAGAAAGCATACCAAGCCCCTAAGGCTAAAGTACTCCTACCAAACTCATAATCCATAATTTCTACCCCATGATTTTATCTTTGAATGCTTGAATATTGATAATGGTGGATCAAGGAAGAAAGGATCTCTCTTGCTCCAAATAGATGTTCACAATGGTGTGCTCACAAAAATACTTGATATCAACAATGGATTGATCTTCTATATCATCCTCTTGGAATCTTGCATGTTCACTTCACTATTTCTTACTTCAATCAACTAAGTCCCCTTGATGGATCCTTTCTCATGAAATTGCTTGATCTTGCTTGATGTCCTTGTTGTGTAGTTGTGAAAATGAAGGCAAATGAGAGTCTTTATATAGAGGTTTCAAGGTGAGGCTCCTAGAGTAATGCGAGGAACCATAATTAAAATTTCACCTCAAATTAAGGTCCAATCACAATAACCAACTAAGGAGGGACAAAAATTAAATGAATTTCAAATTAAAACCCTTTCGCACTCGGATTTGAAAGTTTGACATTGATTTCGGGGCCCTCCGGGACTAAATTTGAAAAGGGGGATCAAATCCCATAGGAGGTCAAGGATGACCTCATCTTTGACCTAGATCAAGGATGACCTAGACTCTGACCTAGGTTAGGGTCTACCTCATCCTTGACCCAGGGGTCCAGATCCAACCAGAATGAGAAATAGGAGGTCCCAAGGATGCACAGAGACCTAAAAATGATGTCAGAATAAGGAAGAGTGCCAAGGAGAGGCACAAAATCCTATGATGAATATGATGAAGGCCAAGAGGACCTATTCCTAAGTTCTACCTAGAAAATAGAGCCATATAAGAGGGAAATTAAGGAGAATCCTTGGGATCCTAACCCTAATTTTACCTAGAATGAAGGAATCAAGTGCAAAATGCATCCTAAATGCAAGTCTATCATGATAAATGCATTAAAAGAGGGTGCTAAACCTATCAAGATGGAAGTGTTTCCATTTTAAGATGATACATTTATCCCCCACTTTAGCTTAGATATGACACTACGTGAATATGCAAGCTAAAGTAAGAAAACATCATAGTAAATAAAAAGGATATAGCCAAGTCCTCGATGTAGAGATCTTGCTAAAAACTGTTAGAACCTGCAACACAAAAGGTTAATGAAAATCCATAAATCACCTAGATCTTACTATATGATAGTTTGAGAAGTGCATAAATCCCCTTATGCCCCCCCTATTTCGGCTTTCTACTTCTGAAGGGTGAAATAGGGTGATAAGGAAAACTCTATACATTGGATATGCAACTTGTTGAAAAGTTCTTTCCTAAACCAATTATAAGGATTCCTACCCTCCCTAAACTAATTCAGGGAGTTAGGTATCTGAATCATGATTCCAAAGCCATTAACAACATTGAAAATGGAGTTACTAAACTCAAGTTATGATGAAAAGAGTGGATGTATATCTAAATGCATAAGAAGGGAAATCTGAGTTTACCATGAGTAAACCCTACAAGAAACCCTACTTTTAACTATAAATAAGGAAAAGGAAGATATACTTACTCATTCTTACCATTTTAGATTTGAAAAGAGGAAGCAAGATGCTGAGGAGAGAAGAAGTTCGAGCGAAATGCATGGAGCTTGAGACAAAGCTTGGCTATTGGACGGTCACTTCCTGAGGTGAGTTTGCTGTTGTTTATTCCTGTACTTTCCAGATTCTAGATTTCTATAGGCAAGGTTGACCCTGACCCTTAAAGGTTGACCCTGACCCAACTATCACAACCTTGACCCAAGAGGGTTGACATTGACTAGAAGGTCTCCACCTATTCTGGGATGAGGTCATCCTTGACCCAACAAGGTCGACCCTGACCCAAGAAAGTTGACCTTGACCGAACTAAGGTCGACCTTGACCTAGTCAAGTTGGATTTGTAGATTTGATGATGTAGATTGATGATATGATGTTTGTTTGTGCTTGTAGGACTTAGTCTATCTCTGAGAGCATCCCTTTGGAGAGTTGCTAGGCATTGTCAAAGAGAGGCTGTCTGAGCTTGATGATGATGAGATGTAGTTACTGAGAGATGTGGGACTATACTAGGTATCATTCTTACCACATATTAGACTACATCGAGCCATGCTATCAGCTCTGATAGAGAGGTGGGATGAGGATACATGCTCCTTCCATCTTCCCTTATGAGAGATTACAATGACACTAGAGGATGTCTATAGGATCCTACAGCTTCCAGTCTGAGGTGAGACCATCAGACCTAGAGCACAACTAGTTTGTGAGGAGATCCTTGTAGATAAAGAGTATTGCATAGGATGGGTTCCATAGATGTGAACCTGATCAGATCATGTCCTTTTGTCATCCATACTATTAGGCCCTACACCTTTGGTATAGAGAGTGATGCTTTGTATAGTATCCTTGGTTGTGTTACCCAGTGCAAAGGGTACCATATTTTCTACACCTCTTACCCATCTTGTATAGAGGATGGAGAGTGAGAGGACCGTGTTCTCATGGGGTTGCATCATGTTATCCCAGCTATACCATGAGCTATTTTAGCTAGTGAGATACTAGAGAGAGAGTCTTTCGATATGCACAGTCTTGCAGATTTGGTTGTTTGAGCATTTTCCATGTACATGTATACAAGGCATTCGAGTGATGGTAGATGTGAGTACACTGAGAGTCTTTGTGTATCCTTTGTGAGATGCTTGGTAGTTTGGAGATATCCTCTAATGGAGGGTATGTCTAGACCACATTCTGAGCATCGATGTGATATGGAGACCCTACTGCCAGATGACAAAGTGGCCAGATACATGATTCCATATGAGATATTCACAATGGCAGAAGTTGCTAGAGGGTCATTAGAATCATATAGTGATGCCATACTATTATGATCAGGTGATGAGATAGTTCGGCCTGTTACGGGGAGTCCCTAGAGTAGTACCTCTCTATACACATCTGACAAGGTACTATAAGAGACCCGACACCATACACCAACTATTGATAGCATACATAGAGGACATTGATGCAAATGAGATAGAGGATAGAGAGGTACCATTAGATGTGATCTATTCAGGCATGAGATGAGATTACATAAGGTACTGGAGTCTATAGGGGACCTGTCCTATCTTCCCTGAGGATTATCCTATAGGTGATCTAGGTCTTTCAGAGAGGACACACCAGGATAGTGGTACAATAGAAGAGGATGAGGATGTTAGAGATGAGGAGGAGCACATCTACAAGGGAGATCCCATGGAGGAGGAGAGAGCAGAAGAGAGATCAAAGGAGATGCCCCCAACTAGTGATATTGGTGCAGATGTACACATTTTTCATGCATCACCACTAAGATCAAAATGGCCTCCATGCCCCCACACAAAGACACCATCGTCAAGGCCTAGACATAGCAAGCATGGAGAGAGTAGTCACTCCATGCTCCACCATCCATACATTTCAGTGATGTCCAGGAGGGAGACCCAGGTATAAAAATATGAGATTTGATTAAATGTGTAATTTGATTTGAAAGAGTATTAAATTGATAAATGTAGTTTTCATTCTGTAGCTAGCATAGCGGAGTGGAGGAGCTTTGTATCCAAGATTTTGATGGATACATGTATATCCTATCGACTACCAGTGAGCGAGCGATAATCCTCTCTTGGCTACAAAGATCCCAACAGGCATGTTGATATCATTGCATGTGTCCAACGAGAGCTGAGGATGTGCAAAGAAAGGGAGGAGAAGCTGATAGCTGAGTTTTAGAGTTCCTGAGGATGTTCACATGGTATGAGCATATCGAGGAGCCACACATGGACACATAGATCTACATCTTCCTATCATAGGCTAGAGAGATCCAAAAGCCATTGACCATCAGAGCGCAATGATAGATGTAGTGATAAATAGGGCCATTGACCACATATGTATCAAAACTTGAAAAAATTTTGATGAATGAAAAAATTTCTCTACTACTTAGTTCTATGTTTGATTACTATGCTTTCATCAATATAAAACTTAATAGAAAGAAAAGAAGGTGCATAAATATACTCACTATGTAGTTTTGTTAGAACTACATAACCTATAAAACAAACTTTATAAGGAATGCACAAATGCACAAAGAAAGGAAGAATGAAATTAAGGATAATAACATTTGAGATGCATAATATTAATAGGTTCCTTAAAAGAAACACCATCCATATCAGCAAGTTTATAAGCACCTAAACCAAAGTCTTCAATGACAACAAAAGGTCCAAGCCAATTAGGGCTGAACTTTCATTTTTCGCTAGGTAAAGCATTCACATTTTGTTGATTCTCATATAGGACTAAATCACCAACCAAAAATGTTCATTCAATTACCTTATGATTATATTGCTTCTGAAGAGATTTATGATAAGATTTTATATGTTCTAATGCATATATTCATTGTTCATCCAACATTTCTATCTCTTGTAAGCGTTGTTCATGAAAAGTATCCTTGTCAATTATCTCATGAAATGAAACATGTAGAGAAGGTATTTCTAATTCCAAAGGCATAATAGCATTAGTACCATAAACAAGATTGTAAGGAGAAGTACCTGTGGTAGTACGAATACTAGTCCTATAAGCCCATAAAGGATAGGCCAATTGAGTATGCCAATCTTTCACATGCTTACTAACTATTTTTCTCAAAATTTGTTCAATGATTTTATTTGATGCTTCAGCTTGTCCATTAGATTGAGGATAATAAGGAGTTGAAAATCTATGTTGAATTTGATATTTCTCCAAGAATTTTGTAACTTCTTTGTTTTTAAAAGAGGTACAGTTATCTAAAATTATCATTGAACGTATACCAAATCATGTTATAATATTGTTAAGGATGAAATCCCAAATAACATCCGCAGTTGTTGTATGAAGAGGGACAGATTCAACCCACTTCGTGAAGTAATTTGTGTACACACTAGAATGTGCACTTCTCTAAGTCTTTGCTTCCAAGGGAATCCATGAATGGGAGACCTTGAAAAATGACCTAGAGCTCCCTAGGCTTGGAGTGCAAGGAAATTAAGTATGCTCTCAGCTAGAGCTATTTAAGCCTATGACCTTGCTAGTAAACCATGCAATGGGAGATTCAATGGAGATAAGGGAAAGAATGCCAATATCCTCAAGAATCAAAATGTGAATGAAATGAAATGCTAGAAATGAAGATGCAAGCTATATTAAGATGAATATGAAAGTTAAGCTATGGAAAGGAAAGATGCAAGTATTACAAAACCCTCCTAATTAGACTATGTGAATCAATCTAAAGCATAAAGGAAACTAAGCTATGCATGCCATGATAATGAAACTAAAATGCATGAATGGAACTAAGATAAAATGTGAATGTAAAAGCTAAGAATGCTTCAAATCTCCAAAGCTCCAAAGTCACCTAGAAAACCTGCAACATAACATTAGTATTCAAAAGATGGATCTAAGAATGAGAAGAGAGCTCTCCTTTTATAAGAAATGAGAAAGAATGGACCATGGAGATTAAGAGGCAAAAGATTTAATCAACGGTGGAGCTTGAAAGAGGAGAAATCCATGTGCACAAGTATCCTCTAATGAGAAAATAAGAGTTGACTTTTGTGTCCATATGAGACAAAAAGTGCTTTTTCCTTTTTTGTAAAATAGGATAATGCTTTATTTGTGCAACTTAGGACAAGAGGAAAAGTGGGGGGCTTTTTATTTAATTAAAAGAGGAGAAAATTCCTTTTAATTAAATAAAGACTTAGGATAAAATGGTTAGCCCATAGAAAATAATCGAATAAATGATAGAACTAGGATATGATCAAGAATAAGCAATTGATAATTTTAGCAAAAGGGGCTAATAGTCTAGGTGACCATTTTTAGGTGATTACATTTGCCCCTCTTTGACTAATGTGTGATCAATTTGGGAACACATTACATCAAAGAATAGATCAGCCAAGAAGGTAATAGATAGAGATCTAACTCTAAAGAATGAAGTGCAGAGAGATAGCAAATCCTCCATGGTCAGCCTGGTAGCGACAGTGCTGAACACTTAGGAAAGAGATGGGCAATATCAGAACTCGAGATGAGAACTAACATGTCAAGCGCAAAGATAGATCGATCAGAGAAAATAGAATGGTCAAGCATATGCTCTAGAGGATAGCTGATAGGATATGATGTGTCTACCCCCTTGGGATTGAAATCAAAATCAGGTAGAGGGAAGGCAAAAGCAAGAGCAACATGATCAAATCAATAGAAATCATAATCGAAGATGAAAGATGATAGGATAATCATCAAGAAGATATGCACCAATGAAGACCTTAGAGAGATGAAATGAAATGTGAATGAAAGAATAGAAGGGTGAGAGAGATGGGAATGATGAAGGAAAGAATGCCCCAGTGAAGATCGAAGGATCAGGCCTCAAAAGGTCAGCCAACTACGCAGAAGAAGGGAAAAATTTGAAATGCAAATTTGACTATCAATATGAACTCAGATTTTGATTTTGATCTTGAAAATGGATCCAAGACGTTGAAATTAGCTAGGGGTACAATTTTTGTGCAATTCTGAGGTGTTTTGAAAATTGGTCAAAAAAGTCAAAATGCTATATAAGGGGTAAAAAGGTCATTTTCAAAGTCATTTGTCTTTTGTGATTTTGAGAATCTTAAGATCTCAAAGAGAGAAGATGGCTCAGCAAGTAGTAGTTCCAGTTCACCATCATCGATTCAAGTGCGATTGGTTGCACAACTGGCCTCCTCAGTATGGTGCCCCGGTAAGTTTTCAAAAAAACTTTGCTTTTTGCTATTTTTGAGTCATTAATGAGAATTTAATGTTTTTTAAACATGTTTTTGATTTTTTTTGAAAAATTTCAAATTTTCTTGGTGTGAAAGTTCACACGATACTTAAAAAGTATCACACACTTTGAGAAACTATGTTGTGCGATAGTTCACGGGACCAAAAGGTATCGCTCGACTATTTAGTCCAGTGTCGCACGAGACTGGGTGAAACATTATACAATACTTAGAGAAATATCACATGGGAAAAGTTTATTGCACCACTGTTGAAGAAAATGTTGCACGATATTTGTCTAAAAAATAGTGTCGTACTAGTTAATAAGAAATATCAGATGTTTAAATTTTGAGCAATATGACATGGGTCTAGACAATTTTTGCATTTAAGTTTTTGATGTACTAATTTTGATCATCCATCATGATATGTTTTGACATCTGGATTGGTTTATGGCTTGCAAGAGATGTTCTTGACACTACTGATTAGAGCACCGTGAGTGACTGGCTTACGGTGCATCCAAGATCTAGATGATCCCAGAAAGGATGATTTGGCTAGCATGAGTTTTGGGTTCCTCCTTGATATGCCCCATATTCGAGCAAATCATGGGTTGTTGACTACTCTAGCTGAGAGGTGGCACAATGAGCACAACACCTTCCATCTACCTACTAGAGAGGTGACCATCACCTTAGAGGATGTCTATTAGATCCTGTGAGTGCCGAGTCATGGAGATCCGATGAGTATAATCATGTTTCAAAATATTTAGAGATGTAAAGTTTCCATGTGATAAGAAACTGACATGATTTTCTACTGGCACAGGTATATTATGATCAGGATCCTACTGAGGGATGGCAAGCCATCTAGGACTTATTCCAGGATGTGATGATTATCGATAGACACTTTAGCTGGGAGCAGCTGATAGAGGAGTATGGCAGGGACTTCCTAGTGCCTTGCATTGTTTTCTTGATTGTTGCACATGCCCTCATTACTGATAGGAGTCAAAAGGGGTTTCCACTGGGATGGGGTAGATTAGTAGTGGATCTAGTGGCACATCCATGGTGATTAGCATGGGGCCTGACCATATTGGCTAATATGTACCATGAGTTACATGAGATAGTGTATAAAGATAGTAGGACGTGGGCATGTGGAGCTGTGCTTGCTCAGATATGGGCATGGGAGCACATTGCTGTAGTGTACCCACATGTACAGCTGAGGGAGTGGAGATGCCCCTACATTTTTAGATACATGGGATTTATATCATATGCTCATAGCGGTGACCTAACATATTACTGGAGACTCCTTGATGAGTTGACTGCTTTTGAGTGGAGGCCATATAGGGCTTGCAAGCAGTGGAGTGACACAGAGCGAGAGCTAGGGTACATGTTATGTAGCTGGCCACTGGTAGGTTGCCATGCTGAGATTGTGGAGAGATTTGTTATTACTCATGTCTGGAGATAATTTGGTCGTCAGTAGAGAGTATCCACAGAGACCACCACCTATGCGAGGTCTTGAGACGAGGATGGGCATGGATGGCTACCGATGTTGGACTACCAACATGTAGTATAGGAGATAGCTAGGATATGGAGGGAGCCATGGGAATACCTCACAAGGACAATAGATGTAGGCACAGATGTAGCCTATAGGGTAGAGTGACGAAGCTGTCCTTTCCCCAAGTTTACTGTACCAGATGCAGACCCATAAGCACAAGGTGGAGACGGAGATGACAGGGATGATGGGAGAGATAGGAGAGGGAGGGTTGGAGAGAGAGGAGAGGGCTCTAGGGTAGGTGGCTAGCAATGGGCATAGAGACATAGGTTAGCAATCCCTAAGGAGGATGATGTATTGAGGGTTGTTCATTGTAGGGTGGATGCAGAGCAGGAGCAGCCTGCAAGGGGAGGGGATCTGAGAGCTAGGATCCAAGCTCTATAGGTGGAGATGTAGTAGTTGTGCATCACCATAGTAGTTAGAGAGTAGCAACTGATGGATTTGAGAGCTGAGCTTGAGTGGTGAGATAGAGCTATACAAGTTGCTATGATAGAGTCATGGAGGGAGGCAAAATGAGCTGCTTACTATCATGGGCTCTATATATAGGTGATACCAGAGGGTCAGTGGGCACCACCCTACTCTACAATAGTTGGGAGATCTGATATGGTATCAGACATAGCACCACCTCCTCCACCACCAGCACCACATGATGGTGGTAGTGAGTCTCAGGTTTAGGTTAGATAGATGTACATAAACATAGCCTGGGACTTGATCCAGTTTTTGGTATCCCACATTGTATCATGACATTGTTATATATATGAGATTATTGGATTTATGATATAGCTTGTGTATTTTTCCCACTTATGATGGATGTTTCAGTATTGATATAGCTTATATTATCTTATCATATTGCTCAAAATGTATGTTATATGCTCATATATATTCTCTCTCTCATAGATGTATATTTTAGTTCTCATGTTTATGATATAGATGCAGGTTTCTAAAAATGATCTCTTTGTTGATATAGATATGATGATAAGATTAACCCCTTGTGATGATAGGAACAAGAGGTGATGTGAAAGTCAAGGAGCAAAAGACATGATCGAGAAAAGGAAAGGTGCGCGCAATTGACCAATAGGTCCATGAAAGATGAAAAGGACAGTTCTCTCCCTATGCAAGATGCAAAAGTAACTAACATGAACCTAAAAATTCAAGCTACTATGAAAAGTGGTTTACTTGCAAGGTCACAAAGCCATTAGTCTCTAATATTCATCATCGAGCATTATTGGTAGTGTCGTAAGATCATACAATACACACTAGTATAACTATGTGAATCTAAATATGATCTATATTAGATAGGTATGTGGGAATCCCACCTAAGAATCAAAGACATATAAGTCAAGATGACTAGTGCAATGAGGTTTCTTAAGTTTGATATGGCAAGATTATGCTTGCATCAAGACACAAGAAAGTCAAGATGACTATAAGCATGCACTTGCGCACACAGTCAAGGACAATACCTTGTAAGTCCTATTGTCAAGTAGAACCAACATAAATGCTAATGACAATTAAGACCAACAAAATATATCCACAAGAAAAGAAAGAAATAAAACATGTCCTCATGCCCCCAGTCTTCTAGCTATGCATCATCGAAAACTATTAGGGAGAGAACACTCAGCAAAGAAATCATCATAGACAATTGAAAGAACAACAAGTCTTAGCAAGTCAAGTGGTTTAAGTGCATGTGTGTAGGTCATAGAGTCAATCTTTGAGTATCACCTTTGCCTGTGGAAATATCACATTATTCTGGATTGCGGGTAAACATCTAATAAGTGTTGAAAAATACTTGACGCTAGGGAAGTGTTGAAAAAAATAGTTGGGGTGGTGTTGAAAAACACCATTGGAACCAAGTGGCCCAAGAAACCTAAATACATAAAGAGACCCAAGATAAGCTTAGAACAATATATGCCCCCTAGACTAAGACAAGAGTTAATTCTAGGCTAGGAGAGGCAAAGCGAGAAGTAGAGCAAAGGAGTGCCACGCAAGACTGATAGACATAGACACAAGGGTCTCAAGCAGGGCCTGTTTCTAGGTTTTCACCACTTGATAGATTTTTTCAGGACTTTTTTTCAATTTTTTTGTATGTTTGCTACCAAGGCGCCTGTTTCCAGGTTTTTCACCAAGGCACTTTTTCTATTTTTTTGAGTTTTTTGCATTTTTTGATTTTTTTGGTGAGACATCAAAGTGCCTATTGCTAGGTTTTCACTAGGATGCTCATTTTTTTAGGACATTTTATGCTTTTTAGGATTTTTTCAACATCATATATGATTTTTGAGATTTTTTCAGGATCAATAAGGATATGTACAAAGAGCTCAAGAATCTTAGGCATAGAACTTTTTCAGATGTAGAACATTGATAGGCTCAGTAAGCTCTTCTACCTCAGGTGTAGAGAGATGATAGGCTCTAGACCCAAATACTGCTATGATGATGTAAGGCCCTAACCAATTTGGCTCAAACTTGCCTTTTTGCTCCCTATTCTATTGATTTTTGGGATTTTCTCTGAGAACTAGTTCACCCACTCGGAACTCTCTAGGATGAACTTTCTTATTGTAAGTAGTAGACATTCTCTTTTGATAGGTGTGCATGTGATCAAAGGTGGCCTTGTGACTTTCTTCCAATGTGGTAAGCTCATGCACTCTCATAGCCCTTTAGTCTTCATCGGTAATCAAACCATGGAGAGAGACTCCTAGTGAATGTATTTCAACCTCTAATGGTAAGACAGCCTTAGAACCATAGACCAAGGAAAAAGGTGTTGCACCTGTAGGAGTGCGGATAGATCTTCTATAAGCCCATAGTGCAGGATTGATCTGCAGATGCCAATCCTTGCCTGATTTGTGCACTTTTTTGTGGAGAATTTTCAGCAATGTTTTGTTTGAGGCCTCAGCTTGGCCATTCCCTTGGGGGTAGTAAACAAAAGACTAATGTTGTTTGATTTTAAACTTTTTGCACAAGTGCTTTAGGTCTTTGTTCTTAAATTTACCACCATTATCTGTGACTATGGAAGAAGGAATACCATAGCGACAAATGATGTGATTCAAAATAAATAGGGAAACATATTTTCCTGTAGTTGCAGATAGTGGGATAACTTCAACCCATTTGGTGAAATATTTAGTAGCTGTAATGATGAACTGATGCCCACTTGATGAACTAGGACAAATCTTGCCTACCAAGTCAAAGGCCCATTGTTGAAATGACCAGTAAGTAATAGAGGGAATGAGCTCATGTCTAGGAGCATGAATGAGATTCCCATGTAGTTGACATTTTTTGCAGGACTTGGCATATCAAATAGCATCAGCTTGCATAGTAGGCCAATAATAGCCAGCCCTAAGCAATTTTTGAGTGAGCGCAAGACCATTAGAGTGTGACCCACATATGCCATCATGAACTTCAGCTAGCATCTTTTTTGACTCCTCTATTTCTAGACACCTAAGGAGAGTCTTGTCTAGACCCTTCCTATACAAGTCACCAGAGATGAGGGTAAAGTGTGAGGCATTATAGATGAGTTGGCGGTTCTCATTGCACGTTAGATTTTTAGGGATAACTTGATCTTGGAGATAGGGAAAGATGGTGGCATAGCGGGAGGAGTCATGACTGACCATAGTGTAAATGACATGGTCATCAGGGGAATTGTAGGTAGGGTAGCACAATTCTTCCACTAGGAACTCAAAGTGTGGTTTGTGCTCTTCCAGTTGTAGAATGGATGCCAAAGTAGCCATTGCATCGACAACCTTGTTCTCAACTCTAGGAATTTGTTGAAATGTGACAGATGTAAAATAATTCCTGAGTGAGTCTATCATCCTATTATAGGGAATCAACTTGTCATCTTTGGTTTGGTACTCATCATTTACTTGGTTTATGACAAATTGAGAATCTCCAAAAATATGCAACTCTAAAATCCTCCATTCAAGGGCAAGCTTAACACCATTCAACAAGGCTTCATATTTAGCTATGTTATTGGTGCATGGAAAGAGAAGCTTGTATGATTTAGGAATGGTGTACCCATGAGGGGTAACAAATAGAATTCTAGCACCGACACCATTCTGTGTGTGAGAACCATCAAAAAACATTTTCCATGTATGCCTTGTGATATTCATGATTGAGGCATCTGGGAAATCTATCTGAAGAGGAGCGTTATCAGTCATAGGAAACTTAGCCAATTGATCCACAATTGCTTTCCCTTTAATAGCTTTTCTCTCAATATATTGAATGTCAAATTCTGAAATAATCAACATCCACTTGGCAAGGCACCCAGTAAGCACAGCTTTACTTAGGAGATATTTTAAAGGATAAATTTTAGCAACCAGTTGTGTACTATGTGCAAGCATATAATGTCTGAGTTTTTGAGACACAAACACCACAGCTAAACAAGCCTTTTCAATACTGGTGTAGTTGAGTTCATAAGCAACTAGAGTGCAATTGATATAATAGATAGCTCATTCTTTTCCCTTATCATCATGTTGTGCAAGGAGAGCCCCTAAAGAATTTTCTATAAAAGAAATGTACAATATCAAGGGTTTCCCTTGGATAGGTGGCATAAGGATAGGAGGTCATGCTAGGTAATTCTTGAGTTGGTCCAGATTCTTCTGACACTCCTCATTTCATATATAAGTAGCTCCCTTATGCAAATTCTAATTGAATGGTTGAGCTCTATCAGCTAGTTGAGAAATGAACTGCCGGATAGATTGGAGATGGCCTTGAAGACTCCTTAATTGTTTGATGTTATGAGGAGGTGGCATCTCCATGATAGCTTGCACCTTTTCTGGGTCTACTTCTATTCCTTTTGCTAATATTATGTATCCTAGTAGTTTCCCAGAAGTGACACCAATAGCACATTTTTTTGGATTTAGTCTGAGTTGAAATCATTTCATGTGGTCTAATATCAAACTCAAATTAGTCAAATGAGCACTTCGTTGTTGTGATTTAGCAAGTGTGTCATCAACATATTCCTCCATGTTTTTGTGCATCATATCATGAAAGATGGTAGTCATGGCTCTTTGATAGGTTGCACCAACATTTTTAAGCCCGAACGGCATGACATTCCAACAAAAGGTATCCCATGCACATGTGAAGGCTATCTTCTCTTGATCCTCAGGGGTGATCTTAATCTGGTTATATCTAGAGAAGCCATCCATAAGGGAGTACATTTCATAGCCCGCCGTCATGTCCACTATCATATCAATTTTTGGAAGTGGAAAATCATCCTTAGGGCATGCTTTATTCAGATCTCAAAAATCAGTGCATACATGAATGGACTTGTTGTGTTTGGAAATAGGGACAATGTTGGAAATCCACTTAGTGTAGTCAATCACTCTAATGAAGTGGGATTTTCAGAGCTTCTCAAGTTTAGCCTTAACCAGTAATGCCACATGGGGATGCATCTTTCTCAGTTTTTGTTTGACAGGTTTTACCTCTGGAGAAATAGAGAGATGATGCATAATAAGCTCAGTATCTAAACTTGGCATGTCTGAGTATGTCTAGGAAAAAATGATCTTTTTCTCTTGAAAGAATGTAGAAAATTGTTGTTTTTCTTCTGCTGAGAGAGACTAAGCCACATGTATGATTTTAGGAGATTCCTCTATCTCCAAGTTGATGGGATGTGTAGGTTCTATGAGAACTGAAGACCTTTCTTGAAAATAGCTTGGTAGACTACCAAGTACCTCATCCTTGGGCATATCAGTGAGGTTTTCACCCTTAGATACATCTTTATTTTTACTATTTTGAGGTTCAAACACCACCACAATGTGGTTTTCACTATCTGACCATTGTTTTTTCTTTTAATTTTATGACTGAGGTACTTGATATCTGATTCAGTCATGTTTGTTGCTGGTTCACTGGTGGAAGAAGTAATAGGTTCAATGGCATTGAGGTAGTGGGTGATCTCATTGTCATTTTGAAAAGAAGGAAATATAGGTCTTTGATCTTGAGCAGACCAATCTATGAGATCTGAGTGCATGAGGGAAAGTGAAATGACTGGTTCAAGGTAATTGATGTGGGGGATATCATCTCTAGTGATAAGAGAAGTCAAGCCTATAAGGTAGGCTCAAAAAGTGTCAAGATCTAAATTTGTCATGGAAGGACCAGTGTGGTCTATTAAAGCAATATGTGGATTGAACTCATCAGACCCTACGTGCGACTCATCAACTACATTGGGTTGGTCACTATAGGTATGAATCACATCAACATCCATATCTACTATAGAAGATCCATCTGAGAGAGTGTCCCATTCATATTCATTTGAATCGGTCGTGGAACTTCTGCTAGGATGTTTGCACCAAAAAGGCTTAGGATGCCTAGAAGTAGAGTTATTCATGTCATTATGTGTGAGATCTCCTCTTTCTATCAATCGTGCAATATTTCTACACTGTCTATCAAAGCTCAATGACTCATTAGGCACAAAATTTCTGGATGTGGAGGCTTTAGTTGTATCATCAGTAGGCATGCATTCTCCTCCCCAAAGATGTGAGGTAGAAGGAAGATAGTCTTCCATTTGGGCCATAGTGCATAGTGGTGATTCCTTGTCATCCGTATCTGAGTCACTAAGCATAGGAGTATTTCTAGAATATTCAGGGATGTCATTGGCAACACCATATCCTAGACCTGTGGTATCTTTAGAAGACCGGCCGTCAGTATGACTCAGAGGTTCAATTAGAGTGTGCCCATTGTTATTTAAAGGTTTGTGACCTTGATAGCCCATTTTCTATAGAAATTCATAGCCTTTACCATAGCGTTTAGGAGAAATGGGAGTAGCAACTGTCATACTATCTTCTTCTTCTCTATAAATCCACTCCCTAACAGCTTGTTCTTATTTTTTGGCCTCTAAGGGTATGAAAGATTGAACAAATGTACCAAAAACTATCATGGTAGAAGCGGAAGGCCTTGTCTTCTTTGAAGGTCTACCATAGGACTTAGGGGAAGTAGGCATAGCAACAATAGAGTCCAATGTGTATTCCCCCATACCAATACTCATCATCTTTAGTTTTTGCTCAGTAGCAATAAGGGATGCATTATGATCATGAGAGTGTTTGTTGTGAGGAACAAACATCTCAGTAGCAGTTAGATTATTGATAGCGATAGCATTATCCCTAGGAATCACAATCTTAGCTCCATTATGTGGAAACTTGACACACTAATGATAAGTGGAAGGGACAGCTTGCATTTCATGGATCCAAGGTCGACCCAGAAGAATGTTATACGCAAGTGGGATGTCCAACACTTGAAAAACAATATCCTTCATGATAGGGCCCAATCTGACAGGTAGCACAACAAGACCTTTGGAAGATCTTTCCACTTCATCATATGCTTTTATGGTAATCTTTCACCTAGGATCCATGGCCGATTCAGACAATCCTAACTGTTGCACTACATGAAAAGAAACAATATTTAACCCAACACCATTGTCTATCAGGACTCAGTGAACTCAGGTATGGTAGACGAGAACTTCAATATGTAAAGCCAAATTATGAGGGTGACTAAGAGATGTGTCATCTTCTATAGAAAAGGATAGGTAGCGGGGAGATGCAATGTGCTTGACCATACCTTGGAATCGATCTAGATCAAAATCATTGGGAACATTTGCTGTACGAAGAGATTTCTCAAGGATCTCTTTATGCAAAGGGGATAGCTCAAGCAACTCAAAAATGGATATCTGGGTGGGTGTCCATTGTAATTGGTGCACAAGGTCATAGCTAGACAAAACTAAAGGAACTGCTTATTTGGAAGAAGAAGCTTTCTTGGGATCATGCATGGTTTTAAGGACAATTTTGGCTTGCCCCCTAGTAATAGCATTTAGTGTCTCACTTCGGGAAGACAAACCACTCAGTGTTTGCAAGACCAACTTTGGCATACCCACGTTAATATCATCTTGAGATATCACCATAAGAACATTCTCAATAGGCTCTATCATTTTGATCATAGGTGAATCAGGAGTATATGTATAGTTGATCTTTGCATCATGATTCTTCTTATTTGCTTGAGAGGATTCTACTTTCTCATACTCAGGTAGAGGAGTCTTGAAAGATTTTTGATAAATTTTTTTAACTAAACTATCTATGAGCATTGTGCCTTCATCAATAAGATCTTGAATGGCATCTTTAAGCTTAAAGCAATTATCTATCTTATGTCCCTTATTCCTATGATAATGGTAGAAATGATCTTCTCTCCACCAATCAGGCTTAACTGGTGGATCATAGGGATGATAATTGTCAGGAAGCATAAGATACTTGTTGGCAACTAGATTCTTAAGAATCACATCATATGGTTTAGCCAACTTAGTGTAGACTCGTCATTGATATGTCTTTTTTGGCTTGTCTGCATGTTGAGGCTTAGGAGCACTATGAGTGTTGGTAGCCTCTTGTTGTTTTGCTGCATATATAGCATTAGAGAGGTTGAAAGCTAGTTCTTTGGCTTTTGGGACATCCACAACACCATCATTAATAACATACTTGTTTTTATTCCAAGGTTTGCTTTTGTCCTTGCCATTGCCCCTAGTATCTTTGTTAATAACAATATCCCCCTTTCTTATGGCCACATCTTCAATCTAATATGCACCTTCAACCATGTCATTGAAAGAGGAGAACAGTTGTTTCCTTAGATCATAATATAGTTCTGGCACATCAGTGTTGACAAAAATGTCAATCTTTTCTCTTTCATCTAGCTGTTAAGGATATTGAGAATACAATGACCTCCAACATTGTAAGTAAGTGGCAAATGGATCACCTTGATTTTTCTTTAGAGTACTAAGATCTATCATGGTGATAGGCTGTTGGATGTTGTATGAGTAATGCTGGGCGAAGTGCCTAACTAGCTCATCAAAAGTTTTAAGAGGTGGTGTCAACTTTGCAAACCATTCTAGAGCTTGTCCTCTCAAACTTCTAGGGAACAATCACAAAAGAAATGTGTCCTCATGAAGGAAGTCCATGCTAAGAGCATAAAAGTGACACACATGGTCATGGGGGTCACTGTTTCCATCATACTTGTCATATTTGGGAACCTCAATATCCCTAGGAAATGGGACCATGTATAGACTCCTATCAAAAGGAAGAGCACAAATAGATTCTATGAAAGAAACCTTTGGAGGTTCTTTTTCTATTACAAGTTGAGCAAGATGTTGATTGGTTCATTTTAATTCATCCCTAAGGATTTCCAATTTAGTTGGTACTCTTTCTTGAACAATTTGGCTTACATCATAGCCAGGAGGGAGCTTGTATCCCCTAGAAGTCATGTATTGAAAGTATTGATCTCCATTTCGCTCTAAAAGTTTAAGCTTCATATGTTGGGATGCTTCATCTTGTTCAAATCTCATAAGCTCTTCACTAGAAACCTCATCATTAGCTTCTTCCTCATGCTGAGAGGGAGGAGGTCTAGGAGGTGAAGAGGGAGCAACAAAAGTTCATCTTGGAGGAGATCTTGGTGGCATGTTGTTGCCATAGTTACCCAAAGTACCAAAAGGAGGGGGTCTATATTCGTAGCCACTAATCTTAGGTTGTTCTTGAGACATCCCCTTCATAGACATGTGTTTAGTAGCATCCATTTTGTCTAAACATGCTTGGTTGTCCTTATGCTCAAAATGTTCTTGCAAACGGCGGAACTTTTCTTGTTTGGTTAGAGTGAGTGAGACACTATTTGTGCTTTTGGAGGTCTTGAATGTGGAAAAGAGGAAGCCCCCTTTGTACCATGAGGTGACTTTAGAATCTTCAGAGGACTGGAACTGTCATTGCTAACTGGCACTCGTGAGCATCTTGTGGGTGAAGGTAACTATGTATAGTTGAATGGAGGGTGACTCCCTTGCTCGAGCTGAGACCGAGTTGAAACCGGCATGAAAGAGGAATGTTGGTTGACTAATAAAATGAGACAAAGTTTTTCAGATATTGAGATAAACAAAGCCAAAGAAGATCACTTGTCAAGATAGAACAACAAAGACGCCGGTCAAAAGTGCTCAAGAACTTACATCAATCAATTGAATCAAGCCGAGATATGAGCAAGAAGCTCAATTAGCAAGTAGCTAGAGAGGTAACTGTAATGTGATAAGTGATCAAAAAGTAGCATTTGGGAAACTCAAATCTAATAATTTTAACTCATTTTCTTAGTCTAGAATAGACTTAAACATGTAGATAATAGACCAGGGTCAAGTAAGAATAGGAAAAGACACTCAACAAATGAAATTTCAAATTCGGTAGCAGTGAGATAGCAAAAAGATTCTAGGTGATAGTTTCTAGGCAAATAGGGTGACAAAATCTGACCAAGCAATATTTTTGACAGAGATCAAGCGATACTTTCCAGGTGGCCTGTGCGATAGAATCCAAGCAAGCAGGGTGATAAAAAACTAGGAACGAAATATCACATGATAAAACTTGAAACAGTGTGTGATTGGTTTTCAGTGTCGTACGACTCTTGACCAGTGAGCATAAAAAGTCTCAATTTTTGAAGGTAATTTTGTCAATTTTGCAATCTAATGGGTAATTTGTTGATTTTAAACATAGTGACAACAATATTCAGGCAGGTTTGCAAACAATAGGGGATGGAACATGTCATCAAACACTTGTACAAAAGCAAAAGCAACCTTGCCAAGACAAAAAATTGGGATATCAAAATGAAAAATTCTATGAGCACTATCGCGATGTTTGTATGTTCAAGAACATTTGCACGGGTACATAACAACAAGAATAGTTCAAGCACCTTCTAGCCTAGAAGGACAAAGGTTCAATAATTAGCAACTTGGCCCACACTTGATGTTCCATTGCCTCACACAAAGTGGTTGCCCACAATAGATGTTGTATTTGTCGTGGAGGTGTCAATGACACAACCAAAGGAACATAGATGGTGAGTAATCTTGGGGTGATCTCGGTTATTCCACTTGGATCAATCCTTGCACCAAGAAGCTAAGCGGAAAAATAGGGTGGCCTCTACCTATGGTTCTTAGTAAGGGCTTTCATTCATAGTACCCCCCTTGCTCCCTGAAGGGACTCCTTATCTTGCGGCAAGTAACGGACCTTGCGGCCACAAGAGTACCTTAAGCATTCTTGCTCAACATTTTCATCATGGTCACAATCCCACAAGTAATCACATCAAGCAAAGACAAGCACTACGTCTAACAAGGTTTTGTGTCCTTGATAGCCTTGAGTTTATAGTGGGTTGGAATAGCTGACAAAAGGCTTGTCCCCACTTGGGTCATTCCTCTTGATTGCTCAAGAGAAGGCCCGCTAAAGGATCCTAATGCTAAACAAAGAGTGGATTGAATTTTGAGTGTCAGGATTTCTAGTTCACCTCAAGGGTGAAGAGCATAATCTCCTAGCTCAAGAATCTCCCCCAAACACACCAAACAAAGAGTTCAATTACTCTCTTGTTTTCAAAGTCTAAAGTGGGTCAGGATTTCTGGTTCACCAAGGGTGAAGAGCATAATTTCCTACCACCAAAATACTCCTACAACAAGATCTTAAGTGCCTAAGAAATGAGACAACTAGTATATGCCGCACTTAAAAGAAAAAGTAAATAAATAAGCAATTGGTTGTTTTTAGGCATTGGGCAGCCCTGCAAAACACAATTAGTAGCCCTTTTGCCTTTGAAGCTTTGACATGCGATCTTTTTAGAAAAATTTTCAAGCAATGAAGGTACCTACAAGCACAACTTGTTAGCCCCACAAGGAATTAGCACAATAAAAGCAAGTAAAATCTGCAAATAAACCACTGTCTAACTACAACAAGTCTAAAAACCGAAACAACCAAGCCCAACTTTGCAAAGAAATGATCAAAACTAGTCACTACCAGAATTGGGTGACAGTACAGTCACCAAAAAAATCGTACAATATTTTCCAGGCTACTGGTGCAATATTTCTTCTCTGGGCGACACTTCTCACTGTACTCAGGTGACAGAAGAATGTATGCCTAGGCGACAGAACCTGTAAAGCCATGGGATATTTTTACTAGAAAAATATCACACCACTATAGAATAAACTATCGTACGATATTGGAAAAATGTCATATGATAATCTATGAAAAAAAATAGAGAGCCGAAAATGAAAAGCTAAAAATGATGAAAATAAAGTGTGAAAATGCATAAAAAGAAGGACAAAATGAAGTTGTTCTGCCCCATGGCAGGCGCCAAAAATGTAGACACTAGAATGTGCACTTCTCTAAGTCTTTGCTTCCAAGGGAATCCATGAATGGGAGACCTTGAAAAATGACCTAGAGCTCCCTAGGCATTGAGTGCAGGGAAATTAAGTATGCTCTTAGCTAGAGCTATTTAAGCCTATGACCTTGCTAGTAAACCATGCAATGGGAGATTCAATGGAGACAAGGGAAAGAATGTCAATATCCTCAAGAATCAAAATGTGAATGAAATGAAATGCTAGAAATGAAGATGCAAGCTATATTAAGATGAATATGCAAGTTAAGCTATGGAAAGGAAAGATGCAAGTATTACAAAACCCTCCTAATTAGATTATGTGAATCAATCTAAAGCATAAAGGAAACTAAGCTATGCATGCCATGATAATGAAACTAAAATGCAAGAATGGAACTAAGATAGCATGTGAATATAAAAGCTAAGAATGCTTCAAATCTCCAAAGCTCCAAAGTCACCTAGAAAACTTGCAGCATAACATTAGTATTCAAAAGATGGATCTAAGAATGAGAAGAGAGCTCTCCTTTTATAAGAAATGAGAAAGAATGGACCATGGAGATTAAGAGGCAAAAGATTTAATCAATGGTGGAGCTTGAAAGAGGAGCAATCCATGTGCATAGGTATCCTCCAATGAGGAAATAAGAGTTGACTTTTGTGTCCATATGAGACAAAAAGTGCTTTTTCCCTTTTTGTAAAATAGGAATAATGCTTTATTTGTGCAACTTAGGATAAGAGGAAAAGTGGGGGGCTTTTTATTTAATTAAAAGAGGAGGAAATTCCTTTTAATTAAATAAAGGCTTAGGATAAAATGGTTAGCCCATAGAAAATAATCGAATAAATGATAGAACTAGGATTTGATCAAGAATAAGAAATTGATAATTTTAGCAAAAGGGGCTAATAGTCTAGGTGACCATTTTTAGGTGATTACAATCTATAGCAGTTAGGATGTAAGTATGTCCTTGAGAAGAAGCTGGTGAGATTTTTCCAATAAGGTCAAAACCCCAAATACCAAAAGGCCATGGAGAAACTTGATTATGAAGCTCACGAGCAGGAGCATGAATCAAATTACTATGTTGTTGACATTGAGGACATTTCCTAACAAACAGGAAAGAATCTTGTTCCATTGTTTTCCAATAATATCCCATTCAAAGCAATTTATGAACTAGAGATTTTCCACCAAAATGCCCACCACAAGAATCAGAACGAGCTTCTGCCAAAGCTACCGAGATTTTAGCTCTATTAAGACATCTTAATAATAATCCTTCATATGAGTGTTTGTAAAGTGTATCTCCTAGAATGATGTAACATGCTATAAGATTCCTAATACGATTACACGTGTTCCTTGTTGCCAATTTAGGAAAAGTACCATCTTTAAAAAAATGAAAAATATGAGAATACCATTCATCTGAATGCAAATTAAAATAATCAAAGGTAATATTTTTAGAAATAAATTGTAGGGATTTTAAGAGTTTGTATAGTAAAATGAAAGTATTCAACATTATTCTCAAGACAAACCAATTAAGCTGCGCTTGCCATGGTGTTCGCATGTCGGTTACCTTTCCTAGGTAAAGTTTGAATCATATAAGAAGAGAATTGTGAAAGAAAATCAAGAGCTAAATCCCTATATTGTGTCATTTTATCATTCTTAGTCTGATAACCTCTTTAATTTGTTCAAAAATTAGTTGTGAATCTCCATATATTTGCAAGTGTTTGATGTCAAGGGATGAAGCTGCTCATAGGCCAGCTAGAAGAGCTTCATACTCCACAATGTTATTAGTACAAGGAAAGGTTATTTTGTATGATAAAGGGATTGGTTTTTTCATAGGAGGAATCAAGATAATACCAACTCCAGATCCTATTTTACATTTAGACCCATCAAAATATAATTCCCAGATAACATCTTGTTGAATAGCTAGAATATTGTCATTAGGGAATTCCATTGAAGTAGAAGATGTATCCAAATGAGGGCAAGGAGCTTCAGCTAAATAATTTGTTAAAGCCTGTCCCTTAATAGACTTTTGAGAAATAAAATTAAGATCAAATTCTTTAAGTAACATCACCCACTTTGCCAAACGACCATAGAGATTAGTTTGTGAGAAAAGGTGTTTCAAAGGATCAAAGTTGACAATCACATTGACTTCAACATTTATAAGATAATGCCTAAGTTTCTGACATGTATAAACTATAGCTAGACATTGTCTTTCCAAATCTGCGTATCTTGTTTCATAATCAAGTAAAGTCTGACTAATGTAATACATAGGTCTTTCTTTACCATCATTATCATTTTGAGCTAACAATGCACTCACGATCTTTAGAGTCACTGGAGTGTACAAATGGAATGGTTTATCAAATTTAGCCAGTTGCAAGATAGGAGGATTTGCAAGATACTCCTTAAATTTCTCAAAAGTTTGCTTACATTCATCATTCCAAGACAAAGCGGTATGCTTTCTGAGCAAGGAAGTAAAAGGAATAGTTCGATCAACTAAATTAGAAATAAAGCAACAAATAGCTTGTATTTTTCCTTTTAAACTTTGTAATTGAGAAATATTCTTAGGAGGAGGCATATTAACAATAGCTTCAATCTTTTCAGTATCTACTTCTATGCCAGAGATTATAAATCCTAATAATTTACCAGAATCAACTCCAAAGACACATTTCTTAGGATTCAATCTCATGTTGTAACTTCTAATCCTTTCAAATATTTTTTGTAAAATAGTAACATGATCTTCTCTTTGTATAGATCTTGCTAAAATATCATCCACATAATCTTCAAGGATCTTATGAATGTAATCATTAAAAATCAAGGTCATATCTTGTTGATAAGTTTCTCCTGCATTTTTTAATCCAAAAGGCATCATGAACCAACAAAATATTCCCCAAGGTGTTATAAATGTAGTCATGAATTGATCTTCAGGAGGAATAAAGATTTGATTATATCTAGAAAAACCATTCATAAAAGATAACAAGGCATGACCCGTTGTTGAATCCATAATCGTATCAATGTTAGGTAACGAGAAATCATCCTTTAAGGATGCCTTGTTTAAGTCTCTAAAATTGGTACACATCCTTAACTTATTTTCTCCTTTTGAAATAGGCACAATGTTTGAAATCCAATCTAAGTAATCAATAGAATGGATAAATCTAGAATCTAATAACTTTTCAATTTCAATTTTAACCAATAAAGCAATTCATGGATTCATCTTTTGAATTTTCTGCTTCATAGGTTTCATATTTGGTTTTCAAACAATGTTATGAGTAACAATCTTAGAATCTATACCTGACATATCTGAATACGTCCAAGCAAAAATGTCCTTAAATTCAAGTAAAAGGGAAACCAACTGATCACATTCATCCTGATTCAAACATTTCCCAATCTTTATCATCTTTTCAGGATTATTCTCATCCATTTGAATATCAATAGTCTCAGTTATTAACAAATCACTTCATAAAGGAGGATCGATCGATAACGGGAGAATATCCTGTTCATCATGTTGCCCAAAGTAAGCATTGGTACTTAAATAATAAGGCTTCCGTTGTTTGTGATGGAACTTACGTAAATCTTCATCAACCCCTAAAAATTTCATTAAGGTTTCATCTTTAGGAAAAATATCCAAAGTAGGTGCTTGATTAATGTCAATAAGGAGTGGGTTAACCAATTTCAACTGTCCACCATAGATATGATTAAAATTAAGAGGAAAAGTTGATGGTTGTCTATAAGGATTGAATCCTAATCCATATGTATGATCATAAATTTCATTATCCAAAGGTACTTGTATACCTTGTTCATATTTACCACATCCTTTCCCATTAAATCCCAATTTCTTAAGAAAATGATAACCAGGACCATATCGATTAGTCATATCAGATGGAGTCCAAGGAGCGGCATATGTCACAATATCATAACAATCAGGCTTTATAGTTTCAATCATTTCATTAATCGAAGCGGAAACAAAATTACTTTTTAGTTCCTCAGAAAGTGGGGGGGGAGTAAAAACTTGTTTCTCAAATTCACTTTGTTGCTTCATGAATTCCAAATTAGAGACCTTATATTCTCCAATGAAGGTAGGATTAAAATCCAATGTCCCCCAATCATCCTCAGTCAAAGAAGAAGATGGAGCTTCTGGTTGTTGTAGCTCAGGTTGTTTTTCAATTTCTTTGCCTGGTTGAAGAGGCTCAAATATTTTGGCATATTCTGCATTTAGACAAAGATTTGGTGCATCATCTGCATGTAATGTATATATTAAGTTGTTATAGATGAACCTAACCTTTTGATGAAGAGTAGAAGGAACTGCATGCATAGTATGTAACCAAGGTCTTCCTAAAAGAAGGTTATAATTGAGAGGTCTAGGCATAACATGAATAGGTGTATTTAGAATAATTGGACTAACTTTAATAGGTATGGTAATAATGCCCAAAGTTCTCTTCATAATATTGGCAAATCCACGTATAGGAACATTATCAGGTTGAATAGTTGTCAGATCAACTTTAATTTCCATAAGCATATCCATACTATAAACATTAAGTCCAGATCCATTATCAATTAATGTTCTTCGAATGATACTTTGGTTAATAGAGACAACAACCATAAGAGCATCATATTGATTTTGCACCTTGAGAGAAGGTAAATCATTATCAAAAAACATAATAGGAGGTACAGAAGGCATAGTATGCATGCAATCTAAAATAGAATGAATGTTCTCTTGATTAGGAGGTGAAGAAGGAAGAGTGGATAAAGATTTTTGCAATGCCTCATGATATGTCAGGGAAGTTTGAAGTAATTCCCATAAAGATATCTTAGCAGGAGTAGCATGTAATTGGTTAACTCAGTTATACTCCTTAAAGGTAGAAGGAAACCTAGGTTCTTGAGGAAGCATAGGTTGAGAAGGTGGTAGAGAAACTAGAACAATAGGCTGGGGGTTATTCAGTGTATGATAAGCATGTGAAATGAAATTAGTGTTATCAAAGAAATCCAAAGGATCTCTAGGATTACCCTTAATTGTTATGCAAGGACATCCTTTTACCATCATCAAAGGTGTAGGATATATCATTTTAGGTTTATCAATATTACAAATAGTGGGACATGAAGGTAACCATGCATACACCCTATGGCAAAGGTCAATTGGAGAGGTTGTGGAGGAGAGTGAAATAGGAATAGGATCAATGGAGATCTTATTCGGACAATTTTCATCCTCACTACCATGTACCTCATTAGGGAATCTATCCTCTTGTACAATAAAAGCCTCATCAAAGTATTCAAAACAAGAATCATACATGTTGAATACAAAGAAGTTTTAAAAGCATGAAAATGTAAATGTTTTTGTATTTTTAAAGAGATTTTTTAATTTTTTTTTGTATTTTTGAAATATGTAAATGCAAGAAAGGTATAAATGCAAGAAATATAATCTTATAAGCATGCAAGACTTAAATCTAACACCAAAAAGAAAGAGTTGTCGTAAACAGGTTCACCAAAATGAATAGTGAAGGTGAACACACAAGGGAATAGAAAGGAAGATCTAACACAATAGGGCATCTAATTCCACAAAAGAAAGGGGTAAGCATGTTGGGTTCACCAAAATGAATAGGGTGAAAAATGGAGCTTTGACAATGCATCTAACATTCCTCACTAGTCATTTGTATGCTTGAGTTGGAATTGAATAAATAATGTAAATCTGGAAATGATTGAAATTAGATAAGATAAGATACATACCTCATAATGTAATTAATATGGAAATACCTATTTTTTGATGCTTGTGTACAGTCTCAGGAAATTCTACAACCAAATTTGGGACTAGAAAACCGCAATAGAGAAAACCCAAAAAACTTTTGTCTTTCTGGAAGTACGTCAACTTTGACCCAAATAGCGGGGCACAATCCTATCCCAAGGCACAATTTTACCCCCCACTGAAGGTCATCCTTGACCCAAAACAACTCTGATAGAAATTTTGTTTGCGGATCTTAGAAGTTCGTAGAAAAGGGTACTCAGATCTACACTTCAATTCTCAAAACAATGACTATAACTATCTAGAAATAGTGTTTTGGGGTGCCTATATAGGGTTTTGCCTTAGTCAAACCCCTATTTTGGTGATCTCCACCTCCACAAATAGCCAGTTGTAATAGAATGTGTGTGTGTATTGAATTTATAATGCCAAGATTGAATCCTCTAGATTAAAACCCTAGCATGAATATGTATGAGAAAGCAATGCATAGATTTGAATAAGATAAGAAAGCATACCAAGCCCTCAAGGCTAAAGTAGTCCTACCAAACTCATAATCAGTAATTGCTACCCCATGATTGTATCTTTGAATGCTTGAATATTGATAATGGTGGATCAAGGAAGAAAGGATCTCCCTTGCTCCAAATAGATGTTCACAATGGTGTGCTCACAAAAATGCTTGATATCAACAATGGCTTGATCTTCTATATCATCCTCTTGCAATCTTGCATCTTCACTTCACTATTGCTTACTTCAATCAACTAAGTCCCCTTTATGGATCCTTGCTCATGGAATTGCTTGATCTTGCTTGATGTCCTTGTTGTGTAGTTGTGAAAATGAAGGCAAATGAGAGTCTTTATATAGAAGTTTCAAGGTGAGGCTCCTAGAGTAATGTGAGGACCCATAATTCAAATTTCACCTTGAATTAAGGTCCAATCACAATAACCAACTAAGGAGGGACAAGAATTAAATTAATTTCAAATTAAAACCCCTCTGCACTCAGATCTGAAAGCTCGACATTGATTTTGGGGCCCTCTGGGACCAAATTTGAAAAGGGGGATCAAATCCCTTAGGAGGTCAAGGACAACCTCATCTCTGACCTAGGTCAGGGATGACCTAGAATTTGACCTAGGTTAGGGTCTACCTCTTCCTTGACCTAGGGGTCCAGATCTAGCCAGAATGAGAAATAGGAGGTCCTAGGGATGCCCAGAGGCCTAAAGATGATGTCAGAATAAGGTAGAGTGCTAGGGAGAGGCACAAAATCCTATGATGAATATGATGAAGGAAAGGAGGACCTATGCCTAAGTCCTACCTATAAAATAGAGCCATATAAAAGGGAAATTAAGGAGAATCCTTGAGATCCTAACCCTAATTTTACCTAGAATGAAGGAATCAAGTGCAGATTGCATCCTAAATGCAAGTCTATCATGATAAATGCACTAAAAGAGGGTGCTAAACCTATCAAGATAGAAGTGATTCCATTTTAAGATGATACAACCACCCTTTGCCTTATCCACCATATCACCTTTCCATCACCATATTAGCATATTTGAGCATACCTTTTAGCAAATTTGGCTCATCATATCATACCTTTTCAAGTAGTATCCAAATAGCATGAGGCTTGAGTCCCTCCAAAAGTAAAAAATACAAAAAAAAAATTGAAAAAAAAAAAGAAAAAGAAAAGAAAAGAAAAATAAATCCATCCTATGGTGAAAACCACTTCTTATGGCATCTCAGAAAAGTACCATGATGAAAACCTGACAAACAGGCGTCATGTGTAATTCCTTTCTCTTTCACTCTACACTTGGGGGAAAGTTCCATTCACCGTATCCTCCATATTTCTACCATTTATCTCACTTTCATCTGTATTCCATCTTTCACCTTTGATCTTGACAAGGTTGAACATATGCATGAGCACTAAGTATCTTGACATGCATTATCCTATCCATCACCCTATTCACTTGTTGCATTCATGCTACCCTATCATGATCTTTCTTATCCTAAATCCACCTTCATTATTCCTAAGCATCATTTCCATACTCCCAAACATCTACTCATAGTCTCCATCACCCCTTTATCATGATTGTGTGATCCTATACACATTGATCCATTGATCTTGATCCAAATGAAGAATAAAAGAAATGGAAAAAATGTTATAGAAAGTATCTTGATATGTCCACTCCTTTGGACCATTGTCATGACACTAAGTCATTATTCCATATGCTATCCAACACCACATCATTGGCCTATATTGAGAAATTATTTTTCCCTAGCTTGGATAATCTTGAGGAGATGGTCCTGTTGGGAATCTAAAATTTGGATAGATTTTAGAGTCTATACTTTGAAAATTTTCGTAAGGCAAAGTTCAGTGTTTGAAAAGACCATGTGAAAAATCCCTAGTTCAAGTGCAAGTAAAAGAAGGCCTGATGATTTTCATGTGATGGGGCTTAGGACATGTGTTCCTCACCTATCATTTAGCATATACAAGTTGGATAAAATACACCAGCATTGCACTCAAAAAAGAAGTGAAGGCATCCAACAAAGAATGAAGGCACCAACGTATAAATTGAAAGATACTAGCATTTGAAATAGAAGAAGCCAACGTTTGGAATGAAGGAGTGCTGCATATCTTCATTTTATGTCTTCCCCTCATTAGTAAAAATGTGCAGCACTTCTCCCCTTCCTAGAAGGCTGCACATAACTTCCTTTGGAGCTGCCTGAGCCTCCATGGAAGCTCCACATAACTCCTTTGGAGCTGTGTGAGCCCCCAAGGATGTGTGCAATCTTCCTTTGGAGGTGCTGCACGCAGCCATGGTGGATCTTGCAAGGCCAAAAAACAAATAAAAAATGTTGCAGGCAGGCTATGGGGGCTGCATAATGTGGAGACTTTATCCGACATTCATTCCGCTATGCACATTACAGATATTTAAATACAATAAGGCTTAGATGTTTGGTAAAGATAAAGAAGAGAGGGCTATGTGGATGGGCATTCATTGTGTGGGCCTAGCTGGGCACACTAAGGTAAGTTTTGATAGAAAATATTATTAAATTCAAAGGGATTTAATCCCACATTCACAATGTAAGAGGAAAATGTGTTGTTCAAATAGCCCAACGCACACTATCATGTTGTTCAAGTATGGACGCCCAAGCAGAGACTTGCTCACATGCATGGAAATTGAGGCATCATGTGGGAATGAGTTGGAGTTGATGTGGCATGTGGGTCTCACGTGAAGGCTAAGGTAAATTTTGATGAAATGCATTGTGCAAGTTCTGATGGCCTTGAGATATGTGCTAGAGATCTGATGGTGGTTGCATGATCGCGATGAAGGAAATTAGCCCTTGCGATCATGCGATAAGGTGACATGTAGTAGTCTGATGAGGCGGCGAGGATGTATAGGTGGATGCCCAGGTGGAGAATGCAGCGAAGTAGATGTTGACATGTGGCAAAGACAATGATGTGGCACCGATGACTGTGTAATGTTGCAGGTAGCTCCAATTGGATGGTGAGGTGGCGATGAGGTGGTTTGCTAGACCACTCAAATTGTGCCACATGGCACATGTGGGGCCCACTAAAATTTAAATGTGCAAAAGGATTTTAAAACAAATATAAAAGTTCAAACTATATGCAAATTTTGAATTTGAAGAATGTGACAGTTGCTCATAGAATAGTGGAGTTGAAAATGTTGCTGGAGGTTCATTTTTTGCCCGAACATATGAGTATAATATATCATTTGAAATGACAGGAAACAACAGATTGAATGGAAAAAGTTAGAATCAATTTTGAGCAAGAGGGAAAGCGCAGTAAGAGCATTTGTCTCCAAGGTCAGATTTTGGTGGGAAAAGAAGTTGTTTGCAGAATTGATCTTTCTGGAAGTAACAGGTGTCATGGTAGAAATATCTTTTAGGTTTTTTCTTGAGGGATATATATGAAATCTATTTGTTACTGTAAGGGTTCTGAATTCTCTATGAATTTTCTCATAATTGGTCCCAAGTGCTCTATAGGCTAGGTAGGAGATGTAGTTTTAGTCTTTTGTTCAGTTTTAGAACACCGACTGATGACTTTTCTATCAGTCTAGGATATAGTAAACTGTATTAGGCCAAGTTTTCATAATAGCAAGTGTTGTTGGTTCAGTTAATTATCTAAATAGTTTGCATTTTAAATCACTTTGTGTATACATGATGATATGGCATATTGAATAAAATCTAGGGTTTACATCTCTCCTATGTGTGTTCTTTGTTTGAGTTATGTGTTGATATTCTTCAGGTTTAATCTAGGATCAAATTAAATAAGCTTTAGATATAACACTGATTCTTTGAGGTTTACACAAGGATACTAGTAAGTAGTGTGAATTCAGGAGTCCTTTGATAAAATGCACCACAGGGTGATTAGTATTTTCAAAGGATAAAGATCATCAAAGTTTAGTATATTTGTTTATGTATCACAATTTTGCAATGAGGGTGTTACCCAATGGATAAGGCACTGGCCAGTTGTGAAGCTATTTTATAGAACTCAATGCTTGATAGGGTTCTATTGTACTCTCCCATTTGATACAAATTTATCAAAAATCTGTGAAGTATTGTGACCTACCTGTTCTGCCTCATCTTATGGTAATGGAGGATCAATGAATGAGTGGTTCTCATTTAATATTTTCTTACCATCCATCTGTTATATTTAAATCTAGTCAGTGATTAGTGAAATAAGTTTTGTTTTACTAGATTAGGAGCACCCTCCTTGGTTTTGTAGAGCCAGAAGTGCAGAGGATAGTCTTGTCCCTATAGTTGGTCCAGTCATCTTAGAACTCAATATTTGGATCTAACCCGTCCTTAAAATCTATAGATGTACTGGTTACTTATGAAAGCATAAAGTCCAATTTGAGGAACCAACAGGTCCTATGGGTAAGACACTTGCTTCATCCATCATTGCCTATTCATTGGTGAATCATCAGTTTGCAAATCCATCTTTCATGTCCTATACCTTGCTAGACATTGGGGACAAATCAATGTAATCTTGTTTGAGAACTAGTGATCTCTAAAAAATCTAAAAAAGTGAAAATGTTCCTCAAAAAAATCCAAAAACATAAAAAATCTATAAAAATGCAAATAAATAAATAAAATAAAATCTCTAAAAATCCAAAAAATTAAATCATAAAATCTTAAATTACTCTCAAAAGTTGCATTGCCCAACAAAACATTATCATTGTTGAATCAAACTAGGGGGCACCAATCCAAGTTCAATAAGCTTATCAAAATAGATGCAAGTCAGCTCAAAATCATTGCATCAAAATTGAAAAATTGCTACACTTGAACCTATTGATCAATATTACATTTCAAACATCTAAGCACTTAATATAAACAACAACATTTGACAAATCAAATCAAAATCTAAAAAAGCTTAAACATAACTAAGGATCAAAGTGGATGAATTTTTTGAAATATGGATCTACAAACAAAAGAAAAAATGTTCAAAGTGTTACTTTATTTTTGGAGTCATGTATTTTTAGCAAATTGATGAAGTTTGACTAGATGAGCGATGATGAAGACATGATATTTTCTTATTTTATGCTTGAGTGCTTGCCATGTTGATTCATAGCAGTATGCGAATCCATCTAAGGAAATGATCATAAAAGAATCATCGAGGACATTTGTATATGGAAGGAATCAATCCTTTGTTTTTTTACTTGCAATATTGAAATTCAAGGAAAGCGATATTCATATCATCATGGTTGAACCAGTGAGGGTTGTACCAATTCCATGTTCCAAAAGCTCAATGATGAAAATAAGCATCCAAATTCTGAATAGTGACAACTAGTTGCATCCATATAGATTAATTGCATGCTAGTTTGCATGGGTGGATCCTTTTTCTCAATATATATAAGGAAAGCTAAAGGGGGTAGCGTTATCATAATCAAAAGACCAAATCAAGATACATTAAATGATCAATGATATCATCAACGACACATCATCAAATGTCTTGAAATCTACATTATCAAATGTCCATTAATATAATCAAAGTCTTGACCAACATCATCAATGTCTGAAGTATCCATCATCAAAAATCATGTTCAATCTGATCATTAAAGGTACATCAACATAATCAAGATACAAGTACATTTGAATCATGATCCATCAAATGATACATGCTACATCAAGGAAATCATCAATAATAAATCATGCTGATCAACTAGGGGCAACCTAATTCTATCCATCACCTATATCTATACTTGCACCTGTCCCTACGGATGACCCTTGTCTTCTACCAATCCTTAATTTTGTATCATGAGAACATCCAATCAACCCCATATCATCAAAACATCTAACTAAAAATATCAAATGTCAATCAGTCAAATAATCTAATTGATCATCTAACGTCAATCAAGTTATCCTATCATCAATTTTCTCATCTTGAGCGCATCAAATCTCCTAACTCTAGATCTTGAGGAAGGAAAATTATTGTTTTGTCTCTATAGATCTTGAGGAAGGAAAATCATTGTTTTGTCTCTCTAGATCTTGAGAGAAAAATATTAACCCATCATCTTTATTCTATGAGATTGACATCAACATCAACCAAGTGATTTTGACTGATATTAATTGATACCAAACCATCATCAACTTATCTAGAGCATCAACAACATATTATCAATCAAATCTTTTCTCATCAAATTCTCTCATGATCAAGGCATTTTCACATTGATTTTAACAGGAAACATATCAAAATTTTCCAATCTCAACCAAATCATCCAAATATCATTTTGATTCATTTCTTGAGGGGGCATGCAATCACATCATTGTTGACTTAAATCAAAGAACGCTAAATTTTCCAAATCATTAGTGGGGCATTGAGATCGGGGAATATTTTCAAATCAAATATTGTATCCAGGATCTATCATCAATGTAACGATCATCAAAAACATCAATCAATCAGGATTTGACCAAGGAATCTACATCAATCATCAGATCAAGTCAAATATCAGTTAATCAAGAATCTACATTAGGACATCAGGACATTCTTTGAATCAATGTGCTTGACACATCGATTCAAAGAGGGGCATTTGTAATCACCTAAAAATGGTCAGGATTGAATCATGTGGGCAACTAAGGCAAAATCAAAGCAATAAATTGAAATCAAGATAAAGCCAAAGCATAATTGCAATCAAGCCAAAATCCAATTATAATTGAAAATCAAAAGCCAATAAATCAATTTAAATCAAATAAATCAATAAATTATACAATTAATCTAATGAATTATATAGTTCAATTTAAATCAAATTAACCCATCCAAGGGGTACACATGGCTAAACAAATCAATTAATTTCAATTAATAAATCCCTATTTTCCCTCACCCACTACATGGAAGGAAAATGCCTCAACCAATGGGAATTAAGGATTGGACTCACATGGATCAAGCTCACATCGAATCTCAATCACACATAAGGTGAGAGCATCTTAACCACTCATTTTGTCTCTTTGTCCCAAGCTTTGAGGAAAATCCATTTAAATTGTCCCCAAAGGTGGAACCATGGACTTAACCTTAATCCAACCATGATCAAGTCAACTCCATCTCCTACACTTGCCAAAATCTATAAAAGAAAGGCATAAATCAATGAGAATATCATCCAAAAATCTGAGAATTGTATCAAACCTCTTGAAGTTTTGAGCTAGAAAGGCAAATTTAGACTTAATTAAGCATAGTTTCAATTTGGAATTCACTTAATTAGTTTCATATCATATCATTTTCTTGTTTTAATGCTATCACTAATGGAGGCTTGCTGAGAGCTTATCATTAGCATACTTAAATAGAGATCCATAGGGTGTTTATTGATTTTATTTGCATTAGATAGCTCTTAAATTGTGGTATTTAGTCTATTTTATTCATTTATTATCAAGCTAACTCTATTAAGGTAGTTTTGAATGCATTTTTCATGGGCAATTGACTCATCATCTTTGTATAACCATTTTAAGATTTCATTATCTTCTTCATCAAGTTTTAGAGGAGTTAGTGAAGTTGCAATTGTAGAGTTATTTAGTTTGATGCATAAACTAAAGTGATAATAGAGTTAAAATATATTTGTCCAGCATGAAGTGTCATAATTAGATTATTTCATCTTGGGTCCATCTCAAGGAAAATCCTAATAGGTTCTTAGGTTAAATCCTCTAGTGATGTCACTCCTAATTGGGTGAGAAGGATCTCTAACAAGATCTATAAATTAAATCCTTAAACTAGGTAGCTCTTAGAAGGAGCTTGAAATCCCTTAACAGGGTGTTCTTAACAAAACTTTTATTCTAGCTTTTAACTAAGTTAATGATACTCTTAACTAGATATGCCTTAAAAGGGTGTTTCTAATTGCTCCTAACAAGGTAGATTTTATCAGTGCACTAGTGGAATATTGTGGGCATCACTCCCACATGTGGTTTTATCCCTCTAACAAGGGTTTCCATGGAAAAATATTGTGTCAAGTGTTCTATTTGTGTGATTTATTTATGTGATCAGTCTCTATGTGATATTTTTCTTTGAATTTTTGTTATTGTTAAATTGTTGGAAAAGAGATTCAATTTTTTGGCTACACCGATTCACCCCCCCTCCTCAGTGCTTTTTAGGCCTAAAAATTTGTATCAGAGCCAAGTTCCCTTAAAGAAGCCTAACATCCTAGGTGAGATCCCCAAGGAAGGCATGGAGAATTATAAGTACAAATTAAGGTAGCTTCAAGAAGCAGAGAAGGTAATCAATGAAATGAAAGATCAATAGAAGATGTCTATTGATAAGAGGCAATCACTTTGTGATAAAATGAATGAAATATAAGACTACATTGAACACTTGTTAGAACATTGATATGAAGAATATAATGAAGCTATTGTGGATCCGATGAAGGAAAATGAGAAGTTGACCAAAGACAAAGAAAACCTAAGGAAAGAGCTTGAAGGTCAAGTAATTAGAATATGTGAAGAGATGAAAGTAAGAATAACTATAGAGGATGAAAGGAAAGTTACTGAAGAAGCCAAAATGGTTGCTAAGGGATTCCTAATGGAAAAGGAGGAAGAGTTGTCTAGGACTATACAAGAGAATTCCATAATGCATGATAGGCTTCATGATACAAGTGAAGAAAACCAATAGATCCTAAGTGAAAATGAAAGGCTAAGGGAAATGAATGAGAAAGTGAAAGGAGAACTAAAGAATGAAAATGATCTACTGAAGAAATACAATGAGAGTTCTAAGGAACTTGATGAGAAGTTAAGAAACCAAAGAAGAAGAAAGGATACAACTAGTTTAGGCTATACTGGTTAGACTACTTTTGAGATTGGTGAATCTTCTAGAACTAAGGATGAAAATCCATTAGGAGAATCTGCACCTAAGGTAAATGCCAGGATTCCAGCTAAGAAACCCTACAAACTACTATGTTTCAAGTGTCATAAATTGGGTCAGATTGCTAATGTTTGTAGAAGAAGGTTGGTTAATAGGCCTAACACTTTTGATGCGTATTTATATAATTGCAAAAAGTATGGACCCATTGCATATGATTGTAAATCTAGATCTAGTAGCTTTAATGGATACTGTTATATATGCAACAAATATGGCTACAAAGATGATGAATGAAGGTATAGAGTGAATATCCCAAGGACACCAATGAGCCAGGAAAATAAATTCAATGTCACATGATTAGTATGTGGAAACTATGGTCACATGGCTATGAATTTCATAATGAGGAATAGAAGAGGTAATGCTAGACCATGGATGAAAAGTAACATGGCATTCTTTTATTGTTATTAGATTGTTCATATTGCTAGGAATTGTCAGTTCAAGAATCAATCAGCTAACCAGTCATATAATCAAAGAGGAAAACAACCTATTAATGTTGAGGAAGTCAGAAATGAGATGAAGAAGACATGGAAAAAGAAAGAGGCCAGAAATGAAGGAAGAAAGGTTTTTGATGGTACCACATCGTCATCTGGTGTGGAGATGTATTCATCAAAATAATCTTACTTGTGGCTTAATAGTCTATTTTAGAACCCCCTTCAAATGCGTCGTTAGTTCTAATAGAATTTTAAGATTTAATGAGGTAATATTGAATGTATTGTAGAAGTTTTGGTGAATTTCATGATGTTTTATGTTAGAATGATTTTAGAATAACTGAGAGGGGGGGTGAATCAGTTATCCTCAGATCCAGATGTACTAATTAAACTTTCTAGCTCTTTAAAAAACTTAGATCTAATCAGCAATTCACTCAGCCTCTATAGAATATTTCAGTAACATAAAACTTGTAGTCTGCTATCCAAAAGTAATCAACTTGTAGAATATAAAACTTTCAACAACATTCACATCAAATAACATTCACACAAGTATAATACCAAGATTTAACTTGGAAAACCAATTTGGGAAAAAATACCAGTAACATGCTACTAATTTTCACTCTTCTAAAGTGGGCTCTGTGAGAAGCCAACCCTGTTAAAAGTTTACAATACACAGTGTTAGGTGTGACCTTGTTAAAGGATTTAATCACCTTGTTAAGAGTGGCCTAGTTAGAGGGCTTAAGAACATTCCATTATAATGTCACCTTGATTAAAGGATTTACAAAATGACTATTAGGTCAACCTTGATTAAAGTATTTTGACTGATAAAATGGTTAGAAAGTAATTGTAGGTTCTAATCTGAAATATACAACTCACTTTGCAAATACAGATCCAATGCGCTCATATGCTGATTTATTGATTGAACTTCATTTCCATCTCATCTCTGATCTACTCATAAATCTCTTCAAGCAATCACGTCAACTCTGTTCAACTCTTCACAACTTCTCCTTAGCCTTCTGCTTAGATTCACCAGTCAATAACATCAACCTTTTTCATACTATCTATAACCTCACAATTAGGTCATCCTTATACCTCCTTGATTAGGTAGACTAATCTTTTTCCACTTAATCTCTTCCATAGATCTTAGGTTTAGGTCAGATTCATTAAATCCTTCCATCATTTTGTTCACCTCTTTTTCCTTCTAGATACATCTCCAAAATTCTCCTTGAATCCATAAGAAAATGGTTTACCATGCATTAAATACTCCATATCATTCATTAATAATTTTAATACATTTTACATATTCTAATAATTCAATTATGTCTTATGGGATTCTTAATTCTTTCACAAACTCTAAATTATTGACACTCAGACAATATTGTGTTCATCTCCTCAATCATCACTGAATATCTTGGTCATCGCTAAAACTTTCCTTCTCGAAAAATACTGTCTTCGCTTGGTTAATTATCTATTGCTTGGAAATTATTGATGCTCAATCAAAAATAGATTTTCTCAGCTTATACTTGTGCTCGGTCGACACTAGCATCACTTGGCTTAAACTAAATTTCTTCACTTTTTCTTGGATAAGTCTATGATTCAAATCAATTGACTTCTTCACTTAGTGTTAAAGATAAACAACACATTACCTTATCAATGTTCCAACTAATCAAGTACCCATTGAAGTATCACATAACTCAACCTTTCCTTAGGTCCTCTTGTTATCTCCTTTTTAAAATCCTCTTCATCAATCAAAATATATGGCACTCTACTAGATAGCAACTGTCTTACCAGTTAAGGTTGACATCAATGAAAATATAACAATTGTTTCAATTGTAGCTTCCAACAGTTTTGATCAACCGGTATCAGTCGTGGAGTCTATCAGTGAAAAAGTAAGTTCTATCAATGAATATATTTAATACATGTGTGAGGATGAATAAAAAGTTGTCATTTCATTTTCAACTTTCACATTTGATAATTTCTTGTAGTGCAAACAAAACTGTTAAATCCAATTTTAAGGACTCTTGTAGAAGGAGAGATTACTTGTAGTGATTTGGAAGAGGAGATCAATTGATATCACCGTGTTATCGTGAAGAACCCTATTTTCACAAAGTTTACGGGATTTAATTAGTTATCTACTCTTATGATTGAAGTTTTAAGATGGGCACACCAAATTTAGTTGATATAGCTCAGAGGCCTTGTCCTTAGTTTAAGAGGCATCCATATAATTCCATGGAGACTGACCAACCTAGAGCCCTAACCAACATTCCCTTTGGTGTCTTACACATTGAAGACATAAGATCTTATATCCACTACAAGTTGGAAAGCCTAGGAACAAGAGAAATATATGAACATTACAAAAAGTTATGTGATGATAACTTGGTGTCTAAGGATGGATACAAGCATATCGCTGATATAGGGTTACATCATGCAGTTAACTATTCAAATGATTTGAAAGATGAGTAGGTCAGATATGTGATGACAAGAATGTTAGAAATAGGGAATACTGAGAGGGGGGGGAGGGGGTGAATCAATATTCTACAAACTTTATCTTTTTCCCAATTATGGATATAACAAATTATATTTATACATGCATAACATAAGAAGCTAAACAATATGCATAGCAATGGAAATAAAGAACTCATAACACATGATATGTTCTCGAGGAAACCCTGGCCAAGGGAAAAACTGGTGGGGATGGTACCCAAAAAGATCCACTAATCAAAATTATCCTATTAGGATGTTGACCCTATTAGGAGTCTATTACAAGCATATAGTGTATCAGTCCTGATTAAGGGACTATAGGCCTTGTTAGAAGCCTCAACCTTGTTAGGAGTTGTCAATACAAAATCTGATTACCAGATGAGCCCACTGCCCAAACAAGTAATGTACAATGTATACTTATTACAAAAATGGATTAAGGTATATAACCTTATGATACTTGCATCAATATCTTTTTTCTTCTCTTACATTCACATCATATCATTACAACATTTCCATGTATCTCTTCTATTCTATATCTTCTGCTTGCAATTACATATTACATATATACAAGTTATTAAAGATAATAACTTTACATGGTCAGCTTCCATATATATTTATCTAAGAGTTAACATATAGGATGTCATCCCTTTATATTGTTAAGTCATTATTTTGATAAACAAAATAATCCCTTAACTTTTTACCAATTATGCCTTCATATTCTATCTTGTCGGCTTAACACTGTCTTCGGTAAAACTATCATAACTAATTCCGTACATGCCGTACTAACTTAAAATCTGAGATGGGTCATCATTAGTCATAATAGAGTCTATTTTCAAGTGCACAAGCATAGAACTTACTCTAGTCAATGTCACAAAAAAAAACTATATCTTGGTGCACTGGTGAAAACACTATCTTACACTTAGACAAATCTGCAATGCGCTTTGCTATACTTGCTCTCAGAATTGTGTGATCTTCATGTGGATCATATGTTGCCATAATGAAAACATTCATGTACTCACTTTAGCCAAATTACAAACAAAGAATCCATGACCAATTTATGTGGTTGGATAGACTGTACAAAATCACCAAGGAAGCTATACATGTGGTAACTGGTCTTTGTGTAACCAATGATGTGCATGTTCCTCGCACAAGCCCTGAAGATGAGGTTATCAAATTGAACAAATCTAGGTGTTATGGGAATGCAATGACAATAAATGATATATAAGACCAAGAGATAAGGTTTTTTCTATGATAATTTGTTATAAAATTTATCACTCCAGTCGGTTGAATAGTATCCTTGGATTTTCCTTTCATACAACATATTTGATGGTAAAAGAAAATGAAGATTTTTTATCTTGCTAAAGAAATGAGGGAACATTGCTGATGAACTTAGAAAATATCAAGAAGGGTAGAAGAAAGGAGTTCAAGTTCAGTGAGTTAATCATGTATCTATTCATCTACTTTCAGTATATGTTCCCCAATATAGACAACCTTCAGTAGACAATAGGTACCCTAGTTTGTATTTAGATCAATAATTGTATTAAAATCCTAGGGAATGATTTCAATAGTAAAGTATGGGGTTACTTCAAGGACTTCAAGAAAAAGGATGCATGAGAAGGAAAGAATACCATCAAAGATTGTGGATAAGTGTACCAATACAATATGCTTCATGTTTGACATTGATACATGTTACATGGAAGCATTAGAGCCTAGAACATCATGTTTGATGCTAAAGGGTTATGAAGTGGAATTTGATATTCTTACTCTATATGCTGAGAAGTTGCTAAGTGAACCAATAGATCCCAATACTCCAAGGTTTGGGAATTATGCAGAAAAGTCTCTACAAGTGCATATTGAGTTGATGAAATCAGTAATAGGCAAAAAGGTAAGGAAGGAAGTTGAAAAATTTATGACTGACAAAGGCTTTACTAAGGAACAAATAGATAAATCAAGGGCTAGACATGCTACTGAGAAAGAAAGTACATCAAGTACAACTCAAGATGATGATGTTGAAGTAGTTGGTGCAACTAGTAGTGTCCCCACTAGTTGGAAACCAAGGAGTAGAGCACAAGTAAAGAAGGAGAAACTTTCTCCACCTAGGAAGACTGAAGTCAAGCAATCAATAAGAGGTGTCAAGCCTAAATATCCACCAGTAAAGAAGGAAATGAGTACAAAAAAGGTAATAGTTGGTAAAAGGAAGAAGGAAAAGACAAAGAAATAAAAGGCAATTTCTGAAGATGAGAGCGAAGAGAGAAAATTAGAGAAAGAGGTGGAAGAAATCATATCCAAAGGCAAGAAGTCAAAGGTGGTAGGTTCTCCCACAACTAGAACTATAGTGTCTAAATCGGAAAAGTTAGTCATTGTAGATGAAATAATTTAAAATTTTAGTAAGTATAGAATTATAGTAGGAGTGAAAAATTATTATCATCTATTTGGAAAGGAAGATCAAGCTAAAATTGAAGATGTTGTGATTGCTAGTATGCATAATATTAGTCATTTTATAATGTAATTACAAGGAAAAATTCCTAATGAATTCTATAATAAGATAGATGTAAGATGGAAGGAAGATATAATAGAAGATAAATAGATAATTAAGTTTTTTTTACTAAGCCTTATACCTGATACATTTGTGAAAGAGATTGAGGAAATGGTGAAAAAGGTGAGACATCTTTTCAAGACCAAATCTAGAGTCACAAAGTTGTTGATTGGGGAACCTAAATTGGTAGAAGATGATACAAAAGAAATCCTATAAGAAAACATCTAAATTTTCCCAAGAATAAGGGCTAGGAAGCTCATATCGATGAATTGATAAAGAAGAAGAGTGGCCCTATAGGCACATAAACTGATGACAATTTTACAATTGATGTTGTGAAGTTCACACACGAGGTTGATCAAAACATGATGGATGATGCAGGTGACATACCTGAAGTGGAGGTATAATATGAACCCATAAATATTCAGAATCAACTAGAATCATTAAAAACACAAGAAGTAGAAAAAGAAAAAGAAAAAGAAAAAGAGGCGAGTTAGGTTGGCATGAAAGAACAACATGGATAACTAGAGAAGACCAAATGTAAAGAACTAGAAAAGATGAAGTAAATTTCTTCATCCTAGTCTAAGATAAGCATTGATGAAGATGATATTTTGAATAAGGGAAAAATAGAATTGAATGGTATGAGCTCTGAGGAGATGATATTTTATGCTATGGCCATCAAGTCTAAGGTGAAGAAGGAGTGGCTAAAGAAGGAATCTCAAGTGATTGTCAATGATAGGGGTATTATATCAGTCTTGATGAGAAAAGTAGAGTATGATGAGACTACTACAATGATAGAGAAACTATCTCATTTGGAAACTACAACTGGTGAGAAAATTAAGACCTTGGAAGATGTGGTAGTGGTGCCAGTAGAAAAGGCATATGAGAAGAAGAGAATAGCCAAGCTCATATAATCAATTGTTGTAGATTGTAATTCACTCATTTTTTATACCAATCAAGCAAAGGCAACAATCGGGAAAGGTAGTAAGATATTGAAAACCATTTCTGATTATCCCCAATTTACTAAGGACCTAGTGAAGGTTAAAGGTGAGGTGCAACAAGAACTTATACTTTTGGATGATAACTTTGATCATTTGCATGAGTTGGATACTAATTTTGGTATCAAGACCACTACCTTAAATAAAAAATTGGCACACTATAGGGCTAAAGAAGACAAAGAGATTGCCACCCTTCAGATATTATAGAACTTATTTATTCCCAAAATAGATAGCTTGCAACATGGCTTGAAAGAAGCACATACAACTTTGACAGTACCACATGTATCTACACTTGAATAATTAGAGGGCCTTTCATTTATACTCAGTGGGAAGATTGCACTTATGTAGAATCTACTCAAGGCATAGGACACTAATTTGTAGATTCTGAAGGCTTCAAAGTTATTTTTAGTAGAATATAATGTCATGTAATGACTCTTGCTACTCTTTTATTAATAAAAATTTGGCATACTTATATTTTACCTTTTTCATTATTGTCAAAGGGGGAGTAGTGTAATGTATGTAAAATTGTAAAATTTTCTTTGATGCTCTGGAATGGTTAAGGGTAGTAGTACATGAATGTAGCTAGGTAGCTAGACACTTAGAAAATCTTTCTAAATGTTGCCATCAATGCCAAAGGGGGAGATCATTGGAATTTGATGTAGATGATCTATAGTTAGATCTTATGGTTGTATTTTTGTGTTGTCATTTTTGGAAACATGTTAAGTTCAAGTTATTAGATCAATTGTATTAACGAAGTTGAAGGGTTAGATCGGTAATTTACCTAAGTCTCTAGGAAATCAATGAATAGACAGTACCCAGGTACAATTAGTTGAATAAAAAAAAGGAGATCAATTTAAGGTGCACGATCATGAATTTATTATCTACATAGGTATATGTAAGTGTGTCTACAACCACATAGATTAAGATGAATATTTGCATGAGTTATCAAGGATTCAAGTGATGCTGTCAAGAAGAACAAGAGACAAGATGAACAATTTGGTTTGATCGGTCAACCAATTATTTTTATGGTTGACATTATTTTATTTTGATTTGTTATATTTAGGGATGAGCTTGTATGTTTCAAATTTGGGTTTTGGCACAGTTGGTGGAAAATTTTGGTTGGTAGGCTGACTTAATATAAGGCAATGGAAATATTTTTTAGCCGACCTAAAGAAGTTGTTATAAATGGATGATGAAATTGAGTTTTAGAAGAGTTAGTGAAGTTGCAATTGAAAATTTAGTTTGTTTGATGCATAAACTAAAGTGATAACAAAGTTGAAGCAGATTTTTCAAACATGAAGTATCATAATCAGATTATTTCATCTTGGGTCCATCTCAAGGAAAACCATAATAGGTTTATAGGTTAAGTCTTCTAGCGAGGTCACTCCTAATAGGGTAAGAATGATATCTAACAAGATATATAGATTAAATCATTTAACCAAGTATCTCTTAGAAGGAGTTTGAAATAACTTAACAAGGTGTTCTTAACAAGAATTTTATTCTAGCTTTTAACCAAGCTAAGGATACTCTTAATCAAATATGCCTTAAAGGGGTGTTTGTAATTACTCCTAACATGGTAGATTTGATTAGTGCACTAGTGGAATATTGTGGGAATCACTCCCACAAGTATTTTTCTCCCTCTAACAAGGGTTTCCACAGAAAAATCTTGTGTCAAGTGCTCTATTTGTGTGAATGCTTTATGTGGTCAGTCTCTATAGGATATTTTTCTTTGCATGCTTTTTATTGTTAAAGTTGTTGGAAAAGAGTTTCAGATTTTTGGCTACACTGATTCTCCCCCCCTCTTAGTGCCTTTTAGCCTAACAGACCCATCATCCCCATTAGGGACATCATGGTGATCCTTGCACTAGCTTTTATCTTTATTTGAGGATTGGCTAGAATCACATCTAACTCATCCTTAAATAGAGGGTTTGTTAAGGAGATGGTGAAATTATTGGTTGTATCTACTCTCTCACAAGAAGTCTAACCATCCTCTAAGTTTTTAACAAGGATATCTACCTCCTTCAAGGGAATTGAATCAATTTTACTCATCTCAAGCATTGGGTTACTATAATCTTTGTTGGGTTGCACATCCTTATTGGAACAAGGTTATGGATGACATTTAATGATCATTATTTAGTTTTTTCCAAATTGGGTAGTCTTTTCTATTATGGACATTCCACTTACAATGAAAGAAATAATTTAAATTACCAAGCACAATAATAGCCAAACATAGCACATCTTCTTCAATGATAAGAAATTTATTTTTAGGAATATCATCTTCCAGGTAAAGAGAAATTAAAACTCTAGCATTCAAGTGTGGAAGAGTAGCCCTAGATTATTCAATCTATAACACATTACCTAGGTATTTCAAAACTTGAGGAAAAACTGACCAAAATTTTATGGGGACCACCTTAATTTCTATATCGTCAAAAAATGGAAGCACTTCCATTTAGGATTGGTTTAGCCCTCCATGTAAGTGGTTTGGGGTCATGTCAAATGCCTTGAATGGGTTTTAACTTGGATCTAGCTTTTTCCCTTGTCCTATCCTATTTTCCACTTCTTTTCTGCCTGTTTCTAGCATCCTTCTCTGTGAATATGAGGTTCTTGACTTCAGGATCAAGGTCGACATTCTGGGTCAAGGTCAACCTTGACCCTGACCTAGGTCAAGGTCAAGGTCAAGGTCGACATCGACCCTGACCTAGGGTTTACATTTTAGATTCTGATGGTTTCCAGATGTCAAGTTTTAAAAAGATTTATTTCCCACTTTCGGATCAGTTGTTTCAGGCTTTGAAATGGTAAAATCTTAAATGATATTTAATTTAGGTCCACTTCCAAGGGTATAGCCTCTCTATAAGTTTGTTCCCTAGACTAGTATATAAGGAAGCCTTATCCTCTCATTTCAATCCATCTCAAGCATAATCAAGTATCCATCAAGCAAGAAAAACCAATAAATCTAAGGAGGATCATCAAAATCCATTTCTTTCAAGCTTCCAAGTGTTCAATCAAGGTTTTCAAATCTTATTCTCAAGCATTAAAGTTCTCCATTGAAGATCAAGGATTCAATCATTCAAGCCTTTGAAGGGATTTGGTTCAAGCATTCAAGATTCATCATTCAAACCCTAGATCTATCCATCATGGTGGTGTGATCTTCCTTCAAGATCCTTTGTTCATCTTCAAGATCTATGCAATCTTCCTTCAAAGTGGATTCCAAGCATACAATCATGGAGGTTTTGATTTACATTTATGGTTATTAGTGTTGAGTCCAAGATTTCATATTAACATACTTGTTTACATTTCAAATGCAATTGCATAGCTATTGAATATCATAGCTTCGTTGTTAGATCTACTTCTACTACTTGCTAGCATTCTCTATTTCAATTCTATTTCAAGGTTAATTCCAAAACTGGGGTTTGATCAAGGTAAACCCCTCATCCAAACAAAAAAACCATTTTTCTTGTAGGAACATGTGCGGAACAATGAATTACATAGCAGATTCAGACACCCTTTTCGGCAATCTTTCAGAATTCACAAATAGAATTTCCATTGGAGCAGTGCAGGTCAAGGTTGACATAAAGGGATCAAGGTCGACCTTCATTTGGGTCAATGTTGACCTGCTTCAAAAAAGAAAAATATTTCTAGGTTTTCTCTGTCTCTGTGTTTTGGCTCTAGATCCAATTGCAAAATTTCCAAAAACTCAGTACAGACACCAGAAAACAACAATTTCCAGATCTGCTACATTTCAAGGTAAGTGTTTCATTTTTATCCTACTCTTTCTAATCTATTGTCTTACTTTATAATTAGGAAATTAGATCTCCCTTCCCTCTTTATCCATAACCAATTTATTCCTCTTTGCATTAATTGTCTCCTTTTGGTTAATCAATTGGGATCTCCTTATCTTGGATTAGGAGGTGATATATGTCCACAATATTTTCCACCACACACCCCCACTATCACATACCCTTAGATATAAAAATATATCTTTATATATATATTTTTATATCTTACATTTTGGTGAGCCCGTGATAGAAAACTCTTTCTTTTTGGTGTTGGATTCTTTGCCTCCTTTCCTTAAGATTAGCTTAGATTAGTTTTCTTTTATGCTCTTGCATTTGGAAATTCAAAAAAAAATAAAAATCCTATATACTCTACAAAATACAAAAAAATTTCTTGCATTTCATTCACTATGAAGATCTTTCAGATGCTTTGGTGTATGGATATTTTCCTTATTATTCTCCTCTTAGCATCTCTTTATAGTACTTATGATGTTTATAAGAGTATCATCCATTTCATTATGTTTGTCACTCTTCATGTTTCACTTGCTTATGCCATTGTGCGATTGACTAATACTAGTCTTTCTACTTTCAAAACTTTCATTAAGGATTTATGTGGCCGACTTATTACTCTTTTGGATTATGTGAAGAATTTGGTAGATGATAAACCATATCCTAATCTTCCTAATCCTAATCCTATCCTTCCTAATCTTCTTATTCCTAATCCTATCCTTCCTAATCCAATTCCTAATATTCCCATTCCCATTTCACCATCTTCTATTCCTAGTTCTTCCCACACTTATGATGAGGTTCAAACTATGGTTCATGATGTAGATGTGCAAGAATTCTTGGATTTAGCTTCCCCTTCTTATCTGATCGACTTGTTCGATAGAGCACGAGAACACTCAAGAAAGCACCAACAATAGAAGTTGATATTAAAGGGAAGAAAAAAGAAACTTCTTCTAAACCTATTATTCCACCTTATAGAACCTTTCTCATGATCACTGTAAACAATCACCTCTTGCAGAAGCTTTACAAGATATGTACACTACAGGATACAATATGATGGCTAAACAAGGTTATAAGGGTTTAGGGCTTGGTGTTAATGAAAATGGTATTAAATATCCAGTTCATCTATCCCCTAAAAAAGATATGCATGGTCTAGGTTTTCCTCTATCTCAATTTAAGGTGGTTTACTTTGATCACTATCCTCCTCTTCATGTTCTTCTTCCAACACCTTCCTTAGATTACCCTGATTCTCCTCAAGATGTGGCTAAGAAGGTGTATGTTTAGTTAATGAATTCTAAGAAAGAAATATTTAAACCTATGCCGAAAGATGCTCTCTCCAAATAGAAGTGTCCTTTTTACTATAGTAATACACATTTACTTGCTAATTGTGTGCATTTCAAGTTGTATGTTAGAGAAAGAGATGCTTTAGGAATTATATCTCACTCTTGTGTGGTTTTGCAATTCCTTCATAATTTTGATACGAGGAATACCCCTCATTCTTCTATAATGTAGATCTTTTCTCCTCTTGTCTCTTCACTGGGGGCAAGAGGCATTTCATCCATTTGTCTAGGATCCATTATTCTCTTAGCATGTTTTTTGTTTTGAGCATAATTGGTTATTCTTTCTATATTATTTCCCTATGGTTTTTTATTATGGTTTATAATCATCCATAGCTCTTTTATTTTATTCATGATATCTTTTTTAAAGGCTTTTTTTTGGAAAAGGTATCCCTTTCTTTCATCCCTGGGAGGCAAGGTTTTCCTTCTTTCTCTTTGTCTAGGGATCTACTTTCCTTAGCTTAGTGGTTTTTGTTTATTTTGAAACATTATTTCATTATACTGACTGATGTTTTGGCTATGGATATCCTTTTATGTGAGGTGTTGTTGTCCTAGGTCATCACCTATTCTTTATTTTGAAAATTATGTTCTTTATAAATTCTTGCCCTTGATTTAAGGTTAGAGTTTGCTTGCTTTGTTCCAAGATTCCTCTTCCTCTTGATTGCAAGGGGCTTGTTGATTGAATCTTTGGTCTCTCTTTGCTTTTCTTTGAAAGATGATATTTTATCCAATGACTTCCTCTAAGGTGGGGGTCTTTTTGATAAGATCTCTTTCTCTTTGAGGATCCTTTTTCCATAAGTGACATATCCTTTTTTAATGATTATCTATGCTCTTTGATGTAAGGGTCAATACCCTTCACTAAGAATATAGTGTACAATGTTGTTAATAGGATATCTCCTTACTTTGTGAGGTAGGTATCCTCTTTCACTTCCTTATTATGTCTAGTAGGTAGCCATGATAAGGAGGGGGCATATATAGGGTCTCCCTTATGCTATAGTTTTGAATTTCAAATATGCTAAATCCTCAGAAGGTAACGCTCATAAGTTGCTAAATCCTGAAGAGACACACATTTTCAATTTCAAATATGCTAAATCCTCGGAAGGTAATGCACACAAGTTTCTAAATCCTAATGAGACATGCATTTTCAATTTTTCAATATGCTAAATCATTAGGAGGTAATGCACATAAGTTACTAAATCCTAAAGAGACACACATTTTATATTCCATATTGATACAAGAATGTGGATCTATGGGTATTCCAAAAGTTGTCAGAAGACACATTACAACTACAAAGCACAATTTTTGGGTGAACTATTAGGTTTAGCTACTTGTTGGGCTCTCCCTCCTTGGTGATTCATAGTAAGATGGGCATCTTACTGGGTGACGTAATCATTTTTTCTCTTCTCTCTCTTTTCGCTTTCATGCTAGTAGGATTAGATCATGAAGCTATTTTATTTATAGTGTTTCTCTTATCTTTCTTATGTAGTCATTTATGCTTTTATGATAGCTTTCCAAATATGATATTAGTATAGGAAGCATTTCTTAGCAAGGTTTCCTTTGCTAGTTGATTTGGGTTTGTTTTTGTACTAAGCCCTCTTTTTGTGTCTTTTAGCTTTGTCTTTATTTTCTCTTTTTTTTTTCGCACCCTCGTGCATATATGTTGAGTTATAATCCTTGGCCTGGGGGCTCATGTCCTTAACTAAGTGATATTCTACCTCATTGCGATCCACTGGAATCTTTCTTCTCCTTTACCAAGAGTTTGCATTAAGTCCATACTCTTGCTAAAGTGGGGGATAAATGTATCATCAAAAAATGGAAGCACTTCTATTTAGGACTGGTTTAGCCCTCCGTGTAAGTGGTTTGGGGTCATGTCAAATTCCTTGAATGGGTTTTGATTTGGATCTGGCTTTTTCCCTTGTCCTACCCTATTTTCCACTTCTTTTGCGCCTTTTTCTGGCATCCTACTTTGTGAATCTGAGGTTCTTGACTTCAGGGTCAAGGTCAACCTTTTGGGTCAAGGTCAACCTCAACCTTGACCTAGGGTTTAAATTTCAAATTTTGAAGGTTTTCAGATGTTGAGTTTCAGAAAGATTTATTTCCCACTTTCGGGTTGGCTATTTTGGGCTTTGAAATGATAAACTCTTAAATGCTATTTAATTTAGGTCCACTTCCAAGGGTATATGCTTAATGGGAACTTATTTCTCCTATGTCAACCTCTCTAGAAGTTTTTCCCCTAGAATAGTATATAAGGAAGCCTTCTCCTCTCATTTCAATCCATCTCAAGCATAATCAAGTATATATCAAGAAAGAAAGACAAAGAAATCTAAGGAGGATCATCAACATCCATTTATTTCAAGCTTCCAAGTGTTCAATCAAGGTTTTCAAGTCTTCTTCTCAAGCATTCAAGTTATCCATTGAAGATCAATGATTCAAGCATTCAAGATTCATCATTCAAACCCTAGATCTATCCATCATGGTGGTGTGATCTTCCTTCAAGATCCTTTGTTCATCTTCAAGATCTATTCATTCTTCCTTCAAAGTGGATTCCAAGCATACAATCATGGAGTTTTTGATTTACATTTATGGCTATTAGTGTTGAGTCCAAGCTTTCATATTAATATACTTGTTTACATTTCAAATACAATTGCATATCTATTGAATATCATAGCTTTGTTGTTAGATTTACTTCTACTACTTGCTAGAATTCTCTATTTCAATTCTATTTCAAGGTTAATTCAAAAACTAGGGTTTGACCAAGGCAAACCCCTCATCTAAACAACAAAACCAATTTTCTTGCAGGAACAGGTGCAAAACAATGAATTACAGAGTAGATTCAAACACCCTTTTCGACAAATTTTTGGGATCAGCCAACATAGTTTTTGTCAGAGTAGCGCAGGTCAAGGTCGACATAAAGGGGTCAAGGTTGACCTATTTTAGAAAAGAAAAAGATTTATGGATTTTCTTTGTATCTGTGTTTTGGTTACAAATCCGGTTGCAAAATTTCTAGAAACTTAGTACAATCACCAGAAAACAACAATTTCCAAATCTTCTACATTTCAAGGTAAGTGTTTCATTTTTATCCTAATCTTTCTAATCTATTGTCTTAATTTATAATTAGGAAATTAGATCTCCCTTCCCTCTTTATCCATAACCAGTTGATTCCTCTTTGCATTAATCATCTCCTTTCGGTTAATTAATTGGGATCTCCTTATCTTGGATTAGGAGGTGATATATGTGCACAAAATTTTACACCACACACCCCCACTCACACATACCCTTAAATATAAACATATATCTTTATATATATATTTTTATATCTTACAATTTCCATCTAATTAGGTGTTGACCTAGCAATGAATTGGTCTATGTCCCCTTTGGGAGACCATAGTAATGACCTAAAAAGTGACTATCCTACATTCCAAAACCTTTTTTTAGCATCCTTTCCTACATGCTACGAGTTTTGAACACAACAAAAAATAGAACCTTATGAATCATATGACAGAAACTAACATATATTCCAAGTTTTTCCCCTCACACATTAGTAGTCCAATCATCAATTTTTTTTTGTAAGGAAGATAGTTGGAATACGTGCACAAAAAAAATACAACACTTCTTAATCCATTCTTCTAACTTTTAATAGCCTTCAACATATCATCATTAGTGATAGACTACAACTGATTGAATATCTTAAAGGAGAGATTGATATACGTTAGTGGTTAATGTATATGTGAGACATTAAATTGGTTAATGTACTTTCATTGATGTCAACTACTTTTTATTGTACTTCTCATGATGGTTACAAACATCTTAAGAAGGAATTAATGGTGAAGGAATGAGATATCTACATGAAGATGAGATGGATGAAAAAGAGATGGATATGGTATTCATTGGGTTACTTATTGATGAGTCTCTAAGATTATGTTAGTGATTTGATTTCTTTACATGATTCTATTATAGATTAAAGATCAAGATTGAACAAGTTTATGTGGTCAACAAGTGAAGAATTTGGTATACACTGAGTAGGAACAATGTACACTGAGTATAGTGTTAACTGAGCTAGTTATTACCAACGCATTACAATATTGACCAAGTGAAAGAAATAATTAAAAATTATGACCGCCAACTAAAGATGATGAACTGCACAATTGTTGATGATTTTGAGGTAAAAGATAATATTTATTATGATGATCAAATGATTGCCAAAATTCAAGGATGATCGGATGAAGGAGATTGAAACGCATTATTGTCACAACTGCCAAGGAAGGTTAAAGTGAAAAAATCAATGGTAAAGATTAAGAGGAAAAATATATCGATGGAAATAAAATGGTTTATGATGTCTATAAAAGGAGACAATGTTGGAAACTAAAATTGAAACAATTGTTATATTCTCATTCATGTCAAACCTTAATTGGTAAGACAGTTGCTATCTAGTAGAGTACCATATCTTTTGATTGATGAAGAGGATTTGAAAATAGGAAATAGCAAGAGGACTTAAGGAAAGGTTGAGTTATGTGATACTACAATGGGTACTTGATTAGTTGGCATATTGACAAGGTAATGTGTTGTTTATCTTTAACACTAAGTGAATAAGTGAATAGATTTGAAGCATAGGCTTAACCGAGAAAAGGAGAAGAAATTTAGTTTAAGATGAGTGATTCTAGTGTCGACCAAGCACCAGTATAAGCCGAGCAAATTTTAGTGTCAAACAAGTATCAATAATTGCCTATTATCAGCGAATTAACTGAGCGAAGATAGTTTTTTCCAAGTACAATAGTTTTAGCGATGGCTGAGTTATCCAATGATGACCGAGTAGATGAATGTAGTATTGACCAAGTGTTAGTAATTTACAGTTTGTGAAGGAATTGAGAATCCCAACCAACATAGTTGAATTCTTGGGATATGTAAAATGTGTTGACATTAAAGATGAATGATCTAGAGTATTTAATGCATGGTAAACCATTTTCTTATGGATTCAAGGAGAAGTTTGGAGAAGTATCTTGAAGGATAAGGTGGAGAAAAAAATGATGGAAGGATTTGATGAATCTGACCTAAACCTAAGATCTAAGCTAGAGATTAAGCAGAAAAAGATTAATCTACCTGATCAAGGAGGTATAAGGATGACCTAATTATGGGTTATGTAGAAAGGTGGAAAGAGGTTGATGTTATTGTCTGACGAACCTAAGAAGAAGGCTAAAAAGTGTTGGAAAGTGATGTTTTGGGGTACTAGGGATCACTTAAGGGTTTTCATTTATGGAAACACTTATGCTAGAGTGATTGCATGTAGAGAGTTTTGGTACTGGAGTCATAATCATAAAAATGACTAAGTACAAAATCAAGATCACTATGTATTGTGGTACCATTTTGGTTAGCGATGACAATGTATGATTTATTATGGCTTGCGAAGTTAGCATAAGGTATTTTGGGATATGTAAATGCTTCAATTAAGGTCACATGTATTTTGGTGATCAGATCAGTGAGATTAAGTGATCCAAAGGTATGTGAAGACAAATAATCAATGTAATAGGGCACACAAACAATTGCGATGATTGAGAGAAGGATAGTGGATATGGTAACAAGTTAAGTCAGATGGATGAATTATATTGCCAAAAATTTGGTAATATAAGATTGATGATTCAATATTTGTCATTTACATAATTTATTATTATATTTTGTATGGTATTTGTGAAGTTGACTAGATGGAAAAATTTGTATAAGTATAGAGTGTTTTGTGAAAGAGATAAGTGTGAAAGTGATGATGATGTGATGGATGCCAATTTGAGAGTAGAGAGAAGATGCAAGATCAGTGTTTGACAAAGCTATAACTAGAACTATATAAGAAAAGGAAGTGCTTGTATAGTTCATTTTTGGAGAACTCTTTGAGACAATTTTTTATTGTAAGTGCTGTATGCTCACCACCTTTAATCAGGTGTTTGTATGCCCCTAACAGGGTTTTGTATTCCTCTAAAAAGGAAATGTACTATGTAATAATCAACTCCTAATTAGGTTAGATCTCCTAATATGGATATAATATTTTAGTGCATAGTTAAGTTAGGAATAAAAGTCCACAATACAACTAAGAGGGGGGGGGGGGGTGAATCAGTTGTATGATAGATTATTAAATTTTAAACTTTAAGTAGCAACAATATTAGATCCAATGAACACAATGAATGTCAACAAAACAACACAATATTTTGGTGTCAGGGAAACCCTGTTAAAGGTAAAAACCCCGGTGGGAATTAGCACCCACAAATGATGTACTGAGAGTATAGTATCCTTGTTAGAAGATTTAGCCTTGTTAGGAGCTTATTGAAACATTACAGTTATAGTCCTTGTTAGAGGACATACCTTGCTAGGAGTCTAGAAGAAAAGGGAGGGCTCACTGCCCAAAGAAGGTTAAGTCTACCTTCAGAACTCACTGTTCGCAAAACAAGTGTATATGAAGAAATACACAATCTTTTGAACTATTTGGTAGCAACTATCTTTGCTTGATCAGTTCTAATGAAGTCCACAAATAAACCTCTACTCTACATACAACGAACAAGCTCACAACTTTTATAATCTCTCTATATCATCTTCTTCACATCCATGTCTTTTCCAAAGAAAAGACCTTACATATATACCCTATTATAATTTACCATGATCAGGTCAACCCATATGGCTTTCTTAATTACAAAAAATTACATAAACCCTTTCTAAGATACACATGGTATCTAAAAATAGTATACAATGATTACATTACATCATTTAAGGAATGACATCCTTAATTTATGTTTTCCAAACAAAGCACATGCCACATCTCTTGAGTCGGCTTCTAAATAAGCCATTGCCAGAACATACACCACAACTGATGTCACCAATCAATCTGTACCTTGTTCTAACCAAAGAACATCCTTTAGTACCTTTTCTATCATCCCTTAAGCTCACATACCTTGAATCCAAGCCATCTAAAAGATATACCAGAAACACAGAGACTAACTTTGTCAATTATAACTGTCACAATTCAGTGACCAGTCTCCACTAAATCATCTATAAATCATCCAATAGGAAACATCTAATGATGAGATCTTGGATATAAGATCATAACATCCACCTGAACTCTCATCTACCTTCACAACATTTGAAACATCTGTACAATGTCCATACACTATGATAACTAGTCTGATAATCTCACAGAAATATATGTTGACATCAGTGACAAAACACAAATGACAACAATATGAGTGACCATTTAGTAATGTAGTGATGAAACATATAAAATGTCTCAATCACCTCCTCATTCATTAGAAATATCCAACAATCTCCCCCTTTGGCATTGATGTCAACATATGGGAAAATCCAACAACCCAAAGTTATATCAATCCAAAGTTCTGCTACATACAATCTCTCCAAACAATAGGGATTTTATCATAGCAACACTCCCCCTTTGACAACAATGGAAAAGAGTGCCATGAGTCAGCAACCAATTTCCAGCACCTTCCTTCCACGAACACTCCCCTGAGGAGTAGATCCATGCATCCAGTCCAAAATATGATAAGGGTCTGAAAAACTTTGGACTGATGCATCTCTGCATCATTTAATTTTGACTAGGAGGGGCCTGAACCCCTAACATACCTCTGAGATATTCAAAGGTACCCTTTGGCAATAGTTTTGTGAAGAAGTGATACTTGATAGAAATATATTTGGTTTTAGAGTGCATTACTGGATTCTTTGACATATTCACCGTACTGGTGCTATCACAATGGATAACCATAGGCTCATCAAATGTTATTCCAATGTCCTTCAACATTTTCTTCATCTAAACAATTTTAGTGAAATTTACAACAATAACAACATACTTTGGTTCCATAGTAGATTGAGCTATACAATCTTGTTTCTTACTTAGCCATGAAACCAACTTTTTCCCAAGGAAAAATGTACCACCACTAGTACTTTTTCTCTCATCAATGTTTCCTACCCAATCAGCATCAGTGTAAGCATGAAGTTCAAAACTATCATTCCTATCATACCATAGGCAATATTCAATTATCCCTTTCAAATATCTTAATATCCTTTTTATAGCAGCTAGATGTGTCTCCTTTGGCTCTACCTGATATCTAGCCACAATCCCAACAACATTAGCAATATCTGGTCTGGTATGAGTCAGATATTGTAATCCTCCAACCATTGATCTATACTTGGTCTGAAATACACATTGAGACTCATCATTACATGATAGCTTATTACCAGTCACCATAGGTGTTCCTACTGGTTTACATTCTTCCATTCCAAATTTCTTTAACATTTCTTTGAGATACTTAGTTTGAGAAATAAAGATACCATTCTCATTCTAAGTTATTTGCAATCCAAGAAAAAATTTCATTTCTCATATCATGGACATCTCAAATTCATTTTCCATTTCTTTTGAAAATTTCTTGCATAGATCATCATTTCCACCAAAGATAATATCATCAACAAAAACTTCAATTATCACAACTCCATCTTTACTAGTTGTCAAATATAACTTACTGTCAGCATTACCTTTTCTGAATCCAAGGAAAAGTAGATACTTATCTAACCTTGCATACCAAACCCTTGGAGCTTTCTTTAGTACATATAGTTCCTTCTTTAACTTGCACACCATATCTCTATCTTCAGATAGGGGGAATCCAATCTGGTTGTTGATTGTATACGTCTTCTTCAAAATCTCCATTCAAGAATGCATATTTCACATCCATCTGATACACCTTGAAGTCTTTATGAGAAACATAAGCCAAGAACAATCTCACATCCTCTAATCTAGCAACATGAGAAAATGTTTCTTCAAAGTCTATGCCTTCTTGCTGTGAATATCCTTTACATACCAATCTTGATTTGTTTCTTACAATAGTTCCTTCTTCATTCATTTTATTTCTAAAGACCCATTTTGTTCCTATAATATTTTTGTTTTTAGGCCTAGGAACCAATTCCCAAGTGTTATTCTTATTTATTTGATCTAACTCTTCCTTCATAACATTCATCCAAAATTCATCTTTACATGCTTCAATTGTAGTCTTTGGTTCAATACAAGAAATCAAACAAATTTCTTCTCTAATCCTTGATCTAGTCATTAATCCTTGATTAGAGTCACCAATAATTTGATTCTTAGGATGATTATTTATTACATACCTTGGAGTCTTAAGAACCTCAGTAGCTCCACTTGTGTCATCATCACAAGTTTCTTTTTCACATTCCATTTCAACAAGTTTGTTGGTGTAATTAAATATTCACTAATTACACTTTACTTAAGTTTACTAGGATAATGCATTTGCATATTAGTTGTCATTGTGACACTTAGGAGTTTGCATTTAATTTTGGCACATGGTTAGGAGAATTTCCACTTTAGGTGTGATAGTTGTCATCACATACCTCGTTGTGTGTGAGATCCACCTTTAGTGCTCTTATCACATTATCATCCTCTCATTGTTACACATATTTTACTTTCATGTACAATGGAGGATGATCCACCTTTGATGGACATGTGATTCCACCATGTCTAGTTGATAGCTTATCACTTGCATATCTTCTAGTTATCATGAATTGCCTATATATTGAGGCATTCCTGCATTTTATATTCAATCATTCAATCTATTATTCATTATTTGATCATTTGATCATATAATATTTTGTCTCTCTTGTGCTATCTCTTGAGCTTCTAGATCTTGGCATTTATTCTTTGCCTTAGGCAAATTCTTACATGGTATCAGAGCCATAAGAGTTTCATTGTATAGCCTATTTTGAGAGATTTTTATTGTAGGTCAAAATTGGAGCTTGTTGGTGCAAATTAGAGGTTGCACTAGTAAATTTGACTTCAAATTTCGATGAAAATTGGTCAAATTTTTGACAGTAATTGGTTGAATTCACGACCAAAACTTTCATCATTCTTTTTTTGTCAAATTTTCTACGTATTTATTATTGGTCAAAATTTTGACCAAAATACAGGTCAAAATTTTGACTATAGCTCATGCTTAAAATTATGAATATCGTCATCATTTTTTTTTACAATGGTCAAAATTGAGACCATACAATGGTCAAAATGTCTGCCAATACATGGTCTCCCAATGGTCAAAATTTCAACCATTGGATTGGTGGAAAGTATGGCATTTGCGTCATTTTTTTGCCCAATGGTCAAAATTTTGACCAAGCATTGGTAGAAATTAATCATAGCACTGGTCGAAATTGAGACCAATGCTAATTTTTTTTTATAAAAAATGTTACAGACCAAAGATGCATTCAGAGTTCTTTTCATTGTATTTTGGTTTCAAAGTTTATGTTTTGATTGAGAAATGAGTTAATTTATGGAACAAAATTTTAATGAAACTGTTTACTATTCAAAATGATTCTTTTTGAATTTGTAGGTATCTGTTATAGTTGGTTTTGATGTTGATTTTTCAGGGAAGGCTAATTCAAAGTTTGTTGAATCGGTTTAAGATGGGAGTTTGGAAATTTATTAAAAATTGATAACTGAGAACCATTTATGCTTAAGGTATCAGTTTTGTTTGAAGATTATTGGCAACCGATTCCTAAAGATTTAAATTCTATTTTGATTTTATAAGTTGATGCATAGTATCAGAGTTTCGAAGTGATAGGAAATCCGAACATTGACAAAGGAGTTTATTAGCAGTTGGAATATATTTTATTCATTACTAAAATCGTAAGTGCATTATCATGTTTTTGGTTTTGAAAGTATTTAAGAACTGTGCTATTCACTAATCGGTTATAATAGTCCCAATTTGGGATGAAGATATGTGTTGAGTTTGGCGAAAGGATGTTCCTTAATTTATGAACACATCGAGTTAAGTTGCCAATAGCATCCAAGGATCATACTTTATGATGTGATCTTAGTTTTTGAATCATTGAATTTTACTAATGAAATCATGAAGAGGTGTGTTGTGCTTAAGATTGAATCGAAACCTCATTGATTGGTTCGAACTCGGAAACAATTTTAAAGAATGGTTATAAGATTCTATTTTTATTGCAGATTCGAACATAAATAGATACTACATAATTTAGCATAAGTTGCCTACTCAAACGAAGGATGTTGAGACTTAATGAAGAGAATTTTTGAAACAATGGGCTAATAATGTTGAAGGAAATTCAATATAAAATCAAGAGTCTTCAATTGCCAAACATTTATTTACAAATACCATCACATTTCATGTGACACATTCCTCCTATTTCAAACAAGTTTTTAAAAAATGCAATTTGTATAGATCCCTCATTTGCACCCCGAGGAAACATAAACTAAGCACCAACCTTCTTGATACAAAACCATAGATCATTGAAAAAATATTATGCATTGGTCAGCTGTCAATATCATAATCACATATACAAGTGGCTCTTATTTTCTTAAGACTATTAGTGGTAAGGGAAAGCATGAGGATGCATGCTTCAAAATTAAAATTATATAGAACCCATTATGAAAGTTGTGGCCTTAAATGTTGTACACGTGGTGGTCATTGATTCAATATTTGTATGTAATTTGGCTAGCATAACGGTGGAGAGAGCTTCAAAGTCCATCTTTTCAATCCATTGTTGTATTTTTGCATATTCATTGAAAACATGGGGAAAATCCCTGACTGTATGATGGGGTGTTGAACCCAAACATGCCACACAAATTGATGAGGAGACAATATCCTTTTCTCAGTCATGTGCTCAACTAATCAAGAGTTAGAGCAAGAAGTCACTTGTGGAAGGGCTACAAGGGAAAAGTGTGGCAGGTCTAGTACTCTATAGTACGGACTTGAGGAGACCAAACTAGTTGTTGAATCAGTGTTCTTGAACCATATTAGGACCATCCCCATCATTAAATTGAACTAATAAGTCCACTGGTGAAGCTTTTTGGTAAAGGGCTAGGATTAGGCCTATAAGAGAATTCCTGCAGAGGTTGTTTGGGATAGAAATTTGTTTGTTTCAAATAAAGTTTGGTTTTCTTCTTTGTTTCTTGATACACACATGGATCCATTGAATACAAAGGTGAAAGATCTCTATAAATACATAGTCTTCATTAAGGTTTGGGGAGAGAATCATTTTCTTTCTAGACTTCACAAATGGATCCATTGTAAGAGGTTTGGAACTATGTACTGTCAGGTAATGTCTTCCTCTATTCTTGTGGTTATTTTTTTAATTCATTTGAATATAGAGAATATGCTTTAAAAAATCCTTTCTTCTTGGTTGGGATGAGTCTATTATTGGCCTATCCATGGAAGCCTCATTTTTAACCTGTTCAGGGCATTTTGTCCCTACAACATATCTGGTTTATACTTCCTGAGTCACCACTAGAGTCTTCAAATCTAGATATTTTGCACAAGGTTAGGGCACCATTGCCAGTCATTTAAAACATGGTTTTTTCTTTAACAGATGATTTTTATCATTAATATTTGTGTTCTTATAGACCCTAATGTTGTTGCTCCAAGAACCCTAAATTGGAAATCTATAGATGGGGTTTGGTGTCAAGAAATAATACAAGATTCATGTGATAAGTAAGAGATATTTTCCACAACAAGCCAAATTGTGATATTGCTATCAGGATTCAACTCTGTAGTTTTTTGAGTCAAACTCATTGACCTGTGATTCATGAGTAGTGGTTTACATGAACCCATCTCTCATGAGAATGAATGGAACACTTAGCACTCATTGGCTCTAGGTGATGCTCACAGAGGTGAAGCACGGGGACTTCTCAGGAGGTCACCCATCCCAGTACCACTCTAGCTAGAGCACGCTTAACTATAGAGTTTCCTCCATAGTTAAACCCACTCTACTTGCATCCTCATTTAATTTGCAAAACCTTCACCAAGTGTTGTGCCTTATGAACCATTCATTAGAAAGCCCCTTAAGCTCATCAATTGATAAGTAGGAGATATTTTCCAGCGCAAGTCAAATTGTGATATTGCTATCAAGATTCAACTATGTAGTTTTTTGAGTCAAACTCATTGACTCGTGATTCAAGAGTAGTGGTTCACATGAAACCATCTCTCATGAGAATGAATGGAACACTTAGCACTCATTGGCTCTAGGTGATGCTCACAGAGGTGAAGCACTAAGACTTCCCGAGAGGTCACCCATCCCAGTACTACTCCAATTTGAGCGCACTTAACTAGGGAGTTTCCTCCATGGTTAAACCCACTCTGCTTGCATCCTCATTTGCAAAACCTTCACCAAGTGTTGTGCCTTATGAACCATTGATTAGAAAGCCCCTTAAGCTCATCAATTGATAAGCTTAAGGGGCTTTCTAATGGATGGTTCATAAGGCACAACACTTGGTGAAGGTTTTGCAAATGAGGATACAAGCAGAGTGGGTTTAACCATGGAGGAAACTTTGTAGTTAAGTGCACTCGAGTTGGAGTAGTACTGGGATGGGTGACCTCTCGGGAAGTCCTAGTGCTTCACCTTTGTGAGCATCACCTAGAGCCAATGAGTGCTAAGTGTTCCATTCATTCTCATGAGAGATGGGTTCATGTGAACCACTACTCATGAATCACAGGTTAATGAGTTTGACTCAAAAAACTACATAGTTGAATCTTGATAGCAATATCACAATTTGACTTGCTATGGAAAATATCTCCTACTTATTAATTGATGAGCTTAAGGGGCTTTCTAATGAATAGTTCATAAGGCACAACACTTGGTGAAGGTTTTGCAAATGAGGATGCAAGTAGAGTGGGTTTAACCATGGAGGAAACTCCATAGTTAAGCACGCTTGAGCTGGAGTGGTATTGGGATGGATGACCTCCCAGGAAGTCTCATTGCTTCACCTCTGTAAGCATCACCTAGAGCCAATGAGTGCTAAGTGTTCCATTCATTCTCATGAGAGATGGGTTCATGTAAACCACTACTCATGAATCACAGGTCAATGAGTTTGACTCAAAAAACTACATAGTTGAATCCTAATAGCAATATCACAAAGATTCATGTGGCTTTTATAGATCTAAGATTATTATGGATGGGAATTCATTTTTTGTTTTAAACTGCTCAAGTCCTAATGGTATAGAAGATATTCTTGTTACTAAGCATCCTTTATTGGATTTATTAAATTAGATTTGGGCCAAAGTTATCTCAATGGTCTCAAAATTTTCTAAACTTGTCCATGATTGTATTAATATTTGTCTAATCTTGATAATCAACTTGTCATAATTCTCAAAGATGTGGTCCAAATTCATAGTGCCTGAGAGATCCAAAATATGAGGGAATGAGATGCCTCTGTAATGATATTGTTGATGCTACTTATCAAATGATCTTGAATATAAATTCACAAAATACCTGGAAAAAAGCTAGACTGTGATTTCTACTCATCATATTAAAGCTACATTACATGATCTCCAATTGATCTATTCAGGTCCATTTAGATGATATATCTCAGAAAGACATAAAAGGTAGTCTACAATATTTAACACATATGGCCTTAGTGAATTCAACTGAAGTTGAAAACATAAGTTCAATGAATTTGCTACTGATAAGTTAATCTCAAACTGTGGCATTCCTTTGAGAAATGGCATGCACCATGGAAGCTCATGTGGCCTCAAAGGCCTTAATTTGAGCCTGGTGGGTGATCCACCCCTATGCCACACTCTGTATCACAATAGGGAACATGCAAGAAGCACTACTGCCTATGGACCCTCAAGAGGGCAATGTATCTTAGGTCTGGCTCTAATTTTAAGACAAATTAAAATAGTAAATTGGACTACATAGGTTGGGAAACTTGTATTTTTTATATCTATTTTCCCAGCTAAATCCAAGTAATTGAATTATAATCACAAGTAATTGGTTTGCAAAGTTAATTTTGGTTCTGCTGAATGCTACTATGGTTTATCATTTACCTCGACTCAGCTTGTCACACTTGTCCAAGTATTTTTTCCTCTATATTCCATATGTTCACTTTGCCAGATTAATAAATGTATTTTATCTTAGCAAAGATGAGATAGTTGTCAAGAAAAATGCTGACCAAAAGCATCAATCTAAGTGAATAATTTGGGATTTTTCCAAACTTCTTGGAAATGTGGTTATTTAGGCATATGGTCCTTTAAAGAGACAAGAATCGCACTAAGGTGTCTACCTAGTGCTATGCATTGACGCAATATCCAATATTAGGGGTTTATAATTCATAGATTTTTTCCTCACTCTGGTATCACTTAACAGGAGTAATTTTATAGCATACCTTCTAATATAGATGTTGAGAAATAGAAAGGTATGCAATGAAATTAGTACCATTGCATGACACCAGATTTGCCTAGAACTCTGACCAAATCTGAACTAGTCTGGGATGGGTATAATCCTGGTTAGTATCTGGTCAGGGTTCACCCAGGGTCTTACTCTAGGCCAAACAATGAGCATTACTACCATACTATGATACCAGGCCCACCCATAAACCTAGGCAAGCCTAGATCAGTCCACACTAGCTATTGACCCTGGTTTGGGTCCAATCAGGATTCACCCAATAAAAAGCTAAATAGATGTAAAATAATAAAAAGAAAATGGATTAGTACCTTATCAACACACTTCATCCAACTAGAAAATGAAAAAATAAATATGAAAGCCATTATAAATGAAAATTTTCCTATTTTAACTAATGGTTGTGATTGTTTAAAACAATACAATAAGAAACACATTCTTCAAATGCAATATTGTCCTTCTAATGTGCTGAAAAAATATGCTTCTCTTTTTGATAAATCAATATTTCTCAAAATCCCTAAGTAATTCAATATAAAAGTAATTTCTTCAAGTAGGGTAAGGCTCTTTGGTATAGTCATCTTTGTGTCTACTTAGGATTGTGTCTGTGGTCTAACTCTACAATAATGCTAATCCAAATAAAGAATCAGCATGAGTTTTTAGCTTTTAACTTACTCTATATAAAAAATTTATACATCAGTGTTTTGTTTACACTTGTAAAATAGAACTATCTTTGTTGCAAATTCTAAAGCATAAGTTAACATTCTTAAAACAAAGTTTCCTAGGAACAAGAAATAAATTTTCTTTAAAAGAAAGCTCTATGGTTAATACGCATTTCCTCCCTTTTCATAAAAACTACCTTATCAATTTCAAAGAGTTTTGGAAAACATTAATTGTCTAAATGGTTACAGGATTGCAGCCATTGTAATGCACCTGTACGAACATGATGAGCAGAATGATATATGGACTATGGTACCAGCTCTAGATTCATCCATAGTTTCAAGTTCCTAGAAGAAGAAATACATGTTGTCAATATTCTATTTTTCCAATAAATGAAAATTCTAATTTCTAGAAGTTGAATCATAATCATATACTGCTCATAAGTCATAAGTCATCATTGTGTGTGTGAAAATTGTACCTGATCTGTAGACACAACACTTCAGTAAAATATTAGAGGTTAGCTATAATCAAAATCATGCAAAATTGAAATCTAATTTAACCAAGTCATTTACTACCTTCTAGTAGGTGCGAGATTAATGTTCTCAGATTGTTATCGAGATCAGTGACCTAGACGACACCTAAATGAAAGATTTGAATGCCAAATTGATATGAAATATGAATGCAATTAATCTATTTTTTTGGGGTATTTTCTATGCAATAATATGATGAAAACTGATATGAATCTATGCTAATATAGAAATTGATCTAACAATGATATGAATCTATGCTAATATGTAAATTGATATGCAATGCTAATCTAGAAATGATATGATATGAGAATGAAAATTCTAACAATAATATGAAAGCTATGAATTTGAAATTGATCTCACAAAGCTTCGAATCCTCAAATTTATCTTTCAAGCTCCAATTGTGCAAATTCTCCAAATCTGATATGCTATGATTCCTGTAGAGTAAGTTTGCAATTTGCGAGATGAATTATGAAGAGTTGAGCCTTGGTTTTATAGAAATCCAGGGCTTTGGAGGTGCATGAGAAAAAGCCATAAATCACTCAAATAACTAAGGTTGATTTTTGAGTTATTTTTAAATAAAGATAATTAAGTCACAAAAATCATGCAAAAGCACAGTTCAACTTGAATTAGAAGTTTAGATCAACTTTAAAACTCAAAAAGATGTTGAGTTTCAAAAAGCTAACAACTTGCATTGATTTTCCAATTTGAGTTTAACTGGTCCTTGAATGTGCACATGGATAATTATGATTTAATAAATAAATAAAGTGATTTATTCTCAACTTAACTGCTTTTTGAAATAAAATAATTAATTTATGGGTTAATTAACTATTTTATCAAACTTTTATTAAAAACTATATTATTAAATAATGACAACTTGCTTTAATCAATTAAATAAGAATTTAATCAATTATTCATAGGATATTGGATTTATTGTCAAAATTAAATAATACAATTAATAATAGATAGAATTAGATTTAATTACACAATTAAGTGGCAAGATATTAAATCTAATTAATTAAATATGAAAATATTCAATTAATCAAACTTAAGATAAATGTGATTTATCGCCAAATAATTATTAAATTAAAGATAATTAAGATAATTAGGAATATTGCTAGGAATATTCCCCGATGCAGAATTTAAGATAATCAATTAGGATTTGATGATGTTTAGATGTGCCTTAGGTTAGGACTTCGATGTTGATTTCGTTCGATTTGTAGATATAGAAGATTAATGAACTTATAGCCCATTTTTGGGGTATTACATTTTGCCCCTCTTTGAATTACTATGTGAAGCGCAGTGGTTCAAAGAAAGTTTGTGTTTGATAAAGATATGAAACTGATGTTTGAAATTGATAATTGATATGAGACAGAAGCTGATTGATATTGATTTGATATGGAGATAATAGGTCCTGAATGACCAAAGATAATGTTCACTATAACAGCAAATGAACCTATGATTGCGAAAAAGTGTCAAAACACCCGATTCCAAACCTTAGGATTGGAAAGAAGTGAGTGACTGGTTCTAGACTCGATTGTCTTAGCAGAACTAGTAGGTATCACATCCAAATCCTTCAGTTGCCGAAGAACCAAGGAAAGAACACTATGATCCGATGGTTGCAAAAACTGATACAATTTACAAGATTAGGAGAATACCAGATTGATATGGATCTTGATGAATCTGATATGCCCAAAGTGATGATAGATTTGCCCCGAGCGATGAGGTCTTTTTTGATGAATCAATAACTAGACGTGGTTGTTGTCTTGATTATTGAGGAAAGATTGATAGAATTTGATTTATAGACTTTGAATGATGTGCAATACCATGCCCCCTTCGGGATTAAAATTGAAATCTGACAAGAGAAGTCAGTGTTTAGAAGCATGTTAATTGATTGAAAAAGTGGTTATACTATTGAAGAACGCATTTTGCACCGTTTAGAGGTCCAGACGACCAAGTTTGACTAGGTTTGACCATAAGTTGACCATGGTTGACCAAGTTGAAATTTTAATAGTTTGATGTTAGATAATCAGTTAAGTTGAATACTAGATTTCTGTGATGATCGAAGGTCTAATATGCAAGCAGTAGACAATATGAATGATCTCAGATTTTGATTTTGATCCCGAAAAAAGATTCTACTTGCTATTTCATTAGAGGAACCTTCGTGTGAGATTCAGCTGTTGTTAGATTTGAAGATGTGAGTGGAGAATTATTTAAGCATTGAAGTTTGTTTAGCCATTGTGAGATCATGCAACATGCAAAATGCAAAGAGACATGCAAAATGAAATGCAACCTAAGACCTAGGACCTAGTCACTGATCATGTGTCGATTTGTTATCATCATTGAACTTTTAGGTAACCAGATAAATCAATACAATGCCCACTAGCTATGAAACCATAGACATATGAATATCAATTTTTATGTGCAAGAATCAATATAACACCCATTGGTCAACAACCATGGATATATGAATATTGATTTTATTTTCAGAATGTCAGATTAGATATAAGCACCAAGGCACAAACACCAGGATGACCTGAATATCATGTCCATTTTGATATAACAATTTGTATAAGCATCGAAACATGAACGTTGTGATGACCTGAATATGCCTTGCATGACAAACACATCAAGTAGTCAAGAGATCATTCTAAATCCAATGTGAATTACCCGTAGTGACCCTTTATCATTCACATCCTTAGGTAAGATTGCGTTTCACAGTAGGAGAAAGAACTCACTCAAAAAGACAATAGTTAGATCAAACTTCCTCAAATTTTTTAGGTATCAATGGTCGAGGTACGCATGGCCATCCAATTCGAGATAGAGGCTCTTACAGTCGGACACCATTTCAATCCAAAATTTCCAAAGACGTTAGATTTTAACATACAAGCAGAAGACAAAGAAAAGATTATGCCCCTTGTCATCACTCTCTAAATCTTGTAAAGGACATCATCGAAGAGCTCGAAGGGACATAATATGCAGAAATCTCAATGCGAATCAGTTCATACAAGGAGATAAAAGCATGAAAAAAGCATAGATTGTTTTCAATTTGTTGTTTGATGTTGTTGTACATGCAAAATCCTTTCTGGAGACAAGACAGACAGACTGACTCACATGAAACTTCAAAGGACTCTGACTGGATATGATACGTCTCAGATACATGGGAGACCATAGGATATGACATTGATTTCCTCCAAGTTTGAACATTGATAGGATACAGACACTAGAGCTGATTTGTGGACAACCGACTTATTGAAAACTGGAAATGCAAAAAAAAACCGGGAGATATGTACAAACTAAAGCAAAATTGAAAGCTAGGAAAGACCAAGATTGTGCTGATAGATGGAGCATTTTGAAACAAGGGGCGCCCGTTTGCCAGGTTTTCACCATCTTGGCAGAGATTCTATTTTTGCTACCAAGGCGCCTGTTTCCAGGTTTTCACCAAGGCACTTTTTTTTTTTTTTTTTTTTTGAATTTTCAAATTTTTTTTTGAATTTTTGATATTTTTTGATATTTTTTTTGTACTTTTGATATTTTTTTATTTTTTTGTGAATCATCAAGGTGCCTATTGCTAGGTTTTCACCAAGATGTTCCTTTTTTTAGGACTTTTTCTGATTTTTATAATTTTTTCAGGACATTTTACCATAGACTGAATGCCTTAGGCATAGAATTTCTTCAGATGGAGAACGTTGATTGGTTCTCAGAGCTATTCTCCTTCAGTCATTGAGAGTTGATAAGCACCAGAGCCAAAAGTAGTAGTGATAACAAATGGACCTAGCCAGTTGGGTTCAAACTTCCCCTTACGTTCTCGATGGGATTGATTTTTAGGATTTTCTCTCAAGACTAGATCGCCAACTTGAAATTCTCTATGTCTGACTTTCTTGTTGTAGCCTCTAGAAATTCTCTTTTGATATACTCTGAGATGATCATATGCTGCTTGCTTCGCTTATCTAGTAGTTCAAGTTCTTGCAACCTAGACACTCTGTAGTTATCATCAGTTACGATACCATGCATTTTGATTCTTAGTGATGGGATTTCAACCTCAATAGGTAGTATCACTTCAGACCTATAAACTAAAGTGAAAGGTGTAGCCCCTGTAGGCATTCTAATACTTGTTCTGATACTGGTTCTGATACTAGTTCTGATACTGGTTCTGATACTTATTCTGATACTTGTTCTGATACTGGTTCTGATACTTATTTTGATACTTGATATACTTGATAGCATCTTTTTCCATTGCAAACTCCCAAGCAAGATCATATCGTGCAATCCCAATGTCTAGAAAGGTGGGGAACAAGAGGGATTGGCAAGCTGGTGGAAGAGATGGAAGACAAGAGAATGAAAGAGAATGAAGGGAAGAAATCCTCAAGGTAAAACTCCTCAAGAATACCCAAGCTAGGGAAAAATTGTCATGTAAAGCACATTGGGACAAGCAATGAAAGGCTAGCATAGGATAATTCACAAAAGTGTAATGCAAGAGCAAGAAAAGATGCATTCCAAAGGAGTAGACATGTCAAGAGGCTTCATAGCACTATGTTTTACTCTCTCTTTCTTTTTTTATTAGATCAAGACCAAAGGGGAAAAGGATAGCGAAAGACTAGAATGAATAGAGGAAAATAAATATGAAGGCTAAATAGCAAGATTAGCGTAAAGCAGCTCACAAGATAGCCAAATGTTCATGTATAGATCAACATTGTCAAGATCAAAGAGAGAAGATAGAATGGATGAAATATGTAGAAGAACTACGCATGACACCTGATTGCCAGGTTTTCATCATGGTACTTATACAAGGCGCCACAAGGGAGTGGTTTTCACCATAGGAAAAATTTATTTCTCTTTACTTTTGCTACCAAGGTGCCTGTTTCCAAGTTTTCACCATAGCACATTTTCATTTTTTTCTTTTTTTTTAGAAGAAGGCAAGCTTTTTAGATAATGCTCCTTGAAAGGATAAACTATGATATGCCAAGGATTCAAAATGATATGCTAAAAAATGCTGATAGGGAAAGGGAGATGGAAGAGAAAAATGGAGGATAAGGGTTTTATGTAAAGCAAGTGAGGTTGGAAGATAGGAGGAATAGGCAAATGAAGAAAAAGGATAGGAGGTAGAAGGATAATGAATGGAAGGATTGTGAAAGGGTAGATGGAAAGGAAGGCAAGATCAACATCAACACATACCTTGAAGGGTGGTGAGAGGATGGAGGAATCATGAATGAATGAATATGTGAAGGAATATGGCGAATGGATAGCAGAGGTTGTAGTTTAGGCACATGGAATGGAAGAATATTTTTGGAAGGAGATGAAGTGGAAGTCTTTGGAAGCTTGAATGTCAACTTCACTTTTTGCTCAACACCAAACTCTTTCAAGAGAGATTTTGGAATCCATATAGCTGTAGGATTTTTATTTCTTTTTGATAATTTGGAAAGAATATCTTTAATGATGGATTTTGGAACCCATACTTGTCTTGTAGTTTTTTTCTTAGATATCTCTTTTGACTTTATGCCTCCATGTCGTTTAGAGGAGACATGGTGATTTTATTTTTTTGATGGATTCTTGTATTGCTTCTTTTTCTTGTATTGAACATTCAAGTTACTTCCAAAAGACTTGGGACTTGTGGAAGAAGGAGGATATGACTGGTTTATATAGGTGGATGGATGAAAAGGATTCAAGGGTATGCATCTATGTTGATCTTGAGGAAAGATAGGAGATGGAGGTATGTAAGGACCCAAGATGGATGGTGAATTAGGAGAGTTAGGAGGGGAAAGTGAAGGGACATAAGGACCCAAGATGGAAGGCAGACGTGAAGCCCTTAGTAGTGGTGGAAGAGGTCCAAGGATGGAAGTGGAAGATGCAAAAGGATAATCAATAAGTTCATCAGCATCTATATGACAACCAAGGATATCAGCATCTTTAGAGTGAGCATTAGAATTTTCAATAAAGTCATGGACATCTTGAATATGAGCACCTTCTTTGATAGGATTGTTCAAAACTTGCAAAGACTTAGGAAGAGTAGAAAGTGGAAGCGAACATGGAGTGGTAGAATAAGAAGATGGAAGACTTTGATCTTGATAAGGATCTTTGGATAGCATAGGTGCATAATTTGTCTCTTGATTTTCAATAGGCTTAACATTGGAAGTAACAACACTATTTTTACCAACCTTAATGGAAGTATCATCTTTGGAAAGCGAAAGTGTTGTAAGGTTATTTTGATTGTCAATAAGCTCAACAGTGTAAGTAGTAGCTTGATCTTGCTTAGGAGAAGAGTTACGACATGGTGGAATGCATAAAAAAGGGTGTGCAAGATCAAAAGAACCCTAAGGTGGATAAGAGACATCGTGAAAAGGAGTGGATGACATGGAGGGTTCTTGATCTTGATCTTTCTGTATGTTCTTTTCTTCATCATTTTTAGAGTCCTCTTGACATGGAGCCACTTCTAAGGACAAGGAAGCATGTTGGGATTGTATGGATGACTTTGGAAGAGATGGTGGAGGACTAGCTGAAGTAGGGATTATAGCATATGAAGGCTTAGGCTCTTTAGGTTTATCATTCTTGAAAGTATTTGTAGCCAAGTGAAGGTTAGCTTGAGTTTCTTTAAGAGGTAGCCCTGGAGGATAACTATAGGGAACCGCATGAAAAGTATCAGGTCTTGTGTCAGATGAAGGTTCTGTGAAAGATTTGAAAGACTCAGAAGTTTTAAGAAATGTACGGGTATTGGAGGAAGTAGGGGATGGAAGGGAACCATCACAAGACAAAGGTCCAACATTAACATGATCTTTCTTGAGAGTGTAATCTTTATTTTCAGCCTGAGAGTTCTTAGAGGAGAGATCCTTATAGTATTGACATTTCAAGCTAGCATGATGCATTTTATAGTCCTCAGCAGTAGTAGATGGATCATAATCAAGGTATTGTCCACAAAAGTCATCAAAATCTCTTTCAAAATCAGAATCATATGGATCACCATCACGATCTATCTAATGTGACAGCCCATTTGTAGTAACTAGGAACACATGATGAGGAGGACTCTTAGGAACAGAGGTGTCATAGGTATCATTACATTGTCTATTGTCATAGTCATCATAGTCTCCAAAGCTTGATGTGTCACTCTCTGTGAAAGAGGTATCATAAGGGTTGTCATGTTGCTCACATTTTGTCAGAGGGCATGGTGTCATGTACAAGTCTTTATTAAATGGAAAAGAGCATAGAGTTTCCATGGAAAACTCTTTAGGTTCCTTTTCTTTCTCAAGTTTGTTAAGCTGGACTTGCATAGCTTGCAGCTGCTTCATCATAGCGGTGATTAGAGCTTCTTCCCCTTGTGTACTAATTTTTTGAGACATGTGTACTGATTCTTAATAGCTATTGCTTTGTTCTTGACATACTGATTTGTTTGATAGATTCTGGAAATTAGGCTGAAAAAGCTAAATATCTGGCAATTTTGATAATTTTTTGACAACTTTCAAAAATTTCCCAAATGACACTCTGCAGACTCGTACGATAATTGCAAGCAAGATTTTGACTCTTAGAATTTTCTAGCATCAAAACTCATATGACACTGGGTTGGTTATCATATGACAATTGGGTAGCAATGAAATGATAGTTGAAAATATCATACGATAGTTGGGTAGCAATGAAACGATAGTTGAAAATCTCATACGACAGTTGCAAGATTTTGACTTTGAGAATTTGCTGGCATGGAAACTCATACGACACTAGGTACTCAATCATACGATAGATGGGTTGTAATAAAATGACACTTGAAAAAACTCATATGACTTTTGACTTCCTGAAATGATTTTTGACTCCAGAAAGGATTTTACGTTAGATTTTGCAAATTTTGAGTTTTCAGATTCAGATTGTTTGCAAATTTCAATGTCCAGATTTGAGGATTGTAACAGATTTGTTCATTTTCAATAACCAGATAGATAAACAAGCATGCAAAATAGCAAGCACGTGATTTCAAGCATGTCTAAAAACAATGAACAAGGGCAAAAGCAACTTTGCGCATGAACAATCAAGTTACTTATTCGTTCTAATCCTCAGAAGCGCTAATTATGTACGTTCCAAAATGTTTTGCAATAACTAACATATACCCTATAAAATGAAAATTTGGCCTCGCTAGGGTTTTTAGTAATGGTTTGACTCTACAACTTTTATGATCCAAAGGGGTGAACTCCAATCTCGGTGCACCAGGGTTTTGACACAGTCCGAGAACTTAATCTTCAGGAGCTGCTAGGGAGATCTGACAACCCAACAATGAACCATACCTGTGGAGATTTCTTCCACAAGGACATTTATATAGTGGCTGTCACTACCACGGTGAAAATGGCTATTACCGCTTGAGGTTCTGTCAATGCAGTTTGCCCTGCGAAGGGAGTGTCCGCTACGGTTAACCCTCTCTAAAGGTGACTCACAATAGTATACCACAAGGGGACTTGGCTCTAGATCCAAGGTTTTGATACCTCTTCACTTTTAACCCAAACAAAGCAAGCAGATTAATCCGACATGCTAAGACAAAGTTTGTCTCACCAAGGTCTATGATATCAACCCCACATGATCTATCAACCCCTCTGGAGAGAGAATGTATCAATCAATAAGGGAAGGTGCACTAACCAATTTTGATTCACCAAAGCTTGTGATGTCTACCCCACGTGATCTATCAACCTCTCCTGAGAGAGAATGTATCGATCAATAAGAGAAGACGCACTAACCAAGTTGAATGTGAAATGCACTAAGTATCCTCCCTACCTACAAGGATTCTGTCATCAAGAAGGATTTCACTGGGAATCTAATCTCTCAAGAATCATGAATAGTGTTCATAGGGCCTAATTACTATGTGAGCATAGATGTATGTTTCCAAAAGCAAATCTACCAAAAGTACCCAAAAAGAAAACTTAACGCTTAAAGAAAATATGAGATGAGTCCACAAGGTGGAACACTTAACACCTCACACAAGCTGAAAATGAGTCTCCAACTTAGAAAACAAGTGAGTTCCTAAAAGCACAAAAGGGTTGCCTGGTGGAACAATTAACGCTTCTCTCCTGTAGACCCCTCCTCTTTATGGCGCTGAGATTGCAACCACGGGGCAGAATGAGGGGCCGGCAGATTAGCGAGTTCAATAACCCAAAATAGCAATCAAGATCAATTACAAGTAATCTAAGACTGCTAATAAATACTTAAGGTGTCACAACCTAGTATTCAATTATGCAAATTCATAGAAAAAGCATGCAAAGAAACACTCAAGCTAAACACATGAGAGATTTATTTTAAGGCCAAATTGAAATGTTATTAGATAAAAGAGAATACCTAGGATCTTTGCAATGCACTTAGTAGATTTTACCTAATTTTTAGCAATTTTTGTTGAGCTTTTCCATGCAAGCAAGTGAAGAACTCTCAAACAAGCAAACAAGCAAACAAGATATGCAAAATATATTCAACTTATGAAAACCATAGGGTTAGCTCTAAAAATCAATTATTATTAGAAATAATAACAATAAATTAACCCAAATGACAACTCATATTATTCATTGAACCATGTAAAAAAAATAAGTGCATACCCATCACAAAACTTTATTTTTTTTTGCTACATTTGACCTAGTCAACAAGATCTGATTTTTTTGATATGATTTTAGCCACAAAAATAGAAATTCAAAATAGAGACCCCTACTAAAAAATAGAGAGCTTTCCAAAAATGTAAAATTTTTAGAAAAATCTCTCCATTTGTGCCTTAGAGACCCATTTTATCAAAATAGACTAGTTTTTATAAATTGACTATTTGAGCTATTATATTGTGTCAAAATTTAAAATATAAAGAATGGACCCCCTGTAGAATTTAAAGATATTTTTGAAAATATAAAAATTTCTAAAAAATATGTTGATTTGTGTTAGATATTAATTTTTTACAGAATTTCAAGAAAAAATTATTAAAAATTCAAAACATCTTAGAAAATTCTAAATTTTTTACTGTAGCTTGTTTGATATATGTCCAACCTACAAAAAAAATTTCAATTCAAAAATCCAAGCCGTTTGAGAGATAAAATTAAATCTTTGAAACTTTAAGGCTTTAGCTCCAAAAAAAAATCAAAACTAGCATGTAAAGGTGGGTTGCCCCACGGTGGGCGCCAGAAATGTGTGTGTGAAAATTGTACCTAATCTATAGACACAAAACTTCAGTAAAACATTAGAGGTTAGCTATAATCAAAATCATGCAAAATTGAAATCTAATTTAACCAAGCGATTTACTGCCTTCTAGTAGGTGCGAGATTAATGTTCTCAGATTGTTATCGAGATCAGTGACCTAGACGACACCTAAATGAAGGATTTGAATGCCAAACTGATATGAAATATGAATGCAATTAATATATTTTTTTTTGGGTATTTTCTATGCAATAATATGATGAAAACTGATATGAATCTATGCTAATATGGAAATTGATCTAACAATGATATGAATCTATGCTAATATGTAAATTGATATGCAATGCTAATCTAGAAATGATATGATATGAGAATGAAAATTCTAACAATAATATGAAAGCTATGAATTTGAAATTGATCTCACAAAGCTTCGAATCCTCAAATCTATCTTTCAAGCTCCAATTGTGCAAATTCTCCAAATCTGATATGCTATGATTCCTGTAGAGTAAGTTTGCAATTTGCGAGATGAATTATGAAGAGCTGAGCCTTGGTTTTATAGAAATCCAGGGCTTTGGAGGTGCATGAGAAAAAGCCATAAATCACTCAAATAACTCAGGTTGATTTTTGAGTTATTTTTAAATAAAGATAATTAAGTCACAAAAATCATGCAAAAGCAGAGTTCAACTCGAATTAGAAGTTTAGATCAACTTTAAAACTCAAAAAGATGTTGAGTTTCAAAAAGCTAACAACTTGCATTGATTTTCCAATTTGAGTTTAACTGGTCCTTCAATTTGAGTTTAACTGGTCCTTGAATGTGCACATGGATAATTATGATTTAATAAATAAATAAAGTGATTTATTCTCAACTTAACTGCTTTTTGAAATAAAATAATTAATTTATGGGTTAATTAACTATTTTATCAAACTTTTATTAAAAACTATATTATTAAATAATGACAACTTGCTTTAATCAATTAAATAAGAATTTAATCAATTATTCATAGGATATTGGATTTATTGTCAAAATTAAATAATACAATTAATAATAGATAGAATTAAATTTAATTACACAATTAAGTGGCAAGATATTAAATCTAATTAATTAAATATGAAAATATTCAATTAATCAAACTTAGGATAAATGTGATTTATCGCCAAATAATCATTAAATTAAAGATAATTAAGATAATTAGGAATATTGCTAGGAATATTTCCCGATGCAGAATTTAAGATAATCAATTAGGATTCGATGATGTTTAGATGTGCCTTAGGTTAGGACTTCGATGTTGATTTCATTTGATTTGTAGATATAGAATATTAATGAACTTATAGCCCATTTTTGGGGTATTACAGTCGTAATGCTAATGTAACTAGGACCTTAATCAAAATCCTGCAAGAATATTCCATCAATCTAAGAAGGTATTCATCAAATAGCTATAAGCCTATAAGGCATTTTTCCATCCATTTATCAGTGTAAGGTCAACTCACAACTTAATAGAATTTTTCTTGTTATTACATAGATATTCTACCTTGAGATTGGCATCAAAGTTCATCAAAACCACAAGATACAGGCCAAATAACTAAATGTAGTAATGAAAGTTGATAACAGAAAATTCATTGTACATGATAGAAAAATAATCAAGATGAAGTACTCGCACAAATGAAAGAGTTAGGTACTGGTAATGTCCACCAAATGCACACATAAAGAAAAATAGAGATCATAAAGAACATTTAAAATATTTGGGGCAAGTGCTGAACAACAATTAAACTCTGCGTCTCCCTATAAGAACATTAAGTGTTTAAACTTCAAAACAAGTGCAAATAAGAGCATGAGTGAGCATTTATATCAATAACTTGTGTTACTATATTTTCTTGTTTATGTAGAATAACATATGTAACTGGGTTTGCCCATTTTTGTGGATATGCCCATACCAAACCAGACTTAGGGTCCTGGGTCCACTCCTTCCTAGGTATACTCAAGGTTTATACCTGGGACTCTGAATTTGTCTGGGTATATCCAATGAAACATGGGTACACGGGTATGTCGGGATAGGGGGACACCGAGATGAGTTTCGGGTGTAGGAAAAAAAAAAAGGGACTTAATTTTAGGACGACAGGGGGACGGCGGGGGGACAGTGGCGGGGGTACGAGGGAGGGGGGGGGGACTGCATACTATACATATATAACTTGAAATTTTCAACATACCAATTGAATGACTAAGTTACATACCAGATTGAAATACATGAACTAGAACTATTAAACATTCAAGTTTTCAACATAGTAACATAATGATAATTATTTAAAGTAAACATAGTAATATGAAATTAAAATATCAAATTTTTCATATATGATATATCATAAAGATGATCATGATTACAATGAGCAGAGTAGCATGATATGATATAATGAATCATGATCAATCATCTAGTGTCCCTAAAGCCAAATTGGCACCAAACTTTGATTGGATACCCACCTTGCTAAAAGGAGTTTATTGGAACACTATCTTAGTAAATTGAGTGTATCACACCATCTTAGGAGGTTGATAGCACCTTTGAGCATTTGGGTCAAGTTTGAGAGTTGTGAAAGGTAGTAGAAGGACACTTCGCTATCTTGCTATTGGCTCTACATTACAAGGAGCTTCATCAAACTTATAGGTCTTATTATCTCCAGAATGCCCGTTGATGTACCTATATCTACAGGGCTATGCTTATGCTTTCTAACCAGTTTCTTATGCTTGCTCAATGATATGTGGATACTCAAAATAAAGTAAAATATTGAATAGCTCCAATCGTCAATGAAGTGTGGACATGTCATTTGCTATGATCCTTGAAAGGTGAAGGACAATAAGGTCAACCATCAGGCTCATTAGCTAGACTTGGCAGACAACATCAAAAAGATGGTATTGCAACACAGATATGGTATTGTAAGCTATTTCTAGAGTGTCATCAATGTTTTTAAATGTAGAATGAAATGGTTGTAAGTATGCATTTCTGCCACATGCAAATGATTTTGAGATATAGACCTGTGCAATCTAATCTCCCAAGGAATAGACAACACCACTTATTGCCATCTCTGCCAAAACATGATTTGCCATAAAGCAATGTTAGAATAGTTAGTAAAATGGTCATAAATTATGTTCTTATAGTAAAAGAATATTTTGACTTAAGAAAAAAACTACACAATATTAAAACATGACATTGTGCTTTAAAAACTAAAAAGGTAAAACACCTTACACAATTCAAAGATCGATTATTCTGTTATAATAAAATAGCAGTAGGGAGAAGCCTCAAATGTTATTTCATAGTAAGCATCAAATATGAATTGTTGTATATTCCCAATGTGACAAAAAAACATTGATGATGGTGATATATATATATATATATATATATATAGACACACACACACACACACACACACACACACACAGAATTCTCCAATTAATTTCTATAGGAACAAACTTTGCAATCAATTTCTACCAGACCACCATGCTAGCAAATTTCGAGAACATTTTATTCATTAATCATGCTTATGCTTTTACTTGGCTCATTGTGTAATAGTTTTCCCTTTTTTTATAACTACTTTGTTTTTAAAGAGCTAACCATATTGTGATGTCTAAATGATCAATCAACTACCATGAAAAAAATCATCAGACACCTACTTTGAATATGGTTAATCACTACAGCCATATTAGCAGGAATAAGATCAAAAAAAATATTCAAGTCTCTAAGGGGATAAAGCACTCTGATGACCATGTTATAGAAGGAAATTAAGTAAAATATATGAAACTAAATTTTCTCAAAAAAAGATTTGAGGATAAATCTACTATATGTTTACAGGTAGTTTTACTATTTCATGCAATTACTATTAGAGAGATATTCAACTTTTTAGTGGATTAATCTGTATATCTTTTGGCAATGACCTTAATTTCACATTAACAAAAGCCATGTAGAGCACAACAGATAACATATAGCCATACACATCTTCGTCTAGAATATTGCAAAGTGTCTTGGACTATAAAATAATACTTTTCATTAATTTTTGCAAAATTTATTACAAAAAATTATTCCATGGATGTGCAGAGAAAGCCAGATTTAAAATTAATAGCATTTTAAGAATTTTTGGAGCTCCTACACATATGGCAGCTTCTTTAAGCTAAGAATGATTCAACAATTACCAATTCTAATGTGATACGCCAATAATTAGAATTCAATCAATATATTCAAGTATTGTTAAAATATATACTCCAATGTCAAAACAACTTACTCTGAGAAATGATACATGTACAATCATATATGTAATCAAGTAGCGCAACAAAGAATATATGTTGTGAACCAATACCCATCCATGGTTTCTGGCATCGTGACAGTAACAGCTCATCAATCAGTGTATTTATACAAAACAAAAAACAAATGAAATGACAGATATATCAGTTAATATCACTTACAATTGTTTCAACTTTCAATCAAGTTGATGTAAGGTAGTAGCATTAGGTGTGTCCACATCTTCCTCCTTAGTCACAATCTCAATCTAGTTGGAATTTTTGACAAGATAAAGTTTGGTTGGATTGATAGCATTCACTCTTAATCTAGTCATATGAGAAGGTACCATAGGCATGACAAGAACTGATGAAGCATTGATCTGGTCTTGGCCTAAGCCCATAAATATTGTGCATACAACCTACATGATATTGAAGGAGTAGAAGAAATTGTTATATGAAAATTTTGATTTTCAAATTACAAAACTAACAAAATAATGGAACGTGTGCATCTGGTAAAAGATCTTGGGGTGCAGAGAAAAGATACCTCTCCTAGAAGTACTTTACACATGGCACCCTCCAAACTCAAATTTACATCTTCAGTCGTTTCTAGGCTTTCTATGATATTAATGGCCTTTTCAATCTGCAAATGCAATAGGATATTCACTAAAAGCACCTGGAAATGTACGGACAAAATTTTCATCAAAGCATCTCAAATAATAAAAAACAAAATGCATACCAGTTACAGTAAACTATCGAATCCAAGATTTCATTGGTCAATAGTAAACAAAACTGGTGCAGGAGCACCCAAGGGGCACATGAACCTACACGGTACACTAGGAGTCATGAAGGAGACCATGAAGGTACAAGGGAAATCAATGCCTAATCAAGTCAATTGATGAGGAATCATGGCTATTGAAGCCATTAAATGTTAGGGATTTCATAAAGTTGTTAAAATGTGATGCATTGCCAAGAATAAGCAAATTGGCATAAATGAGGAGTCAAGAATCTTTCAAGTGATGTAAAAGGTCATTTATGTGTTATAAGTTTGTATTAAATGTGTCCAAGGTCATAAAGAATGTAATAAGGCTATTAAAGCCTCTAAATGATGTAAAATGCACTAAAGGTGCAAGATATTGTAAATTGCCATTGTTGGCAACATAAGCCAAATAAGGTTTGGATGGGTTAGTTGAGATCATAGGGTGTGAAGGTTGTTTTAAAAAGTCTTTTAGAAGTCTTTAGGAATGTTATCCAAAGTCTAATAAGTCCTTATCATGAAGTATATAAAACAAGAAACAATTGTTATCCAAAAGTAATGACTGTCGTTACAAAAAATTGCTTGTTTACTATCCTATGACAGTTATAAGGAAGTTGATTCGATCCAAGAGGTATGGAAGATAGTTAGAAGGCAAATAGTCTTTAAAAAGGAATGTATTTTGATTTTATGGGAGTAGAAGTTGAGGAGAGGTGAATGTAACAAGAAAAGACATAAATAAAAGAATTCTGTACTTCACTGTCACAGTGACAATTTTCTAATTTGCAAGATTCAGATTGGTAATTTAGTAAGGTTCTTTCCATTCTAAAGTTACTGTGTTATCTCCTTGAAAGGTTTTTCATGAATTATTAAGTCTTTCACAACTTTGATCAAAGACTTTTGTAAGTTTTTTTTGAACAAAACTATTTTTAAGTCCTCTGCTATCATAGGAAATGTGACAGATTGTTACTGTTTTATAGTCTTTTATGGAGATAGGCCTCTCCCACTTTCTGTGATTGGAATGTAACTTGTGGGAGAGGTACTAAGGCTTGTAAATATTATGTTTTTATCATGATCTGGATGCAGGTGTCAGTGAAAGGAGAAAGGAATAGTAGGTGACTGTTGAACAGGCAGTGAAGGGTGCATTTAGGAAGCACCACGTGGTGAATATGAACAAGTTGAGGGTGGAATTGGTAAATGAGTGTTGGAAATGATTGAGAGAGTTTTTTTGAAGGTGTTTGAGCCATTAGAAAGGTTTTGTGAGTTGATTTAGGGTCTTTTCTAGGAAGCCCTAGGCTAGAAACCCTTAAAGGGAGGGTTTGATGAAAAAGTATCTAGGAAAGCTTGGAGGGTCAAACTAATTGAGGAATTCTAATGTTTATTAGATGCCTTGAGATTGTATAAAGGTTGGAAGGTTGAGAGTAAGTGTAAATAGGAGTTTCTTTGGAAGAGGAGGGCTAATTAGGCTTAATTGCTGATAGGGACAGTCATAGAAGTGTGCAACAATCACAAGTTGAAGGATTGGTATTAGCAAGGTTTGAAGAACTCCATAAAGGGTATCTAGAAAGGTGAAGAAGTCACCATGGTGTTTGAGGAATTTTAGAGAAAAGTGCAATTTACTGGTAGGACAGGGCTAATTGGATAGTCCTAGAAAAAGTAGTTTTGAAGATTGGGATAGAGTTAATGCTTGGTAGGGGTTGGAACTCCTTAGTTAGGCTATTTGAGGATTGTTGAAGCATTATAAGGATTAGGGGAATCCTTGAAGACAAAAATCAAGAGGTGATTGCATGAAAGGTGAATTAGGAGTGTTCCCAAGGAGAGGGAAATTGGAACATGGACAAAGTGAATTGATAAGTTGTCTAAAATGAATCAAGGTAGTGAACCTATTATAGAGGAGTGTTTGGTTGATATCCTAAAGTCAGGGACTTCTTATTGATCCTTGAGTTGAACTCTAGTTCCTTGAGTGGATTCCAAGACGTTGTTGAATCCTCGAGTTGAACAGGGTTCCTTAAGGGGATATTAGAAGGCTTTGCATCAAAAACTCTAAGCTTGTCTTTAAAGTTTGAGCTTCACTTGGTTTCGAGAATAGTTTAATATTCTCTACTAAACAAGGCCAACCACGTGAAGGTGGAAGATTTTTTGGCCCCTCCCCCCCCTAAACATCACTCTAAATTCCCCATTAACATTTAATAACATTCATTCATTCATTGATCCATTTTTGAAATATAACATTCAATCATTATAATCACATGATAACATTCATTAACACATAAAATTCATTAACACACAACATTCATGAATAATTCATTAACACACAACATTCACAAATAATTCATTAACACATATTAACACACATCATTCATCAACATTACTAGTACAAAATTACATCCATTAAGACAATGTTCTTTCATTAGCAATAAATGTTAATTACAATCATTTCTTTTTGGGTTTCTTGCTATTTTTTTTAATCATGTAATTTCTAAGAGGAAGATCAATGTCCTCATCATTCCCCTCCTCTATTGATTCTAATCCCAACGTGTGTCTCCTCCTCATTTGTTCAGGAACACGAGGCCACTGCGCTAAAGGGGGGTCTGCTGCAATAACTACTTCATGAGTTAAATTCACACTATTTTATATTATAGAATTACAAGTATTTATGTAAGTAAAAGAACTATAAATAAAAAAATTAATTTAAAAGAACAAAACATAGATTTTCTTTACCTAAATGTGCCACATGATCTACATGGTGATCAGTTTGAACATCCTCCGGCACTCGTTCAACATGACCTAATTCTGTATCCTCTAAAATATACACAAAAATGTTACACCAAGTTCAATTTAAGATGTTAAATTGTATTAATAATTACATAATTAGTTTTAAATAGAAAATGAGCACCTCCTTGGATAGTACGATTCACATCAGGGGCTTCATGATGCGGCATATGATCTGTGTCACGATTAAGAGGCTGCATTGCAATGTAATGGACATTATTATCAAATTGATTGTTGCTCAAGTATTCAATTTCTAATATATTTTTTGGCATATTTACCTGTGCACATGATGTAGGAGACTCTTCGGTTGGGCCAGTGGAAGCTTGCCGTAGGTGTTTAGCCACGGCTTGATAGCCTTCCTTGAAGGCAATTTTTTTGTGTTCTTCCGTGGCCTCTAAATTAAAATCAGAGCCCTGCATTTTTTGATTAAACAAAATTATTTGCATTTTATAAATAATTTTTCTCTACAATTCATTTACTGCTACTTACAATGCAAGCTTTAATTTTTGAATATCCTCCAGCGCCAAGTCTATGTTGCCCAATCTTTTGCAGCCTGGCCTTTGTTGCCTTTGAAGTGTCCTGCAACCTATGAAAAGTTTGAAAAAATGGTTATAAAAACATGTATATGGAATAAAAAATGAAACTTTGAAATGCTGAACACATTGCATTCAATGGTGAAAATGTCTAAAACATCATACCAAGATATTATATTGAAAAATGATGATTGGATTCAAAATTTAATTATCATCTCAAAAGTCCATGCCAAACACCTTATCACTAGTAGTTAATACTATTGCATACCTTCTCACATTTGTTGGTGAAACTCCTCTTTGAGCATCCGCTTTCTCCTTTGCATCTAAAATAAATTCATTCTAATCCCTCACTGAAATAAAGGGAGGACACTCATACTTTGGGTTCTAGACGAGACTCTTTCTATATGCGTCCCTCACAGTCTTAAGATGTTTGCAAGCTCTTTCTAAAATTTTCTTCTCATCAAAAATATTATTACCAAACTCATGCTCTAAATCTTTGACGAGCTAATCTTTTAAACTTTTTTCTTGCAAATTCCACCTTTTAAGGAAAAACACAAAATTGTTAGATATAGCCACTAAAAGAAAAGACCAGAATGAAAGGAAAAATACTATACCAATTAATGATATGAAAAAAAAATAGTGGGATAAACTTAGTTCCCTTATGATGTTCCACCTTGTACGTATGGTGGGCCCGAATATATGCAATGTGAGGTCATAAAGCTTCTTATAAAATATATCATTTCCTGCAAAAAATGTCATGGGATAATCAATCCAAAACTTGTTATGAATAGGTAAATGCATATTACAATATAAAAAATAATTATTTAAAGTACCTGGAATCTGAGGACATTTTATAGGCATTGATTCATTATTGTCAATCAATAATGACTTCTGCGTAGCTCCCGTGCTAGTAACATGGGTAGATCCAGGAAATGGTGGTGAATTATCACCAATACATGTAGATTGATTAGTATTTGGTGTACCAAACAGTGCCACCGGTGTATCTCCTGCTCCAAAAAAATAATCCACTATGTGATGCGCCCAAGATTAAAGTACAAATTATGAAATCATAATTAGCACAAAACCAAATATAGTAAAACAATGATTTACCAGTTGCCATACACCTTGAAGGCATTGATGTTTGCATGGCCCTTGTGGCTGACATTGCACTCGGCAATCTTTTATGGACAACCTGGCTAGGAGGAGTCTCCTGCAATTGATGACCTGAACAATACATTGTTAGCAAAGACATTTTGAAATAATAAAAGTAAGAGTTAACTTGAGAAGTTTTTGAATGTTCCAAAGAAAAAATTCCTTCTAACTTGTCAACTAAAGGATTATTTTACTTGAGGCGGTCGGAGGTCTGCTAGTACCAGCCTCACCCGCACATTGTCCTTGACTAGGTACTAGAGATTCCATAAAATCCTGCAACAAGAACACATATTACATATATTTTACTTCACAACATAAAAGAGTATAAAATATTAACCTTTATTGAAATTTTGTTATAACTAAATATTCATTACTGCTTACTTGATACCGACGTGTGAGAGTTTCCAATTCAGTTAGCCTCATCCGCATTTCCTCAGTTGGATTTGTTTCATACAAAATATTAATTATTTCTTTATTGATTTGTTTCATTTTTTTCTTCAACATGATTGTTACATTAGGCAAATCTGAAAAATGATCATCATCCTCGGGGGTAGCTATTGCCTCTACTGTTGAGGGTGCTTTTCCCTTAACCTGAACATCAAATTGTGACAGGAATATCAGTAAAACTATCATAAAAACTCCAAAACCATAAATAAAATAACGTAATAATATAACATTTTTCAACTATCTAATTTGTACAATTTTAATAAGGTTTACCCTTGCTGAAGAATGGGTGGGAGGAGCATCCTCGTGGCCTCTATCATGTGCGGGATCCATATCGTCCTGTGACAAAGATTAAATATAAAAACTTTAGCAAACTAAAAGCAATAGACTTAGCAAAAAAAAACTTATTAATAAAATGGTATATAGTACTTACCACCCTCATGATAGTAACTTTGTTTGTATCTATGTGATTTAAATGATAATCTATTAGCAGTTCTTCCCCTGCACTTATTGATTTTATTGCACATACAAAAACTTGATTCCCCTCACGCACGTCAAATATGCAATTGGGTTGTTATTAGTTGACGAAGGTCGCGTACTATTTATAAAACCCACAATATTACCTGTTGCTTTTGGTCTCCCATCAATGTACATTGCAAATCTTTTACTTTGATCATTTTCTTTCCTTTGTATATAATTAGCTGATAGTGCATACCTACGCATACTTTTTTTATATTGAACAATCCGCATCCAATCATTGTAATTGTAACACGGACCGACATACTTGAACAATTCAACAACTCTGTTGTAATATACCTTTATCCCATCCATGGAAAATAGGCCCAAACCATGTAATGAGGATGGAGCAATGCGATATTCCCTCTCATTAACACAAAAATTAGTATTAATTGGAGGTAGCTCGTTGGGTACCCATTCTTTCTTAATGTGTGTGTACCGAAAGGGCACCTTGATGTCGCCTTTGGTCTCATCATCATAAGAACATGACCCCCCATTAGCAAGGAAATATTGCATGTGTTTATCAAATTTTTTTCTAATCTTTTGACCTCTAGTTGATCTCCCTATTTTAGTCGTACTACATGTAGAACTTTCATCTAGCATTCCCTCATTTCCCTCATTCGATGTAGATAGATTTGACAAGTACCTATTTGGTGGGTGCTGCAATCCATCAAATGAGATATTGTCGCGTCAATATATATAGAATAATCAAGTTGTGACCCATACGTACGGTTCTTCTTTGTCTATACATGAGAGATATAAAATGTACTAGGTAATTGAAAGTGATTATATATTATATTTCTATACGGTTCTTCTTTGTCTATATATACATTATATGATTATATAATATGTCTATTTATAACATACGTGCTCAATGATAAACAAGAAGAATATAAGAAAATTATGTCTATTTATTGACTTATACCTGCTGATCCATGTCACTGTGCACGATCCATGCCAAAGGGGTCAAATTTCCTGCATATGTTAATCATTTATCTTAAGTTAGCTAAATATTACATGATACGTATGCTACAAATAACTTAGAAGATAACATGAACAATATGCAACATCATAAACATGAACAAATTTACCTTATATATGGAATGCAAGATCATCAACATAAGGCTGGGGTGACGATGTCTGTAGTCAATTGCCTGTTTGCAAAAAGGGTGATAATCAAACACAAATATACATGTATCAACAACAATTAATTGAGCATCGTAAACAAAAAATTGGTAATTATAAATCACAATAAATATGTAACCATTTCAATTATGTCATTGATCATCATCATCATCATCATCATCATCATCATCATCATCATCATCATCATCATCATCATCGCCATCATCACCATCATCATCTCCATCAATAGAATCACCATCATCATCATCACCATGATCACCATCACCATCGTCATCGTCATCATCATCATCATCATCATCATCATCATCATCATCATCATCATCATCATCATCATCATCATCATCATCTACTTCTTCATCATCTTCAATATCTTCTTCTTCCATAACATTATACTTTATCGGCCTTCCTCTTGGATCATGTCTAACAAAAAATGACCAACCCTATTTATGTGGAACCTCTGAGTAAAACACTTGCTCACACTGGCTTGGAAGAACATAGGGCTCATCTCCAACTGGCTCAAATGACCTTGTATTAATCATTGTGAATCCATTATCATGTTGAATAACAGTTCTATCTGGATCATTTTGATTCAGTCGTAGCCTGTACCATTTGATGACAAATAGAACTACTTTGAAGGAGTTAAAGTCGCACTCAATTATATCATCTAAGATGCCATAGTATTGATTTTGAGATTGTTGAGGATGCATGTCATTTCTAGATGATATATTGGTGACCTTGAAAACTGCACTTATCCCAGAATCACAAGTTTTCTTTGTGTCATCCAAATTTTTTATGCGAAATTTGTGGCCATGATAGTACATAGCTTTGTGGTGCTTGACCTGCAATTTTTCAAGTGTGTAAATTATTTGCATCATGAGTTGATATGAAACATACGAGTCATGATCATTAATAAATTTGTACGTACCTATCCACCTCTTAAACCATGTGCTAGATCAATTACCATTGGAGTAACATTGGAATCTCCATTACAATGAGCTTCTCTAACCAATGAAGCAACACCTTCCCATGTTAATGAGCAACCATTTTGTTGACATCGTTCAATCCATTCCGTCATCCAATCAAGATTGTTTGCAATATACAAATGTATTGCATCCCACTCTCGACCAGCTGTATCAAAAAAAAATACCAATTATAAATAAATTATATTGAAGATTTATAAGAATTAATTAACTACAATAACATCTTAGATTTACCTCTCACTTTCCTCAATCTACCTTTTCCCATCAAGTACTCCCCTTCAAATTTGTTAATGGAGTTGGGATCCCAAATACGATCTACATGGATCTTTGCTACAAACTTAGGGAGATATTCACTAATGTACACCATGGTCTGGTATACCATATATCCCTCCACCATAGAACCCTCAGGATGTGCTCTCTATTGAACCAAGCCTTTCAAAAATTTCAAGTGCCTCTCAACCATCCACATTGACCTACTTGGCACAGGTCCACACAATTCAATCTCCTCAACTTGATGTATGAGGTAATGTTCTTGTGCATTGAAAAAAGTTGAAGGTAGACACTTTTGCATTTCACACATAAGAAGAGAAATTTTTCTCTTCCAATATTTTATATCTTCTTTATTGATTTCTTTAGATGACAACCACCTCATGTATTTTCCAAGATCATATATAACTTGTTTGACACCGTTGGCAAAGTGGTGTGGGAGAGATAGAGGTAGAACGTACTGCAATATTTGTAAAATGATCTTGTCAATATTTTATAAAAGAATGCAATGAAAACCACATGCAGTATACAAATATATAGTGAATACAAAATAATATGAATTACCTTAATAAATATATGCCAATCATGTGTTTTCATCCTTGGCCCAAATTCACTTTTCTTTGATATGAGATTGTTTATGTTCATAGAAAATCTTGTGGGAAATCGTATTTTTTTTATAATTTCTTTTATAGCATTGCTCTGCTGCTCCGACAATAACCATGGAAGGGCACTTGTATCAATCTGGTCTCCATTGTTATTTGATCGAATAAAATTTTTCATTGCATGGTTGGATTCTTCAATGTCACTACAAATTTTGATAATTTGGTCTTTGTCACGTCTTCCATCCAATATTTTCCATAATGTCTCTGTTACATTCTTTCCAATATGCATAGGATCAAACAAATGCACAATTGGGAGTTGCTCGTAGTACGACAACCTAGTAAATTGCATAGGATAAATTTTTAGTCCTTTTGGAAGTTGGTCATTGATGCCTTGATGACCTTCACAAGCATCAATTACATCATCAGTAAACAAAACACAATATCAAAATATAAATTTAAAACAAAACCCATTAGATGGAATGACATTACCTCGACGATTTATTTTATTGTATGCCAACTTCCATAGGCGAGGTGTCATTCTCCATGGCTTTGATGTGGTCTCTTCTTTCCCATTGAAAAGATGTTTTTCAGTAATTCGGTACTTATGATTTCTATGGAGAAAGTGTCTATTCTCATTGAACACCTACTTTCTTAAACTTTTTGAATGACAAGATTTTGTCTTTGGACCACAAACTAGACATGCAAATTTTCCCTTTGTCTGAAGACCTACAAGATCATGTATAATTGGATTAAATGTGTTAACTTTGTGTTAGCACTATAACATACCAAAAAAGAGGTGTTAAGAAGAGAACATACCACAAAAATGTGTTAGCCCAGGGGCATCATGTATTGTCCATACAAGCATTGCATGGAATTGAAATTTTCTTTGTCCTATTGGTGTAGAGATGTCATACATAGTGACCCCTTTCCATAACACCATCAACTCGTCGATAAGGGGCTCAATATATATATTGATATCTTTAACTTGGTACTTACCTAGTTGAATGAACAAAAATATTACATAATTATTATGACCATTTTGATGGATTATTAATAATAAATTAATTTAGATGGCCATTAAATTAAAAAAAACTTGGAACAATCAGTGATAGCATTATGTGCTCCCTCTTTATGGACAACCAAGGAGGAATGTTATTGTTGATAACAAAAATAGGCCACACCGAGTAAGTAGATCTCATCTCTCCAAACAGATTGACACCGTTCGCTGCCAATGAAAGCTTGAGATTACGAGGTTCTTCTTTAAAGTGTGGCCATTTTTCTTCTATTTCCTTAAGTGCCGAGCCATACGCAGACATCCTCATAATGCCATCTTTACTTCTATTGCGTGCATGGTAATCCATAAATTGTTCCAAGCTATTGCACTTGAATAATTGTTGTAGACGTGGAATAATGGGAATATGTCAAAGAACCTTGCGAGGCACCTTTTTTGTTATTCGATCTGATTGATATCTACTAATATGAAAAATAGGGCATTCTGTTGCAAATTCATGCTGTTTATAATATATGATATGATCATTCGGATATGCATGTATTGTTTGATACTCCATTCTAATATCTTTCATAATGGCAGATAATTCTCGGTACGAGTGAGGTAGAATGTTTGATGGTGGTAACAAACACTCACCTCTCAACCTACGACCAAAAATATAATTTGTTAATTTAAAGAATATTAATTGCTACATGATTCACCCAATATTAATTGTAAGGGAATTACGACTAAAATAATGAAAAAAGATGACATACCTTAACATACGTGTCATTGCTATGTTGGATAAACCATTCATAACCTTCAAGTTCACCAACAACAATACAGTGGCAAGAAGAGTTGTTTCAGAGCCTTCATATAGGGGCTCGTGTGCCTTCTCAAGTATAGGTACATCAAGCTCTACGTCAACATCATCATCATCTTGATCATCATGATCATCTTGATCTTCTTCATCATCATGGTCTTCTTCCATGATATCATTACCTTCTACTTCTATATTCACACCTCCATGTTCCCTCATTTGGAAATCCACATTCTCCAGATTGTCATGGTCCATAACATGAAACTAAGGGACGTTGACCTATATGAAAATGATGACCTTATATTAACCATGACCATGTTGTCATCATCAAATCATGTCTTATGTATTTTATAAAATATTAAAATACATACCAATGGACGAAATTTGTTTCCCCCTTCAATGTGACCATGTTGCCTACAATGTTCCTCAGCTGTTTTGATTAGATATCTTCGAGTCTTTAAGCCCTTACAAAGTTTGCAAGGACAATAAAATTTTCCATCACCCTTTCTTTTTAAGTTAGACCATAGTCTAGCAATTCTCTCCCTATTTTTTTGTGCGTTGATATCGTCAGACATGGTCTTTCTTGAATGGAATGACTCGTTGGTGGAAGAAGGATGATTTGTTTGCAACCTGCAGATAAAAATCGTTACTGAACAACCATTTTCTCAACCATTTTAATATCGAAAACATCATATGAAATATCTTTATCATTTAGATTTTAATGGTATATTTTAACTTTTAATTAGAATTCTGTGTAATATAAGGACCCCTATTCAAAATTATGTCAATACCAATAGATTGCCTCAAATTGTCCAAAATGACTAAAAGCCCTTGCGTAGCAAATATATATCATTTGGAAATATATATCATTGGGAAAAAGAACCAAATTCTCAACCATAGAACAAATGAAGCTTTTCCTTGAAGTCAGCTGGGATAGAAGCCCTCAAGTTGAGCCTTCCATTATCTTCATTTCTATTTAAACTCAAGATAATTCTCATTATAATGGAAAGAGGGCCAAATAATAGAGCAGAGCTCACGAACTAAAATTTTCCTTTGAAGACATGAACAAGTCTCTTGTTACCAAAGGGAAGCCCTTAGTACCCATAGATGGAACACAAGGGAATAACTAAATTGCCTTATACATAACCAAAATGTAGACACTAGGAAACATACTAAAGCATCAAACAAGCAAGATAACTCAAAACCTAGAATACCATGAGAAATAGAGCAATGACATGTGTGAGAACATAGCAGCGACTGAAATAAATAGCTCTCATCAATACAAATGCCTTCAATACCAACATACACCAAGGATAGAACAAAGGGTCACATCAAAATATAACAAACCAATGATTAAGAGACAACTACCATTGGGAATGACAAGTTGATACTCTTTAAAGTAATCAAGGTGACTTATCATCCAGTAGAATGCTTCCTAAAAAAGTTCATGATTCCACATCATCATTGAAGAAAAAAGAGATGGTCTTGGAGAATCCTCACGTTAGCTAAGGCATTATTTGCATTGTTACCTTCATGATGAAAATGCACAAAAGAGATGCTAGAAAAATGCTTGCTAAATTCTAAATCTCCATAAAGCAATCTTCAGAGCTTCCATAATCTAATTTATTTTTTAGATGTATCAGATAATTCTTCATCTGGATAGTAAACTATTGGTATTGTTTATCCATACCCAATCACGTTTTACCCATGCCTTTTACCATAATTCATCTATGCTGCAATTGTTCCTCAGACAGCAGGTCGATAGCATATTTCTTCCCTTTTAGATACCAACTTTATTTCTTTGGGTTTCCTCTCTCTAAATCAGCATACACTTCCTATGGATTCCTTGCTCTGCTACAAATGTTGAAAGAACAGATTCATCAAGTTTGAGAGAATTGGATGGCACACACTTCAAGGTATGTGGTCTCTATTTATTATTGAATGAGCTATAAAGTGGTTGTAATGGGAGTTTCTTTATTGGCATAACTAATGGGGTCTTATTACATCATTAACATAAGCAATAAATACCTATATACAAAATGTATTTTAACATCAAGTCTACCAGCATGATATATTTAATAGCCACTATTTAAAAAGAAATGTATGTGGCCTCTATTTATTATTGAATGAGCTACAAAGTGGTTGTAATGGGAGTTACTTTATTGGCATAGCTCATCCAAAGCTAAACTCTGCTTGGTCATTCCTCATTGAAATCAGGTCCGTGATAACTCTCTTTGCCTCCATTTTTAGTGGGATTCATTTCTGAACTGAATGTTGACATTCATACTTGTCCATTTATCATCCTTTGATGCTCCTATGATTGAGAGGGATACAACAAAGAAGAGTGATAAGAAGGATAAGAAAACTGCTCATCCAAAGAGTAGTGGTGCAGAAGATCAAAGTGAAATAGGTGTCCCTCCTTCAAGGAACACAACTAGAAACAAAGAATAGGACATTGTTCCTTTAGAGAAAACTATAGTGCTTAATGAGAAAGAGGAAGAGGAAAATACTAAGAAGGTTCAAGACACTACTAAGACAAGTGATGAATTTAAGTGGTAAACATTGATTCCTCATTGCTTCTAAAACAAAAATTGAAGCTTTCGATAGGTTCCTTCAAGGATCATTCCTCTCTCATTGAGAATAAAGAAGAGTGGGATGCCTTAAGTAAGATAAAAGATAAGAGAAAGGTAGAAGCCTTTAATCAGTATGAAAATGCACACAATTGATATATTTTAGCATCACTTGAAATTATTTAAGGAATGTGCTAATGAAGTTAAGTATGTGTTCTATCAATTTTTCTTGAAATGACCTAGTTTTTCAAAAAAGCATAAAGGATGAGATTGACTCCATTGAGTCATAGATCACACAATTGGCAATAATATATATAATATTTCAAAGGATAAGGATGCAGAAACTAGAGCTTAAATTGAGAAGCTTAATTCATAGCTTTCATTTCTTTAGGACTATAGGGAGCGGATAAAGAGACAATTATATTAGTTGAGGGAATCAATGAATTGAGGCTTTCCTCATTTGAGAAGGAAGATCCTGTCAATTTTTGGGTTTTGGTCAAAACAAAATTTTCTATATTGGCCATGACTATGCAAACAAGGGTTTACAGTTTATTCAAAAACTTACAAACCCAATGTATAAATGTGTATAAATAGAACCACACATTATCTAAATTATGACTAACTTTTATTAGAAATCACACTATTTTTACCTCTATCATTGCTTAAAGAATAATTAAGTTAAATTGATTAATTAAAATGAAGGGAAAAAACTCAAACTAAAAAGTTAGCACATTTCACAACACAGAATATTAGCAGTGGGGTTTTCTTCTATTACTTACATTCTTTGTATATTTGAGATTTATAAAATTTCATAAGAGAGAATACGATATAGCTTCTGCCAAACCCTTAGGGTTCTTTGAGATTATCAATTCACAAATATAGGTTTTATGACTTCTTACATACAAAAATACTTAAGGCTTTTCTAGATGATAAAGTCAGACGAAATACTTCTTGTTTCATTATAGACCTTGGAAATACTTGTTTGTCTAAAATCTTCTAGAATGTTGTTTTGTAGCACAAATAATTTATCAACAGTGTCAAAATAGTTCAATAATCTAGGGTTTATTTTTCCGATCTTGGCTTTTAATACTATTTTAGCACTCAGGAGGTAGTCCAATTAATTGCAAAACTATCATAGGAATATAACTCAGAATAATGATCAATAGTTTCTACAACCCTATTTTCAGCCTTAACATGACACTTGTTTATAGATTGACACTTAAATACACTACCTTTAATATGTAAACCTTCACATCAACACCTATCGGCTTATCCCTTGCACCATAAACTTGATTTTTTGTAATACTGGTGCAATTAATGAGGAAGATCAAACATTTTTGAGCCATTTTCTATGTTGTACGGGCATGTACGGAGTTGCAGAGTTGAGATGTGAATGTGAACAAGTTGTATTACATCTTAGTGCACTATGTGCTTGATTTGGAAAAGTTTAAGTTCATTTGTTGAAGTTTGTATTAGTTTCTTCAAGACAGTTTAGGAAATAGGCCTTTCTAGGGCATTGATTACAAATGGAGGCCTAACTTGCATCCTAACCATAGGTTTCACCTAAGAACCTAGAAAATGCAAGTTAGGTCAGTGTTCCAATGGATTCCAAAGGCTCAAGTGTTGGCTCGAAGGGCAAGGCCCTCATGCATCAGGCCCTAGGCTGAATATTTGTATGTATTCAGCCTAGAAAGTAGGAGAAATTAGCAAATAGGTATATAGAGTGAAGAAGTGAAATAGTGTTGGATTTGAGTTAGTTGGAGGTGAAGGAGATTATCTGAGGCCCTGTATCAATTCCATGAACCCTATATCTCATACTTGTTTTGGAAACCAAGCCTAACTAGGCCAATTAGGTCTGTGTCCCAAGTAGGTATTAGATGGTGCTAGAGTGGAGTTCAGAAATAAGGCTTTGGAATCTTAATTAAGACTTTTGGTTAAAGGCTAGAGTTAGGACTAGTGTCCCTAACACCTAAAAGCCATCAAAGTTTGATTGAAGGTGTAGTCTGTTAGCTATTTTTCTTGCACGGGTAAATAACTAGATCATAAACCTGATCTCTCCCTTTTGATGCTCTTTTCTTGGGAAGAGAAAAACTAATTAACAAGGATGGAATCCTTCTTCACTTCGGGCTCCACAAACCTAGGTGGGTGTACCTTACTTCTTTGCTTATGCAAACTGATACAAACTAATACAAACACCTAATAAGCAGATTCACTAAAGGATTAAATAGAATAAATATGTCCTACAACAGGATTCATAACTGAGATGAATCTCTGATATGGGAAGCCTACCCACATGCTACAAACCTCTTTCAAGCTCATCAACAGAAAGGGAAAGTTGATTGATTAAATTGATGCTTGTTTGGCAAATGACTTATAACGGTAAAGATCAGTGCCTTCAATCTGGGCATGGAGTCAAAACCAATAGATATAAACCCAAATTGCAAACCATGTTTCATTGATTAATATTCCTGCATTAATGCCTTACATTAACACATTTCCATCACTCAATATGAAGAATCATAAAAATTCATAGTACTGATTAATTTCCAATCTGCATTTAAGGATTTTACGATCCTTCCTTGAAGGATATCCAAATACAAACAGATACATTCTCCCTTGGAGAAGACAAACTCAATATCCCTTGAACACTAAATTCATACTGAAATTGAAACTCAATACAATGAAGACAATTCTTTGAAAACCATACATGCCTTACATGTACTTCAATTTGCAATCAAATTTACAAATACTTGTATTAAATCTATGACATAAAATGAAGAACGGAAACCATTACACTTAGACAATCATGAACCAAAATGGAATTTCATTTGGACCCTTCTCTTGGAGAACCCCCTGCTAGAATCACCATAGACCTGGAACCATTCAATGGATGTTTACCCAAAATCTGGAACCTAGACCAGAGTTCTTCCAAAATTGGAAACCCCTACCCTGAAAGAATTACCGAATAAGAAGGAGAAGGGGAACATTCCAGAAGGAATCAAGAGAGGACACTTGTTAGATCCTTCATCTAATGAATCATCCCTTTGAACTGAATAAACCATCTCCTCTTTTCTCCTCAGAACACCTATCTTCATCTCCTCAAACTAACTGTGAGTCACCGGATATAACAAATCAGATATTTTCAAAATATCTTCCTAGCCCCTGTTTCATTCAACTGCAAATATCTGGAAACCAATAGGACCTGCACTGAAATTGATTCCAAAAATGGAAACCTCACTCGAAGACCTTTCCAACGGTATATTATACTTGGTATTTGGCCCAAAAATGAAGCCTCAGGTAGCCATTTTCCATCTCCAAGCCTGTGATTTTAAATTTTAAATTTTGGCTCAGAAGATACCAAGGAGCACCATGTGTGAAGTTCTCATTGCGTGCAAGTTTAACCCATTGATTAGGCGAACTAGTGACCACAATATCTCCGAATGGCTGAATGAATTCCTCTAACCACCAGTCTTCTAGCGACCACGCGACTACTTGTATCTCCGAATCATGGAATCAAAGGCCTTAACTGTGATCTATCTGGCGAACTGGCGAGTGAATTATCTCCAATTCATGGAATGCCCAGCCCCTAACCGCTAGCATTTAGCAACTTCGCGACTGGCGGTTAGCAGACCTCTACCTCTGAATCGTGTGAAGTTTGCTTGACTACCGGCCTCATCCCGTGAATGCGTGAGCACTTGACATGTGTCACCTCTAAAATCTAAGTGGACCCCACGTGCCACATGTCAGCACCTAATTCTCCTGCATCACTGACCTGGGTGTTACCTCACTGGTCAGCTGCCACGTGTCGGCCTAGCGCATGATTGCATGGGCCAAAAATGGCCCATGAGATCATGCGACCACCGTTTTGTCCCATATGGCATTCTACTTTGAACCTTGGCGGAAAACCCTTAACTCCGTAATGGCAATATCCAAATCATTGTCGCATGATCGTATAGGCCAAAAATGGCCCATGCGATCATGTGAACACCCTTAGATTACCACACACTACATTTCCTCCAGTCAAAGGGCCCACTGAGAGCCTCCTCACCACCTCATCGGGCTGCCACATGTCAGCCTGTCGCATGTTCGCAAGGGCTGAAGTTGGCCCTTGCGATCATGTGACCTCCTGACATGTGTCCATCTGATCACCACACTTCATCTGCAAAATTTCTTTCCTAGGCCCGTCGGCACAGAAACTGAGGTGACCGCAAGCCTATGCAAGCATAGCTTCCTCTATTTGATTTACTTTCATTGTTTGTGTGGTTGCATATAAACTCTCCAAATTCCTATTCCGGCACCAATGTGGGATAATTCCTTTTAGATTTTTTAAAGATTTCCCTCCACATCCTTCCAAAATATTGGCTTCATATGCAAGTTGGCGTGCACCTCAACGGACTGACACATGTGGGCCTGTCGCATGTTCACAAGGGCTGAAGTTGGCCCTTGCAATCATGCGACCACTTGACACGTGGCCATCTTTGACCAGTCACCGCCACCTGTGCCACCTCAACATTGACTCATCTGCCACCTCATCAGGCTGCCACATGTCAGCCTGTCGCATGTTCGCAAGGGCTGAAGTTGGCCCTTGTGATCATGTGACCACTTGACACATGGCCATCTTTGACCAGTCAGCATGCGCATCACTACAAAATTATCTTTTCCTTGGGTGCGGGCACAGAAATCAAGGCAATTACAAAGGGTCGCGTGCATAGCCTTTAGAACTTCAACTTATTTCATATTGTGCTGGGTGTTGTATTTAAACATCACAAAGATTTGTTTTGGTGTGCATGTGGGATCATTATTTTTTAATTTTTAAAGACTTTCACAGTGCCTTCCTCCAAAATATGGGGCCCACCAACAGGTCGCAGTTGCGCAGATAGGAAGTGCTGATAAAGAGGAAAAAGTGCGAGGTCAAAAACACACAGGGTTTTCAGTGAGAGATCAAAAACATCCAGGGTTTTCATGCAGACTAAAAGGTAGTAGGGAGACCAAAAACATCATGGGTTTTCAAAAACATTGTGTGTTTTTGACACTAAGGCATATTTTGAGATTATTTCCTGCAGACCTTGGAACTTGAATATCTCCCTGGGTTTTGTGATTTAGGAGATGCGATCTAAACTGGAGCAAGGTGATACATTAAAGAGCATGGGGCTAAGAGCACAAGCTATGAAATATTGTGGATTTTCTTCGCACATTAAAATTATGATTACAGGTTGGGTAGAGACAACTTTTACAAAACTTGTAGGGAAGAGGTCATTTTCAAAAGATTTTGCTATGACTGGAAAATGACCCAACATAGTCTTTCAAAAGAAGTTTGTTGGGATAGAAATCACTTGAACTGGTTGTGTTATACCATAAAAAAAGAGTTTGGGAATCTTCTTAAGTCATTCTATTGATTTGGTCTCTGTGATGTGTTCCTTTGTAACCTTATCACTGTTACAATAGTGGCCTTTCTTACTATGAAAGCCATTCTATTGATTTGGTCTTTGTGATGTGCTCCTTTGTAACCTTATCACTATTACACTTCAATGCAAGGTAATCCTTTGTGTTTATCTAAAGTTGGAGTGTTTAAATTTTTGTTCTTCTCTTAATTGCAATGTATGCCAGTGCAAATTTTAAATGTTCACCATTTTGACTACAACGTTATATATGAGAGACTTTGGTAGTTGGTGAGGGAACACAGATCCCCATTTTAGCATTCAGCTATCTAAATTCGATCTGCACAATTTTTAAAGGTTTCATTAAACTGGTTGCGGTCTTTATTAGGAGTAGCCACGGATTCCCACAAGAAGTCTTACTTTTTTTCTTCATTATTTTAAAAACATGCCGCTCTATTTCTGAACTGTAGTTGAGTTCTCTCTATACATTTGAAGTGATCTTTTGTATTTAGCATGCATAGATGACTAGTGTTGGAGCATAGTTTTAGCATGTGTAGACTGCAATTCAAGAAAAGGTATAGTTGTACAATACAAAATGTACACCCACTTCATATACAATGGAATATTTGTTGGAAAATTAGTTGTCTTAAGCCCTCGTCCAGCCCATTTACTATTTCATATTCAATAGAAGATTTGTTAGAAAACTAAATGTCTTTGAATCCTTGTCTAGCCAACTACCCATCAGAAGCAATCTGTTGAAGATTTTGTGGTACCTTATACACAACAAGAAGCATGCAAATTTAGATTCAAATTTTGAAATGAAGAGGGAATTTTCAAGTGGTCAGCAACAAATAGAGAGAAGGAATATATTTTGTTTAAAATAGATCGGTCATTTGTTTAAGTTGTATATTTATTGTTTTGGAGACATAACTAAAGATAGTAAGACTTAGAAACAATTACAATTCTTAAATGGACAAAATTATAGTGTCTAGGCAAAGAAAGATGAAGACTGTCATGTAGGAAATGACTTGTGAGAGCTTGTGGTTAGCGGGTTTGAACATTTGGTTCACCTTGCACAATATGTAGCTCTTAAAAACAACCAAAAGTGGTGCAGGGCACCCCAGCAAGAGCATGAGAGGAGAGTCATTTGGACTCATGAAGATCAAAGTGATCTTGAAAGATTGAGAGTTTAATGTAATTGGATCTATGATCCATCTTTGTATTTGATGTTTTGATGTAATGAAGCCTAAAAATATAAAGGCAATATAATAGAGGTAAATGGCATTTTGTACCTAAGGGGTTATAAAGGGTCATTTTGTTGATCCTAGCCTAGTTATGGGATTTAAAGACCTATATGGTCTTGGACCAATGTAATATGGTCTCTAAAAGCCATTAATTATTGTAAAAGCACTAAAAGTGCTCAAAGGTTGTAATATTGGCAAATGAGGCCTAATAAGGCTTGTAAGGGAGTTAGGTGTCTGTAGAAGGGCTAGTGAAGTTATAAACCTTTAAAAAGGTTAGAGAAATGTGATAAAAGCATAAAATATTGTAGGTTATCAAAATTGACACTTTGTGTCAACTTAGACAACAAAATTCAGTTTATAACCGACTGGTAATAGTCAGATAACTGACTGTTACAGTTAGTCAGCAATTTTTTTTTCTATTATTTGGCTTTATAGAAGGAAAGTAGGTGTCTCTAGAGGCATGTGGAGATGGTAGAGGATTGACTAAGTAATTTAAGAAGTATCCTATCAATAAAAGCAAAAACTATTCTCCGCAAACTAATACACTGTCCCGTGGAACAGTCATGGAACAGTGAGTCTCTATGATGGATGAAAACACATTTTGATTTGGTTTTTAATGTAATAACGGTGCATTATCTATTTCTTACCTTCCACACATTCTGTTTACTATTTTCTTTACATTTTTAGTCACAATAATCTGACTGCTGTGTTTGTAAGACAGTGACTGGCAGAGCACAGTCGGGTTAAGACTTGAAGTCTTCCACAATGTGGCAACTCTTCCACCCCCTGTGGTCTCTATGATTGGTGGGAGAGTGCCAAAATGTTGTACATATTTGTATATTTTTTGTCTTATGCAGGAGATTGAAGGATATGTTTGAAGAACCACAAATGGTGGTAGCTGTCTACTGACACAGAATAAGCCTGTAGATGCACCAGTCATATGGGGAGTGGTTTAGTTGGTGATTGAAGACATTTTGGGGTAGATTCTTCATATATAGGCCCAAGGTGAAGTGTTGGTATAGTTAGTTTGGTCTGGAGTAGATGAGAATGAACCATTTGATCAAACCCTCATGGTGTGACCCTAGAATCAAGGGTTTGATGGCAAATGAGTTTGGAAAGGGGTAGAACCTTAAAACCTTGAAAATGTGTTGTTTTTTACCTATAGTAAGACTATTTCAGCCTTTGGAGTCATAGGGATGAATGGAGTTGTGGGTTGCTTTGTAAATGTGAGGAATTAGGCCTAGTGTGGATAGGCTAGGGGTATTGGATCTTGGGTATGGTCCAAAAGAGTTGGTATTGAAACTTAGGGAGGATTTGTAGACCCCAAAAAGGTATCTAAAACACATTTGAGTTTCCTTTGTGGTTTGGGAAAAGTTGGGGGAAAACCCAAATTAGTGACTGGTGAGGGATACTAGCTTTAAGGGCTAGATGTGAGTGTTGAGTAAGAGATTAGTGGTCCAGAATGAAGGGATGGATGGAACATGGTTGTTAGGCCATAAGAAGATGTTTCTTGAAGGAAGAATGAAGGTTAAGGCCTTAGAAGAAGTTATGGTGTTTGGGGAGGATTAGGTGCACTTGGGTAGCCTGGAAGGTAAGTCCTTGAGGAGACATTGGAAGTAAGGAGTGTTACAAATTTGGTCAGTTGTTGCTGTGTGAATGAAAGAGAACTCATTTGGAGTTAGGTGATAATACTAATACTTTGTAGAAGTTTTTGCATGCACCACTTTCATCATTTCAAACAAGAGTAAGGCCTTCAAAGACATAATATCCACCACTATAGTCAAAGGATGGAAAGGATGAATCAATACTTGAGCCTATGCCTCCATGAGATGAAAGGATATCTAAGAGGTTGATAGGCGAGATTGACATTGAAGAAGGAGACAATGTTGAAGAGAGGAGGAGAAAAGGCAAGAAGATTTTGAAGTATGACAAACATCGTATGTCTTAGCCCAAACCATTTAAAGGAGTTAAGATCATTGATGTTGAGGATCAACCAATGCGAGGATCCTCATTGATCCTCACCAAATCATTCACCTCCATCATCTCCCATACAAAATGGAATGGAGAAACTAGAAGTGTAGTTTGAAGTGAAAATTGAAGAATAGGTTATAGTGGAGAGTGATGATGATGGTGTTATTATTATTACTAACAAATAATTACAAGTAGGTTTTCCTACAGTACCTCAAGCACCTCAATTTGACATAAATTCATTAGATAGACAAGGTAGAGCATTCATACATGCTATAAAGGAGGCATGTGAGGAATTTTTGGAAGATGAGATTTTTGTGAAAATTCAGGCTTTCTTGTAATTGATATGGAGAGTAAAGATTGATGAGTACCAAAGGAGATGTGAAGAAAGAAAGGCTCAGTATACTGAGAAGAGTGGTCATGAGAATGAGGAAGAGATAAACACTAAAATGATGAAAGAGTTCAATGCCATTACCTCTAAAGAGGGGAAGAAAATTTTACTTCAAGTAGGGGTTTTGATTCTTCCCGAATTGAACATTGTTGATACGATTGCCTTTGGTGTAGTGAGGAAGAAAAATGTATTGTATGGTTCTATAGAGGAAGCAAATCTTGCACTAAAGGGTCCTACTTTCAGTTATGATTATGCCACTTTGGCCATTTGGTCATCTTCCCATGGGGTGAGAAATCCAAATATTGAAGATATCAACCCTTATTTGGGAGGGGTCTTATTATAAAGAGAGATGGAGATATGTTTGTTTTTGAGGCATCAAATTTGGTTTTAGATACGCCATAATTATCTCAGGTGGTCGCTAAGAAAGAGAAAGTTGAGAAGTAGGAGTATAAAATAAAATATCAACATATTTTTCAAGAATACAATAAGAAACATCAAATGTGTATTGAGATGAAAATTTTGGAGTAAAGAATCACAAAGTTATCTTCTGTTGCTCCTACAATTTCATCTACCCCTTCAATATCAGATGCACCTCCCACCACTTCAACTATGATAGCTCCATAGGTCCCTACTAAGGCTACTTCTCCTATTTCTACTAAAGTACCAATAATTGAAGAACCTACTTTTTATATGGATCCAACAAGGGTTCAAATGATGGAGAAAATAAAAGAGTTGGAGGAAAATATTTTTGAGATAGATAAGAGCTCTATATTGAAACAAAAGGAAATAATCATCGTAGTGCCAACTCATTTAAATGAGAAGGTTGATATCAAGTTGGAAAGTGTCTATTCTTTCTACTCTTTGTTATTTGAATCTTTTAAAAGATTTGACAAGGACAAGGAGTTTTCTTCCCCATTGTCTACAAAATGGATGCAAAGGACCAATAATTTGAAGATGATGTTTGTTGCATCAAGGTATCATTTTGACATGCCATTGGCACTTAAACCAACACATTTATTGGTGAAGTCTATTTAGGAGTTTCAAATGTTTCCTGAGGACATTGAGAGAAGAATAAGAAAGTTGATCTACAATTTTAATGGACTTCATGATACTCTATTGTCTGGAATTATAGATAAAGATCGATGAGTAAAGACATTATAGATGTAGGAGTAGGTAGAATAGATCATCAAGTCTGTTAATGTTTTGTTGGTTACAGTCTCACCAATTTTCAAGACATTCCCAACTGTTAAACATAGAATGCTCTGTTATTGACTACTCCTCAATTATCTTATAACAGTGCCCTTACTTGCATTGTTATGTTATTGACTTGGCACAGGACAACAATAGGTAACCTTACCAGCACCTTCAATGGTCACAGAAACACTCTAACCTAGTTGATTAGGCTAGGCTAGGGTGGGCTAGAATGATTGAAGGTGGGAATTTGGGTTGTAGTTGTTGTCTTCCATGTTTGTCAAAGACCTTAATTCCACTTGGTTTCAATACTCATTAAATTCCAATCCACTGTTACAACAGTTGCTACCTCTGCAGAGCTTGTAATCGGTATTCACTTTGTCGTAACATTTGTTTGATTTACTAATTGAACATAGGTTATGCATTTTACTCAGTTAGGGCATCGGTCCTTGAAGCACTCAACAACTTTAACCAGTCTGAGCATAGGAAATATTGACATGTGTTACCCTAAATTGATCTCCATCCAGCGGCATTGATGATTCTATGGTGAAGACTCAATTTAGGGTTGGGACTTCATAACATAACCAAGATTGGTGTTTATGTGCTTAGTCTGCTAGATTATTACTGTTACCTTGAAAAAGCAAAATGAAACTTTAACAAATGTATTACGGACACATAGCTGAACACTAATAGTCGACTGTTGTTTTGATACACACAATAGAGAAATTTAATACATGAACTACTAATTTTTCACAATGTCGAGACTGTCATTACAAACCCGAGGATGAAATAAAAAGGAGATAACATACTCAGAATTTTTGATAGTGTGCTCTATTCCAATCTTCCCTCCCTTCACTCCGTTGATGAATATCTTCACGCGCGCACAACATAAAATGAAATGCTTGTAAAAATGAAATGAGTTGAAATGTTTTTTTTAAGGTAATATTGTCGTGTTGGTCAAAATTTTGACACACATGGTATTGGTTGAAATTTTGACCAACACGGGCATGGATTTAAAAAAAACAAATGTTTCCTTCTATAATCGACCAACCTAAACCTTTTTAATTAATGGTCATAAAGGTCAAAAAATGATGTCAAATGTACTAGTGTGGCATCACATTGAGGAGGTCCAAAAACCCCTAAATCAAATTTTGTTTCATCCAAATCGGACATTTGAAGCCAAATCTAGAGCCATTTGAAGTTTCAAGGTTCGGCGGCGGTGATTCAGAAAAAATAATTTTAGAGGCGATTTTCAATCAACGATATCTCAGTCATTCAAACTCCTTTTTTCGAGCAATGTTTTTGGTTTTGGGGTAGAATTTCATGATCTACACAATGGTGTAGGTGATTTCTGATCTTTGTTTTTGATATTTTCTAAAAATTGCAAATCTTGATTTTTAAAACTTTAGAGGCTTTGCTTGAGCTCATATGGACACATTTTCAGGTGCTATTTTTTTTGAAAGTTCATGATTTTTTGTCTACTTTCCAGATCTGGTATTAGTTTGAAAAAATTCTAAGTGGACATAGTACTTTCAAAATTTGTCCTATTTTTGGCACTTGTAATTTGTTAGATCCTTGAGAGATCTTGTGTCTTATTTGTTTGAGTCTACTATAGCTTCATATTTTCTGTTGTAAACATCAAAATCAGAAGTCCACTTTGGTTCATTTTGGCAAGTGGCAATTGTACACACACTATATATAAAGTGCCAAAATTATCTTTTTTGGGGAGGTTCTTTGGCTCATTGCATTTTGGGGGGTGCATTGTTTTTTTGGTCTCATTGTTTCATGTGAGAATTACATCATGGATGGTTTAATTAAGTTGACAAGAGGGAACTATAAGAAATGGAGTGAATTGGTTCTTGCTCATCTTAGTGAGCATAACCTATTGTCCTATTTGTATGAGTATAGACCTAAAAATCCTTCTTACAATTGTGACTCTTACTCAGAAGTTGTTAAGGTTATCTATTTGAATATGGATATGGATGTTATGGATTCCCTTGATGACTATGAAGATGAAACACTGAATAATCTTTGGACTATTCTTTGGGAAATGTATGGAGATCCACATATTCCTCCACTTCCAAAACGTCCAGAACCTCCAGTTGCAGCTCCTTCTCCTCTTATTGATATCACATATAGTGTTTCTCCTGATGATGCTTGCATTCACACAACCATGGGCTCTTGTGATTCAGTGCAGTAAGATATTCCTTGTCTTCCAGTTATAGTTCCATGAGATGACTACTTGATAGACATTGTAGGTTTTTTTGTGGAGTCCTATATTTCAGATTTGGGAGACTTCATTGATGACATTCATCTTCTCTTTGTTGAAGATGATCCTTCTTCAGTTGTTTTGAGGGAGTATGTTGACCCTCATCTTCATTCTCCACTTGATCCTTCTTTCGAGATTGGCATGATTGCTACTTGTTCAAAAAGAAATAACATATATAATAAACCCACACTTTATCATAGCTTTCCCCTTATTGGTACATAGGAGGGAAAGTATTTTAATACAAAACTAAAATCTGCACTCCTTATGTCATGTCAAAATCTCTTCCAACATAGTGTACTTGACTGACATTGTTGCTTTTTCCTTTGTCAAAAACATTTAAACCCTTTGTCAGTGTGAGATTTGGCTAAGTCTTTTGGGAAGGAATGGGGTGGGACCCAAACATGCCTTGTCCCCATCAACTCCCCTTCTCCTTGGTTTTCTTGCTAGTGTTTTTGTTTTTTAAAAAAAAACTACCCCTTTCCTTACCCTATGTGGGCTTTGCCTTGGTAGATAGATCACCTTTTGGTGGGTCCCCCAAGTAAGTCAAAGATGCCCTTGTCTCCCTTAATCAACACATGCTTCTAGGATATATTTGGTAGGAAGTTTTATTAGCTTTTTTTTATATAAATAATATTAATTTGCTGCTCATCCTGCACTAGTATATTTGAGTGTAGGAAAGTTAGTCTAGTAAGTAGGTTAGTAGTTGGTAAGTAGGGAGTTTAGGATATTTAATTAAGTAGGTGGTTAATTAGATTTGTTTAGGTTATGTAATTTAGTAGTTTGATAATTTGTTTTTATTTTGTAATATACATTTCACTATTTATAATTATTAGCAATTCTATTAATTAATATACATAACCTTTATTAAATTAATTGTATTTGTATTAGTTAATGTTAATAATAATAGTTATTGTATAATATTTAATAATTTATATTTATTATTATTTGATAATTGGATTAATTAATATAATTACTTATTAGTAAATTTTTTTTTTAATTGTAATAGTTAGAGGGTAATCATTAATTAGTTTCTTTTAATTAAATATTTTATGTAAAAAAAAATGTATTAATTGGTAACTAACACATTTAGAACCACTTAATACTTAATTATATTTTATTCATCACGATGATATTTATTTGTATTAATTATTAGATGCAATAATAATAATTATAATCAATATTTGTAAAAGAAAAATATGTATATATAATATGTTGTCTTTTAATATTGTAATTAGGGTTGGCAGTATGCTCCCTATGGATGAGCAAAATGGGATAATTTTTAAAATAGAATGTAACTTAATTTCATGAACATCGAATTGGTCTAGCCATTATGTTGATAATTAAATATTCATTTGATTTAGTATCACGATAATTTATTAATTGAACCCTATGACTCAACATAGCATAATGTTGTCTATAGACTCATTCATTTGATATGAATATAGTTAAAATTATATTCGGTACCTCCATAAGAAAACTTTAATGTTAGGCCGACTTTGATTATAACTTCACCACCTAGATAGAATCCCTTGTTAGAACTTATTTAGCTAGTAACTTTTGGAAACCAACGTTTGTAGAGAAATTGTAATTCAGACTCATTTCTAATATTTTGACTTGGACACCTGTTAACCCGCAACATAAACTCAGACTTATTATCCCTTAAAAAAAAAGATTGGTGTGTGTCTAGACTAAAATTTTATGGGCATAACACTTTTGATACAAAATTTGGAGGAGGTCTCTTTAACTTCAGAGAAGACATTTGAGTCTTTGGAGATTGGTTTTCATGAGTCTCAAACTTCACTTGAGATGTCACATTGCATGGTTCAATTTGATCATACTCATGCATTGGAGATTCCTATTCAGTTTCTTGAGACATCATACATTTTGAGGATTCTTCCTAGAGATTGGGGAGGATTCATTGATCCACCTATGGACTTGCTTCTTCCTAAGGGGAGGAACATCATTTAGTTTTCTTGGTGTAGTTTCTACATTGATCCAGGTGCATCTATCATGGGTGTACATTCTACATTGAGGGGGGGCTTTCTTGCTTCTCTTCCTACTTCATTTGAGGAGACATCTTTGTCTTTGGAGTTTGATCCAAATTCTTACAAGGATCAGTTATCATTGGTTCCTTGTTCTACTGGGCTTTCTCCTGATTGGTTGGTGGCATCTTCATCAACCAAGGACATGGTGATACTTGGGAATACTTCAGAGACATCATACTTCATTTGGATTCCCCTTCCTACTTCCTATCCACAATGGGAAGCCTTCTTACATCTATACTTGGTGTATCTTCTTCCTAAGAGGAGAAATGTTGTTTGTAGGCATTGGACTATGTTTTGTCTTCAAGCACTTACCATCCTTGGAGGAGATTACTCATTATGGGGGGGATATCATGTCTCCTTATTTCCTTCCTTTGGGGGGATTTTTTACTATATATGCATGATGTATGGAGGTCTTGATTACTCCATCCATGCATGCATCTTGTACTCATCTCTCTTTTTGGGGGAGGGTTTTTCCCATGAGTTTTTCCCTCTTTCTCTGCTTTATGAGAGATTGCATTTCTCTTGTAGTTTGTACATGGGTACCTAACATGTCCTTGTAGCTAGGACCCATCTTGCATTGTGAGCTTAAGTGCATTCCCCTAAGTTGCACTTAAGGGGGGGTGTTGGTGTAATTAAATATTCACTAATTACACTTTACTTAAGTTTACTTAGGATAATGCATTTTCATATTTGTTGTCATTGTGACACCTAGGAGTTTGCATTTAATTTTGGCACATGGTTAGGAGAATTTCCACTTTAGGTATGATAGTTGTCGTCACATACCTCATTGTGTGTGAGATCCACCTTTAGTGATCTTATCACATTATCATCCTCTCATTGTTACACATGTTTTTCATACTTTCATGTATAATGGAGGATGACCCACCTTTGGTGGACATGTGATTCCACCATGTCTAGTTGATAGCTTATCACTTGCATATCTTCTAGCTATCATGAATTGCCTATATATTGAGGCATTCCTGCATTTTATATTCAATCATTCAATCTATTATTCATTATTTGATCATATCATATTTTGTCTCTCTTGTGCTATCTCTTGAGCTTCTAGATCTTGGCGTTTATTCTTTGCCTTAGGCAAATTCTTACAAAGTTCTTCTCCTTCAACAACAGTAGCTTCTTTGATTTTTGAAATCTGATTACTGTCATACATTCTTTCTTGTATCTGAAAATTTTCATCTATCCTTACATTGTTACTTTTAATCATCTTTCTTAATCTTAGATTGAAACATTTGTAAGCCTTGCTCTTTATAAAGTAACTAAGAAAAATTCCTTCATCACTTCTAGCATCAAACTTTCCTATCTCATCATCTCTTTTAATATAACACTTACTACCAAATATTCTGAAGTATTTTATAGTAGGAGTATGATCAAACTGTAATTCATAGGGAGTATTACTTGTACCTTCTTTGATTTGAATTCTATTTAATGTGTACACTACTGTCCCAATAGCCTCTCTCCAATGTACATGAGATACATTTCCTTCAATCAACATTGTCCTAGCAACATCAAGTATAGTTCTGTTCCTTCGCTCTGCTATCCCATTCTGTTATGGAGTCCTAGGAGCTGATGTTTGTCTCTTTATTCCATGCTCTTCATAATATGAATTGAATAAATCTGAAGTGAACTCTCCACCTCTAATTGACCTTAAGCATTTTATCTTTACACCTGATTCATTCTCTACTTTTTCTTTGAACAACTTGAATTTATTAAATGCTTCTAATTTCTCTCTTAAATAATTGTATCATCTTAAAATGGAAGCACTTCCATGATAAGAGTGTTTATCCCTTCAAGTGAGTGGTTTGGGGTCATGTTAAGTGCCTTGATCGGGTCTTTGAATGTATTTGGCTTTCCCCCTCGTTCTGCTTCCTTCTGAACCTATTTTCCACTTCATGTCTATATTTCCTGACACTCTGGACTGAGGTCCCAAGGTTTTTGACCTCAAGGTCAAAGTCAACCTTGAGGGTAAAATTCAAACTTGAGTTTGACCTAGGTCAAGTTTGACTTTGACTTAGGTTAAGTTTGACTTTGACTCTAACCTAGGGCAAAGTCTACCTTGTCCTTGACCCACATTTCAAATTTCAATTTTTTTTTGATTTTTGGGTATCGAGTTTTGGAAAGATTCTTTTTCCCACCTCCGAGTCGGCCATTTTGGGTTTTTGGGATGGTAGATCCTTAATTTCATTTAATATGGGTCCATTTCTAGGGGTTAAGGTTAATTGGGATTTAATTCCCCAATGTCAGCTTTCTCTAGAGGTTTGTGCCCTAGTTCACTATAAAAGGAGGCCTTCCTCTCTCATTTTGACATCCACTCTCATCAAGAAATCTCTCAAGCTCTCAAGTGTAATCAAGAAAGCAAGAAGGAGAAGGAAAGAAAGAAAGAATTCATTCATCCTCAAGCCAAGCATTCATTCAAACATTCATCAAGGAGATCCATTGTTAGCCATTGAAGGATTCAATCTCTTTGGAGTTCCCTTGAAGATACATCCTTCCACATTCATCCAAGCCTCCTCATATGAAAAGATCCATTCAAGATTGGTGTTGAAGATCAAATGCCATTGATTTGAGACATCCTACATTCATTCTACATCCATTGGAGCATCCCTACTTGTGGATTTGAGGATTTGAATCCTCTACAAGGACTTCAACATAAGCAAGGTGAAAAATTTCATTTGCTTTGTTTATACACATTACAATTTCAATTCAATTTCAAGGTTAATTCCTAAATTGGGGTTTGACCAAGGAAAACCCCCCCATAAAACAACAAAAACCCTTTTTTTCTTGCAGGTATAGGTGCGGAACTTCAGATGTGAGCTCGGATTTGGATACCCTTTTCGGTGAACTTCTGAGATCTGAAAACAAAATCAAAGTTGACCTTCAGAATATTAATGTAGCCTTTGACCTTTTATCGGGGTCAAAGACTACCTGCAGTCAGAAACATAAAATTTTTCTAGGTTTTCTTCGTCTCGACATTTCCAGTCTGAAATAGGTTATAAAATTGCCCAAAACTACACACACACATCAGAAATTGGCATTTTCTAGATTTTCCCTATTTTGAGGTTAGTATTTGCCTTTTAATTATTTTAGATTTCAAGCACGATTCCATTATAGGGAAATATAAGGTTTTCTTTTTCATATTCTCCATAGATTGATTCGATTGTGCATTAACCTTTTGGTTGATCAATTTTGATCTCTCCTTTGGAAATCTGGATTTAGAGGTGGATCTCATATTTCCCCCATACATCATAGGAGGGAATACTATTTCCAACCTATTCATTTTGGTGAACCTGACATACTTACTCTCCTTTCTTTTTATGGAATTGGATGCCCTATTGTGTTTTGTGGTATTAGATTTCCTTTTATCTTGTTGGTATTAGATTTCTCTTTTATGTTAAATCTTGCATGCTAATTAGATTTCAAAAATAAAAAAATATTCATGCTTTATAGTTTAGTTCATTTGCATTACATTGGTTTATGAGATTTACTACTACTAGTCCTACTTATAATATTCTAGTTAGAAGAAGTCATAGACTCATGGGTGCCTTTGATCCTAAATCTTCCTCTCTTTTCCTTAGGATCCTAGATGATAATTTGATTCTTCATGATTCCAATCCTATTAAGGAGCAAAACTCTTCTCACTCATCTCATGATGAGGATGATGCTTTAAGAGTTCCTCCTGAACAAGTCCACAAACTTTCAACTGAACTTGTTAAAATGGGTAATTGGCTTATTCGAGAGAACCATAATTAATATTCTATTCAAGCTATAGAAGCTCTTAAGAAAGTTCTCCATGATAGTGATCAAGTTGTTAACTTCTTGCGTGGTATTACTCACCTTGTGCATTCAAATGTTAAACCTTTAGCTCAAGAAGCTCAAGATTTAGGGTTGATTCCTCCTATCACTAGTGTAGAACCTCCATCTAATGCTTTACCTAGTATTCCTACCTACACTCCTTCTTTGGTGACTATGATGGTTCCCTCTATTCCTATGAGTGTTCCTCTTTTGTCCCTTCCTACATCACAACCTTCATATCATAATGTTCCTTTTACTTATTCCAATCCACTTCCAACTGTAGTTCCTAGTGTTCCTCTAGTTGTGTCTTCTATTCCTGCAGCTTCTTACACTCTACCTAGTGTGTCTAATGTTGCTATTCCTCCTATTTCATCTAATGATTCAACAATCATCAGTTTGGCTCAAACTGTGTCATCCTTACAACAAAAACTTGCTTCCTTAACTCAAAATAAGTTTATTATTCCTACATGTGACATGGGAAGTCCTTTGTCTCAAGACATTATTCATACTCCTGTTCCTTAGCAAGTCTATATGCCCATATTGAGAATTATAGTGGAAAAGGAGACCCCATTCATCATGTTAAAACATTCCAAATCTTTTGTAGTGATTATGCTCATGAACATAGGATTTTAGCCAAACTGTTTGCTCAAACTTTTCGTGACAAGGCCTTACAATGGTATTGTTCCTTGCCTCCTTATTCTATTCCTTTCCACAACTTGAAAATGCCTTTATTCAACAATCTCAAAACAATATTGGCCCACAAGTCTCTTTCACTGATTTGATGCATTGTAAACAAAGTGCTAAAGAAAAATTAACTGAATTTATTGGTATATTTAAGCATTTGCATGCTCATATTTCCTATCCTATTCCTGATATTGATAATCAATGTATGTTTATTTCAAATTTGCAAAAGGATATTAGAGATAAGATTATTCTTACTGAATTTACCTCTTTTCAACAACTTTGTGCAGTGCTTCATCATTATCTATTACTTTACCGGTTGAACTCTGTGGAAAAATTGTGAACACTACCTTTGTTGTTGTTCGTACTTCTGTAAAATTTCAAGTTAAGCTAGGTTTGGCTTGGTTAAATGCCATGCATGTTGTTGCTTCACCTATCCACAAGTGTCTTAAATTTTTTCATGATGAAGAAGTGAGGATGGTTAATCATAGTTTATATCAACCTTCTAGGCCTAGAGATTGTGCTACTCTTGATTTCTTTTGGCCTTCATTACCTAATTCATGTCCTCCTCGACCTGATAATCTTTTTCATTCATATCAACCTTATAAACATTGTAAGATTCTTGAATTAAGCATACCTCCTATGGATCTTAATTGTGGTCTTTTTCTTACACCTTCTATACCTCCTTTAACTATGGCTTCTAGCGCTGTTAATCAAGTTCCTATTGCCAATAATCCTATTGATCTTCCTAAAGAACCTATGAAGGATCTTGTGATTGTTCTTCCTAGTTCTCAACCTATTTCAAATAAATCAAAATGTAATCGATCTGCTAATGAACATTGTAAGAAGCATCGTGCTCATGCTAAAGCTCATAATTCCATTCTTCAAAAATCTTTACCTTCTTCGGATAAATCAATGCATGATGTGTTAAAGAAGTTGTTACTAATAATGATGTTAAGATGCATGATTATGATGATTCTATTCATATCTTAGATCCTATTTTGATTAATTTTGATGAAGAAGATACTCTTGATGATATTGATGATGTTAATGATGAATATGAGACTATTGACATTGACATTGATTTACCTAATATGATTTCATCACAATTAACTCTTACACCTAGTGTCAAACATTATGATTCTCAAGAGGATCCTTGTTTGGAACTGGCTATCATTCCTATTGTGTTTGATATAGTACCTCTTGTGAGTTACCCACCTTCCCTAAATGATATACAATGAGATTGGGAGAGTAGGCGGCATGCTTGATCAATTATTCCTTTATGGTAGCTTTTTTGTGTGTTTGCCTACTGTACTGTGCCTCTCCCGTAATGTGTTTGCTAAATGTTGTTAGATTCTTTTATACGATCCTTGTTACTCTGTTGGTAAAAAGTGATAAAGGAATTGAAACTATTGTTCCATTCCTCTATATGTATCTCTATTTTGCTATGCGTTGTTTCATGTTATGTTGTAACTATGCTATTATTCATAAATGTTTCCTTTTGTAATCTTCTTGGATTCGAGATGTGGTAGCACTAATTATTTTTGGTCTCCATGTCATGGTCCGAAAAGATTCTCCTTCATATATCTTATGTGATCTTTCCTCCTTTGTGATCGTAGTTCTACTTTCTTTGGGGAATGATGTCAATTCATTTGAAATAATATCGTATATATATTATCTTATGATCATACTAACCCCATGGTAGGTATATCCCTTCTGTGTTCTCTGTATGTTTTTGTGATATTTCCCTTGATTTGTCTTCATCTGGGGGCATCTCGATGTGGAAACATAATTAGTGGAGTTGTTTATGTTTCCATTAAAGCCATTGCTCTTGTTAAAGTGTCAACAATGACTTTAACATGGAGGCATATGCTCTGCTCACCTGTTGCACACACCCACTTTTCCATACGCACATATTATTTTTCAAGATACCTTTTTCTCCCTTTTTGGATGGTGCAGGAGCACCCTTCTAAGGGCTCCCACCATCCAATTTTGGTTGTAAGAAGCACTTATTCAATGAAGTTTTTAAGTAGAATAAGAGTTTTAGGCTCACTTGTGTGTGTAGGCCTAAGTGTAGGTCTTGGTTTTGTTGTGTTTCTTTCTTACTTGGCTGTATAGTGACTCAGGACAGGTTAGTATCCTAAGGTCACTTCTTTCCTAGAGTGGTTTAAGTCTTAACATAGGGATTAGGAGAGTTCTTACACTATAAAATCATGAAAAAGACCTTAGTATGGTCTTAGGAGTTGGAATGAGTAAAAAGTTTCTTGAGCAAGAAAAATTGCTCTAAAAATTGCTAGCAACTTTTCAAAAGTTGCTTAGCAACTTTGCCTATGAGAAGTCTAAACTTTACCAAGAAGGTTCTCAACCCTAACTAAGCTCTAATCCTAAGGAAAAGCCTATATTAGACATGAAAAACCCTAATATAGGGGTTGGCAAAGATATTGTACGACTACTGTACAGAAACACCAGTCTGAATGCAACATTATGTGGAATAGTCACTGTTTATGGACTGATTTCTTGTGAATAGAGTGGAGTTTGATGAATCTTTGAAGAGGATTTTGTTTATGTGAATGTAGATCTTCATGTGTGTGTATTAGATTAGATTCTTTTAAGTTTTGTGTGCATTTTGTTCATTTCTTTTCATTTAGACAGTGTTCTCTGCCAGTTTGGAGAGACATGTGAAAGTAGGGCTGTAGCTTTTGTTTCCACCATGGGCACACCATGGAACCTTGGAATATCAAAGTATAGGCCCTACCTTGTATGTATATAAATGAAAGGCCCTAGAGAATGAGTCAACTATTTGTTTTACCATGCCCTAAGCGAGCTAAGGCAATGCCCGGTTAGGAGCGGTCAGTAGTGCAAGAGCTCTAGCAGACAGTGGGAAGAGTTTCAAGGCTTTCCCTTTGGAGGGAGTCAAGGGACATATGTGAATGAAATATTTTATGAAGGAGAGACCTTTAGGAATCCAGGAAAGGTAGTGAAGAAATTGAAGAAGACCAGTAACCCTGTGGGGTTCCAAAAGCACTGAAAACCCTCATTCTTGGAAGAAGGGTTGTACAGACAGATGGAGGCCCAATACCCCAAAAATATTTGAGGGTTAGACATTTGAAATGAAGTTCCTTTTGAACAAGAAATTTGATTCAGTGCAAGAAAGTGGTGAAAATCCCTAGAAAGCCAGAGGGAGGCCTAATTGGGCACTTCCTTGTAGCCCTGTTTTTGGAAGGAAGTAGGAGATCAGGTGATGAACTAACCTTACTAATGCCTTGAAGTTGTTTCAAATGTCCCAAAAACACCTTGGAACTCATCAAATTGACTATCAAAGCTTGGGAGGGTAACTAAACCCTAAAAGACCCTTATAAGCCTATGTAAGGGATGGTGCTAGGAAGCAATGCTTGATAAGTTGTAAGATGACAAAGCAATACTTGATGGTTAGGTTAGGCTAGGTCAGGGGATCTTTTTCTGAGAAGAGAATCCTATAGACCTTCATAGGTGTCAGAAGAACACTAAGATCCTAGTTGAGGATTAGGGCATAGACTAGCTAGTCTATCCTAACCTCCCCATCATTGGATTAGTGACTAATCCTTAAAGCATGGATTTATATTTTAGGATCTCTTGATCCCTCCAATTTCAAATATACATTTTTATCCCTTAAGGTTAGAGGTCTCCTTAATACTAGATCTCTTTTGTTTTTGGTTTTATTCTTATGGAATAGAATATTCCTAAGGGTGAATCCTTGATGTGTTGACTAGTGAGTAGCCACATTGACTAGGCGGTTCAGTTTTATTTTTCCAGTTGCGCCATTTCCTTGTGTGGTTCATAATGGGACATAAGTTCTCATTGGGTGAGATAATCACACCTTTTTCTTTCTCTCTCTAGAGATGTCTCTCTTATTTTGATTTGGGAGTCGACGAAGACTTGAGTCCCTAGGGCTTAAGGTTTCTCTTTTTCCCTTGGATTATGATAAGATTATATTTTCATTCTGATCTCCTTTACCAAGAGTTTGCATCGAATCCATACTCTTGCTAAAGTGGGGGCTTAATGTATCATCTTAAAATGGAAGCACTTCCATGATAAGAGTGTTTAGCCCTCTGAGTGAGTGGTCTGGGGTCATGTTAAGTGCCTTGATAGGGTCTTTACATGTATTTGGCTTTTCCCCCCATTCTGCTTCCTTTTGCACTTGTTTTCCACTTCATGTCTATATTTCCTAACATTCTAGATAGAGGTCGTGAGGTTTTTGACCTCAAGGTCAAAGTGGACCTTGAGGGTCAAAGTTGACCTCAACTCTGACCTAGGGTAGAGTCTACCTCGTCCTTGACCCACATTTCAAATTTCAAGATTTTTTGATTTTCGGGTATCGGGTTTTGGAAAGATTCTTTTTCCCACCTCCGGGTCAACCATTTTGGGTTTTCAGGATGGTAAATCCTTAATTTCATTTAATATGGGTCCATTTCTAAGGATTAAGGTTAATTTGGATTTAATTCCCCAATGTCAGCCTTCTCTAGAGGTTTGTGCCCTAGTTTACTAGAAAAGGAGGCCTTCCTCTCTCATTTTGACATCCACTCTGATCAAGCAATCTCTCAAGATCTCAAGTGTAATCAAGCATGCAAGAAGGAGAAGGAAAGCAAGCAAGCATTCATTAATCCTCAAGCCAAGCATTCATTCAACCATTCGTCAAGGATATCCATTGTTAGCCATTGAAGGATTCAATCTCTTTGGAGTTCCCTTGAAGATACATCCTTCCACATTCATCCAAGCCTCCTCATATGCAAAGATCCATTCAAGATTGGTGTTGAAGATCAAATGCCATTGATTTGAGACATCCTACATTCATTCTACATCCATTGGAGCATCCCTACTTTTGGATTTAAGGATTCAAATCCTCTACAAGGACTTCAACATAAGCAAGGTGAAAAATTCCATTTTCTTTGTTTATGCACATTACAATTTCAATTCAATTTCAAGGTTAATTCCTAAATTGGGGTTTGACCAAGGCAAACCCCCCATACAACAACAAAAACCCTCTTTTTCTTGCAGGTTCAGGTGCAAAACTTTGGATGTGAGCTTGGATTTGGATACCCTTTTTAAATTTTTTTTGAGATCTACGAACAAAATCAAAGTCGACCTTCAGAATATTAATGTAGCCTTTGACCTTTTATTGAGGTAAAAAACTACCTTCTGTTAGAAAGATAAAAGTTTTCTTGGTTTTCTTCGTTTCAACATTTCCCGTCCAAAATAGGTTACAGAATTGCCTGAAACTACACACAGACATCAGAAATTGGCATTTTCTAGATTTGCCCTATTTTGAGGTTAGTATTTTCCTTTTAATTATTTCAGATTTCAAGCATGATTCCATGATAGGGAAATATAAGGTTTTCTTCCTTTTTCATATTCTCCATAGATTGATTCAATTGTGCATCAACCTTTTGGTTGATCATTTTGGATCTCTCCTTTGGGAATTTGGATTTAGAAGTGGATCTCATATTTCCCCCATACATTATAGGAGGGAATACTATTTCCAACATGTTTAATAAGTAACCCACATCATTCTAGAAAATTCATCAACAAAGATTATAAAATACCTTTCACCATAGTATGATTTTGTTCTTGTAGGTCCACATAGATCTGTATGTACCAAATCCAACATTCCTTTTGATGTATATGCTTTTCTTTTGTAACTGCTTCTAGTCTTTTTTCCCATAACACATTCTCTATATACAGTATTAGATAGTTTCACAATCTTTGGCATATCTCTTACTTCATTAGCCATACTTTCCTTCACAATGTTACCAAAATTAACATGACAAAATCTTCTATGCCATAACCAACTGTCATCTACCTTTGCAGCAAAACAAGAGGCTATAGAAGTGTTTAATTCCAATATATTACCTCTAGATTTTGTACTGGTTGCAATCAGCTTTCCTGCCTTACTTCTGATAAAACATTTTCCATTAACAAAACTTAATTGAAAATATTTATCCATCAGCTGTCCAACACTTAACAAGTTATGTTTCAGTCCATCAATAAGAAGCACATTATTAGGATTAGTCTTTCCATCCAAAGTAATAGATCCTACACCTATGATAGGTTTAGGAAGATTGTCTCTGAATCTTACAACACCACCATCATACTTCATTAACTTAAAAAATTTTTTTTAATCACCAATCATATGATGTGAGCAACCATTGTCTATTATGCATTTAGTATTCTTATCAACATGAGATACTAAAGCCCTTTCCTCATGTACTGGCTCATCTTTAATAGCAGAAAATCCAATCTCTTCATAATCTAAATCATCATTAGAAATGCCTTCACTAGCATAATAGCATTCTTTATCCCTTTTAATCTTGGCAAAATTTGGTTTTTACTTAAGAACTCTTGTAGGGAATCTAGATACAAAATGACCTAGCTTATTGCATGAAAAATATTTCAAAGGTAACTTGCCTTCAAATTTTCCCTTACCTCACTTTTCTCTTTGAGCAATCAGTGCAACATGTTCATCCATCTTTCTTTCTCCTGCCATTATCTATTCCCATTCCTCAGCATACTCACCAAGATCTTCTTTTAGGTCTTCATTGCTGGTGCTCAAAAGTGTAGTTAATTTCTTTTATGCAGATGCCTTGAATGTAGATTCAACTTTAGGTACAACTTCTCCCAATTCTATAGCTTCAAAAGTAGCCAACTTTGCAATCAACATCTCTCTGCTAAAGTTTGGAGTCAAAGGTATAGTTTCTTGAATAGACATAGACTTGAACTTGTAAGTAGGTGTTAATGATATGAGGATATTCACAATAAATTCTTCTTCATCATAAGTGCCTCCACAATTTATGATTTCAACTACAGCTTTTGTAACCCTTTGGACATAAGCCCTAATGCTTTTATCCTCATTCATTTGTAGCTTTCCATCTTTGTCTTCCAGTTTTGTAACTTTCCTTGTTTGGCATACTTGTCTCCCTCACATAGTTCTAATCTTTCCCAAATCAAGTATGCTAAATCTAGATCTTTAGCTTTAGTAAACTCTCCTTTAGAGAGTGTGTTGATGAGTACTTCTCTTGCAATCATGTTAAGTGAAAATATCTTCTTTTCATCCTTAATAGCAGTTGTCAACTCATCTTTGTTCTTTATAGCCACCTTGTTTCTTGTAATCAACCAATAGTCAATGCCTAAAAAAAATACGTGAGTTCGTATCTTGTTCTTCCAACTGTCAAAGTTTTCAGGATCAAATTTTGGACTATCCTTCCTATAGTACGCCATCTCTAGAATCACCTCAAGATGTTAAGCTTTCTCTTTGAGGACCACAAGCTCTAATCCCAATTGTTAGGAATAATAGTCCATAATACAACTGAGGTGGGGGGGGGGGGGGGTGGATTAGTTGTATGATAGATTATTAAACTTTAAACTTCAAGTAGCAGCTATATTAGATCCAATGAACACAATGAATGTCAACACAATAAGACAATATTTTGGTGTCGGGGAAACCCTGTTAAAGGTAAAAACCCCAGTGGGAATTAGCACCCACAAATGATGTACTAAGAGTATAGTATCCTTGTTAGAAGATTTAGCCCTGTTAGGAGCTTATTGAAACATTACAGTACATAGTCCTTATTAGAGGACATACCCTATTAGGAGTCTAGATGAAAAGGGAGGGCTCACTACCGAAAGAAGGTTAAGTCCACCTTCACAACTCATTGTTTGCAACACAAGTGTATATGAAGAAATACACAATCTTTTAAACTGTTCAGCATCAATTTTCTTTTCTTGATGAGTTCTAATGAAGTCCACAAATAAACCTCTGCTCTACATACAAAAGACAAGCTCATAGCTTTTATAATCTCTCTATATCATCTTCTTCACATCCATGTCTTTTCCAAAGAAAAGACCTTACATATATACCTTATTACAATTTACCATGATCAGGTCGGCCCATAAGGCTTTCTTAATTACAAATAATTACATAAAACCTTGACAAGGTACACACAGTATCTAAAACAAGTATACAATGATTACATTACATCATTGAAGGACCAACATCCTTAATTTATGTTTTCCAAACAAAGAACACGCCACATATCTTGAGTTGGCTTCTAAATAAGCCATTGCTAGAACATATGCCATGTACCTTGCATTGACCAAAGAAAATCCTTCAGTACCTTGTTTATCATCCCTCAAGCTCAGATACCTTAAATCCAAGCCATCTGAAAGATATACCAGAAACACAGAGACTAACTCTGTCAATTCTCACTATCACAGTCCACTGAACAGTCTCCACTAAATCATCTGTAACTCATCCAATATGAAACATATAATAATGTGATATTGGATATAAAATCACAACATCCACCTAAACTCCCATCTATCTTCGTAGCATTTGAAACATCTATACAATGTTCGTACACTGTGATAACTAGTTTGATCATCTCACAAAAACATACGTTGACATCAGTGACAAAACACAAATGACAATAGTATGAGTGCCCATTCAATAACGTAGTGCTTAAACATATAAAATTTCTCAATCACCTCCTCATGCATTAGCAATATCCAACAAGTTTTGGGTACCATCCCCACCGGGGTTTTCCCTTGGCCAGGGTTTCCTCAAGAGAAAATCACGGTGTCATGAGTTGAAGTTTAAATTAAATTGTTATAATACTGATTCAACATTATTATGGTTTATTTATAATTGGTTGAAGTTTAAATTAAATTGTAATAATACTGATTCAACCCCCCTCTTAGTATTACCTAATCCTAACAATTGGTATCATAGCTATTGGCCCTTGGAGAGAAAGGCTAACAACTTAAGGGAGATCAAAATGGATTCAAAAAGTTTGCAAGAGAACTTTGAAGCAACACTTGATGACCTAGAGATAAAGAGAAGGCTGAGAATGGTGTATTGAAATTCAAATTGAGAAGAGAAGAAGGTTTCATTAGGAAACTAAAGGAACAACTTGAAACTTCAAGATGTCAGAAACAAGACCTTATGGACAAGATCAAAGAGGATTCATATTATGAAACATCAGACCAAGTAAAGAAGATGGAGTAGGAAAAAGAGAAAATCAATCTTCTGATGATTAAAGAGATTCAACATAAAAAAGATGCAAGAAACAAAGTTGAAGAGTCACTAAAAGATGCAAATGAGAAAATAGGACAAATGAAGACTGAACTTGATCACTACAAGGACAAATGTCAGGAATTGGAGAAGTACAATCAAATCATTAAAGGTGAACTCACTCAAGCCAAATTACACATTGAGAAGTTTCACATGAGCAATGATAAGATTTATGAACAAAGGGAAAGATAGAAACCTAAAGGAGACATGACTGGAGTTGGATTCAATGAAGCAGAATGTTCTAAGACTAATGAAGAAGCAAATGAAGGAAAGACTGAGGAAAGACCTACTCATGAAGAACCTAAAGAACATATCATACCTTTCAGAGGTAGATTCTTTGGATGCAAAAAATTTGGACACATGAAGAAATATTGCAGAGGTAAAGGCCCTTTTAAACCCTTTTCTAGTTATTGCTATAATTGTTATGATTATGGACACAAGAAGGAAAAATGTAGAAAACAAGATCAATCTAGATTCAAACAACATTATGTCAGAGAAGAGTCAGAGGCCAAGATCACATGTCAAAAATGTAATAACTTTGGGTGTAATGCAAGGTATTGTAAGCTGCAAGTAAATTAGGATAGAAGGAGACCACCTACATGTTACAAATGCAATAATCTTGGACACAATGAAGTTTTGCAGATACAATGGAGAGGACAATAGAAGAGGACCAAGAAGATCAAGTGAACCAAGAGGACCACCTCCTACGGTTATAAAGAAGAATGTTGGTGACAGTGGTAAAATTCTTAATGATTACATGAATGAGTTTGAGAATCATTTCAAGAAATCAGAGAATAAAGAGGATGACAAGATATGGAAGGTGAAAGATTTCAACAAAGCATTGGTTAAGGGAGAGACAATAGATGATACCATATCTTCGCATGATGAGTTCTTTGAGACATAAACCTATAAGGCTTCATGGACTTAGGGGAAGCATTGGATGCAGTGAACAATATATATCCAGCCCCTATATATGTGGACTAAGCTCAATGAGCTTAGGTATGGTATGTATAGACACTATAGAGTATGTGGTTGAGATCACAAAACTTGGAGATTCATTTTCCATGTTCGCAAGATTTGTATTGATTGGAAAACATGAAAAGTTGAGCTACATGTGTTTAATACACTTACTCAACTTGTGAAGAATAAAAAAGCTTGGAGGATATCATTTCTGCACCGTTTGTTGATCAACGACTAAGGAGAGTAGAGTTGTGAAACATTTCAATCATCTAGCAGAGAGATTGCATGATCGCATGAAGAAAAGTTTTGGATTTTTGTGTGTTAAAGGTATTTAGACTTATACTCTTTGAGAAGTTATGGATGCATCAGTAATCTTTGATGTTGTGGATAGACCTAGGTATAAGTTTAAGAGACATCCATTTAAGTCTTGTGAGGATGATCTGGAAGGAGAATTTTCACAAACCCCTGTTGGTGTGTTGCATGTAGAAGACATTGGGGCATATATACATTGCAAGTATGAAATAATTGGAGATGTAAACATTTATAGTGAATTGGATGCAATGATAGAAGTAGATGGGTCAATGGTAGAGGAATTTAAGCACCTATAAAATCAATCTATCATCAAGCTAACCCTACTAGTAGAATTTACTAAAACTAAATGGTTTAAGATTATCCTTAGTAGGATCCATGATTAGTTCATAAGGATTGGGGAACAACCAGTGAAGATATGTGCATAGATGATTCATGAAATAACAAGTTTAGATAATGATGGAGCCCTCCTAGTAGTAGAGAAGAATATAAGGAAACATGTGGAAACCCTAACACATTCAAAATGGGATAAGAGAGCAATGGTAGTCAATGACATATTTCAACAAGATGTTATATTAGCAACAATGATATTAGGCTATAAATTGTTTTATAGTAGCAGACCAAAATCTATATCAGTTGGAGTCATTATGATGGCATACAAGATGGTGAAGGAAAACAAGAAGTAAAATATTTGCAAAGTTCTTGCACAATAGTTCCTAGAGAATGTGAAAGTTATTAAGAAAGATAGGACTAAGGCATTCAAGTTTGGATCATTGTTGGTTCATATGTACATATACATTATGCACAAGTTCCTTGGCATGCATCCTAGGGCATGGAAAGATAATGTACCCACTAGAATTCAGATCTCAGAGAGCTACCAAAGACATGATAAGAATTGGGTAGATGGAGAGTTATTTGCTATGACTAAAATCTTATAGAGGCAGATGAAGGAGAGGTATAGGATACCTAAAGACCTAGTTGAAAAGTATAAGGACACCATTTGTTTCATGGCTGAAATTGATTATGTGTGCTTTGAGGTAGTGGAATCGAGGAAGAAATGGTATTACCCTATGGGGTATGGAGTAAGTTCTGAGATTTTGATCATGTAAGTAGAGCATGTAATGGTAACAGAAATAGACCCTACTAAAGAGAGATGGGGAGCATATAGGGAGAAATCTGAAAAATTTAGAGAAGAACAAGAAAAGGTAACAAGAAAAAGAAAGATCAGTAAAATTGTTGAAGATATCACTGCGAAGGTAGGAATTACCAGAGAGCAGCTGAAGAACATTAGATCAAAGATGTTAGAAGCATCTTCTAGCATGGCTATTGATGCACCTATTCCTTCAGAGGTAGAGAAAAAAGTATGCCCTACAATAGACATAATTGACCTATCACCTACATAAGAGAAGACAATACAAAAAATTATGCCTGTGAACATTCCTAGAAGATCTACAAGATCTAGCAAGCAGAGTAGTCCTAAGGAAAAAGAACTAGAAGTGGAAAATAAGAATAAATAAGAAAAGGTAATTGAGAAAGAGGAATAAAAAGTAGGATAGAGGGATCCAAAAACTCTATGGAAACCAGACCTTAAATCACTGCAGAAGAGAGTGATAAAAGATGGAAATTTGAAGACTAGAAACATATATTATGAGATAAATGACCCTGAGAATTAGGAAATCATTGAGGACACCATAATTGAACACTTGTTGGTTTTCAAGAAAAAATTGTTAGAGATTGAAGGAAGCATTCCAAAGTAATTGTAGAGTAAGCTGGAGATTAGGAAACAATTAGCTCAATCTAAAGATGAGAACATAAAGAACAAGGCTATTGAGGACATGTTACCTGTTGTCTCAATACAAGAAAGGGAAGGGATAATAAATGAATTGAAACCCTTGTTGAGAACCAAGGCTTGATTGGTAAAAATCATGGCTAAGAAATATGATAAAGTAATTGAGGACACTCAAAAGGCACTAGACCAAATCCTTATGAGTGATATGCCAAAGAAGAGCTCACCTCCCAAGGTCATCAAGCCTACACCTTTGGGATTGGGAGAAAGTTCCAAGATTGTAGAAGTAAGTGAAAAAGAAAGTGAGGCTAGCATGCAACTAGAATTCTGTCTCTAGTGTACCTGTGACCCTTGACACTTTGCATGATGTAAATGATCCATTTTTGGACAATTTGGACAGTGTGGTGGAATTTAAAGTACAAGGAAATATAGAGGAGGAGAAAACATAGGATAAACATGAAGAGAAGATACAAGAGAAGGAAATATAATAGGAATAAAGGATGGAAGAAGAGACTAGAACAAAGAAAGTAGTTGAGGTTAGAATGGAGAAAAAGTAATAAATTGACACCTCTTCTACTCTGTTGTTGGAAAGTATGGCCAAATTGGTGAGTGTTGATGTAGATAGCATGGATGAGGATGATCTCATTAGGCTATCCTTCATGGCCTTTGCTATGGCTAAGGAAAGGTCAGTACAAAAAGGTGACAAAAGAGTAAAAGTAATGGCTAGGGCTGTAGAGATAGTAAATAAATTACTTCCTACACCGATTACCTTTCAAGAAAAGGATGAAGCTGAGAACATATGTATGGTGTTAGGGATTTTTCTTGTAGGGTCAAACTTGGCAAATTATGGGCTTGATTCTCAGTTAAAAAGAGCTCCAAGTTTGCAAGAAAAACTTAATTGATGAGGATTGGATAAGATCCCCCTTCTGCTTCAAGCTCCATAGGACTCAAGCGGGTATTGCCTATAAATAGGTTACTATATTTCAAGTAAGCTTTTGATTAGTGGATTTGATCTTCACTATCATGCTATCTAGGCTTCAAATTACTTTAAACAAAAGATCACTCTGTAGACAGCTGAGAATCATTCTAATACAGAGGATAGTAGTAGAAACTATGAATGTGATAGCATAGACAATGGAATAAGGATGTGAATCCTTCTTCTTTTTGTGAGTACAAATCAAGGAAGGTTAACCTCTGATTCTCTCTCCAAGGAATCAACAATCTGAACTATATCACCTGGATACAGTCCTTTCACAATGTGCATAAACTTAAAAATATAAAAGAACTGGTAATGAAAATTTTGTGTTTGATGACATAAAAATGACTGCAACAAAAACTACCAACCAGTGCCTATTCTTGGGCAAGGAGTCAAAAGATGTAATCCATAGGTTATAAATCAAACAAAATACTATAGAATGCCTAACAAACTGTATGCAATCCAGATAGAGTGCCTTACAAACTATCCTCTCATTTCCAAATTGTTACATCAAATCCTTCAATAATGCTTTCTCTCTAAAACCATTTATGAAATTTAATTCTTTCCTTGAGAGAAACTCACAAATAATTGAACAAACTACCTTGTAGTTGGTATGTTTTCAGATGCCTTACAAATAAAACATACAAGAGCATCAACAAAATGCAAAGAGACATAACAACAGAGAATAGGGACTGCACTGTATTTTATTGAAATATTCTTGCTTCAATACATTAATACAGAAAACTCAAAGCATAGACAAGATTGAGAAATGTGTCTTGCAAAAATACATTCAAATAACCATCTGGAAGCCTGCTATAAAATCTTTAGAGTGAGAGGGCAGAACCAATCTGAAACCCTTCAACAGAATATAAGAAGAAACAAGAACAGGAACCCCTACAACTGAGAAGAGAAAAGAATAAATAGACTGAGAGAGAAAACCTAAAATCTGTACTTGACCAACACTTGTCCATTCTGCAATCTAATCTCATTTACTCCTCTCTTCCTTTGAAAATTTGATCTTCTTGGGCATCTTCAAAATTTGATAAATTTGTCCTTTTTTCCATAAAATCTGCTCATCCACTAGAAATCTGATTTATTTGTCCTTTACTCTTCCTTGAAATTTAATTTAGTCCTCTGTACCCTCTTTTCCTATCACCATTGAAAATCTAAATCATTTTTCCCACCGGATTTGCAAAATCAAACAATTTTGGAAGAAGAAAAATCTCCCCAAAATATGGTCATGGATTTAAAAGCTCTTACTGCTCTTAGCAACTTGATCTGATCAGGTTCTAACTGCCATTATTGCATCTGCCATCTTCTGGCATTTCTGAAAACATATTATATTGCCATATTCCGATAAAAAATGAATCTCCCAAACATTTTTCCATGAACAGCTCTGTCATTAAAAAATTTTAAAATTTCTGAAATGTTTCAACTTTATGACTTTTTAAATCTTTTATTTTTTTAAAATCTGCACATGCCACCAGAACTTGCCACTTGTCATCTTCTTATTCGCTACTTGGACTAACCCATCTTTAACCTCAGTCCATCTAGAGATCTGGAGACTACATTAATCTCTTGGTCTCTCAATAATTTCCTTAACCATGGTTTCATTTAGAGACTTGGAGAAATCCCTTTAGTCTCTAAATCTCATAATAATTTTCTCTCTCCACTTTTCTTTATGAGATTTGGAGACTACCTTTAGTCTCTAGATCTCTGAATAGCTATTTGGAGATTTGGAGACTAGTCTCTAGATCTCATAATCACTTTTTCTCATTATGAGATTTGGAGACTAACTTTAGTCTCTAGATCTTTGAATAATTATCTAGAGATTTTAAGACTTAGAGATTTGGAGACTAGTCTCCAAATCTCATGATGTACTTTCTTCTTTGTGAGATTTGGAGACTAGCTTCATTTGAAGATTTGGAGACTTGGAGATTTGGCGACTTGGAGATTTGGAGACTAGTCTCCAAATCTCAAAATGATTTCCTCTCTTTATTTTTCATTTAGAGATCTAGAGACTAACTCTATTTGGAGATCTGGAGACTTGGAGATTTGGAGACTAGTTAGTCTCTAGATCTCTAAATGTTAGTGACTTAACCACTAGCATTCAGAGACTTGGAGACTAGCATTTTTCGCCAGTATTTTTTGAACAAAATTTCTTCTGGGCCCACTAGCACGAAAACCAAGGTGGATGCAAAAGAATGGACAAGCATAGTCTTCTCCATTTGATTTACTTCATATGTTTGTAGATTTGCATATAAACACTTCAAATTTTGAAATTGGGAGCAATGTGGGATAAAACTTTATGAAGAAAATGCTGATTTTTTATGGCTTCCAGCACTCAGAGAACCATAACTTTTGATTTTCAAACTGGGTTTTTGTAAAAAATTTTTTTACAATGAAAACATAGCCATATCAAACATATGTAAAATTTAGCCCAACACAGTTTGTATTTTTTGAGTTATGATACAAAATGTGACTGAAAATCTGAACAATGCACACTCAGAGAACATTGACATTCTGCAAATGGAATGAATTTGGAAAAGTGACTAAACGGGAACATGGGGAGCTGAAAATTGACATGATGACTCATTCCCATGTCTAAAATATGATGCAATCACTAGCACATTATGATCAATCTCCAAGAGAAAGATACAATCAACCGAACATGGCCTCTGACAATGATTTGACATTTAAACAGAATTGTGCAATTTGACACTTGCTCAAAATGGGACTTCACCGAATGATTCGGGATGATAAATTAACATCATAGAATGTATGCATATACTAAATGAAGTGTGTTCAACACCTAGAACACCTCATAAGCTTCAAAATGATAGCTAGGTACATATGCATAAAAATGATTTAAAAAGCTTCAAATTGCAAAATTTTAACATGGTACTCAAAACCCATGTTGCATTTTTGAGTACCAACATATGGTATTGGATAGATTTGACAATAAAATTGAGTCATTGTTGAAGACTATAGAGGATAAGCCAGAAAATATGTTCTTGACAAATAAATTGAGAGAAGTCTGTCAGTCCATCTCATGGGACTTAGACATTCTCAAGGTAACTACACTGAAGGCTAAGAGATGTATAGCACAAGGTAGAAAGATATATAGCTAAGTTGGCATGTGATGTTTTTGAGTACTAAGAATCACTTAAGGGTTGTGATTCATGGAAACACTTATGATGAAGTGATTGCATGTTGTGGAGATTACCACTGGAGTCATAGTCATGAAAATGACTAAGTCCAGAATTAGGAAAATAGGGTACAGTGCCACAATTTTGGATAGCAATGAAGACATACAAGGTATTATGGCTTGTGAAGTTAACTAGAGGTATTTTGGGATATGCACATGCTTCAGTTACTATCACATGAGTTTTGGATACCTGATGCGTGAGATATAGTGTTCGGAAGGTATGCAAAGATAATAAAACAATATGTGAGGGTACATGAACAGTTGCAGAGATTAAGGAGTGCATAATAGATATGGTAACATGCTAAGACAAGTAAAAAAAGTATATAGCCAACTCTTTGGTAATATAAGAGTGCAGACTCCATGTATTTTATTTTCATGAGTTTCTATTATGTTTTGTGTGACAATTATGAGGCCGACTGGAAGACTAATTCTGTATAAATATAGATTAGTTTTGTGAAAGCGAAGCATGGATGTTTTTATAATGATGGATTAAGTTTTTGAATATAGGAGCAAAGATCAAATGTGAGATTAGTAAGATGCCAAACTACAATTGGAACTATCTAAGCAAGATAAGTGTTTGTATTGTTCCCCTTTTGAGAACCATTTTAGAATAGTATTGATTGTAATAGCAGTGAGCTCACCACCTTTAACCAGATGTTTTGTATACCCCTAACAGCTTTTTTATAATCCTTTAACAAGGAAATGTACTATGTAACATTCAGATCCTAACAAGGCTAGATCTCCTAATAGGGACATTATATTTTAGTGCATATTTATGGGTACCATCCCCACCGAGGTTTTCCCTTTGGCCAGGGTTTCCTCGAGAAAAAATCATGGTGTCATGAGTAATGTGTTATTCTTATATGTTCTTTTTATTTCTACATTACTTTGGATTGTTTATAATTGTTTGAAGTTGAAATAAAAGTTGTGTAATACTGATTCACCCCCCCTCTTAGTATTACCTAATCCTAACAATTGGTATCAGAGCATTTGGCCCTTTGAGAGAAAGCTTAACAACTTAAGGGAGATAAGAATGGATTCAGAAGATTTGCAAGTGAAATTTGAAGGTACACTTGAAGATCTGGACAAGATGAAAGCTGAAAATGGTGAATTAAAATTCAAATTAAGCAGAGAAGAAGGTTTCATGAGGAAACTTAAAGAACAACTTGTGACTGTAAAAGGTTAGAGACAAGACCTTATGTAGAAAATCAAAGAAGGTTCTGACAATGATACATCAGAGAAAGTAAAGAAGTTGGAGAAATAAAAATAACAAATCAATCTCTTGATGATCAAGGAGATTCAACATGAAAAGGATGAAAGGAACAAAGTTGAAGAGTCACCGAAAGAAGCTAACCTACATATAGAAAATATGAAGACTGAACTTGACCACTACAAAGATAAATATCAAGAATCAAATAATTACAATCAGATCATCAAAGGTGAACTCACTCAAGCCAGACTACACATTGAGGAGTTACACATAAGCAATGGCATGAATGACGAACCAAGAACTTAAGAAAAATCTAAAGGAGACATGAATGGACCCAATGAAGCTAGAAGTTCAAAAACTCAAGAAGAACCGAAAGAAGCCAAGAATGAGGAAAGACCTATTCCTAATGAAAGGCCTACAAATGAAGATCCTAGAGAATAGCTCAAACCCTTTAGAGATAGATGTTTTAGATGAAACAAAGTTGGACACATGAAAGAGACTGTAGAAGTAAAGGTAACTCTAAACCCTTTACCACCTACCATTTTAATTGCTATGAGTATGGACACAAGAAAGCATATTGTAGAAAACTTGATCAATCTAGGTATAAGCAAGACTATATGAGAGAATAAATTGCAGCCAATATTACATGTCAGAAATGTAATAACTTTGGGCACACATCAAGGTACTATAAGCTGCAGACCAGTTAAGATAGAAGAAGACCACCCATCTATTATAAATGTAATAATCTAGGTCACATTGCGAAGTTTTGTAGATAAAATGGAGATGACAATAGAAGAGGACCAAGGAGATCTAATGAACTAGAAGCACCACCACCTATAGTCATAAGGAAGAATATCAGTGATAGTGGTAAAAGCCTAAATGATTACATAAATGAAAACAAAAAGTCAAAGGATGAGAAGATATGGCAAGTAAAAGTTCTAAATAAGGCAGTGGTTCAGGGAGAGACAACTTATGATGCTGTGTCTTCACATGATGAATTCTTTGAGGCATCAGCCTAGAAGGCCTCATGGCCTAATGGGGAGCATTTGATACAAACAACAAAAATTATCCAGCCCCTGTATAAGTGGAGTAAGCTCATGCGAGTTTAGATATGAGGATTTTAGATGTTTTGGAATCTGTGGATGAGATTGCAACACCTGAAGATTCATCTTGTGTGTTCATGAGTTTTTCACTGACTAAACAGTATGAGAAGTTGAGCTACTTGTGTTTAATGCACACACTCAACTTGCGAAGGATAAAAGACTTGAGAGATTTCATTTACACACCATTTGTTGATCAGCGATTAAGGAGAGAAGAAGTGTGAAAGTAGAGCAGTAATCGAGATGAGTGATCTTGTGTTTGCATGAAATCAAACATTAGATTCAAGTGTTTAAGGTATTTAGACCTAATCTTTCACAGTAATAATGAATGCACCAGTGATATATGATATTGTAGATAGACCTAGGTATAAATTCAAGTGACATCCATACAAATCCTATGAGGATGATCCAGAGGGAGCATTTTCTCAAACTCCCAGAGGTGTATTACATGTAGAAGATATTAGGGCATACATTCACTACAAGTATGAAACCATTGGGGATCTTAACATCTATAGTGAATTAGACAGTATGATAGAAGCTGACAGATCCTTGGTAGAAGAATTCAAGCACCTAAAAGATCAATCAATCCTTTAGTTAAGCCATCTCATAGAATTCTCAGAGGTCGAATGGTTTAAGATCATTCTTAGTAGAATTCATGACTAGTTCTTGTGGATTGATGAGCAACCAGTAAAGATCTATGTGCAGATGATTCATGAGATCACAAGCCTTGATAATGAAGGAGCCCTACCTGTGGCTGAGAAAAACCTAAAGAAATAGGCAGAAACCCTAACTCATTCTAAATGGGATAAGAGAGGGATGCCAATTAATGATATATGTTTACAAGATGTTAGATTGATAGAAATATTGCTAGGGTACAAATTGTTTCACAACAGCAAATCAAACTCTGTTTCTGCTGGAGCTATCATGATGGCCTATAGAATGGTTAAGGAAAAAAAATAATATAACCTTTGTGAAGTGTTGGCACAATAGTTTCTAGATAATATTAAGGTTATTAAGAAAGACAAATCCAAAGCATTTAGGTTTGGATCACTACTAGTTCACATGTATATTCATGTCATTCATAACTTTCCTGGCATGCATCCTAGAGCATGGAAGAATGATGTACCTGCAATCACCTAAAAATGGACAAAGATAATTAAGTAATAAATCAAAATAAATCAAGGAAAATCAAATCAAATCAATGACAAAATCAAAGCATTTGAATTGAATCAAACATTTAGCCAATCAAAATTAAAATCAAACTTCAATTCAATTTAAATCAAAATCAAGAGAATTTTAATCAAGTGAAATAAAATCAAAATGCAATTAATTCTATTAATTATATAGTTTGGAATTAAATCAAATTCAACCCATTCAAGGGGTACATGGCTAAATAAATCAATTTAAATTATTTAATAAATCCTAATTTCTCTCAACAACCCAAAAGGGGAGGGAATTCAATCAACCAATAGGATTTGAGAAATGCATTCACATGGATCAACCCAAATTCAATCTCAATCACTCAAAGTGAAAGAGCATCTTGTCCATTCATCTTGTCTACTTGTCCCAAGCTTTGAGGACATAAGCTTTGCATTATCTTCAAAGGGTGGAACCAAAGACTCAACTCAAGCTTAATCATGATCAACACAACTACACCCCCTACCCTTGCATAAATCTATAAAAGGAAGACCAAAATCAAACATAATTCATAACCACACATCTGAGAATTGCATCTAAGCTCTTGCATTTTATAGCTAGAAAGGCAAATTAGTTGTATTTCCTTTGGAATTGAATAATTTAGCTTGTTTATCATATCATTTCTCATTCTAGGACTGTCATTAATGGTAGCTTGCGAAGAGCTTCACATTAACACTCTTAGATAGAGAGCCATAGAATGCTTAATTGTGCTTTATTTTCTAAATATAGTATTAATTGTGGTTTATTTAGTCTCTATTTGATTTATTGTATGAGACTAATTCTATGAAGGTACATTTTCTTGTACACAAAATGGCACCCACCGTGGGGAAACATCTTACATATATCTTTGTTTATCCTAAATCACATCATTTGTAGATATGGAATACCTCATGCCATCATAACGGATAATGCAAAGCATGTAAAAAATAAAGACCTAAAGGAGTTATGCAAAAAGTTTCACATGATTCATCATTCTTCATCAATCTATTACCCTCAAGGTAATGGACAAGAAAAAGCAACAAATAAAAACATCTTGAAGATATTGAAAAGTATGGTGGACAATTCAGGTGGAGATTGGCACATCAAAATAAACCCGACTTTATGGGCTTATAGAACAAGCATAAGAATGCCAACAAGAGCTACACCTTTTTCCCTAGTCTTTGGAACAGAAGCAGTTTTGCCTTTGGAGGTAGAACTTCCATCCCTAAGGGTATCTCTTCATGGGTTGATAAGTGAAGAAGACTATAGAGTTGCTAGGCTGCATGAAATAGAACTCCTAGATGAGAAACATCAACAAGAATTTGATCATCTAAAGGTATATCAAAATAGAATGTCAAGGACTTATAAAAAGCATATCAATTCAAGAAAATTTCAAATAGGTGACCTAGTTTTGTGAGAGAATCCCAAAAGTCAAGTAGAAAGAGAAAAGAAGGGAAAATGGGAGGCAAACTAGTTAGGACCATTTATCATTACTTCTTCTTTTGGGACCGACACCTACAAATTAGCAGATTGTGATGGAGAAGAGCTACAAGAACCTATTAATAGCATACATCTAAAGAGTTTCTATACATGAGGTAGACGAAAGAGTATAAAGAGTATCAGAAATTAGATGGGAAGCATCATATTTATTGTATATAGTCGAAAGAGATCCTGAAAATACCAAAAACAATTGAAAAGCTGAAAAGATAAAAAATAGTGGAAAATTGAGCATGAAGAAACTTAAAAACATTCATATATGATCCTTAAAAAGATGTTTTCTTGGTGAAAACCTAGCAAATAGGCACCTTGATAATATGAAAAGAAAAATTGAAAAAAAAAAATACAAAAAAAATTAAAAAAAGAGAGAAAAAGTGCCTTGGTGAAAACCTAGCAAATAGGCGCCTTGGTAGCAAAAAAAGAGAAAAGCTTTAAAAACAAAAAATGAAAGCAAGATCCATTCAATCGGTGAAAATCTGGTAAAAAGGTGCCATTGAAAGTCCAGGTTAGTCGTATACCTAGAAGGTCACCTTGTAAATATTGCATTCGCCAGCATTTATATATATTGCTTAATAAAACCCCACAGTTGCATTTGCAAGCACCTCAAGATTTTGGTTACCTAAACTGCAAATTGTCCTAAGTCCCATAATTGAAATCATATCAAACTAGGGGAAATCTACTCAAAAGGAGGAAGGATTCATCAAAACAAACCTTATTCAATCATGGAATCAATTCATCAAAAACAAAAGTGGAACACTTAATCAAATCTACAAACCAATCCAATTTGAACCAAACGCAAAATTTGATCCAAGATCTTACATGACCTTATCTTTATCAGGATTAAAAGTATGAAATGGATGGAACTACAATTGAACTATGGATTTGAAAAACATTGAATTTTTTTTTCTAAGTGTTCACTTGATGAAATCATGTCTTTCTAGCGAGTCAATGAGAGTTTTAAACTAGACAAGCTATGATGAAAGGATGATATTTTTTATTGATTTCTGAATGAATGTATTAAAATCAAAGTTTTAAATCATGTATTATTTGTCTAAAGATGTGATCATCAAAGAATCATCGAGGACTTGTACATAGGATAAAACTAAGATTTTTGTTTGTTTATGCAAAAGGATACCTTGGCTATTTTGATCTTCAATATCATAATACCAAAATCCACTTGCAACATAGAATTTGACAAAATCAGTATTTGCACTCTCATGATTGGCTTCAATCAGTGATAGTCGTACCAAAAAGAGACGGGAAAGCAAAGAAAGAGGTGCAAAAAGTATTCATATCATCATAGTTGAACTAGTGATGGTCATACTAAAACATGATTCCAAAATTGCTCAATGATGATTACAAGCTCCAAATTTTTGAATAATGATAGTTAGTTGCATACATTAAATGCATTTAATATGTTTTTCCTTTCTCAGCTTAATTTACAAGAGGAAAACAAAAAGGGGGTGTAGTCAAATTAGAAAATCAAAGGATAATAAAAAATAACTATATGTGATTGAGTGTGTTGGAAATAAAAAACAAATAAAAAATAAAGTGCATTTCATTAGTTCACTTGTATTGATTAAGGTCATTTTTAAGTTGCATTAAGTCATCTTCATTAAACATTGCATTCATTTAAATGTTTCCAACATTGAATCATTACGTCCATTGCATATATTATTAAAATCTATTTGCATTTCATTAAGTTGCATTATCATTAGATTGCATTCATCTCATTTAAGGTGCATTCTTAAGCATCAATCCATTAAGTGCATTGTATTAGTTAGTTGAATCATTCATTTAATCTATTAGATCATTCATCATTAAATGCATATCATTCATGATAGTATCATCCATCCATATTTCATATAACATTTAGAATCATTAATCATTAAAAGATCATGATCATTGCATCATTACATAGATCCATCACATTGCATATCAGAAGAAAGACATCCATTAGATCAATTATTCATTATGAATCTAAAGTCCTACATATATCCATTGCATACGTACACAATATCATTAATCATCAAATAAACATTGCATTTAGCTATTCTATGTCATACATAAGACAATCATTTAAGCATCAATAGAACATAGGCATACATTTGAAAAATTGCATTCTGAAAAGCATAAAATAAAGCATATAGGAGATAGAATCATATAGATCGACATATCATAGAAAAACACCTGAAAAAGAGATCCAACACATAATGACATCATATATAGTGAAATCTATCAAAGAGAGTATCAGAGTCCATGGTACCATCATCATGAAATCAAAAAGATATCAAAGTCTAAATGAATGATCATAAAGGCAATATACAAATTTTAATGTCCATCAACTATCAAAGTATCAGCATAAACAACATCAATGGATCAAAAATGATATAATAAAGAGTCCAATGTCTCGATAAAAACAAAAGAGAGAGATGATGTATATCAATCATAAAATTAGAGATATCTCAAAGAGCTGAATCACCAGCACCATCGGTACCATAAGGACCATGAGCACTATCTAGAGGCCAACTTGAACTAGCCTGTAAACCTTGCTGACTCATAGCTGCCATGAAAATATGCATCATCAAACTCAACAAGGAAAACTACTACTGCACTGCTGATATCTGAGTCTGAAGAGATACGACATCTGATGCTAAGGCTGGGGCAGGAGCCTGTGCTACAAAAGTCTATGAAGGAGGAACAGAAGAAGAAGGTAGAGGAAAGATGGATCACTCAAAGATGGAACAAAGCTTGAAGACAATGGATGTGAAGAGGATGAAGGCATCAAAGTAGAAGCATGTGCCTGAGATGAGGTAGCCTGTGAAACAACTGGAGGAATAACCTACTAAGCAAGAGGACCCTGTGCCCAATCGATTAAAACTTGTGCAATATCTGCATCAACCTCCCGCTAATGCATAACTTTAGGTCTATCTTCTAGATCTCTGGCAACATGATGTAGAACTTTGTCCACCCAATGAACCCTCACCTGATCATCACCCCTAGGAGGAATCGAAGCAACATCAATCACTGGAATACGAACTCTACCTGCTCTAGCTCCTCGATGACCACATCATCCACTAATCCTACCAACACCACCCCCATCTCTGCCATCATATCCATCATCATCACTCACATCATTTCCTACATAATGATCATCTCCATCTGATAGCTCATCAATGGCAAAAACTCTCTCTGCAGGATCGGTGAATCTAGGAAAAGGATATCGATGAAGCCAAGCAGCATAATCATCAGTAATACTAGAATCCATGGCATGTGATCTAGAAGACCAAGGATGATACCCAATATCTCAAATATCTTGCACAGTTGTCCCATAATCTACACATGATCCCCATAATGATCTCTTGACCTACACCCGAGCATACATGGCTACTCCCTATGGCATATCCTAAGTGTGCTTGTACTGACGTAGAGCTCACTGAAAGAAGAATCTCTCAAGAGTATATGTGGAATGTCTGATCATCCATCAAGGGTAGAACATGTAAGGTAGCTCACCATCATCCTCTGGCTAAGCCTCACAACCAAGATACGACCGCCAAACAACAATGTCTAGGTCATCAATGAAACACCTCCAGTAATCCAGCTTACCCATATGGGTCTAGATGATAATACCATCGTACATCCAAGAAAATGGCCAACCTAGCTGATGATCTCATGTTGTAATAGGATGTGTCACTAGGATATGCTCCCAAGTCCATCGTTGAAGAAGGATCACTCTGATAGTAAGTGTAGTGGAATTCCTATAAACCACTATGTGTAACTCATGGTATAGCTATGCCAGGACACATGAATGCCATTTAAAGTGATGAGGATGCGCCATCAGATCCTTGAGGATAGGACCCCAAATGACAACAAACCCATGCCTGCGTCTATCAAGAAGTAAGAAACTACCAATCAAGGTACCCAGAACAGCTGGCAATACAGGAAATGAAACAAATTGAGCACACTAGATGTGAGCGTCACCAATGGTATGATCACCAAAAACCCACAAATATGCAGATCCATCATACAAAGAATTGTAGTACACCTGCTCACCATGAGTCGGTAAACAGAGGATCTGATATACATCCTCAGGAGTAATGGTCATCTCCTCGAGTGGAAAATGGAAAGTATTATGGTCTGAGTGCCAATGCTTAGCCATAGCAGTAAGAAGACCTTGATTCACTCAGAATCGAGGAAGATGTAGAAGGAAAGATAGGCCACAAAGACTAATATGGTGATGATCCACCACACTTAGATCAAGAATCATGCTCCATGATAAAGGATAAGCACGACAGACACACAAGGACCCAAGGAACACCTACAAAAAGCAAGTTCAATTACATCAAAATTGAAATCAATTATTATTTGGATCATTCTAAGTCAATAAATTTTTTTCAAAATATCAAACCACAATCAATTTTCATGTTTCTACTCAAATAGAATAGAAAATTTATCATCACCCATCATCTGAATCTAGATTGATGATCAAATATTCACATTATGATTGACTCATACTGACATCTTACAATGTGCTAAAAACATCAAGTTCGTGACCTTAACCTATCCTTTGATAGACGATGTCGAGAAAATTGCAAAGTGGACTTAATCAATTTGAAATCATTTCTGATAGGGTGAAAGCGCTATTTCAGGCTTTAAAAGTGCACAAACGCGAAAGTGTTGTTTAAATGTTTAAAAGTGCTACTTAATGAATTAAAAGTGAAAAAAGTGGCAAAAGCGCCCAAAGAATTTGTAAGCACTATTGAAAAGGGCATAAGCACTATTTAACAATAAAAGTGCTCTTTAACATGGAAAAGGCGGAATAGGGCCTAAATTTAGCATGTATAAGCGCAGTTTTAGAATGCGAAAGCACTGTTTAAAGTCATGGAAGGGAAACTTTGAGGGTGAAAGCACAGTTTAATTATGCAAAAGTGCTATTTGGATTTTTTTTTTTAAAAAAAAAGAGGGTTTCTACAGGAAAAATTCAAATATCTTGAAATTAAATACATGAAACGAAAAAATGAGGAAGTATAGGCCAACACTCACCGGAGGTCCAGAGCTATGTAGATGCTGATATCAACAACATCACTCAAATCTATGCTCACAAATGGGGATCAACATCATCAAAAGTCAATAGAAGTCAAAGAGGAAAAAGTGAAAAGTAAAAGTGAAAATGAGTAGTGAAAAGGAATTTTTACCCCTTTTTATAGACCTTTTGACCTTAAAAGGGTAAATTTGACCTAAAAGAGGAATGTTTTACTACAATTGACCTAATAACTTGAATTTTTCATCAAATCTGCCAAATCAGGGGCATTTGTAATCAAACAAATGTAAAAATAATATCGGAAATGAAATTAAAATTCATTAAAAATTGAACAAAATCAACGTAACTTGACCTAAAACGTCAAAATTTTCAATCATTGATCAAATTTCATTTCATTTCCAAGTGGGCATACCATCAGATAATCAACATCAACAGCATCATCATCGAAATAGGAGATTGACCATCAAATTAAAGTGAAATCTTTTATCAGAAATTTTTTCATAAATCAATCGAATGGGGCATTGCATCAAATCAATCATCAAATCAGGTATCACATCAGAATCTTTCATTGAATCAAGTATCATATCAAGGATCGATCATCAGAATGACCATCAAAGAACATTAACAATTGAATGAACATCATCAGAACCACATCAATTTCATATCAGATATCAAGAATCGATCATCGAAAGACATCAAATGAACATCAAAGATTGACCATCGACAAAATTAGGACCTATCATCAGCAAGATCAGAGTATTCTTTGAATTGACATGCTTCACACGTCAACTCAAAGAGGGGCATTTGTAATCACCTAAAAATGGACAAAGACAATTAAGTAATAAATCAAAATAAATCAAGGCAAATCAAAGTAAATTGATGACAAAATCAAAGCAATTGAATTGAATAAAAACATTTAGCCAATCAAAATTAAAATCAAGCTTCAATTCAATTTAAATCAAAATCAAGAGAATTTTAATCAAGTGAAATCAAACCAAAGTGCAATTAATTCTATTAATTGTATAGTTTGGAATTAAATCAAATTCAACCCATTCAAGGGGTACATGGCTAAATAAATCAATTTAAATCATTTAATAAATCCTAATTTCTCTCAACAACCCAAAAGGGGAGGGAATTCAATCAACCAATAGGATTTGAGAAATGCATTCACATGGATCAAGCCAAATTCAATCTCAATCACTCAAAGTGAAAGAGCATCTTGTCCATTCATCTTGTCTAGTTGTCCCAAGCTTTGAGGACATAAGCTTTGCATTGTCTTCAAAGGGTGGAACCAAAGACTCAACTCAAGCTTAATCATGATCAACACAACTACACCCCCTACCCTTGCATAAATCTATAAAAGGAAGACCAAAATCAAACATAATTCATAACCACACATCTGAGAATTGCATCTAACCTCTTGCATTTTATAGCTAGAAAGGAAAATTAAGGCTAATTAGTTGTATTTCCTTTGGAATTGAACAATTTAGCTTGTTTATCATATCATTTCTCATTCTAAGACTGTCATTAATGGTAGCTTTCTGAGAGCTTCATATTAACACTCTTAGATAGAGAGCCATAGGATGCTTAATTATAATTTATTTTCTAAATAGAGTATTAATTATGGTTTATTTAGTCTCTGTTTGATTTATTGTATGATACTAATTCTATAAAGGTACATTTCCTTGTACACAGTACCCACTGGAATTCAAATCTTAGAAAGCTATAGAAGGCAGAAGAAGGACTGGGTAGATGGAGAGTCATTTTCTATGACAAAGATACTACAAAGGTAGATGAAAGAAAGGTACAAGATACCAGAAGAGTTAGTGGAAAAATATGAAGACACCATATGTTTCATGGTTGAAATAGATTGTGTTTTCTTTGAGGCAGTTGAGCCTAGAACCAAGTGGTGCTACCCCATGGGATATGAAGTAAGTGCTAAAGTACTAACCATGCAAGTAGAGCATGTACTTGCAGTAGAAAAGAAAACTACCCAAGAAAGATGGGGTACTTATAGAGAGAAGTATGAGAAAGTGAGAGAAGAATAGGAAAAGGTAACAAGGAAAAGAAAGGTCAGCAAAATTGTTGAAGACATTACTGTGAAGGTGGGAATCAATAAGGAGCAGTTAAAGAACATAAGAGCTAAAATGGAGGCATCTTCTAGCATAGCTATTGATGCACCTAATCCTTCCATGGAAGAGAAATGAATAGTTCCTACTGTTACCATTACTAATGAGAAAGAAGAATAAATTCAAGAAGTTATGCCTCCAGTCACCCCTAGAAGATATTCTAGGACATGTAAACAGACTAGTCCAAATGAAAAAGAGACAAAAGAAAAGAGGAAGAAAAAGGAAGAGAAGACAACAGAAAAATAGGAAGAGAAAGTGGTTCAAAAGAGTCCACAATCTTTGTGGAAACTAGATATGAAAGCACTACAAAAAAGGGTTATTAAAGATGGAAATATGACATCAATAAATAGATACTATGAGAGATATAGCCCTAAGGATCAATAAATAATTGAGGACACTATCATTGAGCATTTATTAGTCTTCAAAAAGAATTTGTTGGAAATAGAAGCCAGTGTTCCCAAAGATCTATACAACAAGCTAAAAATTAGGAAACAATTAACACATTTAGAAGATGAGAACATAAGGAAAAAAATAATTGATGATATGTTTCTAGTTGTGTCTATTTAGGAAAGAGAAATAATCATAAAGGTACTAAAACCTCTTCTAAGAACAAAGAGAAGACTAGTAAAGATCATGGCTAGAAGATATGATGAAGTAAGTGATGATACCCAAAAGGCATTAGACCAAGTTCTAATGAATAATATGCTTAAAAAGGTGTCACCTCATAAGACTACTAAATCCATGTCCTTGGGTTTAGGAGATAGCTCACAAGTAGTTGATAAGAGTGCTCAATTTGACTTGCAACTAGACTTCTTTGTCACTGGTGTGCCTACTAGCCTTGACACTTCACAGGATATAAATGATCCATTCATGGACAAGATGGATAGTGCGATGGAGGTTGAAGATCAGGAACATATAGAAGAAAGAAAATTAGAAGAGAAACCAGAAGGAAGAGTACAAGAGGAGTTACAGCAAGAAGAACATCAAGAAAAACAACCTAAGTCAGAGGAAGCCACTGAAATCAAAATGGATTCATCTCTGATGTGGACAACATGGATGAAGATGAACTGATGAGACTCTCATTCATGGCCTTTTGTAAAGCTAAGGAAAGATCAGCCTAGAAAGGAGATAAAAGAGATAAGATAATGGGTAGGGCTGTAGAGACAATAAACAAGCTACTACCCTCACCAGTTATCCTAAAAGACAAGGATGAGACTACGAATCTTAGTATAGTATTGGATGGCTTTGATAGTCACTTTGACTTATTGCTAAAAAGAGTAGAGGAGAAGGCTGGAAGAAACTTCTTGGAGAAGAATTTGAGTGAAGTTCACAAGTCCATTTCATGGGACTTAGGCATTCTAAAGGAGACCACTCTTAAAGCCAAGAGTTGTGTAGCACAAGGCAGGAAACTATACATCTCCTGCATAAATTCCTATAGACACCTGAAGAATGTTGAGGAGGCCATAGCCAAAGACATGGAAAATCTTGATAGTATAATGGATAGTTTTGAATCATCTTCACAAACTATGGGAGAGATAGACAAGGAAACATCCAGGCTACTGGAGAAAATAAGAGTACTAGAAATGGAGAAAGGGAGAGTTGCAGACAGGTTTGACTCATTAAGAAACCTACTAACTCCCAAGCTCTCAATATTGGAGATTCATCTCTCTGAGATGATAAAGGTTGAAAGTTCAATGACAGTACCTACTCTCACTAAGCTTAAGGTAGTAGAGACAACATCATATGCACTGAATGGATTAATCCATTTCAGTGAACTACTGATAAGTTCATGGATTGAGGAAGTTAAGACCTTGGAAGCATCCTTCCAAGATGTCTTAAATCTGGTAAGTAAGCACTAGACTACCTATTGGAAAGTTGGCTATATTGATGGATGTGAATTGATATAGTGTTTTCATTATGGAAACAAAGTCATATAGTAGTTTGGAGTCAGCGCACTTGATGAGAAGATCATAAACTAGTTAAGTGTTGAAGACTGGACAGTGTATAAAGTTCCTGCAGCTCAGAGCATCAGCGCACATGTGTATGGAAGAATTATGCTATGCACCCTAGATGTTAAGTTCATTAGACTATATTCATGCTTAGTCTATGAGCACATGATCACATGTGAAAGTATGAGAAAGTTACAGTTAGTTGAAGTTGCACAGCCAGTGTGTGCCAGTGAAGAACAGAGCATGAAGCCGACAGTTAGTATTTTGGTTTGCGGATATAATGTAATGTTGTAAAGGCTATGTACCTATTTTATTTAGGTTTCTGACATGTATACTTGTTTTTTTGTAAGCACACCTTAGCCAATTCATTTGGAATCATTGTATGTAATAGGTCTAAGGGCCAACCTAATTGTTTATTTTGTATGAGTGTATAAATATAAGATGCACCCATTGTATTCAGTATGAAAGTTGATAGAGAGTTGTGATAAGAAGAGGAAAAGTGTGTGAAGACACTATAAGATGTATTAGAGATTTTTAAGAGGTCAAAGCATCAACACATCAAAGGAACTGATCTAACAAGTAGTGTCACAATGACAGTTCATCTTGCAGATATAGTGTGTATCTAAGATCAGAAGGTTGTAGCCTTCACCACTTGAGTAGTGAGCTCTTGGATAGTGCATCCTCTCCCCTAACAGGGACTATTGTAAAAGACTCCTGATAGGGTCCGAACCTTAACAAGGTCTACTATACTTAAAGCATTGTAAAGCAGCTCCTAACAGGGTTAAGGATCTTCTAACAAGGATCACAAAACACTAGTGCAGAATATTAGTGGGTGTCAATTCCCACCGGGGTTTTTATCTATTTGGTTTTCCCCATAGCCATATTGGTGTCATGTGTTGATTTTATGTTTCATGTTTATGTGAATGTTTAATTTAGTACTAAAGAATTTAATTTCAATAGAAAGATTAAAGTGAAAAGTTAAAATATAGTGAACACTGATTCACCCCCCTCTTAGTGTTCCCATTCCTAACAATTGGTATTAGAGCTCTGGTCCTCAGCATAGAAGTTTAACCACTTGAGGAGAGCATGGACAAAGTAGAAATGAAACATTTGAAAAGATATCTTGAAGCTACTCTTGAAGACCAAGACAAACTAGAGAGAGAAATTGAAGAACTAAAAGAAAAAGTCAGTGATGCACAATTGGTTATCAAAAGGCTAAGAAAGGATTTGAAAGAATGCTCTAACATTGATCTAGGAGAAAAGTTCAAGAAGATGAATGAAGAAAATGCATCTATGAAAGAACTACTTGAAGAATTTGATGATAAGCTGATCAATAATCAAGAAGTCTACAATGAACAAGTCAAAGAGAACCTTCAACTCAATGAAGAACTAAGGTAAGAAAACATGGAAATCTTGGAGCTAAGGAATATCAAAGAAAGCTGGAATCTGAATTGAAAGAATCAAAGAATCATATTGACAAATTACACACCAGTTTTGATTTGATAGAATCTTAGTTGTATGCAAGGAGATCCAAAGGAGACACTAGCTATATTGGATACAATGAAGCACAAAATTAGATTGACAACATGCGAGCAAGAAAGGACTCACAAAAGGACTCTACTGATGTTCAAAAGACTAAAGATCAAACCAAAGATAATGGTGGACCACCTAAGAATGAGCACAAGCAAGTAGAATGCACTTGTTTTGCATGTAACAAGCATGGACACATTGTAAGGAACTATACAAAGGTAAGACCTTTTAATGGTTATTTCGATTCATGCAATAAGTTTGGTCATAGAGCTATGAATTGCAAGACTAGTAAGAAGAATAGGATTCAACATGATCAAAGAAATCAAAATCAGACAAACACAAGAAGTTCTCAGAATGTTACATGTCAGATATGTAACTATAATGGTCACTCAGTGAGACAATGTAGAATGGTGACTCATGTCAATGCACCAAGGAATGTAAGACCTTCAGTCATTTTTCACTCTTGTAACAAGGCTGGACATATCTCAAGGTTCTGTAGATCAAGGACACAAGGTCAGGAAAGCCCTAAAAAGGCCGAAGAACTAGTTTTGGATCTCGAAGGAGAAGTCAAGTTTGTGAAAGCCTCAAAGGATGCAAGCTTGATTTGGTCAGAAGGAAAGAAGGAAAAAGTTGTTGAGAATGTATTGGATGCATCCGCAGTGGAAACACCCTCTCCATCTGGATGAATGGCCCTCAGGGTCATAGGGGGAGCTAATTTAGCTCTAGACCCCTGCGTGGCTGGTATACTCACTTTCAAAGTATGCATCTTTGAACTTAAGCTTTTGGACTATAAAGGAACCTTCGTGCAAGAGTGTACAATCTCATTGTTAGCAGAACTCAAGTTGGAAATGTTTAAGTGATAGCCTGGTTTATGCGAAAAGCATTAATGGTGCAATTTTCACTTTAAGTACACAAAAAGTTGTTTGATTATTCATTGCATTCAAATTCAGAGTGATAGGAGAGAAGAAAGAGCCTTAGAAGTAATTGTGAAGATTTGAAGAGTGATCTATCAGTGATTTTTAGTAATTAGTAGTGCATTTGGTCAGTTGTAGATACCCTAGTTCATTGCACTGATATAGAAGCCTTCAGACTATCTCGGAGATCAGTTGGAAAGTGATTAAACCAAGTAAGTCATGGCCACTCCTATAGTTTTTAATGTTACAGAGAAGAAGAGATATGTATTTAAGAAGCATCCATTTAAGTCAACCCTAGATGATTTAGAGGGAGCATTCTCCCACACACCTATGGGTGTTATGCATGTGGAAGACATTAGGGCTTACATCTACTGCAAGAAAGAACCAATAGGGTTGGATAGGTTAAGGGTGCACATGGATACCATGTTGAAACTAGATAAAACATTCATGGATGAATATGTTAAGTGGAATGATCACCCTATAGTTGAGTATGCTATTGTTAGGAATGAATGCTAAAGTGTTTGGCAGCCATTCTATAGTAGTTGTTGTTGCATTCATGACTATGATTGTCATTGATGTCAACACAGTGATTTATCGAAGACTTGCAGAGAAGCAGACAGAGTTTAGATTAGTGGATGTGGGTTATTGTAGTTGGAGCTATGAGATGTTGAGGTTATACTCTTTGATATGTCATATGTCTATGGTTAAGAGTGCATACCATAATTCATTTATTCATCGAATTTATGATCATTTTGGTGGAAGCAGTGTTCGGGCAGTGTTCTTGAGTAGCGGTTTGTGGTAATCGGATGATATCTCCTAATCGGGATGGAATCTAGTTTTACATAGTTAAAGGGAATTTGAAGATACATTGATAGTGATGTGGATGATAGTGTAGACTTTGAGGTCACATGAGTGAAGATTTATTGTATTTAGAAGCTGACAATTTTATGTAATTTTGGTGTAACCTGTGGAAACTTTTATTTTGTAATTGTATGCCGAGTGATTTGTAATTATTTGAGTGTGGTATAAAAGAAGGAATGTATTTACTTGTTGTAATGTGTAATTTTAATGTAGTAGCATGATGTTGTGATGCAAAAGTGTGTAATGGTAACAGAAGTTGTGATGCTGTAAGCATGAAGTGAAGAAAAGAACTAATGTGTGAAGGAAGACATGCGAAGTATAGAGATCTGAAATTAAGATCTGATGTAACAGTGAGTGTAGTTTGGCACAATCAAAGAAGAGGTAACATATTATTTGGATAGTGTGTTTAGTGATCTTACCCTGAAGCTATTTGGGCAGTGGGTCCTTCTGTCTTCTATAAATCTTAACAGGGTTAGAATCTTTTAACAGAGATTCAAAATCTCCTAACAGGGATTCATATGTATTGAATGTATTTCATAAGACTCCTAACAGAGTCCATCCTCTCACAAGGAATATTCATATTAGTGCATCTTTTGTGGGCATCATTCCCACCGAGGTTTACTCTTTGATCAAGAGGTTCCCTAGTCAACATATCTTGTGTCATTGTGTTATTGTGTATGAATATCTTTCTATGGTTGGTAATTATATTGATTATATGGTTTAATACTATTGAAGATGATAAAATTTATAATTATCTGATAACTAATTCACCACCCCCCTCTCAGTTATCTTGGTGGACTTTACTTTCTAACAATTGGTATCAGAGTGATAGGTCCTTGAAAGAGAAGTTTAACAACTTAAGGAGATCCATGGAAAATTTTAGGAAAGAAAGCCCTAAGTTTGATGGAGTAAATTTTGATAGTTGGAAAGAAAAGCTGAAGACACACCTATTATGTTTAGGACTAGGTTATTGGTTGATTACAAAGAATAATAAGACTATCATTGAAGAGGAAAATCTTGAAACATGTACTGCGGAAGAGAGAGATCTATTCATGTGTAACATACTTGCAAGAGAAGCACTTTTGATAGCACTACCAGAGAATGAGTACAGTCAGGTAAAATATTTGAAAAAATCTCATGAAATTTGGAATGCTTTACACTCTACTTTTGAAGGTGATGAACATGCAAAAAGAGTTAGATTAGATAATTGGATATGTGCATTTGAAGATATAAGAATGTTGGAAGATGAATCTGTTAGAAGTTATATTGGTAGAATGTCAAAGATCATTTCAGGTATAAAATCTTGTGGAGGAACAAAGATAGAGAATGAAGTGATATGGAAAATTCTGAGGACATTGACTCTTGTATTTAAGCAGACAACACAGATGATTGAACAAGTGATACCTTGTACAACAAACTTTACAAGAGAGACTCTTCTTGGAAGATTGGAAGCAGCATAAATGAACCTGAGATTATCAGGAGACTTACCTAGATTGGAGACAACATTTAGTGCTCTTAGTGTTCACCCTACTTTATCAAGAAGCATCAATGTGAGTGGAGATTATGCTGGAAGCAACATATCTAGAAATGAAGAAGTCAAGAAGATTGAAGAAAGTATTGCCTTGCTTGTGAAAAGAGAACCAGATGGTAAAATTTTTTTTAAATGTTGGACTTGTCAAGAATATGGTCATTTTGCATCTAAATGACCTAAGAGAGTTAAAAATTATAGAAGCAATTTTAAACCTAGAAGATCTAAGAAATGTTATTATGCTAATGATGAAGATCTTGAAGCTAGTATAGAAAGAACTTCAAGTGAAAGTGATATTGAGAATAATGATGACATAGGATTTGTAGCAATTAAAGAAGAAAATCATGAATCTGATGTTAAGAAAGAAAAATCCTTAGTTTCTCAAGTTGAAAAGAAAGCTGATTGGATTATAGATAGTGGTTGTTCACATCATATGACTGGTGACATGAAAAAGTTCATAAAGTTGAATGAATATGATGGTGGAGTAGTTAGAGTTGGAAACAATGCACATTGTTTGATTAAAGGTATAGGATCTATTACTCTTGATGGAAAGACTAATACTGATGGTGTTTATTTTGTGGATGGATTGAAACATAATCTTTTGAGTGTTGGATAGTTAGTTGATAAGGGATATCAAGTTTGGTTTACTGAGAAAACTTGTGTGATAAAGGATAAAGATGGAAATCTGATTGGAACTGGATCTAGAACCAGAGGTAATGTATTTCAGTTGAATCCTACTGAGATGACATATTTGATTACTAAAATTGATGACAGTTGGTTATGGCATAGAAGGTTTTGTCATGTAAACTTTAATAACATTGTGAAAGTAAGTACTACACTTGTAGTAAGAGATTTACCTAGAATTATGAAGCCTACTAACATGATTTGCAAAGAATGTGTAATGGCTAAATAGAAGAGAAGTTCTTTTCCTAGGAAGAAGTTTACATCTACAAAGAAGCTGGAGATTGTTCATACATATTTGAGTGGTCCTACCAGGACTAAAGGATTCTATGGAGAAAGGTATTTTATGATTCTTGTTGATGATTTTACAAGAATGATGTGGATTGCATTTCTTAAAGAAAAATTTGAAGCATTTGATAAGTTTAAGATTGTAAAGAATAAAGTTGAGAATGAATCTAGAATGAAGATTAAATGTTTAAGGTTTGATAGAGGTGGAGAATTTACTTCTAGAGAGTTTAACAACTTTTGTGAAGAAAATGGCATTAAAAGACAGTATTCAGCCCCTAGAACACCTGAACAAAATGGTATTGCAGAAAGAAGGAACAAATTAGTGACTGAAGCAGCAAGAGCTATGTTGTTTGAAAATAATTTGGCAAAGATATTCTGGAGAGAAGAAGTGAACACAATAGTGTATACAATGAACAGAGTACAAATCAAAGAAGACACAGATAAGACACCTTATGAATTATGGTTTGGACATGCACCCTTAGTTAAGTATTTTAGAATTTTTGGAAGAAAATGTTATATAAAGAGAGATGATGATATTGGAAAGTTTGATCTTAGAGGTGATGAAGGTATATTTCTTGGATATTATTTGAAAAGCAAAGCATATAGATGTTTCAATCAAAGAACTAAGACTATTGCTGAGAGCGCAAATGTTAAAGTTGATGAAAAGTTCAAAATTTAGGAAAGAATTCTTGATTATGAATCTGATGAGGAAACTCATCCTAAGCCTAATACTGGAACTACTAAATTGTTTTATGAAACTGACAGTGATTTGTTGAATGAAAGCCACAGTGAAGTTATTGAAGAACCTACATCTGAAGAGAGATCTGAGACAGTGACACCTAGCAAGAGTTTGTTAAGGAATCATCCTTTTGAACAGATTATTGGGAGCATCAAAAGAGGAGTTCTTACTCAAAATAAGGCACACGAACATCTATGTTTGATTTCTCAAATTGAACCTAAGACTACTAATGAGCTTGTGAAGATGAAAGTTGGACTAATGATATGAAAGAAGAACTAGATTAGATTGAAAAGAACAAGGCATGGGAATTGGTCCCTAGACCTAAAGACAAGAATGTTATTGGGACTAAATGGATATTTAGAAACAAGATGAATGAACATGGAGAAGTAGTAAGAAACAAAGCAAGATTGGTATGTAAGGGTTACTCACAACAAGAAGGAATTGACTATGAAGAGACTTTTGCACCTGTTACAAGAATTGAAGTAGTAAGAATGTTTTTGGCATATGCAGCTTACAAGAAATTCAAAGTGTATCAGATGGATGTGAAGTCATCATTTTTGAATGGAGAATTGGAAGAAGTCTACATTGAGCAGCCTGAAGGTTTCCCTTTAACTCAAGAAGGAGACATGGTATGTAAATTAAAGAAAGCTTTATACAGACTTAAACAAGCACCTAGAACTTGGTATGCAAGACTAGATAAGTATTTGTTAAAGTTGGGATTTATAAAAGGTACAATCGATAGCAATTTGTACACAAAAGAAATTGAAAATGGTTTGTTAGTTATAGTTTTTTGTTTTTATGACATTATCTTTGGAGGAGAAGATGAAGCTAGTGACAAATTTGTTGATGAAATGAAGACTAAATTTGAAATGAGTATGATTGGTGAAATGAAATACTTTTTGGGATTACAGATAACACAAAACAATGATGGTATCTTTGTAAGTCAGACAAAGTATTTGAATGACTTGTTGAAAATATTTGGAATGGAGGATTGTAAACTAGTTGGAACACCTATGGTGACCAGACATAAGTTATCTAGCACAGATGAGACTCCTGCAGTAGAACAAAAGAAATATAGATCTATGATTGGAGGATTGCAGTATTTGACTCATACAAGACCTGATATAGCACATTCAGTTGGAATTGTAGCAAGATTTCAAGCTGAACCCAGAGAATCACATTATGCAGCAGTAAAGAGGATACTGAGATATTTAAGAGGCACAATGGACTATGGATTATGGTATGAAAATTTTGATGATTTTACCCTATGTGCATATACTGATGCTGATTGGGAAGGTAGTGTTGATGATAAGAAAAGCACCAGTGGAGGAGCATTTTTCCTTGGAGGAAGATTAGTTTCTTGGCTAAGCAAGAAGCAGAATTGTATCTCACAAAGCACAGTAGAAGCAAAATATGTAGCAGCAACAAACAATTGTAACCATATAATTTGGATGAAGTAGATGCTGAAGGATATTAGAATAAAATTTGTTGAACCTGTTGTTATACAGTGACAACACCAGTATAGTTAGTATGTCTAAGAATCCTATATTACATTCTAAGACAAATCATATAGAGATTAAGTATCATGTTGTAAGCAAAAAAGTTGATGAAAAAGAAGTCAGACGTGAGTACATAAGTACAAAGAAGCAGATAGCAGATATATTCACAAAGCCTTTGCCTAAGGATACATTTGAGTATCTGAGAGGTATGCTTGGGGTTATTCCCCAACCTAATTTTGAGAAGTGATGCAGTTGGTTGCATCCATCTAGTGGTATATGAGCCTTATCTTTCTTCTGGACTGGATGTTGGTACTTCCTCTATGGGGGAGTATGTGTATCTGAGCTGAGTCATGAGGACTCTAGTAAATGTATTTTCTGAAAAGTGTCTTTTGACATTGAGTTGTTGTTGAATTAGTGATGGAATTTCTATTATTGATGTCAATGGGGGAGAAGTATGCATGAAAAACAATATGAGACATTTGTTGGAGAGAACTGAACAGGATAACGAAGCAAGATTTTATCGATGAAGAGGATTTGAAGAGGCAGTGTTGTAGTATTGGATTTTTGGAACATTGGATGTTTTTCATCTATGTTTCCATCAATGCCAATGGGGGAGATTGTTAGGAATGAATGCTAAACTGTTTGGTAGCCATTCTGTAGTAGTTGTTGCTGCATTCATGACTATGATTGTCATTGATGTCAACATAGTGATTTACCGAAGACTTGTAGAGAAGCAGACAGAGTTTGGATTAGTGCATGTGGGTTATTGTAGTTGGATCTATGTGATGTTGATGTTATAATCTTTGATATGTCATATGTGTATGGTTAAGAGTGCAGATAGTAATTCATTGATTCATGGAAGTTATGATCATTTTGGTGGAAGCAGTGTTTAGGTAGTGTTCCTGAGTAGTGGTTTTTGGTAATCGGATGATATCTCCTAATCGGGATGGAATCTGGTTTTGTGCAGGTAAAGGGAAGTTGAAGACACATTGATAGTGATGTGGATGATAGTGAAAAATTTGAGGTCACACGAGTGGAGATTTATTGTATTTAGAAGCCAACAGTTTTATGTAATTTTGGTGTAGCGTGTGGAAACTTTTATTTTGTAATTGTATGCCGAGTCATTTGTAATTATTTGAGTGTGGTTTAAAGGAAGGAATGTATTTCCTTGTTGTAATGTGTAATTTTAATGTAGTAGCATGATGTTGTGATGCGAAAGTGTGTAATGGTAGCATAAGTTGTGATGTTGTAAGCATGAAGTGAAGAAAAGAGCTAATGTGTGAAGGAAGACATGCGAAGTACAAAGATCTAAAATTGAGATCTGATGTAATAGTGAGTGCGGTTTGGCATAGTTAGTGAAGAGGTAACATATTATTTTTTTGAGTAATGCAAAGATTATTTGGATAGTGTTCAGTGATCTTACCCTGAAGCTGTTTGGGCAGTGGGTCCTTCTATCTTCTATAACTCTTAACATGGTTAGAATCTTTTAATAGAGATTCAAAATCTCCTAATAGGGATTCATATGTATTGAATGTATTTCATGAGACTCCTAATAGAGTCATCCTCTCACAATGAATATTCATATTAGTGCATCTTTTGTGGGCATCATTCCCACTGGGGTTTACTCTTTGATCAAGAGGTTCCCTAGTCAACATATCTTGTGTCATTGTGTTATTGTGTATGAATATCTTTCTATGGTTGGTAATTATATTGCTTATATGGCTTAATGCTGTTGGAGATGATAAAAGTTATAATTATCTGATAATTGATTCACCCCTCCCCTCTCAGTTATCTTGGTGGACTTTACTTTCTAATAGCTATGACATATGAATTTTATGAGACTAAATGGATTAAGATACTTTTGAGTAGAATTCATGATGACCTATTTTGGATAGGTGATGTGCCGGTCAGAATAACTAGTGACTTAATACATGAGATGACATGCCTTTCTAGGATAGGCACCATCCTTCCTATGGGCAAGGATGTCATAAAAATTGTTGAGAAAACATTTAAGTCAAGGAGTGATAGGCACGGGATGAGAATTGAGCCTATTGAGAAAGATGACATCAAATTGATGTCTATGATACTTGGATACAAGTTTCATCACACTAGCAAGGTGAATAGTGTGTCTGTGGGCACTATTCTAGCAGCCATCAGACTTGTGAAGGAAGATGCAGATTTCAACTTGTGTGAGATCTTGTGTGCACAGTTGATTGATAACATCAAGGCAATAAGGCATGACAAAACCAAGATATTTAGGTTTGGTTCATTAATCATTTACGCGTACCTTAATATAGTTGGGAGAGTATCAAATTTGTATTTGGACAAATCCATTCGAACCATGCCATAGATATCTAACAAAGCATCCATAGAGAGTACATTGAGAGATTATGTAACATTGGAATTGAAGACCTTCAGGGTCAAGATGAAAATGAGGTATAGAATTCCAGAGAGCATTGTCGAAAAGTATAAGGATACTATTTGTTTTATGGTAGAGACAGACACAACTTGTATGGAAGCTATTGAGCCAAGAACTAAGTGGATTCATCCACTTGGTTATGAAATAGAGGAGCAGGTCATTGAAGCATATGCACAGGTGTTACTATCAACCCCCAAAGACCCTAATGAACCTAGGTGGGGAACTTATGAGGAGAAGACAAGAGAAATAGATGCAAAACTAAACATTGTAGCAACCAAGAGGAAAGCCTCTAAGATTAAATCTGAGATACTCAAAATTCATGGAGTAACACAAGAAGACCTAGACAAGGAAAGGGAAGAAAAGATTGCTTTGGAAATTGAGAGTGCATCCATAGAAGAAGCTAAGTTTGAAGATCCTAAGATGAAAAAGGTAAAGATTGAGAAGACTAATGATCCAAAGGATAAATAGGGTAAAATTGATGATATTAGTCCTGCACCCACTATTAAAATTGATATCGAGTCCACAGATGCATCTCCTAAGATGTCCAAGAGGAGAAAACAAACCACCACAAATCACCCTTCAACTATAAGTGCAACCATAAGAAGCAAATTAAAAAATGTGCAGTCACCTCTGGAAGTAGGATTCATACCCAGTCTTCAAGTATTAAGGACTAGAGTTGTAGAAGAAGGAAGGCTAGATCAGATAGCCAAGTTTTATGAAAAATATCATGAAATTGATAAGTTAGAGATTCATGAGATGCTAATCAAACACATGATAAAGTTCAAGAAGATAGTTCTTGAATTGAAGACAACAATCCCATATAAGGTATGGGAGATTATGGATACCTTGAAGAGACAAACCACTGAAGAAGACTTCAGAATCAGAGAAAAAACACTTGATTCCACTCTTCCAATATGTTCTATTGAAGAAAAGTCATTGTTATTGAATTTGGTGAAACCACACTTAAGGAAAAAGATGAGAACACTACACCTCATGAACAAAGATTATGAGCTGATTTCTAAGGAAACAAAGAAGGCCTTTGAGAAGGTATTATTAGAGTAGCACATGAAACCTAAGTCTATGCCCATCACTCTAGCACCTAGTGAGCAAGAAAAAGCAGCAGAGACCATCAAGATACAATCTAAAGGTCCTCAAGATTTAGCGCCAGTAGTGGAAGCACAAATAGAGTTAGATAAGTCTGCACCCATATCAAAGTCACTCAAGGATAGCACCATTATCATTGATAATGTTGAGATAGCCATGGCGGCCATTGACACTGAGTTGGACAAGTTTGAGGAAGATTTTTTGAGCACATAAGAAGCTGAAATGTTATGCAACAACACACCTCCCACTCATCAAGAAGAGGTATTAATTGAAAATATAATAGATGAGAAAGAAGAAGAAAAGATAAAAGAAATTGAGAAAAAGGATGAAATGTTAGTAAAGCAAGAAGTGTTGGACATCAATCCCATCACTCCTTTAGTAGCATTGTTGTCAAGTTTGACACCTGACACATCTAGTTTGGACTCATGGAGAGAAGAAGACTTGATTAAGTTCATCATCTTAGCTATGGAGAAAGCCAAAGAAAAGCAAGTGATGAGGAATCCCCTCCTAGTAGAATCAATACAAATTTTGAACAATCTGTTGCCAGAGGATAAGAAAGTGTCAAAGATACACTCGGTTGATGAGTTGAGTATAGTCATCTCATAGTTCAAAAGCAATTTCTCAAGCCTTGAAGAATTTGCATCCCTAGTTGCAGAAGAAAAGTATCTGAAGAAAAGGTTGAATGAATTGGTGAACAAATTTTCACTTAACCTCAGCTCACTCAAGACTGGTTAAGCATCCTTGAAATAATTTGCAGATCAAGGAAGGAAAATCATTGCAGAATGCATGGATCAAGATAAGCTTACTGATGCTCATTTCAAGAAAATAAAATAGGTAGAAGCTATGATTGAGCAGGTGAAGAGTTCAATGAAAGACACATCCATAGATGTGAACATGTGCAATAATGTCTACCAAAGTCAAATAGACAAAATTGAGAAGGCAGAAAAAGAGATGACAAAATTAAGGGATAGACAGACTCAGTTGAGGAATGCTCTTGTGCCCTCACTAGACATTCTAAATCAGAATATCAAGGAGATTGATGCCACTATGGTGACATATGATCAAGGTCCTTTCATAGATTTGAAGAAGATGGAGAAGCTTCAGTATGCATTATGCACCCATCTCCAGATAGTAAACTCTTTGAGCTCATTTTGGAAGAAGGAGATCTAGAACCTAAAGGTTGCATATCCAGATGTTTTCCCTTAGTGAGTATGAATAGATATAGTTTTGTAACACCTTTGTCATTAATTTTAAATGGGGAGTTGTGTATAGAATATGGATCATAATATGTATATGGAGATATAAGTATATGTATAAAGAACAAAAGTTTTTTATATTAAGGACAGTTAGCAACTTGGCCTTATTCCTTTGTTGCCATCAATGAAAAAGGGGGAGATTGTTGGAAAGTTGGATATATTGATGTATATGACTTGATATAGTGTTTTCATTATGGAAACAAAGTCATATAGTAGTTTGGAGTCAGCGCACTTGATGAGAAGATCATAAATCAGTTAAGTGTTGAAGACTGGACAATGTACAGAGTTCTTGTAGCTCAGAGCATCAACGCATGTGCGTATAGAAGAATTATGGTATGTGCCCTAGAAGTTAAGTTGGTTAGACTATATTAATGCTTAGTCTATGAGTGCATGATCAGATGTGCAAGTATGAGAAAGTTACAGTTAGTTGAAGTTGCACAGCTAGTGTGTGCCAGTGAAGAATAGAGCATGAAGCTAACAATTAGTATTTTGGTTTGCAGATATAATATAATGTTGTAAAGGCTATGCACCTATTGTATTTAGGTTTTTGAAATGTATAATTTTTTGTTTGTAAGCACTCTTAATCCAATTCATTTGGAAGCATTGTATGTAATAGGTCTAAGGGCCGACCTAATTGTTTATTTTGTATGAGCGTATAAATATAAGATGTGCCCATTGTATTCGATATGGAAGTTGACAGAGATTTGTTTTAAGTAGAGAAGAAGTGTGTGAAGACACTATAAGATGTATTAGATCTTTTCAAGAGGTCAAAGCATCAGCGCATCAAAGGAACTGATCTGACAAGTAGTGTTAGTGACAGTTCATCTTGCAGATATAGTGTGTATATGAGATCATAAGGTTGTAGCCTTCACCACTTGAGCAGTGAGCTCTTGGATAGTGCATCCTCTACCCTAATAGGGACTATTTCAAAAGAATCCTAACAGGTTCCTACCCTTAACAAGGTCTACTATACTTAAAGCATTGTAAAGCAACTTCTAACAGGGTTAAGGATCTTCTAACAAGGATCACAAAACACTAGTACAAAATATTAGTGGGTGTCAATTCCCACCTGGGTTTTTACCTATTTGGGTTTCCCCATAACCATATTGGTGTCATGTGTTGATTTCATGTTTCATGTTTACGTGAATGTTTAATTTAGTACTTAAGCATTTAAGTTCAGTATAAAGATTAAAGTGAAAATTTAAAATACAGTGAACACTGATTCACCCCCCCCTCTTAGTGTTCCCATTCCTAACACCACCTATGCTTCAGTTTTGAAATTTTGAGAATACCTTTGCCATTGATGTCAAAGGGAGAGGAAGAAAAAGGAAAATGAGGAAGAGAATGAAATATGTAGAGTGATATATCAAGAAGAAAAAGAAAAAAAAAGAGAAGGTAAAGAAGAGAGTTGCTTTGTGACACTTAGTCATTTTTCTAAGTGTTGCCATCAATGCCAAAGGGAGAGATTGTTAGCATTTGATGTTTTTGAGTAATGAGAATCATTTAAGGGTTTTCATTCATGGAAAAACTTATGATGGAGTGATTTCATGTTGTGGAGATTACCACTGGAGTCACAGTCATGAAAATGACTAAGTCCAAAATCTGGAAAATAGGGTACAGTGCCACAGTTTTGGATAGCGATGAAGACATACAAGGTATCATGGCTTGTGAAGTTAACTAGAGGTATTTTGGGATATGCACATGCTTTAGTTAAGATCACATAAGTTTTGGATACCTGATGTGTGAGATATAGTGTTCGGAAGGTATGCAAAGACAGTAAAATAGTATATCAAGGTACATGAACAGTTGCGAAGATTAAGGAGTGCATAATAGATATGGTAACATGCTAAGACAAGTAAATAAAGTATATTGCTGACTCTTTGGTAATATAAGAGTGTTGACTCCATGTATATCATTTGCATGAGTTTCTATTATGTTTTGTGTGACAATTATGGGGCCGACTGGAAGACTAATTCTGTATAAGTATAGATTGGTTTTGTGAAAGCGAAGTATGGATGTTTTTATAATGATGAAGTAAGTTTTTGAATATAGGAGAAAAGATCAGATGTGAGATTAGTAAGAGGTCGAGCTACAATTGGAACTATCTAAGCAAGATAAGTGATTGTATTGTTCTCCTTTTGAGAACCATTTTGGAACAGTATTGATTGTAAGAGCAGTGAGCTCACCACCTTTAACCAGGTGTTTTGTATACCCCTAATAGGGTTTTTATAATCCTTTAACAAGGAAATGTACTATGTAACAATCAGCTCCTAATAGGGCTAGATATCCTAACATGGACATTATATTTTAGTGCATATTTGTGGGTACCATCCCCACTGGGGTTTCCCTTTGGCCAGGGTTTCCTCAAGAACAAATCATGGTGTCATGAGTAATGTATTATGCTTATATGTTCTTTTCATTTCTACATTACTTTGGATTGTTTATAATTGTTTGAAGTTGAAATCAAAGTTGTGTAATACTGATTCACCCCCCCTCTCAGTATTACCTAATCCTAACAAGCCACTACATAAATCCTTGTAGACACATGAAAAATATTGAAGACATTATAGCCAAGCATAGGGATACCCTTGATAGCTTGATAGATAGTTTTGAAACATCTTCACTAACTGTGATTAAAATGGATAAACAAGCATCCAAGATTTTGGATAAGATTAGTACTCTAGAAATAGAGAAAGGGAGAGTGATAGACAAATTTGGGTTATTTAAGAGCCTAATAACTCCTAAACTTTCAATGCTTGAAACTCATCTAACAAAGATGGAAAAGGTAGAAGGATCAATGTCTAAAGCTATACCCACTGAGCTTAAGGTAGCAAAGACAACATCATATGCATTGAATGGATTGATCCATGTCAGTGAGTTTTTGTTCAAATCATGGGATGAGGAATTGAAGACCTTGGAAAACTCTTTCCAAGATATCATAAATCTGGTGAGTAAGCACTAAATATTTTTGTGCTTAGAAATTTTAAAATTTTGTAAGTACCTTTGCCATTGATGTCAAAGGGAGAAGAAGAGAAGAGAAAAATGAAGAGAGGAAGAGTAGAGAAGAGAGGAAGAGAAGAGAAGAAGAAGATAAGAGTAAATAAGGAAAAAAAAAGAATAAAAAAAAAAGAGAAAAAGAGAAAAAGAACAAAAAAAAAGATATGTATATAAGTACAAGGGAGATAGTGCTTAAACACTAAGTGTTGCCATCCATGCCAAAGGGAGAGATTATTGAAAAGATATGTTTTGGGGCACTAGGGATCACTTAAGGACTATCACTTGTTGAAACACTTATGTTGGAGTGATTGAATAAAGAGAGTTTTGGTACTAGAGTCATAGTCATGAAAATGACTAAGTACATAATCACGATAATAGTGTACTGTGGTACAATTTTGGTTAGCGATGACAATGTATGATGTATTATGGCTTGAGAAGCTAGTAGAAGGTATTTTGGGATATGTATATGCTTTAGTTAAGATCACATGTATTTTGGTGATTAGATCAGTGAGATTTGGTGATTTGAAGGTATGCGAAGACAAAGAATCAATGTAATAGGGCACATGAATAGTTGTGATGATTGAGAGAAGGATAGTAGATATGGTAACATGCTAAGTCAGATGGATGAAGTATATTGCCAACAATTTGGTAATATAAGATCATTGACTCCATATTTATCATTTACATAATTTATTATTATGTTTTGTATGGTATTTGTGAAGCCGACTGGATGAAAAAATTTGTATAAGTATAGAGTATTTTGTGAAAGTGAAAGTGTCAAAGTGATGGATGTGAATCTAAGAGAAGAGAGAATATGTGAGATCAGTGTTTGACAGAGCTATTGTTAATCTCTATTGAGCATTTTAGGTTGTCATTAGTATCAAAGGATAGTAAACAGGTCAGTCAGTTATTTACATTGAGATAGTTGGTAACTAGACGTAAGATAGAGCAGTCGGTAAAGCCTTATACCGAGCATCACATAGTTAACCAAGCATCAGTGACACCAAAATTGAAGGTCAGTAAACACCGAGTATCACAGTGTACACCGAGAAGATTATACAGTGTTTATCGATGATCAAAGTAAATGGCATAGTAATCTGAAATGGCACATTATTCTATGCAAACAGTTATAAAAGATCGTAAAATGGTTTACCAAGATCAAGGAGCATTTATTGTAAGAGATATTCATTAAATGCAATGATTATCTTATTTGTATTAGTTGATCTAGGTTATTTTGCACCGTAGATCTTAGGGTTATGATTTTCTTTTGTAACCTAATTTTTGTTTAAGTGGAAAAAATAGAACACTATATATTGTATATGTTCACACCATTTTATGGGGTTGTTGAATTGATATATATGAATCACGAAGCACTTGAAGAAATTTCCTATCTTCAAGACAATCAGTTTACCGAGCAGAACAGAGTACAGAGGTTTTCAGATTGAACAGAATCAGACAAGGCTACTGAGCAGAATAGAGCAGAGAATCATCACAGATAAGGTGATATTTCGATAAGAACTTATAGATATATTTTTAGACAATTAAGTTGTCAACTAGCAGATAGTTACCTATTAATTTCTAACAATTATGATAGAGTTTTTTTTGTGAAATCTCTTAACAGAGTAGACTTAACAGTCTTTGTATAAATCTCTTAACCAAGTACACACTTCATATAGTGTTGTTAAATCCTATGACTAGGTAGATCTAGCTGATCTAATATGTTACTCCAAATAGGGTAAGTTCACCAGAAGTGATCAAAACTTGTAGCCTTAACAGGCAAACTTTTTCTATCTACAGTAGTGAAGAATTTGTGGGTGTCATCCCCACCGCATTTTTTACCTTCTAACAAGGGTTTTTGCGTTACTAAAATACTTGTATTATGTGATTGTCATATTGATTTCATATTGTTTACTTTCTTAAGTTAACTAGATGATTGACTTATGCAATTAGATTCAAGTTATTTTGATCGGTTATCACAGTATTTAGTCATAGATCAAAAAGGTTTTGCAATTAAAGTTTTGAAGGCACTGATTCACCCCTCCCCTCTTAGTACCTATCTCTCCCAATTCCAACAATTGGTATCAGAGCTTAGTTCTCCTGTTTAACAACTTAACCACTGAAGGGAAAAGATTTAAGTCATGGAGAGATACAAGCTTGACAAGACTATTGAGAATCAGAAGATACAAATGTAGATGTTTGTGGAACAATACAAACAAGCCAAGGAAGAACTGAAGAAATTACTGGTTGAAAGAAAGAACCTTGCAATTTAGCAGAATGAAATAAGCTATCATGAAGAACCTATTGATGACATATTTGATCATATTGGATCAAGCTCTGGAAGCATATCCGATGGATCCAAAAGCATAATCTCTGAGCTATCTGAAAAGAATCAGCATCTATCCGAGCAAGTGAGAGAACTTCAAATCGGTCATGAATCTCAAATGGTGAGAATGGTGGAAATCATGAACAATGGTAGACAAGCACTGATGACTGAACAACTTCAAGAAAAAGAAAGTGAAATCCAGAGACTCACTGATTGTCACTTCCAAGTATCAAATTAGACGATGACAGTCAATCAAGAAATGAACTGAGTAAATGGAGAATTATCAAGAAGACTTGAAGATGTAGCAACACTTAGAGAAGATAATGAAAAAATAAGAAATGAAATAAAAACACAAAAGCATCACAATGAGATGATGAATATAGCTGAGGACAACTCTAAAAAGATTGATGATTTTCTGACTAATTAGAGGAGATTCAGAAGCAAAGCCAGTATAGGCTACATCGGTGAAGGAGAATCATCACAACAAGTTGAAGAAGTCAACAACAATCAAAGTCAAAAACCTAAAGTGTTGACATGTTACCACTATGGAAAAATAGGACATACATCCAATGTGTGTAGAAGCAAAGCACAAGGTAAACCTCCTATCATTCCTAAGTTCAATGGATATTGCTATTACTGTGGTAAGTTTGGACATCCAGCTTATGAATGTAGAGCAAAGAAGAATGACATTGCTAATAACACTACTGAGGAGAAAATATGCTATACTTGTAATAACTATGGACACACTGCAAGGGACTGTAAGGCGAAAATGAAGCAGGTTTGGACACTTAAAGAGAAACTACAACAAAAGCCATATCAACCGAAGAGACAAGGTAACTCATATGTTTGGGATTATAATACATGGACTAATTGTACTGCATGTGGTCAGTATGGACATATTGCAGCAAACTATTACAAGAAGAGTCAGATTGGACAATCAAGTAATTGGACAAATGCAAGAATGACATGTATGCATTGTCACAAGGTTAGTCATGTAAGCAAGAACTGCAGAGACCAAGCACCTGATAAAAACCATATATTTGAGAGTGGATATAACATTGTAGAAATTACAAAGTTAAGGAACACAATGTGGAAGAAGGCATCTAATGAGAATGCTGAGTCAAGTAACACTATCAGTGAAACCTCATCCACTGGATTGGGTGACATTGGTACCTCCACTTAAGATGACAAAGGTATGTATGGAACTAACATTTTAAATGATCATATTTTACATACAATTCCTTATATGTGATGTACAAACACCAAATCTGCATGAATGAAGATGCACTATGGTCAATACACTATTAGTTTGCAAATGACATTTGGTCGGTAAAAGGGGAAATATGAGTTGGTTACCCATCAGTAATCACTATCAAGGTTAATTGAAAATAGTTCAAACTGATGAAGAAACTCTATGTTAACCAAGCTAATGACTTTACCAAGATGACAATCATCTTGTACCGAAAGTTAGGTTGCACATTTAATGCATCAAAGTTTGAGTGGGAATTTCAGAAAACCCTATATATACACGGAAACAAAGTTCATTGTTACATCGCAATTTCAAAGAAAGGAGATTTTACAGAGAAGATTTCAAGCTAACAATTCTCAGAATAGATTCAAAGCAACTAGATCAAATCAATGACATTTCTTCGATGATAACAAGTAAGTTCATCTGCCTATCGAACACTGGTTATCTATTTGCTTGCCAAAAACCCTAGAAACAATTTATGGCATCATCTTCGATCGCAAGCAAATCACAAAACGTTGAGGAGGAAGTAGAATTAATTGTTAGGGAACACTTTGCCGAGGAGAAATTCAAACCTCATCCTAAGGTTGCAGCACAAACAGACGATATGGGCTCATTCTCTAGTATTCCTGATAAGGTTTTGTTAACAAAAGACATTAGGGCTTACATTCACTACAAGATCGATGAAGTATGTGACTTTGAGACTATAGCAGCTTATCAGCAAGTCTGTGGACCAGATGGTAAGATCAAACCCGAGCATAAGAAGATTGAGGAATCAGGGTTACAGTGTTTCACATACTTCTTGCAATCATTTCACAATGACTAGATATGAACCATGCTTAGCAGATTCCATGATGGAAAATTTTGGCTAGACAAACCAATTGAGGTCACCAAGAAGATTATCAGTAGGGTTACTGGGTACCCTACAACTGACAAAGCCAAATCATTTTGAAGTTCACCTGGTCCCGACATAGAAAAGAACACTGGAGCTCAATGGGATGGTAGGGCACTAAAGATTTCAACTATCAAAGATCCAGTGGTAAGATTTGTAGCTCATGTCATTGGGTACAAGATATTTCAATCAAGGAGACCAAATAGTGTACCCTGCAGTGCCATGGACATGGCTTACAAAATTGTGAAGAAAGATCACCAGGTTGATCTTGCCGAGCTACTACTACACCAACTACATGACAACATGAAAACAATAAAAGAAAAGAAGTCCAATACATGTAAGTATAGATCACTGCTTGTCTGTACATTCCTCTATTTGCAAAAATATGTACCGAGTATTGGAAAAGTTAACTAGGAATCCAACAGACTGATAACTGCCCAAATTGGTGATATGATGAGAAGTCTAGGAGACAATGTGAACAAGGAGTTTCATGCATATTTCAAGCAATTTCAAACAAGAATGCAACAAAGAAGCAGAATTCCAAAAGAACTAGTAAACAAATTTGAAGATGACATATGCTTTGTGGTAAGCACAAACCACTCAATCATAAAGGTAGTAGAACTGAGAATGAAATGGCTAGCACCAATGGGTTATGAAATGAATCATGATTTCACTTTGAAATCTATCAATGCATTTCTAGCATTACCGATTGACATCACTGCCAGTAGGGTTGGAGTGTATGAGGAAGCTAAGTCTATAATCACAATGGACATTGAGATCGATTAAATGTCAAGGAGGGAAAAGAAAATGAAAAAGGATCTCATAGAAAAATATGGAACTACATCTAACTCACCTAAGGAGTCACCGATTGATGAAGCAACCGAAGGTCAGTTACAGTTGGCTGACAAACCCTATGACAGTGAGGAGACCGAGTCTGACAAAGAAAAGGATAACACACTGGTTCCTCCCACCAATGATGAAGAAGAAACACAACTTCCTACAACTGATGAACAAGATACTCAGCTACCTAAACCTGAAGGAATGAGGACACATTTAGCAACTGTAGCCAAATCAACTAAGCAGAAAGAAGAATTAGAAAAAGTTGCAAAAAGAAGAGTAGCCACACCGACAAAGAAATACATCAAGAGAAAGAACAAGGCAGCTGAACCACCAAAGAAAAGGAGGAAATACATATGGAGTAAGGAAGACATAGAGGAGACTAATACTGAAAATGACCCTGATCAATTCCAGCTAGTTCATAATAGGGATAGTACCATAGAAGAAATAATTGAAGATATTATTGAGAATTGAAATCTTAATGATCCAGGCATAGGCAAATTCAACAATATGTCAATTGAGGACAAGACAAAGATAGAAAATGCTATTGTTCAAATGATGATCAAGTTCAAAAGAGTGCTGATGGAATTTGCATGTCAACTACCAAAGGAACTTGATGATAAAATAAGTGAAAGATGGGCTATTGCTTTAGATATAGAGAAAAGAAAAAGAGAATGCTCTCTAGGTCGTGCAACCACTCACTTTAGCTATGCTGAGGTAAGTGAATACATGACAAGGTATCGGCCTAGATTTTTAGTCAAGAATAGAGCTATGTAGATAATGGATGAAAATGTAGAGGATATGGATGTCGTATGTGACTCCCTATGGACATCAATTTTGAAAGTAGAAGAGAAAACTGAACAGGAAGCATTCCTAAAACTGTCTAAAAAGAGACACAGTTCAAAAGGTAAAAGTATTTTCATTGATGATAATAAAGGAAAGAAAATAGAAGACACCGGTATATTAGTTATTGAGGTAATTGATATTACCAAGCATAAGGAAGAAATCAAAGTTTCACAGGATGACCAGATCAAGCTAAGATCCACTTGCAAAAGAAAACCAATGATGATGCACTCATTGAGGACATCACTAACGGTGATCCTGATGATAAGGATGATGAAGATGTAATAATTACACAATACAAAGATGAAGCATTAAACACTGATAATGTGTGTACATCTCTACCGGGTGAACTTCCTATACTTGCAGAGGCCACTGAAATAATTTCACAAGTACAACCTGATGTCTCTCATCCTGAGCCAACCAAAGATACAACCGAGATTGAAGCACCTAAGCAACCTGCCAATACAAATGAGCCTATCAAACCAGAGGCACAGTCTTTAGAATAGAAGGACCCTAAAGAAACCAAGTCAACTGAGGTGAACCAACCTGACACTACCACCGAGACTCCCACTCAATCCACTGAGAAGAAGAAGAAAGATGATATAGTTCAACTAGTAAGGACACTCTGAGGAGTGAAGAAAAAGCTATTGTTGTAAGTGAAAAGAAGTCACCTCTAGCCCTAAAGAAGAAAAAGAAGAAAGCCAAAGGGCTGGTCACCATTGACAAAGTTATTGTTATACCCGAATGTGACCCAAGAACTCTAAGCCCGAAGGAACTAAGTCGGTATGGGGAGTTATGTTTGTGGAAAGAAGCACAAGAAAAACTGAGGCAAGAACAAAAATGTAAAGAAGTGTTAAATGATGTAAGGGATATTCTACAACAGATAGTATCAGAAACAAACATTGATGAGAATCCTGCCATTTTAGATCAACTTGCCAACCTTGCCAACAGAATCAATGCCCCTGATACAGACATAGAAAAAAGAATAGAAGAATGGGCAGAGTCAAAGATTCAACACAAATTGGTAGAAAGGATTAGCACTTAAGTGGTACTAAACAAGGTGAAACTATCTAAGGTCATTACCAAGGTAAAATCTATCACCCAGGTAATCTATCAACTGCTAATAAAGCTTTGTACTATAGACACCTTCACTATAGAAATCAGTGAAAAGATTACAGGTTTAGAAGAAGAAATCAAGGTGAGTACACAAGCAGCTATCACCGAGCCAACTAATTTCTTAAAGCACATTAACTGAGTTCAGGAACTCCGGTGGCTAATAGAAACCTTAAGGAAACAAGAAGAGCACATCACCGATCAGGTCACAGAGTTAGAGAAAGAACTCACTCCTTACCTGAAGATTTTTGAAACACATATTGTCAAAGCCGAGCAACTCATGGCAACACCAGAGATTTCGATGTTAGAAAATATCTTTGACATGCATGCCCAAGTCGGTCTTGAGAAAATTGCTCTTACCAACTTGAAAGAGGAATGGGAAAACCTCTTGGAGTCTGTGAAGAAAACCCATCAGCACATTCTTGATAAGATGTAAGTATACATTACATATTTATTTTGGTATTTAGCATTATTATCAAAAAGGGGGAAAACATGTATATGCCAAATAATATATTTTTGATATGTATATTACATAATACTGGGAGCATGCACCGAGGGGGAGTACTTTTGTACTTAGAAGTTTTTGTAGTGGATATGTATATAGCGGAGATATAAGGGATATCCAGAAATAGTTTGTCTATATACATTATGAAGTTTTGATACTAATGCCAAAGGGGGAGATTGTTAATCTCTAATGAGCATTTTAGGTTGTCATTAGTATCAAAGGATAGTAAACAGGTCGGTCAGTTATTTACATTGAGACAATCAGTAACTAGAAGTAAGACAGAGCAGTCGGTAAAGCTTTATACCGAGCATCACATAGTTAAGCAAGCATCAGTGACACTGACACCGATGGTCAATAAACACTGAGCATCACAATGTACACTGAGAAGATTATATAGTGTTTACCGATGATCAAAGTAAATGGCATAGTAATCTAAAATGGCACATTATTCTATGTAAATGGTTATAACAGATCATAAAATGGTTTACCAAGATCAAGGAGCATTTATTGTAAAAGATATTCATTAAATGCAATGATTATCTTATTTGTATTAGTTGATCTAGGTTATTTTGCACCGTAGATCTTAGGGTTATGATTTTCTTTTGTAACCTAATTTTTGTTTAAGTAGCAAAAATAGAACACTATATATTGTATATGTTCGCACCATTTTATGGGGTTGTTGAATTGCTATATATGAATCACAGAGCACTTGAAGAAATTGCCTATCTTCAAGACAATCAGTTTACCAAGCAGAATAGAGTACAAAGGTTTTCATATTGAACAGAATCAGACAAGGCTACTGAGTAGAACAGAGCAGAGAATCATCATAGATAAGGTGATATTTTGATAAGAACTTATAGATCTATTTTCAGACAATTAAGTTGTCAACTAGTAGATAGTTACCTATTAATTTTTGACAATTGTGATAGAGTTTTTCTTGTGAAATCTCTTAACATAGTAGACTTAACAGTCTTTGTATAAATCTCTTAACCGAGTACACACTTCATATAGTGTTGTTAAATCCTATGACTAGGTAGATCTAGCTGATCTAATATGTTACTCCAAATAGGGTAAGATCACTAGAAGTGATCAAAACTTGTAGCCTTAACAGGCAAACCTTTTCTATCTGCAGTAGTGAAGAATTTGTGGGTGTCATCCCCACCATAGTTTTTACCTTCTAACAAGGGTTTCTACGTTACCAAAACACTTGTTTTATGTGATTGTCATATTGATTTCATATTGTTTACTTTCTTAAGTTAACTAGATGATTGACTTATGCAATTAGATTCAAGTTATTTTGATCGGTTATCATAGTATTCAATCATAGATCAGAAAAGTTTTGCAATTAAAGTTTTGAAGGCACTGATTCACCCCTCCCCTCTCAGTACCTATCTCTTTGAATTCCAACAGCTATAACTAAAACTATCTAAGAAAAGGAAGTTCTTGTATTGTTCATTTTTTAAGAACTCTTTGAGACAATTTTTGATTGTAAGAGTTGTATGCTCACTACCTTTAACTAGGTGTTTGTATGACCCTAACATGGTTTTGTATTCCTCTAACAAGGAAATGTACTATGTAATAATTAGCTCCTAATAGGGCTAGATCTCTTAACAGGGATATCATATTTTAGTGCATAGTTGTGGGTACCATCCCCACTGGGGTTTTCCCCCGGCCAGGGTTTCCTCAAGAAAAAATCATGGTGTCATGAGTTATGTGTTGTGCTTATATGTTGTTTTCATTTCAACATTATTATGGTTTATTTATAATTGGTTGAAGTTTAAATTAAAGTGTAGTAATACTGATTCACCCCCCCCTCTCAATATTGCCTAATCCTAACAAGAAGAGTTGTGAAGAGATGAATAGAGTTGAGGTGATTTCTTGAAGGAATTTCCAAGAAGATTAGAGATGCAGATGGTAGTGAAAGTTAGTTAGTAAATCAACATATGAGCATATTGGATCTATATTTGAAAAGTGAGTTGTATATTTCAGATCAAAACCTACTATTACTTTCTAACCATTGTATCAGTTAAAATCCTATAATCAAGATTGACCTAACAGTCATTTTGTAAACCCTTTAATCAAGGTGACATTCTGATGGAATATTCTTAAGTCCTATAACCAAGCCACTCTTAACAAGGTGATTAAATCTTTTAACATGGTCACACCTAACAATTTGTATTGTAAACCTTTAACAAGGTTGGCTTATCACAGAGCTCACTTAGAAAGAGTAAAAATTTGGTAGCATGTTACTGGTGGTTTTTACCATATTGGTTTTCCACGTTAAATCCTAGTGTCATACTTGTGTGAATGTTATTTGATGTGTATGTTGTTAAAAGATTTATATTCTGCAAGTTGATTACTTTTGGATAGTGGACTGCAAGTGTTATGTTACTGATATATTCTATAGAGACCGAGTGAATTGTTGAATATAACTAAGTTTGTTGAAGAGTTTAAAAGTTGAATTGGTACATCTGGACCTGAGGATAACTAATTCAACCCCCCTCTTAGTTATTCTAAAATCATTCTAACAATTGGTATTAGAGCTTGTGGTGCTTGAAAGGAGAAATTTTAAAGGTACTTGAAGCTAATGATCAAGACGTAAAAAAAGGAGGTTCCAAAGCTGAACAAGGAGAACTTCCTTGCATGACATAATTTGATGAAATTACACCTAGTTGGAATTGGTGATTCAATGAAATACTATGTAAAATAGTTATGTACCAGTTGTTGCAGCTATGACAACTGAGGATATGAAAAAAAAGCAAGAATGCAATCATGGAATATTAGAGATTGTGTCAGCCCTAAGTTACCCTAAATTTCAAGACATCAAGGACTATACTAATGCAAAGAAAATGTAGGACACACTAGAAGCTATCTATGGTGGGGACACAAATGTGTTGAGAGCCAAATCTGAAAGCTTGAGAGGTAAGTTTGATGAAATGAAAATGTTAGAAGGTGAAAACATTGTTCATTATTGTGGTAGAGTTAAAGAGGTAGTGAATGTTGTTAGAGGAGCTAATGGAAACTGTTATTAGCAAAATTTTGAGAACCCTACTTCCTATCTATGCTATTAGAGTTTCTACAATACAAGAATCAAGATTTACTCCTGGTAACATCCTAACTTTGGAAGGTCTTGTTGGTAGGCTTATTGCTTTTGAGTTGTCAAATTTTGATAATTTTACTACTAACAATATTGAATCCGCATTCAAGTCTCAAATGGTTCTTCATAAGTCTAATAAAGGAAAATAAAGATATGTGAACAGTGACAATAATGATGATAGTGACAATGACAATTCTGATGATGATATAGATGATCTCAAGGTACTTATGGCTAGAAGGCTACCAGGAGGAAAATGAAAATTGAAAGGTAAACTTCCTATAATCTATTTTTCATGTAACAAAGTTGGCCATATTGCAGCAAGATGCCCTGGCGGGAATGACAAGGATGAAAGAAGGGAAAGAAAGTATAAAGACAAAAGAAATGACAGAGATCACATAAGGTACAAGGACTACAGAGATAAAGGTAAGAAGTCTTGTTATATTACTGAAGATGAAACTGACAGTGAAACTAGTGAATCTGATGATTGTGATATAGAAGTGGTTTATGTTGCTATGAAAGATGATTCTAATGAAGATAAGAAAAATGAACTTATTTCATATATGAGTAAAGGTGATAAATGGATTATTGATAGTGGTTTCTCACATCACATGACTAGTGATAAAAGTAATTTTGAAATCTTAAATCATTACAAAGGTAGGAGTGTTAAGTTTGGTAATGATACACAATGTCTTGTGAAGGGAAAAGGATCAATAAGATTAAATGATAAGATCAGATGTGATAATTGTTATTGGGTTGAAGGTCTTAACTATAATTTGTTAAGTGTTGCACAATTGAACATGACTAGTTACTAAGTTGAGTTTCATCAGAAGAAGGCTAAAATATTTGATGCTACTAGTGAACTAATTGGAAGTGGAGAACAAACAATAGGTAATTTGTTCTATCTAGACCTATCTGAAGAAACATGTTTGTTTGCACAGTTTGATGATGTATGGTTATGGCATAAGAGGTTGTGTCATGTGAAATTTGACAATTTGGTAAATATTAGTAAGATGAAGAAAGTTAGAGGTTTACCAAAATTGAAGAAATTTGATAGTGTAATGTGTAAACAATGTCAATTGGGAAAGATGACGAAGTCTAGTTTCAAGAGAAATACATATACTTTTGATAATATTTTGGAAGTAGTTCATATTGACCTTTGTGGACCTATTGGTGTGCAAAGTTATTGCGATGATAAATATTTCATTCTATTTGTTGATGACTATTCTAGAATGATGACAGTGATATTTCTAAAAGAGAAATATGATGCATTTTAGTTTTTTAAGTGGTATTTGGAAAAAGTTAAGAAATAAATAGGTAAAAGCATGAAATGTCTGAGATCTAATAGAAGATGAGAGTTCATATCAAATGAGTTCAACATAATCTACAATGATAGAGGAATAAAGAGACAAATGTCTACACCAAGGACACCTCCACAGAATGGTATAGCAGAGAGAAGAAATAGATCAATTATAGATTGTGCTAAAAAACTGATTATAGAGAAGAATGATGTACACAAATATTGGAGAGAAGATGTAAGTACAAATATTTATACCTTGAACCAAGTACAAATCAAGAAAGGTAAAAATGCTACACCTTTTGAATTATGACATGGTTATGCACCTAATGTAAAATACTTTAAAGTATTTGGAAGAAAATGTTTATACTGAAGGACCATAGGAATGGAAAACTTGATACTAAAAGTGATGAAGACATATTCCTAAGATATTCCACTAAGAAAAAATATTACAAGTGTTTGAATTATAACACAAACAACGTTGTGGAAAGTGCAAATGTTAGAGTTGATGAATATGCAGAAAAGAATGAAGTTGAATGCAAGCAAGAACCTAAAGATTATAGATCTTTTGTATACATGGAAGAAGGAGAGGATAGTAATATACCTAAATGAGAAAACAAATATGTCGAGCAACAAAATGAACTTTTCGAGTCACATCAAGAAAATGTTGAGCATCAGAAGGATGTTTCCAAGAAATCAGGTGAGGAGATACAGAATCTACAAAATGAACCTAAAGATCAAGAACAAGAAGAAAGGAGATCTGAGTCTACATTAGCACAATATGTGAGAAGACATCATAAGCCAGAACAAATCATTGGAGCTAAAGAATCTAGAGTCATGACAAGAAGTAAGTTGAAAGATCAAACATGCTTGTTATGTAAGTTTGAGCCTAAGATAGTGAAAGATGCTTTTGAAAATGAAGATTGGACTCAAACCATGAATGAAGAAATTGAGCAGATAGAAAAGAACAAAACCTGGACACTAGTGCTGAGATCAGAAGATAAGAATGTTATTGGAACAAAGTGGGTGTTCAGAAATAAGCTAAATGAACATGGAGAAGTCACTAGGAACAAATCTAGATTGGTATGCAATGGATATGCATAGGAAGAAGGCATTGACTATGGGGAGACATTTTCCCTAGTTGGAAGATTGTAAGGAGTGAGAACTCTACTTGCATATACAAATTTTAAAGGATTCAAAGTGTATCAAATTAATGTTAAATCTACAATTCTGGATGGAATATTGGAAGAAGAAGAAGTATACATTGAACATACAGAAGGATTTGTTGATCCAAGTAAGAAGAACATGGTTTGTAAACTACACAAGGCACTATATGGATTGAAACAAGTCCCCAGAGCATGGTATGAGAGATTGCACAACTACTTGATAAAGATTGGATTTGCAAGAAAAAATGACAACAATAATCTGTATTTAAAGAATGAAAAAGGTAAAGGGATATTGTTAGCTGAAATCTTTGTTGATGATATCATATTTAGAGGATAAGATGCCCTATGTCAAACATTTTCAAATGAGATGCAAACTAAATTTGAGATGTTTGTGTTTGGAGAGATCAAATTCTTTGTTGGTTTGCAAGTTTATTAGATGAAGAAAGGTATCTACACAATCTAAGTATGTTAAGGAGATACTAAGTTTTTTTGGTATGAAGGATTCTAGACCAATAAGTACACCCATGGCTACTCGACAAAAACTATCAAAGACTAATGATACAACCGAGGTGAATAAAAACTTATACAGGTCTATGATTGGAAAGTTACAATATGTTATCCGTAGCAGACTAGATATTACCTTAGCAGTTGGGATTGTTGCAAGATTTTTTGGAAATCCTAAGGAGAGTCACATGATGGTAGTGAAAAGGATATTGAGATATTTAAAAGGAACAAAGGACTATGGACTGTATTACAAGAAGAATGACAAGTTTGAACTAAAAGTTTACATTGATGCAAATTGGGCAGGAAATGTGGATGACAGAAAGAGTAGAAGTGGTGGCACATTATTTCTAGGAAAAAGATTAGTCTCTTGGATAAGAAAGAAATAGAATTGCATTTTTGAATCTACAACAAAAGCTGAATATGTAGCAACAACAGTGAATTGTTCAAATTTAGTGTGGATCAAGAAATTGTTAAAAGGTATGAAGGAAGAAATCACTAAGCCAGTTGTTATTTTATGTGATAACACAAGTGCTATTAATATATCATTAAATCCTATAATGCACACTAAGATTAAGCATATTGATATCAAGTATAATTACCTGAGGGAGCTAGTTCAAGACAAAGAAGCGAGATTGGAGTATGTGAATACAAAGGAACAATTAGAAGATATATTCACTAAGGCATTACCTAAGGATGCTCATGAATATCTAAGAGGTAAATTAGGGGTGATTACCCTAACTGAGGCTACCTAGTAACATATAGGAGCATTGCATCAAATGGAATAAACTAGAATATCTGACAAATTGATACAAAGGAGGTCACACTTTAGGAGTTGCCTAAAGTTGTGAAGAGTCAAGCACAAGATATTGATCAGTCATAAGAAAGATGATAGAGGGAGTAATAAAGTTCAGAGAACTGACATAAAGATATCTACATGGTGAAGATGAATGTCTTTGGCATTGTTGCCAATGAGGGAGAAGATTTAGAGATTTAGTAAACCTGAAGAAAAGAAGTTACCTTAAGAAAAGAGGGAGATATTGAATAAGATAAGGGAGAGATTCGGTAAAATATTGAACATAACTTTTTGGATTATATATGGTAGAACATGTTCTTTTTCCATCAATGTCAAAGAGGGAGATTATTAGAAACTACAATTGAAACAATTGTTATATTATCATTGATGTCAAACCTTAACTTGTAAGATAGTTGCTATCTAATAGAGTACCATATCTTTCAATTGATGAAGAGGATTTGAAAAGAGGAAATAACAAGAGGACCTAAGGAAAGGTTGAGTTATGTGATACTACAATGGATACTTGATTAGTTGGCACATTGAGAAGGTAATGTGTTGTTTATATTTAACACTAAATGAAGAAGTGAATAGATTTGAAGCATAGGCTTAACTGAGAAAAAGAGAAGAAATTTAGTTTAATTTGAGTGATGCTAGTGTCGACCGAGTGCCAGTATAAGCCAAGTAAATTTTAGTGTTGACTGAGCATTAGTAATTGTTGAGTATCAAAGAATTAACCGAGTGAAGATAGTGTTTTTTGAGTAGAATAGTTTTAGCAATGAATGAGTTATCCAGTGATGACTAAGTAGATGAACACAGTATTGACCGAGTGTCAGTAATTTATATTTTGTGAAGGAATTGAGAATCCTAGCCTACATAGTTGAATTCTTGGGATATGTAAAACATGTTAACATTAAAGATGAATGATCTAAATCATTTAATGCATGTTAATCCATTTTCTTATGGATTCAAGGAGAAGTTTGGAGAAGTATCTAGAATGATTAGGAGGAGAACAAAATGATGGAAGGATTGAATGAATCTAACCTAAACCTAAGATCTAGAAAAGAGATTAAGTAGAAAAAGATTAATCTACTTGATCAAGGAGGTATAAGGATGACCTAATTGTGGGTTAAGTAGAAAGGTGGAAAGAGGTCGATGTTATTGATTGACTAACCTAAGTAGAAGGCTAAGAAGAGCTGTGAAGAGATGAACAAAGTTGAGGTGATTGCTTGAAGAAATTTTTGAGTAGATCAGAGATGGAGATGGTCATGAAGGTCAGTCAATAAATAAACATATGAGCATATTGGATCTTTATTTGTAAAGTGATTTGCATATTTCAGATTAGAACCTACTATTACTTTCTAACCATTGTATTAGTTAAAATCCTTTAATCAAGGTTTACCTAACAGTCATTTTGTAAACCCTTTAATCAAGGTGACATTTTAATGGAATCTTCTTAAGTCCTCTAACCAGGCCACTCTTAACAGGGTAATTAAATATTTTAATAGGCTCACACCTAACAGTGTGTATTGTAAACCTTTAACATGGTTGGCTTCTCATAGAGCTCACTTCATAAGAGTGAAAATTTGGTAGCATGTTACTGGTGGTTTTTTCGATATTGGGCTTCCATGTTAAATCCTAGTGTCATAGTTGTGTGAATGTTATTTGATGTGTTATGTTATTAAAATATTTATATTCTACAAGTTGATTACTTTTGGATAGTGGACTGCAAGTTTTATGTTATTTATATATTCTGTAGAGACCGAGTGAATTGTTGAATAGATCTAAGTTTTTTGAAGAGTTTAAAAGATGAATTGGTACATCTAGACCTAAGGATAACTGATTCACCCCCCTCTCAATTATTCTAAAATCATTCTAATAGACAAGAGATTCATTATTGAGTCTACTACTGAAATGTGCATGGAAGATTGCATTCATGTGAAGCTAGTCAAACTAGTTGAAGATGAAACCGAGCAATTTTGTAGAAAACATCAAGAGTCAGAGAAAGCAACTACTAGGCAAAAAAAAGTTGGAGGAAACAAAGAGATTGAATTGATTATTGATCAGAGGTATTTTGAGCTTAGCATAGATTTGAAAATCTACAAAAAAAGTTGTATTTGAATCAGATCATTACTATAATAGTTTAACCCTTTCTATAGATAAATCTCTTAACCGAGTGAGACTTAACAATCTTTATATTTCAATATGACATTCAATGAATGTTGATTATTTTCTTGTTGACCCCATAGTAAATGTTTGGTCAAGGGAGAACTATTAGTGATAAATCCTCTAATGATGTCATACCTTACAGTGTGCTTTGTAACCTTTAATAGTGTTGGCTCTTAACCAAACTCACTTAAGAAGAGTGAATTATTTTGGGTTATCGGTCCCAGGTGGTTTTTCCCCTAATAGGGTTTCCACATTAAAAATCAAAGTGTTATATGTGTATGGATGTGGTGAATTGTTATTTTACCTTGCACATTACTATAACTAGATTGATCGGTAAATACACTAGTTAATTTACTGCTATTCGATAGATGAAGAGAAAGGAATAGTTGATATATTAAAAAGTTGATTAAATTGTTTGAAAGATTTTTTTATACATCAAGGAGTGTTTAGGATTGTAGGATAATTGAATTAACTGATTCATCTCCTCTTAGTTATCTAACAATTGGTATCAAAGCATAGAGTGCTTAAAGGAAACGTTTGAAGGACTTAAGCTAAATATCACAAAATGTATAAGAGAGAGGTGCCAAAGTTGAACAAACACAACTTCTCAACACGAAAAAGAAAAATGAAATTGTATCTATCAGGAATTGGTGAATTTGAACATACTACTTAGAAAATGAGTTTATCTTACACACTGGACCATTGATTATTGATCAGATGAGAGAAACACATAAACACAATGCTATGAAGATAGAGATTTCTTCTTCCTTATCAGATACCAAATTTGAAGATGGTAAGACATGTACAACTGCTAAATAGATGTGGGAAAAACTTACACTAGTTCATGGAGGAGATGTGAATGTGCTAAGGGATAAAGAAAAAAGTCTCTGAGCAAAATTTGATGACATGAAAATGAAAGAAGGTGAGAACATATCTCAGTACAGTAACCTAGTCAAAGAGGTTTTGAATATTGGAAATTTGGCTGAGTTGATTACATAGATGTTGTCATTATGGCAACATATTATCCACATGAAGATCACATAGGTTAGAGAGCAAGTATGATAGAGCGCATTGCAAATTTGTCTAAGTGTGAGATAGTGTTTTACTAGTGAACCTGGATACATTTTTTGTTTGCAACATTGACTGGAGTAAGTTTAGTGCTTGCACACTTGAACATAGACTCTATGATGTCTATTGATCACCCATCTCAGAGTGCAAGTCAGTACGACATGTACGGGAGAAGTTATGATAGTTTTACTGAAGACAATGTAAAGCCGCCAGGACAGAATATGAAGATAGAACTAGTAAAGAGTTAAGGGATTATTTTGTTTATCAAAATAATGACTTAACAATATAAAGGGATGACATCCTAGATGTTAACTCTTGGATAAAGCTATTGGTATAAATGTAAATGTAATTGTAATCATAATTGCAAGTAGCAAGTAACTGTAGTAGTATTAAGAAAGAGAACAAGTGATATGATGTGAAGTATATGAAGCATATGTAATAGCGATAGTGAAAGAGCAGAAAAGTGATATTGATTCAAGAAGTATAAGGTTATGTACCTTAACCTATTTTGTAATTAGTATATATTGTACATTACTTGTTTGGGCAATGGGCTCATCTGGTAATCACATTTTGTACTACAACTCCTAACAAGGTTGAGGCTTCTAACAAGGCCTATAGTCCCTTAATCAGGACTGATACACTATATGGTTGTAATAGAATCCTAATAGGGTCAACATCCTTAACATGATACTTTTGATTAGTGGATCTTTGTGGGTACCATCCCCATCGGGGTTTTCCCTTGGCCAGGGTTTCCTCGAGAACAAATAATGTGTTATGTGTTCTTTATTGTTATGCATGTTGTTTAGCTTCTTATGTTATGCATGTATAAAGATAATCTGTTATATCCATAATTGGGCAAAAGATAAAGTTTTTAGAATACTAATTCACCCCCCCTCTCAGTATTCCCTATTTTTAACAATTGGTATCAGAGCTTAGTTACTCAAAAAAGAATCATTCAAGGAAAACCTACTAGCTTGAGTAAGATATCTATGGATATGGATCAACTACAGAAGAATCTTGAAGAAACTCTTGAATAGATTGACTTGCTTACTATTGAAAAAAATACTTTGAAAAGAAAGTATGATGATGCGAAGAACCTCATTGAGAAATTGAAAAACAAATTGGAAGATCTGAGATCTGAAAAGGAATCTGAAGTTTTTATTGATGATTGTGATGAAAATGTGGAAAAAGAAAAAGAAATTCTTAAGCATGAACTAAAGATAGAAAATTTGAAGCTTAGTTTGAAAGATGGAAATGGAAAGAATGAAGCAAATCTGAAATCTGAGAATGAAAGTCTAAAGACTGAAAATGAAGGACTAAAATCTAAACTTTCTAAAGTAACATCTGAACTTGAGAAAGTTAATTTGTAGTATGATGAACTTGAGAAATATAATAAGATTGTGAAAGGTGAAATGACTCAATCCAAACAACAACTTGAAAGGCTATATTCAACTAGTGAGAAGATTGATGAACAAATATCTTATCAGAAACCATTCTATGATAAGACTGGTCTTGGATTCAACACTTTCAAAGCAAATGATGAAGGCAAGGAACCAGATCTGAAGATATCTAAAAACATGGATGAGAAGAAGCCTGATGAGATCAACAAATCTAAAGATACACCTAAAGAAGAAGAATCTGTAAGATTTCACAAATGTGCAAATCCACAAAAAACCAAGATCACCTGCAAGCAAAATACCAGAAGCTGGAGCGAAAACCTGAGAGAGAGAGAGAGCAAGGGTTTTGAGAATCTCAGCGGAGTGAGAGCAAAATTGTATTTCCCAAAAGTATGAACAATAATTACAAAAAGCGGCTTATAAGGTGAGAAACCCTAAAGCCGGAGAAAGCTAGGTTTGTGCATTTAATAATTAATAAACATAGTAATTATTATGCACCTAAATGACAAGCTTAAGTGAAAAAAGAATAATAGTGACCTTTAATAATTAAATCAGATAGACTTAATTATAAAGGTAAATATACTATTACTCTAACACCCCCCCTTAAGCGAAGCTCAGGAGGAAACTAACCTAGCACAACTAAGAAAGCAGGAAAATGGGTCCCGGCAACAAGGCCTGATCAGGTACCCAACAACAAAGAAATCTCTGTGAACCGGGGAAATAGAGAAAACCCAGTGGGAAAAACCCTACCCCAAAAAGAGATACAACAACATGCTGAAAAGAAACATGAAGGAAGGAAGGACTCAAAAAGACCCCCCAAGGACAACTTCCGTCACCCCAAGCATAGAACGCAACTGAAGATAGCGCGGAGATGCAAAGGGTTTGGTGAAGATGTCAGCAACCTGCGCGTCAGTGGGAGTGTACTCCAAAGTGAGAACACCATCCTGAATCTGCTGACGGATGAAGTGCATATGAAGCTCAATGTGTTTAGTGCGCTGATGCTCCACCGGGTTGCGGGAAATGTGAATAGCACTCTGATTATCGCACCACAGAACAGTGGGACGATCAGGAGGAAAACCAAACTCAGTCATCAACTGCCGAAGCCATAAAATCTCCTGACTAGCATGAACTGCCGCTCTGTACTCAGCCTCTGTAGATGAAAGTGCTCGAGCGTTCTGCTTCTTGCACGACCATGTGATAGGACCAGAGCCAAGACAAAAAACAAAGCCAGAAGTAGACTTCCGATCATCAACATCACCAGCCCAATCTGAGTCAGTGTAGCCAACAATGTGAGGAGCCCCTGATGTGTCGTGAATGCCATACATAAGTGTGCCCTGAATGTATCTCAAAATACGCTTGGCATCTTGCCAATGACTCTCATGAGGCTCATGTGAGAACCGAGAGACTAGACCAACTGCAAAGGAGAGATCAGGATGAGTGTGTGTCAGGTATAACAAACTGCCAACCAACTGCCGATACAAAGTAGCATCCACTGAAGGCGTAGTGCAAGAGGTAGACAAAGTAACACCCGACTGAAACGGTGTGGGAGCAGGCTTGCAATCAAGCATATCAAAGCGCTGAAGCATGTCAAGAGCATACTTCTGCTGGTAAACAAAGATCCCAGTAGGTGACTGCACAATCTGTAGACCCAGAAAGAAGTGTTAAAGACCAAGGTCTGTCATCTCAAACTGCTCCATCAATGCGCACTAAACATCCTGAATCATAGAAGATGAGCTACCTGTGATGAGAAGATCATCAACATATAGCACAAGTATCAAAATCTCATCCTCAAGACGCTGAATGTAGACTGTAGGATCGGAATAACAGCGTGTGAATCCTGTAGAAAGCAAAAAGGAGTCCATCTTCTCATACCAAGCCCGAGGGGCCTGTTTGAGACCATATAAAGAACGCCGAAGTCTGCAAACTAAGGAGGAATCCTGCACAAATCCTTGAGGCTGCTCCATGTAAATCTCCTCACTAAGATCACCGTGCAAGAAAGCACTCTTCACATCCATCTGAAAAATGGGCCATCCCTGAGAAGCTGCGAGGGATAAGACAAGGCGAATAGAGTTCATCTTGGCGACAGGGGCAAATGTCTCAGTGTAATCAATACCCTCAACCTGTGAAAAACCCTTCGCAACAAGACGTGCCTTGTACTTATCAGAGCCTCCCTGCCGCTGCCGAGGTTGAAGTTCTTGGAGCCTAGATTCGAAGACGACAGCCACAGCTTGTTTCTGGGGTTTTCTGTCACTTTGAGGGAGGCACGATCTTTTGGAGTAGATTGAGCAGAAACAGACTCCGCCATTGCATTCAGAAGGTCCGGGAGAGTCGAAATCATATAAAACTCGACCCAGTTTGGCCCCCGTGACCTCAGGAGAAAAATTTGCCCTATCAGGGCCGTACGGCTTGAAAATCGAGAATAAAATTCACGAAAATAAAAAAAAAAAGTTTTTTTAATAAAATCTGCGACGCGCCGCCACCGCGCCGCCACCGCGCCACCCGCAGCGGCTGCCGGGCAGCGCGCCGCCAGCGCGCCCCGCTGCGCCCCCGGGCTCCGCTGCTGCGCCACCGCGCTCGGCCGCAGCCTCCGCTCAGCCAGGGCGCCGCCCGCGCCCGGCTCAACCGCCGCCCGCGCTCCGCCACCTCCGGTGCCGCCACCCCCTGCCGCCGCCGCCCCTCCGCCGGCCACTGCAGCAGGTGACGTCACACGCTGACGTCACCTCTTTTTTCCGGGCGCCGAAAAAATTTTACCGGCGGTTTTTAAAAATTTTCCGACGGTATGGTTCTGACGTCATGCTGACGTCAGCGACGGCCCAGTGACGGTCATACGGCCATCAAATTTTTTGCCGTCCCTGGTTTTTTCCAGAGAGCTTTCATTTGGGGGTACTTGGGCATTTTTGCTCCTACAGGGTTCATACGGACTCGAAAATTGACATATGATATATCACCGGAAAGGTCTTTCCGAGACGGACGCAATGATACTGGTTTGGTTTGCTGATTCATCCATTTGAGCTCTCTTTTTCAGCGTCAAAGTCAAGGCTTCTCCTTTCCTCCTTCTCTGCTTCTGGAGTCCAGGTTTTCTCCTCATTTTTTTTGTGCTTTCAGTTATTTGCTGTACAGGGGTTTGATTTATACATTGTGGGGGGGTGTTTTTCCTTTCTGTAATTTACTTCAGAAAAGACCCTTCTACTTCTGTCTTCTTCTTCTCTTAATGTCGGATCTCTCTGTGACCCAGCTGACACCGCATAATTATCATACCTGGAAAGCACACATGACCAGACTTCTTATGTCACGTGGCTTATGGTCATGTCTGGATGAGAACCAACCTGTCCTGCAACGTCCCTTTGAGATTCTTCAGCACAGGAATAAGATGGATGAAGCCATGGGCTTGATTGCACTGAACATCTCCGACAGTCTCCTCTTTCACTTGGAAGGTTTGACCACTCCTAGGGCCATTTGGGGCAAGTTTTCAGATTTGTTTGGCACAGTTAATGAGTTCAGGGCACTTCAGCTTGATGCAGAGTTGACTACTTTGACTCCTACCAGCTTTCCCACCATTGAGGACTTCTTGATGAAGTTCAAGTCTCTGCGTTCAGTTTTTGCAGGGATGTGGGAAAATAAAGACAGATGATGAGTGTATCTTCTTGATACTCTCAAAGTTGCGAGGACAGTATCAGATCTTTTCTTCCACTTTCTACTCCACCATGGATGCTTTGGGTGCTAGGCACACCATGCCTTCTTTTGAGACATTCTGTGATCGGTTGACACGGGAACAGGCAAAGATCCAACAGATGGATGCTTCTGGCTCTTCTAGCCAAGCGTTGGTTGCTCAGTCTTCACAGGGGAAACCAAAACCGAAAGGCAAACCGAAGAAAGATTCCGAAGGCAATGAGTCTTCCTCCAAACCTGCACAGAAAAATGATTCCAAACCTCCAGCAAACCCTTCTAAGGGTAAATCTTCTTCGAAGTCTACTGAGTCTACCTCCAAGACTAAGAAGAAATCAGTTGAGACCTGTAGCTTTTGTGGCAAGGATGGACATCCCGTTTCCAGGTGTTGGAAACGTTTGGAGGCTTTAGAGGAAGCCATGCAGGAGCATCACATTTCAGCTCCCCAGTCCACCTCCTCCCCTGCAGGGAAAGGTCATGCTCTTACTGCACGAGCTATGACTTCTGGGCCCACCTGGATTCTTGATTCCGGTGCTTCTCACCACATGACTCACACTCAGCAGTTGGTCACCTCAATTGCTCCTTGCGCTACTTCGCAGATTGCTGTTGGGAACTCATCTCATCTTTCGGTTTTGGGTTCTGGTTCAGTTGCATTAGCTGGGGGTTCTCTTCAGGATGTTCTTTTTGTCCCCGACATTTCGACGAACCTTCTGTCTATCTATCAGATTTGCCACTCTGGCTCTGGTAAGACAGTTGAGTTCTCACCACATGATGTGGTTATTCGGGACTTACATGATACTGAGATGATTGTGGCTACTGGGAGTGTTGACACTGCATCCCGCCTATACAGATTTGATGGATTTGAGTCTTCTGTTGGCACAGGTTCCTGTCTTATAGCACATGCAGATTCAGTGAGTAGACTTTGGCATGAGCGTTTGGGCCATGTCAATTACAGATATCTTCAGCAGATGAGCACATAGGCACTTGTTCTTGGGCTTCCACAGATTACTTGCACTGATGGGGTTTGTCAGGGTTGTGTTCTTGGCAAACAACATAGGGATCCTTTTCCTCAGGGACGAGCTACTCGTGCTTTGGCACCATTGGAGTTGATTCATAGTGACCTCATGTCCTTTCCTACTCCTTTTTCTGGTGCTAGATATGTGCTCACATTCATTGATGACTTCTCCAGGCGCACATGGGTGTACTTTTTGAAGTACAAGTCTGATGTCTTTGATTCATTTCGAGTCTTTAAGACATTTGTGGAGAAGCAATCTGGTCTTTCTATTCGCCGGATACGCACAGATAATGGGGGGGAGTATGTGAACCAGGCTTTCCGAGATTTTTGCTCTGAACATGGTCTTCAGCATCAGTTTTCAGTGCCCTACACCCCTCAGCAAAATGGTGTGGCAGAGAGAAAGAACAGAACACTTCGGGAGATGGCTAATTGTATGATACAGTCCAGGTCCATGGATTTGTCCTTTTGGGCAGAGGCAGTCAATTGTGCCAACTATATTCAGAATCGGATGCCTCACAAGGCAGTTCGACATATGACTCCTAAGGAGGCTTGGTCTCATGTCAAGCCTGATGTATCTTCATTTCGAGTTTTTGGCAATGAAGCATGGGCATTTGTGCCTGAAGCTCAGGAGGAAACTAACCTAGCACAACTAAGAAAGCAGGAAAATGGGTCCCGGCAACAAGGCCTGATCAGGTACCCAACAACAAAGAAATCTCTGTGAACCGGGGAAATAGAGAAAACCCAGTGGGAAAAACCCTACCCCAAAAAGAGATACAACAACATGCTGAAAAGAAACATGAAGGAAGGAAGGACTCAACAAGACCCCCCAAGGACAACTTCCGTCACCCCAAGCATAGAACGCAACTGAAGATAGCGCGGAGATGCAAAGGGTTTGGTGAAGATGTCAGCAACCTGCGCGTCAGTGGGAGTGTACTCCAAAGTGAGAACACCATCCTGAATCTGCTGACGGATGAAGTGCATATGAAGCTCAATGTGTTTAGTGCGCTGATGCTCCACCGGGTTGCGGGAAATGTGAATAGCACTCTGATTATCGCACCACAGAACAGTGGGACGATCAGGAGGAAAACCAAACTCAGTCATCAACTGCCGAAGCCATAAAATCTCCTGACTAGCATGAACTGCCGCTCTGATACCATGTAAGATTTCACAAATGTGCAAATCCACAAAAAACCAAGATCACCTGCAAGCAAAATACCAGAAGCTGGAGCGAAAACCTGAGAGAGAGAGAGAGCAAGGGTTTTGAGAATCTCAGCGGAGTGAGAGCAAAATTGTATTTCTCAAAAGTATGAACAATAATTACAAAAAGCGGCTTATAAGGTGAGAAACCCTAAAGCCGGAGAAAGTTAGGTTTGTGCATTTAATAATTAATAAACATATTAATTATTATGCACCTAAATGACAAGCTTAAGTGAAAAAAGAATAATAGTGACCTTTAATAATTAAATCAGATAGACTTAATTATAAAGGTAAATATACTATTACTCTAACAGAATCACCGAAGCAAGAGGAATTACCCAAAGGTATGCAAAGAGAATTCAAAGGTAGATGTTTTTCTTGTAATACTATTGGTCATATGAAGAGAGATTGCATAGGTAAACAATTTAAACCTCTTAATGGTTATTGTTACAATTGTCATGGTTTTGGACATAGAGCTATTGATTGTAGGAAACCTAAATTTATTGAGAATAATGATGGTAGTAGAATATTTTAGGAATACTAACAATGCAAATAAGAAACCTACTGAAGATATGAACAGAAGAAGTGGAGTAGTATGTTATAGATGCAACAAGGTTGGACACATTGCTAGAAATTGCATATCACAAATCAATTAACTTGGACCAAGATATGGAAATAATGGAATTGTTTGTCAGATATGCAACAAGATTGGATATACAACAAGGTTTTGCAGAATGAACAATAGAGTTTTTATCCTAATCCTAACCCTAGGAATCATGCAAGAAGAAATGAAGATGCTAGTAACAGTCAGAAAGGATGTTGTAGTAATTCAAATGAAGTGAAGTTTATCAAAAGTAAAAATCAAGGAGACATTCAAAATTGAAGGTAATCAGGAACGTGAAGTATTGAAAGGTAAGAATGAATCTTTACCTGACCTATCTCAACGTACTTAATTCATGTACATTGCAGTAGAATAGGAACTTATATTTAGTATAGAAGTAGATATATGATGAACTGAGTCTTGCACAGTTAATGCAAGGTAGTTTATGATGTTCTAATGCTATGGTTAAGAGCACAAAGAAAAATATTATGTTTTGCGAGATCGCAAGAAGTTTTAAGTTTTGCAGGTTAGCAGAGACAACTTTTTGGAAAGAAGCGGCAAAAGAATTGAATACGATGTTAGATCTAAGTGAGATTAAATTAATAAAAGGTTATGATCAGTATTATTTGATCATCAAAGTGAATTCAAGTGTCAAGGAGATCAAAGAACAGTGATAGAAAGCATTTTACAAGGATTTGGAGAAGAATTTTGTGCCGAATCTATGCAAGCCCTAAAATCACAAAATTGAGGTATTTTACTTGACAAATCTTTGAATCAGTAAAGGCATTTGAAGAAATCATGGATGTTTCCTTAATACACAATGTCAGAGATAAGAATATACCTAAATTGAAAAGGGAACCAGTAGAACCCTTGGAAGAAGACCCTAGGTTTGCATTATCATCCATAATAGACAAAGTTTTACATTTAGAAAATGTCAGAAGTTATCTTGGATGCAAACTAGAGACAATAAATGATAGTGATTTCACAAATGAATATCAAAAGATTTACAATCAGGATATGACACTGAAACAAGGTTTTGAATACTTGGAACATAATGAAATTGACAAATATGGATTACAGTATGAATTTGATAATGAAGAATGCACTAAGATCATTTTGAGCATAATTCATAATGGAAAGTTTTGGTTAGAGGATAGAGTGATAGATATTATAGCTGATTTGATTCATGAAGTCACTGGATTATGTAAGACTGGAGCTATTCCTTTTAATGAGAAAAACATGAGAAAAATAGTCATTGACAACACAAATTCATCCTATAATGGTAGAGGAATTGTGATTAGTAAGATCAAACAAGTTGATGTGAGATACTTATGTAAGATCCTAACTACTAAGTTTTGTGCAAATTCAAGAGAAGATGACATGGCAGCTGGAATGGTACATGTAGCTTATCTTATGTGTGTTGACAGGGTACCAATTGATATGTGTGAAATTCTTAGAATTTAATTGTTTGAGAACTTGGAGAAGATCAAGAAAACTAAGTATACATAGTTTAGTTTCTCATCCCTAATCACATATATGTTCTTTCATCTTTTGAGGAGATTTCCTTGCACCATAGGAAATGATTGGAATGATGGACAAACTATAATGGAAAGGATTAATGTAGTATATAGAAAGCATGTTGTTGACAGTGTTAATGAGAGTGTAGTACTTGTTATTAAGACATTTCAGAATATTGTGTCTAGCAGATCAAGGATCCCTAAGTCTCTTATTGAGAAATATAAAGATGATATATGTTTTATGGTGGATACTGACCTTACCTATATTGAAGTAGTAGAGCCTAGAACAGAGTTCATAGACCCTCTTGGCTATGAAATATCTAAGGTAGAGACTGAAGAGTATGTTAGCAGACTACTGAAGTGTAAGTTGGACACTCAGTGTTGTATATACCTAAAAATGGTCATCTAGACTATTAGCCCCTTTTGCTAAAATCATCAATTGCTTGTTCTTGATCAAATCCTAGTCCTATCATTATTTGATTATTTTCTATGGGCTAACCATCTTATCCTAAGTCCTTATTTATTAAAAGGAATATTTCCTCCCCTTTTATTAAATAAAAAGCCCCACTTTTCTTCTTATCCTAAGTTGCACAAATAAAGCATTTAATTGTTATTTATAAATAAAAATAAAATAAAAAATAAAAGAAAAGCACTTTTTGTCTCACATGGACATAAAGTAAATGCTCAATATAAAGTAAATGCTTCTAATTTTCCTATTGGAGGATATTTGTGCACAAGGATCAAGCTTCTTTTTTTCTCCACCGTTGATTAAATCTTTTACCTCTTAATCTCCATGGTCCATTGATTTTTCACCTCCTATAAAAGAAAAGCTCTCTTCCTCATTTGCACACACAAATTTTTATGCTATTGTTATGCTACAAGTTTTCTAGGTCATCTTGGAGCTTTTGGAGATATTCTAGGGTTTGAAGATTTGGAGCATTGTTGGCATTCATCTTAGATCTTCATCAACACTCTATCTTCTTGTCTTAATTATTGCATCATCATGGCTTTCTTGCTTCATAGTTAGATTTCATTTTCATGCATAGTATTTGCATTTTCATAGCTTCATTCTTAGCTTAGATTTCCTTTTATGCAATAGATTAACTTGCATTGTCATATAGATTTGCTTTGCATTGCATACATTTGGCTTCATTGGAGATATTGGAATTCTTTCCCTTGTCTTCTTTGAATCTTCCATTGCATGGTTTACTAGCAAGGTTATAGGCTTAATAGCTCTAGCTGAGAGCATTCTTAAAAAACCTTGCACTCCATGCCTAGGGAGCTATGGATCGATTTGTGAGAGCTCATTCTTGAGTTTTCTTGCATGTAAGGATTCATAGAAGTGTGACAACATTTTAGCACACATTTTTGGCACCCACCATGGGGCAACCCACTTTTACATACTGGTTTTTTATTATTTTTGAAGCTAACCCTTGTGCAGATTTGTTTGGAGATGGAAAAACCCTAGATTTGAAAGATTTGATCATATCTCCCAAACAGCTTGGTATTTTGGTCTAAAATTTTTTTTTCAAGTTGAAAACATATTAGAGAAGCTCCAAAAAAAAATTTAGAATTTTCAGAGGTGATTTTTATTTTTTATGATTTTTTCTTGATTTTTCATAAAAAAATTTATTTTTGGCGCAAATCAGCATATTTTTCAGAAATTTTTATATTTCCGGAAAGGTCTTGGAATTCTACAGGGGGTCCATTCACTATGTTTTTAATTTAGAAATCATATCATAGCTCATTTGGTCAATTTATTAAAACTAGTCTATTTTGGTAAAATGGGTCTCTAGGGCACAAATGAAGAGAATTTTCTAAAATTTTTACATTTTTGGAAAACTCTCTATTTTTTGATAGAGGTCTCTTTTCTGAATTTTGGGTTTAGGGTCCGAATTCATGTGGTAAAAATCAGATCTTGTTGACTAGGTCAAATGCAAAAAAAATAAAATTTTGTGATGGGTATGCACTTATTTTTCATTGTTCAATGCATGATATGAGTTATCATTTGGATTATTTGCTGGTTATCATTGCTCCTAACAATTTATTTTCAGATCTAACCCTAGGGTTTGCATAAGTTGGATATACATTGCATATCTTGTTTGCTTGTTTTTTTGTCTTGTTCATTTGAAGGTGCATGACTTGCTTTCATGAAAAATGCTTAAAACAAACAAAAAAAGGGTGAAATCTACTAAGCGCGTTGCGTTGGACTTGAGGTATTTTTTTACAACTCTACAACATTTGGATCTTGGGATTAAAATTGAATCTCTCATATGTTTGGCTTGAGTGTTTACATGCTTTCATAGAACACATTTCAATTGATGCTCTTAATGGGAAATGAATGAACATAGATTTTCTTTCATACAAGTTTGTGTAAGTGAATGTTTGTGTTTAAACATTAAGTAATTCTTGGTTTCAATATCAAATATCTCATTGAGTGATTGAGGGCATGGATTCATTCTTTGTTTACATAGGGAGTTAAATGCACCACTTTGTGGACTCACTCTATGTTTGCTTGGAAAGTTAAATATTCTATTGATTCAACCCTTTGTCATTTGTGAGTAGTATTGATAAGAAAATTTAGATTAGTTGTGATTGATCTAGATTGCTATCTTGGGTTATTGGACTCGCTAATCCACCAGCCCCTCATTTCTACCCCGTAGTTGCAAGATCAATGCTACATTAAAGGGGAGGGGTCTACAGGAAAGAAGCGTTAATTGCTCCACTAGGCAACCCTTTTGTGCTTTTTGGAACTCACTTGTTTTCTAAGGTGTGGACTCACTTTGAGTTGATGTGAGGAGTTAAATTTTCCACTTTTGGGCTCACTTTGATTTGATGTGAGGAGTTAAATGTTCCACTTTTGGACTCACTTTGAGTTGGTGTGAAGAGTTAAATGTTTCACTTTTGGACTCACTTCACATTTTCTTGAAGGGTTAAATGTTCCAATTTTGGACTCACTTCACATTCACTTGAAGGGTTAAGTGTCCCACTTTTGGACTCACTTTTCATTTACTTGAAGAGTTAAGTGTTCCACCTTTCGTGCTCTAAATACTTTTGATAGTGAATTACTTAGCTTTTATTTTAGAAGGCCTGCTTGGGGACACACCACCTCAAGGGACGACCTTAACTCCTGTGTTTCGACGGAGTATAAATAGCAGGTGGCGAATCGAAAGACACCTCTCTTGGGAATTGAGTTTGATATCACTCTTGACTAAGCCTCAAAGAACTTTATACCTTTGAGAAGTGAAGGAGGAGATTTGGGTTACCATCTCCCCCCGGCTGTGTGATTTTGGATTCTTCTCATCTACGGATTTGGGCCTCACGTACCTTACGTATATCGAGGACTTCCTTTAGCAAAGCTATGTATATCCTTGTAGATAGCTTGATAAGGTGTTGTTGTGTTCTAAGTACCTACTAAAACATTTTCAAGAACATACACAAGTATAATCTTTAAGGAGTAGATATACTAAGTCACTATTCTTGTTCATGTGCAAGGTTGCTTTTCCCCTTGCTCATTGTTTGAAGACAACTGCTTGTTTGAACTCGTTGATTGCTGTCTTATGTGCTTGATCCATGATAAAAATCTATTGATATACTTGATCTTTTAAAATGCTTCAAAACTAAGATTTTTATGTTCATTGGTCATAGAGTCATATGACTCTACAATAGTGTCACCCAAAACCTTTTTGCTATCTTGTTGCTATTGCAATCTGGAGCTGCTAAACTTGCATTTTAACTGGTCGTAGAGTGTCTTTTTCTGTTCTTACCTAAAGATGGTCTATTATCTATATGCTTAGACTTGTTCTAAACTGAAACAAATGAGCTAAAACTATTGGATTTGAGCTTAACGAATGCTACTCTTGATCACTTGTCACATCACGGTTACCTCTCTAGCTACTTGCTTATTGAGCTTCTTGCTTGCTGCTCAGCTTTAGTCAATTAATTGCTGTAAGTGCTTGAGCACTTTTGATGAGCCATCTCTCTATTGTTCAACTTTGACAAGTGATCTTTATTAGCTTTTCTTATCTCAAATCTGAGAAACTTTGTCTCATTCTATTAGTCAACCAACATCTCTTTTCATGCCGGTTACAACTCGGTCTCAATTTGAGTAGGAGAGTCATCCTCCATTCAATTATACACAGTTACCTTCTCCAACGAGATGCTCATGAGTGCCCATTAGCAACAACAATTTTGGTTCTGACCAATCTGAGGATTCTAAGGCTACCCCGTGGTACAAAGGAGGTTTCCTCTTTTCCGCATTCAAGACCCCCAAAAACACAGATAGTGTCTCACTCACTTTGACGGAACAAGAAAAATTTCAACTCTTGCAAGAACACTTTGAGCATAAGGATAACCAAGCACGCTTAGAAAAAGAACACAATCAACAAAGGATGGATGCTGCTAGGTGCATGGCTTATAGAGGGACATTTCATGAGAAACCTGAGACTAGTAATCATGAGCATAGATCTCTTTTCAATGGCAACAATGGAAACAACACGCCACCAAGATCTCCTCCAAGACCCACTTTTGGTATGCCTTCTTCACCTCCTAGACCTCCTCCCTCTCAACATGAGGCAGAGGCTGATGATGAGATTTCTAGTGAGGATCTTATGATATTTGAACAAGATGTGGTCTCTCAATGAATGATGCATAAGCTTTTAGAGCGTAACGGCAATCAGTACTTTCAATATATGACTTCTAGAGGATACAAGCTTCCTCCTAGCTATGATGTCAGACAAATTGTCCAACAAAGAGTACCAAATGAGTTAGAAGTTCTTCAAGAAGAATTACATCAGACAAATCAATGCCTTACCCAAATGGCATTAGAAAGAGAGCCTCCAAAGGTCTCTTTTGTAGAATCAATTTGTGCTCTTCCTTTTGATAAAGATCTATACATGGTCCCATTTCCTAAGGATATTGAGGTTCCTAAATATGACAAATATGATGGAAATGGTGACCCTCATGACCATGTGTGTCATTTTTATGCTCTTAGTATGGACTTTCTTCATGAAGACACATATCTTCTACACTTATTCCCTCAAAGCTTAAGAGGCCAAGCTTTAGAATGGTTTGCGAAATTGACACCACCTCTTAAGACTTTTGATGAGTTGGCTTAGCGATTTACCCAGCAGTACTCTTACAACATCCAACAACCTGTCACTGTGATAGATCTCGGTAATCTAAGACAACATCAAGGTGAGCCATTTGCAACTTACTTACAATGTTGGAGGTCATTGTATTCTCGATATCCTCGTCAGCTACCCGAAAGAGAAAAGATTGACATTTTCGTCAACACAATTGTGCCTGAGCTATTTTATGATCTAAGGAAGCAACTGTTCTCCTCCTTCCATGACATGGTTGAAAGTGCATATCGGATTGAGGATGTAGCTATAAGAAAAGGGGATATTGTTATTAATAAAGATGCTAAAGGCAATGGTAAAGACAAGAACAAACCTTGGAATAAGAATAAGTATGTTGTTAATGATGGGGTTGTTGACACTCCTAAAGTTAAAGAGCCTGCTTTCAATCCTTCCAATGCTATCTATGTAGCAAAACATCACGAAGCTACCAATGCTCATAGTGCTCCTAAACCTCAATATGTAGATAAGCCTAAGAAGTCATTTCGAAAGTGAGTCTATACCAAGTTGGTAGAACCTTATGATGTAATCCTCAAGACTTTGGTTGACAATGGATATCTTACACTTCCTGATGAACCTGGTAACTGGGATCTGATAAATAAGCCTGATTGGTGGAGAGAGGATCATTATTGCCATTATCACAGAAACAAGGGACATCCAACAGATAATTGTTTTAGGCTTAAGTGATGCAGGGGCATCATATGCTCATCATAGGTATCTTGGAGATCCAGGGCATCCTAGTGGACATAGAGCATCTCCTAAAGTCAATTGGTCAATTCTACAGCCAATCATGGCATTTGAAAGCACAAAAAGTTATAATTTTGTATGATGTCTTGATTGATTCCAATGTTGAAAAGATGTAATTGATCCATGGAATAGGATCTAGAGGTTGTCTAGTGTAGAGAAGTCATTTGATAGGATCTAGTATGAAGTCATATTAATATCAAGTCATTTCATAAGTTAAATCATTCAATAAGTCCTTTAAAATATAGTTGATTACTTTAGAAAATTCAAATTTTGAATATAAACGGTTATATGGCATTTTGGAGGGAAACTCCATAGTTTAAATTTTATAAAGAAATAGAAAATGCAATAAGTTGGAGTCGGTTGGGAGGAATGTTAACTACCTCCTGGACCCATAAATATGCCAATGTACGGCCTGTACCTCATCATTGTACGGACTGTTTCTCAAAAACTGAATAAAAGTGCCCAGTTTTAAGAGAAATTGGAAGGAGTTTCAAGTTTTCTGCATCAAATCTTCTTTGGTATGCATTGATCCATGTTTACAAACATGTTTTGATGTCTATGACCCAGATTTGAATCCTATTTTGTGAGTGTTGTTCACTTTGCATTGATTGCTGACTGTAGCAACAGTTTTGTTGACAGTTTTGAAGTTTTTTTTCAAAAAATCATGACCATTCTATGAAATGTCTCCTATTTCTTCATAGAATGGTGTTGTTCTGACATGTATAAATATTTTTGATCCATTAATGATCATCTAACTGCAATAAATGGTGGCCACCAAGCGTTAACAAGTTGAAAATAAGAGGAGAACTAAGGGAACAGTCATAGTGAGAAGGAATTGTTTTAATAAGAATAGGGTTTGTGAGTTGATTTATGTTTGTGAGGATGAAACATAGATGTTTGAATCTTGAACTGATCAAATAGGTCATTGCACGTGGGAGATTGAGCATACCCTAGAAACAAGGGTTTTGAATGCATGATTTGGGTTTTTTGATGTTGTTGAAGCCATAAACTAAAACTGATTATGTATTTGTCGATTGGAAGGCATTTGAGGAGCCTATGAAAAGTTTTAAGTTCATACCTTAAGTATTACTACATGTTGCTTTGTAAATGCACTTGTGTTTCATTGTTAAAGACAGGGTCATTGTGAAGGAAGTACAAATTGGTCCAAAGGAGTTGGGTCTAAACTTGACATATGTTTTGTATCCCTGAAAAGGGTATCCCAAAATATAATTTTTTTGGCAACTTGTTTGGAAGAAGTCAGAGAAAAGGCTAGAAAACTGGTCCAGCAGGGCTAATTGGGGCTAATAGGGCTAAAAGGGGATTTGGAGAGTGTTGGTCAATAAATGTTGCATAGACCCTTAAAAGTGGTTGAATCCTAATGAATGTACATTGTTGACACCTTGTAAACCTATCTTGTTCATTTGAAAGCCAAGTTGTGTCATTTTGGGTATTTAGTCTCTAATAGGCCTAAAGGGAAAGTGCATTGTTGTAGAAGCATTCATACTATTTCCACCACATCTGTTTGCCACTCTGCATCAGGTGGTATCAAAGCATTAGAAAAATCTACTTGGGTATTGGAAGGTTAAGTTTTCATCATCATTGAAGTCTTTTGGTGTCTTTTGTATACTGGTTCCATTGTTGAAACCTTGGAGTGTTTAATTCCTCCTTGTGTGACCCAAAGTTGAAAGGTGTACTTGAGGTGTCAGAAGGGTTCTTGGTGAGGAAAAGGTATTGGCTAGCAGAATATCTTGTATTTGAATTGATTTGTTTGATATAATGGCTCCCAGGAATGCAGGTTGGGCGAGAAAAGTTCAAGAGTTAGAGGAAAAGAATGCTAAGTTGCAAGACTCATACAATGTATTATTGGCAAGGCTAGAGACAATTGAATCAAATCAGAGAAGAGCAGAAAATGATGATGAAGATATTGAAGAAGAAGAAGAAGAGAACAATGAAGAAGTGCAAGAGGAACAATAGGTTGATCCTGAAGAGCAGAGGACACTTAGGATCCTGAAAGCTATGAAAGGAGATAGCTATAAGGTAAGGAAAGATATTCCAATGTATGATGGAAGTCTGAAAGAAGAGGACTTGCTAGATTGGATTGCATCTATGGATGCTTATTTTGAAATTTATGATATACCTAAGGGACAAAGGGTCAAGTTGGAAAAGACCAAACTGAAAGGGCATGCACTCCTATGGTGGGATCATGAGGAGGCTGAAAGAAGAAAAAGAGGTAAGCCAAAAATAACTTCTTGGGATAGAATGGTTTCTAAAATGAAAAGTAATTTTCTTCCTAAAGATTTTGAGGTTCAAATGCATAAGAAGATGTAGGGCTTAAAGCAAAAGGACTTGGATGTAAAGGCATACACGGATGAGTTCTACAAACTGAGTATAAGATCAGGTTTGGATGAGGAAGAAGTTGTTAAAGTTGCAAGGTATTTAGGAGGATTGAAATTTGCTATTCAAGATGAGTTTGCTGCTACTAATGCTAGGAGTGTGAAGGAGTGTTATCAAATGGCTTTGAGGATAGAGGAGAAACTGAAAAGGAGAAGTGAAAGACACAATAACACAAGAGGAGGATCTTCCATGAGAGGAAGAGGAGGGAAGACAAACCAGGTTTGGGAGGAAAAAGACAAGGCTACAAGTTCTGATCCAAGAGGAGGACAAAATTAGAGAGGTGGTAGGAGTGGACAAGGAAGAGGAAGTGGTGTGTTCATAGGTACATGCTTCACATGTGGAAAAGTGGGACATCAATCCTACCAATGTCCTGATAAAGAGAAGAGGGTACACCTAGTCCAAGAAGAAAACAAGGAAGAAATGCCAAAAGGTAATGCAGACCCTGAGATAGGAGAATTCTTAATGTTTAGGAGAGGTAAGGATTGGACACCACAAGTAAGTATTTTCAGGACAAATTGTTTGATACAAGGTGAGGTTTATAAATTGGTCATAGATTCAGGTACTTGCAGCAATTTAATTTCATGGGATGTTATTAATGCATTGAAGTTGCCTATTCAACACCATCCTAAGCCATATTATGCTACATGGGTGGAAGACAATCAGAATTTCATAGTGCAACATCAGACCTTGGTAACTTTTTCAATAGGTGAGTACACTGATCAAATATTATGTGATGTTGTCAATATGAACTGTGCACATGTCATCCTAGGTAGAACTTGGCAAGTATCTAGGCGAGTTGCACATGACTGTTACACAAATGTTTATACCTTATGGAGTAATGGAAAAAATATTCAATTGACACCATTACCTTGCAAAGGACATGAGTCTCTTCTCATAGGGAGCATCAGGGAACTTGATCTTGGTCAAACAAAAGGTGGAGTAAAGATGAGACAGAAGCAAATGGTCAAGAATGAAGTACAGCAAATTCAAAATTCTGTGCTAGAGATGGGGACAGAATTTCAAGGTGGTGAAGGAGTGTGGATTGGTAGGCTATATTGTCCTATTAAAGGACTTGACAAGAACAACAATATAAGAGTACAACATCAGAAGAAGTACTGTCCTGAGGTGACAGAAAGGAAGAAGGAGCAGGTAGAAATAAAAATTATCCCAACAGTCATGACAGCAAGCACTGCCTCAAGGGCAGAAAATTTTGTTTCTAACAAATGTTTTGATGTTTCTTATGTAGGTGCTAAGAAGAAAAGACATTTTATATTAGGGGACTTCATTCCCAAGCATCAAGTGCAAAGACACGGAGAAAGAGAAGTCATCACTGCAAGACAATGTTCTTGGGACAAGAACAACTTTCAAGGTGGTGAATTTGATGCAGGGGCATCATATGCTCATCATAGGTATCTTGGAGATCCGGGGCATCCTAGTGGACATAGAGCATCTCCTAAAGTCAATTGGTCAATTCTACAGCCAATCATGGCATTTGAAAGCACAAAAAGTTATAATTTTGTATGATGTCTTGATTGATTCCAATGTTGAAAAGATGTAATTGATCCATGGAATAGGATCTAGAGGTTGTCTAGGGTAGAGAAGTCATTTGATAGGATCTAGTATGAAGTCATATTAATATCAAGTCATTTCATAAGTTAAATCATTCAATAAGTCCTTTAAAATATAGTTTATTACTTTAGAAAATTCAAATTTTGAATATAAACGGTTATATGGCATTTTGGAGGGAAACTCCATAGTTTAAATTTTATAAAGAAATAGAAAATGCAATAAGTTGGAGTCGGTTGGGAGGAATGTTAACTACCTCCTGGACCCATAAATATGCCAATGTACGGCCTGTACCTCATCATTGTACGGACTGTTTCTCAAAAACTGAATAAAAGTGCCCAATTTTAAGAGAAATTGGAAGGAGTTTCAAGTTTTCTGCATCAAATCTTCTTTGGTATGCATTGATCCATGTTTACAAACATGTTTTGATGTCTATGACCCAGATTTGAATCCTATTTTGTGAGTGTTGTTCACTTTGCATTGATTGCTGACTGTAGCAACAGTTTTGTTGACAGTTTTGAAGTTTTTTTTCAAAAAATCATGACCATTCTGTGAAATGTCTCCCGTTTCTTCATAGAATGGTGTTGTTCTGACATGTATAAATATTTTTGATCCATTAATGATCATCTAACTGCAATAAATGGTGGCCACCAAGCGTTAACAAGTTGAAAATAAGAGGAGAACTAAGGGAACAGTCATAGTGAGAAGGAATTGTTTTAATAAGAATAGGGTTTGTGAGTTGATTTATGTTTGTGAGGATGAAACATAGATGTTTGAATCTTGAACTGATCAAATAGGTCATTGCACGTGGGAGATTGAGCATACCTTAGAAACAAGGGTTTTGAATGCATGATTTGGGGTTTTTGATGTTGTTGAAGCCATAAACTGAAACTGATTATGTATTTGTCGATTGGAAGGCATTTGAGGAGTCTATGAAAATTTTTAAGTTCATACGTTAAGTATTACTACATGTTGCTTTGTAAATGCACTTGTGTTTCATTGTTAAAGACAGGGTCATTGTGAAGGAAGTACAAATTGGTCCAAAGGATTTGGGTCTGAACTTGACATATGTTTTGTATCCTTGAAAAGGGTATCCCAAAATATAATTTTTTTGGCAACTTGTTTGGAAGAAGTCAGAGAAAAGGCTAGAAAACTGGTCCAGCAGGGCTAATTGGGGCTAATAGGGCTAAAAGGGGATTTGGAGAGTGTTGGTCAATAAATGTTGCATAGACCCTTAAAAGTGGTTGAATCCTAATGAATTTACATTTTTGACACCTTGTAAACCTATCTTGTTCATTTGAAAGCCAAGTTGTGTCATTTTGGGTATTTAGTCTCTAATAGGCCTAAAGGGAAAGTGCATTGTTGTAGAAGCATTCATACTATTTCCACCACATCTGTTTGCCACTCTGCATCATTAAGGATGATATTCAGGATCTTTTTGAGAATGGCACAATCTCCACTGATGGCTTAACTAAAAATTCTGATCACACAGCTTTCAAAGATCCTCTACCTAAGCATGATAAGGGGGAAACCTCTCAAGCACATAAGAAGAATCATGATGCTAAGATCAATTACATGTATCCTTCTAATACACCTGTGATCAACATGGTAGAGCCTGTTGAGAGTGTTCTAATGATGAGGTCTCAAGATGATAATAAAGCCAATCATGGTAAGCCAAAGTTGATCTTGCAAACACGTGATAGTTCATTTTCCCAAAGTGAGACACTGAATGCTGTTACTAGGGGGCAAGCCAAGATTGTCCTTAAAACTATGCAAAATCCCAAACAATCTTTACCTTCCAAACAAGTGGCTCCTTCAGCCACCCCTAGCTATGATCTTGTCCAACATTTGCACAAGACACCGGCTCAGATATCAATCCTTGAGTTGCTTCGGTTATCCCCTTCTCATAGAGAGATTATTGATAAGGCTCTATGTACAACATGTGTTCCTAATGACATTGATCCAGATCAATTTTAGGCTATGGTCAACCACATTTCATCTCCACTATCTCTCTCCTTTTCTGCAGAAGATGACATATCTATTTCTCATCCGCATAATCTAGCTTTACACATTGAAGTTCTCGTCTACAAAACCTGAGTCCACCGAGTCCTGATAGACAATGGTGCAGGGTTAAATATTGTTTCTTACAATGTCATACAATAATTGGGTTTGTTAGAATTTGCTGTGGATTCTAAGAAGAAGATTACTATAAAATCTTATGATGAAGTGGAAAGATCTTCCAAAAGTCTTGTCACGTTGCCTGTTTGAGTGGGCCCTATCACAAAAGATATTAACTTCCAAGTATTGGACGTTCCACTCACATATAACATTCTTTTGGGTCATCCTTGGATCCATGACATGCAGGCTGTTCCTTCCACTTATCATCAGTGCATCAAATTTCCATACAATGGCACTGAAATTGTGATTCTTGGAGACCATACTATTGCTATTAATGCTCTTGCTGCTACTAAAAAATTTGTTCCTCACAATGAACCTACTGATGATCCTAGTACGTCTCTAGTTGCTGCTGAGAAATCATTTAAGATGATTAGCCTTAGTATGGGTGAATATAAACTAGATTCCTTTGCTTCTATACCTATTTCTCCTAGGTCATATGGGAAACCTTCCACTTCTGCTATGGTGATCCTTGAAGCTGAAAGAGAAGAACAAGCTGTTCACAAGTGGATCTATAGAGAAGATGCCCGAAATACTCCCATGCTCAATAATTTAGACACAGATACAGATGAGTCACCAATACACACTATGGCTCACATGGGAGATGATCTTCCCTCTACTTCACTTCTTTGGGGAGAAAAATATATATCTACTGATGATATGGATGTTGATATGGTTCATTCTTGTAGTAACCATCTTGACGTGGTTGATGGGTCTTGTGTGGGGTCTGATGAGTTTGTTCCTCGTATTGCCTTAGTGGACCATGCTGGTTCTTCTATGACAAGTCTAGATCTAGCTACCTTTGGAGCTTACCCTATAGGCTCAACCTCTCTTGTTACCAGAGATGACACCCCTTGCATAAATGTTATTGAACCGGTCACTTCATTTCATCTCACATCAACACCTGTTACTTCTACCACCAGCGAACTAGCCACAAAAAATATTGAATCAGAAATCAAGCATCACAATCATCAAGTCAAAAGAAAAGAGCAATGGTCAGATGGCAAAAACCACATTGTGGCACTATCTGAACCTAAGAAAAGTAAAAATAAAAATATGCTAAAAAATAAAGTTTCTCAAATAAAAGATGACAAGCTGATTCTCTACAAAAAAATGATGCACTACTTCAAGCATGATCTCATATCTGTTACACTTCAACCCATTCCTAGAGATAAGAACAAAGTTGGTAATGCCTTGGTTACTTCAACATCCATCTTACAAATGAAAAAGCATAAATTTCGCTTCAAGTTCCTGGTGGATGAATTACGCTATCCTGCTCACAAATCTTACAATCCTACCATCTTTTCATATCTTTCACCTCATATTCCTCTTGCAAATCCACCACGCCATTCCTTTCACCATCCCTTACACTTTGCCTTTGTCTCTAGTGACTTGTATAGGAAGGGTCTAGATGAAACTCTCCTTAAGTGTCTAGAAATAGAGGAGTCAGAAAAAGTGCTAGCTGAAATACACGATGGCATATGTGGATCACATTCTAATGATCCTCCGCTAGCTCAGACATTGCTTAGGGCTGGTTATTATTGGTCGAACTGGTTGAGACCTCCTATCATCATAGTTGTAGCATTTGGGCCTGGGGCCTATCAGTTCTCTACATCAGAGGAAGCAGATTCTTGATGCCCATTTCTGTCTGGGGCATCCTTTGTACATATTTTATGATCTTGAAAAAATATCAAAAAAATTCATATATGATGCTGAAAAAATCCTAAAAATTATAAAAAGTACTAAAAAAATGAGCATCCTAGTGAAAACCTAGCAATAGGTGCTTTGATGTCTCACCAAAAAAATCAAAAAATTCAAAACATCAAAAAATAAATTGAAAAAGTGCCTTGGTGCAAACCTGGAAATAGGCTCCTTGGTAGCAAAAATAGAAAAAAATTATAAAAAGTCCTGAAAAAATTGCAAAAAAATCTATCAAGTGGTGAAAACCTGGAAACAGGCACTGCTTGAGACCCTCTGCACCTATGTCTATCAGTCTTGCGTGGCACTCCTTCGCTCCACTTCTCTCTTTGCCTCTCGTAGCCTAGAATTGACTCTTGTCTTAGTCTAGGGGGCATCCATTGTTTTCAGCTTATCTTGGGTCTCTTTGTGCATCTGGGTTTCTTAGGCACCTTGTAAACGGTGTTTTTCAACACTACCTCAACTGTGTTTTTCAACACTACCCTAGCGTCAAGTGTTTCTTAACACTTATCAGATATCCTTCCCACCATCTTGGATGATGCAATATTTCTCACTGGCAGATGTGATACTCAAAGTTTGACTCTATGACCTACACACACGCACTTGACTCGCTGAGATTTGTTTGACTTTATTTCTTTGCGTGCTGTCTATGATGATTTCTTTGCTAAGTGGTCTCTCCCTGAGAAGTTTTCGATGATTCATAGCTAGAAGACTGAGGGTATGAGAACATGTTTTATTTCTTTATCTGCTTGTGGGTATATTTTGTTGGTCCTCACTGTCATGAGCATTTATGCTGGTCTTACTTGACACTATGGACCTACAAGGTATTATCCTTGACTATTTTGCAAGTGCATGCTTATAGTCATCTTGACTTTCTTGTGTCTCGATGCAAGCATAATCTTGCTATATCAAACTTAGGTAATCTCATTGCACTAGTCATCTTGACCTGCATGTCTTTGATGCTTAGGTGGGATTCCCAAATTTCTATCTGATATAGATCATATTCAGATCCACATAGTTATGCTAGTGTGTATTGTATGATCTTGCGATGCTACCAATAATGCTCAATGATGAATATTAGATGTCTATTGGCTTTGTGACCTTGCAAGTAAACCACTTTTCATGTAGCTTTCATTCTTAAGTTCATGTTAGTTAATTTTGCATCTTGCATATGGAGAGAGCTCTCCTTTATCTTTCGTGGACTTGTTAATCAACTGCGCTCACCTTTTGCTTCTTCCCGATCATGTCTTTCACTTCTTGTCTTTCATATCACATCATTTTCCTTTCATTTCGGGATCCAAACTGAAATCCGAGTTCACCTTGATCACCCAACTCATCTTTTTCCTTCTTCCATGTAGTTGGTTAACCTTTTGAGGCCTGATCCTTCAATTTTTGCTGGTGCATTCTTCACCTCTTCATCCCCATCTCTTTCAAACTTCTAGTCTTTCATTCACTTTCAAATCCCAAGTTCAACTCCTCTCTCTGTGGTGTTTACAGGTTGAGGGACTGCATGGTTCGTGCCCCGAGTCCCATGTGTGGGGCATATCTTCACTGCTTGATGGTTATTCTGTTCTCTTTCTTCGATTATGATTTCTAGTGATTTGATCATGCTACTCTTGCTTCTGCTTTCCCTCTACTTGGATTTCGCTTTTGATCCCAAGGGGGCAGACACATCATATCTTATTGGCTATCTCTTTTCTAAGTGTTCAGTACTGTCGCTACCAGGCTGACCATGTAGGATTTGCTATCTCTCTGCACTTCATTCTTTGGAGTCAGATCACTATTTGCTTGCCTTCTTGGCTATCTGCTTGCCTTGTTGGCTATCTCTTGCCTTCTTGGCTGATCTGTTGTTTGACGTAATGTGTTCCCAAATCGATCACATATTAGTTAAAGAAGGGAAAATGTATATACCTAAAAATGGTCATCTAGACTATTAGCCCCTTTTGCTAAAATCATCAATTTCTTGTTCTTGATCAAATCCTAGTCCTATCATTTATTTGATTATTTTCTATGGGCTAACCATCTTATCCTAAGTCTTTATTTATTAAAAGGAATATTTCCTTCCCTTTTATTAAATAAAAAGCCCCACTTTTCTTCTTATCCTAAGTTGCACAAATAAAGCATTTAATTCTTATTTATAAAGAAAAATAAAATAAAAAATAAAAGAAAAACACTTTTTGTCTCACATGGACATAAAGTAAATGCTCAACATAAAGTAAATGCTTCTAATTTTCCTATTGGAGGATATTTGTGCACAAGGATCAAGCTTCTTTTTTTCTCCACCGTTGATTAAATCTTTTGCCTCTTAATCTCCATGGTCCATTGATTTTTCACCTCCTATAAAAGAAGAGCTCTCTTCCTCATTTGCACACACAAATTTTTATGCTATTGTTATGCTACAGATTTTCTAGGTCATCTTGGAGCTTTTGGAGATATTCTTGCATCTAGGGTTTGAAGATTTGGAGCATTGTTAACATTCATCTTGGATCTTCATCAACACTCTATCTTCTTATCTTCATTCTTGCATCATCATGGGTTTCTTGCTTCATAGTTAGATTTCATTTTCATGCATAGTATTTGCATTTTCATAGCTTCATTCTTAGCTTAGATTTCCTTTTATGCAATAGATTAACTTGCATTGTCATATAGATTTGCTTTGCATTGCATACATTTGGCTTCATTGGAGATATTGGCATTCTTGCCCTTGTCTTCCTTGAATCTCCCATTGCATGGTTTACTAGCAAGGTTATAGGCTTAATAGCTCTAGCTGAGAGCATTCTTAAAAACCCTTGCACTCCATGCCTAGGGAGCTATGGATCAATTTTTGAGGGCTCATTCTTGAGTTTTCTTGCATGTAAGGATTCATAGAAGTGTGACAACATTTTAGCACACAAGTGTAACAGGTTTGGAACCTTTGAGGAGAACTTCAACTCCATAAAGATTCTAATTGAAGAGAAATAGTCTAAGAAGAGAGTTGAGAGCACTATTAAGAAAATCTTATAAGATACAAGAATGATAGAGAGAGAGTTTTTGGTGGCAAAGAAGACAACATCAGTAATCAGAGAGAGTGGACAAAAAGAATTTTTGTCTATCCCTCCTTTATCATCAATTGTAGTGCCACAGGAAGAACCACAAGTAAAGGTGAAAGTGGAAGTACCTGAGAAGGACATAGAAACAAAGATGTCTACTAGATCCACTTCCTCCACACCTAGCAAAAGAGTTAAGGAGAGTGCTACTGGACTAGGAAAGAGGCATAAAACTTTAGTGCAATCTATTCCAAGAAAGATTGCAGAAGTTAAAGATGATGTCCCTACTAAGAAGAAAGCTTGGAAACCAAAAGTTGAAAAGCTTAATGAGCAGATTATTGAGAATGGTGACTTTCCAAGAATGAACAAATATTATGATCTTTATGATTATACTAATAGACTTAATCTAGAGAATGCAGTTGTGAAGCATACGATCTTGACTGGCAAGAAGTTTGATACTATTCAAGGATAGATACCTGATGATCTTTAGAACAAACTTATGAACAAGAAGAAGAGAGCATCAGAGGAAGAGATAGCTATCAAAGAAAATATTGTGAGGAAGCTTTGTGAGATAAGAGATGAAGCTCATTTCAATCAGATCATGAAAGCACTAAGCACCCATCTAAGAACCAAAAGGAGAACAATTCAGATTATGGGAGGCATGTATGAAGAAGTAAATTCTGAGACTGAACAGGCAATTATCAAGGTTATGGCAGAATATGTTGGAGAATCATCAATTGCAATAGAGCAAGCAGGTAAGAAAGTACAAGAGGACATTTCCTCTTCTCTAGCTATTAATATTGAAGATGAAACAATGAATGTAGAAGGTACACAAATCACCTTGGATACTAATGAAAATGTATTCAAGAATTTGGAGAACATTGTTGACAATTCGGCCTTTGAGGAACAGGAAGCTACAAAAGAAGAAGAGATGACAGAGATCACTGTTGTGGAACCACTAGTTGTAGAAGAACAAGTTCCCATTCCCACTAAAGAAGATATTAGTCTTACTCCTGAGACTAGAAAGAAGACTCAAATTGGATCTATGATTGAGCATTTGGGAAAAGAAGTAGATGATGATGATCAGTTGGAACTGATTACATCCTTAAACAAAATAATTGGTAAGAATAAGAAGGTGAAGAGTCTTTAAGAGTGTCTAAAGGAACTAACTGAGAAGTTACAAAGTACTGTAACTACACAAATTTTAGAAGCAGACCCTATGGAGAAGGCAAAGAAGGTAATGAGAACCTTTGATGATGAATTCACAAACCTAGCTGATATTGCAAAAGTGAAAGCACAAGAAGACTATGAAGCTAGAATGATTTTGAACATTAGTTAGTATATCAGCAATGATATCAATACTCTTGATATCTGTATCAAGGATTTGAGGAAGCATTTGGAAACAGGTAAATCTTTGTACATATAGTGTACAAAATTAGAGACTTTGATAGCTAAGGAAGATTAGAAGATAAAGTTGAAGGAAGTAGAGATTCTAAATGAAACAAACCTTCTGTCTAACCCCAATGTGAAGGTCTATGATGTTGAGAAGAAAGTTAGAAAACTTTATGATGAAATTAGAGTTGTGCAAGATGAGAAAGATAGGAAATTAAGAAGATACACTCTTTTGAGAGAGCATGCTTCTATGAAGTTGAGCATAATTGAAGAACAGTTGGAAGAATGTCTTTCAGCAAAGACATCTTTTCAGAAATTTAACTTTGAAAACCTCCAAGCATGTGAAATTACTTCTTATGAACTGAGCGCACTACTTAATGTGGCAGATTCCATTAAGAAATCATGGGAGAAGGAGATATAATCCATGAAGATATATTTTGTAGATTGTGTTGCAAGCCTACCAGCTTTGCAATAAATAAATTGAGGTATAACTTTTTGTGATACAATTTTGTGACCCTCCCTACCTTATTTTGTCATTATTGTCAAAGGGGGAGAGATATATAGAAGAAAATTGATAGTATATGATAAGGGTTGTTACCATTAGGGGGAGTACTATATTAGAGGCAATAATTTTTAAGGAGTTATAAGGATAGTATGTATTTTATACTATGGCCATAGTTTTGAACAATTTTGAGATTTTGAGTTGTACACTTAGGCAATTTTCTCATATGTTGCCACCAATGACAAAGGGGGAGATTGTTGGCAATTTGGCTAAGTTGATTACATAGATGTTGTCATTATGGAAACATATGATCCACATGAAGATCTAACAGGTCAGAGAGCAAGTATGACAGAGCGCATTGCAAATTTGTCTAAGTGTGAGACAATGTTTTACCAGTGAACCTAGATACAGTTTTGGTTTGTGACATTGACTGGAGTAAGTTTAGTGCTTGTGCACTTGAACATAGAATCTATGATGTCTATTGATCACCCATCTCAGAGCACAAGTCAGTACAGCATGTACAGAAGTAGTTATGACAGTTTTACCGAAGATAGTGTAAAGCCAACAAGATAGAATATGAAGACAAAACTAGTAAAGAGTTAAGGGATTATTTTGTTTATCAAAATAATGACTTAACAATATAAAGGGATGAAATCCTAGATGTTAACTCTTGGATAAAGCTATTGGTATAAATGTAAATGTAATTGTAACTGTAATTGCAAGTGGCAAGTAATTGTAGTAGTATTAAGAAAGAGAACAAGTGATATGATGCAAAGTATATGAAGCATATGTAATAGTGATAGTGAAAGAGTAGTGAAGTGATATTGATGCAAGAAGTATAAGGTTATGTACCTTAACCTATTTTGTAATTAGTATATATTGTACATTACTTGTTTGGGTAGTGGGCTCATCTGGTAATCACATTTTGTACTACAACTCCTAACAGGGTTGAGGCTTCTAACAAGGCCTATAGTCCCTTAATCAGGACTAATACACTATATGGTTGTAATAGAATCCTAATAGGGTCAACATCCTTAACATGATACATTTGATTAGTGGATCTTTGTGGGCACCATCCCCACTAGGGTTTTCCCTTGGCCAGGGTTTCCTTGAGAACAAATAATGTGTTATGAGTTCTTTATTGTTATGCATGTTGTTTAGCTTTTTATGTTATGCATGTATAAAGATAATCTATTATATCCATAATTGGGCAAAAGACAAAATTTTTTGAATACTGATTCACCCCCCCCCCCTCTCAGTATTCCCTATTTCTAACATTGAATGCTATTCGAGATGCATGTGGGATTAATGATGAAGATACTGTGGTAAGTAAAATTCTTAGAACCTTGTTACCTGCCTATGCTATAAGAGTTTTTACAATTCATGAAATGAGAGCAGGTCCTGGTAATAATGTTACACTTGATAGTCTAATCACTAGACTAACTGCATTTGAGTTGAATAAATTTGACAATAGTATTGTTCCTACTATTGAATCTGCATTTATGTCATCTCTAAAAATAGGTAAATCAAGAAGAAAACATAATATAAGAAATGAAAGTGATAGTGAACGTGAAGAGGATGAACTTGATGAACTTGAAGCATTAATGGCTAGAAGATAGCAAAAAGGTAAAGGAAGATATAGAGGAAAACTACCTTTGGTATGCTTTAAATGTAAAGAAAATGGTCATATTGATGCTAGATGTCCTTACAAGAAAGAAGATGAGAAACCAAATGAAAGATCTAATGAAAGGAAGCATGACATAAAAAATAACTAAGATCACAGAGGAAACCGACAATATAGAAAGAGAGACAACCGAGATTACAAAGATAAAGGCAAGAAGGTATGTTACCTTGTTGAAGATGATGATGATAACATAGATACCAACATTGATGAAGACATTGAGGTGGTATTTGTTGCTTTGAAAGAAGATTCCAAATGAGAAGAAAGTTATGTTGAAACATCACTTATTTCTAAAGTTAGAAAGAATGATACTTGGATTATTGATAGTGGCTGTACACATCATATGACTAGTGATGAAGATAAATTTTAATACCTTGAACATTATAATAGAGGATCTATTAAAATGGGAAATGGTACACCTTGTCTAGTAAAAGGAAAAGGGTCTATATTTTTGAGCAATAAGATCAGATGTGAGAATGCATATTGGGTGAAAGGACTTAATTATAATTTTTTGAGTGTAGCACAACTGAATAATACAGGTCACTGAGTTGCATTTGAGAAAAGAAAGGTGAAAATATATGACGAGACTAGAAAGTTGGTTGGTACTGGTGAACAATCTAAAGGTAATCTATTCTATCTTGACAATGTTGAAACTTCTTGTTTATTAGCTAAAAATGAAGATGTGTGGTTATGACACAAGAGGTTATGTCATGTGAATTTTCACAACATGGTTAAGATCAGTAAGAAAAGAAAAGTTAGAGGTTTACCAGGCATATCTAAACCTGACCATGTTATGTGCAAACAATGTCAAATGGGAAAAATGTCAAAATCTAGTTTTAAGAGAAAACACTTTTCATCTAATGCTATTTTGGAGTTAGTTCATACTGATTTGTGTGGTCTTATGAGAAATTAGAGCTATTATGGAGATAAATATTTTATCTTGTTTGTTGATAACTTCTCTAGAATGATGACTATCATGTTCTTAAAAGAAAAATATGAAGCTTTCAAAATGTTTAAGTGGTATAAATAAAAATTGGAAAAAGAGACTGGTAAAGAACTAAAATGCTTAAGATTGGATAGAGGTGGTGAATTTATTTTCGATGAGTTCACTAAATTTTGTAATGAGCATGGAATTAAGAGACATGTTTCTGCACTGAGGACACCCAAACATAATGGGATACTAAAGGAGAAATAGATCAATTATAGATTGTGATAGAACATTAATGATTGAAAAAGATGTTGCACAAATATACTAGAGAGAAGCTATTAGTACTAGTTTTTACACATTGAACTGAGTTCAACAAAAGAAACAATCAAACAAGACACCTTATGAATTATGGTATGGTTACACACCTAATGTGAGCTATTTCAGAATATTTGGAAGTAGATGCTATATTCTAAAAGATGATAGAAATAGGAAATTTGATTCAAAATTGATGAAGGAATATTTCTTGGATATTCTACTAAAAGAAAAGCTTATAAATATTTGAATGAGGCTACTAAAAAGATGATTGAAAGTTCAAATGTGAGAGTTGATGAATTTGATGAGAATAATGATGAAGAAACTAAAAAGGAACTGAAAAACTATGGTAGATTTGTTTACATTGAGGAACCAAACACTTTACCTGAGCAACAACCTGGCCTTACCAAGCAATAGTCTTTACAGAATGAGAATAAAAAAATTGTTACTAATTTAGATCATGATCATGCACTGAGTGGAGAATACATTGAAGAACAAAGAACTAAACCTATACTTGCAAGATATGTAAGGAGACATCATGTACAAAATCAGATTATTGGAGATAAAAAAGTAAGAATGATGACACGAAGTAAGTTGAGAAACAAGACATGCTTAGTTTGTGAATTTGAATCTAAACTTGTTAGAGATGCATTGGAAAATGATGAATGGATCAAGGCAATGAATGTAGACATTAAGTAGATACAGAAAAATCAGACATGGACATTGGTATCGAGACTGAAAGATAAGAATGTGATTAGAACCAAATGGATATTTAGAAACAAATTGAATGAGAATTAATATGTCACTAGGAATAAAGCAAGACTAGTATGCAAAGGTTATGCACAAGAAGAAGGTATTGATTATGGTGAAACATTTTCACCAGTTGCTAGACTTGAAGGAGTAAGGACATTTCTTGCTTATTCTACTTACAAAGGATTTAAAGTTTATTAGATGGATGTTAAATCTGCATTTTTGAATGGAATGCTTGAAGAAGAGGTATACATTGAAAAAACTGAAGGTTTTGTTGATCCTAATAAGAGGAATATGATATGTAAGTTGCACAAAGATTTATATGGATTGAAACAAGCACCAAGAGCATGGTATGAAAGATTGCATTCCTATCTTATCGGTATTGGATTTGTTAGAACAAGTGACAACATCAATTTATATTTGAAAGGTGAAAATGATGACAAGATTCTTATTGCTGAAATTTTTATTGATGATATCATATTTGGAGGACATGATAACTTATGCAAATCATTTGCTGATGAAATGAGGAAAGAATTTGAAATGTCAATGTTTGGTGAGATTAAATTTTTTCTTGGCTTGCAAATTTTACAACAAAATGAAGACATATACATCACACAATAAAAGTATATGAAAGAAGTATTGAAGACATTCGGTATGGAGGATTCAAAACTAGTTGGTACACCTATGGTCACTAGATGCAAATTTATAAAGGATGACAAGTCAACCGAGGTAAATCAGATCATGTATAGATCAATGATTGGTAAATTGGTGTATATTGTGCATAGTAGACCAGATATTGCACATGCGGTTGGAATTGTAGCAAGATTTTCTACTAATACTAAAGAATCACACATGACTACTGTAAAAATAATTTTGAGATACTTGAAGAACACTGGAAACTATGGTTTATGGTACAAGAAAGAAGGCAATTTTTAACTGAAAGTGTACATAGATGCGGATTGGGCTGGAAACATTGATTATAGAAAAAACACTACTAGTGGAGCATTCTTTTTGGGAGAAATATTGGTTAATTGGATAAGTAAGAAATACTGATGCATTTCTTAGTCCACTATAGAAGTAGAATATGTTGTTTCTACTGCTAATTGTTTGAACATTACATGGATAAAACAACTTTCAGAAGGTATGAATGAGGAGATCACTGACCCAGTGATAATATATTGTCATAATACAAGTGCAATTAATATTTCAAAGAATCTTGTGATGCATGCAAAGACAAAGCATATTTCTATTAAGTATCACTACTTGAGGGAACAAGTTCAAGAAAAGCAAGTAAGATTGGAGTATGTGAAATCATAAGAGCAACTTGTTGATATATTTACTAAACCCTTACCTAAGGACACATTTGAGTACTTGAGGAGTAGACTTGGGTCCCATCCCTTGTCTATCAGTCACTAAGGTGATTAGGAGGTTGCATCAACCTATACTTTGTCAGAATATCAAATGATGTTGATGCATAATGTTCACACTTTGGGATTCCTAAGGCTGTGAAAACTAAAAGATGGAAACAAAATGAAACTAAATATTAGTATATGAAAGGTACTTGATCTGAATTGAATAACATAGATAATATTTTGGCTATTGAAGAGATGATAATTTTTTTTATGGCATTGCTGTCAAAGGGAGAGGAATTACATAAAATATCCAAGCTAAATATGCAAATAGAGAGACTACATGAAGCAAGGGAGAGAACACAAAATAGAGTATTGATGTTGTGTATAAATTAAACATATTAAATGTCTTAAGCTAGGGAGAGCTTACTAAGTTAAAATATTTGCATACAAAGTTGTAGAACATATGTTTGGTATTCTATGACATATTTCATATTGTGTTGCCATCAATACCAAAGGCAAAGATTGATAGACTAAAACTAATTGAATGTATTAAAGGAGAGATTGATATACCTTAGTAGTTAATGTATATGTGAGACATTAAATTAGTTAATGTATTGTCATTGATGTCAACTAGTTTTGACTGTACTTATCATGATGGTTAAAAACATCTTAAGAAGGAATTAATGGTGAAGGAATGAGATATTTACATGAAGATGAGATGGATGAGAAAGAGATGGATATGGTATTCATTGGGTTACTTATTGATGAGTCTATGACATTATGTTAGTGATTTGATTGCTTTACATGATTCTCTTATGGATTGAAGATCAAGATTGAACAAGTTTATGTGGTCAGTAAATGAAGAATTTAGTATATATTGAGTTGGAATAGTGTACACCGATCAAGTGTAGTGTATACAAAGTATATTGTTAACTGAGCTAGTTATCACTGATGCATTATGGTATTGACCAAGTGAAAGAAATAAATGGAACTTATAATTGCCAACTAAAGATGATGAGCTGGACAATTGTTGATGATTCTGAGGTAAAAGATAATGTTTGTTATGATGATCAAATGACTAAAAAAATTCAAAGATGATCAAATGAAGGAGATTGAAATGTGTTATTGTCACAACTATCGAGGAAGGTTAAAGCGACAAAATTAATGATAAAGATTAAGAGGCAAAATCTATGGATGGAAATAAAATGGTTTATGATGTCTATAAAAGGAGACAAGAGATTCATTATCGAGTCTGCTGCTGGAATGCATGTGGAAGATTACATTCATGCAAAGTTGGTCAAACTGGTTGAAGATAGAATAAAGCAATTTCTTAGAAAACACCGAGAGTCAGAGAAAGCAATTACCGAGTAAAATATAGTTGGAAGAAACAAAGAGATGAAATTGATTATTGATTAGAGGTATTTTGAGCTTAGCATAGATCTAAAAATATGAAAAACAAGTTGTATTTGAATCAGATCATTATTGTAACAGTTTAACCATTTCTATAGATAAATCTCTTAACCCAGTGAGACTTAACAGTCTTTATATTTCAATATGACATTCAATGAATGCTGATTGTTTTCTTGTTGACCTCATAGTAAATTTTTGGTTAGGGGAGATCTGTTAGTGATAAATCCTCTAATGATGTCACACCTTATAGTGTACTTTGCAACCTTTAACATGGTTGGCTCTTAACTGAGCTCACTTCAGAAGAGTGAATTATTTTGGGTTACCGGTCCTAGGTGTTTTTTCCCCTAATAGGGTTTCCACATTAAAAATCAAAGTTTTATATGTGTGTGGATGTGGTAAATTGTTATTTTACCTTACACATTACTATAACTGGATTGATCGGTAAATACACTACTTAATTTACTGCTATTTGGTAGATGAAGAGAAAGGCACAGTTGATATATTACCGAGTTGATTAAATTATTTGAAAGATTTGTTTTATACATAAAGGCATGTTTGGGACTATAGGATAATTGACTTAACTGATTCACCCCCCCTCTCAGTTTCTAACAATTAGGAGTTAGAGAGGGGATTTTCAATTTAGGAGGCTTACCATTCTATCCCCCTCTAGAGGCTGATAAAACTACTTTGTATGATTTCTTTGACTAATTGTTTCTCAAATAATTAACCACAACTGAATTATTGAATTGACCACCATTAACACACCATCTCTATTGGGGTTAATATTGTCTTCCATAAAACCATACACGTGAAATTTAATGTATCCTAGGACAAAATGACCATGACCAATGCGAATGGAAGAGAAAAAAACTAAACACACAAATAGAGAAAAACAATATCACATGCACAAAATAAAAGCACAAAAGGAAAACAAAAAAACCAAGCACAAACAATGTAGAAACCAAGAACACATAGCCAATAGACATGTACACAAAAAAAAGAAAACAAGGATAGGGTTTCAAGTGCAATATCCGAGGGATGATGTATCACCTCCCAGAGCACACCAGCCAACAAGAAATCTCCTCATGAATTACATTTTCCAAAATTGGATTCTATTATATGTATAATTTTTTTAAAAAAAATTCTTGATTAGTTTTCAATAAACTTAAGAGTCTGCGAGTTCAATTTTTTATTTTTTAGGTTTTTCCCATTTTGAAAATTAGTATTGAATCATATAGTCATTAAAAAATAAGTAGAAAAATTGTGCATAAACTACATTGGGTTAGTTATTTCTCACTATAGAGATTTTTGAAATACTTAAAAAGGAACATTTTAGAGATATCAAGGCAAACACTATATTATATTTTAAAAAAAAAATAGAACTTTATGAGTTGCCCCTTTTAAATCGCATTAATCTCCACTTAAAAAAAAAATAGTTTAAAAAGTAAATTTAGAGCACTGGAGCTCTTGCTCTTGTTGCATCTTCAAAGTTTGAGCATAACTATCTTCAAATTTTCATCCTTTCCATACACTTAACCCCACTTTAAAAATTAGTAAAACAAAATCAAATACTCATTAAAAAATTACAAAAACAATTGAGCACAAACTACACATTGCTAGAGAAATTTCCTTGAAGCAATTTTTGAAATACTAAAAGGAAGTTAACACACACACACACACACACACATAGATATTGTGGGGAGGGAGGGGGGGGGGGGGGGGGGGGGGGGCGGGGGTTGGAGGGTATTGGGGAGGGGGGCATAAAAGATGATATGTTATGCTTTTCTTTAATAAAAACATAAGCACTTTGTGTGGCTCCCCAATTTGAACACATCAATCTCAATAATTATAAAAAATAATGTAGTTTATAAAGTAGATTCAAAGACCTACAACTCTTGTTCTTGTTGTGTCTTCAAAATTTGAGCCTAACTTTTTCTCTCTTGCTAGTGCTTTCATCCTAATGATAGATCATGTTGTATGATCTCAAATGTTGATAATGAAAAATGTCGCATAGTTTTATCCCATAATGAGAAGATCTAACATCATAGACTATGGAAACTACAGGGCTCTAATTATCTTCAATTTATTATCCAAAATTAGTCTTTCCCAATTTTTAAAAAGTGGCCACTTAAGACTCCCTTTTTGTCCCCATTTCCATGTACTTACCCCCCTTCAAAACTTTTTTCTCTCTAATAAAAAATATACATCTAAAGGAAAATATACCTCTAGTTTCAAGCCTAAAAACTAATAAACTTTTAAAATAGAAACAATCCTTCTTTTATAACATTAAAAAGTCTATTTCAAATTAGGATATATTAAATTTCTATGAGAAGGAACACTAGATATTCTCCTTGAACTAGCAACATCTATGCTATTAAAAGTTTAAATAGATTGAAAAACTACATATTTGATATTAAATAATTGCTACCACCACTTCTCTTTTATCCACTCTTTTCCATATATAGAATATCTATATAGACCATGCACAATAACATCATAATATACAACCATATTTGATTATGTGAAAACCCTAGCTTTAGACAAAATAAAGAAAAAAATGATTTATCTTTTCTATTTTATTTTTCCTACCTTCTTCAGCATGGGATTAGTCAACCCTAAACATTTTCTTGAATCACTTCTCTTTTTCTAATAATTATATTATCCATTTAGAACTCATTATTTTATCATTTATATCAATTATAATTTTTTATTTTATTTTTAAAAATAGCACTTGTTAAATTTAATAAGTATTTGTTTTGTTCTATTATATTCTTATATGTTAATTGTTAGAGTAATAACTTGATGTCCTTTTAAATTGTAATAATCAATATTGGTTGACTCATGACTTTCTAAAGATGAAAGATGATTTCCAAACTCAATGACATGTCTACAAATATCAATCCTACAAGTAATCAAACTCTATACTTGAGTTATTGGCTACTAGCCATTGTAACAAATGCAATAAAATTAAGTATATCAAAGGTTTCCACATGGTTTGGGTTTGGTCAACCAATATGTATACTTTACCATTTCTTTTCCTATGTCACTACTAAATTATGACAACACCCTCTTGTGAAATTCATAATTGTTGACCATGTTGTGAATTTCAAATATCCTCATCTTATAGCCAATTAATTATTAACCTCGTTATGTATGGTAGATCCACATCCATGGATATCAAGTATCCTGATAGATTTTTCATCAAGGCATTTAGACTATTGTATATTTTTGGACATTATCTTCAATAATATATTTTGGATATCTCAATGATCAAACATTTGTTAATGGGGTTGAAGTATATGAATAGGAGAATATATGCTAAGTGGGCATACTCATGTAAGTTGTGTCATAATATTAAAGGTGCTCTCATACTTCAATTGAATAATTTTAGATATAGCTTTCCAACATCACAGTCCCCATGTTGACGGGTAGCATGATAATTTACATCATTACAAAAAATTTAGCACATGATCTATACATACATATTCTAGTGTGGCTAGGGAAGTAGATTGAAATTTCTCCCTTCATTAGTCATTAAGCTATAATTTATCTTCTTTATTTATTTTTTAAGGGGATATAGCATGACTAATGGAGGCTCATCCATAATGATATGTATTTTTATAGGTTAAACCAAAGGGTCTATACATGTATAATACCACAAAGTTGAGGAAATATAAGCCACTTTTGAAGATACTTTGTTGATTACACCATCAATAAAAAAACTAAAAAATGAGGATTATTTTGAGGCCTAACATGACATATTAATTCACTCGAGGCTTCTAAATTTAGGTAATATATTGATAGAAGATCACTAGTTGGAATAAAATTATATTAAAGTTGTACAATAGAGTATGTGTGTTGTATTATAAAATATATTAACTATGATTTTATCTTCAAATAGAAGCTCACTAGAAGTACTAAATGCATACATGATTGCATCCAATAAAGTTGTGTAAGAGAGTTTATACTCTATATAGTAAAATACATCAATTGTAATTTTAAATATTCGATCATAAGCCCCATAGAAGCTCAACCACTATATGGGTGAGTGGTTGCATCCACTAAATTTGAATAAGAGAGTTGTGCTATATAGTATGAGACATGCCAACTATGATTGAATCTTCCACTAGAAGACCCACTCTTAGAAGGTTAATCACTAAATGGGTGAGTGATTATAGACACTAAATTTGTATGAGAGTTTGCACATTCTATAGTGAAAGAGAGAAATTTTGATTTAATCTTCCATTACAAGACCCTTAGAAGCTATATCACTAAATGTGTGAGTGATTACACGTCCCTTAAATTTTTATAACATATCTATTATTATATTTAATAGAAGACATCAACTATGAATAAATCTTCCACTAGAAGCCAATAGAAGCTCAATCACTAAATGGGTGAGTGATTGTGGAGTCAATTTAAGGTTTTAGAAATGGAGAAAAAAGGACAGTATGATTAGGTGTCATCTGTGGAGTTCATTTGAACATTGCTTCATCTCAACTTCATCCTCAAATTTATCTTTTTTTAGGTCAAACCCATTTGTACATGTATAACACCACAAAGTTGAAGAAATGTAACCCAATTTTGAAGATATTTTTCTGGTTACCATCAATCACAAAACTAAAATGAAGAATATTTTGAGGCCTAACATGACATATTAATGCACCCAAAGCTTCTAAATTTAGCTAATCTATCAATAGAAGGCAAAAAGTTGGAATACTAGTATATTTAAGTGGTATAATAGAGTATTTGTGTTAATAATAAAATATATTAACTGTGATTTTATCTTCCACCATAAGCTCACTAGAAGTTGAATTACTAAATGCATGCATGATTGCATCCACTAAATTTGTATAAGATATTTTAGGTGCTATATAGTAAAAGACATCAGTTGTGATTTTAAATCTTCCAACATAACCCCCTAGAATATCAATCACTATATGGGTGAGTGATTGCGTCACTAAATTTGAATAAGAGATTTGTTGTGCTACATAATAAGAGATATGCCAATTGTGATTGAATCATCCTCTAGAAGACCCATCCTCAGAAGGTTAATCACTAAATGGGTGAGTGATTATGACCACTAAATTTGTATGAGAATTTGATCAATAATTAGTAAAAGACAACAATTAAGATTGAATCTTCCACTATAAGACTCTCAAAAGCTCAATCACTAAATGAATGAGTGATCGTGTCTCATGAATATGTATAACTAACCTGTTGTGCTATTTGATGCAAGAGCATCCTGACTACCCATGCCAGAGTGGGAGAGTGGGAGCATTAAAACATGGTATATAAATTTATTTAATAACACAAGTGATGAAGGGTGCTCCCCTTAATACCACAAACACATAACAGAAATAGAGAAACAACAACAATAATATGCAAGAACAGAAAATTGGCTTCTTATTATCTCCACAAATGTGGAATTACAAACTTTCAGAATTACAATATGCAAAGCCACATGGGCATTCCCTTACAATATTCTGTAGGACAAAGCCTCGAATCAATACCCAGATCTACTACCCAGAACTGCCCTAAACAACACTACGGGCCTTCTTTATATAGGCAATTTCCACCACCAGAGAAGGTTCCAGAAATTTAGCGCTAAGGGCCGACCAAACTTAGAATTATTTTATTTTACAATTTATTGCATCAAAGTTGGCTCAAAATGAGTTTTGAAACCCAAACATAAATTTTGAAGAAAAATCATTTTCTGCCATTTCAGGTGGCCCGACTTCCAGAGACCATAAGTCATCACCAGTTGACCCAATTGACTATTATAACCCCATTTCAGAAATGCCACAAAGTGCTCTATAGGCTTGATTGGCACAAAGCACTCGTCACCCAATTTTTCAACCTCATCTGGGGCCTCTAAAGCCTTCAAAACTGAGTTCAAAGTTTCTGTACCCTGCTGCCAATACCAAAAATCTTCAATATCTTCAAAACTAGACTTGATCTAGCCACGAAACTTTTCTGGCAGGCTGATATGACTGAGATGAACCTCCACATGTAAAATTAGAACATTCTGAGATTGTAAGACCAACTTACTAAAAATAGCAAGTTTCCATAAATAGCAACTCTGCACAAGATAGCCCTTATTGAATACAAAAACAGAAATATTTTTGGGTGATGCAAGATTTCTCTTACACCCAGGATGCTCCTGCATCAACAAGTAACACCAATATTCCTCAATGTTTGCCAACATATAGGAAAAGAATAAAAATAATAGATTGAGGAAACTCTCAAGGGAAATAAATTCATCCACTCTTCACCATTTGAAATCAACTCATTTAAGTTTTTTGGACAGGAAACACTGGATAAAGATATGTGGCATGAAGTGTTTGGAAAATAAATCTTTTCCTTTCTTAAAAAACTACTACATAAGAGTTATGGAGCACAACGAATAAGGTAACAGTGAGGAAAGTGGCCTGTGTGGAGAGGCAATAGGAGGAAAAAGTTGAAATCAACAAATATGTTGAAGGAAAAGGGGCACACAAATGAGAGAAGAATGTTAAAAGAAGAGTCCAAAGATGCTAGTATAGTTTAGAATGAATGTGAATGCAATGAAGTTTGGAAGAGGAGTGGTGTGCATAGTATTTTGGGGTGTGTGGGACTATGTGTGTAGGAAGAGAGGTTCTTGGGGGAGAAGTTTTGAGTTTTTTGAGGTTTGAAAATAGACCATAAAAACCAATTTTGTATTGAGAAGCTAATCTGATGCAGGAGCATCTCAGGTCCTTGGCAATCCTATGTCACCAAAAACATTTTGGTATTTGTCTGTGTTGCTTGGTTCCTGCTATTGGTGCTCAAAAACACTGGACCATTTTGAGGTCAACTGACAAGCACAAACAAATGCCTTTGCAATTCTGACTCAATCGAGCCAAGGCTGGTAGGCCTGAATCAAAAGTGCTTTCAAACTGCACAAACACGTGCAAAGACAAAAGCAATTCCTTCCAAAGGGGTTAATAATCCTTGGAGGATAATAACCTAATATCCTAACTATTAAAAAGTTTGATATCTAAACTAAAGCCTAAAAGTACTACTAAAACCTAATTGAATGCTTTGTAAAGAGAGATATCAGATTAAAAATGTAAACTACAGAAAGAACAAAATGATAATTACAAATGAAATGAGACTAGTGCCTGATGCCAAATTAGGAATAGAGTTAATTACATTCAATCATACATATAGTCAGAGACAGTTTTAAGGTAACTCACTCCTGTAAAGCAACACCATCATCCTACAGGCTTCAATTGAAACAAAAATTTAAATAACTCATACAATTAGTCCTATCAATTTTAACCCAAATTAAGAGCTCGAAAGGAACAATAACAGATTCTCAAACCATGCAACTGCTATTTGAATTGTATAAATTAAACATAAAAAAATGAATCAAAGAAAGGAAACAGTAGGATACCCTGGTTCAGAGTAATCTGAAAAACTAATTGAAAAATAAGAAACTATATAACCTCAAAGCATAAACACTTATCTACCATTTGTACTTGAAAATTTGGACATTAGGTTCAAATCTATAATTCGGGAGAGTTTTCCAATTTTGTCGTGATGTGATGATGTCTATTGTTTACAAATTAAATCAATATAAATATATCTCCCAATGGTTTTCTATAAATGGACATGCCCTTTCACAGGACCTAATCCTGGAAACTAACCCTAAAAAAAACAAATTAAACCATAATAATGGTTTTTAGGGAAATATTTCTGGTACAATTAATTTGATTTATGATACTTTAGGTGTTTCGTGCATAATAATCTGACATTTAGTTTCTGTGTAAAAGTTGTATTAACTTCTCACCTACACATGAAAACAAGAATAAATGAATTTCTCTTCCTAATCCTCTTGAAGAAAATGAATAGACTAACTGGTTAGGGGGTAGGAGGGTAGATAGGTAGGAAAAAAGGTCGGCTTGAGAGGTCGAGGGTTCAACTCTCTCTTGCCACCTTTTTTCACTTAATTTATTTTATTCATCATTTTTAGAATAATTATTTATTTCAAAATGAATATACATTAAATAATTTTAAATAAAATAATTAACAACCTAATACATGAACATAGAGAATGATAAGCATATATGCCTTTTTATCATTTTAATTTATTAACATAGGGAAATTATATAAAATATGAAAAATATATACTATACTTTCCTGATGTTTCATCCATTTAGCCTAGAATTTTTAGTGTCAACACCTAATTTGATCGAGTTGGTCAGTTTCCTTTGGTTACCGAGTATGGTCAGTTATCTCCTGGGCCGTCGGTTGTTTCACTGGCGCTCGGCGTTGCTTGTTTGCTGCTCGGTTATCTTGCTCACCGATGGGTTTAGTTTTGGTTTTTGTTATGGCCGACTTGTGCATTTATATTGGATCATGGATTTAATGTTGATATCCATCATTGGGAATCATGTGGTCCTAGATTTGACCATTCCTTCCGTTGATTGTGGATCTGAAGGCCAACTCAGTTCGGTAGCTTCTTGTAGAAATGTAGTTGTTGGTTTAGAGTTTAGGAGGTAGTTTTTGATAGGAGTTTGGTAGAAGATAGAATTAGAGATTTTGACAGATCATCACATGTTTGAGGACTTTTGGATTCATTGTAATATCTAGCCCTAACTAGGAAGGCCTTACAACCCGACATGTATCATTCTATTTGATGAAAATATTTGAAAGATCCTGCATTCTCTCTCTCATTTTTGTGTTTGTTTACTTCCACATGTGTTGAGCAGGCTTGGATCATTAGGGTGCACTATTGTTTGGCCTCTCTTTCTCCCTACCCTTGCATTAGGTGGTATCAGACCGAGGTGAGATCTTGATCTAGGTCTGCAGATCTAGGTTTGCAGGTTCCTCTTGAAGCCCTAGTTGATTGTTGCGGGGTAGTAGATTGTGATCTAACCTGCAATTATAGAGGGTTGTCAAGATGGTTTTTGGGAGGTGAGATGCAGATCCAAGATTGGTAGATATGCTAAGGTAGATTGTTGCTAGGTTAGAATCTATTGAAACAGCATAGAGAAGAGGCAAACATCTTGAAGATGTTAGTGATGATGAAGTTGAGGAAGAACAGGCGAATGCAGAACCTACACCTATTATGGATCAAGGTGAAGAAATATTTTTGAAGGCTTTGAAAAGTCTGAAGTCAACACCATATTTCAATCCTCCTGAGTATGGTGGAAAGCTAGATTCTAATGAATTGGTGGACTGGATCACTGAGATGGAAAAGTATTTTGAATATAAAAACATTCCTAAAGACAAAAAGGTGAAGATTGCAAGCACAAAGTTGAAAAGGCATGCATCCTTATGGTGGGAACATCTGTAGCTAGATCAGAAGAGGAAAGGAAAAGAAAAAATCAAGGTATGGAATAAAATGGTGAATAAATTGAAAGGAAAGTTCTTACCTTGTGATTATCAGATTAACCTAGTTCGATGAATGCAAAGTTTGAGATAGAAAGATAGCTTTGTAAAGGAGTATACTGAGGAATTCTATAGATTAGAAATCAGATCTAGACATGATGAAGATGATGTGGAAAGAATTGGTAGATACTTGAATGGTTTGAGAGTTTCCATCCAAGAGGAAATTAGTATGGTCAAGTTGGAGAACATTGAAGAGGCTTATCAACTTGCATTGAAGGCCAAGGAGAAATTGAACAAGAGACATGAGCAAAGACAAAGAGGTCAAGGTGGTAGATTTCCTAGAAAAAGAGGTAGATCTAATGGTGAAAATGGTAGATCTGAACCAGAAAAGAAAAATTTGGACAAAGGCAAGACCAAGTGGAAAGGTGAAAGTTCATCTAGAGGTAGAGGCAGTAACTACCAAGGTGGTTATAGAAGAGGAAGTTTCTGAGGAACTTTTTATAATTGTGGAGAAGAAGGACATAGATCTTTTGAATGTACACATGCAAGTAAGAAGGATGGTAGTAGTAGAAATGCTTTGGTGCAAGAAGAGTCACCGAATGAAACCGAGAAGGAAAATAACTTGACGGTAAGGAGCACACTGTGGAATGAAAGCAAGAAGGAAGATTCGGTAAGGAAAAGTTTGTTCAAGACCAGATGTAGAGTTTTTGATAAATTTTGGAAGGTAATCATTGACAGTGGTAGCTCAGAGAATCTAGCATCTGAAGAGATGGTCACAAAATTACAATTGGAAAGGTTGGTACATCTGAAGCCCTATCAGATTTCATGGATCAAAGATGAGCATACACTCTTGGTAGGTGAACAATGTTATGTGAATTTGAAGATTGGGAAGTACTATGATAAGGTGTTATGTGATATCATGCCTATGGATTGTTGTCATATTTTGTTGGGTAGACCTTGGTAATATGATAGACATGCTATATATGATGGGAGATTGCATAAGTATACTATTGTGGTTGATGGAAAGAAAAAAATCTTGTTACCTTTGATGGAAGAACCTGTTAGTAATGTTTTCACATCTGTGAAAGTTTTTTTGATGGAGGGAAGAAAGTTTTTTAGCTCTTTGAAAAATAATGGTGTATGTTTTGCTATGATCCCTAACAAACCGAGTAAGAAAATAGAGGATAATGTCCCTGAGGAGATTGATAAGTTACTCACTGATTATAGTGATATCATTTTTGATAATGTACGTGATGGTTTTCCACTAAAAAGAAACATTGATCATTGTATGGATCTAATCCCTAGAGCTAGTTTACTAAACAAGGCACCTCATCAGTTGACACCTACCAAGAATCAGGAATTGAACCGACAAATTCAAGAGTTTCTAGAGAAAGGTTTGATTACAGAAAGTTTCAGTCCTTGTGCAGTACCTACTGTATTGGCACCTAAGAAGAATGGAGAATGTGTATTGATTCCAAAGAAATCAATAATATAATGGTGAAGTATAGGTTTCCTATATCGAGAATGGATGACATAAGGGATAGTTTGACTAGAGAAAAGTATTTCATAAAGATTGATTTGAAAAGTGGGTATCATTAGATTAGAATCAGAGAAGGTGATGAATGGAAGACTATTTTCAAGACAAAAGAAAGTTTGTATGAGTGGTTGGTTATGCCTTTTGGTTTAACTAATGCACCGAGTACTTTTATGAGGTTGATGAATGAAGTTTTGAAGAAATTCTTGGGTAAGTTTGTGATTGTATATCTTGATGATATTATGATATTTAGTAAGACCAAAGAAGAACATTTGCTGCATGTTAGACAAGTTTTTCAAATATTGAAAGAGGAAAAGTTGCTGATAAATCTAAAAAAGTGTTCATTCATGAAGGAGGAGATTGCGTATTTGGGATTTGTTATTTTAGCTGATGGTTTGAAGATGGATCATGAAAATGTTGAAGCTATTTTGAATTGGCCTACACCTATGAATGCTAGTGAGGTAAGAATATTTCATGGTTTGGAAAGTTTTTACTGAAAGTTCATAAGGAATTTCAGTTCAATTTGTAATCCTATGACTGAGACTATGAGAGGAGACAAAAGAGAATTCAAGTGGACACATGGAGTTGACAAAATTTTTGAGACTCTAAAGCAATAGGTTGTTGAATTACTTGTTTTGGAATTACCTGATTTCAATAAGGTATTTCAAGTAGAATGTGATGCAAGTGGAAGTGCAATTGGAGCTGTGTTGAGTCAAGAAGGTAAACCTATTGCTTTCTTTAGTGAAAAGTTGAATGATGCTAGAAGGAAATATTTTGTGTATGATCAAGAATTCTATGCTATTGTTCAAGCACTGAAGAAATGGAGACATTATTTGATACTGAGTGAATTTGTGTTGTATACTAATCATAAGGCTCTACAGTATTTGGGTAGTCAGAATAAGTTGAATCAGAGACACATGAAATGGGTTGAGTATTTGTAGAGTTATACATTTGTGATAAAGCATAAGAGTGAAGTCACTAATTGAGTTGTTGATGCATTGAGTAGAAGAAGATCTTTGATGAACGAGATGAAAATTGAAGTTCTTGGTTTTGATGAGATGATAGATTCTTATGATTTTGACCTTGATTTTTTTGAGCCATGGAGAAAGTGCAGAGCACCTATTCAAGATCAACAAGATACTAAATGGGATGAATATTTTATTCAGGAAGGTATGTTGTTTAAATGTATTCAGTTGTGTATACTGAGATGAGTAATGAGATCTAATTTGATAAAGGAGAAACATAGTAGCTATTTGGATGGACATTTTAGTATTGATAAAACATGGAATTTGCTTAAAGAGAAGTACTATTGAACATAGTTGTATACAGATGTTCAAAAATTTGTGAAAAGTTGTGGAATTTGTCAAGTTGCAAAAGGAGTAAATCAGAATATTGGATTGTAGACACTGATTACTATTCCTAAGAAACCTTGGATTGACATCCGTATGGATTTTGTTCTTGGCTTACCGAAGACATTAAGAGGTAATGATTCTATATTTGTTGTTGTGGATAGATTTTCTAAGATGACACATTTTATACCTTGTACAAAGACATTAGATGCAGTACATGTAGCAGATCTTTTCTTTAAGGAAATTGTCAGATTGCATGGATTACCAAAGAGTATTATCTCTAACCGAGACAGTAAATTTGTTGGATACTTTTGGAAAACCCTTTGGAAGAAATTTGGCACTGAGTTGAAATATAGCTCTAAATTTTACCCACAAACTGATGGACAGATTGAAGTTGTCGACAAAAGTCTAGGAAATCTTTTGAGATGTTTAGTTGGAGACACATCGAGTAATTGGGATTCTGTGTTGGCACAAGCAGAGTTTGCATACAATAATTCAATGAATCAGAGTAGTGGAAAGACACCATTTGAGATTGTGAATGGAACACAATCAAGAAGTATATCTAATTTGAGAGACATTGCTAATGAGAATAAGAAAAGTGTTGAAGGAGTAAAGTTTGCTGAGCACATTAAGACATTGCATGAAGATGTGAAGCTGAAGCTAGAAGACAGTAACCAGAAATACAAAGATAGAGCTGATAGATTAAGGAGACATAAAAATTTTGATGTTGGTGATGAAGTGATGGCTCATTTGAAGAAAGGTTGATTTCCTGATGGAACATATGGGAATTTGAAGATGAAGAAGTTTGGACCTTGCAAGATTTTGAAGAAATTTGATAGTGGAAATGCATATGAGATTGAGTTACTTGATGACATGGACATATCACCTATTTTCAACATTGCTGATTTATATGAGTATCATGAACCTGATGAAGAAGTGATAGTACTGACAGAATATCCTAAGAAGAAGAATGATGAATTTGAACAAATTTTGAAGGAAAGAGTTGGCAAGAACACACAAGGAAAACAATATATGGAATATCTGGTAAAATGGAAGAATAGAACGATGGAAGATAGTTCTTGGATTTCATAGTTTGAGTTGGATGTAGCTCAGACTAGACCTACCAAATGATTTGGAGAATCATTTCAAAATAACCCCAGGTGTTTGATGCAGGAGCATCTCGGGTCCTTGGCAATCCTGTGTCACCAAAAACATTTTGGTATTTGTCTGTGTTGCTTGGTTCCTGCTTTGACCGAGTTGGTTGGTAGTTGGTTGATTTCCTTTGGTTATTGAGTATGGTCAGTTATCTCCTGGGTGGTTAGTTATTTCACTGACACTCGACGTTGCTTGTCTGCTGCTTGGTTATCTTGCTCACCGACGGGTTTAGTTTTGGTTTCTATTGTGGCTGACTTGTGCATTTATATTAGATCATAGATTTAATGTTGATATCCATCATTGGGAAGCGTGTGGTCCTAGATCTGACCATTCCTTCCATTGATTGTGGATCTGAAGGCTGACTTAGTTCGGTAGCTTCTTATATAAATGTAGTTGTTGGTTTAGAGTTTAGGAGGCAAATTTTGATAGGATTTTGGTAAAAGATAGAATTAGAGATTTTGATAGATCCTCACATGTTTGAGGACTTCTAGATTCATTGTAATATCTAGCCCTAATCGATAAGGCCTTACAGCCTGGCATGTATCATTCTATTTGATGAAAATATTTGAAAGATCCTGCATTCTCTCTCTCACTGTTGTTTTTTTTTGCTTCTGCATGTGTTGAGCAGGCTTGGATCATTAGGGTGCACCATTTTTTGAACTCTCTTGCTCCCTACCCTCGCATCACAATCATTGTCTCACTATTTAATTCCATTGAGTTTTTATGTATACCCCGATGTTTGAATTTATCTAATTTTTTTATGTAGATCAAATTGTGTGTGTGTTTCAAGTGTGTCACAAGTGTTTGCTAAGGGATTAATTCAGCCACAACATCAGTGGTATTAGAGCTAGTGTTCTCGAGCATGCAAGTAGATCGCTAATTGTGAGGCACCGTGAAATAAGGACTTGAGGGTGGAGTTGTGAGGAGAAGTCCTTGAATGTGTAAATAGTGTTGGAAAGTTGACTATACTAGTGTATATGACTAAGATTAGTGTTGTCATTATGGAAAAAAAGTCATATGGAGTTTTGGTGTCAGTGAACTAACTTAGAAGATTAGAATTTGGCTAAGTATGGAAGACAGAATAGTCAGTTAAGTACTCGATGAATAGAGCATCAACACACATGCGTATGATCGAGTTTTGGTATGCACCCTTGAAGATAAGATTTTGAGTATGTAATCATGATAAGTCCAAGAATGCATGATTAGATAAGTTAGTATGAAGAAGTTACAATGAGTTGAAGTGACACAGTTAGTGAGTGCTAGAACAGAACATAGCATGCAGCCGATAGACAATATTTTGATTAGCGGTTATTATTTTGTTTTGTAAAGGCTATGCACCTATTGTATTTATGTTATAGACTTGTTAATATCATTATATGTAAACACACTTGAGCCAATTGATTTGGAAGCATTGTATGTAATAGGTTATAGGCCAACTTAGTGAATAGTTTTGGTTGCACCTATATATAAGACATTCACTTTTGTATTAGAGCATGAGATGGATAGTGAAGATGAAATAGCAGAGAAGAAGTATGAGAAGTATGTATTAAGAATAGTAAGAATGTTATAGATATTTACAAGAGGTTAAAGCATCAATGCTTAAAAGGAACTGATCAGACAAGCAGTGTCATAGCAGTAGTTCACCTTGCAGATATAGTGTGTATCTAATATCCATGAGGTTGTAGCCTTCCTTATTGAGAAATGATCCTTCCACCCCTAACAGGATTTGTTAGTTCAAGACTCCTAATAGGGTCTGAACCTTGACAAGATCATTGTACTAAAGCATTGTAATGACTGCTCCTAATAGGGAAAAGGATCATTAACAGGTTCATAATACACAAGTACAATTATTAGTGGGTATTAATTCCCACCGGGGGTTTTTATTTGGACAAGGTTTCCCCGTAATCATATCTAGTGTTATGTGTTATGGTTTTTTACTTTACTTTCTTTAACATTTAGTTCAGTAATTAAGTTATTGAGTTAAGTTTCAAGTATCATAAATTAATATTATAGAACACTGATTCACCCCCCCTCTCAGTGTTCCCATTCCTAACAATTGGTATCAGAGCCTTGGTCCTCTGAAGATAAGTTTAACCACTTGAGGCGATCATGGATACAAAAGAAGTGAAAAATCTAAAGAAGAATCTTGAAGCAAATCTTAAAGATCTTGACAGATTTGAAAAAGAAATTGAAGAACTGAAATTGAAGGTCAGTGGCACACAACTATTCATCAAGAAAATCATAAAAGACTTGAAGGATTTTTCAAACAATGATTTGGGAAAAATGGTCAAAAAGATGAATGAAGAAAACATGTCTCTAAAGGATTAGATTGAAGAGTTGGATGAGAAGTTAATCAATAATCAAGAAGCCTATGATGAGAAGATCAAAGAAAACAAACATCTTGATGAAGAACTTATGCAAGCTAATCTAAAAATCTTGGAGTTAGAAAAAATCAAGAAAAATATGGAATCTGAATTGACTGAAGCAAAGAATCATATTGAAAAACTGCACAAAAGTAAGGATCTAATAAAGTCAAAGTTGTATGCACAAAAGTTAAAAGGAGATACCACTAGTATTGGATACAATGAAGCTTAAGTTCAAATTGATGCTATGTGAGATAGAATGAAAGCACCAAAAGAATCTACTGAAGCTAAGAAGACTAAAAATCAGACTGAAGCTATAATAGAACCATCTAAGGATGAGTGCAAGATAGTAATCCAAACTTGTTATGCTTGTATCAAGCATGGACATATAGCAAGAGATTGTAAAGAGGTAAGACCTTTCAATGGTTATTATTATTCATGCAATAAATTTGGTCATAGAGCTATGAATTGTAGATCAAATAAAAAAAAAAGATAGACTCAGCAATATCAGAGAAATCATCCACAAACAAATGTTAGAAGTCCTTAGAACATTACATGTCATATATGAAATTATAATGGTCATACAACTAGACAATGTAGTATGGTAACTCACATCAATGCACCAAGGAATATAAGGCTAGATACATCTCAAAGTTTTGCAAATCACAAGCACAAAGACAAGAAAGACCTAATAAGTCTCAAGGATCAATTTTGGATGAATTTGGAGAAGTCAAGTTTGTAAAAGCTACAGAAGATGCAAGCATGATTTGGATGGAAGTAAAGCAAGATAATGTTGATGACTATGTAGTAGGTGCATTCATAATGGATGCACCTTCTACTTCTAGATGAATGACCCTCATGGTCATAGGGGGAGCTAGATTAGCTCTAGACCCCTACATGGATGGTATACTCATGCTCAGAGTATGTGCCTTTGGTTATAGTTGTTTGGACACTAGTTGATGCTATATGCAAGAGCGCACAACTTGATTGTTATCAGAAATGAAGATTGGAATTCTCTGTTACATTCCATATTATAGTGGAAAGTATTAATGGCAGAAAGTTGTTTTAATAGTCACCGAAGATCCATTATCCTCACTTTTTCACTCAAGTATGAGCCTTTGGAGAGCACAAAAGATCAAGCAGTTAGTGTTGAAGGATTGTTGTTGGTTTATTAGTGAAGGAGTGTGAAAATTGTTGTAGAACCCTAGTTTGGTCGCGATTGTTCAGAAACCTTTGGAAATCTATTTGAGTGATTGATCAAGTAAGTAATGGCCACTCCAATTGTGTTTAATGTTACTAAAAGGAAGAGATACATTTTCAAGAAACATCCCTTTAAGTCAGTCTTAGATGATTTGGAAGGGGCATTCTCTAGGACTTCAATGGGAGTTATGCACGTAGAAGATATACACACATACATATATTGCAAGAAGGAACCTATAGGATTAGATAGGATTAGGTCGCACTTAGAGTCAATGATGAAACTTGAATTGACATTCATGAATGAGTTCACACACCTTGCAAATCACCCAATTATTGAGTATGCGACTGCATATGAGTTCTATGAATCCGAATGGATTAAGATCCTACTAAATAGAATTCATGATGACTTACTTTGGATATGAGAAGTTCCAGTTTGCATTACTTCAGATCTCATTTATGAGATGATAGGACTATCCAAGATAGGCACCATTCTTCCTACTAGTAAGGATGTTAGGAAACTAGTTGAGCAAGCTTGTAAGCCCCGTAGTGATAAGCGCAACATGACAATTGACCCGATAGAGGAGGACATAAAGCTAATGGCTACGATTCTAGGTTATAAGTTCTAGTATACAAATAGAGTGAATAGTGTGTCTGCAACCACTATTTTGGTAGCTACTAGAATTGTAATGGAAAATGGAGAGTTCAACTTGTGTGAGATCTTACGTGCACATTTGATGGATAACATAAGGGCTATTAAGCATGACAAGAGCAAGATATTTAGGTTTGGGTCATTGATAATCTATATGTACTTTCATATCTTTGGTAAAGTATCAAATCTTTATCTTGAGAGGAGTCTAACCACAATGCCACAAATTTCATTCAAGGCATCATCTAAGAGCACCTTGAAGGATTTCATGGAATTAAAAATAAAGACATTCAGAATCAGAATGCAAAGAAGGTATAGGATGCCTGAGAGTATTGTGGAGAAGTATAAGGACAAAATTTATTTCATGGTGGAGATAGATATCACATGCATGGAAGTAGTCAAACCTAGGACTAAGTGGATTCATCCACTTGGTTATGAAGTAGAGGAACACATTATAGAATCCTATGCACAAGTCCTCTTGTTAGTGCCTAAGGATCCCAATGAACCAAGATGGGGTACTTATGAGGAGAAAAAAAGACAAGTAGATTCAGTCTTGTACAGTGGAACAACAAAAAGGAAAGCATCTAATCACATCAGACATACTAAAAATTTATGGTGTCACACAAGCAGACCTAGATAAAGCCAGGGAAACCAAGATTGCAATGCAACTTGAGAGCACACCCTCATCTGAAGTGAAATCAAAGAAGACTAATGATCCTAAGGAGAAGAAGAAAAAGATAGAAGAAAACACTCCTACGCCCACACCTACTATTGATCTGGAGTCCACTCCACCTCCTGAGCCTAGCAAGATGCCTAAGAGGAAGAAGAAGACCAACACAAGCCACCCATCCTCTAGACCAACAAGAAGCAAAGGCAAAAATGTTAGAGTTGTCATATTATAGCTAATAATTTATTTATTTAATTATTAGTCTATTATACTCTACACTTAAGTTAAACTTAGGCATCTTATTATTCTTTAGGGTTTTCACCTTTAGGGTTTCGGTATCCTTTTATAAGGATTCCCTCTTTGTATTTTATTCATTCACTTATTGGATCATAATTGAGAATAGATTATTGTATTGAGATTCTCTCTCTCATTTATTTTTCTCAATCATGGCTTCTCTTTCTTAGATCTATGATTACATGCCTCCATAGCTTTTTTTCTCTTTCTATGACAAGTGTTTGCATGCAAAGATTCTTGGGAGCTGTGGGTTTCTTTTCATCAACTCCAACATGGTATTAGCGCTTCAGATCTTCATGCCCCTATTTGTTATTTGAGAGGGTTTGGTTGTGTTCTTTAGATTTGTGTTTTTCAGAAGCTTTTTATGTGGATTTAGGGGGGACCTTTGTTTCTGGTCATTTTGGGCTCAAACGGACATCACCGTTGTGCTCAGAGCACCCAAAAACCCTAGAATCCATATAAAATTTGTCCATTTTGGACAACTTTGTAATTTGAGGCAAAATTTTTGAGCCTAGAGCCGTACGGCCTTGGCACGCATCCTGAGGCAAGATGAAAAAAATAATATTTTTTATTTTTTCTAAAAAAATCTGCAGCATTTTTTTTGGTTAAAAATAAAAATAAAAATCAAATCTTTTATGCATTTGATTTTTTGGAATGAAAAAGTTTTTTTTGTAAAACTTTTTGACTTTGCATGCGTACCCAAAAAAGGTACTAACAACTGACATAGGTAGGTACGTTAGACCTACACACTGACATCATCAGTACACATGCCTACATCACCATGTCATGATTAAATTTGATGTGCAAGAAACCGTCATTCTCTTTGAGTTTTTTGTTCTCTGGAGCTATTTGTGGTCTTTTGGTCGTATCTTGAGCATACGGTATCAGATTTTCAACTTCTTTGTATCATCAGAAAGCTCTTTCTGAGCCCTATCCAATGGATGAGGTTTGATTCTCTGATTTTTCCATTTTAATAGTATTTTTTTCTGTCAAAGTCGATGTTTTTTTTTGCCTTTCGGGAGCCATATCTTGGTCATCCGGACTCCTTAATAGGAAAACCAGATATCATCAGAAAGCTGGTTCAGTGAGTTTTTCAATGGAAGGGGTCTTATTTTCTAGATTCTACTCCAGGTTCTTTCTCTTCTAAGTTTTGCACTTTCACACTCTAGCGGATTACTTGGGTTCTACAGGTCCTGGGATTCTGCTTCTATTCTTCTATCTCACCCTTCTTTCTTTCTTCTGAGCATTGTATACTTCTCTTATGTAGCATTCTCTTTTCTACAAACACACTGAGATAAAGTTTCTTTTATTGCATATGTGGGATCTTATTCACCTTGTGTTTGTTTATACTTGCACTCCATTATAAAGTGCCATGAGGGGGTTATGATGTTTTTTCTTTTGTGCTCATCCACCTTTGTCAAGTGAGTGTCCCTTCCATGACATTAGCCTCATGTTACATGTCTAGAAGATCAGTTCTTCTTCTTCAACACCACCCTTTATCCTATGTTTGTACCCTCTTTTGCACTGTTGGTGTTCTTGATTCTTCTTCTTGCATTTGTTTCTGACATTGCATTTCAATGTTCCTGTCACACCTCTCTTTGTTCAGCATTATGGGGGGGTTAACCTATTGGTTCTATTGTTTCCTTGGTTCATTTGAGTGATCTACGTATACAATTTTTGTTCCTATGTACTAGGTGGATGCAGTGGCTAGGCACCTATGCATTTCGGTGAGATGGATCATCTACTATATAGACACTCATTCATTCTTGTTTTTGGAGGCCACCTCTTCAATTGATCAGCTCTTCAAATTTTGTCTTCTCTACCTGATCATGCACTTCTTCAGTGGAGGTTTCAGTAGTTACTTCTGACAATGTTTATAGCTTCATGCTTTGGAGATGCTATACATGCTCTTTCTTCTTCCTTTCTTTGGGACTTTCCCTAGATTGGAGGCTTTGTTTCCTTCATCTAGTTTATTTCTTGTATTTGGGTACCTGATCAGGCCTAGTTGTTGGGACCCATAGTTTTTTCATGCATTTTGTTTTCATGCATCTTTTAGTCCTTAGTTGTTTAGCTTCTCCCTAAGTTACTCTTAAGGGGGGGTGTTAGAGTTGTCATATTATAGCTAATAATTAATTTATTTAATTATTAGTCTATTATACTCTACACTTAAGTTAAACTTAGGCATCTTATTATTCTTTAGGGTTTTCACCTTTAGGGTTTTGGTATCCTTTTATAAGGATTCCCTCTTTGTATTTTATTCATTCACTTATTGGATCATAATTGAGAATAGATTATTGTATTGAGATTCTCTCTCTCATTTATTTTGCTCAATCATGGCTTCTCTTTCTCAGATCTGTGATTACATGCCTCCATAGCTTTTTTTCTCTTCTGTGATAGGTGTTTGCATGTAGAGATTCTTGGGAGCTATGGGTTGCTTTTCATCAACTCCAACAAGAAAAACTCAAGCACCTCTTGAGGTAGGATTCAGATTGAATCTTGAAGTGTTGAGAACTAGGGTAGTAGATGAAGGAATAATTAATCAAATTGCTAAGTTCTATGATAAATATCATGAGATAGATAAATCAGAGATCCACTCTATGATCATAAAGCACATGATTAAGTTCAAGAAGATAGTTTTGGAACTCAAGATAGTCATTCCAGATAATTTTTGGAACATTCTAGATTCTTTGAAGAGACAAGCCATAGAAGAAGATTTTAGAATAAGGGAAAAGAATTTAGATGACAACCTCCCTATTTGTTCATTTGAAGAAAAATCATTGTTGCTAGATTTGGGGAAGCCTCACCTAAGAACCAAGCTAAGAACTCTGTAGATTATGAATAAGGATTATGAGTTGGTTGCAAAGGAGACATAAAAGGCATTTGAGAAGGTGTTCTTGGAGAGACACATGTATGCTCCTACTATGCCTACAACACAAGCTCCCTTTGAGCAAGAAAAGAAGTCAGAGATCCTTGATACACCTATGATAGGTCCACATGAGTTAGTGCCCATACCTAAAGCTAAGGATGACACTATCATGATTGATAATGTTGAAATATCAATGACGGAAATGGAAAATGAAATGGACAAGTTTGAGTAAGAATTTGTAAGCACTGAGGAAGTAGAGATTCTATGCGTTGATGAATCTCCTAAGCAAAAAGAAGAAGTGCAGATCAAAGACTTGACTGGACACGAAGAAAAAAAGGAAGATGAGTGTAAAGAAAATCCCTCTGTTGAATTACCAGTGAAGGTAAAGACTGAAATCATGAACATCACACTCATCACACCCAAGCCCTCAATGTCATTATTGTCAAGTTTGACCCCTAACACAATAAGTTTAGATTCATGGGGAGAAGAGGATCTGATGGAAATAAGTGTGTTAGAAATGGAGAAAGAAAAGGAAATAAGTAATGAGGAATCCATTATTTGTTGAATCAGTAAGCATACTAAAAAATCTACTACATGAGGACAAGAAAGTATCAAGTGTACATTCAGTGGATGATGTCAACACCATCTTGACATTCTTCAAAAAAATTTCTCAAGCCTTGAAGAAGCAACATCTAAGGTTACAGAAGAGAAATATCTTAAGAAGAGGATGAAAGAATTGTTAGGTAACTTTTCACTTGACCTAAATTCTCTTAAGGTTGGTCAAGCTATGTTAAAGGAGATAGTAGCTAAAGGAAGGAAGATAATAGCTAATTGTATGAACAAAGAAAAACTCACTTCAAACCTTACCAAGAAGATTCAAGAAGTTGAATCTATGATGGAACCTATCAAAAAATTAGTGATAGATCCCTCTTAGGATATTAACATGTGCAACAATTTATACCAAGATTAGATAGACAAGATTGAGAAGGCAGAGAAAGAGATAGCAAAGATAAGGGCTAGGCAAGCACAATTGAGACATGTACTTGCACCCTCATTAGATGTATTGAATCAAAATATCAAGCATATTGATACCACTATTGTGACATATGATCAAGACCTATGTAAAAATTTAGAAAATATGGAGAAGTTAACTTATGCATTATACACCCATCTCCAGATAGTAGATGCACTCAAGGCATTTTGGTAGCAAGAGATCCAACACCTTAAGATTGCATACTCGAATGTACTCTCAATGTAAGTACTTGAAGTTTCATTTTTAAGCACCTTTGTCATTAATGTCAAAGGGGGAGTAGAGTAATATGGAGTAGTAGAAGAATAGAGTAATATGGAGTAGTAGAAGGGAGATATAAGATAGAGTATATGATGTACAGAAAAAGATAAGGGTATATGTTAGGAATTGTTTTGTAAAGATGTAGTTTAGAAACTTCACCATATTCTTTTGTTTCCATTAATGAAAAAAGGGGAGATTGTTGGAAAGTTGACTAAACTAGTGAATATGACTAAGATTAGTGTTGTCATTATGGCAAAAAATTCATATGGAGTTTTGGTGTCAGTGCACTTACTTAGAAGATCAGAATTTGGCTAAGTATGAAAGACAAAATAGTCAATTAAGTACCTGATGAATAGAGCATCAACGCACGTGCATATGACCAAGTTTTGGTATGCACCCTTGAAGATAAGCTTTTGAGTATGTAATCATGCTAAGTCTAAGAAGGCATGATCATATGAGTTAGTATGAAGAAGTTATAGCGAGTTGAAGTGACATAGTCAGTGAGCGGTAGAACAGAACAGAGCATGCATCTGACAGACAATATTTTGAATAGCGGTTATTATTTTGTTTTGTAACGGCTATGCACCTATTTTATTTATGTTATAGACTTGCTAATATTATTATATGTAAACACTCTTGAGCCAATTCATTTGGAAGTGTTGTATGTAATAGGTTATAGGCCAACTTACTGAATAGTTTTGGTTGCACCTATATATAAGACATGCGCTTTTGTATTATCTAGCATGAGATGAATAGCAAAGATGAAATAGAAGAGAAGAAGTATGTGAAGTATGTGTTAAGAATAGTAAGAATGTTATAGAGCTTTACAAGAGGTTAAAGCATCAGCGCAGAAAAGGAACTGATTAGACAAGTAGTGTCATAGAAGTAGTTCACCTTGAAGATATAGTGTGTATCTGATATCCAGGAGGTTGTAGCCTTTTGTGTATCATCTTAAAATGGAAGCACTTCCATGATAAGAGAATTTATCCCTCTAAGTAGGTGGTTTGGGGTCATGTTAAGTGCCTTGATTGGGTCTTTGTATGTATTTGGCTTTTCTCCCCGCTTTCCACTTCTTCCCTGCACTTGATTTCTTCATTCTAGGTGAAATTAAGGTTAGGATCTTAAGGATTCTCCTAAATTTCCCTCTTCCATGGCTTTATTTTCTAGGTAGGATTTATAAATGGATCCTCCTATCCTTCATCATGATAATCATAGGATTTTATGTCTATCACTAACATTCTATCCTATTCTAGCATCAGTTCTAGGTTTCTGGGCATCCCCGGGACCTCCTGACTTGGTTCTGAGTCAACCTGGGACCAAGGTCAAGGTTGAGTTAGAATTTGACTAGGTCAGGGTCAAGTTTGAACCTAACTAGGTCAAGGTCAAGCTTGACCCTAACTAGGTTAGGTCCAACCTTGACTTTGACCCCTTCTTTCAAAATTCCAATTTCCAGAATTTTCGAGCTTCGGGCTTTCGGGAGATTTATTTTCCCACCTCCGGGTTGGCTATTTCGGGTTTCAGGATGGTAAATATTTTAATTTCATTTAATCTAGGTATTTTTCTAAAGGTGAGGACCTAATTGGGATTTAATTCTCCAAGGTGGCCTATCTAGAGGAGTGTGGCCTAGATCACTATAAAAGGAGGCCTTCCTCTCTCATTTTGACATCAAGTTTTCATATCTCATAATCAAGTTTTGCAATCAAGTATCTAGAGCTCTCAAGTGCAAGTAAGATTTCAAGCATTCAAGTGTTCAATCATTCATCCATCAAGGAGATCCATTGTTAGCCATTGAAGGATTCAATCTCTTTGGAGCCCCCCTTGAAGATCCATCCTTCTCCATTCATTCAAGCCTTCTCATATGCAAAGATCAAGTCAAGATTGGTGTTGAAGATCAAATACCATTGATTGGAGACATCCTAAATCCATTGAAGCATTCCTACTTGTGGATTTGAGGATTTGAATCCTCTACAAGGACTTCAACATAAGCAAGGTGATTTATTTTAATTACTTTGTTTATGCACAATATATTTCAATTCAATTTCAAGGTTAATTCTTAAACTGGGGTTTGACCAAGGCAAACCCCCCATACAACAAAAACCCCTATTTTCTTGTAGGTACAGGTGTGGAATTTTGGATCTAAGAGCGAATTTGGATACCCTTTTTGGAAAATTTTTGAGATCTACAAACAAAATTTGAATTGGACTTCAAATAAAGAATGTGGTATTTGACCTTTTATGAGGGTCAAACCTGAGCTGAGCCATCTTGAGGAAAGATTTTTGGCTTTTCCCTGTCTTGACATTTCCAGTCCAAGACAGGTTTCAAATTTTCCCAAAAGTGTACATAGACATCAGAATTCAACATTTTCTAGGTTTTCCCTAATTTGAGGTTAGTACTTGTATTTCAATTATTCTATATTCCAAATATAATATCCATCCACAAGGGAAATATTAGATTTACTTTCTCTCTTCCATATTCATCCACAAATTGATTCGATTGTGTATTAACCTTTAGGTTGATCAAATCGGATCTCTTCCTTGGGGAATTTGGGTTTTGAGAATAGATCTCATATTTCCCCCTCTACATTTGAATGGTGGTGAATCCATTTTACCATCATTCACCTTCCTTATTGAGCAATGAGCTCTGGTAGTGAGCCTTCCACCCCTAATAGGGTTTGTTACTTTAAGACTCCTAATAGGGTTCGACCCTTGACAAGGTCATTAAACTAAAGCATTGTAATGACTGCTCCTAACAGGGCAAAGGAACATTAACATGTTCATAATACACAAGTACAATTATTAGTGGGTATTAATTCCCACCGGGGTTTTTCCTTTGGCCAAGGTTTCCCCATAATCATATCTGGTGTTATGTGTTATGGTTGTTTACTTTACTTTCTTTAACATTCGATTCAGCAATTAAGTTATTGAGTTAAGTTTCAAGTATCAGAAATTAATATTATAGGACACTGATTCACCCCCCCTCTCAATGTTCCTAGTCCTAACAAATAGACCACCTTGGGGTAGTTTGTACTAGATTTCTTGAAGAGGGTTGAAGGAAGTGTATCTTTTGTACACAGATAGGTTGCCAAGCAGAGAGGTGGTTTGTAATTAAGATAAAAAATTTGGATGTGAAAATAGAATCACCAATTTGTGGCAACTTTACATTGAGAAACCTACACATCAGGTGTAAGAAAAGAGAAGATCAAGGTCAAGTAAATATCTCCTATTACACAATGAAGGGAATATATGTGGGACTAAGAGTCCAAAATTTGGACTTAGAAGTGTACACACTAAGATGTGCACTTCTCTAAATCATTTCTTCCAAGAGAATCCATGGATTGGAAACCTTGGAAAATTGATTTAGAGCTCCCTAGGTATGGAGTGCAAGGGTGTTAAGTGTGCTCTTAGCTAGAGCTATTAAGCCAATAACCTTTCTAAAAAATTATGCAATGGGAGTTTTAAATGAAGACAAGGGAAAGAATGCCAATATCTTCAAGAATCAAATGAAATGCAATGCAAGCTAGATTAAGATGAATATGCAAGCTAAACTATGGAAATGAAATAACAAGTATTACAAAGCCTCCTAGTTAAGCTAGATGAATTAATCTAAAGCATAAAGGAAACTAAGCTAAGTATGAAGCTATGAATGTCATGATAATGCAAGAAATGAAACTATGATAACATGTAGATGCAAAAGCCAAGAATGCTCCAAAACTTCAAAAAGCTCCAAAGTGACCTAAAAAACCTACAGCATAACATTAGCATAAAAAGTTGAGGATCCAAGAATGAGAAAAGAGCTCTCTTTTTAAAGGATTTGAAAAGGAATGGACCATGGAGATTAAGAGGCAAAAACATTTAATCAATGGTGGAGCATCAAAGAGGAGCAATCCATGTGCACAAATATCCTCCAATGAGAAAATAAGAGTTGACTTTTGTGCCCATATGAGACAAAAAGTGCTTTTTCTTCTTTTTATAAAATAAGAACAATGCTTTATTTGTGCAACTTAAGATAAGAGAAAAAGTGGGGGGATTTTTATTTAATTAAAAGAGGAGGAAACTCCTTTTAATTAAATAAAGACTGAGGATAAGATGGTTAGCCCATAGGAAATAATTGAATAAATGATGGAACCAGGATTTGATCAAGAATAAGCAATTGATGATTTTAGTAAAAATGCTAGCAAAGGGGCTAATAGTCTAGATGACCATTTTTAGGTGTATACATTTGCCCCTCTTTGACTAATGTGTGATTGATCTGGGAACACATTACATCAAAGAATAGATCAGCTAAGAAGGCAAGAGATAGTGATCTGAATCCAAAGAATGAAGTGCAGAGAGATAGAAAATCCTACATGGTTAGCCTAGTAGAGACAGTACTAAACACTTAGGAAAGAGATGGGCAGTATCAAAACTCAAGATGAGAACTAACATGTCAAGCACAAAGATAGATTGATCAGAGAAAATGGAATGGTCAAGCATATGCTTTGGAGAATAGCCAAAAAGGATATGATGTGCCTACCCCCTTGGGATCGAAAGCGAAATCAGGTAGAGGGAATGCAGAAGCAAGAGCAACATGATTAAAGCACTAGAAATCAGAATCAAATATGAAAGATGATAGAATAACCATCAAGCAGTGAAGATATGCCCCAGAAAAGATTGAAGGAGAGATGAAATGAATGAAAGACTAGAAAGTTGAAAGAGATAGGGATGAAGAGGGAAAGGATGCCCCGGCGAAGATTGAAGGATCAGGCCTCAAAAAAGGTCAGTCAACTATGCAAAAGAAAGAGGAATGCGATTTTGACCATCAAGGTGAACTTAGATTTTGGTTTCAATCCCAAAATGAATAGAAAATGATGTGATATGAAAGACAAGAAGCGAAAGACATGGTTAAGAAGAATTGAAAGGATGAGCACAGTTTGACTAATAAGTTCATGAAAGATAAAAGGAGAGCTCTCTCCATATGCAAGATGCAAAACTAACTAACATGAACCTAAAAATGCAAGCTACTATGAAAAGTGGTTTACTTGCAAGGTTACAAAGCTTTTAGACTCTAATATTCATCATCGAGCATTATTGGTAGCGTCACAAGATCATACAATACACACTAGTATAACTATGTGGATCTGAATATGATCTATATCAGATAGGAATGCGGAAATCCCACCTAGGCACGAAAGACATATAAGTCAAGATGGCTAGTGTAGTGAGGTTCCCTAAGTTTTAGTATAGCAAGATTATGCTCGCATCGAGACACAAGAAAGTCAAGATGACTATAAGCATGCACTCACAGAAATAGTCAAGGATAATACCTTGTAGACCCCAATGTCAAGTGGAACAAGCATAAATGCTAATGATAGTTAGGATCAACAAAATATACTCACAAGAAGAAAGGAGATAAAATATGTCCTCATGCCCTAGTCTTCTAGCTCAGCATCATCGATAACTATTAGCGAGAGAACACTCAACAAAGAAATCATCATAGACAACACACAAAGAAATAAAGTCAAGCAAGTCTCAGTGAGTCAAGTGTTTAAGTGCATGTGTGTAGGTTATAGAGTCAAACTTTGAGTATCACATCTATTAGTGAGAAATATTGCATCATTCGAGACTGCGGGTAGGATATCTGATAAGTGTTAAGAAACACTCGACGCTAGGGTAGTGTTGGAAAACACAATTGGGGTGAGTGTGACTATTTTTTGGGGATTTTTAATTTTTTGATTTTTTGGTATTTTTTGAAAAATATTTTTTTTTGGAGATATATCAAAGTGCCTATTGCTAGGTTTTCACTAGGATGCTCATTTTTTTAGGACATTTTATGCTTTTTAGGATTTTTTAGCAATATATATGAATTTTTTTTAGAATTTTTTTTGGATCAATAAGATATGTACAAAAAATGCCCCTAGATAGAATGGACATCAAACTTCCAAGCAAGATCACATTGTGTAGTCCCAATGTCTAGCAAGGTGGAGGACAAGAGTGAATAGCAAGCTGGCGGAAGAGATGAAAGATAAGAGAATGAAGGAGAACGAAGGAAAGAAATCCTCAATGGAAAACTCCTCAAGAGTACCCAAGCTAGGGAAAAATTATCATGTAAAGAACAGTTGGACAAGCAATGAAAGGCCAGCATAGGATAAGTCACAAAAGTGTAATGCAAAAGAAGGAAAGGATGCAGTCCAAAGGAGTAGACATGTCAAGAGGCTTTATAGCATCATGTTTTTACTCTTTTTTATTAGATCAAGACCAAAGGGGAAAAGGATAGCGAAAGGCTAGAATGAATGGAGGAAAATAAATGCTAAACATGAATGAATGAAAGCAAGATCATTGTAAGATAGCTCACAAGATAGCCAAATGTCTGTGTATAGATCAACATTGTCAAGATCAAAGAGAGAAAACAGAATGGATGAAATATGTAGAAGAACTACACATGATGCCTAATTGCCAGGTTTTTATCATGGTACTTATCGAAGGTGCCACAAGGGAGTGTTTTTACCATAGGATGAATTTATTTCTCTTTACTTTTGCTACCAAGGCACTTGTTTCCAGGTTTCCACCAAGGCACATTTTCAATTTTTTCATTTTTTTTATTTTTTATTTTTTATTTTTTATGTTTTTTGGAAGAAGGCAAGCTTTTAGATAATGCTCCTTGAAAGGATAAACCATAATATGCCAAGGATTCAAAATTATATGCTCAAAGATGCTGATAGGGAAAGGAAGATGGAAGAGAAAAAGGGAGGATAAGATTTATGTAAAGTGAGTGAGGTTGGAAGATAGGAGGAATAGGCAAATGAGGAAAAATGATAGAAGGTAGAAGGATAATGAATGGAAGAATTGTTTAAGGGTAGATGGAAAGGAAGGCAAGATCAACATCAACACACACCTTGGAGGGTGGTGAGAGGATGGAGGAAATTTGAATGAAGGAATACGTGAAGGAATATGATGAATGTTTACCAGAGGGTATAGTTTAGGCACATGGAATGAAAGAATATTTTTGGAAGAAGATGAAGTGGAAGCCTTTGGAAGCTTGAATGTCAACTTCACTTTTTGCTCAAAATTAGACTCTTTCAAGAGAGACTTTGGAATCCATATAGCCTTAGGCTTTTCATTTCTTTTTGATGATTTAGAGAGAATATCTTTAATGATGGATTTTGGAACCCATACTTGTCTTGTAGTTTTCTTCTTAGATATCTCTTTTGACTTTATGCATCCATGTTGATTAGAAGAGATATGGTGATCTTCTTTTTTTGATGGATTCTTGTATTGCTTCCTTTTTTTGTATTGAACATTCAACTTACTTCCAAAAGACTTGGGACTTGTGGAAGAAGAAGGAGGATATGACTGGTTTAGATGGGTGGGTGGATAAAAAGGATTCAAGGGTATGAATCTATGTTGATCTTGAGGAAAGAAAGGAGAAGGAGGGACATAAGGACCCAAGATGGATGATGAATTAGGAGAGTTAGGAGGGGAAAGTGAAGGGTCATAAGGGCCCAATATGGAAGGAAGACATGAAGCCCTTGGTATTGGTGGAGGAAGTCCAAGGATGGATGTGGAAGATGCAAAAGGATAATCAACCAATTCATCACCATTTATATGACAGCCAAGGACATCAGCATCTTTAGAGTGAGCATTAGGATTTTCAATAGGATCATGAAGATCTTGAATAGGAGCAACTTCTTCGATAGGAATTTTCAAAGCTTGCAAAGATTTAGGAAGAGTAGAAAGTGGAGGTGAACATGGAGTGGTAGAACAAGAAGATGGAAGACTTTGATCTTGACAAGTTGCTTTGGATAGCATAAGTGCATCATTTTTTTCTTGATTTTCAATAGGCTTAACATTGGAAGTAACAACACCATTTTTAATAACCTTAATGGAAGTATCATCTTTGAAAAGTGCAAGTGTAGTAAGGTTATTTTGATTGTTAATAAGCTGAATGGTGTAAGTAGTAGCTTGATCTTGCTTAGGAGATGGTGGAATGAATGTAGAAGAGTGTAGAGGATCAAAAGAACCATGAAGCAGATCAGAGACATCATGAAAAGGATTGGATGACAGGGAGGGTTCTTGATCTTGATATTTTTTTATATTCTTTTCTTTATCATTTTTAAAGTCCTCTTGACATGAAACCACTTCTAAGGACAAGGAAGCATGTTGGGATTGTATGGAAGACTTTGAAAGAGATGGTGAAGGACTAGCTGAAGTAGGAATTATAGCACATAAAGGCTTAGGCTCTTTAGGTTTAGCATTATTGAAAGTATTTTTAGCCAAGTGAAGGTTAGCTTGAGCTTCTTTAAGAGGTAGCCCTTAAGGATAACTATAGGGAACCGCATGAAAAGTATTAGGATCTTTTTTGGATGAAGGATTTGTGAAAGATTTGGAAGACTCGGAAGCTTTAGGAACTATATGGGTATTGGAGGAAGTAGGGGATGGAAGGGAACCATCAAAAGACAAAGGTACATCATCAACATGATCTTGCTTGAGAGTGTCATCTTTATTTTCAGCATGAGAGTCTTCAGAGGAAGGATTCTTATAATATTGATGTTTCATATTAGCGCGATGCATTTTATAGTCCTCAGCAGTGGTAGATGGGTCATAATCGAGGTATTTTTTATAGAACTCATCAAACTCTCTTTCAAAATCCAAATCATATGGATCACCATCACAATCTATCCAATGTGGTGACCCATTTCCAGTAAGCACGAGCCTATGACTAGGAGGACTCTTAGGAATAGAGGTGTCATAGGTATCACAGGGACTACCATATTGCTCATAATGAGGAGTAAGACTCTTGGGAAAAGTAGAAGAGGAGTCAGATTGTGAAGAGGAAAGCGAGGACCTAGAAGAATAAGACTTGGATAATCAAGGATGCGAATAATATCTAGAAGAGTCATGATAAGACTTAGAATGTGAAGAAGAATGAGAAGACTTAGAAGATGAAGAATGTTTGGAAGTAGGATAGCGTGCTAGGATCATGCATAGGATTCTAGTAAAGGTGTCTGATTCAATCAATTTTTCTTCTACTTTTTCCATAAGTTTATCATCCATGCAATTTTGGAGGAATAAAGATACTCTTCGAATTGAGCAATGAGTTCAAGATCATCCATTCTCAAGAGAGGTTCCATAACAAGATAATTGAAATTCATGGTTCCAAAAGAGGAGGAATCAAGCATGGAAGAAATGAATAGAAGGTAGAATAGATAATAAGAGGAAAAGAATCAAGAAGACATGAAGAATTTAGGAAGAATCATGAAGAAAGAAGAGAAAGGATGAAAATGGAAGACTAGGAAGACATGGAAGAAGCGGAAGAAAGAAGACCAAGAGTCATTTTGTGCAATTTGATACCATTTGAGTTCATTTGGATGTTGAGCAACATGTCATGGTACCTAAGATCCAACTTGGACTGACCAAGGAAGACTAGGAATGGCAAGAATTAGCTTCAGATTGCAGACAACTGTGAGACAGCAAAATAAGTTTGTGTGATAGTTTCCAGGAAAGCAGTGCGACTCTTGACCAGTGAACGTGAAAAACTCAATTTGGAAAGCAATTTGGTCAATGTTGTAAGTTTGGCAAGTTCAATTTCACAGTCCAGAATATAGTAATAGTAGATAATATTAGACAAGTTTGCAAACAGTTGGTGATCAAACATGTCATAGAACACTTGCACAAGGGTGAAAGCAACCTTGCCAAGACAAGAAATTGTGATATCAAAACTAAAAATCTATGAGCATTACTGAGATGTTTGAGTATGCAAGAACATTTACACAGGTATAGCACAACGAGGACACTTCAAACACTTACTATCCTAGAAGGACAAAGGCTCAATACTTAGCAACTTGGCCCACACTTGATGTCCCATTGCCTCACACAAAGTGGTTTCCCACAATAGATGTTGGCTTTGTCATGGAAGTGTCAATGACACAACCAAAGGAACATAGATGGTGAGTAATCTTGGGGTGATTCAGATTATTCCACTTGGATCAATCCTTGCACCAAGAAGCTAAGCGGAAAAATAGGGTGGCTTCTATCTATGGTTCTTAGTAAGGGCTTCTGTTCATAGTACCCCTCTTGCTCCCAAAAGGGACTCCTTACCTTGCGGCAAGTAAAAAATCTCATGGCCTCAAGAGTACCTTAAGCATTCTTGCTCAATACTTTCCTCATGGTCACAATCCCACAAGTACTCACATCAAGCGAAGACAAGCACTATGTCTACCAAGGTTTTGTGTCCTTGATAGACTTGAGATTATAGTGGGTTGGAATAGCTTGGTATTAGCTTGTCCCCACTTGGGTCGTTCCTCTTGATTGCTCAAGAGCAGGCCTGCTAAAAGATTCTAAAGATCTAAACAAAGAAATGGATCAACTTATAAGATTCAAGGTTTTTGTTTCACCACAAGGGTGAAGAGCATACTCCCCAATCTCAAAGCTTTCTCCCAAACACACCAAGAAAAGAGTTTAATTACCCTCTTGTTTCCAAAATCCTAAGATGGGTCAAGATTTTTTGGTTCACCACAAGGGTGAAGAGCATACTTCTCCTACCACCTCAAAATTTCTTCCACAAGATATTATGTGCCTATTAAAAGAAACAACTAGTATATGCCACACTCAATAAAGAAAGCAATAAACAAGCACTTGATTTGGTTTTTATGCTTAGGGTAGCCCTAAAAAAACCATTAGTAGCCCTCTTTGACATGCGTTCTTTTGGTAAATTCCAAGCAATGAGAGCATCTACAAGCACAACTTGTTAGCCCCACAAAGGTTACACATCAAAATTTAGATAATCTGCAAGTAAAATAGCTGATCAAATAAAAAAATTTGAAAATGAAACCAACATGGTTAGATCAAGCTTGGAAAGACCTTTCCAACGATATATCACACTTAAATTTTTGATAGCATTTGTGAAAATTTTTCAAAAATGGGTGCCAGAATGCAAAGAATGAGGTTGAAGGCCCCATAGTGGGTGCCAAAAATGTACACACTAAGATGTGAACTTCTCTAAATCATTGCTTCCAAGAGAATCCATGGATTGGAAACCTTGAAAAATCAATTTAGAGCTCCCTAGGCATGGAGTGCAAGGGTGTTAAGTGTGCTCTCAGCTAGAGCTATTAAGCCAATAACCTTGCTAGTAAACCATGCAATGGGAGATTCAAATGAAGACAAGGACAAGAATGCCAATATCCTCAAGAATCAAATAAAATGCAATGCAAGCTAGATTAAGATGAATATGGAAGCTAAACTATGGAAATGAAAGAACAAGTATTACAAAGCCTCCTAGTTAAGCTAGATGAATTAATCTAAAGCATAAAGGAAACTAAGCTAAGTATGAAGCTATGAATGCCATGATAATGCAAGAAATGAAACTATGATAACATGTAGATGCAAAAGCCAAGAATGCTCCAAATCTTCAAAAAGCTCCAAAGTGACCTAGAAAACTTGTAGCATAACTTAGCATAAAAAGTTGGGGATCCAAGAATGAGAAAAGAGCTCTCCTTTTAAAGGATTTGAAAAGGAATGGACCATGGAGATTAAGAGGCAAAAACATTTATCAATGGTGGAGCATCAAAGAGGAACAATCCATGTGCACAAATATCCTCCAATGAGAAAATAAGAGTTGACTTTTGTGCCCATATGAGACAAAAAGTGCTTTTTCTTCTTTTTATAAAATAAGAACAATGCTTTATTTGTGCAACTTAAGATAAGAGGAAAAGTGGGGGGCTTTTTATTTAATTAAAAGAGGAGGAAACTCCTTTTAATTAAATAAAGACTTAGGATAAGATGGTTAGCCCATATGAAATAATTAAATAAATGATGGAACCAAGATTTGATCAAGAATAAGCAATTGATGATTTTAGCAAAAATGCTAGCAAAGGGGCTAGTAGTCTAGATGACCATTTTTAGGTGTATAGAAGAAGAAATAATCAATTTTTATAGACTTCCAAAATAGATAATAGAGATAAGAAAAATAACATGTATGATTGATGAGATAAAAGAAATAATGGAAGGTTAAGTTTGATTAAAAGATAGAGTGATGTAGGAAAAAAAGGAGGAAAAGCTTAAGGAAAAGGATAAGGTTTCAAATATGAAAGAGATGGTGCATAATGAAATAGAGGATCTCATGGATAGAGTTTCCATATCGATTGAGCTAATTAGAAATAAGACTAGATTTTAAGAGTTTGGTTTAGAGGAAGTTGAAGAGGAAAGTCAGGGTTATATTGAAGAGGTAACAACATTGAGTCTTGCTAATGTGAGTAGTGCAACATAGAGTTATAATGACACTATATTTGTATTAGAAAGTAAAGTTCACCAAGATAACTGAGAGGGGAAGGGGGGGTGAATTAGTTATCTCATTAAAATAACTTTTATTAACCTTGTTAAATCTGAAACATGTGATTAACATAAACAACAACCATAAAAATATAACCATACACAATAACACCAAATTTGTTAACTAGGGAACCTCTTGATCAGAGAGTAAACCCTAGTGAGGATGATATCGACAAAAGATGTACTAATATAAAAGTTCCTGGTGAGAGGATGGACCCTGATAGGAGTCTATGAAATACATGTTGGCATGTGATGTTTTGGAGTACTAGGAATCACTTAAGGGTTGTCATTTATGGAAAAACTTATAATAGAGTGATCAAATGTTGTGGAGATTGCCACCAGAGTCTCAATCATGAAAATGACTAAGTGCATAATCAGGATGATAGGGTACAATGGCACAATTTTGGTCAGTGATGAAGATATATGAGGTATTATGGCTTAAAAAGTTAACTAGAGGTATTTTGGGATATTCACATGCGTCAGTTAAGATCACATAAGTTTTGGTTATCAGATCTATAAGATACAGTGTTCAGAAGATATGTGAAGGCAGTAAAATAGTGTAACAGGGTATATGAACAGTTGCGAAGATTAAGGAAGGTAAAGTGAATATGGTAACATGCTAAGATAGGTGAATAAAGTATATTGCCAACTCTTTGGTATTGTAAGAGCGCTGACTCCATAAATAACATTTGCATGAGTTATTGTTATGTTTTGCATGATAATTGTGAAGTCGATTGGAAGGCTGATTTTGTATAAGTATGGAGTGTTTCTGTAAAAGTGAAGTATGGTATGTATGATGATGATAGAGTAAGTTTGTGAATATAAGAGTAGAGATTAGATGTGAGATCAGTAAGAGGCCATGCTACAATTGCAACTATCTAAGAAAGATAAGTGCTTGTATTGTTCCCCTTTTGAGAACTATTTTGAGACAAGTTCTGATTATAAGCGTAGTGTGCTCACCACCTTTAACCAGGTGTTTTGTTTATCCCTAACATGGTTTTGTATTCCTCTAATAAGTAAATTTACTATGCAACAATCAGCTCCTAATAGGGCTAGATCTCCTAACAGGGATATTATATTTTAGTGCATATTGTACACACTAAAATATGCACTTCTATGAACCATTACATGCAAGGTTGCTCAAGAATGAGGCCTCTCAAAGTGGCTCATAGCTCTCTATGCATGGAGTTGCAAGGGACTATGATAAATTTTCTCTCAGCTAGAGCTACAAACTTGTGACCTTGCTAGTCAACCATACAATGAGAGATTCACAATGAAGACAAGGGCAACAATGCCAATATCTCCAAGAATCAAATATGCAATGCAATGCAAGCTATATGATGATGAAATCTAAACTATGGAAATGAAAGTACAATGCAACTAATCTATGAAAGGAAATAGCAATGGATTACAAATCCTTCCTATTTAGACTATGTGAGCTTATTCTATTGCATAAAAGGAAATCTATACTAATAATGCCATTATTATGCAACTATGAAAGCAAATATGAACTAGATGATGCAATGAAGCAATTCTTCAATGTCTTCAAAATCCAAATGCACCTAAAACTTGCAGCATAACATTAGCATAAAACATGGATGTGCAAATGGAGGAGAGAGCTCTCCTTTTATAAGAAATGAGGTGAAATGGACCATGGAGATTAAGAGGCAAAAAGACTTAATCAACGGTGGAGTTTGAAAGATGAGCAATCCATGTGCACAAGTATCCTCCAATGAGAGTGAAATGTTGACTTTTGAGCCTCATGTGAGACAAAAAGTGCTTTTCTCCTTTTTATAAAATAGGAATAATGTTTTATTTGTGCAACTTAAGATAAGAGGAAAGGTGGGGGCTTTTTATTTAATCAAAAGGGGAGGAAATATTCCTTTTAGGTAAATAAAAACTTAGGATAAATGGTTAGCCCATAGGATAAAAATCTAATATATGATCGAATTTAAGACTTGATCAAGGAATTGATATTGTTGAAAATATTGATTAATGATCAAAATGATTCAGGGTTTATAAATTGAATAAATGGGGCCCAAAGTCTAGGTGACCATTTTAGGGTGCATACATTTGCCCCTCTTTGACTAATGTGTGATCGATTTGGGAACACATGCAGTCAAAGAATGAAGTTGAAATGTGAGATCGATTTGGGATCACAAAACAACTCAGATATGAGGTCGATTCGGGATCACATCCGGACAAAGCATAAACAAAAGCCTTTGAACATGAGGTCGATTCAGGATCACATTCAAAGTAAGAGATAAGAATCTCAAATTTGAGCGACAGCTCACAAAAGATGCCTAAATCAGGAAAATCAAGTAATTAGGGATGAGAATCCCATAAATACTGCCTCCTCAGAATTGAAATCGAAATCAGGTAGAGAGGAGAATAGTGAATTGATAAGGATTTGATCAAATTAGAATAAAATCACAATCGAAGGTAAAGGTTAAATAGGTGAACCATTAGGCAATGAAAACATGCCCCAGCCTGACTAAAAAGATGCAGTCAAATGTGAGAAATGAGGGAATGGAATGAATATGAATGAAAGACTAGAAGTTTGAAAGATATGGAAATGAAGAAATGATGATGCCCCAACAAAGATTGAAGGATTAGGCCTTAAAAGATCAGTCAACTGCGCAGAAGGGGGGAAAGATTTTTGAAACATGACTTGGATTTTGATTTTGAGTCTGAAAATGGATAGCAAATGATGTGATATGAAAGATCAGAAATGAAAGATATGATCAAGAAGAATCAGAAAATAAGCACAGTTGACCAACTAGTCCATAGATGATAAAAATGAGAGCTCTCTCCATATGCAAGATGCAAAAACTAAACTAACATGAACCTAGAAATGCAAGCTACTATGAAAGTGGTTGGATTGCAAGGTCACAACACTTATAGACATCTAATTATCATCATCGAGTGTTATTGGTAGTGTCGGAAGATCATACAATGCACACTAGCGTAACTATGTGGATATGAATATGATCTTTATCAGATAGAGATGTGGGAATCTCACCTAGGCATCAGAGACATATAGGTCAAGATGACTAATGCAGTGAGATCACCTAAATTTGGTATAGCGAGATTATGCTTGTATCAAGATGCATGAAAGTCAGGATAGCTAAAAGCATGCACTCGCTAAACAGTCAAGGATAATACCTTGTCAATCCATAGTGTCAAGTAGGACCAGCATAAATGCTCATGATAGTTAGGATCAACAAAATATACCCACAAGCAGATAAAGAAAGAAAACATGTTCTCATTCCCTCAGTCTTCTAGCTATGCATCATCAAAAACTTCTCAGGGAGAGACCACTCATCAAAGAAATCCTCATAGACAGCACACAAAGAAAAATAAAGTCAACATATCTCAACAAGTTGATTGTTTAAGTGCCTGTGTGTTGGTCATAGAGTCAGACTCTGAGTATCACATTTGCAAATGAGCAATGTTGCATCATACTAGACTGTTGGGTAAGACATCTGATAAGTGTTAAGAAACACTCGACGCAAGGGTAGTGTTGAAAAACATTGTTTGGGGTGGTGTTGAAAAACACCTATTTGTGAAATGCCCCAAGAGACAAACATACCTAAAAGACCAATGCTAACAGTTATGCCCCCTAGACAAAGACAAAGACCAATTCCAGACTAAGCCAAATAAGGTCAAGGCATGATGGGAAGTGGCTAAGTGTCGAGAGCACATGCTAACAAATAGGAGTGCAAAGGCCTCAAGTAACGCCTATTTCCAGGTTTTCACCACTTGGATTCTTTTTTCATTTTTTCATTTTTTTCATTTTTTTCATTTTTTTTTTTTTTGATTTTTTTTCAGGACTTTTTATGCTTTTTAAGATTTTTTCAGCATCATATATGAATTTTTTTGGTATTTTTTCAGGATCAATAAATATGTACAAAGGATGCCCCCAGACAGAATGGGCATTAAACTCATGAGCAAGATCACATCGTGCAGTCCCAATATCTAGAAATGTGGAGGACAAGATGGATTAGCAATCTGGTGGAAGACAAGAGAATGAAGGAGAATGAAGGGAAGACATCCTCAAAGGAAAACTCCTCAAGAGTACCCAAGCTAGGGAAAAATTGTCATGTAAAGCACATTTGGACAAGCAATGAGAGGCTAGCATAGGATAAGTCACAAAAGTGCACTACAAAAGAAGGAAGGATGTAGTTCAAAAGAGTAGACATGTCAGGAGACTTCATAGCATCATTTTTACTCTTTTTATTAGATCAAGACCAAGGGGGAAAAGGATAGCAAAAGACAAGAATGAATGAAGGAAAATGAAAGTGAAGGCTAAACATGAATGGAATGAAAGCAAGATCATTGTAAGATAGCTCACAAGATAGCCAAATGTTCGTGTATAATTCAACCTTGTCAAGATCAAAGATGGAAGATGAAATGGATGAAACATGTAGAGGAACTACGCATGATGCCTGATTGCCAGGTTTTCATCATGGTACTTATCCAAGGTGCCACAAGGGAGTGGTTTTCACCATAGGATGAATTTATTTCTCTTTACTTTTGCTACCAAGGTGTCTGTTTCCAGGTTTTCACCATGGCACATTTTCAATTTTTTTCATTTTTTTCCTTTCATTTTTCTATTTTTTTGAATTTTTTTATTTTTTTGAATTTTATAATTTTTGGAAGAAGGTAAGATTTTTAGATAATGCTCCTTGAAAGGATAAACCATGATATGCCAAGGATTCAAAATGATATGCTCAAAGATGTTGAAGGGGAAAGGAAGACGCATGAGGAATAGGCAAATGAGGAAAAAATGATAGAAGGTAGAAGGATAATGAAGGGAAGGAATGTGAAAAGGTAGATGGGAAGGAAGGAAAGATCAATGCCGACACACACCTTGAAGGGTGGTGAGAGGATGGAGGAAATGTAAAGCATATTCTAGTCCAAGTGCGAACCATATTCTGGTTCAGTATTGCTATGTGATTTCTCGAAGAGAGGATTGGTGTGCTTGTTATAATTCTCAAATGTGAATGGAGGAATACGAGAAGGAATATGGAAAATGTTTAGCAGACGTTGTGGTTCAGGCGCATGGAATGGAAGAATATTTTTGGAAAAAGATGAAGTGGAAGCCTTTGGAAGCTTGAATGTCAACTTCACTTTTTGCTCAGCATGAGACTTTTTCAAGAGAGACTTTGGAATCCATATAGCTTTAAGCATTTTATTTTCTTTTGATGTGTTAGAGAGAATATCTTCAATGATGGATTTTGGAACCCATACTTATCTTGTAGTTTTCTTCTTAGATATCTCTTTTGAATTTATGCCCCCATGTCGATTAGAGGAGACATGGTGATCATCTTTTTTTGATGGATTCTTGTATTGCTTCTTTTTCTTATATTGACCATTCAAGTTACTTCCAAAAGACTTGGGACTTGTGGAAGAAGAAAGACAATATGACTGGTTTAGATGGGCGAGTGGATGAAAGGGATTCAAGGGTATGCATCTATGTTGATCTTGAGGAAAGATAGGGGATGGAGAGATGTAAGGACCCAAGATGGATGATGAATTAGGAGAATTAGGAGAGAAAAGTGAAGGGACATAAGGACCCAAGATGGAAGGAAGACATGAAGCCCTTAGTATTGGTGGAGGAGGTCCAAGGATGGACATGGAAGACGCAAAAAGATAATCAATAAGTTTATCAACATCTATATCACAACCAAGGATATCAGCATCTTTAGAGTGAGCATTAGAATTTTCAACAGGACCCTGCACATCTTGAATAGGAGCACCTTCTTTGATAGGATCATTCAAAGCTTGCAAAGACTTAGGAAGAGTAGAAAGAGAAAGTGAACATGGAGTGGTAGAACAAGAAGATGGAATACTTTGATCTTGACAAGGATCTTTGGATAGCATAAGCGCATCATTTTTTTCTTGATTTTCAATAGGCTCAACATCGGAAGTAACAACACCATTTTTAATAACCTTAATGGAGGTATCATCTTTGAAAAATGCAAGTGTAGTAAGGTTATTTTGATTATCAATAAGCTCAATAGTGTAAGTAGTAGCTTGATCTTGCTTAGGAGATGGTGGAATGAATGCGGAAGAGTGTAGAGGATCAAAAGAACCATGCAATAGAGAAGATGCATCATGAAGAGAATTGGATGATATGGAGGGTTCTTGATCTTGATCTTTTTTTATATTCTTTTCTTTATCATCTTTAAAATCCTCTTGACATGAAGCCACTTCTAAGGACAAGGAAGCATGTTGGGATTGTATGGAAGACTTTGGTAGAGGTGGTGAAGGACTAGCTGAAATAGGCATTATAGCGAATGAAGGCTTAGGCTCTTTAGGTTCAACATTATTGAAAGTATTTGTAGCCAAGTGAAGGTTATCTTGAGTATCTTTAAGAGGTGGCCCTTGAGGATAACTATAGGGAACCGCATGGAAAGCCTTAGGATCTTTGTTGGATGAAGGATTTGTGACAGATTTGGAAGACTCGGAAGCTTTAGGAAATGTATGAGTATTGGAGGAAGTAAGAGATGGAAAGGAACCATCACAAGACAAAGGTTCAACATTAACATGATCTTGCTTGAGAGTGCAATCTTTATTTTTATCATGAGAGTTTTTTGACAAGACATGCTCATAGTATCTTCGTTTATAATCAGCACAGAAAGCTTTCTCTTCCTCAATAGAAGTAGATGTATCATATTGTTCACAAAAAATATCATAATTTCTCTCAAAATCAAAATCATATGGATCACCATCACAATCTATCCAATAGGATGACCCTTTAGTAAGCCTAAGCACACGACGAGGAGGACTCTTAAGAATAGAGGTGCCATAAGTATTGCTACATTGTCCATCATCATAGTCATCAAAGGTAGGTGTGTCACTCTTTGTGGAAGAGACATCACAAGGACTATCATGTTGCTCTTTATGGTATGTCTTCTGAAGAGAAGTAAGACTCTTAGGAGAAGTAGAAGAAGAATGAGATCGTGAAGAAGAGGAAATTGAAGAACTAGTGGAAGAAGAATACTTGGATGATGAGGAATTCGAATGATGTTTAGAAGAGTCATGATAAGATTTGGAAGATGAAGAATGTGAATAGTGTTTAGAAGAATCATGATAAGACTTAGAAGATGAAGAATGAGAATGCTGTCTGGAAGAGTCATGATAAGACTTGGAAGGTGAAGAAGAATGAGAAGATTTAGATGATGAAGAATGTTTGGAAGAAGGATGTTGTGATATGATCATGTCTATGATCCTAGAAAAGGCATCTGATTTAATCATCGTTTCCTTTATTTTTGCCATAAGTTTATCACCCATGAGATATTTGGAAGGACTATTGCAGGAATAAAGATACTCTTCAAATTGAGCAATGAGTTCAAGATCATCTATTCTCAAGAGAGGTTCCTTAACAAGATAGTTGAAATTCATGGTTCTAGAAGAGGAGGAATCAAGCATGGAAGAAATGAATAGATGAATAGAAGAAAGTAGACTAGATAATAAGAGGAAAAGAATCAAGAAGAAGAAGAATTTCCCATGGAAATAGAAGACTTTAGAAGAACATGGGAAATGGAGAAGAAAGAAGAAGACTAAGAGCCATCTTGTGCAATTGATACCATAACGTTTATTGAGATGTTGAGCAACATGACAACACCTAGGATCTAAGATCTGGACTGACCAAGGAAGACTGGTGATAGGATGACCTCACAAAATGTCAACACCAAACTAGGATAATCAAAGTTCTCTATTGTCCAAAGAGAAATGAAAAGATAGAAGAAGGGGCTTTACCAACACTGTCAAAGAGGTGCTTCAAATCAAAGGGTGACTACCCTTGCACTTTTGAACCAGGAGGTTGGGCTAGGCCAAAATATAATTGAAATTGAGATGAAAATGAAAGTGATTTGGACAATAAGAGAACTAAAATTTTCCCAGAATATAGCTAACAATTTTAAAGATGAACCTTGGCACCAAGAATGGCTTTCTAACTTGACAATTATTCCAAAGTGATTTTGTAAATCAAATGATGTTATCCCAGAGGACTAAAAACCAAAAATTTGGAGTCAAGACAAATCTCGGACGTCAGGGTGAGAAGCCTACTTTAAGACCTAGCCTGATTGACAGCAACTGAAACTAACCAAAATTTAAGTACAAAAAAAATAAACCAGGTGATATACTTTAGGCTACTGGGGCGATAAACCTATAACCGCGTGATACTTCACCCAAAGCTAGGTGATACTTCTTAATACTGGCGGGCGATATACTCCAGGCAGGCCGAGCGATAGTCCGTCAGGGGTGAACTATCGCGTGATATTTCTCTTCAAAGCGGGCGATATTTCTAGCAAGAGTGAAGTATCGCGTGATACTTCACTTTAAAGGGCGTGATACTGTTGCAGAATTGTTTAACTCTTGACCAGATTTGTGCAAAATTTGCATTTTTGGGTCTGTTTGGTCAAAATTTCTAGTCTGAGGGTTGATGTTTTTTATTTTAGTCACAATATCAGCAGAATTTCGGTAGGTTTGCAAACAGCAAGGGATCAAAACATGGTCTCAAACACTTGAAACAAGGGCAAAAGAAACCTTGCCAAGACAAACACTTATGATATCAGAATTGAAACAACACCCTATGAATGCTACCGATTGTTTGTATGTAAGAACGTTTGCACTGGTATCACACAATCGAAAACACTTCAAGCAAATCTATCCTAGAAAGTCAAGGCTCAATACTTACCAACTTAGCCCACAACTTGATGCCCCCTCGCCTCACACCAAGTGGTTACCCATAAGAGATGTTGGCTTTGTTATGGAAATGTCAAATGACACAACCAAAGGGACACATATGGTGAGTATCTTAAGGTGATCCGGGTAAACCACTTGGATCAATCCTTGCACTAAGAAGATAAGCGGCTAAAAGAAGGTGGCTTCTATCTAATGGTTCTTAATAAGGATTTCCGTTCACAACACTCCTCTTGCTCCTCATAAAGGACTAGGACCTCGCGGCCTCAAGAGTACCTTAAGCATTCTTGTTCAATGATTTCCCCATGGTCGCAATCCCATGAGCTACTCACATCAAACGAAGATGAGTGTTATGTCTATCAAGGTTTTTGGTGTCCTTGATAGCCTTGAGATTATAGTGAGTTGGAATCACTTGCCACCAAGGAAAATGATGACAAGGTTGTCCCCACTTGAGTCATTCCTCTTGATTGCTCAAGTGCAGGCCCGCTAAAAGATTCCTAAACTAAACAAAAATGGATCAACTCTTGAGGTTCAAGGTTTTTGATTCACCACAAGGGTGAAGAGCATACTCCCCTATCTCAAAAATCTCTCCCAAGCACACCAAGCAAAGAGATTCAATTACTCCCTTGCTTCCAAAACCTTAAGATTGGTCAAGATTTTCTGATTCACCTAAAGGTGAAGAGCATACTTCTCCTACCACCTCAAGATCCCTTTCACAAGGTATTAAGATTCCTAATACAATTAGTGAATGCCACACTTGAAAGGAAAGTAAATAACAAGCAAGAAATAAATTTTTTTTGTTTTTATGCTTGGGCAGCCTTGCAAAAACTGTTAGTAGCCCTCTTTGACATGCATTTTTAGCAATTTTCAATCAAATGAGAGCACCTACAAACATAACTTGTTAGACCCACAAGGTTAGCCAAATCATAATCCCAATGTAAACATGCAATAAACTGCTAGATTTAAGCTAAAAGATGTGGGTTAGACCTATCTAAACACAGCAAAACAAAACAACAAGCTAAAATAATCAAATTCGGACAAGAAAATTGGAAACGCAAGTCTCTGCCAGACCAGGCGATATTTCTCAGACTTCACCAGTATCGTGCGATACAGTTTCCTATAGTCGGGTGATATTTCTCAGTCGCGCGATATTTCTCAGTCACGCGATACTTCTCACTATGGGCGGGCGATACTTTGCCTGATAACAGGCGATAATTCTCAGTACTGGCGGGCGATTCTTCTTCCGCGTGAAGTGTCGCACCGCTATACAGAGATATATCGTGTGATATTTCTGAGAAGTATCGCGCGATACTCTGAGACTGAAAACCAGAGACTGAAAACTGAGCCAAAAATTGATGAAAATATTGATGGAAAATGCAAAATTAAAGGGACAAAGCTAATCTACTCGGCCCCACGGTGGGCGCCAGAAATGTACACACTAAAATATGCACTTCTATGAACCATTACATGCAAGGTTTCTCAAGAATGAGGCCTCACAAAGCGGCTCATAGCTCTTTATGCATGGAGTTGCAAGGGACTATGATAAATTTTCTCTCAGCTAGAGCTACAAACTTGTGACCTTGCTAGTCAACCATACAATGAGAGATTCACAATGAAGACAAGGGCAACAATGCCAATATCTCCAAGAATCAAATATGCAATGCAATGCAAGCTATATGATGATGCAATCTAAACTATGGAAATGAAAGTACAATGCAACTAATCTATGAAAGGAAATAGCAATGGATTACAAATCCTTCCTATTTAGACTATGTGAGCTTATTCTATTGCATAAAAGGAAATCTATACTAATAATGCCATTATTATGCAACTATGAAATCAAATATGAACTAGATGATGCAATGAAGCAATTCTTCAATGTCTTCAAACTCCAAATGCACCTAAAACCTGCAGCATAACATTAGCATAAAACATGGATATGCAAATGGAGGAGAGAGCTCTCCTTTTATAAGAAATGAGGTGAAATGGACCATGGAGATTAAGAGGCAAAAAGACTTAATCAACGGTGGAGCTTGAAAGATGAGCAATCCATGTGCACAAGTATCCTCCAATGAGAGTGAAATATTGACTTTTGAGCCTCATGTGAGACAAAAAGTGCTTTTCTCCTTTTTATAAAATAGGAATAATGTTTTATTTGTGCAACTTAGGATAAGAGGAAAGGTGGGGGTTTTTTATTTAATCAAAAGGGGAGGAAATATTCCTTTTAGGTAAATAAAAACTTAGGATAAATGGTTAGCCCATACGATAAAAATCCAATATATGATCGAATTTAAGACTTGATCAAGGAATTGATATTGTTGAAAATATTGATTAATGATCAAAATGATTCAGGGTTTATAAATTGAATAAATGGGGCCCAAAGTCTAGGCAACCATTTTAGGGTGCATACACATATTTGTGGGTACCATCTCCATTGGGGTTTTCCCTTTTGCTAGGGTTTCATCGAGAACAAATCATGGTGTCATGAGTAATGTGTTATGCTTATATGTTCTTTTTATTTCTACATTACTTTGGATTATTTGTAATTATTTAAAGTTGAGATCAAAGTTCTATAATACTGATTCAACCCCCTCTTAGTATTACCTAATCCTAACAATTAGTATCAGAGCTATTGGCCCTTGAAGAAAAAGTCTAACTTAAGGGAGATCAAAATGGATTCAGAAGTTTTGCAAGAGAACTTTGAAGCTGCACTTGAAGATCTGGATAAGATGAAATTTGAGAATGGCAAACTAAAATTTAAGTTAAGAAGAGCAGAAGGTTTCATGAGGAAACTTAAAGAACAACTTGAGATTGTAAAAAGTTAGAGACAAGACCTTATGGAGAAGATCAAAGAAGGTTCAAACAATGATACATTAGACAAAGCAAATATGTTGGAGCAAGAAAAAGAACAAATCAATCTTTTGATGATCAAAGAGATTCAACATGAAAAGGATGAAAGAAACAAAGTTGAAGAGTCACTAAAAGAAGATAACTTGCAGATAGGACAAATGAAGACCAAACTTGACCACTACAAGGATAAATATTAGGAACTAGATAACTACAATCAGATCATTAAAGGTGAACTCACTCAAGACAAATTACTCATTGAAAAATTTCACATGAGCAGTGACAAGAGTGATGAACAAAGAGAAAGACAAAAGCCTAAAGGAGATATGAGTGGATTTAATGAAGCTAAAAGTTCAAAAACTCAAGAAGAACCAAAAGAAGCTAAGAATGACAAAAGACCTATTCCTAAAGAAAGGCCTACAAATGAGGAACCTAGAAAATAGTTCAGACCCTTCAGAGGTAGATGTTTCAGATGCAACAAAGTTGGACATATGAAAAGAGATTACAGAAGTAAAGGTAACTCTAAGCCCTTTATCGACTACTATTTTAATTGCTATGATTATGGACACAAGAAGGAAGATTGTAGAAAACCTTATTAGTCTAGGTATAAGCAAGACTGTGTCAGAGAGGAATCTACAACCAAGATTACATGTCATAAATGCAATAACTTTGGGCACACAACAAGGTACTACAAGCTGCAGACTAATCAAGAAAGAAGAAGACCACCTATTTGTTACAAATGTAACAATCTAGGCCACATTGCAAAGTTTTGTAGATATAATGGAGATGACAAAAGAAGAGGACCAAGGAGATCTAGTGAACTAGAAGGACCACCTCTTGTGGTTATAAGGAAAAATGTTGGTGACAGTGGTAAAAGCCTAAATGATTACATGAATGAATATGAGAGTCAACTCAAGAAATAAGAGGATGAGAAGATATGGAAAGTAAAATTTCTAAATAGGGTAGTGGTTCAGGGAGAGATAGCTGATGATGCTATGTTTCCGCATGATGAGTTATTTTAGGTATCAACCTAGAAGGCCTCATGGCCTTATGGGGAGCATTGGATGCAGATAATAGAAATTATCTAGCCCCTATATAAGTGGACTAAGCTCATATGAGCTTAGGTATGATGTGTACAGATGTTGTGCAGTCTATGGATGAGATCACAACACTTGAAGATTCATATTCTGTGTTCACAAGTTTTGCATTGACTGGATGGCATGCGAAGTTGAGCTACCTTTGTTTAATGCACACACTCAACTTGTGATAGATAAAAGACTTGAAGGATTTCATTCCTACACCATTTGATGATCAAAAAATAAAGAGAGAAGAAGTGTGAAAGTAGAGTAGTGATCTATCAGAGAGATTTTGTGTTCATGTGAAGCCAAACATCAGATTCAAGTGCGTTTAAGGTATTTAGACCTAATCTCTTTGGAAAGTCATGGATGTGCCAGTAGTTTATGATGTTGTAGACAGACCTAGATGCAAATTCAAAAGGCATCCATTCAAATCCTGTGAGGATGATTCGGAAGGGGTGTTTTCTCAAACCCCCGTAGGTGTGTTACATGTAGAGGATATTAGGGCATACATACACTAAAAATATGAGATTATTGGGGAGGTTAACATCTTCTATGAGTTGAACAGTATGTTAGAAGTAAATTGGTCTTTGGAAAAACAATTTAAACACCTTAAAGATCTGTCAATACTCAAGTTAACCCAACTCATAGAGTTCATAGAAGTCGTATGGTTCAAAATAATTATGAGAAGAGTCCATGATCAATTCTTATGGATAGGTGATCAACTTGTTAAGATATGTGCTCAGTTGATCCATGATATCACATGCCTTGACAATGAAGAAGCCCTACCTGTTGGTGAGAAGAACCTGAGGAAAGAAGTTGAAAACCTAACACACTCTAAATGGGATAAGAGGGCAATGATAGTAAATGATGTTTATTTACAAGATGTCAGATTGGTAGCAATGTTGATAGGCTACAAGTTGTTTTACAATTCTAGACTTAATTTTGTATCATATGAAGCTATAATGATGGCATACATAATGGTAAAAGAGAATAATAAGTACAATCTTTGTGAAATCCTAGCTCAACAATTCATTGAGAATGTAAAAGCTATAAAGAAGGATAAATCTAAGACTTTTAGGTTTGGTTCATTTCTAGAACACATGTACATTCATATCATTCACAACTTTCCTAGCATGCATCCTAGAGCATGGAAAGATAATGAAACCACTAGACTGCAGATCTCAGAATACTATAGAAGACATAAAAAAGACTGGATTGATGGAGAATTGTTTGGCATGATTAAGATTATGTAGAGGCAGATGAAAGAAAGATATAGGATTCAAGAAAACTTAGTGGAGAAATATGACGACACTATTTATTTCATGGTTGAAACTGATTGTGTCTTCTTTGAGGCAGTTGAGCCTAGAACCAAATGGTGCTATCCTATGGGATATGAGGTAAGTGATAAAGTATTGACTATTCAAGTAGAGCATGTATTGGTAGTAGAAAAAGACCCTACGCAAGAAAGATCAGATACATACAGGGAGAAATATGAGAAATTCAGAGAAGAACAAGAGAAAGTGACAAGGAAAAGAAAAGTAAGCAAGATTGTTGAAGAAATTACTGCGAAGGTAGGAATAACAAAGAGGCACTATTTAGATTTGAAAAATCAAATGGAGGCATCTTCCAGTATGGCCACAAATGTACCCACTCCCTTAGTGATAGAAAAGGCAACAACTCCCACTGATGACATTGTTGATTTATCAATCTCACAAGAGGAAGAAACACAAGAAGTTTTGACTGCATTTGTTCCCAGAAGATCAACAAGGTCTGTTAAGCAGGTCAGTCCAAGGGAAAAAGAGACATAGGTAAAGAGGAAGAAGAAGGAAGTGAAGGTAATGGAGAAAGAGGAAGAGAAAATGGTTCAAAAGAATCCACAAACATTGTGGAAACTAGATATGAAATCACTATAGAAAAAAGTTATCAAAGATGGAAATTCATTAACAGTGGACATATACTATGAAAGATATAACTTAGAGGACCAAGCAGTCATTGAAGATACTATGATTGAGCACCTGCTGGTCTTTAAGAAGAATTTGTTGGAAATTGAAGCAAGAATTCCCAAAGCCCTATATAGAAAACTAGAAATCAGGAAACAGTTAGCACATTCAGAAGATGAGAATATAAGAAATAAAACAATTGATGATATGTTGCCGGTGTATACACCCTAAAATGGTCGCCTAGACTTTGGGCCCCATTTATTAAATTATCAAATTCCTGACAATACTTTGCAAAATTCAAATCAATTCCTTTGATCAATCCTAATTAGTTCAATCATTTCGATATTTCCTCAGGTTTGATCAATTTATTTAATTAAAAGAAATATTCTCTCTTAAATAAATAAAATAGCCTTCTTTAATTGAAAGAAATATCTTTTAAATAAAATAATTTTATTTAATTAAAATCCTTTTTAATTAAATGATTTTATCTTGTTTAAATAATATCTCCCTTTTAAATATATAATGTTATCTTATTTAATTAAAAGAGAATCATTCTTTTAAATAAATAAATAAATAATCTTCTTAAAGCTCTTTTGTGATGAAAAAGGAAAACAAAATAAAGAAAATTTCTTTTCTCTCCACACTTTCTAAAAAAATGAGCTTTGTTTCCTCTTTTTTTATTTATCCCACATTGCTCCCGGAGATGCATTCTCTTCCACATTTTCTTATATAAGGAGCCCTCGATCTCCTTCTCATTTCGGATCCCCGAATTTTCATACTGTTGTTATGCTGTAGGTTTTCTTGGCGATATTTGGAGTTTTGAAGATTATTACATTCTAGCTTTCTTATTTACATTAGCTTAATCTTCATAGCATCTTAGCTTAGTTTCCTTCATTGTTTTAGCTTAATATTCACATAGTTAATTAGTAAAGGAGAGTAAAAATTGCATTTTAATAGCATAGTTTATTCCTTTGCATTGTCATCATCTAGATTAGTTTCATTTAACCTACAATAACTTGATGATCAATGGAGATTAGCACTCTTTCTTCTCATCCTTGAATCTCTCATTTCTTGGTGTACTTGCATGGGTTTAACAAGGTTGATATGAGGGCCTCATATACAACCCCTACACTCCACGAATAGAGAGTTGTGAATCGCAATTTGAGACCTCACTATTTAGTGTTCTTGGATGTCATGATTCACAGAAGTGTGACTACTTTCTAGCACACATTTTTTGCGCCCACCGTGGGGCCCTGAAATGGGTTTCCCTTCTATTCTATCAATCTTCTATCATTTCTCTATCAAAACTCCCCTACTATTGCCTGTTCTGGTGTTTTTGAAGTAGTTTTTGAGGTTAAGGGTTTCAAGTATTTTTTTCAGATCTGGTATTCTCTGTGGGACGTTATTTTTTGTTTCTTTTTTGCTTGCAAAAAAGAATTTTTTTTTTTTAGCACTTTTTCTATCAAAACTATGATTTTTTAATTTTTTGTCTGTACTTCCGTGTGTCACTTTTATGAAATCTCGCACAAATTTTCTAACTATATCGTGTGAAGTTTTGTTGGTACTAGTATTTCTACACGTGACAAAGGGTTTTTCTTGTGCAGGCCTGTGTTCTTTCTCACATGAGCTCTTGTACTTTCTCACGTGAGCCTTTGTACTTTCTCACGTGACCCTAGGTACTGTCTCGCACAAAATTCCATGACAGTAGAGACCTAGAATTCTAGAGTTGCTAGTTTTACTTGCTATTCCCTATTTTCTAACCTTTCCAGATTGCTTAGATTATTTCGGATTCTGATTCTCTAAGATGACACGTCAATGACCTCGCGTTGCTTGGAACCCAAGGTAATTTTTTTATCTCTATAACACTTGGTTTTGGGCATAAAATTAATCTCTTGTGTGTTTGGCTTGAGTGATTTATCGCTTTCATAAACCACATTTCAATTTTGGACTTTAAAAAGAATATAGATTCGTTTCTTGCATAAGTGTTCCACATAGATAAGTAGGCCCTATTAACACTATTTGTGTTTCTTGAGAGAGTGGGTTTCCAATGAAACTCTTCTCAACGAGAGAACCCTTGTAGGTAGGGAGATTACTAGAACCATCTTTGCGTTCTACTAGATTTGTAGTCTTTGACTTTTTGATCGATGCATTCTCTCTCCAAAGAGGTTGATAGATCATGATTTATTGACATTATGAATCTTGGTGAGATAGTTTTATTCATAGTGTGTCGGAATGAATCTGTCTTCTATGTTTGGGTGAAGAGAAAAGGATAGAGGATTATGCTCTACTACCTTTTTGGGTAGTAACAAAAACTTAGACCCTTGGATCTAAGCCAAGTCCCCATGTGGTCCTTGTTGTGAGTCACCTTTTAGAGAGGGTTAACCATAGTGGACATTCCCTTCATTGGGTAAACCACATTGATAGAACCTCAAGTGGTAATAGCCACTTTTGTTGTGGTAGTGACAACCACTATACAAATGTCCTTGTGGAAGAAATCTCCACGGGTATAGTTTCTTGATGGGTTGTCAGATCTCCTCAGCATCTCTGATTGATTAAGTTCTCAGAATGTGTCAAAACCCTGGTGCGCTTGGATTGGAGTTCACCTTCTTGAAATTGTAAAAGTTACAAAGTCAAGCCATCATTAAAAACCATAGTACAACCAAATTTTTCTTTTTAGGACTATGTGTGTGATTGGAAAAATATTTTGGAGAACATACACAAGTAGTATCTTTAAGGAATAGCATACTAAGTCAATATTCATGTTCATGAGCAAGGTTGCTTTGTCCCTTGCTCATTGTTTGAAGATGTTTTCTTGCTGAAACTCCATGGTTGATGTTCTATGTGCTTGATAAATGCTAAAAATCTATTCATATGCCTGGTTAATCTTTTAAAATGAACAAAACATGGAGTTCCTGAGTTTACAAACTTGCTGATTAAGTGGCCTAATCCTATTTCATCACTTGGCTATGCACATTCTCATGCGATCTTGGTATTTTATCACATGAGATTTCATTTCCTTGTGCAACCCCTAGTGTTTCCTCGCATGGGACTATATTCCCTCGTGCAAACCTGTACCCTGGTCTGTCAAAATATTGAACTATTTTTGGTCATTTTCAGTCCTCCTTAGTTGATCCAGATTAGATCAGGCTACTCACCCTACTGTTGGAAACCTATTTTCACTTGGGATTCTTATATTTTTGACCTTTTGAATTAGTGACCTTTGATTTTACAAGTAACCTTTCTTGGAATCGGTAAGTCAAAAATCATCTTTGTTGAGTAAATACACCCTTGGATTCTTTGATAACATACTTGGAGACTCTTAGTAGTCTCTTGTCCTATTCACTTCCACCCAAAATCAATTTCAATCAGATATAACTTGGTTAAAATCATCCTCCTGATCCATATGTGCTAGGATACTTATCCATTGATTGGGCACCTTTGTGGCAGTGTTGATTGACACCTTTTGCAATTTTCTATCTCACCATCTCTCTTTTGGACAATTGAACACTTTTATTATCCTAGTTTGATATCAATGTATCTTAGGGTTGTCTTATCATTGAGTGCTTTTCCTTTCATGTCGGTTATGACAAGGTATCAAGTGAGTCAAGGGAAATGACCTCAGGTTGTCTTTAATCAATTACCTCTAGTCCAAACTCGTCAAAAGCATAAGGGAAAGGAACCCATATTTGACCAATCACCTAGGAGAAATTCTACTGAGTTGAGGACCTCCTTAGCATCTTCCCATTCAGGTATGGATATGAGTTATACCATGACTCAGTGGGAGAGGGAAGCTATGGATCAAAACCTTAACGACCTCTACGAAAGACATAGAGACAACATTCTATTTGGTAATTCCTCTCATGATTCTCAACTTGATTCACCCCCATCAATACTAGGTATCTAGATGTGCATCAAAGAGCCGAAAGGCATGAGAGATGAGCTCACCTAGAACAATGGTCACAACATGAAGACTAAGACAATGAACCTGGTGATGCTCATGTCAATGCAACATATACCAATGATTTGTACAAACAGTCAAGACCAAAATCTCCACTTCAAACAACCTCAAGGTATACAAGTGAAAGGCTTAAAAAGATTGAGCATGAGAAGAAAGCCTTTCTAGATGAGCAAGTTGCAAAGAAAGAAAAGTTTAGACAACTTAAGGTGAAGAGACAAGCTTTGTTAGAATTGGAAAGGAAGACCTCTCAAGAAGAGAAAGATAGGCTTTTATCCCAACAAGTTAATACCCAATTTAACAATAGGGGTGCCAATAGTGGCAACAACTCTCCTTCCTCCACTCCTTCCAGAACACCACGTAGTAGAAGGCGTTCAAGAACCCCTTCAAGATCTCCTAGTCCTAGAGGAAGAAGGACTTCACAACATGCTCACTATAGGAGACAAACACCTCCTAGGAACTCGAGGCAGCCTTCATAGCATGCTCATCATAGTTCTCAACATGGGGGCAGTAGCTCAGACTTTGATCTTAATTCTCAGGACTTCATGAGAATGCAACAAGAGCCGCTCTTCCAACAATATGTGGAGAAGTACATGGAACAAAACAAAGATAAGTTCCTCAAAAGTCTAATCAACAAGGGTGCAAGAGTCCCTTATAATTTTGCTGTGGATAATAAAATTAAGAAAAAAAGTCCATCACAAGAAGAAGAAATACAAAAAATGAAGAAAATGATGGAAAAACTTTTGGCACCTAAGAGTTCATTCTCACTAGACTCGATTTGTCCTAATCCTTTTGACAAGAGTGTGAGCATGAAGGATTTTCCCAGAAGGGTTGAGCTCCCTCAATATGAAAAACATGATGGTAGTGGTGATCCAAATGATCATGTGTGCCAATTTTACACTATGAGCTTTGATTTTCACCAAGATGATTCCTATCTAATGAGGTTATTCCCAAGGAGTCTTAAGGGGCAAGCAATGGAATGGTTTACCAACATAACTCACCTCATCAAGAATTTCAAAGAGCTTGTTCATATATTTGTTCAACACTTTTCATACAATCTTTCAAGATCTATCACTATGTTGGACCAATGTGAGCTAAAGCAAAATGATGCAGGAGCATCTTGGGTCTTTGAGCAATCTTGCATCAACCAAAAACATTTCCTGATTTCTGTACCTGTTTGCTGTTGTTTTCTTTATAATTTTTGTATTTGTTGGTTTCATGGTGTGAAAAGCTTAAATTATGCTAAGGACCTATTTTGGAACCTTCTCCTATGAGCACATAAATTTTGGATTGACTGTTTCAAAGTTATAGTTGTTTTCCTTGCCATGAGAACCACGTTTTCTTGCAGTTTTGGTGCTGATTGTTCATAGTGGTGATCTTGATCCATAAGGAATCAGACTTTTCAATCTTAATTAATTTTAGAGAACCTAAATTAATATCATTTCCCAAGAGCACAAGCCCTAATTCATTATGAGTAAAAATTTATGCCCATGTTTCTCGGGGACCTATTTTCTACCAATTTTTGGGTGAAACATGTGGTGTTTCATCTTGTGATGTTCCATGTGATCAAATGGGACCTTTCACCCTTAAAGGGATGTTATTGGGTCATGTGAGGACCTAAATACAAAGGTGCATCAATTTATATTCATTCTAGCATTAGTTTTGGTTTAAATCTTCCAGACTAGACCTATAATGTAATTAAATGTTTGATTGGCCAACCTGTGGCTTAGCTGGCTATATAAGGAGTCTAGATTGATGCAATAGGAATAAAAAAAGGAGATATAAGAGGGATAATTATCAAGATATATCATTGAAGACAAAGATAGGATGCAAGCTGTGATTCTGATTTCATAATTCTCCTTGTATAAGGCTGAAACCCGGAAGGCCTCACAGGCAGGCATGTTGAAAGAAATAATATAATTCTCTATTGTTGCTACCAGTTGATTGTATCATATCTATTTTGATTTCATTTCTTTCATGTGATATTATATTGCTTCCATTGTGTAACTCTAAGAAAGGGCTTGTTTGTGGATTCAAGTGGAGTCAATTCTGCTTGATTCTGCTTGTATTTGCCCTGCCCCTGTGTCAAGTGGTATCAGAGTTCTTTCTTTCTTGTGGATTGGATTATGGAGAACCTTATTGGATTGGTTGTAGGGTGGTAGATCTAAGATCTAACCTATAACTTGTAGAAGGTTATGATCTTTTTGGAACCTAATTGTCAAGATGGTTCATGGTAGAGGAAATGATAATGTTATCATGGATATGTTGAGGCAGATTGCAACTAGGCTTGAAGCTGTAGAGACAGCCCAGAGAAGAGGAGCACATCTTGAAGATGTTAGTGATGAAGAAGAAGAAGTAGCACCTAATGCTGAACCTAAAGTTGAACAAGATGAGGAAAGACTTTTGAGAGTTTTGTCTAAGGCTAACTCCAGACCTGCAGTTGAAGTTGCTTGCTATGATGGAAGACTTGAGACCGATACACTTTTGGATTGGATCTCTGAGATGGATAAATACTTTGAGTATGAAGGTAGTCTTGATAATAAGAAGGTTAAGCTAGCAGTCACAAAGTTGAAAGGGCATGCATCTCTTTGGTGGGATCATTTATAAACTAAGAGACATAAGAGAGGAAAAGAAAAGATCAAGACATGGATGAAGATGCTTGGAAAGATGAAGAAGAAGTTTCTTCAAACTGACTACCAAGTGAGTCTGATTAGAAAAATGCAAAATATGAGACAAAAGGACATGAGTGTGAAATAATATACTAAGGAATTTTACAAATTGGATATCAGATCTAGACATGTGGATGATGAAGTTGAGAAGGTGGATAGATATCTGAATGGCTTGAGGACATCTATTCAAGATGAGATCAGTTATGTGAAGATTGTTAGTGTGGAAGAAGCATATCAATTTTCTTTGAAGGCTGAAGAGAGATTGAAAAAGAGACATGAACAAAGATAGATAGGAAGAGGTGGAAGATTTCAAAGAAGTAGAGGAAGATCTTATGGAGAAAGCAGCAGATTTGACAATGCGGCACAAGATAAAGGATGGAAAGATGAACCTACTAAAAGAGGTAATTACTTTAGAGGTAGCTATACTGGTTACTCTAGGAATAACAATAATGGGAAAAGAGAAGATAAATCTTGGTTTAAAGGGACTTGTTACAAATGTGGTGAAGAAGGACATAGAGCTTTTGAATGTACTAACTCTGGAAAGAAGACTGGAGGTAATGGCAGAAATAATTTGGCTTGTGAAGAAGTTGAGGAAATGTCTAATGAACCTAAACATGGTGACAACTTGATGCTAAGAAGGATCTTGTGGAATGAAGAAGCTAATGAGGAACCTATTCTGAGGAAAAGTTTGTTTAGAACTAGATGTAAGATCGCTGACAAATGTTGCAAGGTAATCATTGATAGTGGAAGTTCTAATAATTTGGCATCTGAAGAGCTGGTTAACATGTTACATTTGAAGAGATTGAAACATCCTAAGCCTAACCATATTGCTTGGATCCAGAAGGAGCATAAACTACTTGTAAGTGAACAATGCCTTGTTAAGTTCAAAATTGGGAATTATCATGATGAAGTCTTGTGTGATATTATGCCTACGGATTCTTGTCATATTCTTTTGTGTAGACCTTGGCAGTATGATAGGAAAGCTTTGCATGATGGTAGATTGAATCAATATACTATTTGGATGGATGGAAAGAAACAAGTATTATTGCCTTTGATAGAAAAGTTTGATGAAAGTCACTGTACCATAGTTAGAGTATGCTTGTTTGATGATAAAACATTTACAAGAGAAATAAAAGAACATAATATTTTCTTTTCATTGAAGCATAAGAGTGGACAATCAAATAAAGTTGTTGATGCCTTGAGCTGAAGAAGAAGTTTTATGATAGAGATGAGAGTTGAGGTACTTGGTTTTGATGATTTGAAGTGTTTGTATGAGACTGACATTGATTTTTTAGAACCTTGGAAAGCTTGTAAGGAACAAATAGTGAGTGATAAGTGGACTGATTATTTTATTCAAGAAGACATGTTGTTTAAAGGAGTTCAATTGTGCATACCTAGAGGATCTATGAGAGAGAACATAATGAAGGAGAAACATAGTGGTGGACTTGCTAGACATTTTGGAATTGATAAGACTATGAATTTGATTTTAGAAAGATACTTTTGGCCACAGATTTATAGAGATGTACAAAGAATGGTTAGAAGTTGTAGAGTTTGTCAAGTAGCAAAAGGAACTAGTCAAAATGTTGGATTGTATACACCTTTGCCTGTACCTGATAGACCTTGGGAAGATGTGAGTATGGAATTTGTTATTGGATTGCCTAGAACTTAGAGAGGTAATGATTCTATTTTGGTAGTGGTTGACAGATTTTCTAAGATGGTTCATTTCATACCTTGTAAGAAGACATCTGATGCATTGCATGTGGCTGAATTATTCTTCAAGGAAGTTGTAAGATTGCATGGTTTGCCTAAGTCTATTGTTTCAGATAGAGATACTAAGTTTACTGGTTATTTTTGGAGAACACTTTGGAAGAAGATGAATATTAAATTGAAGTTTAGTTCTACATTTCACCCTTAGATAGATGGACAGACTGAAGTTGTCAACAAGAGTTTGGGAAACTTGTTGAGCTGTTTAGTTGGAGAGAAACCTGCTAATTGGGATTTAGTTTTGGCACAAGTAGATTTTGCATATAATAATTTTGTGAATAGAAGTACTAAGAGGACACCATTTGAGATTTTTATTGGATTTCATCCTAAGGGAACCATAGAGCTGAGAGATTTACCTACTAAGACAAGAAGTGTTGAAGCTGATCATTTTGCAGAATACATGAGAACTTTACATGATGAAGTCAAAAGGAATTTGGAGGATAGTAATCTGAAATATAAACAAAGAGTAGAAAAAAGAAGGAGACATAAATCTTTTGAAGTTGGAGATGAGGTTATGATTCATTTAAAAAAGAATAGATTTCTAGTTGGTACCTACAACAAGCTGAAAATGAAGAATTTTGGACCTTGTAAGATTCTAAAGAAGTTTGACAGTGGAAATGCTTATGAAGTAGAATTGCCAGAGGACATGGATATATCACCTATATTCAATATTTTTGATATATTTGAGTATTTTGAATCAAATGATGAGATTGAAGATGACCTAGATTATCCTAAGAAAAATAAGGACATCATTGAGAAGATCTTGAATAAAAGAGTGAGCAAAAGTACAAGAGGAAAAAACTACATGGAATATCTAGTTCAGTGGAAAAACAAGCCAGTTGAAGATAGTTCATGGATTACACAAGTTGAGTTGGATCTTTATGATTTAGGTCAGAATGTGAGTATTTCTTGATGTGGACATCAGTTCTTTATTTACCCCAGGTGTCTGATGTAGGAGCATCTTGGGTCTTTGAGCAATCTTGCATCAACCAAAAACATTTCCTGATTTATGTACTTATTTGCTATTGTTTTCTTTATAATTGTTGTATTTGTTGGTTTCATGGTGTGAAAAGATTAAATTATGCTGAGGAACTATTTGGGAACCTTCTCCTATGAGCACATAAAGTTTGGATGGATTGTTTCAAAGTTACAACTATTTTCCTTGCCGTCGGAACTGCGTTTTCCTACAGTTTTGGTGCTGATTGTTCATAGTGGAGATTTTGAACCATAAGGAATAAGCCTTTGTGCTCTTAATGAATTTTATAGGACCTAAAATGATATCATTTCCAAAGATGGAAAGCCCTAATTCATTATGAGTAAAAAGTTATGCCCATTTTTCTTGGGGACCTATTTTCTACCAGTTTTCAGGTGAAACGTGTGGTGTTTCTTCTTGCGATGTTTCATGTGATCAAATGGGACCTTGTGCCCTTAAAGGGATGTTATTAGGTCATGTGAGGACCTAAATCCAAAGGAACATAAATTTATATTCATTCTAGCATTAGTTTTGGTTTAAATCTTCCAGACTGGACCTATAATGTAATTAAATGCCTGATTGGCCAACCTATGGCTTAGCTGGCTATATAAGGAATCTAGATTGATGTAGTAGGAAAAAAAAAAGGAGATCTAAGAGGGATAATTATCAAGATATATCATTGGAGAAAAAGATAGGATGCAAGCTGTGATTCTAATTTCATAATTCTCCTTGTATAAGGCCGAAACCCGGAAGGCCTCACAACCGGGCATGTTGAAAGAAATAATATAATTCTCTATTGTTGCTGCTAGTTGATTGTATCATATCCATTATGATTTCATTGATTTCATGTGATATTATATGAATTCCATTGTGTAACTTTGAGCAAGGGCTTGTTTGTGGATTCAAGTGGAGTTAATTCTACTTGTATCTGCCCTGCCCCTGTGTCAAAAAACCAAGGGGAATCCTTTGTCTCATTCTTGCAAAAGTGGAGGTGACAGTGCTCTCATTATCCTAGGACCATTCATGAAGATGAGAAAATTAACATCCTTGTCAGCAACTCGATGCCTGAAACGCGATATGAGGTTCGAAAGATGATCTTCAAATCCTTCGATAACATGGTCGACACCGCATGCAGAATTGAGGATGTTTTAAAAGAGCAAGGAATTTTGACTAGACATGGCAATAATAACAACAATGGTCAAAATAATAAAAATGCTAATAGGGATAAGGGGAAGAACTCACATTGGAACAAGAACAAGCAAGTGGTTAATGATGGAGTTGTGGATTCTTCTCAACCTAAGGATCAAGGTGTCCTTCACTTATCCAATGTTGTGCAAGCTATGAAGCTCAATACATCCAACCAACAAGAGTATAAACCAAGGTATCAAGAAAAGCCCAAGAAAGAGAGGTGACAATTTTCAAAGCTTGGTGATTCCTATGAGGATGTTTTCAAAATGCTTATTGCCAAAAATCTTGCACATCCTCAAGATCCTGCAAAGCACCATATTCCTAATGTTAAGCAACATTGGTGGGACGAGAAAGCTTTCTGCAAATTCCACAATGGAATTGGACATGACATCGAACATTGTTGGAAACTCAAGCACATTATCCAAGATCTCATTGAGAATGGAAAGCTTAAGGTGGATGGGTTGAACACGAATGCAGACCATAAGGCTTTCAAAGAGCCCTTTCCCAAATATGAGAAGAGGGAAACCTCTAAACCAAAGGATGGCAAGGCTGCGATCAACTACACCTACACAAGTGCAAAAAATGTTGTCAAAATGCTTGAAGTTGTGGAGGAAAGTGTCAACATGATAAGGAAAAAGGATCCCTATGGTTACGATTCCTATGCAAACTCTCCCCCTATCTTTGATGAAGAACCTATTGTGGTGCTGAGGGGTCCTCACTCTAGGATGTCATCCCAGGCTCTTAATGTTGTCACAAGAAGTCAAGGCCTTGTCGTCATTACAGGGCCCAGTTTAGGTCAGCCTAATAAACCAAAGCTAGTGGTATCCAAGAATGCCACCATAAAACTAGTTGTCAACCCCAAGCTAAATTATAACCTTGTTGATCAGTTACAAAGAACACCAACTCAGATTTCAATCTTGGAGCTTTTAGAGTTGTCCCCAAACACAAACAGGTCCTTGAGGATACTTTGCACAGAGCCAATATTCCCAAAAATTTAGATGTCGACCAATTACAAGGCATGGTTAATCATATTACCAGTCCTCACTACCTCACATTCTTAGAAGATGATGACAAAGCTTTGAACCACCCACATAATCTTTCCCTTCACATCGAAGTCATGATCCATAAAACTTGTGTCAGGCGTGTGTTGCTAGATGTGGGTGCTGGGCTCAATATATGTTCTTTGAGTTTGTTAAAAACTTTGGGATATTTTGAGGAAGTGATCAATATGAGAAAGAAGATCACTATAAAATCCTATGATGAGGTAGAAAGGAGTTCCAAGGGGTTGGCTGTTCTTCCTATCAGGATTGGCCCCGTTGAGAGAGATATTTTGTTCCAAATTGTTGATGCTGGTCCTCTAGCATACAATATCTTGCTTGGTAGGCTCTGGATCCATGAGATGCAAGCAATGCCATCCACCTACCACCAATGTGTTAAGTTCCCCTACAATGGATTAGAAGTTTGTATACTTGGGGATAAAACCTTATCTGTCAACTCCATTTCGGCAGGGACCCATGTTCCTCTCAATAGAGAAGTAGATGATTTCAATGCAACTCTAGCACAGTGCAAAGATAAGTTCAAATCAATAGACCTTGGTATGGGGGGATACCAACTTAACTCCTTTACAAAGATGCCCCTTTCCCCTAGGTCTTATGGTAAGCCTTCTCAAGAGATGAGACCTTCTTCGACCATGACTTTGTTTGACACATTTGTCAAGTCTTCAGTACCTATCTAGGATGAGAAAGAAGAAGTAGCTGTTAAAGATTGGATCTACAAAGAGGAGAAGTATATGCACAATGAGAAATTCTCTCCTTCTCCTAAGGCTTATGGGAGAGGATATACGTTGGTCAAACAAATGGGCTATCCTAGATGTGGCCATCTCAGTCATAGATTAGATGCTAGGAGCCAAACCTCTCAATCATGCTCTTTTTGGATGCAGGTCTAAGAAGACGGTTGGCCTAGGTTTTTTGAATAATAACAAGAATACTATTCCTATCCTTGATGAGTCAAATAGTGAGGATGAATAATAGTACATACCAAATTTGACAAATCAGCAAGACATGTGTGACGATTGGATTCCTTCTACTAGTCTCCTTTGGGGAGATTCAAATAATCCAACCACTCATGCAACAATTGCAAGCATAGAACAAGATGGATTAGACATGACCCAAGAGAAGGTTTTACCCTTCATGACATCGAAACTTCTACATCAAGGCATCCCAAGCCTTTCTGGTGTAAACATCCCAGTCGGGATTCAAAAACAGACTCACATGAGTATGAGTGGGACTCTCTCTCTGATTGTTCCATAGTTGACATGGGTGTTGATGTCATCCATTCCTATAGTTCTCAACCTGGGTTAGCTGATGAGTCATGTGTAGGGCTAGAGGATTAGAACCCACGTATTGCATTAGTGGATGATTATTCGCTTGTTAGGCCGAATCCTAATTTGGATAACTTAGAAGAATACTTGATAGACTCTAACTCTGTGGTCACCAGAGATGATACCACCTGTATCCACAACATTGAACCAGCCATTGACTTACCCCTTGCTAATCCTCATCTCATTGATTGGTCCAAACGTTATCAAGAGCCTGACCTCTTAACTTTCCAAAATGACTATGAGATAACCTGTTACCTAAATGCCATTGAACCTATAGTCTCTTCCACTAGCAAACCAAATACCAGCATGACTGAACTAGACATCAAGTACCTTAGTCAAAAAATAAAGAGAAAAGAAAATAAAAAGAATAGGATGGCGAAAACCACTATGTGGTGGTGTCAGAACTGAAAAAAGTAAAAATAAATGACGTATCCAAAGGTAAAAACCTCTCAGAGGCACCTATGGATGAGGTACTTGATCGTCTCCCCAGTTATTTTTAGGATAGATCATCAGTGCTTGTTGAACCTACACAAGCAGTTAATTTGGGTATAGAAGAGGTTCCATAGATTGTACATTTGGCTCAATCCTTATCATCTCAAGAGAAAGAAGCCTACACTAAGTTCCTACAAAGAAAGAAAGTCAACTTTGCTTGGACTTATTCAAACATGTCAAGGTTGGACACTAATCTCATTATGCATCACTTATCCATAGCTCCAGGTGTTAAACCAGTCAAACAAAAGTTGAGAAAAATGCATCCTCACATTGCTCTTTTAGTCAAAGCAGAACTAAAAAAAATCCTTAGTGCAAGATTTATAAGGGCTATTGACTATGCAGAATGGATATCCAACATTGTACCAGTTTCAAAACATGATAAATCCATTCAAATTTGCACAGATTTTAGAGATGTCAATAGAGCATGCCCAAAGGATGATTTTCCACTCCCTAACATAGACATGATTGTGGACATGATGATGAATTATGAGATCTATTCCTTGATGGATGGTTTTTATGGATAATTTTAGATTAAAATAGCTCCTAAGGACCAGGAAAAGATTGCATTTATTGCGCATGGGGTACTTATTATTGGAATGTCATGCCTTTTGGATTGAAAAATACAGGAGCTACATATCAAAGAGCTATGACAACAATTTTCCATGACATGATGCATAAGAATATGGAAGATTATGTGGATGACACCCTAGCTAAGTCAAAGAAAAGAGACACACACTTAGGAGATTTAGAAGTCATTCTAGATCATATGGAGCAATTTTAGTTAAGATTAAATCCAAAAAAATGTGCATTTGGAGTCACCTCTGGAAAGCTTCTAGGATTTATCATTACAGCTAAAAGAATAGAGGTAGACCCAAAGAAAGTTCAAGCAATATTGGATATGCCACCTCCCAAAAACATTAGCCAAATGAGGAGTCTGCAAGGATGTCTTCAATCTATTAGGACATTCATTTCAAAACTGGCAGATAGAGCTCAAACCTTTAATAAGAACTTGCATAAGGGGTTCAAATGTGTCTGGAATGAGGATTTTCAAAGGAGCATAGATTAGATTAAGGAATACTTGGCAAATCCTCCAATTTTAATGCCTCCTATCCCAGGAAAACCTCTCATACTGTATGTTTCAGCAACAAAATCTTCCTTGGGGGCATTATTAGCTCAACTTGATGACACTAGGAAAGAATGAGCCATATATTACATCAGCCGTACCCTTGATGCATATGAGGTCAATTACACTAGTATTGAGAAAGCTTTCCTTGTTGTGGTGTTTTCTTCCCAAAAGTTGCGACATTACATGCTTGTGCATACAATACACCTCATAGAAAAAATTGATCCTCTCAAGTATTTGCTCAGTAAGGCTTCCCTCACAGGTAGACTTGCTAAATGAATGATGGTTCTTTCAGAATTTGACATAGAGTATGTTGAGCACAAAGCTATAAAAAGCCAAGCCATTGCAGATCAATTGGCGGATTTCCCAATTCAAGATAGCATGCCTATTCAAGTTGAATTTCCAGATGAGCACCTAATGTACATGACTGAGAGAACATGGAAGATGTTCTTTGATAGCTCTTTTATGCAAAATGGTTCAGGATCTGGAGTGTTGTTTGTTTCTCCTCATGGGTACACAATTCCTAAGTCCTACAAACTATTATTCCCATGCACAAACAACATTGCTGAATATGAAGCCTTGACAAATGGACTCAAGATGGCTATTGAATGGAATATCACAGAACTGCACATCTATGGGGATTCATAATTGATAGTCAACCAAGTTAATGAACAATATCAAACAAAAGATGACAAACTGATACCTTATAAGAAAATGGTTGATTCATTAAGATGGTATTTCACATTTGTCACATTTCAGCAAGTCCCCAGAGTAGAAAATAAAGTAGCTGATGTTATGGCTACACTTGCTTCACTCCTTCAGTTAGAGCAGCATGAGTCTAGATTTAAATTCCTGGTGGAAGAGCTACACTATCCTATTTATGACTCCCAAGAAAGCCATGTTATCTGTACCCTTGTCGGTCATGAATCATCCCGCTATGGTTCCATTTACTCATACCTACATGATGGCATCATCCTTGAAATATTTAACCAATCCAAAAGAAGAAACCTTACCCGAAATGCCTCTCACCATTCCCAAATCTCTGGTGATTTGTATAGGAGGGGTTTAGATGGGACACTTCTTAGGTGCTTAAAAAAAGAAGGAATTCAATAAAGCGCTAGTTGATATTCACGAGGGCATCTGTGGGGGACATTCTAATGGTCTTTCCATGGCTCGAAGGTTGCTTAGGGTGGGGTACTATTGGCCTACCATGCAGATGGATGCGATAGCTTTTGTGAAATCATGTGAAAAATGTCAAAAACATGGTCACTTGATACATGCTCTAGGTAGGGAGCTCATTCCTTCCATATCTCATTGGCCATTTCAGCACTGGGCCTTTGATCTTGTTGGGAAGATTCATCCCAACTCATTAGGTGGACATAAATTTATCATCACTGCTACTGACTACTTTACCAAATGGGTAGAAGCTATTCCACTTTCTATTGCCTCAAGCAAGATAGTTTCTCTGTTTATCTTGGAACATATCATAAGTTGATATGGAGTGCCATCTGAGATAATCACTGACAATGGAGGTCAGTTTAAAAATAAGGACCTTACACAACTTTGCAAGAAATTCAAGATAAAACAACATTGGTCCTCCATTTACTTCCCACAAGGAAATGGACAAGTAGAGGCTTCAAATAAAACCGTTCTCAAAATTCTCCATCAAACAGTTCATAAGAATGGTAGAGACTGGCATTTATAGATAAATCCAGCCTTATGGGCTTATAGAATGAGTATTTGTACTCCAACAAGGCTACTCCTTTTTCCCTTACTTATGGTGCTGAAGCAGTGTTACCTTTAGAGGTTGAGATTCCTTCACTTAGAGTCTCTCTCAAAGGTCTAGTTATCGATGAAGACTACCGCGCCATGAAACTGCAAGAGTTAGAACTTCTAGATGAGAAGTGTAAAGCATCATTTGACCATATGAGGGTCTATCAAAAGCAGATGTCCAAAGCCTTCAACAAAAAGGTTCACCCTAGAGCATTCCAAGTGGGAGATCTTGTCTTATGATAAAATTCTAAGAACCAACAACATAGAGAACAGAAGGGAAAATTTGAACCTAATTGGCTTGGACCCTACATCATCATAGTAGCGTTTGGGATAGGTGCTTATTTACTATCAATTGAAGAGGGGGAGTAGCTCCCTGAGCCTATCAATATCTTGCACCTAAAGAAGTTCTATCCATGATGCCTATTCTGTTTGGGGGCATCCTTTGTACATATTTATTGATCCTGAAAAAATACCAAAAAAATTCATATATGATGCTGAAAAAATTCTAAAAATCAGAAAATATCCTGAAAAAAGAGTGTCCTAGTGAAAACCTAGCAATAGGTGCTTTGATGTCTCACCAAAAAAATTCAAAAATTCAAAAATTCAAAAATTCAAAAAAAAAAAATTGTAATAAAATCCAAGTGGTGAAAACTTGGAAACGGGCGCTACTTGAGGCCTTTGCACCCTTGTTTCTTAGCATGCATACTCGACACTTAGCCTTTCTCCATCATGCCTTGTCCTTGCTGCCTTGGTTTGGAATTGGTCTTTGTCTTTGTTTAGGGTTCATAACTGTGTTAGCTTTGGTCTCTTGGACGTGTCAATCTTTAGGACACCTCACAAACAGTGTTTTTCAACACCACCCGAATTGTGTTTTTCAACATAACCCCTGACATCGAGTGTTTTTCAACACTTATCAGTTTGGTCTTATCTAGTTTTGTCAAGTGATTTTACCTGCTTGCAAGCATTCGACCTTTATCCTTGAACTTAGTATCAGTGAACACACTTAAATTTTTAAACACAACACTTAATGCTTGAGCTATGACATGATCTTTTCTTTGTGTGCTGATTGTTATTGATTTTCGTTGAGTGTCCTTGTCTAATAAGTCTCTCCATGATGCATAGCTAGAGGACTTGGGGCATGGGGCATGTTTTGGTTTGCTTTCTACTTGTGGGAGCAGTCTCGAAGTTCTTGAGTGTCTCTAGTTGTTCTCTTGACACACTTAAGAGATTTGAGGCATCATCCTTGACTATTTTTGCACAACCATTCTTATGGTCATCTTGGCATCTATGCCTTGATGTGAGAGTGGTTTTTCTACATTAAATTGGGTGAGCTAACATTGAAGTCATCTTGACCCTTATGTCTTTGATGCTCATGTTAGAATCTTTCCACATTACAATCCGATATAAATCATATTCACATCTTCATAGTTGTGCTTGTGACTAGTGATGATTGTGTGATTTTTCAATGTCCATTAATAATGGCCCAATGATGAAACTAAGTTATTTACATTCTCTAATGAATGATGAACATAAAATCCTATGTTACAGTTGCCCTATTGCAAGTACACCTTTGCATTTTTATGTAGCTTGCATTGTTAGACTTCATGATTAATTTTCATTTTTATGCTGCATTATGAGTTTGAGAGGGTTTTCCTTCATCTTTCTTGTGGACTTTTAATCAACTGTGATCACGTTTTGATCTTCATTTCCTTATCTTCTTTCATGATCTCAATCAAAATTTCCTATCTTAAATAGTTGATTGATTTTGGGGCATGCTCTTTCTTGAGGCAAATTCTCTTTCTTCTCCCCATTTCTTTTCATTTCTTCCAAACTTCTATCTTCCATTCACTTTCACCCCACTTCTTTTATTCTAATTCAACCTTGGGGCATAATCTTTCTTACTGATCTACCTTGGTTCTGTGATCCTCATATCTTTCATCTTACATCAAGAACCTTATTTTTAGTTTGATTTGATCAACTTTATCAATTTACTATTTCTCCTCTTTCTCATTTCGATTTCGATCATGAGGGGGGCAGTTCCTATCAAACTTCAATCCTTGATTCAGCTTTATCAAACCTATCAATCAAACCTTGCTTGAGACTTGATAATTACCTATTTACAGGGGTGTTGACCTTGTCTTTTTCAATCAGCTTATCTTTGTCTTGATGTGTTCCCATTCGTTGAACACATGTCTGGGTTGTTTTGTGATCCCAAATCGATCTCACACTTCAATTCCATTCTTTGACTGCATGTGATCCCAAATAGACCTCACATTAGTCAAAGAGGGGCAAACCTATACACCCTAAAATGGTCACCTAGACTTTGGGCCCCATTTATTAAATTATCAAATTCCTGAATCAATACTTTGCAAAATTCAAATCAATTCCTTTGATCAATCCTAATTAGTTCAATCATTTCAATAATTCCTAAGGTTTGATCAATTTATTTAATTAAAAGAAATATTCTCTCTTAAATAAATAAAATAGCCTTCTTTAATTGAAAGAAATATCTTTTAAATAAAATAATTTTATTTAATTAAAATCCCTTTTAATTAAATGATTTTATCTTGTTTAAATAATATCTCCCTTTTAAATATATAATGTTATCTTATTTAATTAAAAGAGAATCCTTCTTTTAAATAAATAAATAAAAAATCTTCTTAAAGCTCTTTTGTGATGAAAAAGGGAAACAAAATAAAGAAAATTCCTTTTCTCTCCACACTTTCTAAAAAAATGAGCTTTGTTTCCTCTTTTTTGATTTATCCCACATTGCTCCTGGAGATGCATTCTCTTCCACATTTTCTTATATAAGGAGCCCTCTCCTTCTCATTTTGGATCCTTGAATTTTCATACTGTTGTTATGCTGCAGGTTTTCTTGTTGATATTTGGAGTTTTGAAGATTATTACATTCTAGCTTTCATATTTACATTAGCTTAATCTTCATAGCATCTTAAAGCTTAGTTTCCTTCATTGTTTTAGCTTAATCTTCACATAGTTAATTAGTAAAGGAGAGTAAAACTTGCATTTCAATAGCATAGTTTATTCCTTTGCATTATTATCATCTAGATTAGTTTCATTTAACCTAAAATAACTTGATGATCAATGGAGATTAGCACTCTTGCTTCTCATCCTTGAATCTCTCGTTTCTTGGTGTACTTGCATGGGTTTAACAAGGTTGATCGGAGGGCCTCATATACAACCTCTGCACTCCATGAATAGAGAGCTATGAATCGCTATTTGAGACCTCATTGTTGAGTGTTCTTGGATGTAATGATTCACATAAGTATGACTACTTTCTAGCACATAGCCGGTTGTGTCAATTCAAGAAAGAGAAAGAATCATAAAGGCACTAAAACCCCTATTAAGGACAAAGGCCAGACTAGTCAAGATTATGGCTAGAAAATATGATGAGGTGATTGAGGACACCCAAAAGGCATTAGACCAAGTTCTAATGTATGACATACCTAAGAAGGTTTCACCTCCTAAGGCTTCTAAGCCTATATCCTTGGTTTTAGGAGAAAGTTCGAAGGCAATAGATGAAAGTCCTCAAGTTAGCATGCAACCAAACTTCTTTGTCACTAGTGTGCCTATTAGCCTTGACACTTCATAGGATATAAATGATCCATTTATGGACAATGTGGATGGTGCGATGGAGGTTGAAGATCAGGAACAAATAAAGGAAGGAAAATCAGAAGAGAAACAAGAAGAAAAAGAATAGGAAAAAGAATTACAACAAGAAGAAAAGAAAGAAAGATAGCCAAAATCAGAAAAAGTTGCTGAGGTCAGTCTAGACACATCTCTATTATTGGCAAGTGTGGCCAAACCAACCAGTTCTGATGTAGATAGAATGGATAAAGATGAGCTAATGAGACTTTCATTTATGAATTTTGCTAAAGCTAAGGAGAGATCAGTTCAAAAAGGAGACAAAAGAGCTAAGATAATGGTCAGGGCTGTAGAAATAGTAAACAAGCTACTCCCCTCACCAGTTATCCTCAAAGACAAGGATGAGGTTGAGAATCTTGGTACAGTATTGGGTAGCTTTGATAGTCATTTTGACTCATTGCTAAAGACAGTAGAGGAAAAGGCAGAAAAGAACTTCTTGGAGAAGAAGTTGAGCGAAGTTTGTAAGTCCATTTCATGGGACTTAAGCATTCTTAAAGCTACCACCATTAAAGCCAAAAGTTGTGTAGCACAAGGTAGGAAAATTTATAGCTATTGCATAAAGCCTTGCAGACATTTAAAGAATATTGAGGATGTCATAGCCAAAGACATGGCTAGTCTTGACAACATAATGGACAATTGTGAATCATCTTCACAAATTGTGGGAGAGGTAGATAAGGAGACATTCAGGCTATTGGACAAGATATAAGTACTGGAAATGGAGAAAGGGAGAGTTGTAGATAGATTTGGCTTATTAAGAAGCCTATTGACTCCTAAGCTGCCAATGTTGGAGACTCATCTCTTAGAGATGATAAAAGTTGTTTGAAGGATCAATGTCAGTATCTACTCTTATTGAGCTTAAGGCAGTAGAGACAACATCATATGCATTGAATGGATTAATCCATGTTAGTGAACTACTAATAAGTTCATAGATTGAAGAAGCTAAGACCTTGGAAATCTCCTTCCAAGATGTCTTAAATCTGGTGAGTAAGCACTAAACCACTTGTGCTTAAGTTCTACAATTTTGAGAATACCTTTTCCATTGATGTCAAAGGGAGAGGAAGAAAAAGGAAAAATGAGGAAGAGAAAAAAACATGTAGAGTTGTATGAAGAAAAGAAAATAAAAAGTAATAGAAAAGAAACAAAAAAATTTTTAGAAGGAAAGAAAAAGAAAGTTGTATTGTAACACTTAGTCATTTTTCTAAGTGTTGCCATCAATGCCAAAGGAAAAGATTGTTGGCATGTGATATTTTGGAGTACTGGGAATCACTTAAGGGTTGTCATTTATGGCAACACTTATAATAGAGTGATCACATGTTGTGAAGATTGCCACCAGAGTCTCAGTCATGAAAATGACTAAGTGCAAAATCAGGATGACAAGGTAGAGTGGCATAGTTTTGGTCAGCGATGAAGATATATGAGGTATTATGACTTGTGAAGTTAACTAGAGTTATTTTGGGATATTCACATGCTTTAGTTAAGATCACATAAGTTTTGGTTATTAGATCTGTGAGATACAGTGTTCGAAAGATATGCGAAGGTAGTAAAGTAGTGTAACAGGGTATATGAACAGTTGCAAAGATTAAGGAAGGTAAAGTGAATAGGGTAACATGCTAAGATAGGTGAATAAAGTATATTGCCGACTCTTTGGTATTGTAAGAGTGTCGACTCCATAAATAAAATTTACATGAGTTATTGTTATGTTTTGCATGATAATTGTGAAGCCGACTGGAAGGTTGATTTTGTATAAGTATGGAGTGTTTCTGTAAAAGCGAAGTATGGTATGTATGATGATGATAGAGTAAGTTTGCAAATATAAGAGCAGAGATTAGATGCGAGATCAGTAAGAGGCCATGCTACAATTGGAACTATCTAAGCAAGATAAGTGCTTGTATTGTTCCCCTTTTGAGAACTATTTTGAGACAAGTATTGATTGTAAGAGCAGTGCGCTCACCACCTTTAACTAGGTGTTTTGTTCACCCCTAATAGGGTTTTGTATTCCTCTAACAAGGAAATGTACTATGTAACAATCAGCTCATAATAGGGTTAGATCTCCTAACAGGGATATTATATTTTAGTGCATATTTGTGGGTACCATCCCCACCGGGGTTTTCCCTTTGGCCAGGGTTTCCTCGAGAACAAATCATGGTGTCATGAGTAATGTGTTATGCTTATATGTTCTTTTTATTTCTGCATTACTTTGGATTATTTGTAATTGTTTAAAGTTGAGATCAAAGTCCTGTAATACTGATTCACCCCCCCTCTAAGTATTACCTAATCCTAACAATACATTCAATACATATCAGTCCCTGTAAGGAGACTTTGAATCCCCATGAGAAGATTCCAACCCTGTGAGGAGTTGTGGAAGGCAGAAGGACCCATTGTCCAAATACCTTCAAGGGAAAGACCACTGAACTCACTATCCCTGATCTCTGTATTATCCCAGATAGAATAACACCAAATATAACTGATCTCAACAACTCTTTCCTCTCTCCTCTAACGATGCCTCTGTTGCACCAAATACTTCCTAGATCTCAATACCAGATCTACAAACTTCACATCACATAATAATCCCTTAGGCCTCTTACTCACATTATTTCACACTTCACAACTTACATTTCTTACAATTCTTTTCTTTTACAATCAAGGAAACAATCCTTCCTTTATAGTAAGCCCAATATTTCATAATTGAGTCAGCCAATTAGGCTTTATCAATTACAAAATATAAAACAATACACGTTACATATTAATTTCATAATTACGCAATACTGTCGGCTCACAAAATTAGTAAATCTTCACATGTGCAACCTCTAACTATGTTGACTTAGCCAAATTACCTTCACAATGTCTTCAACCTCTGTATAACTTCTATTGTCCAGATTCTATCCCTGTTAGGAGATATAATCCAATCATCACAAACTGCTTCTTAAAAACTCTGTCAGAATACAGTCTTCACTAAATCTCTTATAACTATCACCATTCTTTGACTTTCGGTATGCGCTCTTGACCATGTCATTAGGACACTATGTAGAACACGTCCTCAACTGCACATGACCTCATCTGCAACCCATTGTGTGCGCTAACTCAAACTCTATCTGCTACTTTGTCAATCTTTAGTATTAACAGTATGTTGACATCAATGATAAACATAGTCATGAATGCAACATGTGACCACCCCGGTAATGCTAGAATACTCACCCATAGGACATATTCTACATTCATGCTAACAATTTGATCATAAGTTTGAAGATGGAGATGTGATTGAAGAAATCCTTGAAGAAGCTAAATGCATAGAAGACATGACAGTTTTGAAGACAATCCAAGAAGATACTCAAGATGTGGAAGCTAAGATGATGGAGTTTGTGGGTCCTAAATTTGATCAAGAACTCAATGAATGTGAAGAATATGTGGTAACAAAGAATGGGGATGAAAATATTGCAATGAAGGAAGCAATGCATAATAATTTTAATTGTTATGCTGAAAATGAGAGAGGATTATATGTAGATGAAAAGGATGAAGCATATAATATGAAGATAGATGTTGTTGTAGTAGCAAGCTATCAGATGAAATAGATAAAGCTATACTTTCTTGAATTTGTGAAAGATGATTTACATGTTGAGATAAATGAGGTAGTGAAAACAAAAGAGATGGTACATATGGATGTTGTTAGTGCTGATTTATATGCAGGGAAAGATTTCTATGATGAAGCAAATGATGTGAGAAGTGAGGATGTTATGGTAGAAGGTAAAGGAGAAGTTGTAGTAGCGGTCCAGATGTGCTAGTCTGGTCTAAAATGTTAAATGCGGAGTCTAGATGTGCTAGTCTGGTCTAAAATGAATGGGAATGAGATGGAATTCATGGGAGCAGTGGGGTGCATACTATTTTGGGGTGTGTGACTGTGTGGGCAGAGAGGTTCTTGGGGATAAGTTTTGAGTTTTCTAAGGTCTAAGAATAGACCATAAAAACCAGTTTTGTATTGAGAAGTCAATTCTTGGCTCGCTGTTTTGTAAATCTAGTTCAGTTTCAACAAAATTTCATTGAGTTTGTTTGTATGTGCTTATGTTTGAATTTATCTAATTTGTTGTTGTAGATCAGATTATTTGTGTGTTTATGTATTTGAAGTGTGTTGCACGTGTTTGCTAAGGGGTTAATTCAGCTGTTGCATTCACTATTTAGTCGAATACATCAGCCATGAATAAATCTTCCACTCAAAGTCCATAGAAGCTCTAACACTAAATAAATTTGTAGGAAGGTGCCATTTGAATTCATTTAAACATTTCTTTATCTCAACTTTGTCCTTAACATCAATAAAGAAAACAAATAATTAACTTTTCTATCAAGACTCAATCTGTTAGACCCCTACTTTTCAGGAACTTCATGCAACACTTTGACTTATGTGTTCGACTTTCTGCATTTTATGTTATTTGTTAATGTGGCTTTGTTTAGTGGAAAGAAGTCTTAACATTTTCTGATCAAGACCCACCTCCCCTATAAACAAATAACATATCAACCATTATATAAAAACTGTTTAAACCTTTGAAAAAAAGGATGAGAGAGAATGCATGTGGTCTTCCCTTCAAGCACTTTCTGTTTTGCACAGCTTCATATGGAGTTTCGTCGGTGTGAGTCGGTGAGGTAAACTCTTTCAATTGTATAATATGGAAGTCTAAGCTCACAACGAATAACAATATATATCAAGATCTAGATGGAGACTGCCATGGTTGTATCTGTGCATATAAAAGTGATAAAACAATAAAGAAAACACCATGATATATCATCAAGAAAACTCCTGACTATAAAAATGTAAAAGATGCCATGATCTGTTCTCTTCCCTTACAAGAAACAACGATTGAATGAATAAAGAAAACATGCCAGTTGATGGCAAGATCCAGTCCATTGACTTCACAGGTAAGCTTTGAACACTTCACGTATCACCATTTTATGTTATTGTCAATGATTAGTATTTTTAAAAGCATACAAAAACGTTTACACGATTTGTTCTAGATCTTCAAACATCACAGAAATTTCTTATTGTCTTTTGCTTTCTCTATTTTAAATCATAGATTCTTTCATGCACATGCATTCACTGATCATGGCTGCTCATTTACTTTGACTGATCAAACTTTCTGACTACCTGACACTTTCTAGTCAGAAAAAAATGTCTCAGGACTTTTTTTTGAAGATAAATGATGACTTTAATGTCAATGGGTATTCAGAAGCTCAGAATTTTGATAATTCCATGATTAAAATGTGTTTTGGTTATAATTAAGATGAAGACTTTATTATGGGTGTTTGACAAGTTCAGAATTTTAATACATGCATGATTAAAAGGTCTTTGGTTTTCTAATTATAGATTTTAAGGAATAAATTGAAATGGGTTTTCAACTAGATTAGTGTTGACCACCATTTTCCAGTTTTCAGGCACTAACAATAGCTAATGACCTATGTTTTGGGGAAAAGAACTTGTTTTGATGTTATGCATAAAACATGTATGTACAGCTCAGTGTTTACAAAGTCTCTTTTGGGTGATAGAGTCCTATCTATAAGAATAGATAAATTGGTGAGACACCGCCATCAAATTTAGCTAACAGCTCCCGAGTGTGCTGGAACAATTTCTAATAATAGAAGATTGAAATCTCAACAAATCTACATATTAGGCTCCCTAGATAGGATAGAAAGCTTGACTAACAAACGCATTTATTCAATATACATGTAAAGTAATTTAGATCCAAACTAAACATTTGGATATTCATGTTCTGACATGATCAATCAGAGCAATTCCTTTAGTTGCTGTGATAAACATAATCTTCTACTTGGATCTTGAGACATTGTAAGAAAGACAGATGGGTTTTCATCTGACAGTGATGTCCCTGCTCATTGTGGGCTGTGTATTTATCATTGGTTTTGTGAGCAGAGTTGTGATCAACATATGGTGGAGGCCTCGTAGACTGAAGGCATATTGGGAATCTCATGGCATTTCGGGCCCTCCATACAAGCTGCTTTTTGGAAACACGAAGGAAATAGCTGCAATGATGATGCAGGCAAACTCTTCTCCAATGGGCTTCTCTCATGACATTTTATCTCGAGCTCTTCCAGAGATTTATTATTGGAGCAAAATCTATGGTGGAACTTCTTTTCCTTTTGTTGGGTGTTTGCTTTCTTGTCTAGGTGAACAAAGTAAGAGAGCTAATATTCTGGTGTATGCAGCACAGGTAGGAATTTTGTGTACTGGTTTGGTCCTACACCAAGACTTGTTATTCCTCAGCCGGAGCTTATTAGAGAGCTGTTATCTGATAAATCTGGAGCCTTTGAGAAGCCTGAGATACCAATACAATTGAGACATCTATGTGGAGATGGTCTAACCAATTCTAAAGGAGAAAAATGGGCTCGACAAAGAAGACTTATCAATCCTGCCTTCCATTTGGAAAGGTTAAAGGTATGATTTTGAATTTGATTTAAAAAATAAATAAAAATTTGTGTGTGACTTTTTTTTATTTTGTAAGTGGCTCATTTGAAATCACATTAATAAAGAGGTCTTATTTGAGAAATTAGTACAATTTTACTGAGGTATCTAAATAAGTCAAAGCTTAGAGTATGTTGTTTAAATGTTACCCACGTGATTAGTTGCTATAATCGTGGAGAGTTTAATTAGACTTCTCTTTAGAAATTCTGAAATCGCACTAATAAACAGGTCTGATTTGAGAAACTAGTAAAAATTCAGATGAGCCAGTTTAGAGAGTGTTGTTTACACCTTACCTAGATCATTAGTTGGTATGATCATGGAGAGTCTAATTAGCTTTTTATTTGGAAATTCGGTAATCACAATAATAAATGGGTCTTATTGAAGAGGTAAGTCACCTAAACAAGTTAAAGTTTAGAGTGTATTGTTTGAACCTTATCCACGTGATTAGTTAGTATGATTATGAAGATTCTAATTAGTTTTCTCTTTAGAAATTCTGAAATCACATCAATAAATGAGATTTATTAGATGAACTACAATAAGCAAATCAAAACTTAAAACGTGTCGTTTAAATCTGACCCATAACAAGTTATTATGATCATTACGAGTCTAATTAATTTTCTCTTTGAAAAACAAGCAGGCTATGGTTCCAATGGTTGTAGACAGCACAACTGATATGCTACAAAGGTGGGAAAATAGCATTGCTATTGCTTCGCAAGAAATAGAAGTAGGAGAAGAATTCCGGGATCTTACTGCAGACATTATTGCAAAAACTTCTTTCGGTGGTAACTTTGAGAAAGGAAAGCACATCTTTGATTTGCAGCACCAACAATGCCTTCTGGCGGCTGAAAGCTTCCGAAAGCTTATTATCCCAGGATACAGGTAAATGGAATCCAATCCACTGAAAAATTTATTTTTCCATTTTGTTCTCTACACAATCAGGGAGGGTTGGGCTTAACTATCATGTACATTTGCAGTTAAATAGTAACAATATACAGATATGCACGATTATGATTTATGGGTAACGAGTCACTTTCAAAGTTGGGCTTAACTATCATGTACATTTGCAGTTAAATAGTAGCAATATACAGATATGCATGATTATGATTTATGGGTAACGAGTCACTTTCAAAGTTGGGCTTAACTATCATGTACATTTGCAGCTAAATAGTAACAATATACAGATATGCATGATTATGATTTATGGGTAACGAGTCACTTTCAAAAACAAACTTGCCTGACACTTATGTTGGAGGGCGGGGATGTTGTGACTGTTTGAGTTGTATGCGTTTCTATTTGCCTTAAATTGCACATTCTAAGATTGTTTTATCAAGTGATTCAAAATCATATTAGCTTTTTCAATAAGACTTATGAATAATTATAATTTAAAATGAATTATTTAAACAAGTTAAAACTTAGAATGTGATATTTAAAATTTTAAATTGAAATTACTGGTTTTAATAATAAACAACATGAAAACCTTCTATTTGACTTAAATAGCACACCATAAGCTTTGATCTACTTAAGCGGCTCATCTGAAATCAGGCCAACTTCTTCAATAGGACCCACTGATTAGTACAATTTAAAATGAACCACCTAAACAAATCAAAACCTAGAACATAATGTTTAAATAGCATCGAATGACCCTAACAATAAACAACAGGAGAACCTTCTGTTAGATTCAAATAGGAAACTGTAAGGTTTGATTTACTTCAGTAGCTTATTTGAAATTGCACTAGCTTCTCCATTAAGACCCACCAATTAGTATGATTTCAAATGAACCACCTCAACAAATCAAAACTTAGAATGTAATGTTCAAATCAAAATAAATGACCCAAACAAATAAACAGCATGAAAACTGTTTACTTCAATTTTTCTTACCATAAATTATGTGTTTTTGTTGTCAGATTTTTGCCTACTAAGAGCAATCTAAAAGCCCACAAGATAGATGCAGAAATCCAGAAAGCTTTATCAGAGATAATCATGAATAGGCAGAAGGATGAGACTCTAGATAACAGTGATCTTCTTGGCTTGATGATGGCTGCCAGCAGAAAAGAAACAGAGCATTTAAGCATGAGTTTTCAAGACATCATCGACGAGTGCAAGACATTCTTTGTGGCAGGGCACGAGACAACAGCCATTTTACTGGTATGGAGCATCATTCTTCTTGCCATGCACACCCAATGGCAAGAAAAGGCCAGAGAAGAAGTTATTGATTTATGTAATAAGGATGCTCCTAATGCCTATCTTCTAAGTCGTCTAAAAATCGTAAGTATAAAACAACTTTTTACGATATTACTATAAGAATTCAATTATATAAACAACTTGTTTATGATATTATTATTAGAATTCAACTATATAGTTTCCAACTTAACTTTTTCGTACCAAATCCCATTGTTACAATGCAGGTGAATATGATTGTCCATGAAGTTTTAAGGTTGTATCCACCATTGCCATTCATGGTAAGAAAGACAAGCAGAATGACAAAAGTGGGGAATTTTGTCCTCCCCAAAGGGACTGAAATCTCAATACCCATAGCTGCCCTTCACCATGATGAAGATTTGTGGGGAAGAGATGCAAAAGAATTCAATCCCCAACGCTTCCATGAAGGAGTTTCCAAAGCTGCTACTCATCAAGCTGCATTTATGCCGTTTGGATTGGGGCCAAGAATATGTTTGGGTATGCATTTTTCTCTGATTGAGACCAAGGTAGTTTTGGCCATGATCTTGCAGAGGTTTTCTTGGGGTCTTTCTCCTGCTTATGTTCATGCCCCTGCTCAAAACTTCACAATTCGGCCTCTACATGGTGCTCAGATTGTTTTGAATAAAGTCCTTTAAGTTTATACAGATACATAAATATTATAATAAAAGATGTCATTACTGTTATGACAGTTCATCGAGGTTGACTCGAGGTAACTTCACGGGTGACGTGAGAAAAAGGTCTTCATCTTGTATATAAAAAAGAACTGAATTGTCAAAGGACTCTTTGGTTTGTGGAGTTAAAAAGTTCTTTTTTCTATAACTTAGAGAATAAAATATTGACCTTTGTCATGGTAGATGCTAGTGTAATTAGTATTTAAAGGAGTTCTAATTTGTTATCTTTTGATTTATATAGATATTTTTAATTTAAAAATAATAATATTTATTTTATTTTATATAAATAATATAAAAAAAAATTATTTATTGATATAGGTAAAGTTAAAAAATTGATTCAAAGAACTAACAATCTAAAATATTTTTTACATTCTATATATATACACACTGTGCAAATAACATTTAAATTGAAATTGATGATGACAAGTTTAGGTTGAAGCTACCAACAATGATGACGTGTGTAAATAACCATGAGTAGCCTTTACAAGGCCTATAATTTTGAAGGGGGTATTTGGGTTCCACTTACCATCATTCCACCAGAGTTTGAGATATTGAACCTCAGCCTTATTGAAATCATATGGGGGAATGGAAACAATAAAACTTGAAAAGTTTCATCATCTTGTGTCATGTTCCCAAGTCAATAATTGATCAATTTATTAAAGATTTAAATAACATACAATAAATTTAAGACAAATGTTATATTTGAAACCCCCATGAAATTATTGTTTGAAAACAAATTGGGACACCCACAAGGCTTTAGTAGTTATCTCCCAAAATTGTATTCAATGAAGAACAACCAATTGTTTATTTAGGTGTCACCCATAAGAGTAGATAGATGACTCATCAATGCCCCCTAGGGCCCCTACTAGAAAAAAATAGATTCCTCAAGAGAGAATGACAAGATAACTTGCATCAATAATTCATAGATCGATAATTATTGAATATGAATACAAATGTATGTAACATGCCTTGCTTATATAGACAAGGTATGAGGTATCAATACAAAAAATGTGTACATGAGTCTTAATCCTATGCAATGAGACAACTATTTTTTATATGAATATTAAATGCATGATGAAAATATGAAATGCCCAAAAAATGGAAAGTAAATAATAAGACATGACCCCATTATAAGGAAGTTCTAGAAATGACACCTAGGACATAAGGACAACTAACTTAAATGCAAGCTAGGACCTAAATGAAATTAACATGTGAATAGGCTCCCACTAATAGCTAGATAGAAAATAACCTCATTCACACTAACAACACACCTTAAGTGCAACTTAGAGAATGAAATTATTATGAAAATGATGTAGGAACCTAAATAATAATGCAATATTATTACCAATAACTAAGTCATGTTAGGTACCCATGCACAAATGAAGAAAAGGAGAAAACCACATGAGATAAATCTCCTCTCCAAAAAGGAGAATTGAAAATCAAGTGCAAGTGACCTAGAATAAGTGATGTGTTGAATCCTTTTCTTTCTACTTGCAAAGTTACAATTTGATTGACAAACTAATGTCACTGACTCTATCACCACTCCAAATCTAACAAGAAAAAGGGCCAATTAACAAGGATCAAGAGAATGATCCTCCTACACTTTGACCCTTAATGCTCAAGTGGGTGTACCTTGGATTCACTTCTTAAAGGAATCAACAAATATTAAGCATTAATGTCCTTGACATTGATTTAAAGATTTTATCATTTATATGTTGGTTGATGATGAAGAACTGCTTCCTGAGAACAAATCAGTGTCTTATCCTAGGGCACAAAGTCAAATGCAACATACCTCAACATAAAACTTAAACTCAAACACACTCAAATCTAGAATAAGTGCTTCAAATGCCTATTATTCATCTCACTCTCACACTTGGACATTAGATTCTCACTAAACCATGAATTCTCTGAGACTATCTTTAAGGATTTAATCCTGACTTTGGAAGGAACTCAAAGATAATTTCACAATTTACTTTGTAAACCATACATTAACCTGCTTTGCAACATTAACATATAAGAATTCAATATCAAAACAAGAAGACATTCACAAATCTGAGATTGAAATTCAAATGTATTCTCATTAAAATTTTCAGTATCAATACATTGAAAAATGACAAAATGCTAGAACCAAACCCTAGATCCAAGCTCTCTCTATTTAGTTACCAATTTCACCATCCTTTGAAAAATACATCAGACTGCTATATATAGTCACTAGCTATCTTGGAATCCTCAATAAATGATGCAACAAGCTTCGAATAGCTAGGACGGGACTAGGGTTTTCAACCACTTTACCAACCAGATAATCAAGAAATTACTACACAAAAGACATGCCAAGAAATCTAGAGCAAATCAGGCCCAAATTGATCTTCATTTATGGCTAAAATCCTAACTGGTACACTAGAGACTAGAAATTGCATCATTTCATCTCCTTGTTTACTTCACTTGCATCATAAATTTGAGTGTTTGATTCACCCATTTTCCACAGTACGAACACCCTCCATAGACAAGCATCATTTATGGACCATACTGTGACAGTATACAAGATCAAATCAGGTAGATCGACCACCTAAGCATTAAATAACTAGTCCTTTATTCGTAGATAAACCTTAAATATTTCAAATTTCTGGTGGCAACGGTCAATTAGATATGTTTAAAACATGGTCATTGATCTCTACCCTTTCCTGACATATCAGACAGTCTTCAGAATTTGACAATAGTCAACTTAGCCTTTTAAAATTACCCGACCACATCCTCTATCTTGACAACCAATCGGATACAGGCACCTTCGCATGACTTGGTAGCTGGACCCATCATTTTATTAGTCTTTAAAATAGGATTGTCGATCTTCACTTAAGAAAGAATCAATGGTTGTTGCAACATCGCGATCAGTAAAACTTCATGCATCTCTGCTTTGTGTTTATATGACAACCATTAGATCAAGGCAGATCTACGATGACTTGAAACCTGCAGCATCCCGACCCCACTTGACAACTGGATATATCGCTACTGTCAGATGGAAGATCCAACAAGCGATGCTTTTAGTACCTTCTGACTGGACTCACTATGGTAACTCATGGCTTAATACAAAATCAACAGCTATCACAACATCGTGATCACAAATGTCTGATCCTTTTCATTACAGACATATGACAACTATCAGATCAACTTACATATGGCGTCCCTTTAACATGTTGAAATCTTCGGCCCCACTGACAACCTCCATGTCATCATCCCTTGCAGCCATTGAATATCAAACATGTCTGCAACACCTAGCATTAGACCCACCGTCTTCATCTGTCCTTGCCTGCTAGAAGATTAGACAGTTGTCACAATGTTGCATTGGTTAACATTTGGGCATCTTTCCTTTGCGGCTATGTGACGACCATCGATCTTGATCAAACTTTAACTGACCATGTAGCCTTAAGAAATTGGGCCCACCTTGATAGGTGTCATTCAGTCTCAGCCCCACAAGAAGGAAACTATCAGTGAAGTTAGGCTAAGGTGTAGCAATAATCATCGATCAAATCTCATCGTGCGGTTCCCGTTTAAAGGTGAAATTTGGTCCCACTTTAGTTGTCTTTGGTCCCTCACTAGATTAGATGGCTCTCACAGTCCTGCAAAGTTTAACAGGTGGGCAACTTGAGATCAAGGCAATGCGACGACCATTGATCTTGATCAAGCTTTAACTGACCACACTGGATGTAGTGAACTGATGACTGAAGGCTTCTCTAAGTCATGAAACACTTTTCTAAATTGGGGTTTGGTTTGGAGATCATGCGAACAAAGCATTCACGTGATCATTGAGTCTAAGACTTAATTATTGGGGCAAGAAAATAAAGCATGTGCAGAAAGGGGACTTAAGTGGCCAGGAAAAGGTATCGGGGAAAAATAACAAAGATAGGATTTTTTGACTTAGACAAATTTTATGAAACCCTAGACATGGATAAAACCCTATTTCTCAAAACTTAAAAATGCTATATCTCCCTGGTTTTTGCACTTCAACACATGCGATCTTGACTGGAGCTTGGACATGTTAGGAATGGGAACACTGAGAGGGGGGGGGGGGGGGGGGGGGGGGCAGGGTGAATCAGTGTTCACTAAAATTAATCTTTTCTTTTTACTCTTGAAACTTAACTTTAATGCTTAAGTACTGAAATGAATATCAACATAAACAAGATGCATAAACACAACACATAACACCAATATGGTTATGGGGAAACCTAAATAGGTAAAAACCTCGGTGGGAATTGACACCCACTAATAATCTGCAGTAGTGTATTGTGATCCCTGTTAGGAGACCTTGCAACCCTTTTAGGAGTTGATCTTTACAAAGCTTTTAGTACAGTGACCTGGTCAAGGGTCAAACCCTGTTAGGAGTATTTTACAATAACCCTGTTAGGGGTGGGAACACACTATCCTAGAGCTCAGTGCTCAAGTGGTGAAGGCTACAACCTTCTGATCTTAGATACACACTATATCTGCTAGATGAACTGGCACTGTGACACTACTTGTCTGATTAGTTCCTTTGATGCCCTGATGCTTTTACCTCTTGCATAGCTCTAATACATCTTATCTACTCTTCACACACTTCTTCTCTTCTTATCTTAACTCTATTTCAACATCCTGTGATATTACAATGACACATCTTATATTTATATGCACTACCAAAACAATTAACTAGGTCAGCCTATAACCGATTACATACAATGCTTCCAATTGAATTAGCTCAAGCATGTTTACATAAAAACATAATTACATGTCTATAACCTAAATACAATATGCACATAGCCTTTACAAAACAATATTATCATCACTTGTCAAATTACCAACAGTCAGCTACATACTCTGTTATGTTCTAGCATTCACTGGTTGTTCCTCTTCAACTATCTGTATCTTCATCATATGGTCTCATATGATCATGCACTCTTAGAATTAGCATGAATACATACATACAAGGTTAACTTCAAGGGTTCATACCTTAACTAGGTCATACACACATGCGCTGATGCTTTGACCTTTTGGTACTCTGCTAATTGTCTAGTCTTCTGTACTTAGCCAAATTCTGATCTTCTGATAATGTGCCTTGACTCCAAAACACTATATGACTTTGTTTCCATAATGAAAACACTATATTTAGTCATATACAATAGTATATTCAACTTTCCAACAATCTCCCCCTTTGTCATTGATGGCAACAAAGGAATATGGCAAAGTTACTAACTGTACCCTTATACAAAAAACTTTTTAACATACTTTATCTTATATCTCCCTTAGACTCTGTACTATACATCTTTACATATAAGACTTCAGGACTCCATATTCTATACACAATACTCCCCCTTTGACATTAATGACGAAGGTTCTCCAAAAATGTATCTACAAGTACTTATAGTGTGAGGACATCCGAATATACTATCTGTAAGTTTTGGATCTCTTGCTTCCAAAATGCAATCAGTGCATTAACAATCCATAGATGGGTGCATAATGCATATTGTAGCTTCTCCATCTTCTCCAAATATGTACTGGGACCTTGATCATATGTCACCATGGTGGCATTGATCTCCTTGATGTTCTGATTTAGAATATCTAGAGAGGGCGCAAGAGCATTCCTGAGTTGTGTATGCCTTGCCCTTATCTTAGACATCTCTTTTTCATCCTTTTCTATCTTGAATAATTGCCCCTGGTATACATTGTTGCACATGTTCACATTAGTGGAGGGGTCTTCTACTGATTTCCTTACTTTTTCTATCATTTCTTCTGCCTCTTGGATTTTCTTGTAATGATCACCAGTCAGCTTATCCCAGTTCATACAACCAGCAATGATTTTCCTGCCCTTTGCTACAAACTCCCTCAGAGATGCTTGACCAATATTTAGTGAACTTAGGTCAAGTGTAAAGTTGCTAACCAATTCACTTAGCCTCTTCTTCATGTATTTCTCTTTTGCAACTAGGGATGCAAATTCTTCCAAGCTATAAAAATTAGTCTTGAAGTTTGAAAGAATTGTTCTTACATTATCAACTGAATGAACCTTAGACACTTTCTTGTCTGAAGGTAGCAGTCTATTTAAAATTTTGATTGATTCAACAAACAAAGGGTTCCTCATTACCTACTTCTCTTTTTCTTTCTCCATGGCTAAGACACTGATCTTGATCAGGTCTTCTTCTCCCCAAGAGTCCAAACTAGTGATGTCAGGTGTCAAGCTTGACAACAATGATGCTGAGGGTAATGGACTGATGGGAGTACTATCCATTACTTCTTGCTTTACTCTAATTTCCATTTCAATAGATGGCTCATCTATTGGTTCACTTCCTTTTACCTCTTCTTCTCCTTTCTTTTCTTCTATCTTTTATTTCTCTTTTTCTGTCTCTTTTTCTTTCTCCTTCTCTTCTTCTTTATCTGTTAGATCTTCTATTAGTGCCTCTTCTTGTAACTTGGGTGAATTGTCACCACATAGGATTTCAGCTTCTTGTGTGCTCACAAAAGCTTCCTCAAACTTATCCAAGTCTCTATATGTGGCCGCCATGGCTATCTCTACATTATCAATAATGATAGTATCATCTTTTTGAGTCCCTGTCATGGGCACAGACTTTTCTGCCTCTGTGGGTATTTCAACTATAGGTGCTGAATCCTAAGGACCTATAAATGGTACATTTGTGGTCTCTGACTCCTTGGTTACCTTTGTGGGAACTTGAGCTATGGGTGCAGTAGGTGGATACATGTGCCTATTTAGAAAAACCTTCTCAAAGGCTTTCTTTGTTTCCTTGGTTGTCAACTCGAAGTTTTTATCCATTATGTGCAGAGTTCTTAACTTTGTTCTTAGGTGCAACTTCACTAGATCTAGCAATAGTGTTTTCTCTTCTAAGGAACACACTGAGAGACTTTCATCAAGAATATTTTGCCTTATCCTAAGATCTTCTTCAATAGCCTATTTCTTTAGGGATTCCAAGATATTCCAAACCTTGTCCGGAATGACTTTCTTAAGCTCCAAGACTGTCTTCTTGAACTTAATCATATGTTTGATAATCATTCCATGAATTTCTAATTTTTCTATTTCATTGTACATCTCATAAAACTTTCCTATCTGATCCAATCTTCCTTCATCAACAATCCTTGTATTCAACACTTTAAGACTAGGTCTGAAACCTACTTGTGGAGGTGCTTGAGTGTTCTTCTTACTTCTGGTTGCTTGGGAGGATGGGTGACTAGTGCTAATTTCCTTCTTCCTCTTAGGCATTGCCTTATACTTAGGAGGAGCTATAAGATTAATTGTTTTTGTGGGCCCAGGAGGGGCAACATTAGATTTTTCCTATTTATCCTTAGGATCTTCAGTTTTATCAATCTTGACCTTTTTTAACTTAGGATCATTAGTCTTTGCTTCTACTATAGGTGCGCTCTCAATTCCCAAAGAAATCTTTTCTCATCTTGCTTTGTCAAGGTCTTCCTATGTTACTCCATGAATTTTGAGTATCTCAGAAGTAACCTTAGCTACTTTCCTCTTATTTGTTGTACTGTTCAAAACAACATCAACTTCTCTTATTTTCTCTTCATAAGTCCCCCATCTTGGTTCATTAGGGTCTTTAGGGGCTAATAGCAATACTTGTGCATATGCTTCTAGGATTGGCTCCTCAATCTCATATCCAAGTGGATGAATCCACTTTATTCTAGGCTCCACTTCTTCCATGCAGGTTGTGTCAGTTTATACCATGAAGTAAATGGTGTCTTTGTATTTCTCAACAATGCTTTCTGGTATGCTATATCTCATCTGCATTTTGGCCTCGAATGTCTTCAATTCCAACATTATTTAATCCTTCAGTGTACTCTCAGTATATGTCTTAAAGGATATCTATGGCATTGTAGGAATACTCTTGTCTAAATACAAATCTGACACCTTCCCAAGTATGTGGAAGTACATGTATATGATCAAAAACCCAAACCTAAATATTTTGGTCTTGACATGTTTAATGGCTTTGATATTGTCTATCAGTTGTGTGCATAGGATCTTGTATAAATTAAACTCACCATTTTCTCTCACAAGTCTTATTATTGCAAGAATTGTGGCTGCTGACACACTATTTACCTTGCTGGTGTGTTGAAACCTATATCCTAATATCATGGACATCAATTTGATGTATTTCTCCTCTATAGGCTCAATTTTCATTCCGCGCCTATCACTTCTTGACTTGCATGTTTGCTCAACTATCTTCCTTACATCCTTGCTTGCTCAAAGAATGATGCCTTTCTTAGAGAGAACTGTCATCTCATGAATTAGGTCTCTTGTAATCCTTATTGGTACTTCCCCTATCTAGAATAGGTCATCATGAATTATGCTAAGAAAAATCTTTATCCATTTAGACTCATAAAACTCATATGCCGTAGCATATTCAATTATGGGATGGTTTTCCAACTGCGCAAACTCATCAAGGAAGGTTTTATTTGGTTTCATCATGGTCTCAATGTGCACTCTAATTCTATCAAGACCTATTGGTTCCTTCTTACAGTAGATGTATGCATGGATGTCTTCAACATGCATAACACCCATAGGGGTTTGGGAGAATGCTCCTTCTAAATCATCTAGGGTAGATTTGAAAGGGTGCCTCTTGAAAATGTATCTCTTCTTCTCCGCAACATCAAACACAACAAGAGTAGCCATAACTTACTTGTTTATCACCTTAATTAGGTTTCCAAGAACTTCTGAATCATCACGACGGATTAGGGCTTCCGTAATCGATCAAATGCACTTCTTCGCTGGTGAATCACACTTCAACCCTTCTCAATCAACTACTAAGGCTTATGTTCTCTCCAATCACTCAAACTTGAATGCAATGAGTGATCTATAAGTCTCTGAGTACTTTAAAGTAAAAAATTCCACCATTAATGCTTGCCGCATAAATAGGACTTTCATTGAAAATCTTCAACTTTCATTCTACAATCAATCAGGTAGTGCGCTCTTACACATAGGTTCTGCAAGTCTCCAAAAGGTCAAATCCAAAGATGCATACTCCAAGGGTGAGTATTGTTAGTCCATTTTCTTGTCAATGCAAAATCCTGTGAAAATGGCCTCTTCCCTACAAATTTTGAAGTTATGCCACCCTACTACAAAGTTTTGACTTGCGATGAAAATCCATAATGTTTCATGGTGTGCACCCTTAACCGTGTGTTCTTCATATTGTCACCATGCTCTAGTTTAGATTGAATCCCCTGAATTGCAAAACCCAGGGAGTTATTAAAGTTTTAAGGTCTATAGGAAATAGTTTCAGAATATGCATAAGTGTCGAAAACCCACAATGTTTTTGAAAACCCATGATGTTTTTTACCTTTTTGGCCTGCATGAAAACCCTCGATGTTTTCACATCCCTGGTTACCTTTGTGTCAATGTCAAAAACCCTAGATGTTTTCAATCTTTAGCCAAAAACCCTATGTGTTTTCAACCTCACACTTCTTCCCTTTTGTCAGCACTCCTTGTCCGTCAGTCTTATTGTGCAAGTGCGATTGGTTGGTGGGCCCGGGTCTTCAAGGGTTTTGAAATGATTGGTTGTCACATGATTGCATGTCAGAAATTTCTGACATGCGACCATGCGACTGGTTACTTCTTGTGCTGGGGCCCATTGGCGGGTAGGGCAGTGGTCCCGCTGGCAGTGATGTGGTAATTTCTTGGTGGGGCCACTTGCTTGGTGCTAGCATGTATGGTTTTTGATTGGTCGGCAGGGTGACAAAGTGCATATGCATCGTGGGTCTGATAACCAAGGGCAAGAAATAGTGGTGAATGTTAACGGTTTGGCGCATGTTCGCATGAGCCAGTTTCATGCTATGCGGTCATGTGACAAACCCTATGTGTTAGCGGTGGCAGTTATGCAGCAAGGTAGAAGGGTGATGTGGAGGTGTGTCGCATGTTCACATAGCCCATTTCCTGGCTATGCGATCATGCGACAACTATTGAATGTCGCCGTTCTGGAGTTAGGGCAGGTCCACGGTGCCAGTGTTGCCGAGTTGTTCGATTTTGCTTGGTTGTTGATTGCTGATGGGGTTGTTGACTTTCCAAAGGGGCTTGTGACTATTGTGAGATTAAGTATGACTGTCTGATTTTTTGGGAAGGAAGTGGATCGATGACCATGTTTTAAATTTTGCCAACTAGCCGTTGCATTTGAATTCAAATCTGCAGAGGGTTTCCTGCGACCAAAAGGACTGGTTTTTAATGCTTTCGCGGCCTGATTGGATTTGTTTGGTGGTGCTTGCTGTTGCAGTGTGGTCCAGGGTGTTCCATGATCATTTGTAGGGGTCTATAATATATATTTTTTGAGCTCGAGAAGCTATTTGTAGGTGGCTGATTTGACTGGTTTTCATGGCTATCCCTATGTCCTGTACTGAGCTCGTAGATTTTCATGATTACAGATCTGCTTGAGATTTGTTTTCTCTAGGTTGCCTGTGTTTCCTGCCCCTACATCAAATTTTTGACTATTTTTGGTTGGTTTAGCTGTTGTAACCCTAACCCTAGTTACCCTAAGCTTCATGCAATCTCTTTGAGATTCCCAAGGTGGCTAGTGGTATAAGTAGTTAATTTTTTTTGATAGATGGGGGGTTCAAATTTTGATTAGTTCCAATGGTTCTGATTTTGATTAGTTCTAGTGGGAAGTAGTAAAACTTTGTCACATTGTAGGAGACTAGATAGAACTTCTTTGTATCTTTTACAAGTTATTGAAGTGGTAGTCTCATTTCTAGTATAGACATGTACATGATTCATCATACTTAATATAATTGTTTCAAGCTTTCAAGTCTCTCCTTGGTGTTAGTTTTATGAGTTTTGGATTTTTTGGTCCATTGCATAGGGTTACCTTTGCATATGTTCTAGTCTTTAGTTCTTGATCTAGGATCAAGTGAAAAATACTTTGGATAGGGCATAGATTCATTAGACTTGTCTACAGAAGGATCTTATAAGTAGTGGATGGGCTGGAATAGTTGTATTTATGGCTTTGAGTCTTTGACAGTAGTTGGTTCATGTTCTATATTTATTTTTGAGTGTTGCCCAATGGATAATGGCACTGATCAAGGGCTAGCATATTCAGTTGAGTCCAATGTTTGATGGGTTTTGGCTATTTCCTGCATCTTTATATATCAATACCATTTTCAAGTTTTAATCTGTTGTTTGGTTGATAGTAATACCCTACATAGTGGAGTTGATTCAATGAATACCTAGTTAGTATTTAGTAATCCTTTACTATGATCTGCTTTATGAATCTAGAAGTATAAGGTGTGTAGTGAGTGGAGTTTTGTTTGGATTAGGTGCACCCACCTTGGTTTTGCAGAGCCAGAAGCAAAAGAGGGCATATTAAGACCCTATAGTTGGTCCAGTTGTCTTGTAGAGCTCTCATACTTGGAATTAACCACTCCTAACATTAGTCTCAAGGCATATTGGTAGCCCTAAGTGGCATAAGCATTTTTGAACACCAACAAGTATACCAACCACGCAGGGGTCTAGAGCTAAATTAGATCCCCTTATGACCCTAAGGATCATTCATCTGGATGTAGAGGGTGCATCCACTGTGGATGTATCCAATACATTCTCATCAACCTTATTCTTCTTCACCTCTATCCAAATCAAGCTCGCATCTTCTGAAGCTTTCAAAAACTTGACTTCTCCTTTGGTATCCAAAATTGATTCTTTTGGCCTTTTAGGGCTTTCCTAACTTTGCGTTCTTGATCTACAAAACTTTGAGATGTGTCCAGCCTTGTTACATGAGTGACAAATAATTGGAGGCCTTAAATTCCTTGGCACATTGATATGAATCACCATTTTACACTATCTAGCTGAGTGGCCATTACAATTACATATCTAACATGTAATACTTTGAGAACTTCTTGCATTTGTTTGATTCTGATTTCTTTGATTATTCAAAGTATTGTTCTTCTAACTTGTTTTACAATTCATATCTCTATGACCAAATTTATTGCATGAATAGCTGTAACCATTGAAAGGTCTTACCTCTTTTCAGTTCCTTGCTATATGTCCATGTTTGTTACATGCATAACAAGTTCAGTCTACTGGCTTGTGCTCATCCTTAGAAGGTTCAATACTATCTTTACTCTAATTTCTTGTCTCCTTAGCATCTATGGTGTCTTCTGGTGCTTTCATCCTTGCTCGCATGCCATCAATCTAATTTTGTGCTTCATTGAATCTAATGCCACTGGTATCTCCTTTAAGCTTTTGAGCATATAACTAAGATTCTATCAGATCCTTGCTTGTGTGTAATTTATCAATGTGATTCTTTTCTTCTTTTAACTCAAATTCCAAATTTTCTTTGTTGTTTCTTAGCTTCAAGATTTCCATGTTTTCTTGCCTCAATTCTTCATTCAGTTGAAGGTTCTCTTTGATCTGTTCATCATAAAATTCTTGATTGTTAGTAAGCTTTTCATCCAACTCTTCAATCTTATCTTTTAGTGATGTGTTCTCTTCATTTAGCTTTTGACCATCTTCCCTAAATCACTGTTTGAACAATCTTTCAAATCTTTTCTTAGTCTTTTGATGACTGCTTGAGAATCATTGACTTTTTCTTTTAGTTCTTCAATTTATTTTTCAGATCTGTCAAGGTATTCAAGAGTAGCTTCAAGATTCTTTTTCAGTTGTTTCATTTTTATTTTATCCATTATCTCCTCAAGTGGTTAAAATTCTTTGCTAAGGACCAGAGCTTTGATACCAATTGTTAGGAATGGGAACACTGAGAGGGGGGGGGGGGGTGAATCAGTGTTCACTAAAATTAATCTTTTCTTTTTACTTTTGAAACTTAACTTTAATGCTTAAGTACTGAAATGAACATAAACATAAAAAAGATGCATAAACACAACACATAACTCCAATATAGTTACGGGGAAACCCAAATAGGTAAAAACCCTGGTGGGAATTAACACCCACTAATAATTTGCACTAGTGTATTGTGATCCCTGTTAGGAGTTGATCTTTACAAAGCTTTTAGTATAGTGACCTAGTCAAGGGTCAGACCCTATTAGGAGTATTTTACAATAACCCTATTAGGGGTGGGGACACATTGTCCTAGAGCTCACTGCTCAAGTGGTGAAGGCTACAACCTTTTGATCTTAGATACACACTATATCTGTTGGATGAGCTGGCACTATGAAATTGCTTGTCTAATTAGTTCCTTTGATGCGCTGATGCTTTTACCTCTTGTAAAGATCTAATACATCTTATCTAATCTTCAAAAACTTCTTCTCTGCTTATCTCAACTCTATTGCAACATCATGTAATATTACAATGATGCATCTTATATTTATATGCGCTACCAAAATAATTAACTAGGTCGGCCTATAACCGATTACATACAACACTTCCAATTGAATTGGCTCAAGAGTGTTTACATACAAACATAATTACATGTCTATAACCTAAATACAATAGGCATATAGCCTTTACAAAACAATATTTTCATCACTAGTCAAATTACCAATAGTCGGCTACATACTCTGTTCTGTTTTGGCATTCACTGGTTGTTCCTCTTCAACTATTTGTATCTTCATCATATGGTCTCATCTGATCATGAACTCTTAGACTTAGCATGAATACATACATATAAGCTTAACTTCAAGGGCACATACCTTAACTAGGTCATACGCACATGTGTTGATGCTCTAACCTTCTAGTACTTTGCTAACTATCCAGTCTTATGTACTCAGCCAAATTCTGATCTTCTGATAATGTGTGCTGACTCCAAAACACTATATGACTTTGTTTCCATAATGAAAACACTATATTTAGTCATATACAATAGTATAGTCAACTTTCCAACATGATACACCATGAACTACCCCTAGCTAAGGGCACAAGCTATGAAACATCATAAATCTTCTTTGTAGATTATAACGAGTTTGCAGGTGGTCATGACACTTTTCTAGGGTTTTGCAAGGAATAGACCATTTTCTTCAAATTTTGGCTATGACAGGAAAATGGGCTAATAGTGGCTCTATCTGGGGATGCATGCCTCTTGTAGGCATGACAAGGATTCAAAATTTTTGGAGGAAGCAGACCACCCACGGGACAAAAATAGACAGGGAACCCTCTCAAAAACTAGCAGATGCACCAGGAAAATAGGAAAGAAACACACAACTGAAAGGGAAAACTATACAAGATATACAAAATTTAAAACTTTACTTGGTGGCCCCGGGCCGCCAAAGGAAAATCAAAACCCTCCTGAATCAAAGGTATGATTTTCATCCACATATGTGACCAATCACTTGAAGATGTCATGACATTGTTGCTGCCAACATATGTGAATATCTATGGGCTGAAAAAGGAAGCTATATTTGTCACTATCCATACCCTTCTAGTCACAACCACTTTCATGTTCATACTCCAAGAAGTATGGAACATCATCCATCTCTTCTTGTTGAGGATTGGAAATATAAAACTGATCTAGTAATATATTAGAAAATAAAACATAGTGACTATCATACATTACTACAAAATTACCTGGCTGAGAAGGACTTGGATCCTCAGATTTACCTTCATGCATTGCTTCAGCCATTGAGAAACTTGGTTCCTCCCTGATGCCTTCATGAATTGGATCATGAACCAAGTGAAGGTCTGTTTCAAAAATATTGTGACACAGGGACAACTGATCTGCATCATATTCAATTTATTTCCCTTCACACAAAACATCCTCAAACCAAGACAAGAAGGCTTCCTTCTCATGTTGATAAGAAGAAAAATCTAGAGACATATTGGAAATATTATCAACCATAGGTTCATCTTCATCATCCTCATATGCATTAACCTCAAAGTCAAAATCATAATCAATACTCTCTGCATAATGAGAATCAACATCAAAACAACTGGACTCTTCATGATCAACACAAAGAATCACCATCTCTCTCAATCTCTTGTCCTCCTCTAACTGCTAGATCTCAACACTTTTCTCTGTAAGTTTCTTCTTGAGGGTAGCAATCTTGATGAGAAGATTTTCATAATCAGTATCACGGACAGTGGGATCAATAGAGACAATAATGTCTTGCATCTGATCTTTATCTTTTATTTCATACACATCCATATCAGCTCCTTCATCAAAGTGTTCTATAAATGTTGCTCTTCATACATCCCAAGAAGGGATTGGACATGAAGGAAGGGATAAGAACCAATCCCTTGCACCATGTGAAAGAGACTACACAAGTAACCTCATGGAAACATCTTCATGCTCAACATCCATTTAACCAAATAAACCCATGAGATCATATACATGCTGGCTTGCCGAAATTGATCCATCGGCCATCAATCTTGGTGAGCCTTCCCCATCCTCAGTAGAAAACTCATTAGAGGCACCTTCAATGCCATCAAAACAAAAGGGCATGTATTCCTCCATAAGGAACTACCCACTAATACTCATCCATTTATACTAGTGCTGAACACTTGATAGGGAAACATTTTTTACAACTAATTTTCATAAAAGAAAGGCACATGAAAATCAAAATACCTAGAAGTGACACAGTTGAAACTTAGCATGTTGATTGGGAAGCAGGGTAGATATAGAGCTCTCTTTGCAGCTCCATCAGGTTCTTTTTTTTGTAGATTCACCACCTCCTTGAAGAGGAAAATGATGTACTTAGTTTTGTATCTTCTTCTAGTCAACCAAAAGTTCACCAGGAGTTTACACACTATTTATCAGAAACTACTGATCAAACAGAGAAATCAGAGTCACCACTCAAAACTTGGTGAGAAGATTTAAAAGATTTGAATTTGACTCTAATAATTTCAACCAAGGCTCTAGGATGATCCAAAAAATCAAGGAAATAACCATCTTAAACTTGCTGTCGTTTACTCCTTCCCTAGTAGAGTCACCATTTTGTTGACTCCTTTTCTTTCTACTTGTAGATTTACAATTTGATTGACAAACTAATGTCACTGACTCTATCACCACTCCAAATCTAACAAGAAAAAGAGCCAATTAACAAGGATCAAGAGAATGATCCTCCTACACTTTGACCCTTAATGATTAGGTGGGTGTACCTTGGATTCACTTCTTAAAGGAATCAAAAAATATTAAGCATTAATGTCCTTGACATTGATTTAAATATTTTATCATTTATATGTTGGTTGATGATGAAGAACTGCTTCCCAAGAATAGATCAGTGTCTTATCCTAGGGCACAAAGTCAAATTCAACATACCTCAATAGGAAACTTAAACTCAAACACACTCAAATCTAGAATAAGTGTTTTTCCTATTATTCATCTCACTCTCACACTTGGACATCAGATTCTCACTAAACCGTGAATTCTCTAAGACTATCTTTAAGGATTTAATCCCGAATTTGGAAGGAACTCAAATATAATTTCATAATTTACTTTATAAACCATACATTAACCTACTTTGCAACATTAACATATAAGTTTTCAAGATTAAAAAAAAAGAAGAATACATTCACAAATCTAAGATTGGAATTCAAGTGTATTCTCATTAAAATTTTCAGTATCAGTACATTGAAAAATGACAAAATGCTAGAACCAAACCCTAGATCCAAGCTCTCTCTATTCAGTTACCAATTTCACCATCCTTTAAAAAATACATCAGACTACTATATATAGTCACTAGCTATCTTGGAATCCTCAAGAAAGGATGCAACAAGCTTCAGATAGCTAGGACAGGACTAGGGTTTTCAACCACTTTACCAACCAGATAATCAAGAAATTACTATAGAAAAGACATTCCAAGTAATCTAGAGCAAATCAAGCCCAAACTAATCTTCATTTATGGCTAAAGTCCTAACTAGTACACTAGAGGCTAGAAATTACATCATAGTATCTCCTTGTTTACTTCACCTACATCATAAATTTGAGCAACTAATTCACCCATTTTCCATAACACAAACACCCTCCGCAGACAAACATCATTTCTGGACCATATTGTGATAGTATACAAGATCAAATCAGGTAGACCGGCCTCCCAAGTATTAAATAACCATTCCTTTACTCGCAAAGAACCCTTAAATATTTCAAATTTATGGTGGCAATGATCAATCAGATATGTTTAAAACATGACCATTGATCTCTACCCTTTTCCCAGCATATTAGATGGTCTTTAGAATTTTACAATAGTTAACTTAGACTTTTAAAATTACCTGGCCACATCCTCTATCCTAGCAACCAATCAGAAATAGACACCTTTGCATGACTTGGTAGCTAGACCCATCATTTTATTAGTCTTTAAAACAGGACCATTGATCTTCACTTAAGAAAGAATCAACGACTGTCACAACATTGTGATTAGTAAAAATTCATGCATCTCTACTTTATGTTTATACAACAACCATTAGATTAAGGCAAATCTATGGTGACTTGAAACCTGAAGCATCCCAGCCCCACTTGACAACTGGATATATCACTACCATCAGATGGACGATCCAACGGCCGATGTTTTTATTACCTTTTGACTAGACTCATTATGGTAACTCATGGCTTAATAAAAAATTGACGATTGTTGCAACATCATGATCACAAATGTTCGATCACCTTTTCATTGTGGACATATGACAATCGTAAGATCAACTTACATATGGCATCCCTTTAACATGTTGAAACCTTCAGCCCCACTGACAACGTTCACATCACCATCCCTTGTGACCAATGAAAATCAAACATGTCTGCAATACTTGGCATAAGACCCACCATCTTCATCTGTCCTTACCTGCTAGAAGATCAGATGATTTTCACAATGTCACATTGGTTAACATCTAGACATCTTTCCTTTGCGGCTATGCGATGACAGTCGATCTTGATCAAAATTTAACTGACCACGTAGCCTTAAGAAACTAGGCCCACGTTGACATGTGTCATTCAATCACAACCCCACAAGAAGGAAACTATCAGTGAAGTCAGGCTAAGGCACAACAATGATTGTCGATCAAATCTCATCATGAGGTTCCCGTTTAAAGGTGAAATCTGGTCCCACTTTATTTGTCTTTGGTCCCTCACTCGATTGGACGGTTGTTGTAGTCCCACAAAGTTTAATAGGTGGGAAAATTGAGATCAAGGCAATGCGATGACCATTGAGCTTGATCAAGCTTTAACTGACCACATTGGATCTAGCGAGCTAGCAACTGAAGGCTTCTCTAAGTCGCAAAACACTTTGCTAAACCAGGGTTTTGTTTGGAGATCAAGTGAACAAAGCATTCGCATGATCGCTGAGTCTAAGACTTAATTTCCTGAGAAAGAAAATAAAGCATGTATAGAAAGGGGACTTAAGTGGCTAGGAAAAGGTAACAGGGAAAAAGAACAAAGCTAGGGTTTTTTGACTTAGACAAATTTTATGAAACCCTGGACATGGATAAAAACCTATTTCTCATACCTTAAAAATGCTATATCTCCTTGGTTTTTGCACTTCAACACATGCAATCTTGACTGGAGCTTGGACACACCATGAACTACCCCTGGCTAAGGGTGCAAGGCATGAAACATCATAAATCTTCTTTGCAAATCAGATCAAGTTTGTAGGTGGTCATGAAAATTTTCTAGGGTTTTGCAAGTTATATACCATTTTCTTCAAATTTTGGCTATGACAAGAAAATGGGCTAACATGATGTATGGAGGTATCAACATACATATCCCCCAATAACTACATCTTTCACAATGATACAATTGATATCCCCCTCATATGAGGGTAAGAGAGACTAAGAATCACCTAGTTATGAATAATATCTTGCAAAAATAGTAACTATATGAAAACAAGACCCAAAGCTTCCAAATAATTTGTCCCCCATAGGAAGAAACAACACCAAGTATAAATGTAGGAATTCTTCCTATTTAGGAAATGATGACATGATGTATATAAACAATTCTCATATGTCTCCTTGTCCATTAAAGATGATGATGCCACAATCCAATAACGTATAGGTGACAAACTCAAATTATTTGGAAACTTATGTAGAACAAGCTCCAAAGGTGAATATGACAACCAAATATGTCATCAAAAAATGTGTATTTCCTCCAATAAAATCTAAAAGAAAATGAATATGTGTCCTCCAACAAAATCTTAAAGACTCAAACATGTCCTTCAATAAATTATGAAAGATAATGAATGTGTCCTCCAACCAAATCTAGAAGATAATGAAATTGTGTCCTACAACAAAATTTGAAAGATTTTGTAATAGATCCATCAAAATTTCAATCAATCACCCTTCCATTTGAAGGATCATTAAAAGAGACATCACCTCTCTAATGAGATAACCTACTACAGAGAAGCACTAACACTCTATGGAGTAAACTCTAGAACAATCAATCTAAGAAATCAAAGGACTAGATATGGGTAAGTGCACCAAGATGGTGTGCAAAAAAGGGGGTATAAGTGGTCACTTTTTTTTTCTTCTAAAATAAGGTAAACCTAAACTTGGAAGAGAAATTTGGGAGTCATGCACTCAAAATTAGAAGATTTTAAAAGAACAATTTTACTACTTTGAATCTAGTTTCTAAAATACTAAAGTTTTTTAAAAATGGATAATATTAAGAGGGTCAAATCCTTTGCGCATGGAAAATTGTTCTTGAATTTTTATAGAAAAACATAACATAGTGTCTAGCATGCACATAAAAAAAGTCATAGTTAGATTTATTATCTTAAAAATCCTTTGGTAGAAAGATAGTTAAGAGTGAGATCTACAAGTTATCAAATTTTTAAGATTTTTTTGTTCAAAGTGGGCACATCTTGAAAATCATACGCCTATTCATGCGTGAAATATAACTTATATTAAAATGATAATAAATGTAATTTTTTTAAAGTGTAAAGAATGAAGTGCACAACAATAATATAATTTTTTTAAAATTTGGTCAAGTAGATCAAAAGTTATTAAAAATTGATGCACATATGTCTTTGAGAACTATGGATACATTGGTAAAATAATTTAATATGTTAATGTTGTCCAAAAATAGAAAAAATTATATGGTTAGAAATCTTAGAGGACATGTGAAATTATGGTGGTAATTTTACAAATACCCAATCGATGATGTGTAAACCTAGTGACAAGGAAGTTGAGAAACTAATTTGGAAGAACAAAACATGTGAAAAAGGAGGGAAATGAAGCTCCCAAGCTTCAACCTTTTTATCCAAGCCTATTAACTAGGCTTAATGTGATCAATGTTTTAAACATAAAGAACCCATTCACATTATGTCAACATAAAGCCATACACATAAATGGACATATGTATGTGTTGGAAAGTGATGTTGTGGAGCACTAGGGATCACTTGAGGGTTGTCATTCATGGAAACACTTATGTTGTAGTGATCACATGCAAACAATTTTTCTACTGGATTCATAGTTATAAAAATGATTAAGTCCAGAATCAGGGTAATAGGGTACAATGTTACAATTTTGGTTAGCGATGGAAATGTATGAGATATTATGGCCTGAAAAGTTAGTAGAAGATATTTTGGAATATGTATATGCTTCAATTAAGAGGACATGAGTTTTGGTGATCAGATCAGTGAGATTCAGTGATCTGAAGGTATGCGAAGACATAGATTCAATATAACAGGGCATATGAGCAGTTGCAAAGATTAAGGCAAGGTTAGTGGATATGGTAATGTGATAAGTTAGGTGAATGAAGTATATTTCCTACACTTGGGTAATATAAGATCACTGAATCCATAGTTATCCTTTGCATAATTAATTATTATGTTTTGAATGGTATTTGTGAAGCTATCTGGATGGTTATTTTTGTATAAATATAGAACGATTTTGTGGAAGTGAAGATATGGATGAGATATGATAATGAAGTAAGGTTGTGAATCTGAGAAAAAAGAGAAGATGCGATATCAGTAATAGATAGAGCTATAACTAGAACTATCTAAGCAAGATAAGTGCTTGTGTTGTTCACATTTTGGAGAACTTTCATGACAATTTTTGATTGTAAGAGCAGTTTGCTCACCACCTTTAACCAAGTGTTTTGTATACCCCTAACAGGGTTTTGTATCCTATTAATAGGGAAATGTACTATGTAATAATCAGCTCCTAAAAGGGCTAGATCTCCTATTAGAGATATAATATTATAGTGCATAGTTGTGGGTACCATCCCCACCAGGGTTTTCCCTTAGCCAGGGTTTCCTCGAGAACAAATCATGGTGTCATGAGTTATGTGTTGTGTTTTAATGTTCTTTTCATTTCAGCAGTATTATGGTTTATTTATAATTGGTTGAAGTTTAAATCTAAGTTCAGTAATACCAATTCACCCCCCTCTCAGTATTACTTAATCCTAACAATTGGTATCAGAGCTATTGGCCCTTGGAGAGAAATCCTAACATTTTAAAGGAGATTAGAATGGATTCAGAAAGATTGCAAGAGAAATTTGAAGTAGTACTCAAAGATCTAGACAAAGAGAAGGCTGAGAATGGTATTCTAAAATTCAAATTGAGAAGAGCAAAAGGTTTCATCAGGAAACTAAAGGAACAACTGGAAGCTTCAAGAAATTAGAAACAAGATCTTATGGACAAGATCCAAGAAGATTCAGACAATGACACATCAAATCAAGTGAAGAGGTTGGAGCAAGAAAAAGAGGAAATCAATCTTTTGATGATAAAAGAGATTCAACATGAAAAGGATGCAAGGAAAAAAGTTGAAGAGTCATTGAAAGAAGAAAATGAGAAGATAGGACTGATGAAGACTGTGTATGAACTAAATATGGGCCTTTGATTTAGCTCTACACTTCAACATAGTCATTGTTCACTAGTTGCAGCCAAGAATGAATATCAGATTATTCATCTCACTTGTTTGGTTGATTCAACCTGTTGATTTCTATTTAGGTAGGGTTTGAAATTTTCTCTTAGAATTGGGAGCCCTGCAACCATAGACTACTACTAGAATGAAGGATTTATGCAGTTTTAATCTAGAAATGAACATGCAATTAATCTAAATGAGTATGAAATTAATCTAGAAATTTAGATTAAGCTAGAAATAATGAAAGAAAACTAGATTAAGAAATGAAATGCATGATTAAGCTAAGCATGATATTAATCTAGAAATGAAGATTATGCTAAAACAAGAAAGCTTGAATGCAAAAGAATTCTTATAACAATGCGACAGCACTTCATTTCTGAAAAAGTTGGGATCCTTTGAATGAGGAAAGAGGTTTATTTTATATAAATCCCAAGTTCAATCGATGGTCAAGATTGAATCAGATGAACGGTGGAGATTGAATGAGAGTTCATTTCAGAATAGAAACTTTCAATAGAGAGGCAGTCAGCTGCCTATTTTTAGCTGTTTTAAAGTTGTTAACTATTTTATTCCTCTTTTTGATCTTCAATTAAATCAGAGTTTCCTTTTCTGAACTGAAGAGAAGATTTTGTGGAGAATATTTGATTAAATAAATTGAATATTACCTCATAAGTGGATTTTCTCAATTATTTGGATAATTAAATTCAATTATCAAGATGAGGATATTGATTTAAAATCAAATATTTATTTAATTTCTTTTTCATGTGTTTTAGCTAAAGAGGGCAGGTTTAATTTAATTAAAGTGCTAGGACTTTATAATTAAATTAATTGATCATAGGGTTTATTTAGCTAATAAATGTTGATATTTAGGAATTAAATATGTTATGTGATTGATGCAGATTTAGGGTCTTCTACATTTGACACTAAGTCAAGTAGAGTCAATCAGAAGACATAATTGCCTAGTACAAAAGGACTTCGATGATTTAGAAATTGATAGAATGAGACTAAATGCAACAAAATTGGTTAAGCTAACAAGATGCTAATTTTGGGGTATTACAGACTAGACTTGATCACTACAAGGATAAATATCAAGAATTGGAAAAGTACAATCAGATCATTAAAGGTGAACTCACTCAAGACAAATTACACATTGAGAAGTTGCACATGAGTAGTGACAAAATTGATGAGCAAAGAGAGACAAAAACCCAAAGGAGACATGACTGGAGTTGGATTCAATAAAGTAGAAAGTTCTAAGACCAATGAAGAAGCAAGTGAAGTGAAGATAGAAGAAAGAGCTACTCATGAAGAACTCAAGGAATAGATCAAACCTTTCAGAGGTAGATGTTTTGGATGTAACAAAGTTGGACACATGAAAAGAGATTCCAGAAGCAAAGGTAACTCTAAACCCTTTACCAGTTACTATTTCAACTGTTATGATTATGGACACATGAAAGAAGATTGCAGAAAATCAGATTAGTCCAGGTATAAACAAGATTATGTTGGAGAAGAATCAAAAGCCAAGATCACATGAAAAAAATGCAACAACTTTGGACACACTGCAAGGTATTGTAAACTACAAGTAAATTAGGATAGAAGGAGACCTCCTACATGTTACAAATGCAACAACCTTGGATGCATAGAAAATTTTTGTAGATACAATGGAGAAGAAAATAGAAGAGGACCAAGAAGATCAACTAAACCAAGAGGATCACCTCTTGTGGCTATAAGAAAGAATGTTGGTGATAGTGGTAAGAGTCTTAATAAGTACATGAATGAGTTTGAGAATCACTTTAAGAAATCAAATAATGAGGAGGATGGCAAGATATGGAAGGTGAAAGTATTAAACAAGGCATTGGCTTAGGGAGAGACAATAGATGATACTATGTCTTCACATGATGAGTTCTTCAAGACATTGACCTAGAAGGCTGCATAGCCTTAAGGGGAGCATTAGATGCAGAGAATAGAATATATCCAGCCCCTTTATATGTGGAGTAAGCTCATGTGATCTTAGGTATGGTATGTGCAGACATTGTGGAGTCTATGGATGAGAGTGCAACACTTAGAGATTCATATTCCATGTTCATGAGTTTTATGTTGACTAAACATGATGCGAAGTTGATCTACTTGTGTTTAATGCACTTAGTCAACTTGTGAAGGATAAAAAGGTTTGGAAGATATCATTTCTACACAGTTTGTTGATCAACGACTAAGAAGAGCAGAATTGTGAAGCATTTCAAGTCATCTAGCAGAGAGATTATGTGATCGCATGAAGCAAAGATCCAGATTTTAGTGCATTAAAGGTATTTAGACCTATACTCATAGAGAAGTTATGGATGCACTAGTAGTTTATGTTTTCATGGATAGATCTAGGTATAAATTTAAGAGACAATTATTTAAGTCCTATGAGGATGATTTGGAAGGAACATTTTCACAAACCCCTATCGGTGTGTTGCACGTATAAGACATTAGGGTATACATAGATTGCAATTATGAAATTATTGGAGATGTAAACATTTACAGTGAATTGGATAGTATGATAGAAGCAGATGGATCTATGGTAGAAGAATTCAAACACCTACAAGATCAATCTATCATCAAACTAACCCTACTCACAGAATTCATAGAAACAAAATGGTTCAAAATTATCCTCAGTAGGATACATTATCAGTTTGTTTGGACTAGAGAACTAGTGAAAATATGTCCACAAATGATCCATGATATAACATGTCTTGGTAATGAAGGATCCCTTCCTGTTGTAGAGAAGAAGCTAAGGAAACATGCAAAAAACCTAACCCATTCCAAGTAGGATAAGAGGGCAATGATAGTGAATGACATCTTTCAACGAGATGTTAGGTTGGTAGAAATGTTGTTGGGATACAAACTATTTTATAGTAGTAGACCAAACTCTATATCAGCTGGAGTCATTATCATGACATACAGAATGGTGAAGGAAACTAAGAAATATAACCTTTGCGAAGTTCCAGCACAACAATTCCTAGAGAATATAAAAGTGATAAGGAAAGATAGGACTAAATCATTTAGGTTTGGGTCATTATTAGTCCATATGTACATTTATATCATTCACAAGTTTCCTGGCATGCACCCTAGGGCATGGAATGATGATGTACCCACTGGGATTCAGATTTCAAAGAGTTAGAGAAGACAAGATAATAATTGGGTTGATGGTGAACTATTTGCTATGACAAAAATATTACAAAGGTAGATGAAGGAAAGGTATAGAATACCTAAAAATATTGTTGAGAAGTATGAGGATATTATCTATTTCATGGTTGAAACTGATTGTGTTTGTTTTGAGGTGGTGGAACCAAGAATGAAATGGTGTTACCCTATGGGGTATGAAGTCAGTGCTAAAATCCTAACCATGTAGGTTGAGCATGTTCTAGTAGCAGAAATAAACCATACCCAAGAAAAATGAGGAACATATAAGGAGAATTATGAAAAAGTAAGAGAAGAGCAAGAAAAAGTAACAAGGAAGAGGAAAATCACTAAAATTGTGGAGGATGAAAACGAGCAAACTGAACAGGACAGTGTAAACCGAGTAACATCATGTCTACCGAGTCACCAGTACTTACCGAGTTCAAAACCTACCGAGTGATTAGTATGAACCATGCCTTCACTTCTACCGAGTGCATGACGATGCCAAGTAATGCAGTGGACGCCGAGTATCAGAAAGTCACCGAGTCAGTTTGCAGGAACCGTGTAACCATACTTGGGCCGACTTAGTAGCACTTATGTTTACTTGTCAAGCCGACTGTGTAATTATAATTGTAGTTAATTATTTAAGACTTGTATATAAACAATGTTGTAATGAAATATATAAATGTAGAAAAACATATGTGAAAGAGAAAGAAAGGCAGAGATAAGCGAATTACAGAAGGCTTCAGAAGTATAAGGTACAGCAAAGACAAATTCATCACAGAAGGTGATCAGTACATCAGTGAATCTCAAATCAGCAATCCAGTTGCAAAGCAGAGATCTACTGTTTCATTCTAACAGGTGAATCAGTACTAAATCCTTTAACCGGGTAGACCTAACAGTCTTTGTAAAATCTCTTTACCGAGTGCATACTTCATTGTATGTTTGTAAATCCTTTAACAGGGTGGATTTAGCAATCCTTATTGCTCCTAACAGGGCAGATCATCAGAAGTGATCAAATTGTAAGCCTTAACCGGCCAACTTTATTCTGCAGTATTAAAGCTTTGTGGGTTTCATCCCCACCCCAATTTTACTTTCTTTTGGAAGGTTTCTGGGTAACCAAATCTATGTGTCATTATTGTAAATGTTTTTAAGTTTCATGCTTTCTGTATGCAAAGGTTAAAAAGTAAATTACATGTTAAAATTGAAAGAAAATTTGGAGTTACTGATTCACCCCTCCCCTCTCAATAACTCGGTTACTTCCTGAATATTTCCAACAATTGGTATCAGAGCAGCATTGGTTCTCAAGACAAAGCTTAACTAGCTTGAGCAAAGATCCAGGACAATGGAGGTATTCAAACTGAACAAGGTGATTGAAAATGAAAAGCTAGATCTGGAAATGGCCATAGCTAAACTCAAAGAAGCAAAAGAACATCTTTTCCAATCCCTAAGAAGAAGGAAGGAACTTGCAAATCAGATGAATGATCAGAATTACATTGAAGAAAAGATTGAAGATCTTCTTCCCTCAAATAACTCAGATGAAGCAAACAATGCTGTCAAAGAACTCCTAGAAAAGAATGGGTCTCTGCAGGAAGAAGTGAGAAAATTGAAAAGAGAACAAGAGCTACACTCTACCAGATTCTGTGAGATCTTGGAACAGAGAAACAAGTTGAAAGATGAATTAGATGGAAGAAACATTGAAGTCCAAAACAAAACCCTTCAGCTAGAAAACCTAATTGATCAGATCTCTCATACAAATGAAGAAATTCTAAATCTAAGATCAGAAATAGAAAACACAAGAGAAGAACTACGATCTGAAAAGGAAATCAATCTAAGATTGGTGGATGACCTAAACGCTGAAAAACAAATCAATGAAGGAATGCTGAAAAGTCAAGAAGACTTGAATCAGCTGTATGAGCGAAATCTTCATAGGCAAAAAGGAAAAGCAGGACTTGGATACAAAGAAGAAGGCGAATCCTCTAAGCAAGGTACTCAAAGAAATCAAAAACCTACTTGTAATCATTGTGGTAAAATAGGACATACTTCAAATAAATGTTGGAACAATGAAAAAGCAGAATTCAATGGAAAATGTTATAGCTGCAATCAACCTGGTCACAAAGCAAATGAATGCAGGGAAAAACCTAGATTCAGAGGTAATTGTCACAAGTGCAACAAACAAGGTCACAAGGCATCCGAGTGCAGATCCAAGACATTTAATCCAGCAGAACAAATTGTGAAAGCAATGTTTGGATGGGACTACAACACCTAGTGTAGATGTCATTACTGTGGAGAATATGGACACATTGGCATGAATTGCATAAAACATCATCTAAGGAAAAGAGATACTACCATAAGATGTTTCAAATGCACTAAACTCGGTCACATAGCCAGATACTGCATGAATGCTAGTGGAATTGAAGAAGGAAAGAAGAACGAAGCAACTAAGGTCAGGAAACAGGTGAGACAAAAATGGATTCCTAAAGCTACCGAGCAATCCACTCCAAGTAATGGAATGGATGGCTCTACCGACTCAAACTAAATTTCCAAGGAAGCACTGGAACTGTATTCTCATAGATCAATCTCAAGCAGTTCCAGAACTGAAATTAAAAGAAAGATCTAAATCAGCATGCAAGATGTAGTGAGATCGTAGGGAGGTCGGTATCAGTCTTCACCGAGCAAGGTGGGTACCTGTCTTTACCGAGCGAGGTCGGAGCATTATGAATTCTCGAGTTCACCGAGTTGCGAAGTCTTTTCCGAGCAATTAATTCTTAGTGGGTGACAGTCTGTCAGAACTCATACCCTAATTTGAAATGAGCATTAATGACAGAGTTGTAAACAAAAAGCAAGTAATCAAACTCATTCTTCACCGTGAATCTTTAGCACTTTGGGAGCAGAAAATTTCAAGAGCAACCCAGCGATTTAATACTTTTGCGAAAGGAATTTTCTGTGAGCTACCATGGCATCATCCAGCACTTCAGTGAAGAAAGGATCTGATATGTTAGTCCAAGGGGAGTGGAAAGCACCAGATTTTAAGATCGTGCCCGCAATTGCAGCAGCCCTAGATCCGAACGGAGCTCAATCTCAGATTCCTCCTAAGGTACTGCTTATTAACGATATCCGCAATCATTTTAACTGTTCAATTCATGAAATGGGAAACCTAGAACTAGACATTGTGCGTGAGGAACTATGTGTGGATGGTATTCTGAAACCCGAGCACAAACATCTGGAAGATAAAGGTTTAGTTCACATTGCACATCTACCTCGAAACTTTTGAGATAAATGGGTTAGATATATTCTCAGCCGTGTACATGATGGCAAGATTTGGCTTGAGAAACCTATTGAGATCACAAAGAAAATGATTCAACAAGTCACCGGTCTTCCCATGTTGAACAAAGCTAAAACTACCAAAACCCTAGGTCGGACGGAACTAGAGAAGAAAACCCTAGCCGAGTGGGACGGTAGAGGCATGAAAGTTAGCAGCATTACCGACGCTGAACTGAAGTTTGGTACACACATCATTGCCCATAAGATTTACAGTTCTAGTCGACAGAACAGTGTCTCCTGTGAAGCTATTGACCTAGCATACAAAGTGGTCAAGAATAACTTGACATTTGACCTAGCAGACTTATTGTTGAAACAGTTTAACAAAAACATGGAAAGCATTAAAACTTCCAAAAACAATCCATGTAAGTTTGGATCCTTGTTGGTCTGCTTATTCTTCTATGTTCAGAAATTCTTCCCTTCTAAAGGAAAAGTTGTATGGAGAAAAGATGTGCCAGTCCTCTATGAAATAAATGAATACATTTCAGAAATGGGTGAAAAATTTGAAAGCATCATGGATAATTATTTCGAGTCTTTCAAAGAGAAAATGAATGACAGATTCCGGATTCCACAGAAGTTGGTGGAAGATTACAAAGATGACATCTGTTTTATGGTAGATTGTGATAATGTGTATATTCAAGTAGTTAAACCAAGAACTGTATATGTAAAACCTCTTCCTTATGAGGTAAATATTGATGAAACCAAGAATATCATTGAAGCTCTTCTAAATCAGCCTGTCAATCCCAAAGCTCCATATTTTGGAACATATGATGAAGCTAAGGTGAGAATTAAACTAAGCATAAAGCTTCCACAGGCGGTAAACAAAGGAAAAAAGAGGATAGCCAAAATGCAAATGATAACCGAGGACAAAGAAGAAATAGATGAAAAAGAAGAGGAAAAGGATGAGAAAACAGAGGAACCAGAACCTGCAAAGAAGAAAGGAAAAGTTTTCATCACTAAGGCACCTATGCCTCCCACTGCTGTGTTTACAAGGAGAAATACAAGAGGCAAGGGAGATAAGACAGAAAAGGCAGATAAAGATATAGTATTCAAAAGGCCTCCTCTAAGCCTTCAAGAAAAGCTCAAACTCTTTAGAGATGGATCAGGATCTGGAGTAAGTAACATAAAATCCTTGAGATATGAAACCAGATCGGAAGCAGAACAGAAGGAAATAGAAGATGCTGTTGTTGAGAAGATGGGACAGTGGAAATACTCTCCTGAAGAAATTGCCCCACAGGTTCCAACAGTTCTATTGAATCCAATAAAAATGAGATGGAGCAATGCAAGGAAAACTGTGATAGACATATTTGATCAAAACCTGAGACAGTTGATGCCGAGCTTGAATAATGATGAAGTAAAGAAGGCATTAAAAGAAAATGAAAATAAGATGACATTGAAATTCAATACTTGTTTGATTTTGATCAACAATATTGAATCGGTTGTGAAGGCTGCAAATGCCACATGGAAGAACATATACCACCTTCACCAACTGAGCATTGAAACTGTAATAATAAAAGATATTGAAGATGACAGTGATGAACAAGAAGAAGACACTGAGGTAGATGATACTGTAAGGATAGCAGCAGAAGTCATTGCATCCCTTCCTACCTCTCCAGTAAAAGTCTCTACATCCAACCCGGAGACACCTTCAAGCATGGTTGTGACAACTTCCACATTTGTCCAATCATCCCTAGCAACATCAGAAGTAGCTACCATTTCTTCTACCGAGCTGCAGTCTCCTGCACCATCAAGTTTTCCAGCAGTAAGTTTTCCAGCTTTTGAATCTTCAAGTGTAAATATTTTAAGTTCTCCAGTAGAAAGTATGCCAGTATCTATAGCCAGCCCTACTTTATCTACTGTCACTACTACCAAAGCATTAAGTACAGATAAGCCTAAGGCTCTACCGAGTATAAAATTTTTGGGTAAAAATATAGTAGAGGATATAGACCTAGATGAAGAGATAGAGATTCCTACATTAGATTTTGCAAATCTCTCAGTGGACCAAATGCAGAATATAGGTGAGATCCTCCAAAGGAAAGCAAAACAAAAGAAGCTTAAAGAGGAGAGAGACAAGGAGTATCAAATCATCAAGGATGCTAAGGACATTTTGTCTGATGCACTAGGCATTAAAATAGACTCCTCCCAGCATGTTTTGTTACAATTAGCAGAAGCAGTTGAGAAATACAATGAGGACTCATCCGGGACAGAAAAGTTAGTTGAAAGAGCCGAGAAGAGATTCAACAATAAAGTGCTTGAGCACATTTCTCAGCACATAGCTATTAACCAAGTGGAATTGTCTTCAGTTTTGTCTAACATAGAATCTATCTATTCGAATGCTACCTCTCTTTTGGCCAGACTGTGCAATATTGCCGAGTTCACAAAGGATGTTAAAGATAAAATGAATAAAATGGATGAGGATATGAAGTTTAGCATACAGAAGCTATAACTTGAACCAAGTTCAAGCTCTGCTCATCACATGAAAATTTCACACCTATCTAATATGCAGTCTGATCTACTGAAAGAAGACTCAAGGATCCGGTCCACACTGCTAGACATCCAACACATGATCCTTCCCATCATGAATACAATGTATAAGCACATTGAACATTCCAAAACATTGATTCATGACAATCAGTTCTCTATAGCAGATCACATGATTGAACTCTCTGTAGAAGTCCAAATTGCTATACAAACATGTAAGATTTTGCAAGAAAGTTGGGACAGAACCCTGGCACTAATAATGAAGGTCCATTCTGATTTCCTATCAAATTTTGGATTCTCTCTGTAAATAACTTGTATATGCACCTTTGGCATTATCATCAAAAAGGGGGAGATATGTATAGAAGGAGAGATATGTATACTGTATAGATTTGTATAAGAAACAGTTAGCACATTGAAAGGGGGAGACAATGTATAAAGCCCTATAACAAAGACAAATTTTGAAAAATCAAAATAAAACTCAGCATGATTCGTGTATATAAATTTTGGCCAATAAGTGTTTTTGTCACTAATGCCAAAGGGGGAGAATGTTGGCATTAAGCAGAATTGCCACTAGTGACAACACTTATTTGCATTCTAGATACAAACCGAGCAGACAGTGCAAACTGAGCAAATAGTGCAAACCGAGCAGACAGTGCAAACCGAGCAAACAGTGCAAACCGAGCAGACAGTGCAAACCGAGCAGACAGTGCAAACCGAGCAGACAGTGCAAACCGAGCAGATAGTGCAAACCGAGCAGACAGTGCAAACCGAGCAGATAGTGCAAACCGAGCAGACAGTGGAAACCGAGCAAACTGAACAGGACAGTGTAAACCGAGTAACATCATGTCTACCGAGTCACCAGTACTTACCGAGTTCAAAACCTACCAAGTGATCAGTATGAACCGTGCCTTCACTTCTACCGAGTGCATGATGATGCCGAGTAATGCAGTGGACGCCGAGTATCAGAAAGTCACCGAGTCAGTTTGTAGGAACCGTGTAATCATACTTGGGCCGACTTAGTAGCACTTATGTTTACTTGTCAAGCCGACTGTGTAATTATAATTATAGTTAATTATTTAAGACTTGTATATAAACAATGTTGTAATGAAATATATAAATGTAGAAAAACATATGTGAAAGAGAAAGAAAGGCAGAGATAAGCGAATTATAGAAGGCTTCAGAAGTATAAGGTACAGTAAAGACAAATTCATCACAGAAGGTGATCAGTACATCAGCGAATCTCAAATCAGCAATCCAGTTGCAAAGCAGAGATCTACTGTTTCATTCTAACAGGTGAATCAGTACTAAATCCTTTAACCAGGTAGACCTAACAGTCTTTGTAAAATCTCTTTACCGAGTGCATACTTCATTGTATGTTTGTAAATCCTTTAACAGGGTGGATTTAGCAATCCTTATTGCTCCTAACAGGGCAGATCATCAGAAGTGATCAAATTGTAAGCCTTAACCGGCCAACTTTATTCTGCAGTATTAAAGCTTTGTGGGTTTCATCCCCACCCCAATTTTACTTTCTTTTGGAAGGTTTCTGGGTAACCAAATCTATGTGTCATTATTGTAAATGTTTTTAAGTTTCATGCTTTCTGTATGCAAAGGTTAAAAAGTAAATTACATGTTAAAATTGAAAGAAAATTTGGAGTTACTGATTCACCCCTCCCCTCTCAGTAACTCGGTTACTTCCTGAATATTTCCAATAATTATTCAGGAAGTAACCGAGTTACTGTTAGAATGAAACAGTAGATCTCTGCTTTGCAACTGGATTGCTGATTTGAGATTCGCTGATGTACTGATCACCTTCTGTGATGAATTTGTCTTTGCTGTACCTTATACTTCTGAAGCCTTCTGTAATTCGCTTATCTCTGCCTTTCTTTCTCTTTCACATATGTTTTTCTACATTTATATATTTCATTACAACATTGTGTATATACAAGTCTTAAACAATTAACTACAATTATAATTACACAGTCGGCTTGACAAGTAAACATAAGTGCTACTAAGTCGGCCCAAGTATGGTTACACGGTTCCTGCAAATTGACTCGGTGACTTTCTGATACTCGGCATCCACTGCATTACTCGGCATCGTCATGCACTCGGTAGAAGTGAAGGCACGGTTCATACTGATCACTCGGTAGGTTTTGAACTCGGTAAGTACTGGTGACTCGGTAGACATGATGTTACTCGGTTTACACTGTCCTGTTCGGTTTGCTCAGTTTCCACTGTCTTCTTGGTTTGCACTATCTGCTCGGTTTGCACTGTCTGCTCGGTTTGCACTGTCTGCTCGGTTTGCACTATCTGCTCAGTTTGTATCCAGAATGCAAATAAGTGTTGTCACTAGTGGCAATTCTGCTTAATGCCAACAATCTCCCCCTTTGGCATTAGTGACAAAAACACTTATTGGCCAAAATTTATATACACGAATCATGCTGAGTTTTATTTTGATTTTTCAAAATTTGTCTTTGTTATAGGGCTTTATACATTGTCTCCCCCTTTCAATGTGCTAACTGTTTCTTATACAAATCTATACAGTATACATATCTCTCCTTCTATACATATCTCCCCCTTTTTGACGATAATGCCAAAGGTGCATATACAAGTTATTTACAGAGAGAATCCAAAATTTTATAGGAAATCAGAATGGACCTTCATTATTAGTGCCAGGGTTCTGTCCCAACTTTCTTGCAGAATCTTACATGTTTGTATAGCAATTTGGACTTCTACAGAGAGTTCAATCATGTGATCTACTATAGAGAACTGATTGTCATGAATCAATGTTTTGGAATGTTCAATGTGCTTATACATTGTATTCATGATGGGAAGGATCATGTGTTAGATGTCTAGCAGTGTGGACCGGATCCTTGAGTCTTCTTTCAGTAGATCAGACTGCATATTAGATAGGTGTGAAATTTTCATGTGATGAGCAGAGCTTGAACTTGGTTCAAGTTGCAGCTTCTGTATGCTAAACTTCATATCCTCATCCATTTTATTCATTTTATCTTTAACATCCTTTGTGAACTCGGCAATATTGCACAGTCTGGCCAAAAGAGAGGTAGCATTCGAATAGATAGATTCTATGTTAGACAAAACTGAAGACAATTCCACTTGGTTAATAGCTATGTGCTGAGCAATGTGCTCAAGCACTTTATTGTTGAATCTCTTCTCGGCTCTTTCAACTAACTTTTCTGTCCCGGATGAGTCCTCATTGTATTTCTCAACTGCTTCTGCTAATTGTAACAAAACATGCTGGGAGGAGTCTATTTTAATGCCTAGTGCATCAGACAAAATGTCCTTAGCATCCTTGATGATTTGATACTCCTTGTCTCTCTCCTCTTTAAGCTTCTTTTGTTTTGCTTTCCTTTGGAGGATCTCACCTATATTTTGCATTTGGTCCGCTGAGAGATTTGCAAAATCTAATGTAGGAATCTCTATCTCTTCATCTAGGTCTATATCCTCTACTATATTTTTACCCAAAAATTTTATACTCGGTAGAGCCTTAGGCTTATCTGTACTTAATGCTTTGGTAGTAGTGACAGTAGATAAAGTAGGGCTGGCTATAGATACTGGCATACTTTCTACTGGAGAACTTAAAATATTTAAACTTGAAGATTCAAAAGCTGGAAAACTTACTGCTGGAAAACTTGATGGTGCAGGAGACTGCAGCTCGGTAGAAGAAATTGTAGCTGCTTCTGATGTTGCTAGGGATGATTGGACAAATGTGGAAGTTGTCACAGCCATGCTTGAAGGTGTCTCCGGGCTGGATGTAGAGACTTTTACTGGAGAGGTAGTAAGGGATGCAATGACTTCTGCTGCTATCCTTACAGTATCATCTACCTTAGTGTCTTCTTCTTGTTCATCACTGTCATCTTCAATATCTTTTATTATTACAGTTTCAATGCTCGGTTGGTGAAGGTGGTATATGTTCTTCCATGTGGCATTTGCAGCCTTCACAACCGATTCAATATTGTTGATCAAAATCAAAAAAGTATTGAATTTCAATGTCATCTTATTTTCATTTTCTTTTAATGCCTTCTTTACTTCATCATTATTCAAGCTCGGCATCAACTGTCTCAGGTTTTGATCAAATATGTCTATCACAGTTTGCCTTGCATTGCTCCATCTCATTTTTATTGGATTCAATAGAACTGCTGGAACCTGTGGGGCAATTTCTTCAGGAGAGTATTTCCACTATCCCATCTTCTCAACAACAGCATCTTCTATTTCCTTCTGTTCTGCTTCCGATCTGGTTTCATATCTCAAGGATTTTATGTTACTTACTCCAGATCCTGATCCATCTCTAAAGAGTTTGAGCTTTTCTTGAAGGCTTAGAGGAGGCCTTTTGAATACTATATCTTTATCTGCCTTTTCTGCCTTATCTTCCTTGCCTCTTGTATTTCTCCTTGTAAACACAGCAGTGGGAGGCACAGGTGCCTTAGTGATGAAAACTTTTCCTTTCTTCTTTGCAGGTTCTGGTTCCTCTGTTTTCTCATCCTTTTCCTCTTCTTTTTCATCTATTTCTTCTTTGTCCTCGGTTATCATTTGCATTTTGGCTATCCTCTTTTTTCCTTTGTTTACCGCCTGTGGAAGCTTTATGCTTAGTTCAATTCTCACCTTAACTTCATCATATGTTCCAAAATATGGAGCTTTGGGATTGACAGGCTGATTTAGAAGAGCTTCAATGATATTCTTGGTTTCATCAATATTTACCTCATAAGGAAGAGGTTTTACATATACAGTTCTTGGTTTAACTGCTTGAATATACACATTATCACAATCTACCATAAAACAGATGTCATCTTTGTAATCTTCCACCAACTTCTGTGGAATCCGGAATCTGTCATTCATTTTCTCTTTGAAAGACTCAAAATAATTATCCATGATGCTTTCAAAGTTTTCACCCATTTCTGAAATGTATTCATTTATTTCATAGAGGACTGGCACATCTTTTCTCCATACAACTTTTCCTTTAGAAGGGAAGAATTTCTGAACATAGAAGAATAAGCAGACCAACAAGGATCCAAACTTACATGGATTGTTTTTGGAAGTTTTAATGCTTTCCATGTTTTTGTTAAACTGTTTCAACAATAAGTCTGCTAGGTCAAATGTCAAGTTATTCTTGACCACTTTGTATGCTAGGTCAATAGCTTCACAGGAGACACTGTTCTGTCGACTAGAACTGTAAATCTTATGGGCAATGATGCGTGTACCAAACTTCAGTTCAACGTCGGTAATGCTGCTAACTTTCATGCCTCTACCGTCCCACTCGGCTAGGGTTTTCTTCTCTAGTTCCGTCCGACCTAGGGTTTTGGTAGTTTTAGCTTTGTTCAACATGGGAAGACTGGTGACTTGTTGAATCATTTTCTTTGTGATCTCAATAGGTTTCTCAAGCCAAATCTTGCCATCATGTACACGGCTGAGAATATATCTAACCCATTTATCTTGAAAGTTTCGAGGTAGATGTGCAATGTGAACTAAACCTTTATCTTCCAGATGTTTGTGCTCGGGTTTCAGAATACCATCCACACATAGTTCCTCACGCACAATGTCTAGTTCTAGGTTTCCCATTTCATGAATTGAACAGTTAAAATGATTGTAGATATCGTTAATAAGCAGTACCTTAGGAGGAATCTGAGATTGAGCTCCGTTCGGATCTAGGGCTGCTGCAATTGCGGGCACGATCTTAAAATCTGGTGCTTTCCACTCCCCTTGGACTAACATATCAGATCCTTTCTTCGCTGAAGTGCTGGATGATGCCATGGTAGCTCACACAAAATTCCTTTTGCAAAAGTATTAAATCGCTGGGTTGCTCTTGAAATTTTCTGCTCCCAAAGTGCTAAAGATTCACGGTGAAGAATGAGTTCGATTACTTGCTTTTTGTTTACAACTCTGTCATTAATGCTCATTTCAAATTAGGGTATGAGTTCTGACAGACTATCACCCACTAAGAATTAATTGCTCGGAAAAGACTTCGCAACTCGGTGAACTCGAGAATTCATAATGCTCCGACCTCGCTCGGTAAAGACAGGTACCGACCTTGCTTGGTGAAGACTGATACCGACCTCCCTGTGATCTCACTGCATCTTGCATGCTGATTTAGATCTTTCTTTTAATTTCAGTTCTGGAACTGCTTGAGATTGATCTATGAGAATACAGTTCCAGTGCTTCCTTGGAAATTTAGTTTGAGTCGGTAGAGCCATCCATTCCATTACTTGGAGTGGATTGCTCGGTAGCTTTAGGAATCCATTTTTGTCTCACCTGTTTCCTGACCTTAGTTGCTTCATTCTTCTTTCCTTCTTCAATTCCACTAGCATTCATGCAGTTTCTAGCTATGTGACTGAGTTTAGTGCATTTGAAACATCTTATGGTAGTATCTCTTTTCCTTAGATGATGTTTTATGCAATTCATGCCAATGTGTCCATATTCTCCACAGTAATGACATCTACACCAGGTGTTGTAGTCCCATCCAAACATTGCTTTCATAATTTGTTCTACTGGATTAAATGTCTTGGATCTGCACTCGGATGCCTTGTGACCTTGTTTGTTGCACTTGTGTCAATTACCTCTGAATCTAGGTTTTTCCCTGCATTCATTTGCTTTGTGACCAGGTTGATTGTAGCTATAACATTTTCCATTGAATTCTGCTTTTTCATTGTTCCAACATTTATTTGAAGTATGTCCTATTTTACCACTATGATTACAAGTAGGTTTTTGATTTCTTTGAGTACCTTGCTTAGAGGATTCACCTTCTTCTTTGTATCCAAGTCCTGCTTTTCCTGTTTGCCTATGAAGATTTCTCTCATACAGCTGATTCAAGTCTTCTTGACTTTTCAGCATTCCTTCATTGATTTGTTTTTCAGCATTTAGGTCATCCACCAATCTTAGATTGATTTCCTTTTCAGATCTTAGTTCTTCTCTTGTGTTTTCTATTTCTGATCTTAGATTTAGAATTTCTTCATTTGTATGAGAGATCTGATCAATTAGGTTTTCTAGCTGAAGGGTTTTGTTTTGGACTTCAATGTTTCTTCCATCTAATTCATCTTTCAACTTGTTTCTCTGTTCCAAGATCTCACAGAATCTGGTAGAGTGTAGCTCTTGTTCTCTTTTCAATTTTCTCACTTCTTCCTGCAGAGACCCATTCTTTTCTAGGAGTTCTTTGATAGCATTGTTTGCTTCATCTGAGTTATTTGAGGGAAGAAGATCTTCAATCTTTTCTTCAATGTAATTCTGATCATTCATCTGATTTGCAAGTTCCTTCCTTCTTCTTAGGGATTGGAAAAGATGTTCTTTTTCTTCTTTGAGTTTAGCTATGGCCATTTCCAGATCTAGCTTTTCATTTTCAATCACCTTGTTCAGTTTGAATACCTCCATTGTCCTGGATCTTTGCTCAAGCTAGTTAAGCTTTGTCTTGAGAACCAATGCTGCTCTGATACCAATTGTTGGAAATATTCAGGAAGTAACCGAGTTACTATTAGAATGAAACAGTAGATCTCTGCTTTGCAACTGGATTGCTGATTTGAGATTCGCTGATGTACTGATCATCGTCTGTGATGAATTTGTCTTTACTGTACCTTATACTTCTGAAGCCTTCTGTAATTCGCTTATCTCTGCCTTTCTTTCTCTTTCACATATGTTTTTCTACATTTATATATTTCATTACAACATTGTTTATATACAAGTCTTAAACAATTAACTACAATTATAATTACACAGTTAGCTTGACAAGTAAACATAAGTGCTACTAAGTCAGCCCAAGTATGGTTACACGGTTCCTGCAAACTGACTCGGTCACTTTTTGATACTCGGCGTCCACTGCATTACTCGGCATCGTCATGCACTCGGTAGAAGTGAAGGCACGGTTCATACTGATCACTCGGTAGGTTTTGAACTCGGTAAGTACTGGTGACTCGGTAGACATGATGTTACTCAGTTTACACTGTCCTATTCGGTTTGCTCGGTTTCCACTGTCTACTCGGTTTGCACTGTCTGCTCGGTTTGCACTGTCTGCTCGGTTTGCACTGTCTGCTCAGTTTGCACTGTCTGCTCGGTTTGCACTGTCTGCTTGGTTTGCACTATTTGCTCGGTTTGCACTGTCTGCTCGGTTTGTATCCAGAATGCAAATAAGTGTTGTCACTAGTGGAAATTCTGCTTAATGCCAACAGATATCATTGCAAAAGTAGGAATAATTAAGGAGAAGTTGATAAACATAAGAAATAAGATGGAAGCATCTTCAAGAATGGCCATTGATGATCCTATTCCCTCAGAGGTAGAAAAGACAGTAAGTTCTACCATTGATATTGTTGACTTGTTAGTTACGCATGAGGAAACAATACAAGAAATTATACCTACGAGCATTCCTAGAAGATCTAAAAGATCAACCAAGTAGGGAAGTCCAAAAGAAAAAGTGGTAGTAGTGGAAAAGAAGAAAAAGGAAGAAAAGGTAACTGAGAAAGAAGAAGAAATAGTAGCACCAAAGTATCCACAAACATTGTGGAAACCAGACCTTAAGTCACTACAGAAGAGAGTGATAAAAGATGGTAACTCAAAGATAGTAGAAAGATACTATGAAAGATATGATTCTGAGAATCAAGTGATCATTGAAGATACTATGATTTAGTATCTCTTAGCTTTTAAGAAAAATCTGTTAGAAATTGAAGGGAGTATCCCTAAAGAACTGTATAGAAAACTAGAAATCAAGAAGTAGTTGGCACAATCAGAGGATGAAAACATAAGGAATAAAGCTATTGAGGACATGTTACCTATTGTCTCAATACAAGAAAGGGAGAGGATAATAAATGCTCTAAAACACCTACTAAGGACAAAGGCTAGATTAGTAAAAATCATGGTGAGGAAATATGATGAAGTAATTGAGGACACTCAAAAGGCATTAGATCAAATCCTAATGAGTGATATGCCAAAGAAGACATCACCTCCTAAAGTCACTAAACCTATACCTTTGGGATTGGGAGAGAGTTCCAATGTAGTAGATGGAAGTGAACAAGCTAGCATGCACCTAGACTTCTTTGTCACTGGTGTGCATGTGACCCTTGACACTTTGCATGATGTAAATGATCCATTTTTGGATAACTTGGATAGTGTGATGAAAGCTAAAGCATAAGGATAGATATATGAAGATAAATCAGAGGAGAAAAAGGAAGAGAAGTCACAAGAAAAAGAAGTTTAATAGGAAGAAAGGAATGAAGAAGAGACTGGAATAGAAAAAGTAGCTGAGGTGAGCATGGAATTGAAATAGGAATCTGACACCTCTATATTGTTGGCAACCATGGCCAAACCGGTAAGTGCTGATGTAGACATCATGAATGAGGATGAGCTTATGAGGCTATCCTTCATGGCTTTTTCCAAAGATAAAGAAAGGTCAGTGCAGAAAGGGGATAAAAGAGTAAAGGTAATGACTAGGATTGTAGAGACAATAAATAAACTATTTCCTATACCTATTATCTCTCAAGAAAAGGATGAAGCTGAGAATCTACGTATGGTACTAGATATTTTTGATAGTCATTTTGGCTCATTACTAAAGATTGTAAAAGATAAGGCAGAAAAGAGATTTTTGGAGAAGAAGTTGAGAGAAGTCTATCAATCCATCTCATGAGACTTAGACATTCTCAAGGCTACAACTCTTAATGCCAAGAATTGCATAGCACAAGGTAGAAGGATTTACAACTATTGCATAAGTTCATGTAGTCATGTAAAGGAGATCTTAGCCAAGGATAGGGATACAATTGATACTTTGATGGACAATTGTGAAATATATTCACTAACTGTGATTGAAATGGACAAACAAGTATCCAAGCTATTGGATAAAATAAGTGTATTGGAAAGGAGAAAGGGAGAATTGTAGCCAAATTTGGGTTGTTAAAGAGCATTATAACCCCTAAGTTTTCAATGTTGGAGACACATCTATCAGAGATGGAAAAATTTGAAGGATCAATGAATATGTCTACACCTACTAAGCTTAAGGTAGTAGAAACAACATCATATGCACTGAATGGATTAATCCATGTTAGTGAGCTCTTAATCAAGTCTTGGGCCAAGGAAGTGAAGACCATGGAAAACTCTTTCCAAGATGTCTTAAAACTGGTGAGTAAGCACTAAGTCCTTTTTGTGCTTAAGTTTTGAAATTTTGAGTGCACCTTTGCCATTGACGTCAAAGGGAGAGGAAGATAAAGAGAAAAATGAGGAGAGTAAAAAAAATGTAAAAAAAATGAGTATATAAAAGAAGAAAAGAGAAAAGAAAAGAAAAGTTCTATGTACTTATTTAAAGATAGTGCTTTTAACACTTAGTCATTTTTCTAATTGTTTCCATCAATGCCAATGGCAAAGATTGTTGGCAAGTGATGTTGTGGAGCACTAGGGATCAATTGAGGGTTGTCATTCATGGCAACTCTTATGCTAGAGTGATTGTAGGAAGACAATTTTGCTACTAGATTCACAGTCATAAAAATGACTAAGTCCATTATCAGGGTAACAAGGTACAATGTTACAATTTTGGTTAGCGATGGAAATGTATGAGGTATTATGGCTTGCAAAGTTAGTAGAAGATATTTTGGGATATGTATATGCTCTAGTAAAGAGTGCATGATTTTTGGTGATCAGATTAGTGAGATTCAGTGATATGAAGGTATGCGAAGACAAAGATTCAATATAATAGGGCATATGAGAAGTTGTGAAGATTGGCAAGGTTAGTGGATATGGTAACATGCTAAGTTAGGTGAATGAAGTATATTTCTGACACTTGGGTAATATAAGATCTCTGACTCCATACTTATCCTTTGCATAGTTAATTATTGTGTTTTGTATGGTATTTGTGAAGCCGACTGGATGGCACTTTTTGTATAAATATAGAATGATTTTGTGGAAATATAGATATGGATGAGATATGATAATGAATTAAGGTTGTGAATATAAGAATAGATAGAAGATGCAAGATCAGTAATAGATAGAGCTATAATGGGAACTATCTAAGCAAGATAAGTGCTTGTATTGTTCACATTTTGGAGAACTTTTGTGACAATTTTTTATTGTAAGACCATTTTTCTCACCACCTTTAATCAGGTGTTTTATATACACCTAACAAGGTTTTGTATTCCTTTAACAAGGAAATGTACTATGTAATAATCAGCTCCTAATAGGGCTAGATCTCCTAACAAAGATATAATATTTTGGTGCATAGTTGTGGGTACCATCCCCACCGGGGTTTTCCCTTAGCCAAGGTTTCTCAAGAACAAATCATGGTGTCATGAGTTATGTGTTGTGTTATAATGTTCTTTTCATTTCAGCAGTATTATGGTTTATTTATAATTGGTTGAAGTTTAAATCTAAGTTCAGTAATACTGATTCACCCCCCCTCTCAGTATTACCTAATCCTAACAATATGTATGTAAATAATATATGTATACATATGTATATAACATGTCTATGTATACATATACATATATATGCATATACATACATACATATATGTATATGTGTATATATATACACACACACATATATACATACATACATAGATACATACATACATTGTTGAAAATTATATTGGTTGCCAACCTAGAAAGCTAGGCCACCATATTTAGTTGGTGATGAAGTTTTAGAATTAGGGAAATGATTTGAAAAAGGTGGAACTACTGAAAAACCTCATCCACTCAAAAATACTAGTGGATTTGAGTTTCTTATCGGTAATGTGTTCAAGGAGTAGTGGACATTCCCAAGCTGATTTATCCCTCACTGTAGATTTTGAATTCATAACAAGGTTTTACAATTAAAAAGGAGTAGTGGATATTCTCAAGCTAAAACCTCTCTCTCTCTCTCTAATTATGTTTGATCTCTACCTCATGTCTCTCACCCTCTCTCTCCCTTCTCTCACTCCATCTCTCACATTTCTCCCCCTAATTACCCTCTTTCTCACTCTCTCCCTATTTCTCCTCTCACCATTCCATCCATGTTCCCATCTCACCATATCCATCACCTCTCTCTCTTCTCTCTTGCTTCTTCCAAATCTCTCCTTCTCTTTCCCCATTATTCTTGACACTTAGGACACCTTAAGATATCTTAAAACCCATTAAACTATCCTAAGACCCTTTAGGACCACTTATGAAACCTATGGCCATAGAACACATCCTAAGACACCTTACAAAGACATCCTAGGGAACCTCAGGATGAACTATGACACCTAGAGCCCCTTAAGATATCCTATGGCCCATTAGTGTATCCTAGGACCCCTTAGCACCCCTTAAGACACCTAAAAACCATTAATGTATCATAGGACCCATTAATGTATCCCAAAATCCATTAATGTATCCTAGGATGCATTAATACACGAAGACCTTAAGATATCTTAATCCATTCTAGGACCCCTTAAGCCAATCTAGGACCCATTAATGTATCTCAGGCCCCTCTAGGACCACTTAAGACATCCTAGGACCCATTAGTGTATCCTAGTACCCCTTAGGACCTCTTAAGACACCTAGGACCCCTTAGCATAGACTCCTAAAAACTATTAATTGATCCTAACACTCCTTAAGGCCCATTAATATATCTCAAATCCTATTAATGTATCCTAGGGAACATTAATACATGTATGAGGATACCTTAGGATCCCCTGAGACATCTAGGACCCCTTAAGACATCCTAGGACCCATTAATTTATCTTAGGCCTCTTTATGATCATTTATGACACCTATGACTCTCTAAGACATTCTAGGACCCATTAATGTATCCTAGGACCACTTTGTTAGAATTCTTAGGCATTGAGAGGGGGACAGTGAATACGTGAAACCAAATTATAAACTAATTCAACCACTGATATGAATAGCTTCAATAATAGTTTGTAAACCAAAAAGCATATAACTGAAGTAAAAAATTAAAACTAAAAAAAATCAAACATCCATAAAATCATCACACATGACACAATTATTTTTGCATGGAAACCCTTGGTTAAATAGAAAAACCACCATGGGGATGACACCCAAAATATCACTATTGAGGGTTCACCCTATAAGGAGTGATTAGTACAATACAATAAGATATGTTAAGATCTACCTTGTGAAAGGATTTCAAGGCTCTATTAAGAGCTTTCCCGATTAAGGGATTTACAATAAGAACATGCAAAATTTCACCCAGTTAAGATATTTGTTTGTTGTAACTGCTAGGGAACAACAAGTTAAGTGATTTGAATGTAGCATTGATTACTTGACAGATCCAATCTTTTCTCTATTCTTTGCAACTACTCATAACTCTGAATCTATCATATCTCTGATCATAACCTTAATTAATTTCACAATAATCATCAATCTTCTAGCTTCAACTATTGTAACATCACATATTTTTCAATATGAGCAGTACCACTTATATATTTATAACACTGACTTCATGAAATTAAATATTTTCCATCAAAATGAAAAACTTGATGTAAAACACATTTCTCTATGATTGTGTCATCCTTCAATAAGATCTTCATTTTAATTCTCCAAAATAGTCAAACACATTTTGACTTCTCCAATGCACCACCTTAAATCTTCCTTATACAATAGCATCAATCCCCAAAATAAAACCTCATCAATTTTATAACCATTATTATGCTACATCATAATATTAAGTATTGTTGCAATCTCTATAATGCTTACTGATCTAGAATCTTCCAACTGATACTCAAGAACACAAGTGTTCTTACCTGTCTGAATGACTGTGACACCAAAATATTTTTCACCGATCAACCAAATGAGTTGTGGTTAGAACCACACTATACTCTGACCATGTTGATACTATATCTATGACTGCACCTTATAATTCTTCATCTTTCACAACTGCTACCAAAGTGTCAACTTCTCTATCTACCGACCTTCTAGACTTAACCAATTCTTAGCATTATTGATCACTTAACAGCCTTCACACCAATTCCCTTCTACACTTCACTTATTATGGTACATGACTGATCTGACTTAGTTTCTATCAATGACAACCAAACCAATTAATACCTATGACTACAACCAATATGCATCACCATGTCAACTCTCAATCTCATCATAATGCCAACAAACTCCCCCTTTGGCATTGATGACAACAACCTTATGCTCCTTGATATATTCTCCTTGCCATATTCTCCCCCTTTGACAATAATGCCAAAAGTGAAAAACTAAAATATGTTCAACTATGCACCATTTTCTCACAACTTGTCGAAGATGACCTTGAAGTTTTCCTTTGTTGACTCTAAGGATGTCTCCCATGTCTTCTTCATGTTTCCCAAGGCAATAATTTTCTCAAATAAACTTGATACTAGATTTTCCATACTTTCTAAAGTGCTCATGTCTAATAAGACAAGTATCCCTTCTACCTTCTCCACATGCTATTGTGTCACCTCCATTGTAGGGGATACAAGTGATTGAAGCTTAAGTATACAGACCAACCTACTATCTTTCTCCCACTGGATCTACTTCACTTTTTTAGATAGCTACTGCATTTGACTACTGAAAGAAGTTATTGAGCTTGAAATAGGATGAAGATGACTAGTTAAGCTCTCTAGATCCTTTAATACTTCAACTCTTTTCTCATCCAAGTCTTTTAAAAACTTTGAATGATTAGATACTTTGGTGAAAAGTTGTCCTTAACCATTGAAGCTTTAACTTATCTCACTAATTCTATCAATTTGTCCTTATCCACAATTATCTCCTATTAGAATTTCTAATCTTTCCTTGGTTTTTATATTTAATTTGAGGATAAACCAAGGTATTCTCCTTTTATTTTATTTAGGATATTCCTAGAGGAATATCTACATGTAATTTTGTCCTCTAGTCCAAGTGGGAGGACAACTCATATTTTTTAATTCCTTTAATAAGGAAATTAGTTTATTCCTCCTTATGAGGATGCTCACACTTGGCACACACTTAGTATGAATGTGACATTCATTCAGATGCGAGTTGTAATACCCCAAAAATGGGCTATAGGTTCATTAACCTCCTACATCTTCAAATTCGAACGAAATCGACATCAAAGTCCTAACCTAAGGCACATCTGCACATTATCAAATCCTAATTGATTATCCTAAATTCTGCATTGGAGAATATTCCTAGCGATATTCCTATTTATCCTAATTATGTTTAATTTAATTATTATTTGGCAATAAATTCTATTTATCCTAAAGTTTGATTAATTGAATATTCTGAATATTTAATTAATTAGATTTAATATTGCCACTTAATTATTTAATTAGATTTAATTAAATTATTCCTAAATTGTATTATTTAATTTTGACAATAAATCAAAAATCTTATGACTAATTGATTAAATTCCTATTTAATTAATTAAAGTCAATTGTCAATATTTAATAATATAGTTTTTTGAATAAAGTTTGATTTAATAATTGATTAACCCATAAATCAATTGTTTTAATTTCAAAAATCAGTTAAGTTGAGGATAAATCACTTTATTTATTTAATTAATTCATAATTAATTGTGCACATTCAAAGAGCAATTAAACTCAAAATCAAGAAATCAATGCAAGTTGTTAACTTTTGGAAACCCAACACTCTATTTTGAGTTCAAAGTTGATCTAAACTTCTGATTTGAGTTAAAAAGCTGTTCTTGCATGCTTTTGCATGATTTTGTGAGTTTATTATCTCCAATTTACTGACAACTCAAAAATCAACTTGAGTTTATCAAGAGTGATTTATGGCTTTTCTCAATGCATCCTCAAGCCCTGGATTTCTATAAAATCAAGGCTTTAGCTCTTCTAAAAGGATCCACGAAATTGCATCCTCACATTGGCGAATTGGTGATCAAAGAATCTATCTTTGCGAATCAGAGCTGTTGTGAGATTTTCATTATTTTTGAGCATTCATATCATTTAGCATATCAATTCTTAGATTAATCGCATATCATATCAGTTTTTCATATAGAATAGATTCATATAAGTTTCCTTCATCTTATTGCATAGAAAATACAAAAATATAGATTAAATCTGCATTCATATACTTTTCATTCTTTGCATTCAAATCCTTCATTTAGGTGTTGCATTGTCACTGGTCTCAGTCTGATCTAAGAGTATCATATTCGCACCTACTAGAAGGCAGTAAATCACCTAGTTAGTTTAGTTTCCATTTCATTGCATGATTTTGGTTTTTGGCTAACCTCTAATGTTTTACTGAAGTGTTGTGTGTACAACTAGGTACAAAATTCACACACACATTTTTGGCACCCACCGTGGGGCCCTGAAATGGGTTTCCATCATCTTTCTATCAATTTCTATCACTTTCTTATCATTTTCTAGGTTAAAAATGTGATTTTTATTTTCTATCTGTACATTTTTCGTATGACTTTTGTCAAAAAGTCATTTCGGGAGGTACCCACTATCGTACGACAAGTTTAGATTTCAAGGCTTGTATCAAAGAGTACACATTGTTGTTTAGAAGCCTAATTGTCATATGAATAGACACCCATAGTCGTACGAGTTTCCAGACTATCGTCTGGGAGGTAACCCATTGTCGTATGAGTTTTGACTCCAGAATTCAATTGTCATTTCAGATTTTTTTTGGCAATTTTCTAGATTTAATTTTTAGATTTGGACTAACTGCTAACCTTAACAATTGAAATCTTCTATTTTTGACTGATACTTGTTGAATCTGATTGGAAAAAGTGCAACTAAATTGCTAAAATAGGTAAAAATCTACTAAGCACATTGCAAGGAATTCAGGTATTCTTCTCAAGCTGATAACATTTCAATTTGGATTAAAACGAACTCTCACATGTCAAGCTTGTGTGATTTTCTTGCTTTCATATCACAGACTTCATCTTGGGCTATAAAACGAACATAGATTTTCTTTCTGCATATCTGTTACACATAGTAAATAGGCCCTATGAACACTATTTGTGGATGATCTTGAGAGATTGAGCTTCTTTCGCTTGTTTATTCATGCAAAGCTCCTCTTGACGAAGGATCCTCTTATAGGTAGGGAAGGTACTAAGAGGGTCTCATGTTCTACTAGATTCATGTGTCTTCAAATTTTGATTGATACATTATCTCTCTAGAGAGGTTGATAGATCATAAGCGGTTGATGTCATAGATCTTTGTGAGATAATCTTGGTCTTAGTGTGTCAAATTAATCTATCTACTTTGTTTTGGTTAAAAGTGAAAAGGCTAGAGGACTATGCTCTACTCCCTTTTTGGGTAGTATCAAAAACTCAGATCCTTGAATCTGGAACCAGTCTCCATGTGGTATCTTTTGTGAGTCACCTTTAGAGAGGGTTAACTGTAGTGGACATTCCCTTAATTGGGTCAACCACATGGATGAAACCTCAAGTGGTAATACCCATTTTCACCGTGGTAGCAGCAGTCGCTATAGAAATGTCCTTGTGGAGGAAATCTTCACAAGTGTGGTCTCTTGTTGGGCTGCCAGATCTCCCTAGCAGCTCCTGATTGATTAATTTATTGGATTGTGTCAAAATCCCAGTGTGCCTGGATTGGAGTTCACCCTCTTGAGATCATAAAAGTTGCAGAGTTAGACCATTACTACAAACCCTAGTGAGGCCAAATTTTCATTTTTCTAGGAATATGTGCATTATTAAAAAACTTTTTGGAACATACACAGTTAGCACTCCTAGGAATTAGCACATTCAGTCACTTGATTGTTCATGTGTAGGGTTTCTTTGTCCCTTGTTCATATTTTTCAGCCATGCTTGGAATCACTTGCTTGCTATTTTGCATGCTTGTTTATCTATCTGACTACCGAAAATGAATGATCATAGAATAATCTTCAAACCTGGACAGAGAAATTTGTGAAAAATCTAAAATTGGAAACCAAAATTTGCAAAATCTAAAGACAAAATCCTTTCTAGAGTCAAAAGTTGTCCCCATCAGGTCAGAAAGTCATACGAGTTTTGGCAAGTGTCATTTCAGAACCCTTATATTATCGTATGATAGCTTGTATAGTGTTGTACGAGTTTTGCCACCAGTCAGAAACAAAAGTAAAAAATATACTATCAATTGTCCTGTGAGTTTTGTAACTGTCGTACGAGTTTGTCAATTGTCATTTCACAGCATACCCACTATTGTACGAACCTGCAGAAAGTCATTTGAGAAAAATTGCTAGAGAGTGGTTAGAATTGTCATAAACTCAATTTTTATAGCCTATTTCTAGAATCTGTTGAACCAATCACTATGTCAGGAACAAAGAAAAAACTAGTATGAATCCATTCATTTTCCTAAAGTGAGGCTTTGAGTCTGATCTTTCCTTCTGGGTTATCGATTTGAGTCTTTTTCATCTTGTGTCAAAACCTTGTCAACTTTATCTTCAAATTCAGTCTTGTTGCTACAACGGCTAAGTGTTGTGAGATCGTTCTTTCCATCTATTGGGTACCTACCCACACTACTGTGGCACAATATTCTGCATTTACATCTAATCTAATCTTTAATCACTTTAATCTTGACAAGGTTGCATCATTCGATCTTCTTGAATCAGGTCATTCTTCATTTGTCTTCATCTTGCTTTCTTTAGCTTCACCCAAGGTTAATGGTGGAAACCAGAGCTTCGTCACACAAGAAATCTAGAGAGGTATCCCATACAATACCTTTGAATACTCTCCAGGCCCCAACTCTTGAACAAATCTAGAATTTTGGTCTTTATGAAGATGACAGTCTTGGCAATTTTTGATTGAAAACTGGTTACGTCCCCCCTCCATCAACTCATGGAAGTAATAAAAAAATCCCTCCTCAATCTAATCCAGGGAGCCCTAAAAATCCTAACATGTCTCACAGAGGGACACAAAATGGGTCTCAAGGACACCAATCTCAACATGGTATGGATCAAGAACCTACACCTTCTAAAATTGTTCAATATCAAAATGATGATGACTTCAAAAGAATGATGAAACATTTCTTGAAGGAAGATAGAGAAGCATACTTTCTATAATTATCTCATCAAGGAGCTAAACTTCCTCCAAAATTTAATGTGGAAGATATCATTACACATGAGGAAGAAACTCCTATCATGGCTATGATGAAATAGATGCATGCCATGCAAGTCAAACTTAACAAACTTGAGAAAGAAAAGGAACCTAAGGAGTTCTCCATGGAAGCTCTATGCTCTTTTCCATTTGATAAGGACTTGTACATGCTGCCATTCCCTAAAAGAGTGGAGATGCCAAAATATGATAAGTATGATGGAAACTCTGATCCTCAAGATCATGTTAGAGAATTTTGTACTCAATCTATGGAGTTTATGCATGAACCAACTTACTTAATGCATCTTTTCCCTCGATCTCTAGGAGGAGCAACCATTCATTGGTTCTCTAGAATGCCTCCTACTATCAAAACTTTTGAGGAGTTAATCAAACTGTTCTATCAACAATACTCCTACAATATTCAACATCTAGTCACTATGATCGACATCTGCAATCTGAAACAATATCTAGGAGAACCAATCCTGACATTTCTCAAGAGGTGGAGGAAGAAATTTTCTCTATATGCTAGACCCATTCCTGAAATTGAGAAGTTGGAAATATTCATCAAAAATCTTGTTCTAGAAATTAACTACCCTTTAAAAATGCAAAATCATACATCTTTTGACAAGATGGTAGATAATGCAATCAAAATTGAGAAAGTACTTGTGAAAAAAGGAGACATCACACTTCAAAAAGACAAGTATGAATATGGATCTAGTTCTAAGGACAAGAACAAAAACTGGGACAAGAATAAAGGCATTGTCATAGATGGCATTGTTGATAATATTCATGCCCCATCTAAGGCACCTACATTTAATCTCACTGTTGGTACCCAAGCCATCAAATCTTCCGAAGCCAAAGCTGCAGAGTCCAACCAAAAGTCATTTGATTAGAAACCTTGGGCTACAGATCCTAATCGCAAATTCAGTCCTCTTGGAGAATCCTTGGAATCAGCCATGAAAACTTTGTTGGCAAACAAAATCATCTACTTGCCTAAGATGAAAGTCTTTGATCTAGAACCTAAACTGAAATGGTGGAGAGAGAACAATTTCTATGAATTCCATTGCAATAAAGGTCATAAGACTAATAACTGTATTCGCTTGAAACACATTATACAAGACAAAATTGATAATGGCAACATCACGATTGACAATCATAAGAGTAATAATGATCATATAGCATTTACAGAACCATTTCCTAAACATGGCAAAGAAGATTCTTCTTCTTAGCCTAATATGGGTGCTAAAGTCAATTATGCCTACTCAGCAAACAATGCTATTATCAATATGGTTGAACCATGCCTATCTGAGTGTTGCAATGTAATCACAATTGTAAGAAGAGATAGAGATAATCAATTAGCTAATGCAGTTACTTGATCACAAGCTCAAGCACACCTACAAGGACAAATACCAGATTCATCAAGTGTCCCTAAGGTGCCTTTCAATCTTTCATCTACTTCTAAATAGAAGGCTACATCTAAATCTAAATCCTAAAGACACAAGGCCTACTTCATATAGTATTGTCCAACAACTCCAGCACACAAATGCTAAAATCTCCATGTTTGAGTTGCTTTGGATATCTCTAGCTCATAGATCCATTCTAGACAAAGCTCTGCTCAGATCCAATGTTCTCGATGAACTTGATTTAGATAGATTCCAAACTATGGTTGGTCATCTTACGTCTCCATAGTACATTTCCTTTTTAGAGGAAGATGATAACTCCTTGAGTCATCCACATAACCAACCCTTGCATATTGAAGTCTTGATCCAAAACCGCTATGTCAAACGTGTGTTGATAGATGGGGGCACTAGCCTAAACATTTGTTCTTTTAGCTTGATTACACAATTGGGATTTTTAGAAATGGCCATTGATCCCAGGAAGAAGATAACTATCAAAGCATATGATGAGCAAGAAATATCTTCTAAGGGAACTATTGTCTTACCTATTAGAGCAAGTCCTGTCATCAGAGATACTATATGTCAAGTTCTTGATCTACCTTTGGCTTACAATATCCTCCTAGGAAGAGCCTGGATACATGACATGAAAGCCATTCCCTCTACATTCCATCAGTGTTTGAAATTTCCTTATGAAGGAGTCGAGGTGACAATTCTAGCTAATCTGTATACAACTTGCAATACCTTGAAAGAGAGTTCTCATAAACTTGTTCCCAATAATAGAGAATCTTCCACTAAGTAGCTAGACATTGCTTCAACATCTAAGATGGAAGACATTGCTAAAGAGATTGATTGAAGAAAATGGTATGGGAGAATATACTATAGAGCTAGTCTTATCTTTGACATCTCTCCCTATCTCTCCTAAGTCTTATGGGCAAACTCTGAAATAGTCTAAAATAGAGTCTAAAGAACCTCTTGAGGCATATAAAGGAAATTTTGTTGTAGAATAAGTATCTAAACATGAGTTTGAAGAGGATGAAGCTATGCTCACATGGCTATACAAAGATGAACCTAAATCTCAAGTTGTCCAAAAATGTGATGCTAAAATACTGAACATTCCTTCTAAGTCATATGGCCCAGGCGATGAATTGATCACAAAGATGGGATATAAAGGAAAAGGACCTCTTAGACTATAGGGTAAAGGTCTTTTGTCACCTCTTGATCATCATGGCTGAGAAAACAAGAATACAAAAGGTCTAGGATACATGAAGAAACCTTTCCATCTTAGCAAGAACTCCCTGCATGTATTAGAATAGATTGAGCCTTCTGTAACAAATCAACTAAAGGGAGAAATAATTGAACAATCTGATAGTGATGATTCAGACACCACTGATGAGCTCATTCCTTATGAGTGTTTTCCTAAAGAAATAAAAGACCTCCTTGAAGTTGAAGCTGATCCAATAAAAAGAATTAACATAGTAGAAACACAAGAATCTACTATAGAGTAAGAGATAGTTGCAACACAAGAACCAACTAATCTCGAAGGCAATCAAAAAGAGGAAGGTGGTAGTTATTCTAAGATAGATTCCCATGAGTATGAATTCAAATCAGAATATAAGGGAAACCCTTCTTGGGGTATTCATCCTGACTTTACTCATGTTCTCAGATTTCCTAGAGGTCTAGATGAAGAAATAGAAGATGAATCAAATGACTATGAATGGGGAGTCATTCCAGAACTAGATGAACTTATTATAGAAAATCATGTTGATGTTATTCACCAATATGCACCTCAACCTAACGTAAGTCTAGATAAAAAGGATGAACTTATCGAGTCTAATCCATCAATGGCTAAAGTGGATTTCCATAATGACATTGAGCCTATTCATGAATTGAATGTCTTAAGTTGTAATATCACCTTTGAACTCTAGCATCAGGTTAGGACCAATGATGACAGATCCATATCCATAAACACTCTTTCCCAATCTTTCACCACTTTTACTATCCAATGCCCTGACCTTCTTGACATAACATCCACCAACTTGAACCAAGGTATTTATACCTTTCCCAATGACTATGCCCTTGCTTGCTACCTAAATGCAGTTGAACCTATGAGGACTTCCATCAGTGAACTAAGTGTTAGCATGAAGGATTCATACATCAAGTATCTTAGTTAGAAAAATAAGAATAAGAATAAAAAGAAAAGGAGTTCTAAGGGTGAAAACCACTTCGTGGCAGTCTTAGAACCTACAAAAGTAAAAATAAAAGATGTATCTGAAGGTGAAAACCTCTCTAAGGTGCCTAAGGATGAGATATTTGATGTCCTTTTGAGTCATTTACATGACAGATCTCCAATTCTAATTGAGCCCACTCAATCTATCAATTTGGGAACAACAAAAGAACCACAGTTGATCCATGCAACACAATCCTTATCAGAAGAAGAAAAGAAAAAATTTACAAGATTCTTAACAGTGAAAAAGATCAACTTTGCATGGAAATATTCAGATATGCCAGGGTTGGATCCTGATCTTATAATGCACCATTTATCTATAGCTCTGAACGTTAAACCTGTTAGGCAAAAATTGAGAAAGATGCATCCACATGTTGCACTCTTGGTAAAATCTGAATTAGAGAAGCTCTTGAAAGCCGGATTTATCCGAGTTACTGATTATGCATAATGGATATCTAATATTGTACCTATTTCTAAACCAGAAAAATCAATAAGAGTGTGCATAGATTTTAGAGATGTAAACAAAGCATGCCCTAAGGATGATTTTCCATTACCTAACATTGATATGATAGTGGATATGACTATGGGCTTTGAGATGTATTCTTTAATGGATGGTTTTTTTGGATATAATCAAATGAAAATTGCTCCAGAGGATCAAGAGAAAACTACTTTCACAAGGGCATGGGGTACCTTCTGTTGGAATGTCATGCCATTTGGGCTTAAGAATGTTAGTGCTACATATCAGAGAGCTATGACATCTATTTTTCATGACATGATGCACCAAACTATGGAGGATTATGTTGATGATACTTTAGCAAAACCTATGATTAGAGCTGAACATTTAAATGACTTGAGCAAGATACTAGACAGAATGGAAAAATTTAGTCTCGTACTAAATCCTAAGAAGTGTGCTTTTGGTGTCACTTCAGGAAAGCTCTTAGGCTACATTGTTTCAAAGAAAGGAATTGAGGTAGATCCAGCTAAAGTAAAGGCTATAATGGATATGCAACCCCCGAAGAATATTAGTCAAATGAGAACATTGCAAGGGAGGGTTTAGTCTATCAGATGCTTCATATCTTAGCTAGCAGACATATCACAACCTTTTACAAAGACATTACATAAAGGTGTGACATTTTCCTGGAGTGAGGAATGTGAAAATAATTTTGATCATATCAAGAAGTATCTATCAAATCCTCCTTTCTTGATGCCTCCTATTCAAGGGAAGCCATTGATCTTATATGTCTCTACAACAGATACATCACTGGGGGCATTGCTTGCACAACATGATGAGAGTATAGTGGAAAGAGCTATATACTATATCAGTTGAACATTGGTGGCATACAAAAAGAACTATTCTATGATTGAAAAGGCTTGTCTAGCTGTGATCTTTGCATCATAGAAATTGAGACATTATATGTTGGCTCATACCATACATTTAGTAGCTAAGATTGATCCACTAAAGTACCTATTAAGCAAAGCTTCCCTCACGAGTAGATTAGCTAAATGGGTCATGCTCTTAAGTGAATTTGACATTGAATATGTCGAAAGAAAAGCTATTAAAGGACAAGTTATTTCTGATCAATTAGCAGATGCACCTTTGTTTGATGACACACCAATGCAAATGGAATTTCTAGATTCCTCTATCATGAATCTTTCTTCTAGAGAATGGAAACTATTATTTGATGGCTCCTATACATAGAATGGATCTGGAGCAGGTATCTTGTTTATCACTCCTCAAGGATACTCCATCCCTAAGGCATTCATAATTAAATTTCCTTGTACAAACAATATTGCTGAATATGAAGCCCTTTTGAATGGTATGAAAATAGAAATTGAGTGGAGAGTAATAGAATTGCACATTCATGGAGACTCACAACTTGTAATACATCAAGTCAATGATGTGTACCAAACAAAGGATGAAAAGCTTATTCCATACAAGAGAATGGTAGATGATCTAAAGAAATATTTCATATCTATCACATTTGAGCAAATACCTAGAATAGAGAATAAGGTTGCCGATGCAATGACAACATTATCTACTTTATTATAGCAGCTTGAACATGAGCTACGCTACAAGTTCCTAGTGGAAGCACTATCTTATCCTGCATATGACTCCCCTAATACCCATATGATTTGCACCATTGTGGGTCATGATTCCTCCCGCTATAAAAACCTATTCTCCTATCTTAAAGACCAAATCATTCATGATACCTTTAACCATCATGAAAATAGATACCTTATCCATAATGCCTCTCGATATGTCATCATTGGTCATGATCTATACAAATGAGGTCTAGATGGTATGCTACTTAGATGTTTAGAAAGGGAAGAGTCTCAATGTGCATTAGAGTAAGTCCATGATTGTATTTGTGGGTCACATTCAAACGGTTTAACACTAGCTCAAAAACTTATTAGGGCTAGGTACTATTGGCCTAAAATGGAGAAAGAGTCTATCAAGTTTTCTAAGAACTGTTAGCTTGTGGTGACTAATCAGGAAAGTACTATCCATGAAAGTACTATACACTTTTCCTCCTGACCTCGCCGGGGTTCAGGGCCGGGCCGGGCCCCGAGCGGGGGTTTGGGGGTGGTAGCCCCCAAGAGCAAGGGTTCGAGGGCGCAGCCCCTGAGGAAATTTTTTTTTGAGGCTGACTACTTTTTTGATTATTTGGGCCGACTACTTATAACTCATTCTAACCCTAAAGCGGGAAAATATTGTATAATATGGCTTAGGGTTAGGGATTTTCATGATGTATGATTTTAGTACTTGCGGCAGAATTGGGCTGTAAGGGATTACAGATTGTAATCAGGTTGTAATCACTGGATAATAATAATATTGGACTCACTGTTGGTGGACGTAGCCCAGGGATTGGGTGAACCATGTTAAATCTGTGTGTCTTGTGTTCTATTCTGTGTGGTTTATTATTTTCTGATATTAGTTATATTTGCACATAATTGTTATTTCTGCCTTGTTAATCCTAACAAGTGGTATCAGAGCGAGGTTATTTTGTTCATTCTTTCATCTATTCTCTGAAGCAGGTCTCACGAGTTAGTGGGAGAGTCTCTTGGTTAAGTGGGAGAAATGGCAGGTGAGGGTAGGCTGAAGGTTGATAAGTTTAATGGGTAGAACTTCCAGTTATGGAAGATGCAAATGGAGGATTATCTCTATCAAAAGGATCTATGGCGGCCATTAGAGGGAGTAGCCAAGAAAGAGCAATCAATGTCTCAGGAGGATTGGGATATTTTGGATAGGAAGGCACTGGGGAGTATTTGTCTATGCCTGGCACAATCAGTGGCATTCAATATTACTGAAGCAAAGACAGCTAAAGATCTGATGGAAACCCTAGCGAAGTTGTATGAAAAGCCTTCAGCTTCAAACAAGGTATTTCTTATGAAGCGTTTATTTAATATGAAAATGGTAGAAGGTGGATCAGTTACTAATCATTTGAATGAGTTTAATACAGTTACAAGTCAATTAACCTCAGTTAAAATTACTTTTGATGAAGAGGTTAGGGCTCTCTTGATTTTGTGTTCTTTGCCAGAAAGCTGGAATGGCTTGGTAATGGCTGTTAGTAATTCTATTTTTGGTTCTAATACCCTAAAGTATGATGATGTCATTGGTGTTATATTGAGTGAGGAAATTCATAGGAAAAGCTCAGGGGCATCCACATCGGGTAGTGTATTGAACACAGAAAGCAGAGGCAGAACAAGAGATAGAGGAAACAACTCTGGAAATCATGGAAAATCAAGAGGAAAATCAAAGGGAAAGAGGACCGAATCTAAAGGGCCAAATGATTGCTGGTACTGTGGAAAACCAGGTCATAAGAAGAAAGATTGTTGGTCTCGAAAGAAAGATCAAGGAGACAAAAATGATGGAAAAAAGGAGGCAAATGTGGTAAGTAACAAATCTGAGGAGGATGCTTTTCTCTTGTCCTTAGAAAGTATTGATGATTCATGGGTTTTAGATTCTGGGGCTTCATTTCATGCTACACCCCATAGAAGTTATTTTGTTGATTATGTCCAAGGGGATTTTGGGCTAGTTTATTTGGGAGATAATGAACCCTATCAGATTGTTGGAAAGGGAAAAATTAAGATTAAGTTGCAGAATGAGAATCATTGGCTACTACAAGAGGTAAGACATGTTCCAAGGCTGAGTAGGAATTTAATTTCAGCAGGGCAACTGGGTGATGAGGGTTGCACAGTTACTTTTAATGATAAAAATTGGAAGGTTTCAAAAGGTTCCTTAGTAGTAGCAAAAGGTGTGAAAGTAGGCACCTTATATCTTTGTATAGGTCATACTGTTCCTTCTACTTTAATTGTTTCAGAAGATAATGAATGTTCAGGAACAGTGGCTGCAATTGAGCAGGAAGAACATCAAACTGTTGCTATACATTCTGACACAGCACTGGTGGCACAACAGACTCGGGCACATGAGTGAAAAAGGTATGAAATTACTTCATTCAAAGAAAGTTTTACCTGGTTTGAAATGTGTCAATATGGATTTCTGTGAAAGTTGTGTTTATGGAAAACAAAAGAGAGTTAGTTTTGTGAAGAGTGGGAAGGAAAAGAAAAATGAGAGATTAGAGCTTGTGCATACAGATGTATGGGGACCAGCTCAGGTATCTTCCCTTGGTGGCTCTCTTTATTATGTTACATTTATAGATGATGCAACAAGAAAAGTATGGATTTATTTCCTTAGACAGAAATCTGATGTATTTCAAACTTTTAAGAAATGGAAATGCTTGGTTGAGAATGAGACTGGTAAAAAGTTAAAATGTCTCAGATCTGATAATGGTGGTGAGTATTGCAGCATAGAATTTGAAGAATATTGTTCCTCTAATGGTATTCGTAGGCAGAAAACTGTACCAAGGACTCCACAAGAAAATGGAGTGGCTGAACGCATGAACAAGACAATAATGGAGCGTGCAAGGAGTATGAGGTTGCATGCTAGGCTGCCCAAAAATATGTGGGCAGAGGCAGTGAACACTACTGTTTATTTAATCAATAGAGGCCCCTCTACTCCTTTGGACTGTGGTATTCTAGAGGAAGCATGGAGTGGTAAGAAGGTGAGTTATTCTTTTCTCAAAACCTTTGGTTGTGAAGCTTTTGCACTTATAGATTCTGAAAATAGAACCAAGCTGGAAGCTAAGTCAAAGAAATGTGTATTTGTTGGGTATGGCATTGATGAATTTGGTTATAGGCTTTGGGATTTTGAAAATCATAAAATTGTAAGAAGCAGGGATGTCATATTCAATGAGAAAGTATTGTACAAAGATCTATTGCTGCAGCATGAGAAGAAAGAAAATGACTATGTAGTACTGGATGATACTCCACAAGTTCATGTTCCAGTAGTTCCTTATGCTCCGCAACAACAACAACAACAAATACCACACACCCTAGTGAGTGTTAGATGGTCAACAAGGCTAAGTAGACCTCCAGAAAGATTTTCTCCATCTTTGTATTCTATTCTGTTAACAGATGCTGGTGAACCTGAATGTTATAATGAAGCTGTGCAGGTGGATACAAAGCTTCAGTGGGAGTCTGCAATGACAGATGAAATTGACTCTTTGTTGAAAAATCAGACATGGGATTTATGTAAGTTACTTGCAGGTAAAAGGGCTTTACAGAATAAATGGGTTTACAGGATCAAAGAAGAGGATGGAGGTACGAAAAGATTTAAAGCCAGATTAGTCGTAAAAGGATTTGCACAGAAACATGGTATTGATTTTGATGAGATATTTTCTCCAATTGTTAAAATGACTTCTATTTGTACTGTTTTAAGTATTGTGGCTACTGAAGATTTGCATTTAGAGCAGCTTGATGTTAAAATAGCCTTTCTTCATGGTGATTTGGATGAAGAAATATATATGGTTCAGCCACAAGGATTTGAGGTCAAGGGTAAGGAGAATTTGGTGTGCAGATTGCAGAAAATTTTATATGGCTTGAAGCAAGCACCTCGGCAATGGTATATTAAATTTGACACTTTTATGAATGGGCATGGATATAGTCGGTGTCATTCTGACCATTGTGTTTATTTTAAGAGGTTGGATGATGACAGCTACATTATTTTATGTTTATATGTTGATGATATGCTTGTAGCTGGGTCTAACATGGATCACATTAAGGGGTTGAAACAACAGTTAGCAAAATCTTTTTCTATGAAGGATTTGGGGGCAGCAAAACAAATCCTTGGTATGAAAATTTGTAGAGATAGGAAAAATAGGAAATTGTCTCTATCTCAGGCTGATTATATTGAGAAGGTGTTGCAATGTTTCTCTATGGAAAATGCCAAAGCTGTCAGCACACCTTTGCCTGGTCATTTGAAATTGACTAAGGATATGTGTCCCAAGACACCAGAAGAAGAGACTAAAATGTCTAAGGTACCTTATGCTTCAGCTGTAGGGAGCTTAATGTATGCTATGGTATGTACTAGGCTAGATATTGCACATGCAGTGGGAGTCGTTAGCCGTTATATGAGTAACCCTAGTCTTGAGCATTGGAATGCAGTCAAATGGATTCTCAGATATTTGAGAGGCACATCCAGTAAGTGTTTACACTTTGGGGGTTCTACTACTACTATACAAGGCTATGTTGACTCAAATTTGGCAGGAGATATAGATAGCAGGCGGAGTACTATAGGTTATATATTTACTGTTGGTGGGACATCAGTGAGTTGGATTTCTCGACTACAAAAGGTGGTTGCTTTATCCACTACAGAGGCAGAGTATGTTGCTGCTACAGAGGCAGCCAAGGAGATGATATAGCTTCAATTCTTCATGGAAGAATTGGGACATCCACAAAAGGATAATTTTCTACATACAGATAGCCAAAGTGCCATTCATCTTGCAAAGAATTCTGCTTTGCACTCAAAGACAAAACACATACAGTTGCGGTACCATTTCATTCGATCAGTTTTGGATGATGGATAGTTAAGGCTGGAAAAGATTCATACTGATAATCCAGCAGATATGTTTACAAAGGTAGTAACAAGGGAGAAGTTGAACTCATGTTCAGCTTCAGTTGGTCTTCTAGACTGAACAAAATAAAGGAACAGCTGAGTCCAAGGTGGTTCAATCCAGTGGGAGCCTCATGTGGGTAGCGGTATTGCTACAGGATCAGTCTCCAAGTGGGAGGCTTTTTAGTATAGTGTGGATACTGATTAGTCACCAAGTGGGAGCTTGTTAGCTTGTGGTGACTAATCAGGAAAGTACTATCCAGGAAAGTACTGTACACTTTTCCTCCCGACCTCGCCGGGGTTCGGGGCCGGGCCGGGCCCCGAGCGGGGGTTTAGGGGCGGCAGCCCCCAAGAGCAAGGGTTCAGGGGTGCAGCCCCTGAGGAAATTTTTTTTTGAGGCTGACTACTTTTTCGGTTATTTGGGCCGACTACTTATAACTCATTCTAACCCTAAAGCAGGAAAATATTGTATAATATGGCTTAGGGTTAGGGATTTTCATGATGTATGATTTTAGTACTTGCGGTAGAATTGGGCTGTAAGGGATTACGGATTGTAATCAGGTTGTAATCACTGGATAATAATAATATTGGACTCACTGTTGGTGGACGTAGCCCAGGGATTGGGTGAACCATATTAAATCTATGTGTCTTGTGTTCTATTCTGTGTGGTTTATTATTTTCTGATATTAGTTATATTTGCACATAATTGTTATTTCTGCCTTGTTAATCCTAACAAGAACTATAAAAAATGCCAAGTGCATGGAAACTTAATTCATGCTCTAGGGAGAGATCTCATTCCCTTCACTACTCAATGGCCTTTTCATCAATGGGCATTTGATCTTATAGGATCCATACATCCTCATTCTTCTAATGGACATACCTATATAATCACAGCTACAGATTATTTCACAAAATGGGTAGAAGCAGTTCCCTTAACATAAACAACTAGGAAACAAATATCTATGTTCATCTTGAACTACATCATATGTTGGTATGGTATTCCACATTCTATAGTAACATATAATGGTGGACAATTCAAGAACAAAGACTTGGATGATTTATGTGCCAAATTCAAGATTACAGAACATTGGTCATCTATCTACTATCCTCAAGGGAATGGACAAGCAGAGGCTTCAAACAAGAATCTATTGAAAATTTTGCATCATATAGTTAATAAAATAGGAAGAGACTAGAATCTTATGATCAATCCAGCTCTCTGGGCCTACAAAACAAGTATTAGAATGGCTATTAGGGCTACACCTTTCACTTTAGTTTATGGGTCTAAAGTGATACTACCTATTGAGGTTGAAATCCCATCACTAAGAATCAGAATGCATGGTCTAGTAACTAATGATGACTACAAAGTGTCTAGGTTGCAAGAACTTGAACTACTAGATGAGCACATACAAGCAACATATGATCATCTCAGATTATATTAGAAGAGAATGTCTAGAGGTTACATCAAGAAAGTCAGACATAGAGAATTTTAGGTTGGCAATCTAGTCTTGAGAGAGAATCCTAAAAATCAATTACATAGAGAGCACAAGGGGAAGTTTGAACCCAACTAGCTGGGTCCCTTTGTTATTAATGCTACTTTTGGCTCTAGTGCCTATCAACTCTCAACGACTGAAGGAGAACAGCTCTGAGAACCAATCGATGTTCTCCATCTGAAGAAATTCTATGCCTAAGGCATTTAGTGTATGGTAAAATGTCTTGAAAATATTATAAAAATAGGAAAAAGTCCTGAAAAAATGAACATTTTGGTGAAAACCTAGCGATGGGTGCCTTGATGATTCACAAGAAAAAGTAAAAAATATCAAAAGTACAAAAAAATTGGAAAAATGAAAAATACAAAAAAATGAGAAAAAGAAAAGTGCCTTGGTGAAAACCTGGAAACAGGCACCTTGGTAGCAAAAATAGAATCTCTACCAGGATGGTGAAAACTCAACAAACAGGCACCACTTGTTTAAAATGCTCCATCTAGCAGTGTAATCTTGGTCTTTCCCAGCTTTTAGTCTTGCTTTAGTTTGTACATCTTTCCTGATTTGTTTACACATTCCTATTTTCAATAAGTTAGTCTGTACACCAATCAACTCAAGTGTCTGTATCCTATTAATGCTTAACACTTGGGGGCAATCAAAGTCATATCCTATGGCCTCTAATGTATCTTAGACGTATCATATCTAGTCAGAGTCCTTTGAAGCTTCATTTGAGTCAGTCAGTCAGTCTCATCTCCAGAAAGGATTTTGCACCTACAACAACACAATCAAACATCAACACAAAATGAAAACATTTTGTGCTTCATGCTTTTATCTCCTTGTATGCTTACTGATTCACAGTGAGATTTTTGCATATTGTGTCCTTTTGAGCTCTTTGATGATGTCCTTTATAGGATTTAGAGAGTGATGACTAGGGGCATAATCTTTTTTTTTTTTTTTGCCTGTATGTGAAAATCTAACAACTTTGGAAATTTTGGATTGAAATAGTGTCCGACAATAAGTGCCTCTATCCCGAATTGGATGGCCATGCGTACCTTGACCATTGATACCCAGAAAATTCAAAGAAGTTTGATCTAACTATTATCTTTTTGAGTGAGTTCTTTCTCCTATTGTGAAACACGATCTTGCCTAAGGATGTGAATGATAAAGGGTCACTATGGGTAATTCACATTGGATTTAGAATGATGTCTTAACTACTTGATGTGTTTGTTTCACGCAAGGTGTATTCTAGTCATCACGACGTTGATGTTATGATGCTTATACAAATTTCTATATTAAAATGGACATGATATTGAGGTCATCTTGGCGTTTATGCCTTGATGCTTATATCTAATCCAACATTCCAAAAACAAAATCAATATTCATATGTTCATGGTTATTTGACCAGTGGGCATTGTATTAATTCCTAAGCATACAAACTAGTATTCATATGTCTATGGTTTTTATAAACTAGTGGGCATTGTATTGATTTATCTGGTTACCTAAAAAAAAACTCAATGATGACAAATGACTGACATATGATCAGTGACTAGGTCCTAGGTCTTAAGTTACATTTCATTTTACACTTTGCATGATTACATGATCTCACGAACTACTTGACAGTATTTAACAATCCTTCTAAAAACTATACTTAAATTGCACATGAAGAGCTAAATCTTATACAAAGGTCTTCTCACAGAAATGCAAGTAGTCATAATCCTAGGTTACACATCCTTTTTGACATAAGACTGAGTACTTGTCTTCATCAATACCTGCAAAACACATCATGTGTATCGTTACATTTTCATTACATTTCATAATCACTCATTCCATCTCTTGCATTACATACATTTCCATACATACACTTTCCATAATCAAGTACATTTGCATAACATTCATAAATATGAAAGAAAATCATTACATTGCATGAATCCATACATACATTCTACTCTACTAATAGCATTTACATCACATGATATCATCATACATCAAAAACATGACAAGTACAAATGAAGTCACAACCAAAAGTCTTGATCTCATATATATCTCATAAAACTCAAAATAGTCAGGGGTGCACTACTGGCACAATGTACAAAAGAATGAGCTCATGTGAGATATCAAAATAGTATCAATATCAAAAGAGCAACAAAAATATCAGAATATCCTGATAGATCAGCTATTGGTTTGATCCTCTCCATCTGGTGGAGGTGGCAATGGTGCATCTAGTTATGCCTCAGCCCTAGGTGCTCTCGCTCCCTCTAATGCTATCATGTATTGAGAGTACGAAGGAACTCTCTAAGCAAGTGGAACCATTGTGTAGCATGTAGAAACATAGTAAAAAGATCTAGAGGTCTGATGGATAACCTCTTCCTGTAATCTCTGTACCTCACCGCAAAGCTTAGTGTGTTGTCTATCTGCCTCTAGATATCTCTCCTCCCAGCGAGCACTATGCACCTTCAGGTCCCATACCTATAATCTGAGCCTCCTCATGATCTCCTGTGTAGACAATGGAAAACTAGGATCAGTGTCTGCCATAGGCATGTCAGTATCCTTAGCAGGCTGCTCTATGGTCTCTGCTCTCTACACCTTACAACATCTAACCTCTGCACCTAGATCAAAATTGGTATCCTCCTGTATGGGATCAATATCACCACCTACAACCTACTCAGCTACAAGTACCTCCTCAGTAGTACCAATAATCCCTAAAGTACCACCCTCTCCCCTAGTCCATCTCTGTGAACTTGTAGATCTACCTACTGTGGAACTAGTGGGACGAGGGGGCCTCATCTGTCCTGATGGTCTTTGTGGAGGAGCCATCACTCTTAGTCTCAGAGGTGTGGGGTGTACAATCATAACCTATGTGGGTCTAGAACCCTATCCCATCAAAGCACTTGTGACATCCATCACCTCCTCCATGGAGGGTATCAACTCTATAGGGTTAGAAAATGTATGAACATGATGATCAACAAGCCATGCAATAAATCCATTTGTAACTCCTGCATTTGCAACCTATGGTCTATACTCCCAATCTCTACCAATGATAGCACTATACTCCTATGAACACAAGGCATAAGAAAGCCTCAAGGTCCATCCAAGTCTGAGCTCACAAGCTATCTGGGCATAAGTGGCATAATCCTGCGGTGCATCCTACACTTGTCCATACTGACACCATACCCTGGTGATAAGAAATTTATCCAATACAAAGGATGATTTTCCTATCAGCACCTGACTCTGAAAGAAGAAACTAAACTACTCTCATGTAGTAGGCCAAGGCTCAATCTCTAAATAGGGCCTCCATCGTACAAAGGTCATGTCATCAAGACATCATCTCCAATACTCTACATGGCCCATATGCCTCTATATGACATATCTAGCATATATATATATAGATCACAGGCTCTTGTGGCTACCTCTGTGAGGTACACACTGGTCTCAAAATTGGGATATGCTCCCACGCCCAGATCTATAAAACAAGTGCACCAATAGAAAATGTCTTTCTCTCCTGATACACTACCTTGTGCATCTCCGAGAACATATGGGCAAAAAGACACTGACCCTGGGCTAACTCAAAAGGAGTCGCCATCAAACATGCAACCATAGGGGCTCGACCCATCATAAGACCATTTTGCTGATGGTTAGACATGATGATACCGCTGATCATCCCGAGTATAATACACTCTAGTCTATGAGACTGTCTATAACACTGCACCAGGGTCTCCCATGAAATAGACCCAGTCAACTAAGTGTCATATCTGAAGAGACGTCTGAAAGCTAATAATCCTAAGTTCCCTAAACTCACATATGCTAGACGTTGACTACTATGGAATGGAATCCATAAAATCTTGTAAACATCCTCTGGAGTCATAGTGAGCTCTCCAGTAGGAAGATGAAATGTCTATCTTTGAATGGAATCTCTCTATCAATGCCATCAAAAGACCATGGTTTACCCTAATCTTGGGTAAATGGATCAAATACTCAAAATGACAAGTAACAAGATGTACTCTCATTGGATCAGTGAAGGAAACACAAAGCCTCTGAGTGGTTGGATGTGAGATACATACGTGAACATCAGGATATATGACCTACACAACATAGAAATAGGGAACCCTATTAGTATTTTGGTTGAAAAATAGGCTACACATACAGGAATGGAACAGTTTGCTATTTTAGAAGGTAGATCAAAGACTCAATAATTAAGCTCAAAGTTTAGAAAATTCAAAATTTTTCCCTAGAAATGAGTTTTGGGCTCACTATTTTTCAAATGACAAAGCAAACTGGTAGAAAAAATCGTACGAGTTTTCACTGGTTACCATACGACAAAGCATGATGATACGACACTGTATACCTCCTCGTACGAGTTAGGAGGGACCCAACAAAATGTTGTACAACTCTTGGGTCCCTCTCATACGAGTCTTGGTGGTTAATGAAATGACAATCTAACTAGGGTTGAAAAGTCGTACGAGCCCAAACGGACAATCGTACGAGTTTCCATGCATGCAAAAATAAAAAATAAAAAATGTATGAAACAAATGCTAAAAATGCTATAAACAAAGAAAAATTGACTTTTTAGAGAAGCAAAGAGGTCTACCTATTGGATGTCCATACTGTTGAGGTCTCTGATGCCTTCGGTTGTGCTCAAAACAATGAGAAGACACAAGTACCTTCATTTCTACCATTTTCTCACTTAGAGAGCTCCACAAGGTTTTTAAAAGTCAACGGTGAAAATGATTTGAAAATGACCCTTCTGGCCTTTATATAACTTTTGACCTAATTTTCAAAAGTGCTCCATTTTTCATGAAAATCGCACCCTTGGCTAATTTTGATGTTCTAAACCCATTTTCGGGATCAAAATTGAAATTTGAGATTATTTACTATGTCAAAATCATGATTTAAAATTTTCGGACCTAGGATGTCTGACTGCTTACATAATCAACCTTCAATCATCATAGAAATCCAGTATTCAACTTAACTAACTATCTTACATAAAACTATCAAAATTTCAACTTGGTCAACCATGGTCAACTCATGGTCAAACCTAGTCAAACTTGCTCTCTAGGACCTCTAAATGATGCAGAACACATTCTCAAACATGTATAACCACTTCTCAAATTAATTAACATGCTTCTAAACTATAACACTGACTTTTCTTGTTAGATTTCAATTTTCATCCCGAATGGGGCATGGTATTGCACATCATTCAAAGTCTGTAACTCAATTCTATCAATCAATCTTTCCTCAGTAATCAAGAAAACAACCACATCTAGTTGCCAATTCATCTAAAGTCCTCATCACTTGGGGAAAATCTATCATCTCTTGGGGCATATCAAATTCATCTAGTATCCAAATCTATCTTGTAAATTGTATCAACTTTTCATAACTATCGGTTCATTAGTGTTATTTCCTTGGTTCTTCGTAACTAATGGGTTTAGGATGTGATACCAATATGATTCATACAAGGACATTGAGGTTTGGAATCGATCATTCACTTCTTTGCAATCATAAGGTTCAGAATCAAGCATTTTGGCACTTTTTTGTAATCATCGGTTCGTTGTTGCTATAGTTGACATTATCTTTGGTCAATCAAGACCTAAATCTCAAATCTTGAATCTTTAGATCTTGAAATTGATTTCTATCTTGGAATCGGTTCATCTTTCAAAACAAATTAGTTTCATACATCTTTATCATACACAGACTATTCTTTGAACCACTACGCTTAGCACAGTGATTCAAAGAGGGGAAAAATTTAATACCCCAAAAATGGGCTATAGGTTCATTAACCTCCTACATCTTCAAATTCAAATGAAATCAACATCAAAGTCCTAACCTAAGGCACATCTGCACATTATCAAATCCTAATTGATTATCCTAAATTCTGCATCGAAGAATATTCCTATTTATCCTAATTATCTTTAATTTAATTATTATTTTTTGACAAATTCTATTTATCCTAAAGTTTGATTAATTGAATATTCTGAATATTTAATTAATTGGATTTAATACTGCCAATTAATTATTTATTTAGATTTAATTAAATTATTCCTAAATTGTATTATTTAATTTTGACAATAAATCAAAAATCTTATGACTAACTGATTAAATTCCTATTTAATTAATTAAAGTCAATTGTCATATTTAATAATATAGTTTTTTGAATAAATTTTGATTTAATAATTGATTAACCCATAAATCAATTGTTTTAATTTCAAAAATCAGTTAAGTTGAGGATAAATCACTTTATTTATTTAATTAATTCATAATTAATTGTGCACATTCAAAGAGCAATTAAACTCAAAATCAGGAAATCAATGCAAGTTGTTAACTTTTGGAAACTCAACACTCCATTTTGAGTTCAAAGCTGATCTAAACTTCTGATTTGAGTTAAAAAGTTGTTCTTGCATGCTTTTGCATGATTTTGTGAGTTAATTATCTCTAATTTCCTGACAACTCAAAAATCAACTTGAGTTTATCAAGAGTTATTTATGGCTTTTCTCAATGCATCCTCAAGCCCTGGATTTCTATAAAATCAAGGCTTTAGCTCTTTTAAAAGGATCCATGAAATTGCATCCTCACGCTAGCGAATTGGTGAGAGAAGAATCTATCTTTGCGAATCAGAGCTATTGTGAGATTTTCATTATTTTTGAGCATTCATATCATTTAGCATATCAATTCTTAGATTAATCACATATCATATCAGTTTTTAATATAGAATAGATTCATATCAATTTACTTCATCTTATTGCATAGAAAATACAAAAATATAGATTAAATCTACATTCATATACTTTTCATTCTTTGCATTCAAATCCTTCATTTAGGTGTTGCATTGTCATTGGTCTCGGTCTGATCTGAGAGTATCATACTTGCACTTACTAGAAGTCAGTACATCACCTGGTTAGTTTAGTTTCTATTTCATTGCATGATTTTGGTTTTTGGCTAACCTCTAATATTTTACTGAAGTGTTGTGTCTATAGCTAGGTACAAAATTCACACACACAAGAGTTACATGCAAACTCCTTCACTCATGTCTACTTAAGAGATGCTTCTCCACACACTTGATACAACTTTATGACATTTCCCACACACAATTTTATCTCCTCTTGTCATATTAGTTCTATCATTATTGTATTGAGCTTCTTGCTCATATTCTACCTCTCTCCTTACGCTTTTCTTGCCTCATTCATAATACACAAAGGGGTTTTTCTTTTCTTTTCCCCTTACAAAAATCTATTGGCTCTTTGTTGGGATTCTTGGAGTATTCTCATATTTTGGTGATTGATCTTGAAAATTTATCTCATATTTGGATTATGGTAAACTCCTTGCACTTCACTTTCTTAGATTATTTTCATGAACTTATTCTCATTCTTTTAATATTTCTAACATGGTATCAAAGCTATTTAATCCTTGTTTAAGTGTTTTGTAGGAATGTGCCATTTGAATGAGCAAGCTCTTCTTGTTGATCTAATATTTGTTGCAACTCTTTCTTGTTATTTTGTCATTTTAGTTTTTTTTAGTGTCTAACCATCTTTGGAAGGCTTGCCACCAGAGAGTAGAATTTTGATTTTTTTTTGGTTTGGTCGGTTCTCCATCAAACCCAACTTAGTTCCTTCATTTAATCTCATTTTTTTCATCGTTTCTCTTACCTTGTTTGCAGGTTTCATTTATCCCATTCAAAATTTAATCTGCTTTCTAACAAGTTTTCCTACAGTTTTCATCTTCATTTCGGTTCACAGGCTTTTCTAACCTTTTGTGCAAGATTCAAACTAACCATTTTATTTAGTTTTCTAATCCCTTGCATGTAGGGTACTTCACCTTTTTTCTACATATTTTTGTATTGATATGATTCTAACATTGTTTCTATCTTAGTTTTATATCTCAGTTAATCTCTAATTTCATTCTCTTTGTTTATATTATCTCTATTATTCTTTCATATATATCTGGTTTTATAATATTGTGCATGCAAGTTTCATAAATCTCTATTTTGATAGTACCTCACTCAACCGCCCATATCTTTTGAACCCAGATAGATTTGGAAGATCGCTCTAGTCAAACCCTTGAAAACTTCATCTTTAACAACATATCAAAATCTTAGAAAAATCCAATGGTGCATTAAGGAGTTATGACCCCCGTAATATGACTAGTTTTTTTTTGTCCAAACAAACGTTTGTATTTTCTCTGCCTTGCATGAAGTCTTGGCTCTCTTCCTTGCATGAAGTCCATTTCAAATTAATATCATTACATCTTTGCCTTGAGATGTTACTTTGTAGCCCATCAACATCTGCAAAAAATTTAGTTTGCCATGGAATCAATTCAATTGATCCTTAGCTATTTTCAGCTTAGCATTTCAATTTATTTGACTATTTTTTTAATCAATTTGACTGCTTTTTAATTTGTTTAAATTTGAAAGTTAGTCTGATGGTGGTTCCTAAGAATTTTTTTTTTTGTTGAAAGTTCAATTTTGGCTAGGGACCTTGATTGTTTCTTGAAGGGAAAATGACTCATGCTCGCTCTGCACTCTGCTAGGGTTTTTTACCTTGCATCCATTTTCTACAGTCTTGTCCTTCACACATATCGCAGTTATTACGGGAAATAGCCTAATATATATGGCTCCGGCCACTTCCTACCAAGAAGTTGATGCTGGTGCTAGTGTGGTTTCAGATAGAAATGTCGCCGCCAAGAAAATGTCCCCGCAAATTTTTTCCCAAAGTGTTTCACGAGGTATGGCCCAGCCTGATATTGTTTTACCTATTAATGAATTCAATGATGCTTGCACTTGGCTTGAAACACATACCCTAATTGGCTATTTTCTGGGCCACAACCCTCCTGAATGTGTTCTCAAGGAATGGGTTGTGAAGAAATGGACTCCTCATAGAATCTTCCTTGAGGGCATTTAGAGCCTCACCAAAGGATTTTTTTTGTTTCACTTTTCTAACCCCACCCATGTGGATGCTATTTTTTCTAAAGGTCCCTAGAACCTCAGGGCCTTATTGTTAATCTTCCAATGCTGGTCTCATGACTTCTCTGTCTCTGATGACAAGAAGCTTAAAGTCCTAGTGTGGGTCAAGTTCCCTAGTCTTCCCCTACCTTGTTGGCCTTTCATGCATGTCATAGCGCAGAAGCTTGGTAGGGTTATATGTGTCAAGCATGACCATTTTCTTAATCCTAGGCCTCAAAAGAGGCTCTATGTTGAGGTCGACCTCTCTAGGGATCTCAAAGAATCCATTGAGATTCAGGTTGGTGATACCACCCTCACCCAGAAGGTGCTTTATCTCAACCTTCCCAACACTTGCTATCATTGTCAATTTGCAGAGCATAAGATTAAGGATTTCCCTTTGGCAATGTCTCATTCCAAGTCTCCTCCCAAGGACTCTGTTTCTCAGCCAACTGAGGCTGGGAAGAAAGATGAAGGAAAAAAAGATGAATGGGTTACTATCACTCATTGTAACAAGCCCCACAAGTAGCCTATTTTGGGTCCTGTCTCCCATCTACCACCCTTAGATAACACGGTTTCTTTGGAAACCCCTGTTATCAAGGTTTCAAACCCCGTTTCATAGGGAAAAGAAGTTTTTAGCACCCAGGCTATCGCTCCTTCAGCGCACATGCCTCTGATAGCCACTGAAATTGTTTCTTCTAATTCTTTCCACCACTCTCAGAGCCTATCTAGGTGTGCTGAGACTAAGTTTGATGGCATGCATGATAAATTGCGTAACATCTCTTTAGATTTTTTTGGGCCTGCTTTTTCCCCAAGCTATTTATCTAATAGTTTTGATTCCCTTGGGGATGAGGATGGAATGGATGACATTTTTATTCCATGAAGTACATCTCATGAAATGTTTGTGGGTTGACAGACCTACACAGAAAATTTTATGTTAGGGATTTGTGTTGGCATTTTTGTCATCTGGATGTTTTATGCCTCCAAGAAGTTAAAATTTTAGGCTTCATGCTTGATGCTACTTGTAAAGTTATTTGGCCTAAGAGCCTTGCTCTTTGTTCTTAGCACAAGGCTGGCCAAGGCAGAGTTGTTACTCTCCTCTCTCCTCATTGGCATTCTTTTCTAGTTAGCCATGGATCTGACCCCATGCAAAGATCTGTTTGGGCCACTTTCATTATTGCGAATCATTCTTTTGGCATAGTTAATGTTTATGCTCCCAATGATGCTGTTGAGAGATCTTACCTATGGTGTTGGCTTGTGGATTCTCTACCACCTACTACCTAGATTGTTTGTGGGGATTTTAATATGGTGGAGATGGCATCTGACAAGGATGGCTTTTTACCCTTTCGATGGATAGCTGGTGAAAGAGAAGCCTAGTATTACATGAGCAATAAATTGGGGCTTTTTGATCCCAATGTGGGCTATCACCATTCTGATGGGGTCTAGCACACTTGGTCTAATTACAGGGCTTCCTCTGATAGAATTCATAAAAGGCTTGATCATGCTATGATATCAGCTCAATCTTGTTTCTCTTAATCTGAAAAGCAAGCCTTACCAGTCACTCCACTTGTTGATGTGACCTTGTCAGACCACTTTCCCATCCAATTTAATATTGTTTGGAAGATAGCTAAGGTTAGGCCTCCCACCACAAAATTTTATTTTAATACTTCTATCCTTCATCATCCTTCTACTGTGGCCCACATTCATCAGGTTTGGAACCTTGATCCTAGACCCACTCACTTGATAGGATGGATTCAATGGTGGAATGATGCCATCAGGTGTATGGCTCATTTTTTGCACATCTATGGTAGACAGTTGGCCAAATGTCATCGCAGAGCCTATGATGTCAACACCAAATCTTTGCATGTTGCCACCAAAGCCTTAGCCCAGGACCCCTTCAACGAGGAGATGCAATTCAATCTAGATAAGTTACATCATTAGAAGCAGGTGGCTATCAACCATGCTACCAGAGGAGCTCAGATCAAAGCTCATTTACACTAGTTAAAAGTTGGAGATCAAGTTTCAAAAGAATTTTTTACTGCCCTCCATCCTTGACATATCAGTATAGGCATAACTAGAATCTAAGAAGGGCATGCTCTTCTCACGGAGCTTCCTGAGGTCTTGCAAGCCTTTGTTTGTCACTATGAATAGGTTTTTGCTACTCAGGGTTTCTCTCCTACTAGCGAGAAAGCTCTTGTGGAATGTATTTCAGTGGTGCCTCAGTGTGTCTCCCCTACCCAGCGTGTCTTTTGTGATCAACTGCTTTCCTTGCATGATCTTCGTGAAGCTATGTTCACCATGGCCAATGATAAAGCCCCTGGGTGTGATGGCTTCCCTTGTGAATTCTACAAAACTCTCTAGGATGCCATTGGTCCTAATCTCCACCAGGTTTACCTGGAAGCTTTCCATACCCATTCTCTTGGGGATATCATTAACCAAGGGAATATCAAGTTCATTCCCAAGTCTAGGGATTCGGAGGATATTTGTAACTAGTGGCCCATCAATTTGCTCAATGTCTCCTACAAGATCATTACCAAAGTGCTAGCTCTCAAAATCAGACACATGCTTCTGTAGATTGTTCGGCCTGAGCAAACAGGGTTTATTAAGTCAAGATTTATTCTTGACAACATCATTACTATGTGGGAAGGTATGTAATAGGATCATAAGTCTCACCATAAAGCCCTTTTTCTTAAGATTGATTTTGCTAAAGCTTATGTTTGCATTGAATGACATTTTATCCTTGCGATGCTTCACGCTATGGGTTTTGGCCCTAGATTTCTTCAATTTGTGCAGATGCTCTTCAATAATGCCTTCGCCTACATTACTATCAATGGTCACCAGTCCTCCACCTTTGGGATCTTTCACTCCATTTGGCAAGGATGCCCTCTAGCTCTAGCCTTATATGTGTTAGCTACTGAGGGTTTTGGCTACCTTCTTGCTCACTCCATTTCCATGGGAACTATTTGGGGAATCTATTTTCTGGATTCATCCCAATAGCTGGTCAATGGCCATTTCACCGATGATTCTTTCCTCACTCTAGCGGTGGATGAAGAGAATATCAAGGCAACCTTAGAATGTTTAGACATCTTCTATTTGGCTTTTGGCTCAGCCATTCAGTGGCACAAAACCCTTTGTTACAAACAATCGACTCTTCCCAAGCCTCCCTAGTTTTCTTAGTTTAGCTGGACCAGGATTCAACATGTGGAAATTTTTCACGTTTTGGGTATTCCTTTTGCATTTCAAGGCAATCCTACTGATCTTTGGAATGCAGTCCTAGCTAAGATTGAAAAAAATCTTACCTATTGGATTACAAAGTCACTTTCTCTTGCAGGAAAATTCTAGATCTACTCCAAAGTTTTGACAACCACACATGTTTATTAATCCTCTTGTTGGGCCCCCTCCAAAGCCTCCTACAAGAAGCTCGAGAAACTTATTTGAGATTTTCTCTGGGCCTCTGGTATTGATGACTGGGGATTTCATAGAGTTTCCTAGTATTTTTGTTGCTTACCAAAAATCTCTAGTGGGCTTGGGCTTATTGATACCCAGAAGCAAGGGCATGCCCTTTGTGCTAAATAGGTTGTGCAGTGTCTCACAGGCAATGAAGCTTGGAAGATTCTGCTTCGACACTGCATTTCCTCAGGCTTTCCTCTTCACAAGCCTGCCTAGAAGGGAATTGACTTTTAGACCCTTCTGGTTATGATGAAGCCCATCCAGATCCAAGGTACTTTTATTGCCAAGAGTATTTGGAGAGCCTGGGAGTCGATTAAGCCTTGGCTTCGGTGGGCGGGGATTGGATTCTAGGATGGTCTCTCATTCAACCAATAGAACATTTGGTGGTCTCCTCTCTTTTCTCAATAGGGGACTCCTCTTATCAGAGTCTAGGGGGTTTGTGCCCTGTGTTTTCACAAGCGGGGCATTCAAACCCAAAAAGACATTTTTTCTAGAGTCACCACGAGTCTTTGATCCTGGGATGATCTCTGGGTTCAATTTTGGCTCATCTGCCTAGATTGTTAGACTTTTGATTTGCTGGTCTTGGTCATTCCACCTCACCTCCTACATAAATTGGGTATTCAATCTATTAGACCAATGTGGAAAGATTGGAAATGGTACCCTGCCATGCCATTCACTAGTTACAAGACAAAACTTTGGTATTCCTGGCTTATGCCTCATTTACCCATGATAGATTCTCTCAACCAGTATTGGCATCTCTCTTCTTCTCAGAAGACTTGGGGTTGGATATTTCATACCATCTAGGATTGTGTCACTAAGCCTAAGATTGCTCATTTTTCTTGGTGCTTGTTATACCAAGGCTTACCTTTGGGAGCTAGGCTCTGACATATGGGGGTTCCTAACCCTAAATGCCCTTTTTGTGGTCACTTTGAGACACTCATGCACATTTTATGGTTATGTCATCGTGCCCAGAATTATTGGGGTTGGATCCACAAAATTTTTGTTCCTTTTAGGCCTAAACCTTTTTCTTGGCACATGGCTCTTCTTGGTGATTCTCCCAGAATGCCTTCTCAGTACACGCAGATATGGCATACTTTCAGGCTGGAAATTTTATTTACTTTGTGGAAAGATCAAAACATTGTACTTTTTTCTCATAGTTTTCTGGACATTCATATCTCTCTTTATGCTAAGGCATGTATTTGTAATAATGTCATGATGCAGATTCAGGTGCAAGCTGATAAAGTGGCCCTTGAGGTTGCCCATTTGCAAGAGCTTCTTCAGCACTGGGGTAATGCCCCTTGTACTATTTCTTGGGTGCCTCCATATTCTTTCTTAGCTGACCGTATGCTTCCTAGGGGCTAACATCATAGCCAGAGTTCTTCTACCAGACACACTCAGATGCCGCATCAATGGTGCTGTCTCTCTGCCTCTCCTCATCCTCCTCAGAGGGATGTAGGTTCTGGCTAACCTCCTATGCTTGCTTCTATTGCTGCTACTTTTGCTCAGCCTTTGGCCTCTATTCCTACTAATCAAGATAATTTCCCTCTCTTGGTGCTGGCTATTTTTCCCAAGCCGGAGGAAGGAGAATTAAAAAAAGATGATCCAGAAGACGGCTGGGCCGTTCCTAATTAGACTCCTAAGCCCAATGTTTGGAGTAATGGTAATGATAAAGATCCTCCTCCCTCTACTGCTACTACTTTTTTAGCTTGAGGATTTATCATTTTATATAGTTTTTTGATGAATAGTTGTATGTTTCTGGCTTAATGCCGAGTGACTTGCGGGGTGACTCTTTCCCCCGACTCTTTTTTGTGAATATTGTACTTCAATATTTTTAATAGAAAAGGCCTCTATTCATCAAAAAAAGTTAGTCTAATATTAAATTTAAATGTTAGTTTGATTTTCAAAATTAGTTTGTTATATTTGAAAGTTAATTTGATTCTCATTTAAATTCACATTGTTAATTTTTTAAAAATTCAATTTATCAAATCCATTCTAGTTTATATTTAACAAAAGCATTTGATTTAATTTTTTTTTGTTTCTATCAATTTGTGTAAAAAAATCTTAATTAACATTAATAAATTGTCTCTAATACCTTTTTATTCACTAATACACTCTTAATTTTAATTCTTAATCAATTTCTTTTTTATTTTAAAACATATAATAAAATTTTAATTTTTTTTTGTTAAATTCAATTTGTATTAGTCAAAGCATACTTATGTTATCTCTATTTGAGCATTAATGGATTGTCATTAGTATCAATCAGATTATTTAGTCGGTAAAGGTTGGAATAAGGATACAAATAGTTAGTCAATCAAGCATACAAAGCTTTCACATCGAGAAAAGAGAAGGCATAACTTCAAGATCACCGAATATAGGTTTAACCAAGCACTCTTATCGAGCATTAGGAAATTATCGAGTATTGAGCTAGCGATCACCAAGAATTCATACACACCGAGCATCAGTAAATTACCAAACAACGAATGCAGTGATTACTAAGTTATCTAGGAAACAACATAGTAATCAGGAATGACACATATATCTATGAAAATAGTTTACACCGATCATATAAACGGTTTACCGAGATTGAGACATATTTAATATGAATGTAATCATTAAATTTTGTGATGATTCCTATGTAATGGTAGATCTAGGTTATTTTTGTATACCACTGATCTTAGGTTTTCTAAGATGATGTAAACCCTAATTAGGTCAAGTAAGTTTGATATATAATTGTAAAGATGTCATTATGATCATGTATCATGAAGTAGTAGCCACACTAAGGACATCAAGAGATCAAACACAAGGTTTTATGATAGAAGGTTTATGAGAGGTAGAATCAGTTTATCAAAACACATACAAGGCTACCAGGCAGAATAGAAGAGCATATACATCACATTGGGGTGATATCTATTTGATACTTCACAGATCTGAATCAGACAAGTATAAGTTGTCATTTACAGATACTTTACCATTATCAGTTTAACCATTGTAGCCAATCAAAATCTCTTAACAGAGTGGACTTAACAATTCTTTTGTAAATCTCTTAACCGAGTACACACATAGTTTCTGTTGTTAAAATCCTTTAACCAGGTAGATCTAGTCGATCTTTTTGTTACTCCTAATAGGTTAAGATCATCAGAAGTGATCACAACTTGTAGCCTTAACCAACATACTTTATTTACTACAATAGTGAAGAATGTGTGGGTGTCATCCCTGCCGTAGTTTTTACCTTCTAACAAGGGTTTTTGGGTAACCAAAATATTTGTGTCATGAGTATTTATTTTCATGGAAGATTTGTTGTTTTGTTTACATGCACTTTACATTTTTAGTTATATGAATGTATGTTACAAATAATGAAATCAGTCAGTTAGTTAAGATCTACTATTGCAAAGTAAGTTTTAATGGTACTGATTCACTCCTCCCCTCTCAGTTCTTTATCTTTCCAATCCCAACAATTGGTATCAGAGATAGATCTCTTGTTAAGGAAGTTTAACCACTGAAGTGATGAACTACAAATGATTTAGAACTGAATTGAAGATCCGTGATTAGAGAACATAGAGTTTCTGATTAGATATGTAATTTGATTGAATCAGTAATATGTTGTCATTGATGTCAACTAGTTTAAAAGCACTTATTTTGTAAGTTACAGTAACTAAACATCTGTAGAAAAGGAGTAAAAGAGATGAAGAACAAAAATATCTACATGAGGAAGATGTATGTGACAGATGAGGATAAGGAATACATTGTGTAACTTTTTGATGAGTCTATGACCTTATTTTATTGACTTGATTATGTTTCATTCATCTATGATGAGGAAAAGAACTGAAAGACACAAGGCAGTGTGGTCGATTGATGAAGCATTTCAGTATACACCAACGGGATGTAGTGTATACCGAGCACATTATAAACTGATCTTATGTTCATTGATGCATTTCTTTGTTAACCGAGCAGGAAGAAAAGAATTAAATGATTAGTTTAGCCATTAAGGATTTTTGAGCTATAAAGTACATTAAAATGAGTGATGGAGATAATGTTTGTTATGAAGATTAATGGCTAGCATAATTCAAGGAAGATCTAAAGGATGAAATCAAAACATTTTACTGGCACATCAGCGAAGGAAGGTTTAAGCGAAAAAATCTTATGGAGGAGAAGAAAATAGTTTACTTGTCTATTTAAGAGACTGGAGTTTCATTATGAAACTTATGCCAGGAGAAGGAGACTATAGAACTATCACATGAACAAGCTTCATGTATGCCTAATCAAACTGGTTAATGAGAGCTGAACTACAGAGTTTAATGAGTGTCAGAAAAGCTATTACCGAGCAATAGTAAGTCATTAATTATTGTGATACAGAATTGATATACTGATCAGAGGATTTTTATGGGCTAAACATAGATCTAATAATCTACAATTGAAGTTGTATTGTATTCCGATCAACTGCTGTTACATTTTAACCATTGTAAATAGAGAAATATCTTAACTGAGTGGACTTGAAAGTCTTTTATGTATCATTCATAGAATGAACATTGTTATCATGTCAACCCCATAGTGAATTCTAGTTGGATGATAATAGTTGGTCTTAAATCCTCTAACAAGGTCACACCTAACAGTGTGTTTGTAACCTTTAATAGGGTTGGGTTGCCGGTCCCAGGTGGTTTTTCCCTTCACAGGGTTTCCATGTTAAATCTTTTGTGTTATGTGTTCATTGTGATGATTGTTTATTATCATACTTTACATATTGCATGTTGGATTTGGTTGGTAATCATTAGTTGTTATTGACTGGTAATCGGTAAAAGCACAGACAGTATAAGTATTTTAAGTTACTGAGTTGTAGAAGTTTAAGTAAATTGTTTTGGATTATACATTTTGATTTGGGATTGTGGATAACTGATTCACCCCCCTCTCAGTTATTCTAACAATTTGTATCAGAGTGTTGGTTGCTTGGAATAGAGTATTAAAGACTTCAACACAAAGGTGTCAAAATGTTTAAGAGGGAAGTGCCAAAGCTAAACAAAGATAACTTCACAATATGGAAAAGTTGAATGAAGCTGCATATATCTGGGATTTGAAATTCTGCCCTAGATCTGATGACAAATGGATACCTTGCACCACCCAATGGTCCCTTGACCCTTGATCAAATGAGGGACAGGCATGAACATAATGTTACTATGATGGAGATTGATGTTGCCTATTTAGATGCCAAATTTGAAGACATCAAGGACTGTACTACTGCTAAGTAGATGTGGGATAAATTTTCTCATGTTTATAGTGGTGATGTGAATGTCAAGAGAGCAAGAGCCGAAAGCTTAAGAGGAAGATTTGATGATATGAAGATGAAAGAAGGTGAAAACATTGTGTAGTATAGAAACATAATAAAAGAGGTAGTTCACGCTATTAGAGAATTAGATGGAGTCATTGATGAAGACACTGTGGTAAGAAAAATTCTAAGGACCTTATTGCATATCTATGCAATCCAAATATCTGCAATTCATGAAAATAGGTCAGCACCTAACAACACACTCACTCTTGATAATCTGATCGGAAAGCTTACAACATTTGAACTGAACAATTATGACAATAGTGTTGTACCGTCTGTTGAATCCTCTTTTATGACTTCTCTGAAGATTGGTAAGTCTAGAAATAAGAATGATGATAGTGATATCAATACCAATGATGAGCTTGATGAACTTGAAGCTCTTATGGCCAGAAGGTTACCTATAGGTAAAGGAAGGTATAGAGGTAAGTTACCTTTAGCATGCTTTAACTATAAAGTAGTTGGTCACATTGGTACTAGATGTCCACACAAGAAAGATGATGAAAGAACCAAAGAACGATTTGAAGGAAGCTATGGGAGAAGATAAAATAGAGGCTATCGACACTACAAAAGAGACAACCAAGACAAAAATGACAAAGGCAAGAAGGTATGCTACATTGCTGAGGAAGAAGATATCATCGATACCGACACTAATGATGATGTGGAGGTAGTATTTGTGGCAATGAAGGATGATTCCGAAGAAGATGAAAGGTATGTAGAGATAGTACTTATCTCTAAGATTAATAAAAATGATACATGGATTATAGATAGTGGCTGTATACATCACATGACTGGTGCAATCATCCAAAAATGGTCACCCAGACTATTAGCCCCTTTTGCTAAATCATCAATTGCTTATTCTTGGTCAAATCCTAGTTCTATCATTTATTTGATTATATTATATGGGCTAACCATCTTATCCTAATTCTTTATTTAATTAAAAGGAATTTCCTCCTCTTTTAATTAAATAAAAAGTCCCCGGCTTTTCCTCTTATCCTAAGTTGCACAAATAAAGCATTATTCCTATTTTACAAAAGGGAAAAAGCACTTTTTGTCTCATATGGACACAAAAGTCAACTCTTATTTTCTCATTGGAGGATATTTGTGCACATGGATTGCTCCTCTTTGATGCTCCACTATTGATTAAATCTTTTGCCTCGTAATCTCCATGGTCCATTCTTTCTCATTTCTTATAAAAGGAGAGCTCTCTTCTCATTTTAGCATCCATCTTTTGAATACTAATGTTATGTTGCAGGTTTTCTAGGTGACTTTGGAGCTTTGGAGATTTGGAGCATTCTTAGCTTTTACATTTACATTCTATCTTAGCTTTATTCTTGCATTTTAGTTTCATTATCATGGCATTCATAGTTTGGTTTCTTTTATGCTTTATATTAGCTCACCTAGTTTAATTAGGAGGCTTTGTAATATTTGTACTTTCATTTCCATAGCTTAGCTTGCACTTTCTTCATAGCATAGCATTTCATTTTGATTCTTAAGGATATTGGCATTCTTTCCCTTGTCTCCTTTGAATCTCCCATTTCATGGTTTATTAGCAAGGTCATAGGCTTAAATAGCTCTAGCTGAGAGCACACTTAATTTCCTTGCACTCCATGCCTAGGGAGCTCTAGGTCATTTTTCAAGATCTCCCATTCATGGATTCTCTTGGAAGCAAAGACTTAGAGAAGTGCACATCTTAGTGTGTACATTTTTGGTGCCCACCTCTTAGAGGCACCTGAGGATGAGGTACTTGGTAGTCTGCCAAGCTATTTTCAAGAAAGGTCTTCAGTTCTAATAGAACCTACACAACCCATCAACTTGGGAACAAAGGAATCACCTAAAATCATACATGTGGCCCAGTCTCTCTTAGTAGAAGAAAAAGAACAATTTGCTACATTCTTTCAAGAGAAAAAGATCAATTTTTCCTGGATGTACTCAGACATGCTAGGTTTAGATAATGAGCTCATTATGCATCATCTCTCTATTTCTCTAGAGGTCAAACCTATCAAACAAAAATTGAGAAAGATGCATCCCCATGTGGCACTACTAGTTAAGGCTGAACTTGAGAAGCTCCTAAGAGCCAACTTCATTAGAGAAATTGCCTACGCTGAGTGGATTTCTAAAATTATCCCTATTTCCAAACACAACAAATCCATTCGTGTATGCACTAATTTTTGAGATTTGAATAAAGCATGCCCTAAGGATGATTTTCCCCTTTTGAATATTGACATGATAGTGGACATGACAACGAGCTATAAAATGTACTCTGTTATGGATGGCTTCTCAGGATATAACCAGATTAAGATCACCCCTGAGGACCAAGAGAAGATAACCTTCACATGTGCATGGGGTACCTTTTGCTAGAATGTCATGCCGTTTGGGCTTAAAAATGCTGGTGCAACCTATCAAAGAGCCATTTCTACCATCTTTCATGATATGATGCACAAAAACATGGAGGACTATGTTGATGACATGCTTGCCAAATCACAACAATGAAGAACTCATTTGTTTGATTTGAGTTTGATATTAGACTGTATGGAATGATTTCAACTCAGATTAAATCCAAAAAAAATTGCTTTTGGTGTCACTTTTGGGAAACTACTAGGATACATAATATCAACAAAAGGAATAGAAGTAGACCCAGAAAAGGTGCAAGCTATCATGGAGATGCCACCTCCTCATAACATCAAACAATTAAGGAGTCTTCAAGGCCATCTCCAATCTATCAGGCAGTTCATTTCTCAGCTAGCTAACAGAGCTCAACCATTCAATCAGAATCTACATAAGAGAGCTACTTGTATATGGAATGAGGAGTGTCAAAAGAACTTAGACTAGCTCAAGAATTACCTAGCATGACCTCCTATCCTTATGCCACCTATCCAAGGAAAACCCTTGATATTATACATTTTTGCTACAACAAATTCTTTAGGGGCTCTCCTTGCACAACATGATGATAAGGGAAAAGAATGAGCTATCTATTATATCAATCACACTCTAGTTGCTTATGAAATCAACTACACCAGTATTGAAAAGGCTTGTTTAGCTGTGGTGTTTGCATCACAAAAACTTAGACATTATATGCTTGCACATACTACACAACTAGTTGCTAAAATTGATCCTTTAAAATATCTCCTAAGTAAAGTTACACTTACTGGGCACCTTGCCAAGTGGATGTTGATTCTTTTAGAATTTGACATTTAGTATATTAAGAGAAAAGCTATTAAAGGCCAAGAAATTGTGGATCAATTGGTTGAGTTTCCTATGACTGATAACACTCCTCTTCAGATAAATTTCCTAGATGCCTCGATCATGAATATCATAGGGCATACATGGAAAATGTTTTTTGATGGTTCTCACACACAGAATGGTGCCGGTGCTGGAATTCTATTTGTTACCCCTCATGGATACACCATTCCTAAATCATACAAGCTTCTCGTTCCATGCACCAATAATAGAGCTGAATATGAAGCCTTGCTGAATGGTGTTAAGCTTTCCCTTAAATGGAGGATTTCTGAGTTGCATATTTTTTGAGATTCTCAACTTGTCATAAACCAAGTAAATGATGAGTACCAAACCAAAGATGACAATTTGGTTCCCTACAAGAGGATGATAGACTCACTCAAGAATTATTTTACATCTGTCATATTCCAACAAATTCCTAGAGCTGAGAACAAGGCTACTAATGCCATGGCTACTTTGGCATCCATTCTACAACTGGAAGAGCATGAACCATGCTTTGAGTTCCTGGTGGAAGAATTGTGCTACCCTACCTACAATTCCCCTAATGCCCATGTCATTTACACTGTGATCAGTCATGAATCCTCCCGCTATGCCACCATATTTTCCTATCTCCAAGATCAAGTTATCCTTGAAAATATAACACACGATGAGAAGTACCAACTCATCTGTAATGCCTCACACTTTACCCTCATCTCTAGTGACTTGTATAGGAAGGTTCTAGATGGAACTCTCCTTAGGTGTCTAGAAATAGAGGAGTCAAAAAAGGCGCTAGCTGAAGTTCATGATGACATATGTGGGTCAAACTCTAAAGGTCTTGCGCTCGCTTGGAAATTCCTTAGGGTTGGCTACTATTGGCCTACTATGCAAGCTGATGCTATTTGATATGCCAAGTCCTACAAAAAATGTCAACTACATGGTAATCGCATTCATGCTCTGGGACGTGAGTTCATTCCCTCTATTACTTACTGGCCATTTCAACAATGGGCCTTTGACTTGGTAGGCAAGATTTGTCCTGGTTCATCAAGTGGGCATAAGTTCATCATTATAGCTGCTAAATATTTCACCAAATGGGTTGAAGTTGTCCCACTATCTACAGCTAGAGGAAAACATGTTGCCCTATTTATTTTGAATCACATCATTTGCCGCTATGGTATTCCTTCTTCCATAGTCATGGATAATGACGGCCAATTTAAGAACAAAGACCTAAACCACTTGTGCAAAAATTTCAAAATCAAAAAACATTGGTCTTCTGTTTACTACCCTCAAGGGAATGGCCAAGCTGAGGCCTCAAACAAAACATTGCTAAAAATTCTCCATAGAATAGTGCACAAATGAGGCAAGGATCGGCATCTGTAGATCAATCCTACACTATGAGCTTATCAAACATCTATCCACACTCCTACAGGTGCAAAACCTTTTTCCTTGGTCTATGGTTCTGAGGTTGTCTTACCATTAGAGGTTGAAATACCTTCACTAAGGGTCTCTCTCCATGGTTTGATTACTGATGAAGACCAAAGGGCCATGCGAGTGCATGAGTTTACCACATTGGATGAAAGCTACAAGGCATCTTTTGATCACATGTGCATTTATCAGAAGAGAATGTCTACTACTTACAATAAGAAAGTTCATCCTAGAGAGTTCCAAGTGGGTGAACTAGTTCTCAGAGAAAATCCCAAAAATCAGCAGCATAGAGACCAGAAAGGCAAGTTTGAGCCAAATTGGTTAGGACCTTATATTATCATAGTAGCATTCAGGTCTGAAGCCTATCAACTATCTACACCTGAGGGGGAAGAGCTTACCAAGCCTATCAATGTTTTACATCTAAAAAAGTTCTATGCCTAAGGTTCTTGAGCTCTTTGTACATATTTTTAGTGATCCTAAAAAAATCTCAAAAAAATTCATATATGATGCTAAAAAAATCCTAAAAAGCATAAAATGTCCTAAAAAAATGAGCATCCTAGTGAAAACCTAGCAATAGGCGCTTTGATGTCTCACCAAAAAAAATAAAAAAATGCAAAAAATTCAAAAAAAATAGAAAAAGTGCCTTGATGAAAACTTGGAAATAGACACCTTGGTAGCAAAATACAAAAAAATTGAAAAAAGTCCTGAAAAAATCTATCAAGTGGTGAAAACCTAGAAACAAGCACTTCTTGAGACCCTTGCACATATGTCTATTAGTATTGCATGGCGCTCCTTTGCTCCACTTCTCGCTTTGTCTCTCCTAGCTTGGAATTGACTCTTATCTTAGTCTAGGGGGCATCTATTGTTCTAAGCTTATCTCGGGTCTCTTTGTGTGTTTGGGTTTCTTGGGCCACTTGGTTCCAATAGTGTTTTTGAACACCACCCCAACTATGTTTTTCAGCACTTCCCTAGTGTCAAGTGTTTTTCAACACTTATCAAATGTTTACCCACAGTCTAGAATGATGTGATATTTCCACTGGCAACAGTGATACTCAAAGATTGACTCTATGACCTACACACATGCACTTAAACCACTTGAATTGCTGAGACTTGTTTGAATTTATTTCTTTGTGTGTTGTTTATGATGATTTCTTTGCTAAGTGTTCTCCCCCTAATGGTTTTCAATGATGCATAGCTAGAAGATTGGGGGCATGAGGACATGTTTTATTTCTTTTTCTGCTTGTGGGTATATCTTGTTGATCCTCACTATCATGAGCATTTATGCTTGTTCTAATTGACATTGGGGTCTACAAGGTATTATCCTTGACTGTTTCCACAAGTGCATGCTTATAGTCATCTTGAATTTCTTGTGTCTCAATGTGAGCATAATCTTGTTATATCAAACTTAGGGAATCTCACTGACTAGTCATCTTGATTCATATGTCTTTGGTGCCTAGGCAGGATTTCCACATTCCTATCTGATATAGATCATATTCAAATCCACATAGTTATACTAGTGTGTATTGTATGATCTTGCGACGCTACCAATAATGCTTGATGATGAATATTAGAGTCTAATAGCTTTGTGACCTTGCAAGTAAACCACTTTTCATAATAGCTTGCATTTTTAGGTTCATGTTAGTTAGTTTTGCATCTTGCATATGGAGAGAGTTCTCCTTTCATCTTTTGTGGACCTGTCGGTCAACTGCACTCACCTTTCACTTCTTCTTGATCATGTCTTTCTCTTATTGTCTTTCATATCACATCATTTTCTCTTCATTTCAGGATTGAAACTAAAATCCGAGTTTACCTTGATCGTCAAAATTGAATTTCACCCTCTTCTCCATAGTTGGCTGACCATTTGAGGCCTGATCCTTTGATCTTCACTAGGGCATCTTCATTTCTTCATCTCCATCTCTCTCACCCTTCTAGTCTTTCATCCATTTAATTCATCTCTCTCTAAGGTCTTGACTGGGGCATATCTTTACTACTTGATGGTTATCCTACCATCTTTCATCTTTGATTATGATTTATAGTAATTTGATCATGTTGCTCTTGCTTCTGCATTCCTTCTACCTAATTTCACTTTTGATCTCGAGGGGGTAGACACATCACATCCTATTGGCTATTCTCCAGAGCATATGCTTGACCATTCCATTTGGTCTGATGAAATAGTATTATACTAGATTGCTCCTCTTTCAAGGTCCACCATTGATTAAATCTTTTGCCTCTTAATCTCCATGGTCCATTCTTTGTCATTTCTTATAAAAGGAGAGCTCTCTTCTCATTCTTGGATCCATCTTTTGAATACTAATGTTATGCTATAGGTTTTCTAGGTGACTTTGGAGCTTTGGAGATTTGGAGCATTCTTAGCTTTTAAATTTACATTCTATCTTAACTTCATTCTTGCATTTTAGTTTCATTATCATGGCATTCATAGTTTGGTTTCTTTTATGCTTTAGATTAGCTCACCTAGTTTAATTAGGAGGCTTTGTAATATTTGTACTTTCATTTCCATAGCTTAGCTTGCACTTTCTTCATAGCATAGCATTTCATATTAGTTCTTGAGGATATTGGCACTCTTTCCCTTGTCTTCTTTGAATCTCCCATTGTGTGGTTTACTAGCAAGGTTGCATGCTTCAATAGCTCTAGCTGAGAGCAATATTCAAAAAAATCTTGTGACTCCATGCCTAGGGAGCTCTAGGTCGATTTTCAAGGATTCCCATTCATGGATTCCCTTGGAAGCAATGGCTTAGAGAAGTGCAAATCTTAGTGTGTACATTTTTGGCACCCACCATGGGGCATAACACTCTTATTTTGTCCTTCATTTTTATTCATTTTCACACTTTTTTCATCATTTTTAGCTTACTATTTTTGGCAAAGTTTTAATTTTTTCTAGAAGATTATCATATGATACTTTGTCCTATACTAGTGCCATACTTTACCAATTAAAGTATTACTCTCTTTGCAAAATTCTGTCGCACTGTTTGGAACATTCTATCACCTGTAGGTACAGTGAAGTGTCATCCAGAAAGATAATATCACCCTAGTATACTATATAGTATCACGCAATACTTTTGGTGACTGTACTGTCACCTGTACCTGGCAGTGAGTTGCTTCTTGGTTCTTTCTTGCTAATTTTTTATCTGATTAGCTTGCTGGTTTAGTTTGTTGTGGTTAGACAGATCTAATTTGCAGATTTCATTTGGATTTTTGTTTTGCTAACCATTGTGGGGCTAACAATTTGTGCTTGTAGGTACCTTCATTGCTTGAAAAATTTTCTAAAAAGATCACATGTCAAAGCTTCAAAGGCAAAAGGGCTACTAATTATGTTTTGCAGGGCTGCCCAATGCCTAAAAACAACCAATTGCTTGTTTATTTACTTTTCTTTTAAGTGTGGCATATACTAGTTGTCTCATTTCTTAGGCACTTAAGTTCTTGTTGTAGGAGTCTTTTGGTGGTAGGAAATTATGCTCTTCACCCTTGTGGTGAACCAGAAAATCTTGACCCAATTTTAGATTTCGAAAGCAAGAAGGCTAATTGAACCTTTTCTTGGTGTGTTTGGAAAAGATTTTTGAGATAGGAGAGTATGCTCTTCACCCTTGTGGTGAGCCAAAAATCCTGACTTTCAAGAGTTGATCCACTTTTTGTGTAGTTTAAGATCCTTTAGCAAGCTTGCTCTTGAGCAATCAAGAGGAACTACCCAAGTGGGGATAAGCTAATACCGAGCTATTCCAACCCACTATAATCTCAAGGCTATCAAGGACACAAAACCTTGGTAGACGTAGTACTTGTCTTTGCTTAATGTGAGTACTTGTGGGATTGTGACCATGAGGAAAATGTTGAGCAAGAATGCTTAAGGTTCTCTTGTGGCCACAAGGTCCGTTACTGGCCGCAAGGTAAGGAGTCCCTTCGGGGAGCAAGGGGGGTACTACGAATGGAAGCCCTTACTAAGAACCATAGGTAGAGGCCACCCTACTTAGCCGCTTAGCTTCTTGGTGCAAGGATTGATCCTAGTGGACTAACCTAGATCACCCCAAGATTACTCGCCATCTGTGTTCCTTTGGTTATGTCATTGGCACTTCCATGACAAAGCCAATATCTATTATGGGTAACCACTTTGTGTGAGGCAATGGAGCATCAAGTGTGGGCCAAGTTGTTAAGTATTGAGCCATTGTCTTTTTAGGCTAGTAAGTGCTTGAAGTGTTCTTGTCATGATCTACCTATGTAAATGTTCTCAAACATCAAACATCACGGTAGCATTCATAGGATTTTTCACTTTGATATCACAATTGTTTGTCTTGGCAAGGTTGCTTTCACCCTTGTGCAAGTGTTTTATGACATGTTTGATCACCTACTATTTGCAAACTTGTCTGATTACTTCTAGTACTATGTTTGGAGTCAAAAAATTGAACCATCAAACTGAAACATTGATAGAATTGCCTTCAAAATTGAGTTTTTTTATGTTCACTGGTCAAGAGTCATATGATACTGGAAAACCATCGCACACCCTCCTAAGAAATATTGTGTGATACTTCATCACTGCTATTGTATTGCTTGCCTATTATACATTCTATCACACCAGCTGCCTAGAAACTGTCACACTGCCTTATGTGAAATATCACCTGGAGAAATTATATCACTCTATTAGCCTAGAAACTATTGCATAGAGTCCTTTTGTGGTCTCACTACTACTTGCAATCCGAAGTTGATTTGTGTCACTTCTAGTCTTCCTTGGTTACTCTAGATCTCAGATCTTAGGTGCTGTGACATGTTGCTCAATATCCAAATGAATTTCAATGGTATCAAATTGAAAAAAATGACTCTTAGTCTTCTTTCTTCCACTTCTTCCATGTCTTCCTAGTCTTCCATATTCATCCTTTCTCTTCTTTTTTCATGATTCTTCCTAAATTCTTCATGTCTTCTTGATTCTTTTCCTCGTATTATCTAGTCTACCTTCTTCTATTTCATCTCTTCTATTCATTTATTCCATGCTTGATCCCTCCTCTTCTAGAACCATGAATTTCAACTATCTTGTTATGGAACCTCTCTTGAGAATAGATGATTTTGAACTCATTGCTCAATTCGAAGAGTATTATTCTTCCAATAGTCCTTCTAGATATTGCATGGATGATAAAATTAAGACAAGAATAAAAAAAAGATTCTTGAATCAGACACCTTTGCTAGGATCATAGACATGATCCTGTCATGACCTCCTTCCAAAAAATTTTCATCTTCTAAGTCTTCTCATTCTTCCTCATCTTCCAAGTCTTACCATGACTCTTCTAGACATTATTCACATTCCTCATTATCCAAGTTTTCTTCCTTCGCTAGGTCTTCACTTTCCTCTTCTTCACGATCTAGTTCCTCTTCTACTTCTCCAACAAGAGTCTTACTTATCTTATCAAGACATACCGTGATGAGAAATATGATAGTCCTTATGATACCTCTATTCCTAAGAGTCCTCCTAGTCATGTGCTCATGCTTACTGGAAATGGGACATCACATTTGATAGATTGTGATAGTGATCCATATGATTCTAATTTTGAACAAGACTTTGATGATTTTTGTCAACAATACTTAGATGATGCATCCACTTTTGTTGAGGAATATAAAATGTACCACACTGATATGAAATGTCAATATTATAAGGATCATTCCTCTAAGAACTCGCATGTTGAAAATAAAGATGAAAATATCGAGCAAGATCATGTTAATGATGGACCTTTGTCTTGTGATGGTTCCCTTCCATCCCCTACTTCCTCCAATAACCATACACTTCCTAAAGCTTTCGAGTCTTCCAAATCTTTCACAAATCCTTCATCCAATGAAATTCCTAATGCTTTTCATATGGTTCCCTATAGTTATCCTCAAGGGCTACCTCTTAAAGAAACTCAAGCTACCCTTCACTTGGCTAAAAATACTTTCAATAATGCTAAACCTAAAGAGCCTAAGCCTTTATGCGCTATAATGCCTACTTTAGCTAGTCCTTCACTATATCTTCCAAATTCTTCCATACAATTCCAACATGCTTCCTTGTCCTTAGAAGTGGCTCCATGTCAAGAGGACTCTAAAAATGATAAAGAAAAGAACATAAAGAAAGATCAAGATCAAGAAATCTCCATGTCATCCAATTCTTTTCATGATGTCTCTTATTAGTTTCATTGTTCTTTTGATCCTTTTCACCCTTCCCCATTCATTCCACCATGTCCTGAGTCTTTTCCTAAGCAAGATCAAGATACTACTTACGCCATTGGGCTTATTGACAATCAAAATAACCTTACTCCACTTGTGCTTTCCAAAGATGATACTTCCATTAAGGTTATTAAAAATGGTGTTGTTACTTCCATTGTTAAGCCTATTGAAAATCAAGAAAAAAATGATGCGCTTATGCTATCCAAAGCTCCTTGTCAAGATCAAAGTCTTCCATCTTCTTGTTCTACCACTCCATGTTTGCTTCCACTTTCTACTCTTCCTGAGTATTTTAAAGCTCTAAACAATCCTATCAAAGAAGTTGCTCCTATTCAAGATGTTAATGAGCCTATTGCAAATCCTAATGCTCACTCTAAAGATGTTGATGTCCTTGGTTGTCATATAGATGTTGATGAAATTATTGATTATCCTTTTGCATCTTCCACTTCCATCCCTGGACTTCCTCTTCCACCACTACTAAGGGCTTCACATCTTCCTTCCATCTTGGGCCCTTATGTCCCTTCACTTTCCCCTCCTAACTCTCCTAATTCATCCTCCATCTGGGTCCTTACATCCCTCCATCTCCTATCTTTCCTCAAGATCAACATAGATGCATACCCTTGAATCCTTTTCATCCACTCACCCATCTAAACCAGTCATATCCTCCTTCTTCCACAAGTCCCAAGTCTTTTGGAAGTAACTTGAATGTTCAATACAAGAAAAGGAAGAAATACAAGAATCTATCAAAAAAATAAGATCACCATGTCTCCTCTAATCGACATGGATGCATAAAGTCAAAAGAGATATCTAAGAAGAAAACTACAAGACAAGTATGGGTTCCAAAATCCATCATTGAAGATATTCTTTCTAAATCATCAAAAAGAAATGAAAAGCCTAAGGCTATATGGTTTCCAAAGTCTCTCTTGAAAGATTATAATGTTGAGAAACAAGTGAAGTTGACATTCAAGCTTCCAAAGGCTTCTGCTTCATCTTCTTCCAAAAACATTCTTCCATTCCATGTGCCTGAACCGCAACCTCTGCTAAATATTCACCATATTCCTTCTCGTATTCCTTCATTCAAATTTCCTCCATCCTCTTGCCACCCTTCAAGGTGTGTGTTGATGTTGATCTTACCTTCCTTCCCATCTACCCTTTCACAATCCTTACATTCATTATCTTTCTACCTTCTATCCTTTTTCCTCATTTTCCTATTCCTCCTTTCTTCTAACCTCACTTGCTTTACATAAAACCTTATCTTCCATTTTTCTCTTCCATCTTCCTTTCCCTATTAGCATATTTGAGCATATCATTTTGAATCCTTGGCATATAATGGTTTATCCTTTCAAGGAGAATTACTAAAAGCTTGCCTTCTTCCAAAAAATAAAATAAAATAAAATGAAAAAATTGAAAATGTGCCTTGGTGGAAACCTGGAAACAGGCACCTTGGTAGCAAAAGTAAAGAGAAATAAATTTTTCCTATGGTGAAAACCACTCCCTTGTGGCACCTTGGATAAGTACCATGATGAAAACCTAGCAATCAGGCATCATGCATAGTTCTTCTACATATTTCATCCATTTTGTCTTCTCTCTTTGATCTTGGCAATGTTGACCTATAAAAAAACATTTGACTATCTTGTGAGCTATCTTATGATGATCTTGCTTTCATTCCATTCATGTTTAGCCTTCATATTTATTTTCCTCCATTCATTCTAGCCTTTCGCTATCCTTTTCTCCTTTGGTCTTGATCTATTAAAAAAAAGGGTAAAACATGATGCTATGAAGTCTCTTGACATGTCTACTCCTTTGTACTGCATCCTTTCCTTCTTTTTCATTACACTTTTATGACTTATCCTATGTTGGCCTTTCATTGCTTGTCCAAATGTGCTTTGCATGACAATTTTTCCCTAGCTTGGGTAATCTTGAGGAGTTTTCCCTTGAGGATTTCTTCCCTTCATCCTCCTTCATTCTCTTGTCTTCCATCTCTTCCACTAGCTTGCTACTCCCTCTTATCCTCCACCTTGCTAGACATTGGGACTACATGATGTGATCTTGCTTGTGAGTTTGATGCCCGTTCTATCTAAGGGCATCCTTTGTACATACTTATTGATCCTGAAAAAATCCAAAAAAATGATATATTGTCAAAAATTCTAAAAATAAAAAAATGTCCCAAAAAAATGATCATCTTAGTGAAAACCTAGCAATAGGAGCTTTGATGCCTCACCAAAAAAATTAAAAAATTAAAAAAAAAAAGAAAAAGTGCCTTGGTGAAAACTTGGAAACAGGTGCCTTGGTAGCAAAAATATAAAAAAATTATAAAAAGTCCTGAAAAAAATCTATCAAGTGGTGAAAACCTAGAAACAGGCGTTGCTTGAGACCCTTGCACCTATGTCTATTAGTCTTGTGTGGCGCTCCTCCACTCCGCTTTCCACTTTGCCTCTCCTAGCCTAGAATTGACTCTTGTCTTAGTCTAGGGGGCATACATTGTTCTAGATTATCTTGGGTCTCTTTGTGCATTTGGGTTTCTTGGGCCTCTTGGTTCCAATGGTGTTTTTCAACACCACCCCAATTGTATTTTTCAACACTTTCCTAGCATCGAGTGTTTCTCAACACTTATCATATATCCAATCCACAGTCTTGAATGATGCAATATTTCTCACTAGTAGATGTGATACTCAAAGTTTGACTCTATGACCTACACACACGCACTTAAATACTTGACTTGCTAAAATTTTCTTTATTTCTTTGTGTGCTGTCTATGATGATTTATTTGATGAGTGTTCTATCCCTAATAGTTTTTGATGATGCCAAGCTAGAAGATTGGGGCATGAGGACATGTTTTATTTTCTTTTTGCCTATGGGTATATTTTATTGATCTTGGTTGTCATGAGCATATATGCTTGTTCCACTTGAATCTAGGATCTACAAGGTATTATCCTTGACTTTTTTTTTCCACAAGTGCCTGCTTATAGTCATCTTGAATTTCTTGTGTCTCGATGTGAGCATAATCTTGCTATATGAAACTTAGGGAATCTCACTACACTAGTCATCTTGACTTATATGTCTTTGATGCCTAGGTGGGATTTCCACATTCCTATCTGATATAGATCATGTTCAGATCCACATAGTTATACTAGTGTGTATTGTATGATCTTGTGATGCTACCAATAATGCTCGATGATGAATATTAGAGTCTAATAGGATTATGACCTTGCAAGTAAACCACTTTCATAGTAGCTTGCATTCTTAGGTTCATGTTAGTTTTGCATCTTGCATTTGGAGAGAGCTCTCCTTTCCTCTTTCATGGACCTGTTAGTCAAATGCGCTCATCCTTTTGATTCTTCTTAACCATGTCTTTCACTTCTTATCTTTCATATCACATTATTTTCTATTTATTTCAGGATCGAAACCAAAATCTGAGTTCACCTTGATCATCAAAATTGCAATTTCTCCTTCTTTCGCGTAGTTGGCTAACCTTTTGAGGCTTGATCCTTCGATCTTCACTAGGGCATCTTCATTTCTTCATCTCCTTCTCTCTCACCCTTCTAGTCTTTCATTCATTTAATTCATCTCTCTCTAAGGTCTTGACTGGGGCATATCTTCACTACTTGATGGTTATCCTATCATCTTTCATCTTTGATTATGATTTCTAGTGATTTGATCACACTGCTCTTGCTTTTGCCTTCTCTCTACCTAATTTCACTTTCAATCCCAAGGGGGTAGACACATCATATCCTATTGGCTATTCTCTAGAGCATATGCTTGACCATTTCATTTTCTTTGATTGATCTATCTTTGTGCTTGACATGTTAGTTCTCATCTCAAGTTTTGATACTGTCCATCTCTTTCCTAAGTGTTCAGTATTGTTGCTACTAGGCTGACCATGCAAGATTTTCTCTCTCTCTGCACTTCATTATTTGGAGTCAGATCTCTATCTATTGCCTTCTTGGCTGATCTATTCTTTGACATAATATGTTCCCAGATCGATCACACATTAGTCAAAGAGGGGCAAATGTAATCATCCAAAAATGGTCACCTAGACTATTAGCCCCTTTTGCTAAATCATCAATTGATTATTCTTGGTCAAATCCTAGTTCTATCATTTATTTGATTATATTCTATGGGCTAACCATCTTATCCTAAGTCTTTATTTAATTAAAAGGAATTTCCTCCTCTTTTAATTAAATAAAAAGCCCCCCACTTTTCCTCTTATCCTAAGTTGCACAAATAAAGCATTATTCCTATTTTACAAAAGGGAAAAAGCACTTTTTGTCTCATATGGACACAAAAGTCAACTCTTATTTTCTCATTGGAGGATATTTGTGCACATGGATTGCTCCTCTTTGATGCTCCACCATTGATTAAATCTTTTGCCTCTTAATCTCCATGGTCCATTCTTTCTCATTTCTTATAAAAGGAGAGCTCTCTTCTCATTTTAGCATCCATCTTTTGAATACTAATGTTATGCTGCAGGTTTTCTAGGTGACTTTGGAGCTTTGGAGATTTGGAGCATTCTTAGCTTTTACATTTACATTCTATCTTAGTTTCATTCTTGCATTTTAGTTTCATTATCATGGCATTCATAGTTTGGTTTATTTTATGCTTTAGATTAGCTCACCTAGCTTAATTAGGAGGCTTTGTAATATTTGTACTTTCATTTACGTAGCTTAGCTTGCAATTTCTTCATAGCATAGCATTGCATTGCATTTCATTTTGAGTCTTGGGGATATTGGCATTCTTGCCCTTGTCTCCTTTGAATCTCCCATTGCATGGTTTACTAGCAAGGTCATAGGCTTAAATAGCTCTAGCTAAGAGCACACTTAATTTCCTTGCACTCCATGCCTAGGGAGCTCTAGGTCATTTTTCAAGGTCTCACATTCATGGATTCTCTTGGAAGAAAATACTTAGAGAAGTGCACATCTTAGTGTGTACAACTGGTGATGAAGAAAAAATTGATTATCTTGAAGAATACAATGGAGGATCTGTAAGAATGGGAAATGATGCTCCCTGTATGGTAAGAGGTAAAGGATCCCTGATGATAAATGATAGATTAAAATGTGAAAATTCTTATTGGGTAAAAGGATTGAACTATAATTTTCTAAGTGTGGCACAGTTGAACAATTTAGGCCACCTAGTTGCTTTTGAGAGCAAAAAGGTGAAAATATTTTATGATGGAGGAATACTTGTTGGAACTGGTACACAATCCAAAGGTAATCTATTTTATCTTGATAATGATCAGTCTTCTTATTTATTGATGAAATATGAAGATGCATGGTTGTGGCATAAAAGGTTATGTCATGTGAATTTTGACAACATGATTAAGATTAGTAAAAGGAAAAGAGATAGAGGTCTGCCTAACTTATCTAAGCCAGATCATGTTATGTGTCATGAATGTTAGAAATGTAAGATGACTAAGTCTAGTTTCAAAAGAAAATACTATTCAACAAAGAAGATACTTGAGTTAGTGCATACTGACCTGTGTGGTCCTACGAGAACTCAAAGTTATTATGGAGACATATATTTTATTCTTTTTGTTGATGATTATACTAGGTTGATGACTGTCATGTTCTTAAAATAAAAATCTGAGGCATTCAAGATGTTTAAGTGGTATAAAGCAAAACTAGAAAAAGAGAATGGTAAAGATTTGAAATGCTTAAGATTTGATAAAGGAGGTGAATTTATCTCTGATGAATTTACAAATTTTTGTAATGAGCATGGTATTAAAAGACATGTCTCTACATCGAGGACACCACAACAGAGTGACATTGCTGAAAGGAGGAATAGGTCAATCGTTGACTACACAAGGACATTAATGATAGAAAATAATGTTGCTTAGACATACTGGAGAGAAGCCATTAGCACTGTTGTTTATGTGCTAAACTAAGTACAACTGAAGAAGGACACTAATAAGACACCCTGAGTTATGGTTTGGACACAAACCCACTGTAAGTTATTTCAAAATTTTTGGAAGAAAATGTTTTATTCTGAAAGATGAAAGAAATGAAAATTTTGACTCAAAAGGTGATGAAGGGATATTTATAGGATATTCCAATAAAATTATTTAGCATACAAGTGTCTGAACAGAGTAACTAATAAAATGATTGAAATTACTAATGTTCAAGTTGATGAGTTTGATGATAAGAATGCAGAGGAAAGCAAAAAGGAACCAGAAGACTACAATAGATTCACTTACATTGAACAACCTGAGTTTCTACCGAAGCTGAAGATAGTGACAACCGGTCAATAGGAAAACAATACCGAGGAACAGGAAAGAGAAACCTGTTAGGGATTTTTCTTGTGGGTCAAACTTGGCAAGGACATTGGCTTGATTCTCAATAAATAGGTTTCCAAGTTTTCAAGAAAATCCTAATTGATGAGGATTGGATAAGATCCTCCTTCTGCTTTGAGCTCCATAGGACTCAGGCGGGTATTTCCTAAAATAGGCTACTATCTTTCAAGTAGAGTATGGATTGGTGGATTAGGTCTTCATTATCATGCTATTGAGTTTCATAGAGGTATTTTTATGGGAGATGATCCTAAAGACAACTGAGAACAACCTATTGCAAGATATGACTAATGAAACTCCTAGTATGATAACATGAACAATGGCATAAGGGTGATGAGTCCTTCTTTTTATGAGTAAAACTCAAGGAAGGCTAACCTTTGATTCACTCTTCAAGGAATCAATAATTATAGACTGTAAAACATCAGGGACAATCCTATTTTTAGGTACATGAACATGAAATGAAATAGTGTTGGTAGTGATGGATTTGTGTTTGATGACTGAAAGGTGTTTGATTGATAGAGATCAGATCAGTGCCTAATCCTTTGGGAAAATAGTCTAACATAAATCAATAGAGGAATTTCTAGGAAATATAGTGATATGCCTTACAAACCACATACAATTTGGATAGAATGCCTTACAAACTATCTTCTCAATCTAGGTTTGCTACCATCAAGATCTTCCACATATGTATTTATTCTCTGAAATTGCACATAAGGATTTAATTCTTTCCTTGAAAGAAACTCATGCAACAATTAGATAGCTACCTTACAACTAGTATGTTCCAAATGCCTTACAAGTAGAGACATAGAAGAATAAACACAAAGCAAAGAGATGATAACAAAACCAAGGTAGAAATTGTATTGTATTTCATAGAAGTGTATCAATACATACAAGTAAACTCTTTACTCAAAATCATAGGATCAACAATCTGCTCTGCAAAGTTTGAATTATCAGCATTCAACCATCAAGAATATGGAACCAGAGAATAGAATCCCTTGGATTGCCAAAGACTGGAACCAGGAACCAAAAGGATTGGAAAATCAGAAAGCTAGGAGACTCAAAAAGTTTTGGAACCATTAAAAAATTAGGACTTTTACTACTTATACCACTAGCTATCTTGGAATCCCAAACAGGTTAGGATGCAACAAGCTTCAGATAGCTAGGGTTAGGGTTTCACCCACTAAATCAACTAATATTAATCAGTAATTAATTCCAGGGGAGAAAACCAAGCAACCTAGACAAACGGACCCAAAATTGATCTTCATCAATGAAAATCCTCTAATTTGTACCGAAGATCATGCAAACACCACACCTTTTCAGTCTATTTGTACACCTGCAACACACCTTGAGCTTTACCTATGTCCATTTCATGATGGTACCGGCATTTGCAAAGAATCATCAAACCCTCTGGACCACCCTGCAATAGTCGACACAATAACTTCAACAAATCTTGCTGCAAAAGCCATAAATTCTGGTCCTTTCTATTGCTGGGAAACCCTCCGCAGATATGAATTTGAATTTCAATGGCTATTTCCAGGCAATAGCAAAAAATTAGTGGTCAATATTCAAACCTGAGTTAACTTTATATCGTGACCATTAGATCTCTTTACTTCCCGAGCTTTATGTCCTTAACTCAACCAGATACCTCGGGTTTACCTCTTGCGACCTTGCGACAAGGAAAATCTTTATTCACACAATGAAAAACTTAACTTGGGCTCAACCCTGCAACTTAGTGAACAAAGGGAAACATTTAACTTTGGTCTCTTATTTGGTGAACTGGCGACAAAAGGTTTTCGCCAGTTCGCAGAACATTTTAAGTCATCTCTAAAATACTTAGCAATCACGTGACCTTCTTTCGCTGAATCGCCAATAATTTTGGAGAACCACCACTTTTCCTCATGAATGAGAAAACCACTTTGAAACTTTTCAGAGCCGCTAACCTTTTTTATTCAGACAGCTAGACCTTAGACCCCCGCTTGGGCCCACTTTTTGCCACTTGTCATCATGTTATTTACTACTCATGCTCGGTCATGTTTGACATAGGACCCACATGCCTAAGCCTTTGAAAATGGATGGCAGGCATAAGACCTCATGGCTCTGACAAAATCATTGAGAACTTATTCCAACCGTAGATTTTGTCCCCATCACTGACCTTTTTGACAACGGCCCTACCCGGCAATATTCCTCGTCATCCTCCAACTCACTCAATTAGAAACTGACACCTCAGTGACACATGTCAATCAGTCCCACCATCCTCAACTAACCCTTAGCATTCTATTCATTTGGTGAACACGTGACTAAAGAGACCCTCACCCATTCGCAATAACTTTGAGAGCACTGCTAAATCATTTGGCTATTATGCGAAAACTATTCACCAAATCGCTAAGTCAATAGACCTTCCACCAAAACATCACATGAACTAGTGAACAAAGCATACATTTATTAGAACCACCAAAAAGACTGAGAAATTTGGATGGGCCTGCATAAGAAAATCAATGGCCGTCTAAAGATCACATAGACCTCCGAGATTCCATCAGATTACACACCTGCTATTGATCTAGAATCTCCTCCCATCTCTGACAACCCTCTGACAAAATATGAAATCAATAGCCAGTGCATAATCTTAAGCCTCTGACACATCTTATAAGAACAAGCACCCACCGTAGATTTAATGACAATGTCAGGACCCTCTGACAAGCCGAAAACTAGGTCCCACTGACAACCTCCACCTCATTAATACATGGACCAACCTCAGCTTGCCATTTGTGCATATGTGTCACTTCAGACCCACAATTTTCTACCATCACATCGAATGGTCATTGTTAAAGCATTATGCTAACACCCATGCATCTTCCCTCAGTGGTATAGCGATGATCGTTGATTTTGCTCACTCATTAACCAAGTCAACGGGGAAGGAAGACAAGGCTTGCCAGGACAGATGGCACACAGTCATGAATTTGCATGTTAGAGACCTCTAACACCAAACAGTCTTGGGAATTAATGACAACCACATATTTTGAAAGGGTGAAACATAGGAAAATATTACTATGGGGGACTTAGGAAAAATTAACGTCAAAAGACTTAGGAACATAGTTCGCAGGGCACATGAAAACTTAGGAAAATAAAGGCCGCCGAGGAATAAAATGTAACACACATGACTTTATGAAATTTTAAGTGGCCTAAAAAGTAACATGAAATTAGAACAAGGTTAGGGGACACTTAGGGTTTTTGTATGCAATGGCTAGATTTTTGAATTTCAAACAAGGGTTTTAGCTAGAAAACAAGAAAAAACAAGCTATAGAGACCGGAAGAAAAATGGGAGGGCCATGAAAATTTGCAGGTGCCAACAAAACCGATGAGCAGGAAGGACCTACCAAGCAAGCAAATGAGCCTGCATAGGATGAACAAGAAAGAAGAAATTGGATACTGGTGAGTTTTATCAGAAGATATCATCTTGAGACACAAATCATTGGAGACAGACAAGCTGGCATGAAAACAAGGAGTAAAGCAATACAAGGAACATGTCTAGTTTGTGATTATGAACTGAAGAATGTAAAGGTTGCATTAGAAAATGATGAATGGGTTAATGCAATGAAAGAGGAAATAGAACAAATAGAGAAGAACAAAACCTGGACCTTAGTACCCAGACCTAAAGATAAGAATGTTATCGGTACTAAGTGGATATTCAAGAACAAGAAAAATGAGAATGGAGAGGTAACAACGAATAAAGCTAGATTGGTATGTAAAGGATATGCATAGGAGGAAGGAATAGATTATGGTGAAACATTTGCACCTATTTCTAGATTAGAAGGAGTTAGAATGTTACTTGCATATGTTGCACACAACAAGTTCAAAGTTTATCAAATGGATGTCAAGTCAACATTTCTGAATGGGATACTTGAAGAAGAAGTCTACATAGAATAACTTGAAGGGTTCGTTGATCCAGAAAACAAAGATATGGTATGTAGATTACATAAAGCTTTATATGGTTTGAAGCAAGCACTGAGAGCTTGGTATGAGAGGCTGCATAATTATTTGTTAAGTATTGGATTTGTTAGAACAAGTGAGAAAAACAATTTGTATATGAAAGGAGATACTGATGATACTATTCTTATTGCTGAAATATTTGTGGATGACATTATATTTGGAGGACAAGATCAAATCTGTAAGTCATTTGCTAATGAAATGAGAAGTGAATTTTAAATGTCTATGTTTGAAGAGATTAAGTTCTTTCTAGGACTACAAGTGATTCAATAGAATGATGGTATATTCATCACACAATCTAAATATATCAAGGAAGTATTGAAGACATTTGGCATGGAAGATGCTAAACTTGTAGGAACACCGATGGCTACTGGATGTAAACTGACTAAGGAAGATGAAACTATAGAAGTGAACCAAACACTATACTGATCAATGATTGGTAAGTTAATGTATGTAGTGCATAGTATACTAGACATAACACATACTGTGGGAATTGTTGCAAGATATTCTGCAAACCCTAGAGAGTCACACATGGATGCTACAAAGAGAATCCTAAGATACCTGAAGAAAATAGAAGATTATGGATTATGGTATCCTAAGGAAGGAAAATTTGAACTTAGAGTCTATACCAATGCTGATTGGGCTGGAAATGTGGATGATAGGAAAAGCACCACCAGAGGAGCATTTTTCTTTGGTGAAAGACTTGTAACATGGACAAGTAAGAACCAGGCTTGCATTTCTCAATCTATAGCTAAAGCAGAGTATGTTACTGCTGCTACAAACTGTTCAAATATTACATATATTAAGCAAGTATTGGAAGGTATGAATGAGATAATCACTGAGCCGGTGATTATATACTGTGATAACACAAGTGCAATAAACATTTCAAAGAATCCAGTGATGCACTCTAAAACAAAGCATATATCCATTAAGTATCACTACTTAAGAGAACAAGTACAGGAGAAGCAAGTTAAGCTAGATTTTGTTACATCAAAAGAACAACTTGCAGACATATTTACAAAGCCTCTACCAAAGGATACATTTGAGTACTTGAGGACTAGACTTGGGGTCTGTCCCTTGTCTACTGGTCACTAATGTGATCTGGGTGTTGCATTAGCCTAATCTTATCAGAAGATCATTCATGTTGATGTAGCATAGTTCACACTTTGGATCATGTCTAAGGTTGTGAAAAGTTTGGAAAACTAGAACAGATTAGCATATTAGTATACAGAGATACAGAGTATGCACTGGACAACAGAGAGTTACATGGCTACTATAGAGATGCATGTTTATGTGTTTCTTTGGCATTGTTGTCAAAGGGAGAGATAAACCATATGAAACAATATGCACCGATGTGAACATCTATCTAAGGGAGAGACAAATTGAAAGAAAGGGAGAGCACTAAAGATCAGTTACTGAGAATAGAAGAAGAAATCTAAAAGCTGAAATAACTATATCTACAGAATTTCAAAGCTGCATTAGTAATTTTGTTGAGTAACGTAGTGATTAAACATATTAAGCTAGGAAGAGCTTGTGCAACATTTGTTCACAGAGTTTTAGAATACATGTTTGGTATGTGTATGGCATATGTCATATTACTTGAGTTTCCATCAATGCCAAAGGGAGAGATTGATGAACTAAAACTGATTTAGAACCTAATTAAAGATCTATGATTGGAGATCACCGAGTTTCTGATTAGATATGTAATATGATTGAACTAGTAATATGTTGTCATTGATGTCAACTAGTTTTTCAACACTTATTTTGTAAGTTATAGTAACTAAACATCTATAAAAAAGGAGTAAAAGAGATGAAGAACAAAAATATCTACATGAGGAAGATGTATGTGACAGATGAGGATAAGGAATACATTGTGTAACTTTTTGATGAGTCTATGACCTTATGTTATTGACTTGATTATGTTTCATTCATCTATGATGAGGAAAAGAACTGAAAGACACAAGGCAGTGTGGTCGGTTGATGAAGCATTTTAGTATACATTGACGGGATGTAGTGTATACCAAGCATAGTATAAACTGAGCTTGTGTTCACCGACACATTTCTTTGTTAACCAAGTAGGAAGAAAAGAATTAAATGATTAGTTTAGCTGTTAAGGATTGATGAGCTGTAAAGTGCATTGAAATCAGTGATAGAGATAATGTTTATTATGAAGATCAATGACTAGCATAATTCAAGGAAGATCTAAAGGATGAAATCAAAATGTTTTACTAGCACATTAGTTAAGGAAGGTTTAAACAGCAAAATGAATGAAGGAGAATAAGTGGCAAATTCTTATGGAGGAGAAGAAAATGATTTACTTGTCTATTTAAGAGACTGGAGTTTCATTATGAAACTTATGCCGAGAGAAGGAGACTACATAACTATCACATGAACAAGCTTCATGTATGCCTGATCAAACTAGTTAATGAGAACCGAATTGCAGAGTTTACCGAGCATTAGAAAAGCTATTACTGAGTGATAGTAAGTCATTGATTATTGTGATACAAAATTGATATACTGATTAGAGGATTTGTATGGGCTAAACATAGATTTGATAATCTGCAATTGAAGTTGTATTGTATTCAGATCAACTGCTGTTACATTTTAACCATTGTAAATAGAGAAATCTCTTAACTGAGTGGACTTGAAAGTCTTTTATGTATCATTCATAGAATGAACATTGTTATCTTGTCAAACCCATAGTGAATGTTAGTTGGATGATAACAGTTGGTCTTAAATCCTCTAACAAGGTCACACCTAACAGTGTGTTTGTAATCTTTAATAGGGCTGGGTCTTCATCGACCTCACTTCAGAAGAGTGAACATTTTGTGTTGCCAGTCCTAAGTGGTTTTTCCCTTCATAGGGTTTCCATGTTAAATATTTTGCATTATGTGTTCATTGTAATGATTGTTTGTTATCATACTTTACATATTGCATGTTAGATTTAGTCAGTAATCATTAGTTGTTATTGACTGGTAATCGGTAAAAGCACAAACAATATAAGTATTTTAAGTTAACAAGCTATAGAAGTTTAAGTAAATTGTTTTGGATTATACATTTTGATTTGGGACTATGGATAACTGATTCACCCCCCTCTTAGTTATTCTAACATGAAGAGGTAAAGATCTAAGGATGGAAAGATATAGGTTGGAAAAGACTATTGAGAATCAAAGGATACATATACAAATCTTCATTGAACAATTCAGGCAAGCCAAAGATGAACTAAAGAAGTTACTGATTCAAAGGAAGGATATGGAAATTTGGTATAGTGAAACTGATTATCATGAAGAAGAGATAGATGACCCATTTGAGATATCTAGATCTGGATCTGGTAGTATATCTGATGCATACAAAGGTGCAATATATGATTTATCTAAAAAGAATCTACATCTTACTAAACAAGTCAAAGCTCTGCAGATCGGTCAAGAGACACAAATGGTTAGGATGATTGATGTCATGGACAATGCTAGGAAAGAAGAACAAGAAAGAAACTTGGCTATTGAAGATAGGAGACAAATGAATTAGAAGCTACAAGAGAAGGAATCCAAGATACTAAGACTCATTGAGCATCACTTTGAAATCTCAATAAGATGGTTGTCATAAGTCAAGAAGTCAATCGCGTAAATAGTGAGCTTACAAGGAAACTAGAAGACATCGGTGAACTAAGAGAAGAAAATGAAATATTGAAGAATGAGGTCAAAATGAAACCACAACTTAATGAGATGATCAAGAAAGCTGAAGATAGTTCTAAGAAAATAGATGAATTTATGATTAGTCAAAAAGGACTTGGCATCACTACTAGTTTAGGCTACACCAAGAAGGAAGAATCATCAGATAAGCTAAAAAGGAAAATGACTACACTAACCAAAGGCCAAAGAAGCTACCATGTTATCATTTTGGAAAATTAGGCCACACAACAAATGTTTGCAGGAGTAAAGCAAAAGGTATTCCTAAATCCACTTCTAAGTTTAATAGTTATTGTTTTAACTATAACAAGTTTGGACATCAAGCACATGAGTGCATATCTAAGTTTAATAGGACTCTTAAGAAACCCTACATGGAGAAACATTGTCTCACTTGTGACATGCATGGACACATATCACAATAATGTATGACAAAGATGAAGAAAATATGGACACTGAAAGAACAAAACAAAACCTATCAACTTAGAAGCCAAGGTAATGCATATACTTAGGATTACAACACATGGGTTAATTACACATCATGTGGAAGGTTTGGACATATTGCAACAAATTGCATGAGAAAGAACTAGAGAGGTAGATCTCACAACTAGAGAAGCACTGGTATGGCATGTTTACATTGTCACAAAGTTAGTCACTTAAGTAAGAATTGCAAAGACTGAGCAAAAGAGACACAAATATATGAAAATGGAAATACAATTGAGGAAATCATGAGGATAAGAAAAACAATGTGGAGAAAAGAATCAAGTGATAATGTTGGATCAAGCAATGCAGTCGATGACACCTCATCCATTGGATTGAGTGACATAACCACTTTCATCTAAGTTACAAAGGTATGTATGGAACTGAATTTCAAATTGGTTATATCTAACAAATAGTTCCTTATATCTAATGATTGAATACCAAATCTACATGAAACGAGATGCACTATAGTTGTATATGTTTTGAGTTTTAAATGTATATAATTGATATAAGCAAGACTGAGTATGTATTTTCTAGTCAGTAACTATTGGCAAGGTTAACCAAGTTGTGATACTAACTGAGTGATATCTTAGTGATAACAGAGTGTATGATCTTTTGAAGTATAAACCAAGGGAAACTACTCTTACCAAGTTGTGTTAGGTCAAGCATTTAATGCGGAAAGTTTGAGTGGGAGTTTGAATTTTTACATAAATAAATGGCGGACTTAGTTATCTTTCACATTGAGAACACAAAGAACAAAGTGATTTTGAGAAAGAATTTGAGAAGAGAAATTCTAGAGAATTGAGCATAGATTTGAAGCTTTTCGAGTAGGTTAATTACAATCACAAGTAAGTTTCATCTTCACCGAGCTATTTCATTATTATCTCTCGAAGCCCTAATTTGAAGAACAATGGTGTCCTCATCAAAAGTTGAGAAATCTAAATTTGGAACTAGTAATAATGTTAATTTAATCAAGTTTGTAACCTATAATGAGCTGAAATATAAATTGCATCCTGAGGTTTCTTCACAAATTGATAAAATTGATGCATTTTTTAGCATACCACCTAGGGTTTTGCTAGTTGAAGACATCTATGCATATATACACTACAAGATTGGTGAGATAGGCAATTTTGAGCTCCAATCCACCTTCCAGGAGCTAAGTGTAGATGGAAAGCTCAAAGATGAGCACACACATTTGGAGGTGAAAGGTTTAGTTAATGCCCTATATTTTATGAGGGTTTTCAAGAATGAATGGATTAGGATCGTATTGAGCCATGTGCATGAGGGAACGTTATGGTTGGATGAACTGATGAAAATCACTAGGGACATAATACATGTAGTCACCGATTACCCCATAACTGACAAGGTTAAAGCATTGAGGAGTGCAACGAGAACCAAGATTGAAAAAGCAACAAGAGCCAAATGAGATGGTAGAGGCATGAGAATCAACACCATTTTTGATCCTGAGACTAGGTTTGGTGCATATGCAATTGGCTACAAATTTTTTTTTAATCTAGCAGACCTAACAATGTGCCATGTGGAGTTGTGGACATAGCTTATAAAATTGTAAAGAAAGGTTTTCAATTAGACCTTGCCGAGCTCTTATTGAAATAGTTAGAAGAGAACATGAGAACCATTAGGTTGACAAAATCTAACACTTGTAAGTTTGGTTCACTACTACTTTGCATATTTTTCTATGTGCAATTTTTTTCCCCCTCAGTTGGTAATGTTGACAGGAATACTGACTGAACAGCCACCCTACAAATAAATGATTTTATTCAAAGTTTGGGACAAGATTTTGTTAGCATCATGGATGTATATTTTGAGCAATTCAAGGACCAAATGCATCAAAGAAGAAGAATACCAGGACAACTGGTTGAGGAATATAAAGATGATATTTGTTTCTTAGTGGACACCGACAACACTTTGATAAAGGCTGTTGAATTGAGAACATTATGGTTGGCACCAATGGGCTATGCACTTGACATTGACTGAGCTTCTAGGTCAATAAAGGCTTTACTAGATAAGACCAAAGTTCCATAAGAAACTAGGTTTAGAACCTATGAAGAGGCCAAACAAAGAATTAAAATGGATATAGTCAGAGTTAAGGTGACTAATAAGTCTAAGAAAATGATGGACATTTTGCTAAAATAGTTTGCAGATGATGCAGAAGAGGACAAGGAATTCGAGGATATTTTGGTTGAAGTGGCAACTGAGGAAAAAATAGTGCTAGGTAATACTGAGCATGAAGAAGAGGTGACTGAGTCAGATAAAGACATTTAGTCTACACCGGTCAAGGCCACATGAAAGAGGAAGAAAGAAGAAGTACATACAAGAGAAAGGACAAGGTCTACAATAGCTGCTTCTCTCCCACTGAAGAAAGGAGTTGTGAAAATTTCTAGGCCCACTCCTACAAAGACATATCAAAAGAAAAAGAGAGGTGTAGAAACCACCTTCGAGCTACCAAAGAAGAGGAGAAAATTGATAAGGGAAAAGGAAGACATTGATGAAGAAGATGAAGAGGAAGACCAAGATAAATTTAAATTAGTTGTAAATAAAAATGAATTTGTTGATGAATTAGCTAAGGCAATAAAGGAAACTGGCAGTTTTAGCAACCCCAAAATGAGTTGGTATGTACATATGTCTATTGAGGATCAGAAAAAGATAGAAGAAGAAATCATACAAATGATGATAAAATTTAAAAAGGTACCAGTTGAATTTGCAAAATATGTACCTAAGAGTTTGTATGAGAAAGTGTCTGGAAGATGGACTTATGCCTTACACACTGAGAAAAAGATGAGGTACCATTCATTGATATTGGATATGCCTGCATTATTAGTTCCCAAGATTGAAGAATTGATGACACAATATTCAAAGAGATTTTTAGTGAAAAGTAGAGCACTAAACATTTTGGTAGGCAAACTTAAGGATGTTGATGAGAACAATCAACTCTTATGGACTATAATTCTTACTCCCTAAGAAGAAGCTGACAATTTGGCATTGGTAGTAGTACCAGAGAAGAAGAACAAAAGGAAATATAAAGGTATACACTCAGATGATGCAGATTTGGCTACTAAGAAACTGATTGATCTATCTAACACCGAGGTACGAGACACTACCATTGCTATTGATTTTTATCTGCAAGGTTATAGAGAAGAGTATAAGGATCCTCCCAAGAAATTGGTAATAACAGGGACAAATGATGTACTTATTGAAGACATCACAAATGGAGATCTTGATGATATCAAGGATGATGAAGATGTAAATATTTATGTAGATATAAATGAAGAAACTACACCCACTGAGGCAAAAACAGGTGAGATACCGGATGACTTACCAATTTTGGTATAAGATATTAAGATCATATCACAGAGGGAACCCGAAGGCTCAATCCCTGAGCAATAAAAAGATACAATAGAGGAACATGGAACCAAAAAATAGGGAACAACAAAGAAGAATACTTCCCATTAGCTCAAGAAAAACAAAGGAAGCATCACAAGCACTAGAAGAAAGTAAACTGGTAGAATCTACAATAGACACCACCACTGACACCCAAGGACAAACCACTAATACACCGGTCATCGGACACCCTAAAGAGGAAAGTGTGTCTATTGAGCCCGAAAAGAAAAATATGGAGACTAAAGCTCTAGTTCCATTTATTAGATTAACAACACTAGATAAGAAGAAGAAAAATAAACATGGTAAAGGACCAGTTACACTAGATGAAATAATTGAGATACCAGAATGTGACCCTAGAACTTTAGACCTTGAGCAACTTAGAAAATATGGGGAGTTGTGCACAAGAAAGGTTTCACAAGAAAAGCTAAAGAAGGAGATAAAAATTAAACAAATTCTAGAGGATGTTAGAGATATCATACAACAATTAGTTCTTGAGATCAATGTAGCTAAGGATATTCCCATACTTGATCAACTTGCTTCTGTAACTAGTCAAATAAATGCCCTAGATATAGATATAGAAAATAGAATAGAGGAAAGGGCTGAAGAAAAAATACAACTGATACTAGTAGAGAAGATTAGTCAAGAAGTGGGAGTTAACAAGGTTAAACTATTTGAGATAATAATCGAGCTTGAATCTATTACTCAGAAAATTATTCAAATTTCATTTAAATTGTGCACTATTGAACAATTCACTGCCGAGGTCAATGAAAAGATAAATAAATTGGATGAAGAAATCAAGGCCAGTGCCAATAACTCTCTAATCGAGCCAAATGCTTTTCACAAGCATATATTAAAAGTTCAAAAACTTAGGTGGTTGCGATCATAATTAAGGAAGAAGAAAGATAACATAAGTGACCATGTCACCAAGCTACAAGCCGAGCTGCTTCCACACCTAAAAATCATGGAGAGACATGTAGAGAAGGCAAAATCTTTAGTTGCTACTCTTGAGATTTCAATTTTGGAAAACATTTTTGATATGTATGCACAAGTTGGTCTTGAGCACATTGCTCTTGACAAGTTGAAAGTGGAATGGGAAAACCTCTTGGCATCACTAAAGAAAACCCACTAGCACATTTTTGATAAGTTGTAAGTACATTTTTTTGTTTTGGCATTAATTTCAAAAAGGGGGAAAGTCATGTATATGCCACTATGTACTTCACACCATCGAGAGCATGTACAAAGGGGGAGTCTGTAAACAAAAGAGTCAATATGTATATGTATAGTCTGTATATATATGGAGTTAGTATATTTTTGAGTTAATTGGTACATATACATAAGGTTTTGATACTAATGCCAAAGGGGGAGATTGTTATCTTTATTTGAGAATTAATGGATTGTCATTAGTATCAATCATATTATTCAGTCAGTAAAGGTTGGAATAAGGATACAAATAGTTAGTCAGTCAAGCATACAAATCTTTCACACCAAAAAAAGACAAGGAAGAACTTCAAGATCATCGCATATAGGTTTAATCGAGCACACTTACCATACGTCAGGAAATTACCAAGTACCAAGCTAGTGATCACTGAGCATTCATACACACTGAGCATCAGTAAATTGCTGAACAACGAATGCAGTGATCACCGAGTTATCCATAAAATGACATAGTAATCAGGAATGACACATATATCTATGCAAATGATTTACACCGATCATATAAATAGTTTAACAAGATTGAGACATATTTAATATGAATGTAATCATTAACTTTTGTGATGATTCCTATGTAATGGTAGATCTAGGTTATTTTTGTATACCGTTGATCTTAGGTTTTCTAAGATGATGTAAACCCTAATTAGGTCAAGTTAGTTTGATATATAATTGTAAAGATGTCCTTATGATCATGTATCATGAAGCAGTAGCTACACTAAGGACATCAAGAGATTAGACACAAGGTTTTATGACAAAAGGTTTATGAGAGGCATAATTAGTTTATCAGAACACATACAAGGATATCGAGTAGAATAGAAGAGCATATACATCACATTGAGGTGATATTTATTTGATACTTCACAGATCTGAATCAGACAAGCATAAGTTTTCATTTATAGATACTTTACTGTTATCAATTTAACAATTGTAGTAGATCAAAATCTCTTAACATAGTGGACTTAATAGTTCTTTTGTAAATCTCTTAATCAAATACACACATAGTTTGTGTTGTTAAAATCCTTTAATTAGGTAGATCTAGTTGTTCTTTTTTTTACTCCTAATAGGGTAAGATTATCAGAAGTGATCACAACTTGTAGCCTTAACCGACATACTTTATTTACTATAGTAGTGAAGAATTTGTGGGTGTCATCCCCATGATAGTTTTTACCTTCTAACAAGGGTTTCTGTGTAACCAAAATATCTGTGTCATGAGTATTTATTTTCATGGATGATTTGTTATTTTGTTTACATGCACTTTACATTTTCAGTTATATGAATGTATGTAACAAACAATGGAATCAGTCAGTTAGTTAAGATCTACTATTGCTTGAAGTAAGTTTTAAGGGTACTGATTCACCCCTCCCCTCTTAGTACTTTATCTTTCCAATCCCAATAACTTAACCTTAGAGTTAATTTATTTTTCTTATTCTTTAACTTTAGATATTCTTTGTATTTCACTTTGCTAAAGTTAATTTAATCATTTACTTAGTTAATCATGTTTACCCTAATTTCAGAAATCAAATTAAATAGCTCTAACTATCATCAATGGAAAACATATATCTCTTTTATATTTCATTTTAAACATTTACTCCAAGTTGCTAAAGATTCCTCTATTGAACCAGCCACCACTGCTTCTCAGACGAACATAGATGCATGAAAATTTAAAAATGAAGAAGCTCTTGGATTAATTGGTCTTTCAGTTATTCCTGATTGATCTCTTTTGGAAAAGGACGTCTCTTAGATTTATCACTTTTATTTTGGATTGTTTCTTTGGTCCTTGGTTATCTTTTTGAAGGCTTCTCATTGTTCCTCTCCTCAAGGTTTCTATGATCCTTTATATCATGGTGCGCTATGAATGAGGGAAATCTAGCACAGGTCCTTTTGATCATTTTGTGTTCTTCTTTAACGACGGGTTCCTCAACATCATTTCCAACTTGCCTCCTCTTGGATTCATGTGTGATGCTAGGGAACCCTTGCATGTTTTCAATGTCAATCCTCTGCAACACTTGTGACAAGGCCTTGAGTTCCTCGTAACCTTGGTAGGTCTCTAATTTTGCTATATTTTGCAATCTAGTTCTTCATACTAGTTTTTAACCATTTGAGATCTCCTTTGGTTTGTGTTTAGGTTTTAAATCATCTTAGCATTGCATTGGTGACTCTTTCATTTTGTTTGGAGAGAACATCCACATTCTCCAAATTGAGGAAATCAAATGGGGCTTGGGTACACCCATTTTGGATCAATTGGTGGTGGTGTGTATGAATATGTGTCATATTTTTCATGCATGTTTTATACTAAAGTTTGATTATCTACATGTGCTCCTGATAGGTTAGGTTCATCACATCTACAAAAGGATTACTCAATATAGTAGTAGAATCAAGGAAGTTGTTAGTACCATCAGAGTTGCTAGTGGATCATTGACCAATGAAGAAGTGGTAAGTAAAATTGTGAGAATACTTTCTTCCAAGAATTCTATTAGAGTATCTTCTATTCATGAATTGAGATCCATATCAAATAATGTTGTTACTCTTGAAGCCCTAATCACTAAGCTACTTGCATTTGAGCTAAGTAACTATGATAATATCTACCAACCATTGAAACTTTCTTCAAATCATCTGTGAGCATTGGCACTTCAAGAAGGGAAAGAGAAAATCACACTAATTCACATGGAAATAAGTATGAAAGTATTATAAATGAAGAGAAAGAACAAGAGGAGTTGGAAGCACTGCTGGCTAAGAGACTACTAAGAGGTAAAGGAAAGTACAAAGGAAAATTACCCTTGAAATGTTACAATTTTAACAAGATTGATCATATTGCATCTAGATATCCTGACAATGACATGAATGATAAGAATTACTAAAGAGACAACAGACACCAAAGATTTATAGATTATAAGGATAAAGGTAAGAGGTTTTGCTACCTAGTTGAGGAAGGTGTAACTGATGATGAATATGATGATACAAAAGAAGGATATGAAGTTGTTTATGTTGTTCTAAAGGAAGACTCAGATGAAGAGAAATATGAAGATGAAAAAACACTTGTTTCTCATGTAAGTAAACCTGACCCATGGATTATTGATAGTGGATGTTCACATCATATGAGTGGTGATATTGACAAGTTTGAGAACCTAGAAGAGTATGATGGAGGATTTTTCAAATTTTGAAATGATGCTCCATTTCAAGTGAAAGGTAAAGGATCAATTTTGTTGAGTGAGAAGATGAGATGTAATGATGCATATTGGGTTAAAGGACTAAACTATAATTTGTTGAGTGTTGTACAATTGTACAATACTGCTATCGACTAAAATTTTAGAATACAAAGGTGAAGAATTATGGTACTTATGGAGATCTAATTGGAACTGGTGAACGATCAAAAGGTAACCTATTTTATCTTGATACTACTACAAAGAGTTTCTTGTTTGTTAAAAATGAAGATATATGGTTATGGCATAAAAGACTTTGTTATGTAAATTTTGATAACATGATTATAGTGAGAAAAAAAAATAGAGTCGGAGGTCTACAAACATTAATCAAACTTGATAAAGTGATGTGAAATGAATGTCATATTGGTAAGATGACTAAGTCAAGCTTCTCAAGAAAATCTTATTCTACCAATGGTAATTTGGAATTAGTTCATAGTGACCTTTGTGGTCCTATGAAGATACAAAGCTATTTGAGATTATAGACATATTCATTTTGTCTATTGATGAATATTCAATAATGATGTCTATTATGTTTCTAAAAGAGAAGTCTAATGCATTACAAATGTTTAAGTGGTATAGTGATAGAGTTGAAAAGGAAACAGGTAAACAAATGAAATGTTTAAGGTCAGATAGAGGAGATGAATTTATCTTTAGTTGAATGTGCAAGAACATTGTTGATTGACAAGAAGGTTGCACAAACATTTTGGAGAGAAGCCATAAGTACCGTTGTCTATACACTCAACTGAGTATAATTAAAGAAAGTTACCAACAAGACCCTTATGAACTTTGGTATGGTCATACACTGAATGTAAGTTACATTAAATTTTTTGGAAGTAGGTGTTACATACTGAAAGATGCTCGAAATGGAAAGTTTGACTCAAAAGGAGATGAAGGTATATTCCTAGGTTATTCATCAAAAAGAAAAGCATATAAATGTTTGATCAAGACTACTAACAAAATTATTGAAAGTAAAATGTGAGGTTTGATGAATTTGCAGAAAGGAATGAAGAGGATAGAAAAAAGTAACCCGAGGATTATGAAAGATTTGTTTATTTACAAGAAGGTAATTTGGTTGATACAACCGAGCTGCAACAAGAAAGAATTGATGAGGAAGATGAGCCTCCATAGAGAGCTTGAAACATTGATGAATAGTCTATTGAGCCTATATTAGAAAAATATGTGAGAAGACACCACTCACCGAGAAGAATTATTGGAGACAGGAATGCATGAGTCATGACAAGAAGTAAGTTCAAAGATAAAACATGTTTGATTTCTGAATTTGAACCAATATTAGTCAAGGATGCACTAGAAAATGAAGACTAGATAAATTCTATGAAAGAGGAAATTGATCAGATTGAAAAGAATAAAACTTGGTCACTAGTACTGAGACCAAAGGATAAGAATGTGATAGGAAAAAAGTGGATTTTTAGAAATAAACTCAATGAGAAAGGAGATTTGATTAGAAATAAAGTAATATTAGTTTGCAAAGAGTATGCACAAGAAGAAGGTATTGACTATGGTGAGACATTTTCCCCTATTGCTAGATTAGAGGGTGTAAGGATATTAATTGCATATGTTGTCTATAAAAGATTCAAAGTTTATTAGATGGATGTTAAATATGCATTTTTAAATGAAATTATTGAAGAAGTGTACATTGAAAAAACTGAAGGATTAATTCAGAATTATGACAAGGATATGGTCTGCAAACTACATAAGGCACTCTATGGATTGAATCAAGTACCAAGAGAATGGTATCAAAGACTACACTCTTATTTAGTTAAGATTGGATTTGACATAGTACAAGCAAGGAGGATCCAATTAAAGATTGTCCACACTTGTAGCCAAACACCAACAATGTAGAATAACATAACAAGATAATTTTTCAACATAATTTCCTTAAACATGCCCAGTTGTTAGGCCTTCCAGGTTAGGGCCAAATACAATCACAAGGTATTTCTACAATCTCCTAGCTAGTACAGCTTTGAAACACATTATAAAATGATGGAAACACCCAGGCATAATCTAAACTTGAGCTCACAAGCCTCCAAGAAATCTCCTTGTCTCCAAGCATGCAACCACTAGCTCTGCTATTACAACTATCAGATAATCAATTTGATCTTCAAGATCTTGTAGGATCCAATTACTAACCTTCTCAATCTACTACTTCCAAATCTACCCCTAAACAACTACCTAAGCACTCCTTAAATACATTTTCCCAACCACAAGTAAGCTTGAATAAATAATTACCTCCTAAGCCAAGTCAGCTTCTATTGCAAACAAATATTAAATGCAACAATAGTCGGCTCTCAAATAGCCTTACAAAAAATTAATTCTCCATGTAGGCCTCTAGATCCACATAGGAGAATACAACAAAAGCTACCCACAATAAATACACCAAGTTAGCCAACCAAAAACTTCAAGAACTCCATTCGATAAACCAGAACTACCGAGCACCAGTCAAACAACTAAGAACCAAAAGCATCACTGAGTACATGTTCTACTGAGTGCTAGATTTTTACCGAGTTCCTTTAGTGACCAAGCTTCCTTTATTGACTGAGCCCATCAGTTAACAGTACAACCAAGCAACACTGAGAGAAAACTACTCCACCAACATGTAGGATTGCCAACTTCCCAAGGATGCTCCTACATCCGACACCCCAGGTGCGAAAAGATGTTCTCAAGGATGGAATAAAATCTTATGTGATTCAACACATAAACCCCAACTGGTTCTTCACATACATATCCTCCCATTCTTCAACTTGTGCACTCTTCCACTTTTGCTTCAAATTCTACAACTTCTTAAATAAATCAAGTTCATAGTCGACAAGGATGAACTTATCTTTCAACTTTTCCACCATCAACCTCCACCAATTGATCTTCATTTCACCTTCACCTTCTCTCTCTCTTTGCAATTATTTCCACCAAAGAGTAGCATGTCCTTTCAAATTTGTTTGTGCAAACCTCACTCTAAGAGGATCTTCAATTTCTTCAAGCTCAAAGAAGTCTTCTAACTCACCAATCTAGTCAATCAAGTCCTTGGGTCTCAAAGTACTAGAGAAAGTAGAAACTTCCATTTGGTAACTAGTACTTAACCAAGCTCCAGATCTATGCAACTGACTAGTTCTATCTTCACTAGATCTATCTCTCTAGTCATCTCCACTAGATCTAGCAACTTCAAAGTCTTCAATAGCTTCCTCATAACCATCTTCATTACCAAGATTCCTCAGCATACCATCAATAGCTCTCATGACCCCAATGATCATGTCATTCTTCATCAGTTCCATCTTAAATCTGAAATCAACTTTAACTTTCTCTATAATCTTCAATTCCACAGAATCACATAGATCTGCAATCAATCTAGGGTCCAATCTTCTTGGAGTCATCCTTCAAGATTTTCAAAAACACAAGGCAAAAAATCACCAACCAAGGTCCTAGTGCAAACAACCTCAATTCGGAGATCGGTTTACACACTCAAGAACTTCAAGCTTTGATACCACCTGATGTAGTCCAAGCAAGGAGGATCCAATTAAGGATTATCCAAACTTGCATCCAAACACCAAAAATATAGAATAACACAACAAGATAATGTTTCAATAGAATTTCCTTAAATGTGCCTGGTTGTAAGGCCTTCTGGGCTAGGGACAAATACAATCACAAGGTATTTTTGCAATCTCCTAGCTAGTCCAACTCTGAAACACATCAACAACTAATGGAAACAATAAGGCAGATCTAAACTTGAGCTTGTAAGCCTCCAAGAAATCTCCTTGTCTCCAAGCATGCAACCACTAGCTCTGCTATTACAACTATCAGATAATCAATCTGATCTTCAAGATCTCACAGGATCCAATTGCTAACCTTCTCAATCTGCTACTTCCAAATCTTCCCCTAAACAACTACCTAAGAACTCCTTAAATACATTTCCTCAACCACAAGTCGGATGGAAGAAATAATTAACTCCTAAGCCAAGTCGGCTTCTATTACAAACACATATTAAATGCAACAACAATTGGCTCTCAAATAGCCTTACAAAAAATTAATTCTCCATGGCGGCCTCTAGATCCACATAGGAGAATACAAAAAAAGCTACCCACAATAAATACACCAAGTCGACCAACCAAAAACTTCAAGAACTCTAGTCGGTAAACTAGAACTACAGAGAACTAGTCAAACAATTGAGCACTAGAAGCATCACTGAGTACATGTTCCATCGAGTGCCAGAGTTTTACCAGGTTCCTTCAATGACCGAGCTTCCCTTATTGATCGAGCCTCTTGGTTAACACTACAACTGAGCAACACTGAGAGAAAACTACTCCACCAACATGCAGGATTGCCAACTTTCCAAGGATGCTCCTACATTAGGATTTCAAAGGACAAGTGATAACAAAACTTTATATTTGAAATGTGATAGTACTGCTAAAATTTGGATTGTTGAGATATTTGTTGATGACATTATATTTGGTGGAAATGATATAATGTCTAAATCATTTACTAAAGAGATGAGAAAGGAATTTGAGATGTCTATGATTGGAGAGATTAAATTCTTTATTGGACTATAAATTCAACAAGTAAAGGATGGGATATACATAACACAATCTAAGTATATCAAGAAGATCCTAATGAAATTCAATATGGAAGAATCAAAACCGATGCAAACACCAATGACTATTGGTTGTAAATTGTCAAAGGAAGTGAATGAGACACTTTACCGATCCATGATTGGTAAACTATAGTATGTTGTACATAGTAGGCTTGATATTGTACATTTTGTAGGTATTGTGGCAAGGTTTTCTACCAACCCAAAGGATACACATATGTCTGTAGTTAAAAGAATATTTAGATATTTGAAAGGGACTAAAGATTTCAATCTGTTATACACAAAAGGAGGAGATTTTGATCTCAAGATATATACAGATGTTGATTGGGCTGGAAATATTGATGAAACAAAAAATAAAAAGTGGCAGAGCTTTCTTTTTAGGAGAAAGATTAGTGACATGGTTAAGTAAGAAAAAAAAATTTATTTTACAATCTACTCTTGAAGTTGAGTATGTTGCCGCAGTTATGAATTGTTCTAACAGTGTGGATCAAAATATTACTTAAAGATATCCATGAAGAGATTACTGATCTAGTTATAATTTGTTGTGATAATACCAGTAATATTAACATATCAAAGAATCTAGTGATGTATTCAGAGAAAAATAATATATCTATTAAGTATCACTGCTTGTGAGAGAAAGTACAAGATAAGCATGTGACATTGGAGTATGTGAATTCTAAATAACATATAGCTGATATATTTACCAAACCACTACTAAAGGATTCTTTTGAGTTTCTCCAAGGTAAGCTAGGGGTTCTTCCCCTATCCAATGTTAATTAAGGCATGATGCATGTTGCATCAATTCAAGTATTCAATATAATATCTATCTTGTGAGTTGATGCTAGTGTTCACTCTTTAGGTGAAGCCTGAAGTTGTGAAAATGTTTATGACTGCAATGAGAAATCTAGACATTTGAGATATAATGTACTACCTGAGAAATTTTTTCAGGAGTTTATATGTCTTTGGCATTTTTTTCAAAGAGGGATAATACTATTGATGATTATTATGAGGAAGAATAAGTGAATTGATTAGTAATGGAGATTATTGCTAATGTACTAATTGTATAAAGGAGAAAAAGAAGTTGTCAAAGAGGGATAGTAAAGAAGAAGATTGTTAGTGATAAAGGAATAGTGAAAGAGGGAGAATATGTACAAAATAAGATCAAGTACAAAAAAGGATAAGTTATAGGTCAGAGGGAGTAATAGAATAATAGCTAAGTGTTACCATCATCAATTGAACACTAAATATTGTTAGTATTTCCATCAATTCCAAAGAGGGAGATTGTTAATATAACTAATACTAATGTTGGAGATTGATTAACTAATGGTGATGATGATGAAGAATGACCAAGACTAGAGGAATAAAATAGAGTAGAAAGGTTATATTAGTTACTATCTTGTCATTGATGTCAAGAAATTGCTTTCAGGTTTATATTATGTTGCCATATCATTTGGTATATGATATAAGTTGAATGAGTTAAGGAGAAGAAGAAATGAGATGTTGTGAAGTTGAAGAAATTAAATGGGCAACTGATATAGATCAGAAAATGTTAAGATTATGTTGATACAATTATTTTCTACCTAACATATGATTATGTTAAGTCAGTAAAGTATGGTAATGAAGATTTGTCAAGTCGGAAAGAAAAAATATTTTGGCTACCAAGCAGGAAATGTCACTCAGTAAAGGAAAAGGAACTCAAGACACTGAGTAGGAAAGTTTTAGGCACCGATCAAAGTTAACCAAAATTCAAAGTTATCCATTGAGAAAGGAATAGGAATTAAATACAATGATTAGAATGACATTTAATGATTGGCTATGATGAGATGGATGGTTATGATGACAAGGAAAGTTAGTTAGAGAGATCTATGATCAGGAAAATTCATGATGTTGATCTACAACTTAGATCTAAATGGTTAAAATAGAAAGAACAAGTTTCAAGAAAGTTCAAGTTCTGAGGTGAAAAGAAAAACTGTTACCGAGATCTAGATTCAAGGTATAATGAATTGGATGGATGAGATTGATCAAAGGAAAACGTAATAGAGGAGATTAAGAAGAAAAAATTATCTATATAAAGGATGAATTTGTATGAACAAATGGATGGAAAATTGAAGAGTTGATAAGTCACCAACTGATGAAGAAGGAACAAAGAGATTCTAAGTTAGAGAGTAGGATCTAATGAAGTATTGAAGCTAGTGGAAAGTGAAGAATTGAAGTGAAGATAGAAGAGTGCACAAAGGATCAAGTTATGCAAAGATAGTTGCAAATTTAGAGGTAAATATATTTACTATTACTTATTAGAATTTGTAATAGAGAAATTGTTGGAGATTTTCTAGCAAGCCAATATTGATTGTATGTTTGTCATTGATGAAAACATATGATAAGTAGCATGCATGGAAGTCTTATGTAGTGATTTTTTAGTATATGTAGCAGGACATGTTATCGGCATGATATCATGGACACATAGGTTAATTATTAGTATAGACAATTATATAGTAGCTTGTGCCAACAGTGTTCCTAACAGAGTTAAAAGCAGTGTTATGTGAGTGATTGTCTATACAATCATCATGGAGCCTTGCGTGTTTGGATATGTGATGGAGAAAATTTATTAATGCTACATTAATGAATGCAGAGTCTGATGTGTAGTAGAAGTGAAGTTATGAAGTCGCTATTCACTAGTTGTCATTTCCTATGTTTATCCAGAAGAGCCGACAAAGATTATATTGGTATAGGAGTTGTGCCTATCATTTTGGTATGCACACTTGGATTAGTGATCAGAGAAGAGTTAAGAATGTTTTTCTAAGAGTGCATGATGTAATTCAGCTTGAGGAGAAAGTTTCAGTTAATTTGGTAGAGCCGATAGTGTGTAGTGTGTGTCTACACTTATTGATTTGGACAGGTCCCAGTTTGTGTTGCGTGCTTAGTAGAGCCAACTGAGCTATGATTGGAGAGTTTTATTGTTTCTATAATATGATTTCAAGATGGTTCTAATAGGCTGACTTGATTATATCATTTAGAGGAAAGATATTTATAGGTAGTCATTTGTGATTGCTAAGGTATGGTTCTAAGTTGAATGTGAAGTGCAGAGTAGAGAGTGTGAAGTGTTGAGCCATCAACAGAAGGTCTATGTGACCAAGTAAAGTGTATATGATATACATTGGAACTGATCCAGATAGTAGGTCAAAGTGTAGTTCACCAAAATCTAGATATAGTGTGTATCTGTTATTCTGAAGGTTGTAGCCTTCACCTCTTTGAGCAGTGTGCTCCTGGACAGTGCATCCTCACCCCTAATAGGGTTAATTGTAAAAGACTCCTAATAGGGTTTGACCCTTGACTAGGTCACTATACTTATTGCATTGTAAAGATCAACTCCTAATAGGGTTGTAAGATCTTCTAACAAGGATAATTATACACTAGTGTAGTTTAATAGTGGGTGTGAATTCCCATTAGGGTTTTTACCTATTTGGGTTTCTGTGTAACCAAAATATTGGTGTTGTGTTCAAGTGTTATTTCATTATGTTTATGCTTAATGTTTAAGTATACTTAATTGGATAAATAATTGAAACATGTAGATAACTAATTCACCCCCCCCCCTCTCAGTTATCTCTTGGGACTATTCCTAACAATTGGTATCAGAGCCAAGTGCCTCAGAGAGAAAGTTTAACATCTTGAGGTTGATCAGATGGCATACTTCAGAAAATAAAGTCCTAAGTTTGATGGAGAGAATTATCTTGACTGGAAAAGCAAGATGATGACACATTTAAAATGCATTGCTTTTGAAGTTTTTAAAGTGGCTGTCAAAGAAGTTAAAGTTCCATCCCTAGCAGAACTTTCAAAGGAAGATGGTACTAAAAAGCATAAGGATTTGTTCCATTAGAATTCAATAGCCAAAGAAGCCCTTTATCAATGCCTTATCTGATAGTGAATTTTTAGAGATAAAGAAAGTAGACACAACCTACAAGATATGGAAGCACCTAGAAGACATGTTTGAAGGAGACACACAAGAAAAGAATGCACATAGAAAGACATGGAAGATGAAATACAATATATTGGAGATGATACCAAAAGATAACATAAGAGCCTACAATCAAAGGATTAATGAAGCAATTGCTGGAATCAGAAACAATGGTAGAGAAATCTTAGAAGAAGACATCATGGATAAGCTGATGACTACCTTGACACCAGAATATGAGAGAAAGATAAACATCCTTGATGATACTATGAAATTATCAGAAAACTTCAAAAGAGAGACCTTAATTAGCAAGATTGTTGCATTTGAAATATCAAGTTTGAAGGCAGAGCCTAAAAGTGAAACTACCTTCAAAGCCTCAGTCCATGGTAAGAAATCCTTGCACATCTCTGGTAATTTTGATGATGATGATGAAGAAAAGGCACTAGATGATTTCATTTCTATGATTGAAAAAAGAGAAAAGAAAGGAAAGGGAAAATATGAAGGTAAATTACCCTTCAAATGATTTTCATGTAATAAGATTGGTCACTTTGTATCCAAGTGCCCTACAAGAGTAAAGAAGTTCAAAAACAATGACAAGCCTAACTATACAAAAGAATGTTACTATGTTGGTGATGGAGTATCAGATGAAGAATCAACAAAAGAGGAAATTGGATTTATTGCTATTGAAGATGAAAATAACACACAAGAGTTAGCACTGATTTCACATGCTGACATCATGATAGATTGGATCATTGGCAATGGTTGTTCACATCACATGACATGAGACAAAGATAGATTTGTTCATTTGGATAGATAAAAAGGTGGCATGGTTAGATTTGGAGATAACACTCCTAAACCTATCATTGGTAGAGGAGCTATCACATTGGATGGAAAGAACAACACTGCTGATGTTCTTTATGTAGATGGTTTGCAACATAACCTTCTTAGTGTTGGCCAGTTGCTTGAGAAAGGTTATCAGTTGGAATTTAAAGACAACAAATGCATCATTAATAACAAAGATGGTGTGATGATTGCATCAAGTTCAAAGACTAAAGGTAATGTTTTTCACCTTAATTCAGAAGCAATTTTTTATGTTGCTAAAGTTGATGATAGTTGGCTATGGCATAAAAGACTATGTCATATCAATTTTGATAACATAGTAAAGATAAGCAATGTAAAGGCAGTAAGAGATCTACCTAGCATAGAAAAGCCAGTTGATACTATTTGTAGGGAATGTGTAATGGGAAAGCATGTAAGGAACTCATTCAAGAGAAAGCATAATTCAGTAGAAAACAAGTTGGATTTGATTCATACAGACCTATGTGGACAAACTCAAACAACATCATACTATAGTGAAAGGTATTTAATTTTTTTTGTTGATGATTATTCTAGAATGATGTGGGTTGCGTACTTGAAAGATAAGTTTGAAGCATTTGAAAAGTTCAAATTATTCAAAGCTAAGATTGAGAATGAATCTGGACTAAAGATAAAGTGTCTAAGATCAGATAGAGGAGGAAAATTCACCTCTAACAGATTCTATGAGTACTATAAATAACATGGCATAAAGAGACAATTAAGTGCACCTAGAACCCCTCAGTAGAATGGGATTGTAGAAAGAAGGAATAGGATCATCCTTGATATAGCGCACACCATAATGATTGAAGGAAAAGTTGCACACACCTATTGGAGAGATGCGGTCAACACAACAGTCTATACCATTAATAGAATACAATTAAGGCATGGCATGGATAAGAAACCTTATGAGCTATGGTTTGGTAATGTTCCCAAAGTGAAATACTTCAGAATCTTTGGAAGCAAGTGCTACATCAAGAGGGATGAAGCAATAGACAAGTTTGATGCAAGAAGTGGTGAAGGTATTTTCCTTGGTTACTCTACTAAAAGAAAAGCTTATAGATGTTTTAATTTGAGACTGAAGAAGATAATTGAAAGTGCTCATGTTAATATTGATGAAAAGTTTATGGTTCAAGAAAGATATCATGATTATTCACCTATGATTGAAGAAGAACCTAGTCCTTCTACTAGTCAGATAGTTGTTGAAGAGATGTTTGACAGTATTGATGTATTATTCAATGACCATGAAATAAGTGAAGAAGAAACTCAAAAGGTTGATGAGAAAACATCACCTAAAGTTCCAAAGTTTACATCTAGATATCACTCTAAGGATGACATCATTTGAGATCAGAGCAGCAAAGCCACAACAAGATCAAAATCAAAGAGTTCAGCAAGCAATGAGGTGGTATGTTTACTATCTTAGATTGAACATTCAAGTGTTGAAGATGCATGTAATGATTCAGATTGGCATGATGCTATAAAATAATAACTAGATCAGATTATCAAGAATGATACTTGGGAACTAGTCTCAAGACCTAGTGATAAGAATGTGATTGGAACAAAGTGGATATTTAAAAACAAGATGAATGAAGATGGTACAGTAGTAAGGAATAAGGCAAGGTTAGTATGTAAGGGATATGCGCAAAGAGAAGGTATTGATTATTCAGACACATTTGCCCCAGTGAGTAGATTAGAAGCCATTAAGTTGTTTCTAGCTTATGCAACATTCAAAAAATTCAAAGTTTATCAGATGGATGTTAAGTCAACATTATTGAATGGAGAGCTAAAGGAAGAAGTATACATTGAGCAACTAGAAGGATTCATATTATCAGAAAAACCTAATATTGTATGCAGATTGAATAAAGCCCTTTATGGACTTAAGAAAGCCCCTAGAGCATGGTATGAGAGACTTGATGGATATCTAACAAAAATTGGATTCAAGAAAGGAGCAGCAGATTGTAAACTATTCATAAGAGAGACATCTGAAGGTTTACTACTTGTAGCTATATTTGTTGATGACATTATCTTTGGAGGTAATGACAAATTTAGTGTAGAATTTTCTAAGGAGATGCAGAGAAAATTTGAGATGAGCATGATTGGACCTATCAAATACTTTTTGGGATTAAATGTGCAGTAGACAGAGAAAGGTATTTTCATTAATCAGTCCAAGTATGTGAAAGAAATATTGAAGAAGTTCAAGATGGATGATTGCAAACCAATGGGTACACCTATGATAAAAGGATGCAAGCTTACAAAAGAAGATGATTCTCCAGTAGTAGATACAACATTATACAAGTCTATGATTGGTAAACTCATATATTTAACTCAAACTAGACTTGATATTTCTAATGCAGTTGGCATAGTTGAAAGATTTACAGCAGAGTCTAAACAAAGTCACCTCATGGCAGTAAAGAGGATATTCAGATATTTGTAGGGCACTATAGATTATGGTCTATGGTATCCTAACTCAAAGAATGTTGAGCTTCATGTATATACAGATGAAGATTGGGCAGGATGCGTTGATGATAGAAAGAGCACATCAGGAGGAGCAGTGTTTCTTGGTGATAGATTTGTCACTTGGACAAGCAAGAAGAAGAATTGTATTTCTCAATCAACAGAAGAAGCTGAGTATGTTGTAGCAACCTTGAATTGTTCTACAATTGTTTGGATCAAACAGATGATAAAGGACTTTGGAATTCAGATTGATTATCCTATTGTTATTCATTATGATAACACTAGCACTATCAACATGTCAAAGAATCCTATGACGCATGCAAAGACAAAACACATAGAGATTAAGTATCACTTCCTAAGAGAGAAAGTGACAAAGAAAGAAGTCAAATTAGATTATGTCAATACAAAGGAACAACTAGTAGATATATTCATAAAGGCCTTACCTAAGGATACTTTTGAGTATCTTAGGGAGAAGCTGTGAGTAATTCCCTTCCCTGATTTTGCTTAGAGAAAGTGGAAAAGAGCACCAGTCCTCAGTGACTGATGGATGGTTGAATACTCTACTTCAGGAGTAGTACTAAAGCTTAAATGTTTGGCACCCTTTGCCATTGATGTCAAAGGGGAGTAGTATATAGTCATGAAAAATAGTAGTAAAGGGGGAGTACATACAGAACAAAGAAAGAGTACTATACAATAGCAAGGGGGAGTAGTATTCAGTCATGGAAGTAGTCCAATTGATAAAATGAAGAATATTAAAGATTAATGTAGTAGATGGAGGATTCATCCTTGGGGGAGTTTTGATGAGGAAATGGAGAATGTTATAAAATAATTGTTTGTTTGGATTGGTGGTGTTTTTCATTCCATATGTTGCCATCAATGCCAAAGGGGGAGATTGTTGGAGATTTGCTAGCAAGCTAGTACTGATTGTGTAGTACCCTGCCCCTAGTCTGATTTTATAAACATTGTAATTAATCTAGGATGATAGATTATATGTTAGGAATTTGTTGATGCTTATGATTTTACTGACCCCATACTTGCATGTGTATGGTTGATGTGTTTGTTTTATATTTTTGTTTGATGTGTTTGATGTGGTTGAGGGACGGAGTTGTAGTTACTTGCTTGTGAGATCCACACGATTGGCTGATCCCCGCCATTATCTGTTATATTTCTATATATATGCACATGCTTATCTCTTATGCAGGTTTGCAGGTACCGGGCATCGACTTCTCTAAATTGTCAGGATGAGTGTGCCCTATCGCTAATCTCAATGGTAAAAGAGGGGAGATAATATTCAGTTCCAAATCCTAACCTAAGCCAATTATTGTCCTAAAGTAGGGGACAAGATTCTATGTTTCCACCCTTTCTAAACTCGTCTAATTGGCAAGAGTTTATACTTATGTCCTAAGTATGAATGTGGGTCCTTAGGTCTTTTTGATTCTTTGATTTGTGGCATTTGATGTTATTTCTATTTTTAGTTGTGGCATAGTTTTTAAATGGTAATTAAATAAATGTATTTATTTAGTTTAATTATCATTTAATTATTATATAGCTGATGCATTAATTAATTAGAAATTAATTATATGCTAATTTTAGTGTAGTTGAATTATTTAATTAATGTGAATTAATTAAATATCCTCACTTTTGATTTATTTAAATCATGAAATTTAACCTTTGTTTAATTAAAATGTATTTATTAAATTAAAGGTTATTTTGGCATGTGTTAATTATGTTAACTTAATGTTTTAATTATTATTTAATTGAATGCATTATGTTGCACATTCATAATTGCATGAAATTGAATTAAGGATTCAAGTTGAAGTTTGGTTATGTGTTTTCAACTCAAGTCAAAGAGGAAAGGGGACTCCAGTTCATCTGAGACTGAACTGTGAACTAAAGTTTGTCTTCATGCAAAGCTCTCTTGGAGTTGAGTTTGAATTTATGCATGAGACGAAGTTTCTTTAAGTATTGGGGGTTTTGGCCATTATTCGATACACAGGTTTTGGAGGAGGAATTTTGGAGACAGATTTGGGACAGATTTGGGAGAATTCTTTGAAAAGCTTGGATTCTATTTTCTTCGTTCTGGACATCATCGAATCTGTATAATTTTGATTTGAGGCAGGTTTTGATTTAATCATGGTTATTCTATTTTGGATCTTTGTGGGAAATTGTAGAAAGTGTCTTCCTCGTGCTTGCTGGTGTTGATTGTTTGAGTAGCATAGCATTGTGGTTATCAGTTGCATGTTATTTATGAAAGATATATTCAGTTACATGTTATTTATGAAAGATTTATTCAGTTGCATGTTATTTATGAAAGATATATTTAGTTGCATGTTATTTATGAAAGATATTTTCAGTTGCATGTTATTTAATGAAGATATATTTAGTTGCATGTTATTTATGAAAGATATATTCAATTGCATGTTATTTATGAAAGATATTTTCAGTTGCATGTTATTTAATGAAGATATATTTAGGTGCATGTTATTTATGAAAGATATATTCAGTTGCATGTTATTTAATGAAGATATATTCAGTTGCATGTTATTTAGAAAAGATATTTTCAGTTGCATGTTATTTAATGAAGATATATTCAGTTGCATGTTATTTATGAAAGGTATATTCAGTTGCATGTTATTTATGAAATATATATTAAGTTGCATGTTATTTATGAAAGATATTTTCAGTTGCATGTTATTTAATGAAGATATATTTAGTTGCATGTTATTTAATGAAGATATATTCAGTTGCATGTTATTTATGAAAGATATATTCAGTTGCATGTTATTTATGAAAGATATATTCAGTTGCATGTTATTTATGAAAGATATATTCAGTTGCATGTTATTTAATGAAGATATATTCAGTTGCATGTTATTTAGAAAATATATTTTTAGTTGCATGTTATTTAATGAAGATATATTCAGTTGCATGTTATTTATGAAATATATATTTAGTTGCATGTTATTTATGAAAGATATATTCAGTTGCATGTTATTTATGAAAGATATTTTGAGTTGCATGTTATTTAATGAAGATATATTTAGTTGCATGTTATTTAATGAAGATATATTCAATTGCATGTTATTTATGAAAGATATATTCAGTTGCATGTTATTTAAGGAAGATATATTCAGTTGCATGTAGTGGTATTCTATTTTTTAGAAAATTCTATTTTTAGAAAATTCTAGTTTTAGAAAATTCTATTTTTAGAAATTCTATTTTTAGAAATAAATAAAATTCGTACATGAGAATTCTTTTAGAATAAGAAAAATAAGAAGAAGAATAATACTACATAATTAAATATTATTTTTATGAGAATTTCATAATGATGTGTTTATTATTGGAGTGTTTGGTTTCTTTTCATGATTACTAGTATGGGTAGCATTAATTTAGCTTTTAGGAGATGTAATCCCAGAGGTGGGGTTTTAGATGTTTAATCTATCTTGTTTGGTTGCCGTGCATATTCTATTGTGTCGGTGAACTTGTTTTATTATGTGTCTAGTTTTGCATGTTTATGGTCTTACATGTGGAATCTAGTTGTAGAGATTCATGAGTTGTGATAACTCAGAGTTCTTAATGTTCATGTGAAACCCTAGAGTAGGTCATCTAAGTGTATATCAGGAAGTGGCTTGTGAATTGGTGCCAGAGCTTGGAAGTGGCTACCAGGAGATCCCATTACAAGTAGTTTAATAAGTGATAATTAATAAACATTGGAAATCTAAAATGAACCTAATAAGATATTGTGTGCCTCACCCATGCCTGAGTTCCTGATTGAGTTTGACTAGGATGGGAGTTGAGATGATGCTTGCCACCTATATGGACTGGATATGGCATAGGTAGCACCTTGTCTACATGAGAGGTTATTATAACCACATAGAGTCACTAGGGCACCGGGGTCTGAAGGGACTACCAAGATAACCTTAGAGTTGACTTATGTGATGACACTTCTTGTATGCATCTTAGGTTTCCTATGTGTTTTGTTTGCCTCTAGTAGAGTATGTTATACCTTGTTGTACTTTTTGGCATCCTTGAATTAGAAGCTTTCAGGACCTTCTTCCTTGGTTGTTGTTGTTGTTTGTTATCCGAGTGGGATCTGATGTTATCTCCTCAACACGGTGGGAGTGGACCATTTAGGTTCATGAGGTCAGGTGGTAGTGATTCTTTTACCATTTGAGATTTTGACGTTCATGCACTGAGGCTGGATGATCCATGTTGCAATTGTTCTTTCTTGTTCTTGTTCTTCATATCTTGTATCATTGTATTGGATATTCAAAGTTATCATGTTGTATTTCTTTTCAGTTATTGTATTCACATACCCTATGACATGTGTAGTGGATGCTTATTATTATGGTCACCTTATGGTATCAATTATATTTATGTTATCATGCATCTGATGTTGTATTTATCTTTCAGATGTAATCTTGAGATTCATATCTTTATCTTATATTAATTAATTAACTCTTTCATAATCTACGTCAAGGAACCCTTTGGAGTTGTAACCTTTGTTAGTTGTGTATTGCTATGATTTGCTTCTGCATTGTAAACTTTGATGTTGTTGATTGTTAACTTTAAAAAAAAAATTATTCTGCAAACTTAGTCGCATGTTTAGGTTAAGTTCTTCTAGGTTCCCTTGCGGGGCATTACAGATTGTATGTTTGTTATTGAAGATAACATATGATAAGTAGCATGGACATGTTATTAGCATGATATCATGGATGCAGAGGTTAATTATTAGTACAGATAGTTATATAGCAGCTTGTGCCAGTAGTGTTCCTAACAGAGTTATAGGCAATGTTCTGTGAGTGATTGTTCGTATAGTCATCATGGAGCCTTGCACATTTGGATATATGATGGAGACATATTAGTAATGTTACATTCATGAATGCAGAGTCTGATGTCCAATAGAAGTGAAGTTATGAAGTCGCTATTCACCAGTTGCAGTTTCCTGTGTTTATCCAGAAGAGCCGACAAAGATTATATTGGTATAGGAGTTGCGCCTATCATTTTAGTATGTGTGCTTGGATTAGTGATCAGAGAAGATTTAAGAATGTTTTTCTAAGAGTGCATGATGTAATTCAGCTTGAGGAGAAATTTTTAGTTAATTTGGTAGAGCCGATGGTGTGTAGCGTGCGTCTACACTTATTGATTTGGACAGGTCCTAGTTTGTGTTGCGTGCTTAGTAGAGCTGACTAAGATATGATTGGAGAGTGTTATTGTTTCTCTAATATGATTTAAAGATGGTTCTAATAGGCCAACTTGATTATATCATTTATAGGAAAGATATTTATAGGAAGTCATTTATGATTGCTAAGGTATGGTTCTAAGTTGAATGTGAAGTGCAGAGCAAAGAGTGCGAAGTGTTGAGCCATCAACAGAAGGTCTATTTGACCAAGTAAAGTGTATATGCTATACATTGGAACTGATCCAAATAGAAGGTCAAAGCATAGTTCACCAAGATCCAGATATAGTGTATATATGTTATTATGAAGGTTGCAACCTTCACCTCTTTGAGCAGTGTGCTCCCGAATAGTGCATCCTCACCCCTAACGGGGTTAATTGTAAAAGACTCCTAACAGGGTCTGGCCCTTGACTAGGTCACTGTACTTATTGCATTGTAAATATCAATTCCTAAGAGGGTTGTAATATCTTCTAACAAGGATCATTATACACTAGTGCAGTTTAATAGTGGTTGTCAATTCCCACCAGGGTTTTTACCTATTTGGGTTTCCCCATAACCAAAATATTGGTGTTGTGTTCAAGTGTTCTTTCATTGTTTTTATGCTTAATGTTTAAGTATACTTAATGTGATAAAGAATTAAAACTTGTAGATAACTAATTCACCCCCCCCCCACCCCTCTTAGTTATCTCTTGGGACTATTCCTAACAGAAATATCTTAACAGAGTGGACTTAACAGTCTTATTGTAAAATATTTGCAAAAGGTAACATTCTAAAGAGTGTTTGAAACCCTTTAACCAGATCACTCATAAAAGGGTGAAGATCCTAATAGATCTGAGGTAAATCCCTTGACCGGGTCACACCTAACAATATGTATTGTAATCTTTAACCGGATTGGCTCTTAATCAGGCATACTTTAGAAGAGTATTTTCTTAGTGGGTGATAATTCCCACTGTGGTTTTTCCTATAGTTCCAAGTTTCCACATTAAATACTGGTGTTACATGTGATGAATGACTTGTGTGATTGATTTACTGATTGTTGAAGTTTATTCATTATTGTCAGTAAATAGTGAATAGTATCTAACTGAGTTGTCAATGAGTTAATCAAAGAAAATATTTTTAGGTATTTGGAATTAGGGATTACTGATTCAAACCCCTCTCCATAACCCAATAGAACTGGCATTTTCACACCTACTAGATATACACCTTTTGCACTTGTTTATGGATTTGAGGTTATTTTAACTCTTGAAGTTGAGATACCTTTTATAAGGGTTTCATTGAAAGTCCTCATCACAAATGATGGTTATAGAATCATGCACATACAAGAACTAGAACTTCTAGATGAGCGTAGAAGAATTGCATTTGATCACATGAGGGTATATCAGAAAAGGATGTCAAAAAGCTATTAAAAAAAGTTCATTATAGAGAATCTTAGGTTGGAGACCTCATCTTGAGAGAGAATCCCAAAAATCAACATAATAGAGCACAAAAAGGGAAGTTTGAACCAAATTGGTTGGGTCCCTACATAGTTACTGCTTCTTTTGGGTTTGGTTCCTATCAACTCTCTACACATGAGGGATAACAACTCCCTGAACCTATCAACATCCTTCATCTAAAGAAATTCTACTCATGATACTCCAAAGCTTTGTACATATCTTAATGTCTTGAAAAAATCCTAAAAATCCAAAAATATCTTGAAAAAATACTAAAAAGTAGAAAAAGTTCTAAAATAATGATCATCTTAGTGAAATTTTTTCAAACATGCGCTCTAATGCATCAACAACAACAAAAAAAGAGAAAAAAGAGAAAAAAAGAGCCTTTGTGAAAAACCTAGAAACAAGCGTCATGGTAGCAAAAATAGCCCCTCCAAGTGGTGAAAACCTGGAAATAGGTGCTACATGAGACTCATGCACTTATATCTATCAGCTTATCACTTTGAGCTCTGAACCCTTTCGACTTCCATCTCCAATCTCCTTGGTCTAGAATTGGTTTTTGTCTAAGGCTAGGGGGCATGGACTATATCCTCCTTTGGTGCACGATGGTGTTTCTTAGTGACTTACCCCAAACAGTGTTTATCAACACTTTGAAATCAAGTGCTTCTTAACACTTATCATATATGTTAATTTGAGTTGATTCTTTATCTACAGTCTAGGATTGTGTGATATTTCTCACCTACATGCATGAGTCCTAGTGTGTCAGTAATTATATTTTTCACACCGCGAACTAAAATGACTGAGACTAGTCATGATTTATTTTCTTTAAGTGCTGATTGATTGATGATTTTCACTCAATTTTCCCTCCTTAGTCTCTCCAGGATGTCACAACTAGAGGACTAGGGGCATGGGGCATGTTTTCTTTGATTTCTTCCTGTGGGTATCGCTTTGAGGATCCTAGGTGTTTCTTTCTTTGACCCCTTGGACACTGGGGAGATTTAGAGCTATATCCTTGACTGTTACATTGTGTTTTCTTATGCAAGACCGTACTCATGGTTATCTTGGCGCTTATACTTTGATAGAGGTATAATATTGAAACATTACCTTGGAAACCATGTTTAGGTCATCTTGGCTCTTTTGTCTCAATGCTTACGTGTGTTTCCTACACTCTATCTGATATATATCATATTCATATCTTCATAGTTGTGCTTGCACTAGTAATGGTTGTATGATCTTGCGATCTCCCTTAATAAGGCTTGATGATAAAAACAAGGACCTATTGACCCTTGAAAGTCATAATTTTAATCTTCATAGTAGTTTGAATTTTAGGGTGCATTGTAGTTTACATTTGATTTAGGAGAGGGTCTCCTTCATCATTTTAGATGGATAGTCAACTGCGTTTGATCGCATATCCTCCCTCTTGACCATGTCTATGCTACCTCTTTAATATTTTTCTCATTCGCCTTTTTCTTCTTCATGTCATTTCAAGGGGTTAATCATATCATCATATCTAATCTACCCTTATATAGTATTTTGACCTAAATTTTCAAAGTCTCAGATTTCTGTAAAAAAAATGCATCCTTACCTAATTTAGATGTCTTGGATCCATTTTTGGGATTGAAATCAAAATGTGGTTTCATCTCGGTTGTCAAAATCATGTTTTAAAATTATTTTCTTCTAGGAGCAGTTGACTGACCCTGTGAGGCTAATCTCTTGAATATTTTGAGGCAATCACCATTTCCTCTTCTGCATCATCATTTCATCACCTTTCTTCTTGCTTTGACCTAATGCTAATGCTATACCTTTCTGGTCAACCTTATTCAAATTGGGGAAAATTTTCATCACTTGGTGGTCAAACCTTATAAGTTTCTATAGAAAGATATGTGAAGCTTATTTTGTTACAAATAGAACATTCTTAATAATGAGGCATATGGTGTATAATTTCAAGATTAAAAAAGCTAATGACTGTTTACAATTATAATGCAATTTTGACCAAAGGGTCGTACTTAAATAATATCTATGTATCCAAATAAAAAAGCATAGAGTATAATTGAATTCAAATAAAAATAATAATTTAAAATATGATATTTTATTTATTCATAGTAACAAAAATACATTATAGTATACTTTAAGGAATTATAAAATGATGCTTTAGTCATTAGTGAAATGCATGCATATTCATTTTGCATGTTATAGCCTTCTTAGCTGATACAAAATACAATATGACTCCAAACTGATAATTAATCTAACTACCTTTTAGGTATAATCATAAGTGATGTTTGTAGAGTGAACCTTGGGGTATGGAGTTATCTACATCAAACTTAATAAAATGTGTAATAATTATATATGTAGAACAAAATTGTCTAGAATCAATGTGATAAATGTCATTTCATGATTGTAATTTTAGTTCATACAAATAGCTTAGGGACCATTGAGATTTTAAGTGTATTCAAATGTTGTTGTGAAGTTCTTATTTTTTTACATAAAATAAATCTAAATAAAAAATTTATATACTTGAAAATAATTATAAAACTTGAACATGCATTTGTAATGATAAAAGTGCACCTCATTTACACCAAAAATAAATAAATTAGTTAGTCTCATTTTATTAATGAAACTTCACTTTTGAGTCCTATTAAAAAAAACTTTGAACTTAATAACAACTATTGTAAAAAAATATTATTAATGTTTATTGTTGATCCCAGATCTAGGATCTCACCTAAATGAGGGTAGTCTAGAAGCTTTGTAAAGAAACTTATGGAATTTTATAGAATCTAACTCTTCTCTTGGTGGATTTAGGAAAGGGGAAGGAGTTCAAACAAAACCGAGGTGATGCGCTCGAGATTTTAAAACCCTTTGAGCTCTTGTTAGCAACAATAAGAATGTCAAACCATAGAAATGAGCACAAAATGCCACAAAATATTCATTGTTGGAAAGAGACTGTGATGGAAAGATCCTAAAAATAGGCCAAAGCATTCATATGTTTCCATGAGAAGAACTTGTTAAGGCTTGCAAGGAAAACCACATTGTTATCCCACTAAAATAACTAATCTTAGAGAAAATTATTCATAGAATGGCATGGTATAACCCTAGACCAAAAGAATTGAAAGAGTAATCAAACATGATCCAATAACTTGTAAATAAAAATATATTATAATAACCTAAAAATCAATAGATGATAGTTATGTTTGTTAAAAAATGACACAAAACCTCTAGACCATCTACAAAACACAGAGAAAGACATAAAAGAAACACATGACATAGTCCAATATATTTATTCTATTAAATATGCAAAGATTACAAGACTAGGGTCAGAAGAATGAAAATACAACTATGTTACAGTGTTCTACTAGTGAACAAAATTACTAAAATAGAAATCCTACCTATAATTGAACTCTCCAAAATCCATCTTATTACAATGTGCATGTAGGTATTTTATAGAAACAAATCCCTTAACTGAATCTCAAGAATGAAATCGAAAGAGCCTGCGATTGTTCCATCTATAAGGATCATCATGGAGGTTGTTACAGTTGTTTCAGGCATGCCAACCTTGTAATCATTATCCTCTTTTTTCACACAACATGTGTGACACCTTGTTAGAATATTTAATCTTTCCTTGGTGTATTATTTAAATTTGGATAAGCCAAGGTATCCTAATTGTATTTTTTCCTCTAGTCCAAGTAGGAGGGGAAATTAATTTATTCCTCCTTAAGAGGACCTTGACACTTTGCACACACCTATTATGAATGATGACATTCATAGATTGGTGAGTTACTTAGTAACTCCTCTCCTCATCTCTATTTAAGAGATTCTCCTCTCTCATTTCTAAGACGAGGTTATTGTAAATGAGAAACTCTCTCTCTCTCTCTCTCTCTCTCTCTCTCTCTCTCTCTCTCTCTTCTATTTTACAAAGCACGTACGCCCTATAGGGTGCACGCACTTTAGTGCGTATGCACTATGGTTGATGGGGGACCAAAAAGAAAAGTGGCACCTTTTTGGTCCCCCATCTTTGTGCATATACCCTTATAGAGGGTCAGAAAAATTAGAACGAACTAAAATTAGTATGACAAAATTGATTACCATTATCCTTTTGATGATTTTGCAAAAAAGAGTTTAAAAAACTTTAATAGAGATTTGAAAAAAAATAGAGCTTAAAATAAAATTAACTAAAAGGATTAACTATTTAAGAGCATAAATAGATTAAAAAAAATTGAAACACTAAATTAAGGATGATATAGAATTTTGTTCCTTGATTTAACTTAATGTTAACGAAGAAATAAAGACTTGACATGCACGATTTTGAAAAAGAAAAAGAATTGTTTAAATGAGAAACAAATTGTTAGTGCATCTATTTATCAAAATGGCAGTTGAAAAAGTTTATATTGATGAAATAAATATGGATTTAAAACGATATTAAAAAATACTAAGCAAAAAAATTGTTTTAAAGTTTAAACTTTTTTGTTAAAAAAAATTGAATAAATTTTGTTAAATATAAAGAAAGAATCTAATGATTAAAACTACAAGAACCTGCATTTACCAAAAAAAAAACTAAGTAATGATAAAAACGGTTATAATAAGTTGCAATAATTAGAAGAATGTAATAATAGCTCCTACAACATTAAATATAAGAGACAAATAAAAAAATATTATAAATAAAATTAGTGGTAAACGGAAGAAATGAAAGCAGAGAACCGGTATAACTAATATTATTTGCCAATTTTGCTACAAGGGTTTGACCCCAACCTGTGAGGGAAGCAAAAATTTTGATATTATTATCATTGTGGGAAATTTCACCATATTGGCTTTGATGACATTAGCATCTCCATTCCTTAGATAAAAGAATCTTACACGTAGAAGAACATAACTTGTAGAATATCAAAATGTGGGTATGTTGGTCCTTAAAGAAAACTTGAAGCATTTAATCCACAAAGGTGAATGAATACATACCAATAAATTATTGCCCTAAAATACAATGAGTACTATCAGATGTTTTTGAAAGCGAGCTATTGTCAGTAAATGCGATAGAAGAATCAGGGGTATTTGCAAGTGTGGGTGCCAAGAGTCTTTTTTGGAGAGGTAAGAATTCTATTTAGATGAGATAACATTCGTAGGCTTGGAGAAGGCTTATCAACCCTCTGAAGAAGTAATGAGCTTGTAGGAAACAATGTTGTGTGATAAGGTTGTGCGTGGGAAGGGTGAAATAGTTGGTTTAAACAAAAAGTGTGCCAAGTAAAGGGGCGTGCAGAATGGGCGTGTGAGGGAGTTGGTGAATACAATTAAGATATTGGCAGCGTCAAGAAAGGACAAGGCTATGTTAAAAACAAGAGGACAAGGCTGCATTAAGAAAGGAAGGTAGGCTACATTAAGAAAGGAAGGTAGTCTGTGTTAAGAAAGTAAGAGCTTTGTATAAGAAGGGAAGGTTGGAAGAGATAGTTGGCTACGTGGAATGGAACTTTTCTCACACAAGGCCTCAAACCAAGGAAGGGGTGGAGAGATAGCTGCATGGGAGAGGGTGGTTCTGAAATGATAATGACAACACTACAAAAATACAGATTAGAACCAAATTTTCTAACATTAATGATATAATATAACAACTCAATAAATCTATATTCAGAATAGGTCTAGGCATTCCCAAACACATGATTTCTCCTTGAACAGTAGAAAGTCAGAACCACTATAAAAGTAATATTAGATATCGGACATGAAATATCAAGATAATTTTCTATAATTCCATATCTTCAACATTGTCCTATTTTTGACATAAAAATGGCTATTTATAATTATCTATTATATAAAGGTTTATTAAAGAGAAGAATGCATTAGTAATGAGAGAGAGAGAGAGAGAGGTGCATGCACACACACTCTCACTCTCTTCCCCCCTCTCTCTCTTCGTCTCCATCTTCCCCAATCATTGTCAGCTTCTCACTCTCTCTCTTCCTCTCTCAGGCCCCGCCACCTTCTTAATGTTTCTCTCTCACTATTGAAATCTATGACTTGAATAGGGTGCACGCCATATAGGGTGCATACGCTTTGCAAGACATTGGAATCCACGAATGCTAAGGCTTGGATTTTCCTTGGAGATCCAACCCAAAGGCTTGGAGGATTGAAATAGGCCTAAGATGTATTTTCTAGTAGACACAAAAAAATGACATCTTTTTTTGTGTGCTCCTCGTCAGGTTTACTCATGGTTCAATAACGTAAAAATTAGACGATGTGATATTGTAGATATCTCTATTAGCTATCCAAGCATATAATTTATTTTGAATTCTGATTATGTTAAGTTTTTCATCTCTAATTTATTTTGTGTGTATGTCTTTTTTTTATAAAAACCCAATGTGTAGTATGTTAGGCATAGATTTTGGCTTGTTCATCAAATTTTGGAACAAGTTATGTTTTTAGAATCTATACTCCATTCTACACACTTTAAAAAAAATAAAAATTTGATTTTCGATTGGTTTTAAATGATTTATAGGGGGAGCACACAAAAATTTCACATTTTCAAGATGTGTGAACTTCGTAAATTCATAAAAAATTATACATTCATCAAAAAATTAGCAAACAAATTTGGGATAAACTACATGGTGTTAGCTAACTTCTCACTAGAGCAATTAAATTTTTTTTTAAAAAAGTTAACATTTTAGGGTGAGCACACCAGACACTATGTTATGTTTTTTCACAAAAAATAGGACCACTTTTTGTGCTCCCCCTTTTTGAGGGCCTTAATTTGTAACATTTTCAAAATAAATTAGTAGTTTAGGAACTAGATTCGAAGTATTACAACTCTTGTTCTTGTCGCATCTTAAAATTTTGAGTCTAACTATCTTCAATTTCTTGTTGAAGTTCAGATTTTTCTGATTTTAGGAAAAAAGTGGCATCTTATACCCCCTTTTTGGTCCCCCATCTTTGTGCACTTACCCATAAAAAAAATGAGCTATCTATTTGATTCATTACATTGTTAAATTTTAATTCTGTTCAAGTATTGTGAGCTATTTATCAACATTTCCTTCCAGTGGCTAATTATTGAGCATTAATTGCTTTTAGATTTTATATGATCTATTGTTATGCACTACGTTGCATCTTTTATAAGTTCCATTTGATCCATTGATTTAATTTTTAAGTAGCACTAGGTTGCACTTACTTTAGTTGATGTTTATCAACTTGTTCCATTTGTAAGTGGCACTAGGATGCGCTTACTTCAGTTAATGTTTATCAACTTGTTCCATTTGTAAGTTGTACTAGGATGCACTTACTTCAGTTGATGTTTATCAACTTGTTCCATTTGTAAGTTGTACTGGGATGCACTTACTTCAATTGATTTTTATCAACTTGTTCCATTTGTAAGTTGCACTGAGATGCACTTACTTTAGTTGATGTTTATCAACTTGTTCCATTGGTTGTTTTTTCCTCATGGTGACGATGGTTCTCTTGAAATCTTTCTTGAAATTTGTTGGATATCTCTTATATTTGGAATGCGATATACTTTTCTCACTCATAATCCTTAGTTCAGATTATTATTTAGCATATGTCAATATTTTTTTGGTTAATGTTGGTTTAGATTCTTATTCTCTTAATGGTTCATTGATTATGGTACTTGTGTGTAAACATGTTTGGAAAATAAAATCAAATGTTGATTTGGTGTTTGAGATGTTCTACTCGGATTATGGTTTATTCTATCTCATATCTCCATTGTATTCTACTATTGTGATGATGAGTTTTCATACTTCATTTCTTAGATCGTGAGTCTTGCAGGTTGTGGATTTTCTACCCACTCACTTGCAGTGAGATGAATCATTAGTGGATTGTATATATCCACGTTATTGATGCAGTGTTGATGAAGACTTCATCAGTTGGCCTTGTTTGTGGTCATTTGTGATTTAGTATATTTATTTTGGGATGAGAGGGTGGATGATGTTTATGGTTCCTAGATTGTTCATTTTGAACTTGGATGATTTGGTTTATCTTGATTTCATGTTAGCTCCTTTTCTTTTTTTATGAAATCTCATGCATTTATCTTTACCTTTTTTTAAACTATAAGAGTTTACACTAACTTATATGTTAGATGACATTCTTCTTGTGGATAGTTGCCTTTTTTTGTTGTTCTATGTTCTATGTTTCAAGCGATCCGTCAAGGAAAATTCAAGGCATCAATTCATTTACACAAATCCTATGAATCAAAAGACTACTTGAAGATGTTGATATACTTAACCATGAACACATTTAAAGGACCCATCCACTTCTCTTGTCTCTACAATAGATGCATGCACAACATACATAAGACTACTCACACACTTGAAGACAAAACATTTCTTCCTTATATTGAAGATCAAGTTGCAGATTTTTGTAAATTTTAGGTTTAATATTCCTTGTTGTAATCACCCCAAGTAAAGATTAAAGGGGGGTGTTAGAATATATAATATTTCCTTGGTGTATTATTTAAATTTGGAAAAACTAAGGTATCCTAATTATATTTTTTCCTCTAGTCCAAGTGGGAGGAAAACTCATATTTTCTAATTCATTTTATAAGGAAATTAGTTTATTCCTCCTTAAGAGGACATTGACACTTTGCACACACCTATTATGAATGATGGAATTCATATATTGGTGATTTACTTAGTAACTCCTCTCCTCATCTCTATTTAAGATATGCTCCTCTCTCATTTCTAAGATGAAGTTATTGTAAATGAGCAACTCTCTCTCTCTCTCTCTCTCTCTCTCTCTCTCTCTCTCTCCTCTCTCTCTCTCTCTCTCTCTCTCTCTCTCTCTCTCTCTCTCATTTTAGGCTATGCCCTCATTCATAATGTCACAAGGGGTTTCCTTTTCTTTCCCTTTCAAAATTTTTGTCTCATTGTGTTGATCTTGGATAATCTTGATGGTTTTGATAAGATTTTGAAGCTATCTCTGTTTTATTTTGTTAATGGTTAAACACTTCCTTTTTCTTCATTCACTTGGATTCTTTCCTTTAAGTTCATTTTATTCTTTGAATATTTCTTACACACCTATACCCCTTTTTGAAAGTCCTGCCATTGTGGTGAAGAAGATTCTTTTATTATTCAAAAGTGCCTCAATTTTATTCATCGAATAAACAAGCGACATCTTATATATTTGAATAGCGGGCTCTACTGGATTTTTTGGATCATTTGATCATGGGGTTGGACACGTGGTGAGCCATTGGGATTTTATTAGATACTGACTCAGGTTTTTTTCTTTCAAAAATTCATAGTCTTGACATGTAGCACTATTTGTAGTGAGTGCAATATGGGAAGTGTGGTGCCTTCTGAAAGAAACATCCAACTCTTGGGCCTTATCAAGATTTTTCATGATTTCATCAATGAGGGTAATGACCCTAGTTAAGAATAGTGGTAGATCTATCAACATTTTGGTGACTCACATGGGATCTCGGCTTGCTGTGAAGGAACCTCAGAATCTCTGGTTTTTTAGACCAATACCTTATCCATTGGGAAAAGAGTCATAAAGAAGGGTGATTGAGAGAAAAAAACATGTACCAACATGCACTTAGATGAAAATAAGGAACTAAAATATGCATTCCCTTAAGTAGAATACAACCTCTGCAGAGAACTTCTTGAGAAAGAAAACCCCTAACCTACTACGTACAAATATTTACATTGAATTGAATCAAACAAAACCATTGACTGGTTTATTGAAGTACCTTCCCTTCCTAATGATCCTTTGATATGTTACATGTTTCTAGATAGACAACTAGAAAAGAAAGCTTGGAAGGTGTATGACATGCCGAAATGCCTCCTAAGGACTAAGAATAAATAAAATCACTCATGTTTGCATATTTCCCTCTTGTACCATATGGGTAAGTTTCTCCTTCTCTCCTTGAAGCTCATCTTAATTCTATGAGGTGAGCATGACCAGTGGTGACTTGTAGATCTAGGCTAGACGCCTCATGAGACATCCCCTTTTTTTCTCTGCCAACCCTTGCACCTTTTGATAACCACTAGAGACTAACTCTGATGATTTATTTAATTCCAATGAGATCTCCTTTTGTTGCAGCTCATGATTTTTAGGTCTTGAAGTCTCTGATTTGAGGTTGAAAGATGTGAAAATGGTATTGAATTATCTCATAAATTTATTCTCAACATCGGGTTCCTCTAGGATTCCCTTAAGGTCCAGAGATGCCTCTATAACATAGCTTGTTAGAACAATAATCTCTTCTTCCTGAACTATTCTCATTACTATTTCACCACTTCTTTTCTCAATCTCCTCCATATTAATGAAGAAAGGAAGCTCCAAAAAAAATGGGATTGAGTGTTCCTCCTCTTCATTGTCTTCCTTGTTCCATGTCTACAGAGAGGTTTGTTGGGGAAAAACCTTCTCCATATCCTCTTGTAGCTCATCCTCTACTTCTCTTTCTTTGTCTCCCTCTTCCTCCAAAACCATCTCCTCTGACCCATGAGTAAATTGAACCTCATGATCAGATGGATGTACATCTTTCTTTAAAACCAGCTGCCCCATCCTTTCTTCTCGAGTAGAAAATTTCATTTTAAGGAACCTCTCTTGTTTCATTATGAGGACATTAGCTTACTACTACAACATGTAATCTTGGTAATCACGCTCTTCTTGCCAGTGACAATATTATTAGTCATCCTTAATAGCTTTTAGCTCTACTTGGAGATTTATCAACATCTCCTTATAACTGATTTCTTCTTGGCTTCCCACATTTTGGCGGTGAAGGTAAGCATACTGATAGAAGTTAAAAGGAACCTCCTATGGCTGGTGGGCATATGTGGGATTAGGTAGGTAGTAGGCATCATGAATTTTCTCATAACTAGGTGTGGTAGGGGTTCATATGGAGAAAAACTATGAGAACTCCTAGCCTGATATTGTCGGTAGAGAGGCATAATGCTTGAATTTTCATGAAAAAGAGTGGGAAAATATTATTGGTCATAATATCCCTCCTTTTCAATGTATAAGGGAAGAGCAAGAGTGTGCTAATGAGATTTCAAAAGGGAAAGATGGGTTTGGAACAAGGAACTTGACTCATACCATTAGAATTACCCCAAAAATTCTTGAACTAAAGAGTTGCTAAGTGCCTTGAACCTACCTTTTGAAGGCCTAAAATGATAAAGAAGGCACCACCTCCTCAATTGTGAAAGCTCTATCCCATCGGGCATTCTAGGAAAACCATTGATCCCAAATCTAGGCTCTCACCTAAATGAGGACAGTCAAGAAGCTTTGAAGGATTTTGTAGAAGATGGCTCTTCTCTTGGTGGATTTGGAAAAGGGGAAGGAGTTCAAACAAAATCGAGGTGATGTGCTAGAGATTTTGAAACCCTTCGAGCCCACATTAGCAATAATAAGAGTGTCAGACCCCAAAAATGAGCACATAACACCATAGACTCTTCATTGTTGGAAAGAGAATGCGATGGAAAGATCTTGGACACAAGCCAAAGCATTCATATCTTTCTACGCAAAGCACCTGTTAAGGCTTGTAGGGAAAACACCCTTGTTATCCCACTAAAATAACAATTTTGAAAAAAAATTTATTCATAGAATGATATGGTATAACCCTAGACCACAAGCATTGAAAAGTAACGAGACGGGATCCAAAAAATTGTAAATCAAAACATATTTTAAGAGCTTAAAAAATAATAGATGATAACTATATTTGTTTAGACATGACACAAACCTTCAAAACTATCTACAAAATAGAGAGAAATTCACAGAAAAGAAACACAAGGCATAGTCCACCATATTTCTTGTATTAAATATGTAGAGATTACAAGACTAGGGTCAGAAGAATGCAAATACAACCATGTTGTACAGTGTTATGCTAATGAACAAAACTCCTAGAATAGAAAACCTAGCTCTAACCGAACTCTCCAAAAGCCTTCTTATTACAATGTGCCCGTAGGTCTTTTATAGAAAGAAATCCCTCAATTGAATCTTGAGAATGCAATCGAAATGGCCTACAATTGAACCATCTGGAAGGATCATCATGGCAGCTATTACGGTTGTTTCAGGCATGCTAGTCTTGTAATCATTATGCTCTTTTTGTGTGTAGCATGTGTGACACCTATGTCCCTTTTTGAAACTCCCACCATCATGGTGGAGAAGATGCTTTTATGATTCAAAAGTGCCTTGATTTTCACCGTCGGATGAATAAGCGACATCATATATATTTAAATAGAGGGCGTTGTCGAATCTTTTGGATGATCTGATCATGGGTTGGACACGTGGTGAGTCATCAGGTTTTTCTTTGATACCAACTCAATTTTTTCCTTCAACGCTCCTCAGCCTTGACACGTAGCACTCTCTGGAGTGAGTGCACTAGGGGAAGTGTGGCACCTTCTAAAAGAAACCTCCGACTCTTAGGTATTGTCGAGATTTTGCATGATGTCATCAACAAAGGTAATGACCCTGATTAAGGACAACGACAAATCTATCAACACTTATTAAAATATAAAATTTTTAAACTTTTAATTTCAATATATAATTTTATTTAGTAGGTTTAAGGTTCGAGTATTTTTTAATTGGTTGGCATTTGCATTTCTCATAAATAAAGTTAACTTTTGATTAACTAAAGATTTTGATATTTTTGTCTTAACTTTAGAATATTAGTTTCCTAATATTATTATATTTATTGCGTATTTCTTTGTTAATACCCTGAGTATAACACAAATAAAAATATGATTGATTTTTTTAATAGTTGACTTTTACAATTTTGTTGATTAAGGTTAGTTTTTGAATTATTATAGATCATATGACTTTTTCCTTTATCAAAGATTACTCTTCACCTAACATTTATCATATTTAATATAAAAATATTTTTAATAATACAAAAATTATATAAACTTTAAAAAATAAACTAACAGCTTTTAAGTTTTATCTTATGATTGTTTTTTAAGGAACTAACTTTTAAACAATTAAAGGTTATAAGATTCTTTTTCTTAATTAAAGAGAACTAACAACTCAACATATATTATATTTAATATATAAATATTTTCGATTTATCCTATAAAGTCAACCCACAAAAAATACTTGAACTTTCGCTTATCGCTTTAAGGTTTGTTGGTTTTATTTAAGGTTTTGTATTGTTCAAGTGGCATTAGATAGCAGATAAGCCCTAAATACAGCAAATGCTGAGGAACTATTATAAATGAATACAACGAGCAAAGCCTTTCTCAAGAAAAGCAAAGGAGCTTTGTGAGCAGAAATGGAGATTCTACTCCTCATTTCATGGCTCCTGTTCTTCACCAGCATGGAGGCAACAACATCCATAGCTGGTTCGTAGAAATGTTTTAGTTTGTTATGGAATTTACAATCAATATTGCAATAAGTTTTTGCTTCACTTGCTAATAAGTTTTTGACAGAGCAAATGATGATCTTATGTTTTGAGATTAACATTGTCATACATATTTGTTTCAGTTTATCATAGAATTTCAAATCAACATTGTTATAAGTTTTTGCTTCAGATGCTAATGAGTTTTTGACCGAGCAAATGATGATCTTGTGTTTTGTGATTAATTCTATTATACATTTCTGTTTCAGTTTGTTAGGGTACTAGTTTGTAGAAGTATGCGTGCAAAATATTGGGGCTGTAAATTATCATGTTTTGTAATAATATGCTGTAGATTGTTGATAAAGGTGGTGTAGAATTTTAGGGTTACGTTTTACTATTTTAGGTTATAATAGCTTTGACATGGTGGAAAATTACAGGTGCTCAGATCTACCCATACCCATTTATGACTGTGGATGCTGAGAAAGCAGCTGCAAAAAGATATGATTATATTATAGTTGGAGGAGGTGCAGCTGGGTGTCCTCTCGCTACAACTCTCTCACAAAACTTCACTGTTTTGTTACTGGAGAGAGGAGGTTCTCCTTATGGGAATCCTGACATTGAGAACGCCAGTGCATTTGGCAAGGCATTACAAGAAACAGATAATTACACTTCAATAGCTCAGGGATTTGTAAGTGAGGATGGAGTTCAGCTTGACAGAGCCAGAGTTTTGGGAGGTGGAACTGCTATCAATGCTGGGTTTTACAGCAGAGCAAGCTTGGAATATATTCAAGACATGGAATGGGATGAGAAACTGGTAAATGAGTCATATCTGTGGGTGGAGAAAATGAATGCTTTTGAACCAGATCCTCTTTCTCGCTGGTCAGTGGCTATGAAAGATGCACTTCTTGAAGCAGGAGTGCTTCCTTACAATGGGTATACTGTGGATCATTTGGAGGGCACTAAGATTGGTGGTTCCACCTTTGATAACAATGGAAAACGACATACAGCTGCAGATCTGCTAAAGTATGCAAACCCAGATAATATTGTTGTTCTCCTCAATGCTACTGCCTCCAGAATTCTCTTCAACTCATCACCCGGTTAGATGATTGCCCATCAAGTCAAGAACTTTTTGTTTGCCAGTTTTTTTCGTAGTTTATATGTGTTTTCAGTCCCTGTCAAGGAATTTGTCTACCCACATCATGATGTTGATCTAAAATTTGTTGCAGGAAAGTTGAAGGCTCGTGGTGTAGAATTCATAAATTCTATTAATGGATTTAATGGTAGTTCTTGTGAGGTATTAATTGATGAATCATCGAGTTGCAGTGAGGTGATTCTGTCTGCAGGAAGTTTAGGAAGTCCTCAGCTACTGCTCTTAAGTGGAATAGGTCCCTCCCAAGAACTTGAAAAATTGAATATATCTGTCTTAAAACATTTACCTTCAGTAGGACAAGGAATCCAAGATAATCCTCGTGCATCAATAGCAATAGAATCTCCTACACCATTTGATCCTTCTAGCATACAAGTAGTGGGCATTTTGAATGATTCTCAGCAATACATATATGGTAGTAGCTTTGTGCAGACAGTCCCCTCAAATGGCTCTACTCTTGTTAACCAATATGGTGGTGGAATCTTTGAGAAGGTGGCTTTTCCCTTATCAAGAGGAAATCTAAGTCTAATTAATAAGGATCCTAGAGACAATCCTTCTGTTCGTTATAATTACTATTCCAAACCTGAAGATCTGCAGAAATGTGTGCAAGGACTCAAGGTAATATATGACATGTGTGAAACAAAATCTATCCAGAGTTTTGCCTATAATAAGTCTGATGGCATAAGTGGGTTACATTTCATTGGGCCAAATCTACCCAATAATAAATCAGATGATGCAGGTATGGGAAAGTTTTGTAAAGATAATCTTGCTACTATGTGGCACTTCCATGGGGGGTGTGATATTGATTCTGTGATTGATCAGTCGTATAAGGTTAAAGATGTTGTTGGTTTGAGGGTTGTTGATGGTTCCACTTTCAAGGATGGTCCTGGAACTAATCCACAGGCAACCACTATGATGCTTGGAAGGTAATCATGCTGTTTTCTCATTACTTTTTTAATTTTAGTTATTTAATTGTTGTTAGTTATATTATTAATTGTAGGTAATCATGCTGTTTTCTCATTACTTTTTTAATTTTAGTTATTTAATTGTTGTTAGTTATATTATTAATTGTATTTGTGAATTTGTAGATATGTAGGAGTAAAGATTCTACAAGAGCATGGATTTGTACACGAGTAATAGATAGTTCTCTACTCTTCTTATCTTTCTTAAAAGTCTTTTCCATTGGAGCTTCTCAATATTATATATGGGATGTATTTTTATACATCATATGAAGTTAATAAAAAGTTAATAAAAGAAAGTCTTATAAAATTTTACAACTGTAGTTTACAATGTATTGCTAGAGGACTTCTCGTTTTGGAACATATATTTTTGTTTTTCTACAATTACTTGCTTTTAAAGTAAAGTTGGATAGTGCTTTTTTAATTTAAATAATATTTTTTAATGTTATATATTTGTAAATAAAATTATATTTTTTTAGTCTTATTAAAAATATGGTAATATTATATGACTAATGCATCTAAAGTATCTAATACTAATTAAATTAAATATCTATCTAATTAGTTAAGACTTAAAATAAATGGGGTTCACCACTTAGTGTGTTGGTTAAGCAGTGGTGTTGTTGTTCACATCAAGGTTCAAACCTCTACTCGACCATTGTGATCATAGGCTTGTGTCGTAGCTGATCCTAAAGGGAAATAGAGAGATTATCTACATTATCATATGTTAGATCAACTTTGATGTCATTTATTGACTGAGTAATTATAAGATTAAATTATAAATTAAAGTATAATACCATAACAATGATATAGAGCCACTAATAAATTTCCTCTAAACTGGACGTATTGGAAAGAACCTTTGGTTTCCTATTATAGACACAAGAAAAATAATTCGAGTACATTGATAGTAGTTAAACCCCATTGTACCATCACAAATTGTAAGCACTTAACATGTGTGTATAATTTCATGACTATTTAGAACCCACCTTAGTGTATTTTCATAGTAGGACTTCATATGACACTTAATGAACACCTAAATCCAAATATGGATCCTCTATCATTTTAATATTACTTAAAATCGAGATAAGCCCTTATTTCTAAGTGTACTCCTTTATTTTTATTCCAATCTAATAATTTATTTCATCACCTAGGCCCTATTGTGACATTTTCACACCATCACCCTAGTGCAAATGGGGACACCTTGTTTTCACTTAGCAGTAGGTTAGTGGTCTTAGTTGGTAGAAATTCCCAAGTCTATAAATCTGATAAATGAGTTTGAGAAACTTTGCCCCATTTAAGAGTCAAGAGTCAAGCCGTGAAGTATGGAAATGAAAGCAAGATCTATTTTTTGAGACTTGAGAGATTGATGAAGAGAAAGTGGGAAGCACCATCAAGGGTGATGGCCATGAAAGTTGTGATGAGAAACAAATCCATGTGGTGTTGATGTGGATTGTGAGATTCAAATTTGATTTAGAGCTGAGGTATGAACAAATGAATGAAACTGTGCATGTCAATTCATCTAATTTCTACTTGAGTGTGAACAAGGTATGTAGATTGAGGCAAGAATGGGAAAAATCCAAGTATGGAAAGTTAGAAAATGAAAATTGCAACATTCATATCAAAGGTGAATCTTACTATAATTTGAGGTAAGGGTGATCACCAAAGGCCTAATTTCCATACAAAATGGCTAAGTAAACTTTATTTTTGATTGCAGGAATAAGGGGTTGGCTTAAGTGAAATCTCTTCCTTGAGATAATCTTGAGAATAGGTCAGATTTTGACCTGGTCTCAAGATTCGTAATCTTGACAGTTATAAAAAATTTCCTTCTTTCCTTGTAAAACTCTCAACATACTCTAGAATTCTACCCAATCAAATGGGAAATCCAATGTGAGATTTCAATTCCAAGTTGATAGGGATGATGAAAATTATGGATGAAAGATGAAAATCAATCAAAATATTGAAGATAGGTGATGAAAATTGAAGATGCAAGTCAGATTGAAAATCATGAGAATGGGCCTTGAAAGAAATCTTGAAACTTTAACTGACAAGATGAGAATATATCAAGGAGGGCATAATCTTGACTCTAGGTTAGAATCTGACCTCCTGTTAGGATTCTAAATCATGAGATATCCCAAATTTATGCCCTAGTTTAGGCAAATTCAAAATGGTTAGAGGGAAAGATCCTAATAAAAAATCAATGAAAAAACATAATGGAGTGGGGGTGAAATAATGAATCAAGGTAGAAATGAGGATCTATTGAATGTAGATTTATGCTAAAACCCAATAAAATCTAATGGAAAAGGGAAGATACTATCAAAATAAAAGGCAGGAGTTGGAATATCTAATTGCATAGATAAAGCCTTGAGGACTTGCAAGATCTAGTGAAGGAAAATATAATCCCGAGACGAGGTGAGAATCCAACAACCTCTCAGGTTTCCTAATCCTGAAAATCATTTGCTTTTTTCCCCCCTTCTTCCAAGAAAAATCCTGACAGGTGGTGAAATTTTGTACAACTTTAGGGGTGTTTCAATACAAAATTTCAACTCCATGTTGATGAAAGGGGATAGAGATTAAACATGAGAGGTGTAAATAAATTGAAATTTTGGGGGAAAGTGATCAATCTTGGAAATGAATGTTAGTAAAATAAGAATTTGGAATGGATTTCAATCAACCAAAGTGCAGATTAAAGAGAAAAACATAAAGATGAGTCCTTATAATGAGTTGAAAATTGTAAGATGAGATTTGGAAGGGTTAAAAGATATACTGAAAATAGGGTGAAATCATAATTTAGCCTAATATTGGATCAGAATGTGACCTCATGTCAAAGATTCTTAATATTGACAACCCCTAAATCTCCACCCTCAACATTTGGACAATTTTTACTTTTTTTAGTACTATGGCATTGGAAGAAAAAAATTCCAAGGTGTAAATTAGAATTATTCCCCCAAATGGAGATAAAATCTTGATGAAAAGTTATCGGTAAAAAAGAAAATGAAATTGAAGCATGCATATAAGCTTAAAAAGTTGAAAATCAAGGGAGTAACATTCAATTGAAATGAGATTAGAAGTATTTTTTAAGAAAAAAGGAAGCAAGTGTATAAATCAAAACTATCCTAACACTAGGTCAAAATCTAACCTCTAGTTAGGATTCTTAATCCCGACAGGCCCTAAATTTTTGCCTAGCTATAGGCCTAATGAATTCAATTTTTTAAGGATATGTTTGTCTTTTCAACTTAGTGGAATTGCCTAATCAGGTTATCCAACTCAAGGAAGCACCCAAATTCAATCATATTTAAGGTGTAAAGCTCAAATTTTTCCAAGGCAAAATAAAATTTAGAAAAATTGTCCTTGCAAATCTTAATTTTTAGATTCAGAAGTCTATGACTAAAGCCTTTGATTGGGTTTCCATTTTTTCTTGATGTGATCAGATTTTTAAGTTTGAAAATTTATTTTTTCATGTTAAATTAGGTGAAATCCTCAATGAAATTGTTAAAGTAGAGTGATTTCCCCTTAAATTTTACTTCTTAGCATCAAATGTTGATCTTAGGAAGAAGTATGAGATCCAATCTTTTGACAAGTTTTTTTTCCTTATTTTGCAAGGAGAGGCTTGGAGAGTGAAAGATAGGGGAAAGTGAGGCTCAAAACTTCAAATGAGAAGGTGGTTCAAGATCATAATATTAAAATGGATTTTGAAGAAAAAATTATGGAAGAAAAATTATAAATATACAAGTGAAAGGAAATTTTCATGAGCTCAAATTTCCTCTGTGTTACCTGTCATTTTGAAACTTACCAAATTAAAAATTTCAAACCTACCCTATTAATGATAGCCTCAGTAGTGGGTTAAAAATCCAATTCATGAATCCTAAATTCTCTATGTTGAGTTGGGTTATCACACATTTTCTGAAGTCTAGAAACATGCAAAACTTGGTCTCATTCCAAAGTTCAAAGATTTCTCAATCCTCCAATCTAACACACTATGTGCTCTTAGCAATTTTGAACCAAGTTCCAAAATTCCTATTTCCTCTGATCCCTTGACATTGAGAATGTTATATCAGGTTGTCAAGCCTTTCCATCCCAATTAGAGCTTGAGTCCCACTTGAACCTGTTGGGACATCCTCCTTCCACTTGCACAATAAGTAAAGGGGAGAAATTAACACATTATCATAGCTATTCTTTTCTAATTCAATACCTTTTATGTATTTAATAAGATTAAAAAATATACAAATTAGAGATAACACATGTCGATGAAATTAATCTAGTACTAAGTTATGTTAAATGTATGGCTCTGACATCATAAGGGACAAGGTCGAGATCATTCCCTGGATGGATTTTGGTAGAATGGATGCTGCTCAAACATTGGCTCTTAGTCAAAGAGGTTCTCTCAACCTTCAACAAAAAAAAGGCTTCATCCTTATAATCAATGAAATGGGGATTTTAGAAAATAATGATTCGAAAAAGAAGATTCTAACCAATTTGGGGGTGATATTTTAGTATGGTTATGCCATATAGTAGATAGTATTTTAGTGCAGTCATCAAACTACATTATTTTAGTTGTGAGCAGTTTTCTTATGGTTTTACAAGGATTGAGGTAACCAAATCAAGTGTGTAAGATTTTGTTTGTTGTTTTGTCTTTATTTATTAGAAAAGATACAAAATTAGATGTAAGTTTTATGATTCTATTGTTTTGAATTTATGTTTATCATGGGTAGTAATGTAGAAAGGACAGAGTCAAAGGAAATGTAGGAGTCAATTGTATCATCATGGTACATATTTTGTGGTAGAACATGATTTATTAGTGAAAGGGGATTTGTTGGTGTAATACATTGTTTGGGTAGTTTGTAACTATCCAACTGTATGTCAGTTGGTAACCATTTGCATTGTATAAAAAATCCTCTTGGTTATTGAATAAGATATCAAATATTCATCTACTTTCTTCTTCATGTGGTATCAGAGCTAGCATAGAAATGAACCAATTTGATGCATGAAGACGTGAAGGCACAACGGTATTGTTCAAATGTTGAAGCCGCATCGTGGATGGAATTTGTGTGAAGTTCTATATTGTTGTAGAGCACACATAAATGATTCTTGTTATTGATGACATGGAAAGATGTGTTGGGCGGCGTTGAAAGAGAAGACAAGATCCTCACCAAATACATTAGCCGAAGAATTTTGGTTTATTGTTAGCAAAAACTGAATGCCTTAACAACAAAGATTTCATCATAAACTACATAATTGAATGCACTTGTAGATGTTCATTGCTAGAGAAGAAAATGGTGGAGAAGTGATCACAAAATATTCAACTAGAAAATTGCTACAACTAGTGCAAGAGCGGCCATGATCTGAGCGATAGCGCGATATAATGGATTGCAGCATGGGAATTTTAGTGCTAAAGATTCCTTAACATGGTCTAGTGCAATTGTAAGAGTTTTGAAAGAAGCTAAGCGGGCAGATGAAGTCTTAACATATTAGCAGTAACATTAGAATTCAAAATTGTGAAGTCCATACTTTCAGATTGATACACACAGACAAATGATGATGGTACGAGGAAGTAACAGATAGAGTGTACAATGAAGGGCTATTTACAAGTTGTTAGGAATGAATGCTGGATGTTGGCAGTCATTCTGTAGCAGTTGTTGTTGCATTCATGACTATGATTGTCATTGATGTCAACACAGTGATCTTCTGTAGACTAGCAGAGAAGCAGACAATGTTTTGATTAGCGCACGTGGGATATTGTAGTTGGAGCTATGTGATGTTGATGTTATACTCTTTGATATGCTATTTTTCTATGGTTAAGAGAACAAATAGTAATTCATTGATTCATGAAAGTTATGAGTATTTTGGTAAAAGCAGTATTCAGGCAGTGTTCCTAAGTAGCGGTTTGTGGAAATCGGATGATATCTCCTAGTCGGGATGGAATCTAGTTTTGCACAGTTAAAGGGAAGTTTGAGACACATTGATGGTGATGTGGTTCATAGTGCAAACTTTGAGGTCACACGAGTGAAGAGTTATTGCATCTGGAAGCTGACAATTTTGTGTAATTTTGATGTAGCGTATGGAAACTTTTATTTTGTAATTGTGTGCTGACTCATTTGTAATTATTTGAGTGTGGTATAAAGGAAGGAATGTTTTTCCTTATTGTATGTAGTTGTAATATGAAATATGTTACCTCCTTACTATGCCAAACTGCACTCACTGCTACATTAGATCTCAATTCCAGATCTTTGTGCTTCGCATGTCTTCCTTCACAATTTCACTTTCACAACCTCTTAGACTCTTTTCTTCACTTCATGCTTACATTTGCATGCAACCAAAACCATAATATTTTGAGTGTTGGAAAAATTAGTGGATAAAGAGTCTTTTAGTATATGGTCAGCTTCCGTATAACATATTAAAAGATTATAACAAAAGATTATAACCTTTCATTATTCCCCTCTCAGTATTCCAGATTCATTCTCAACTTTAGTCTTAGAATACTGATTCAACCCCCCTCTCAGTATTCCCTATTTCAAGTTTTCTCAGTAAACCAAACTTGATATCCCTTATCCACTAACTGTCCAACACTCAAAAGATTATGTTTCAATCCATCAACCTCTTAGATTATGTTCATAAAGTGTGAGCATGGTTTTGGTTGCATGCGAATGTAAGCATGAAGTGAAAAAAAGAGTCTAAGAGGTTGTGAAAGTGAAATTGTGAAGGAAGACATGCAAAGTACAGAGATCTGGAATTGAGATATGATATAACAGTGAGTGTGGTTTGGCACAGTAAGGAGGTAACATATTTCATATTACAACTACATATAATAAGGAAAAACATTCCTTCCTTTATACCACACTCAAATAATTACAAATGAGTCGGCACACAATTACAAAATAAAAGTCTCCATATGCTACATCAAAATTACACAAAACTGTCAGCTTCTAGATGCAATAACTCTTCACTCATTAATTCACTAAAGTTATGAAAATATTTTGATATTCATGTCCCTAGTTATAAAGAGTCTAAGAGGTTGATGGATTGAAACATAATCTTTTGAGTGTTGGACAGTTAGTGGATAAGGGATATCAAGTTTGGTTTACTAAGAAAATTTGTGTGATAAAAGATAAAGATGGAAATCTAATTGGAACTGGATCTAGAACTAGAGGTAATGTATTTCAGTTGAATCCTACTGAGATGACATGCTTGATTACTAAAATTGATGACAGTTGGTTATGGCATAGAGGGTTTTGTCATATAAACTTTGATAACATTGTGAAAGTTAGTACTACACTTGCAGTAAGGGATTTGCCTAAAATTATGAAGCCTACTAACATGATTTGCAAAGAATGTGTGATGGCTAAGTAGAAGAGAAGTTTATTTCCTAGTAAGAAGTTCACATCAGCAGAGAAGTTGGAGATTGTTCACACAGACTTGAGTGGTCCTACCAGGACTAGAGGATTCTATGGAGAAAGGTATTTTATGATTCTTGTTGATGATTTTACAAGAATGATGTGGATTGCATTTCTGAAAGAAAAATCTGAAGCATTTGATAAGTTTAAGATCATTAAGAATAAAGTTGAGAATGAATCTAGAATGAAGATTCAATGTTTGAGATCTGATAGAGGTGGAGAATTTACTTCTAGAGAGTTTAACAATTTTTGTGAAGTGAATGGTATTAAGAGACAGTTTTCAGCCCCTAGAACACTTGAACAAAATGGTATTGCAGAAAGAAGAAACAGGTCAGTAATTGAAGCAACAAGAGCTATGTTATTTGAGAATGACTTGGTGAAGACATTTTGGAGAGAAGTAGTGAATACAACAGTATATACAATGAATAGAGTACAAATCAAAATAGATACAGATAAGACACCTTATGAATTATGGTTTGGACATGCACCCTCAGTTAAGTATTTTAGAATTTTTGGAAGCAAATGTTATATAAAGAGAGATGATGATATTGGAAAGTTTGACCCTAGAAGTGATGAAGGTATTTTTCTTGGATATTCTTTGAAGAGCAAAGCATATAGATGTTACAATAAGAGAACTAAAACTATTGTTGAGAGCACAAATGTTAAAGTTGATGAGAAGTTTAAAATTTAGGAAAGAATGCTTGATTGTGAATCTAATGAAGAAGCTAATCCTCAGCCTAACATTGAAACTACTGAATTATTCTATGAGACTGACAGTGAATTATTGAATGAGAATCATACTACAGAAGAAACTAGAGAAGAAACCAGAGAAGAATCTACAGTTGAAGCAAGATCTATGACTATGACACCGAACAGGTATTTATCTAGACATCATCCTATTGAACAAGTTATTAGAAGTTTGGATAGAGGAGTTATGACTAGAAATAAGGTACATTTATTTTTGAAATCTCAAATTGAACCTAAATCTACTAATGAAGCTTGTGAAGATGAACATTGGATTAATGCTATGAAAGAAGAACTAGATCAAATTGAAAAGAACAAGACATGGGAATTGGTTCCTAGACCTAAAGACAATAATGTGATTGGAACTAAATGGGTATTCAGAAACAAGATGAATGAACAAGGAGAAGTAGTAAGAAACAAAGCAAGACTAGTATGTAAGGGATACTCACAGCAAGAAGGAATTGACTATGAAGAAACCTTTGCACCAGTAGCAAGACTTCAAGCAGTAAGAATGATTTTAGCTTATGTAGCTTTTAAGAAATTCAAAGTGTATCAGATGGATGTGAAGTCTACATTTCTAAATGGTGAATTAGAAGAAGAAGTCTACATTGAGTAGCCTAAAGGTTTTCCTTTGACTCAAGAAGGAGATATGGTATGTAAACTGAAGAAAGCACTATATGGACTAAAGCAAGCACCTAGAACTTGGTATGCTAGATTGGATAAGTATTTGTTGAAATTGGGATTTACTAAAGGAACAATAGATAGTAATCTATACACAAAAGAAATTGAAAATGGAATGTTAGTTATAGTTATTTTTGTTGATGATATTATCTTTGGAGGAGAAGATGAAGCTAGTGACAAATTTGCTGATGAAATGAAGACTGAATTTGAAATGGGCATGATTGGTGAGATGAAATACTTTTTGGGATTACAGATAACATAGAATAGTGATGGTATCTTTGTTAGCCAGACAAAGTACTTGAATGATTTGCTGAAAAGATTTAGAATGGAGAACTGTAAACTAGTTGGAACACCTATGGTTACAGGACACAAACTATCAAGCAAAGATGAAACACCAGTAGTTGAGTAGAAGAAATATAGATCCATGATTGGAGGGTTGCAGTACTTAACACACACTAGACCGGATATACAACATTCAGTTGGCATGGTAGCAAGATTTCAAGCTGAACCTAGAGAGTCACATTATGCAGCAGTAAAGAGGATATTGAGATATTTAAGAGGCACAATGGACTATGGATTATGGTATGAAAAATCTGATGATTTCACCCTATGTGCATATACAAATGCTGATTGGGGAGGTAGTGTTGATGATAAGAAAAGCACCAGTGGTGGAGTCTTTTTTCTTGGAGGAAGATTAGTTTCCTGGTTGAGCAAGAAGCAGAATTGTATTTCATAGAGTGCAGTAGAAGTAGAATATGTAGTAGCAACAAACAATTGTAACCAGATAATTTGGATGAAGCAGATGCTGAAGTATATTGGAATTAAGTTTGTTGATCCTGTTGTCATACATTGTGACAACACCAGCACAGTCAGTATGTCTAAGAATCATGTTTTACATTCTAAGACTAAGCATATAAAGATCAAGTATCATGTTGTAAGAGAGAAAGTAGCTGAGAAAGAAGTCAGACTGGAGTACATAAGCACAAAGGAATAGATAGCAGACATATTTACAAAGCCTTTGCCTAAGGATACATTTGAGTATCTGAGAGGTATGCTTGGGGTTATGCCCCAGCCTACTTATGAGTAATGATGCAGTTGGTTGCATCTGTCCAGTGGTATATGAGCCCTATCTTTTTCTAGATTGGATGTTGGTACTTCCTCTATGGGGGAGTATGTGTATCTGAGCTAAGTCATGAGGACTCTTGTGAATGTATTTTCTGAAACAGTGTCTTTGGACATTGAGTTATTGTTGACATAGTGATGAAATTTCTGTCATTGATGTCAATGGGGGAGAAGTGTACATGAAAAACCCTGTGTACCATCTGTTGGAGAGAACTTAATAGGATAATGAAGCAAGATTTGATTGATGAAGAAGATTTGAAGAACTTTTAGAGTATCAGTGCAGCAGTATTGGATTTTTGGAACATTGGATGTTTTTCATCTATGTTTCCATCAATGCCAATGGGGGAGATTGTTAGGAATGAATTTTGGATGTTGGAAGTCATTCTGTAGCAGTTGTTGTTGCATTCATGACTATGATTGTCATTGATGTCAACACAGTGATCTTCTGCAGACTAGCAGAGAAGCAGATAGTGTTTTGATTAGCACATGTGGGATATTGTAGTTGGAGCTATGTGATGTTGATGTTATACTCTTTGATATGTTATTTTTCTATGATTAAGAGCACAAACAATAATTCATTGATTCATGAAAGTTATGAGTATTTTGGTAAAAGTAGTATTCAGGCAGTGTTCCTGAGTAGTGGTTTGTGGAAATCGGATGATATCTCCTAATCGGGATGGAATCTGGTTTTGTGCAATTAAAGGGAAGTTTGAGACACATTGATGGTGACATGGTTCATAGCACAAACTTTGAGGTCACACAAGTGAAGAGTTATTACATTTGGAAGCTGATAGTTTTGTGTAATTTTGATGTAGCGTATGGAAACTTTTATTTTGTAATTGTGTGCCGACTCATTTGTAATTATTTGAGTGTGGTATAAAGGAAGGAATGTTTTTCCTTATTGTCTATAGTTGTAATATGAAAGAAGTGTGAGCATGGTTTTGGTTGCATGTGAATGTAAGCATGAAGTGAAGAAAAGATTCTAAGAGGTTGTGAAAGGGAAATTGTGAAGGAAGACATGCGAAGTACAGAGATCTAGAATTGAGATCTAATGTAGCAGTGAGTGCGGTTTGGCACAGTAAGGAGGTAACATATTTCATATTATTATGCTGAATAATATTAAGGTTATTTGGATAGTGTGTTTAGTGATCTTACCTTGAAGCTGTTTGGGCAGTGGATCCTTCTGTCTTCCATAACTCTTAATAGGGTTAGAATCTTTTAACAAGGATTCAAAATCTCCTAATAGGGATTTATATGTACTGAATGTATTTCATAAGACTTCTAATAGAGTCCATCCTTTCACAAGGAATATTCATATTAGTGCATCTTTTGTGGGCATCATTCCCACCGGGGTTTACTCTTTGATCAAGAGGTTCCCTAGTCAACATATCTTGTGTTATTATGTCATTGTGTATGAATATCTTTGTATGGTTAGTAATTGCATTACTTACATGGTTAAATGTTGTTGAAGATGATAAAAGTTATAATTATTTGATAACTAATTCACCCCCCCCCTCTTAGTTATCTTGGTGGACTTTACTTTCTAACAATTGGTATCAGAGCAGTAGGTCCTTGAAAGGAAAGTTTAATAGCTTAAGGAGATCCATGGTGAATTTTAGGAAGAAAGCCCTAAGTTTGATGGAGTAAATTTTGACAGCTGGAAGGAAAAGATGAAGACACATCTATTGTGTTTAGGACCAAGCTATTGGTTGATTACAAAGAATAATAGGACTATAATTGAAGAAGACAATCTTGAAACAAGTACTAAAGATGAGGTAGATCTATTCATGTGTAACATACTTGCAAGAGAAGCACTCTTGACAACACTTCTGGAGAATGAATACAGTCAGGTAAAATGTTTTAAGAAATCTAATGAAATTTGGAAAGCTTTACACTCTACTTTTGAAGGTGATGAACATGCAAAAAGAGCTAGAATTGGATATGTGCATTTGAAGATATTAGAATTATGGAAGATGAATCTATTAGAAACTATATTGGTAGAATGTCAAAAATTGTTGCAGGGATAAAATCTTGTGGAGGATCAAAGATAGAGAATGAAGTGATATGGAAAATTCTGAGGACATTGACTCTTGTATTTAAGTAGACAACACAAATGATTGAACAAGTTATACCTTGTACTACAAACTTTACAAGAGAGACTCTTCTTGGAAGATTGGAAGTAGAAAAGATGAATCTAAGGTTATCAGGAGACTTACCTAGAATGGAGACAACATTCAGTGCTCTTAGTATTCACCCTACTTTGTCAAGAAGTACCAGTGTGAGTGGAGATTATCCCAGCAGCAGGAGATCTAAAAATGAAGAAGATAAGAAGATTAAAGAAGGTATTGCCTTGCTTGTGAGAAGAGAACCAGACAGTAAGAAAAATTTTAAATGTTGGACTTGTCAAGAATATGGTCATTTTGCATCTAAATGTCCTAAGAGAGTTAAGAAGTACAGAAATAATTTCAAGCCTAGAAGATCTAAGGAATGTTATTATGCTAATGATGAAGATCTTTAAGCTAGTATAGAAAGAACTTTGAGTGAAAGTGATACTAAGAATAATGATGAAATAGGATTTGTAGCAATTAAAGAAGAAAATTTTGAATCTGATGTTAAAGAAGAAAAAGCATTAGTTTCCCAAGTTGAAAAGAAATCTGATTGGATTATAGACAGTGGTTGTTCACATCATATGATTGGAGATTTGAAGAAGTTCATAAAGTTTAACAATTATGATGGAGGAGTTGTTAGAGTTGGTAACAATGCACCTTGTTTGATTAAAGGTATAGGATCTATTAATCTTGATGGAAAGACTAATACTGATGATGTTTACTTTGTAATTATTTTAGTGTGGTATAAAGGAAGGAATGTTTTTCCTTATTGTATGTAGCTGTAATATGAAAGAAGTGTGAGCATGGTTTTGGTTGCATGAAAATGTAAGCATGAAGTGAAGAAAAGAGTCTAAGAGGTTGTGAAAGAGAAATTGTGGAGGAAGACATGTGAAGTACAGAGATCTGATGTAGCAGTGAGTGCGGTTTGGCACAGTATGGAGGTAAAATATTTCATATTATTCTACTAAATAATATTAAGGTTATTTGGATAGTGAGTTCAGTGATCTTACCCTGAACTTGTTTGGGTAGTGGGTTCTTCTGTCTTCCATAACTCTTAACAGGGTTAGAATCTTTTAACAGGGATTCAAAATCTCCTAACAAGGATTTATATGTACTGAATGTATTTCATAAGACTCCTAATAGATTCCATCCTTTCATAAGGAATATTCATATTAGTGCATCTTTTGTGGGCATTAGTCCCACCGGGGTTTACTCTTTGATCAAGAGGTTCCCTAGTCAACATATCTTGTGTTATTGTGTCAATGTGTATGAATATCTTTGTATGGTTAGTAATTGCATTGCTTACATGGTTAAATGTTGTTGAAGATGATAAAAGTTATAATTATCTGATAACTGATTCATCCCCCCCCTCTCAGTTATCTTGGTGGACTTTACTTTCTAACACAAGTGTCATCAGAATAAAAAGACATGGAAATAGCATGCAGGAAATTTTAAGAAAGGTATGCATAGATTCAATATTGATCTTCAAAGAAATTATGTTATTTGGAGGTTAATGTCAAAATTCAAATCTACATCATTTTATTTATATTTGGGACAATGATAATGCATATTTGCATTAAAATTATTGATTTGGATTGTATTGTTTGAGATGGAGCTTTCATTAGATAAATACTTTGGTTTCAATTTTCATACATGAAGAGTAAAAATAAAAATGTAATTGATGAATAAAAACCTATGGTGCATAGTGAGTGGAAAAGAAAAACCACCCATAGATGCAAATAAATTGTTAGAGTGGAACAATAGAGATGATAAAGCTTTAAGGCTATTATTGGTCTTTCTCTTGCAAATTCTAGACTTCACCACATAGATCTAGATAACACTTATGCCGACATTTGGGATGATATAAATAAGTTGTTTGGAGCAAAAGATGTCAATGCCAAGTTTGCTCTAAAAATTAAGTTATTTCGATTCAAAATGGAAAATGGGATCACAATGTCAAATCATATAAGTAATTTAAGGTCTCTCATTAGACAACTTGGAGAGGTTAAGGGTCTTGTTAATGATGATGATGCGAAGGCCATCCTGTTAAATAGCTTATCTTCCAAATATAGTAATTTTGTCTTTACACTAAGTCAACTCACTTCATAGACTCTAGAGGATATGATTTCAGCCCTTCTAGCAGAAGAAAAGAGGACAAAGGAAGTCATAGAAGAAGATCATCAAATAGACTAGGTATTATACTCACATAGTACTAAAAAATGGTCAAATAAAAATAGAAAAGAAAATAAATGTTTTTACTATAAGAAAAAGGGACACACAACATGGGTTTGTAGAACTGAAGCTAGTGATGTTCTTAAAGGAAAAATAAAAGAACAATTCGAAGAAGGAAATGTTGCATGCATTGAAAATGAGGACACATCATATGAAGGAGAGGTCGTTAACAATTTATAGTCTCCTATTAATCACAATCTTTTGCTTTCAAATTTTGCATCTGGAAGTTGGTAGCATCGAAGGATGGAGGAATTTCCATAATCTCAATTCGGCTTCTCTCTTTGAGATGGTGTTCTATACGAGAAGCATTTTTGGGATTTTTAATTTTCAATTTTGTTTAGCTTTCTAATGCTGACAAGTTTGCAAAATGCATGTCTTTTGAAGATTCATTTTGGAGACAGGTTTGGGACTTGATATTTCACTCAATATGGATTATTGTCCAGTGAGCTTCAGAGTATATGATCAAGAATTATACCCTTTCACAGTCATTAGACAATGATAGAGATCTATCGCATCTCTTAGGGATCATTGTTGAATAATTCAAGAATTTTTTATTTGAGAGTTTAGGACTGAGGGCTTAAGAACACAAATCAAAGCTACACCTTTCCATGGGTCAAGAGACAACTTGATGGAGCCTTGCATGATTCACGATTTGTTACTTTAGAAGAAAATTTTCTCAAAATATTTTCTCAAATTATTTTATCAGCATGTTTTGTTATGTAAGCCTTAAGTGGGGGGTCCCTAGGTCAATGTGAGTATGATCATTCTCACATTTCCCTAGGGACCCCCCCTTAAGGCTTACATAACTTTGGAGTATGATCAAAATATCTATAGCACTAGATACTATCCTTGTATTAACATGTCAATGCTTTTCAATCAAATATTTGATTTATCAAATCTTTGGAGTCAACCACTTAAAGTTTAAGGCACCATTTGGTTAGTGGAATTGGGTGCAGAACTTCTATTTTTTTTTTTCTAAATCTTCCGTTTGGGATGCTAAACTGTAATTCAGGTTTTGGAGATCAAAATCCAATTTAGGCACCAAAATTGGTGACACTATCTTCCCACCCAATAGGTGGAATTTGAAATCATCTTCTGGGTTTTGTAGAGAGATGATGGTAAAGTACAACTTGTGTGACAAATATTGCACAAAAATTTACAAAAATAATTATTAAAAGCCTAGGGTTGGATGCGAAAGTAATCTACCACTCTCTTTTCAGAAAGTGCACATCCAGATTGCAGATAAATGGGTTTTTATCATACCAGAAAAATGTCAAGGAGGAGGGTATGGTTGTACATACAAATAGATTGTATGTTTGTTGGCCTTTTTACTATACTTCCATTGGAGACCAAAATATATGCGCTGGTGGAACTTGTGGATGAAAGAAATCCAAGGTGTTAGAAGCCTTTCCTCTACTCAAAATTCAGAGAGGAAATTCAAATAAATAGAGAAGATAGAGATAAACATAACGCTCTTGAATGATTTGTGTGCATATATTGAATGCTGATTTTGTGTTGTGTTATGGTTTTTCATATTGGCTGCCCAGAAATGCAGAACAAATCTTTACAAAATAGGAAAGAAGACCTAGTAATTAGACACCTTAATTTCTTATCTCACATTAAAAAATAATAAGATGGCCCCAAAATCAACCATGTTTTATCAATGAATTCCACATGTTTAGAAGAGTCCAACTGAATCTGAGCTCATGATTTCTCCTAAAGTGTTTTTATTTATTGATAAATTTTCTATTAGAATAATATATTAGTTAGTATTAGCATTTGGTAGTTAGGTTTTTCTCAGGTTGGTTAGTCCATTATACAACCAACATAACTTATTTCTATTTCTATTAATTCAAATCCTTTGTATGATCAAGGAACTGCAATATGATACAAGTCTTTTAAGCCTTCATTTGGTATCAGAGCAACCACTGGGTGAAATTGTACTCTAGGTGTATATTGGTCCCTATAGTTTGGGAAGGAACAGGGCATTGGAATAGTTATTAGCTTGTCCACGGAGTGTGCAACATTTATTATCCTTTCCATGGAGTGTGCAATAGTTATTCAACAAACCAAACTATGGTGATACAGGAAGTCATTCCACAGTGTCCTTAGGGTTCTCCTATGTGAATGCAGTGCACTTTCCTTTGTGAATGCAGTGCTCTTTTCTCATTTGGTGAATGTGCTCCTTTCCCATTCTATGTTTTCAGTCTTCTTGTTGAATGTCAGCACCTTCTGATGATTCTTGTAGTGTCGTAAGTAATCATAGAATGCAACATGTTGTCAGTGATAATACAGGTTTTTATTTTTCCTTGATTGATGGTCTTCAAAACATTGGGAATTTAGAATTTGATGAATTGATTCAAAAAGGGCTCCTCCACTAGTTTCTGTTTGATGTTCATTATCAAGCCAAAAAGGTTCAGGGTCAACTCGAGGCTGATTATGATGGAGATGATAAAGATGAGGTAGAGTGCCCACAAAAGTGTCCCTGTCTCATTGCATGTGCTTACCGTGCCCATCACATTTATCTTCTTCCTTAAAGGACTATCTTAGTTTTCATAAAGTGTATGTCCCCTAATCAAGACTATTAATCAAATATTTATTTTATATGTTTTTTTTATCATGTCCGCACTGAAAATTCTCTTGTCATATACTCAACTTCTAAAAAGAAGTAACTATGCTATGTGGAAAACCAAGATGCACACCATTCTCCAGTTCGAGGAGTTATGGGACATTGTTACTAGCATTACTAAATTTCTGGCCGATACTGATGCCTAGAAGAAATTTGACAAAATTGATTCAAAAGCATTAATGCTTATCACTCTCAGTATATCTAACAAGGTTCAACCCTATGTCTGAGATGCTAACACATCTAAAGAAGCTTGGGAGGTTCTTTCCATAATATTTGAGGCAAAGAATCAAGCCAAGGTACTTCATTTATAATCTAAATTGCATACTCTTCATGTGCAAAGTGGTGAGAAAATTGTAGATTTCTTGTGTCATGTATCTCTTCTTCGTGTAGAATTTCTTTCTCTTGGAGAGATAGTGGAAGATAAATTCCTCATTCCTATTACTTTGAGTGCTCTTCCTCCTAAGTTCAGGACATTTTTCACTACCCTGAACATAAAAAAAACCAAGTATCATTTGAAGAATTGATAAACTTACTTCAACAGGAAGAAGCTCTTCAATATTTACATGAGGAATTTGAAGAAAAATATCTTGTCTCTCACTGATAACATGGCCACAAAGCTCATAAGGGGCCTCTACCTCCATTGCCACCACAGTTATCTCCACCACAAGTCTCACAAAAGAAGTCTTCTCCTAGATGGTGCCATATTTGTAACACTCATACTCATGATATAGATCGATGTTGGTACAATGGTCTTACTCAAAGTTCCTGAAGTAAAGAGAGCTCTTCCAGTCATAGTCATTCTCACCAACCTTGTCGATGCTCTCGTAGACGTTGTCCACATGAAAATGTTGCTACACAACAAGATGAGACATCTTATGGGTCTCCTGATGAGGATACTCTTGCTCCTCGTATAACCCCAAATTCGGTGCTTGTATCCCAAACTAATCCATCATCACATGATGTTTGGCTGATTGATTCTAGTGCCAGTAAACATATGACTAGTGATAAAGGGTTGTTCAATACTTTGAATCCTACACCTATTGGTGATTAATTCTAGTGCTAGTATTTTTGATGACAAGGAGTATGTGGAAAAAGGAAATTGTACAGTTACAATTCCTCTTAACACATGAAGTTTCTCTCTCACCAATGTTCTCTATATTCCTAGTTTTACTAGCAATCTTTTGTCTGCTAGTCAAATTTTAAATCATAGACTTAAGGTAGAATTTTAGGTCAAGGATGGTGTTAAAACCTACCTCATCTCATAAGATGGAATCATACTTTCCCGTGGTTTCAAGAAGGGGCATATTTTTTCACTTGATACAACTTCCTCCTCGAGTATTTCTCTTTGTGCTTATACTATGGCATCCACCTCCCTCTGGCATTAAAGATATGGTCATCTCTCTACTCCATCACTTTCTCAGTTGATCTCTCATACAATGGTATGAAGTCTTCCTTCTCTTTCCTTGTCTTCTTTGCCTATATGTTCTAACTATCTTGCAGGGAAACAACATTGCAAATATTTTTTAGTCCAGTACCTATCATGCCTTAGAACAATTTTCTCTTATTCATATTGATCTTTGTAGACCTCTTCCTACTTCTTTTCAAGGATACATCTATTTCCAGTTATTTGTAGATGATGCTTCTTGGAAGACTTGGGTCTATTTTCTCCAGTATAAGAGTGAGGATTTCTCTCATTTTTGTACCTTCTGGGTATGTGTAGGATCATGGTATGCCAAAAAGTGGCAATGTGAAAAAAACTTATTTTCACTCATCCAAAAGTGCACAAATAGATTTTTTGACTTTTTGGTAGGCCTAGGTGTCAGTACACTTGGCCAAACCAAAAGCCAAACCTAAAAGCATTATTGGATATCCAATAATATCAGATATTCGATATTTTCCAATGATTATAAATCACTGTACCTAGCCGCGTTCAACATTTTTCATTGCAAAAATGTTGAACGTAGCTAAGATTCAGATATCCAGTCTCATATCCCCTATCCAATTTTTTCCAAATTTCCCGGGTAAGTTTAGCTTCTATTTTTTATTGTTTTAATTGTTTTTGTTATTTTTAAATATAAATACATAGTTTTTTATATAAAAATTAGGGTAGCAATGATTTTTTGTATTGTTTTTTAAAATTCATTGTAATTATCTTTTTTTTTCATTGCTATTAGACATGGAATCAAAAAACCCTCGAAATGATCCTGCAAAGAATCCAGACCCACCTCCCAACAATCCCCCACCTCTAGAAGATGTACCTGTCACAAACCCTCATCATTTAGAAGATCTAATAGGAGATAATCTAAATGAGCTTAGAGGATTGGAAACCGCATATGCCAATATCCCCACATTGTGCCCCATGTTTACGACATTGAACACAATAATTGAAAACATGGAGAAACTAACAGAGCAACATAATGCTTCACTTCTTTGGCACGATTCCATGCACACCTAGTTTGATGATGGGCTTGATTATGATGAAGTCATGAACCTAAATATAACAAAATATGACATAGCTAATATTTTTGTGGATCCTAAAACCGGTCTAGAAGTAGACCCTAAAAAAACCAAGTTGTCAATTAAATGGTGCACAAATAGTGCAATACATGACAAATTTTGGGACCGTTGGTGGATGGTTTTTGATAGACCACCTCACAACAATTTGGATGTCCCATTTTATTTTCTTAAAAAATTGTATGCTAAATTTGTGCTTGGTCACAAGGTGGATTATTAGAGTATGAGACAGAACTAGGGTGTAGGTTTAGGTGCTCTGCAAGATAGGCCATCATCACAATGGGTGAAATCCCACACATATGTCCCCCATATGTCCCCCCTCCCAAGATTTCACCACCTCCCATAGTGTAGCATCCAGACATTATTGTTGAGGCCGACTCACAGACTATTTGATCCATTCGCGCGTTGAGTGATCTGCTAGTTATGCAGATAACAACATTGTTGCCTCCTCATCCTGATGCTTCTAGTGCTTCCACAAGCTCACATGTTCGTGTGGGCCACACTTGCATTATATGCAAGAATATTTGTCTTGGTCCCCTGACTAATAGTGATACAAATAGTTTCAGCTTCGATGGGGACAACTCTACACAGCACACTACAGGCACTGAAGCAGCTCATGCAAATGTACATCAGGAGCCTATACACACAAAAGTAGTGCACTTCTCTAAGTCATTACATCAAAGGAAATCCATGAAATGGAAACCTTCAATAGCGACCTAGAGCTCTCTATGTATGGAGTTGCAAGATTGTAAAATTGCTCTCAGCTAGAGCTAATAAATTTAATGACCTTGCTAGTCAACCACACAATGAGAGATTCAAGTGAAGACAAGGGCAAGAGTGCCAATATCTCCAAGAATCAAATGAAATACAATGCAAGTAAGCTAAGAATGAAGATGAAAATATGCAAGCTATGCTATGAAGATGAAAGCACAATCTAAACTATGAAATGGAAATAATAAGTGTTACAATCCTTCCTATTAAACTAGATGAGTTATTCTAAAGCATGAAAGGAAATCTAAACTATGAAAGCATGAAATATGAAGCTACTATGCAAGAATGAAAACTAAACTATGAAGAAATGAAGAAAGCCAAGATGTGATGCAACAATGATCTCCAAAAAGCTTCAAAGTCTTCAAAAATTCTTGCAACATAAAGTTAGCATAAAAGTGAATGACCTAAAATGAAGAAGAGAGCTCTCCTTTTATAAGAAATGAGAAGGAATGGACCATGGAGATTAAGAGGCAAAAGACTTAATCAATAGTGGAGTATCAAAAAGGATCAATCCATGTGCACAAGTATCCTCCAATAGGAAAATAAGAGTTGACTTTTGTGCCCCATATGAGATAAAAAGTACTTTTTCCCCTTTTTATAAAATAGGAATAATGCTTTATTTGTGCAACTTAGGATAAGATGAAAAGTGGGGGCTTTTTATTTATTAAAAGGGGATGAAATATTCCTTTTGAATAAATAAAGACTTTAGGATAAAATGGTTAGCCCAAGGCAAATAATCAAAAATGATAAAATAGGATTTGATCAAGGAAATTAATACAATTGATAAAATGTTGATTTTTGAAAATATTGATTTAGGGATTTGATAAATTGCAAGAATGGGGCCCAAAGTCTAGGTGACCATTTTAGGGTGCATACATTTTCCCCTCTTTGACTAATGTGTGATCATTATAGGAACACATGCAGTCAAAGAAGAATTGAAATGTGAGTTCATTTTGGGATCACAAAACAACTCAGATATGTGTTCATTTTGGGAACACGCCCGGACAAAAATAAACAAAAGATTCTGGACATGAGTTCATTTTGTGATCACATCCAAAATAAGAGATAAAAATCTCAAGCTGAGAAAAAGCTCATAAAAAGATAGCTGAATCAAGAAAATCAAGGATTAAATCCAACAGGTACTGCCCCCTCGGAATTGAAATCAAAATCAGATAGGGGAGAACAACAGATTGATAAAAGATGATCAAATCATAAGAAATCATAATCAAAGATGATAGGATAATAGGATAACCATTTGAAAACATGCCCCAATGATGAATGAGAAGAAAAGAAATGGGGTGAATGGAAGACTAGAAGTGTGAAAGACATGAAAATGAAGAAATTCCATCAAAGATCAAAGAATTATGCCTCAAAAGGTTAGTCAACTGCACAAAGAAAGATAAATTTTTGAAATGTGATTTTGATTATGAAGATGACCTCAGATTTTTATTTTGAGTCTGAAAATGGATCCAGGACGTCGAAATTAGCTAGAGGTGCAATTTTTGCGCAATTTTGAGGTGTTTTGAAAATTAGGTCAAAAAGTCAAAATGCTATATAAGGGGCAAAAAGTGTGATTTTCAAAATCATTTGTCATTTAGCTATTTGAGAATTTTAGGAGCTTAGAGAGATAAAATGGCCCAGCAATTAGCAGTTTTGATCCACAGACACAGATTCGAGTGCGGTCAGTTGCATAACCGACCTCCTCAGTATAGTGCCCTAGTACGTTTCTTGAAAACTAGCCACTTTTGAATCTTTTATTGTATTTAATATATATTTAGCACATTTTTTTCAAGAATTTTTAAATTTTCAAATTTCAATTTCAAGAACCGGATGATGTATCACATGATACTTTAGAAGTATCATGCCCTTTAGAGAGAAACATCACACAATACTTCATGGGTCCCAAATGTATCACACGCGTGTAAACACCAGTATCGTACGATAACTGGTGAACTATCGCACAATACCTAGCAAAGTATCACACAATCAAAGGTATATTGCACTACTATAGGGAGAAGTATCGCACGATACTTGTTCCAAAAGCAGTATCACCCAAGTTAAAAATTTGATATTTTTAAGTATTTTTGAGCAAAAATGACATGGGTCCAGACAATTTTACATTGTATATGTCTTGTACTAATTTTTAGACATTCATCATGATATGTACTCACATCTGGCTTGGTTTAATGGTTTGTAGGAGCACTTTTCAGTGTTACTCATCAGAGTGCCGAAGGTGGTGGGACTGAAGTGCGTTTGAGATCTTAATGATTCGGGCAAGGCTGACTTGAGGGCTATGGGATTTGGATATTTGGTGCGGTTCCCATATATCTGGGTTGATCATGGTCTACTGATAGCCTTGGCCGAGCGATGGTATAGTGAGCATAACACCTTTCACTTTCCCACTGGAGAGGCATCCATCATATTAGAGGATGTCTACAGGATTCTTAGAATACCATGCCATGGCGAGCCTATAAGTATAATCATGCCTGAAGATATAATCATTTAAGTGTAATGTTTCCATATGATGAAAAATAACATGATTTTTTTTGCTGGCATAGGTATACTATGATTAGGATGCCACTAAGGGCTGACATGCTATCCAGGGCATGTTTTAGGATGTTACTATCATTGATAGACACGTCAGCTAGGAGCGATTGATGGATGATTTTGGTAGAGACTTCCCAATGTCATGCATTGTTGCCTCTATCATCTCATAGGTCCTGATGACTAATCATAGTTAGAAGGGATTCCCTCTCGGATGGGGCAGACTACTAGTTGACTTGGTAGGCAGACCTCGATGCATGACATGGGGACTTGCCATACTTGCAGAGATGTATCACAAGTTACACGAGATTGTCTACAAGGATAGTTGGACATGGGCTTGCGGTGCCATCCTGGCACAAATGTGGGCTTGGGAGCACATCGCTATGGTGCACCCCAAGGTTCAGTTGAGAGAGCAAAGATATCCATACATATATAGGTATGGAGGGTATATATCACATGCCCATACTGGGAATGTGACATACTACAGACAGATCTTGGATGAGATGACCTCCTTCATCTGGAGGCCATACAGGGAGGTTGAGTCTTGGACTGATGCAAAGGATGAGCTAAGCTACATGCTATGCAACTGGCCATTAGTAGGATGACATGCAGAGATAGTCAAGAGATTCTACATTACTCAGGTATGGTGATAGTTCAGGCGGCAGTAGCAGGTCTCTACAAAGACCACCATTTATGCAAGGTCTAGGGATGAGGAGGGACATGGGTGGCTACCCATGTTAGATTATCAGCTGGCCATTGAGGAGATAGATGGAATTAGGAGGGAGCCCTAGGAGTACCTTTGCAATATGGCTGATGCAGGATTTGATGCAGCATACAGGGATGAGCGGCGGAGGGTTCCCTTCCCTCGATTCACTGTTCCTGATGTACAGCTGCCAACTTAGGGTGGGGATGATGGAGATGATAGAGGAGACAGAGGGGATGGAGGGAGAGGGAGAGGGAGAGGGAGGGTGATGGAGAGAGGTGAGGGATCTAGATCAGGTGGCTGGAAATAGTCACAGGGTCAGAGATCAGTGACTCTTGAGGATGAGGTGAGACCCACTCGCCAATAGGCAGAAGTGCAGCAGGATCAGCCTACGGGAGGAGAGGACTTGAGAGCCAGGATACAGGCTCTAGAGGTTGAGATACATTAGCTCAGGATCACCATAGTAGTTAGAGAGTAGCAACTCACTGATCAACAGGCAGAGACAGAGCGGCGGGAGAGAGCCCTATAGGTTGCCCTTGCAGAGAGATAGAGAGAGGTAGCGCGAGCCACATATTACCATGGTCTCTACATATAGGTAGTACCAATGGGTCAGAGGGATCCTTACTCAACAATAGTGGGTAGATCAGATATGGTACTAGATGCAACACCACCTCCCCCACCACCAGGTCCTTGGGATGGTGGTAGCGAGTCCTAGGTTTAGATGTTTTGGACATATCTTGAGACATTGATCCAGATTTTGGGATCTCATATTGTATTGTATATCATGACATTGTTATAGATATATGAGATTACTAGATGTTCAATATATCATGTGTATTTGTCTCACTTGTGATGGATGTATCAATTTATGTATTGTCTTGTCATTTTTCTCAAAATGTATGTTTTAAATGCTCATGTATATTCTCTCTCATAGATGTATGTTTGATTCTCATGTGTATGATGTAGAATCATATTTTTGAAAATGACATTTTTGAGATATACATATGATGATATGATTAACCCCTTGTGATGAACTGGAACAGGTTTGAGATGAAGACAAGGAGCAAAAGACATGATCAAGAATAGGAAGAATGAGCGCAGTTGACCGACTAGTCGTGAATGATGAAAATGAGAGCTCTGTCCATATGCAAGATGCAAAACTAATATAATCATGAACCTAAAAATGCAAGCTACTATGAAAAGTGGTTGACTTGCAAGGTCACAACACTTATAGACATCTAATTATCATCATCGAGCTTTATTGGTAGCATTGTAAGATCATACAATACACACTAGTATGACTATGGGTATATGAATATGATCTATATCAGATAGAATGTGGAAATCCCACCTAGGCACCAAAGACATGTAGGTCAAGATGAATAGTGCAGTGAGATTACCTAAGTTTTCTATAGCAAGCTTATGCTTACATCAGGACACAAGAAGGTCAAGATGGCTATAAGCATGCACTCGCAAATACTCAAGGATAATACGTGTAGATCCTAGGTGTCAAGTGGATCAAGCATAAATGCTAATGAAAATTAGGACCAACAAAATATACCCACAAGTAGAAAAAGAAATAAAACATGCCCTCATGCCCTCAATCTTCTAGCTATGCATAATTGAAAACTATCATAGGGAGAGAACACTCATCAAAGAAATCATCATAGACAACACACAAAGAAAAATAAAGTCAACATATCTCAATTGAGTTGATTGTTTAAGTGCGTGTGTGTTGGTCATAGAGTCAAACTTTGAGTATCATATCTGCGAATGAGAAATACCATATCATGCTAGACTGTGAGCAGGACATCTGATAAGTGTTGAGAAACACTTGATGCTAGGGTAGTGTTGAAAAACACTATTTGGGGTGGTGTTGAAAAACACCTATTTGTGAAATGCCCCAAGAGACAAACACACCTAAAGGACCTATGCTAATAGGTATGCCCCCTAGACAAAAATAAAGACCAATTCCAGACCAAGTCAAATAAGGTCAAGGCATGATGGAGAATGGCTAAGTGTCGAGGATGCATGCTAAGAGACAAGGGTGCAAAGGCCTCAAGTAGCACCTGTTTCCAAGTTTTCACCACTTGACAGATTTTTTGATTTTTTTTTTATATTTTTGCTACCAAGGCGTCCGTTTCCAGGTTTTCACCAAGCCACTTTTTCTATTTTTTTAAATTTTGACTTTTTTATTTTTTTGATGAGACATCAAAGTGCCTATTGCTAGGTTTTCACTAGGATGCTCTTTTTTTTAGGACATTTTATGCTTTTTAGGTTTTTTTCAGCATCATAAATGAATTTTTTTGATATTTTCTCAAGATCATAAAATATGTACAAAGGATGCCCCCAGACTAAATAGGCATCATGGATAGAACTTCTTGAGGTGGAGAACATTGATGGGATCAGGAAGCTATTATCCATCCTCATCAGATAACAAGTAAGCACCTGTCCCAAAAGAAACTGTGATGACATATGGCCCAAGCCAATTAGGTTTGAACTTACCCTTTTGCTCTCTATTTTGTTGGTTCTTAGGATTCTCATGCAAAACAAGATCACCTATTTGAAACTCTCTAGGGTGAACCTTCTTGTTGAATGCCTTTGACATACACTTCTGATACACTCTCATATGATCAAATGAGGCCTTGCACTTCTCATCTAGAAGTTCTAAGTCTTGTAACCTCATGGCATGATAATCATCATCTGTTATCAAACCTTTGAGAGAGACTCTAGGTGAAGGGATCTCTACTTCTAAAGGTAATACTGCTTCAGTGCCATAAGTGAGGGAAAAAGGAGTAGCCCCTGTTGGAGTATGTATACTTGTTCTATAAGCCCATAAGGTTGGATTGATCTGTAAGTGCCAGTCTTGACCATTCTTGTGAACTGTTCTATGGAGAATCTTGAGAATGGTCTTATTAGAAGCCTCTGCTTGTCCATTTCCTTATGGGAAGTAAATGGAGGACCAATGCTATTTTATATTGAATTTCTTGCAAAGGTGTGTAAGGTCCTTATTTTTGAACTAACCTCCTTTGTCAGTGATTATCTCAGAAGGTATCCCAAATCGACAGATGATGTGATTCAAGATGAATAAATAAATTGTCTTCCCTTAAGTAACAGACAGTGGAACGGATTCTACCCATTTGGTAAAGTAGTTAGTAGCAGTAATAATGAATTTATGTCCACCTGATGAGTTGGGATGAATCTACCCAACAAGGTCAAAGGCCCAATGCTAAAATGGCCAATGAGAAATAGAAGGAATAAGCTCCCTACCTAGAGCATGAATCAGGTTTCCATGTTTCTGAAACTTTTCACAAGACTTGGAAAAAGCTATAGCATCCATTTGCATTATGGGCCAACAATACCCCACCCTAAGAAACCTTCGGACCATGGCAAGACCATTAGAATGTCCTCCACAAATGCCCTCATGAATGTCAACTAATGCTTGGTCAGACTCATCCATTTCCAAGTACCTAAGAAGTGTCCCATCTAAACCCCTCCTATACAGATCACTAGAGATAAGGGTATGGTGAGAGGCATTATAGACAAGGTTTCTTCTTTCAAAATGGTTAAATGTATCAGGTATGATGCCATCACGGAGGTATGAGTAAATAGCACCATAGCAGGATGAGTCATGACTAACCAAGGTACAAATGACATGGTTGTTTGGGGAGTCAAAAATGGGGTGATATAGCTCTTCCACCAGGAATTCAAATCTTGATTCGTGTTGTTCCAATTGAAGGAGTGAAGCTAGTGTAGCCATAGCATCGGCTGCCTTGTTTTCTACTCTAGGGATCTATTGAAATGTCACAAATGTGAAGTAATGATGTAATGAATCAACCATCTTTTTGTAAGGTATCAGCTTATCATCCTTAGTTTGGTACTCTTCATTTACTTGGTTGATAATTAATTGCAAATCCCCAAAGACATGTAACTCTATTATATTCCACTCTATAGCCATTTTCAATCCATTGATCAAGGCCTCATATTCAGCAATATTATTTATGCATGGAAACAAAAGTTTGTAAGACTTAGGTATGTTGTACCCATGAGGAGAAATAAATAGTACTCCAGCTCCTGATCCATTTTGCATATTTGAACCATCAAAGAACATTTTCCAAGTATGCGTGGTCATGTACATGATATGGTCATCTGGAATTCCACTTGAATAGGCATGCTATCTTTGACTGGGAAATTAGCAAGTTGATTTGCAATAGCTTGCCCTTTTATAGCCTTATGATCAATGTACTCTATATCAAATTCTGACAAAACCATCATCCACTTAGCAAGTCTACCCATGAGAGCAGCCTTACTAAGAAAATACTTAAGAGGATCAAGTTTTGCAACAAGATGTATAGTATGGGCAAGCATGTAGTGTCACAACTTTTGGGAAGCAAACACTACCGCAAGACAAGACTTTTCAATACTATTATAATTGATCTCATAAGATACTAGAGTATGACTAATGTAGTAGATGGCTCTTTCCTTCCTAGTATCATCAGGTTGAGCCAACAATGCCCCCAAGGAAGATTCTATTGCTGAGATGTACAAAATTAAGGGTTTTCCTAGGATAGGAGGCATTAAAATTAGAGGATTAGCCAAGTATTTCTTTATTTGATCTAGGCTCTTTTGGAAATCTTCATTCCAAGCACATGTGGATCCCTTATGCAATGTCTTATTGAATGGTTGTGCTCTATCTAAAAGTTGTGAAATAAACCTCCATATGGATTGGAGTCGTCCTTGAAGACTTCTCATCTGACTAATGTTCTTAGGAGGCAGCATATCTAATATAGCTTGAACCTTTTCGGGATCCACCTCTATTCCTTTGGCTGAAATTATGAATCCTAGAAGTTTACCTGAGGTAACCCCAAATGCATACTTTTTCAAATTCAATCTTAACCAAAACTGCTCCATTCGATCTAGAATTACTTCCAAATCTTCTCGGTGTGTATCCCTTTGCTTAGACTTGGCCAAGGTATCATCCACATAATCTTCCATGTTTTTATGCATCATATCATGAAATATTGTGGTCATAGCTCTTTGGTATGTTGCTCCTTCATTTTTTAAGCCAAATGGCATGACATTCCAATAGTAGGTTCCCGATCCACATGTGAAGGCTGTCTTTTCTTGATCCTTAGGAGCTATTTTTATTTGGTTATAACCAGAAAAACCATCCATTAAAGAGTATATCTCATAGCCTACAGTCATATCCACTATCATGTCTATGTTAGGGAGTGTAAAGTCATCCTTTGGGAAAACTTTGTTAAGATCTCTAAAGTCTGTGCATACACGAATGGACCCATCATATTTTGAAACTGGAACAATATTTGAGATCCACTCGGCATAGTCGATAGCTCTAATAAATCCTACTCCTAAGAGCTTTTCTAATTTAGCCTTAACAAGGAGAGCTATGTGAGGATGCATTTTCCTCAACTTCTATTTTACTGGTTTAATTCCTGGAGCTATAGATAAGTGATGCATAATGAGATTAGTGTCAAGCCCTGGCATGTCTGAATATGTCCAAGCAAAATTGATTTTTTGCTTTTGTAAGAACTTTGTGTATGCCTCTTTTTCTTGCACTGACAGAGACTGAGCTAAATGTATCACTTGTGGAGCCTCTTTCGTATTCAAATTTACTGGTTGTGTAGGCTCAATAAGAACTGATGACCTTTCTTGGAAATAACTTGGTAGGTTATTAAGTACCCCATCCTTAGGTGCCTCAAAGAGGTTTTCACCTTCAGAAACATCTTTTATTTTTACTATTTTGGGTTTTGACACCGCCACAAAGTGGTTTTCACCATCATAACCATTTTTCTTTTGTTTCGCTTCTTTTATTTTTTGACTGAGGTACTTAATATCCAGCTCCATCATACTTGTAGTAGGTTCCCTGGTGGAAGAGACTATGGGTTCAAGAGCATTTAAGTAGCATGCTATCTCATAGTCATTGTGAAAAGTGAGGAGCTGAGGCTCTTGACAAAGTTGTGACCAATCAATCAAATGATGGTTTACAAGGGGTAGGTCAATGACCGGTTCAACATTATTGATACAAAAGGCATTATCTCTAGTGATTGCATAGTTAGGATCTATCCAGTCTCCTTCTAAGATACCCGAATTAGGACTCATCCTACCAAATGAAGCGTTGTCCACTAAGGCAATTTAGGGAATCCAATCCTCTAGTCCTACACTAGGGTCATTGGTCACATCAGGTTGAGTACTATAGGTATGGACAACATCCATGTCCAAATCAACTATTTCATTTGAAAGAGAGTCCCACTCGAACTCATGCGAATCTGTTTCTGAATCTTTGCTGGGATGTTTACACCAAGAAGGCTTGGGATGCCTTGATGTAGAAGCTTTGAGATTGTGAAGAGTATCACCTTCGCTAGTGTCTATATTTTCAAATGCTGAATCATCTGAATCCCCCCAAAGGAGATTGGTGGAAGGCACCCAATCATCAATCATGTCTTGCTAGTTTTTAAGATTGGGTGTATAATCTGAGTCACTATCACTATCTATCGCAGCTAGGATAGGGACACTTGTATTCTTTTCATGATCAAAGCCTAGGCCAACTATTGACTTAGTCCTACGACCAAGAAGAGCATGGTTGAGTGGTTCAGCCTTGGCATCTAACCTGTGACTAAGAGGGCCATGACCTAGGTAGCCCATGTTTTTAACCAAAGTATACCCTCTCCTGTAGGTTTTAGGAGGTGGCGCAAAATTCTCATTGTGTTGATACTTTTCTTCTCTATAAATCCAATCTCTAATGGCTACCTCCTCTTTCTCCTCATGAATAAGTACTAAGGACTCTACAAACTTTCCAAACAAGGTCGAAGCTGAGGATGAAGGTTTCCTCTTAGGTGAATGTTTTCCATAAGACCTAGGTGAGATTGGCATTTTTGTGAAGGAATCCATTTGGTAGTCTCCCATGCCAAGGTTTATGGACTTAAACTTACTCTTACACTGCTCAAGAGCTGCATCAAAATTATCCTCCTTTCTATTCAAAGGGACGTGAGAGCCAGCTGAAATCATATTAATAGATAATGTGCTATCCCCTAGTATGCATACTTTAACTCCATTGTAAGGGAACTTAACACATTGGTGGTAGGTAGATGACACTGCTTGCATGTCATGAATCCATGGCCTACCCAATAAGATATTATATGCCAAAGGTTCGGCATCAACAATCTGGAACAAAATGTCCTTTTCCACAGGACCGATCCTAACAGGAAGAACAACCAATCCCTTAGAGCTTCTCTCTGCTTCATCATAGGCTTTAATTGTGATCTTCTTCCTAGTGTCAATTATTTTCTCAAAATATCCAAAAGCTTTCAATAGACTCAAAGAGAAAATATTAATCGTAGCACCCCCATCTATTAACATGCGCCTAACATAGGTTTTATGGATCATGACCTCGATATGAAGGGCCAAATTATGTGGATGACTTAATGCTTTATCGTCCTCTTCTAAAAATGTGAGGTAATGAGGGCTAGCAAGGTGATTGACCATGTTCTAGAATTGATTGACATCTATGTCATTAGGAACATTAGTGGCTCACAAGGCATCCTCAAGGACACTCCTATGTCTAGGAGATAATTCTAAGAGCTCAAAAATGGAAATCTGCACTAGCGTTCACTGTAACTAATCAACAAATTTGTAATTCATATCAGGACCAACTACAAACTTGGGAGGAACACTTTTGGACACTGGTTGCTTGGATTTGCTAGAATTAGGACCTCTAATGACAATAGGACCTTGGGACTGACTCCTAGTAACAACATTGAGAGGCTGAGATGACCTTCGAGATTGAGGACCCCTAAGCACAAAAATGGGCCCTTCGTCAAATATGGGAGGTGATTTTACATCATAACCATAGGGATCTTTCCCCCTCGTCATGTTGACATCATTGTCCACAACTTCAAGCATATTGATGACATTTTCTGCAGCTGTATAGGTATAATTGATTGTGGCCTTGCCATTCTTATTTTTAGAAGTCTCCCCCTTTTCATACTTAGGCAAGGGCTCTTTAAAGGCCTTGTGGTCTACATTTGTGGTCAACCCATCAACCTGTAATTTCCCAGTCTCAATAAGGTCTTGAAAAACATGTTTAAGTTTGAAACAATTTTCAATGTCATGTCCAATCCCATTGTGGTATACACAGTAAGCTTTCTCATTCCACCAATAAGGTTTAGGATCTGGTATGCAAAACTTTGTAGGATCCTGAGATTGTGCCAAATTATGAGCAATCAAGGTCTTAAAAATATCTGCATAAGAGTCTCCAAGCTTAGTGAATTTCCTCTTTGCTGCTTTAGGTTTATCTTGATACTTGGGCTTGTGCTCTTGTTGATCTAAGGCTGTCTACAGCTTCATAGCTTGAACTGCATTAGATAGATTAAGAACTCCTTGTTCCTTAGGTTGTGGAGAGTCAACAACCCCATCATTGACTACTTGCTTATTTTTGTTCCAATATGAGTTCTTTTTATCCTTATTGTTGTTGTTATTTTTTGGGCCATTGTTGTTGTTACTTTGTTTGGGAAAAATACCTTGTTCTTTTAGAACATCCTCAATGCAACATGCAATTTCTACCATAGTGTCAAAAGAATTAAAGACCATTTTTCTAACTTCATATCTTAATTATGGCACTAGATTACTCACAATTATATCAATCCTTTCTTCCTCAGGGATGGTCCTAGAATATTTGGAGCATAAGCATCTCCACCTTTGTAAAAATGTCACAAAGGGTTCCCCCTGATTTTGTTTTAGCATGCACAAATCAAGCATGGTGACCGACCTTGATAAATTATATGCAAAGTGCTACACAAACCTTTGGACAAGTTCTTTGAATGTTTTAACAGGAGGGGTAAGGTTAGTAAACCACTCCATAGCTTGGCCTTTAAGGCTCCTCGGGAATAATCTCATAAGTTAGGAGTCCTCATGATGAAATTCAAAGCTCATGATATAGAACTATCATACATGGTCATGGGGGTCACCACTACCATCATATTTGTCATATGTGGGGATTTCAGCCTTTCTAGGAAAATCTACCATAACCACACTCTTGTCAATGGGATTGGGACATATGTAGTCCAAGTTGAAGGTATTCTTTGGAGCCATCATTTTCTCCATAGTCTTTTGCATCTTCTTAATCACCTCATCAGTTGAAGGGTTTTGCTTCTTAATTTTTCTGTCCACATCAAAGTTGTATGGGACCCTTGCACCCTTGTTGATCAAGCTTTCCAAGAATTGATCCTTATTTTGCTCAACATACTTCTCCACATATTTTTGGAATAGTGGTTCTTGTCGCATTGTCATGAAATCAATAGTATCAAGGTTGGCATTACTTCCTCCATGTTGAGAGCCATGATGAGCTCATTGGGAGGGTTGTGTTGAAAGTCTAGGAGGTGTATGTCTCCTATAATGTGCATGTCAAGAAGTCCTTCTGCCTCTAGGACTAGGTGATCTTGAAGGGGTCCTTGACTGCCTTCCACTTCTTGGAGTTTCTGAGGGAGTAGATGGTGGAGAGTTGGTTCCACTATTGGTACCCCTATTGTTGAATTGATTGTTGAGTTGTTGGGCCAATATCCTATCTTGTTCCTCCTGGAATTCTTTTCTCTCTATGTCCAACAAGGCTCATTGTTCCTCTTCTAGAAGCCTAATTTTTTCTTCTTTTGCAGCTCGTTCATTTTCTATAGCCTATTTTTTCCACTTAATTCTTTTTAGCCTCTCACTTGTATATCTTGAAGTTGTTTTTAGCAAGGAACTTGGTCTTGAATGTTTGTACCAATCATTGGCATGCACTACATTGACATGAGCTTCACTAGATGCATTGTTTTGGTCCTCATGTTGTGACTGTGCATCTTGATGAGCTTGTGGATAATGTCTTTCAGCTCATTGATGAGCATCTAGATATCTTGAATTAATAGGAGGTGAGTTAGGTTGATTTCCATCTTTGAATGACATGTTTCTCCTATGTCTCTGAAAAATGTCACCAAGCAATTGATCTATTATCTCTCTTTGTTATTTGGTCAAGGTATAACTCATATCCATATTTGATGAAAAATGTGCTACAGAGATACTCAATTTGCTAGGATTACTCTTTGGGTCAAAACAAACCTCAAACTCACTCTTAGGAGATTGATAAAAAATAGGCTCTTTTCCCTTTCATTGTTGACGAGTCTTAACTAAGGGTAACTAATTAAAGGCAACCGAGGGTCATTTCCCTTGATTCACTTGGTACCTTGTTGTAACTGACATGAAAGAAAAAGATTCTTGATGATAGGATGACCTCTCAAAATGTCAACACCAAACTAGGATAATCAAAGTTCTCTAATGTCCAAAAAAACAAAAAAGATGGTAAGATAGAAACTGCAAAAGGTGTTACCAACACTATCAAAGAGGTGCTTAAATCAAAGGATCAATATCCTTGCACGTTTGAACCAGGAGGATGGACTTAGCCACATTGTATAATTAAAATTGAACTTGAATGGAAATGATTTGGACAAAAAGAGTACTAAAATTCTCCAAGAATGTTACTAACAACTCTAGAGATGTACTTTCTCAACATGAATAATCTTCTAACCTGACAATTCTTCCTGAGGTGGCTTGGTAAATCAAATGACACTACCCCTAGGGGGCTAAAAATAGAAGTTCAGAGTAAAGACAAGCTTCCAGCAGCAAGATAAGTTACCTACTTAAAGACCTAGCCAACTAAAAAGTAACTGCGAAACAACTGAAACTAGGTATACAGCAAAAAATTCTCAGGTGACACTTTCCAGGCTAACCAAGTGATACTTCTTACTAAGGTGATACTTCACCTTTCACTAGGTGATATAACTCACAACAGCCAGGTGATAGATTATAGGCAAGTTGGGCAATAGTCCAGCAGGAATGAACTATCGTGTGATATTTCTGCTCAAAGCAGGTGATATTGTTGCTAGTTTGTACGACACTTGACCAAAATTATGTGAAATGTGTGTTTTTAGGTCTGTTTGCTCAAAAATTTTAGTCTGAGGGTTGATGTTTTTTATCTCAATCACAATATCAATAGAAATTCGACAGGTTTGCAAATAGTAAGGGATCAAACATGTCTTAAAACACTTGAAACAAGGGCAAAAGCAACCTTGCCAAGATAAACACTTGTGATATCAAAATAGAAAAACACCTTATGAATACTACTGATTGTTTGAATGTTCAAGAATGTTAATACTGGTATTACACAATCGAAGACACTTCAAGCAATATCTATCCTAGAAATTCAAGGCTCATTACTTATCAACTTGGCCCACACTTGATGCTCTCTCACCTCACACAAAGTGGTTACCCACAATAGATGTTGGCTTTTTCATGGAAGTGTCAATGACACAACCAAAGGAACACATATGGTGAGTATCTTGAGGTGATCCAGGTTATTCCACTTGGATCAATCCTTACACCAAGAAGCTAAGTGGAAAAATAGGGTGGCTTCTAACTATAGTTCTTAATAAGGGCTTCCATTCGTAGTACCCCTCTTGCTCCCCAAAGGGACTCCTTACCTTGTGGCAACTAATGGACCTTGCGGCCTCAAGAGTACCTTAAGCATTCTTGCTCAATATTTTCCTAATGGTCACAATCCCACAAGTACTCACATCAAGCGAAGACAAGCACTACATCTACCAAGGTTTTGTGTCCTCGATAGCCTTGAGTTTATAGTGGGTCAGAATAGTCAGCAATAAGCTTGTCTCCACTTGGGTCGTTCCTCTTGATTGCTCAAGAGCAAGCCCGCTAAAGGATTCTAACAATCTAAACAAAAATTGGATAAACTTATGAGATTCAAGGATTTCATTTCACCACAAGGATGAAGAGCATACTCCCTTATCCCAAAGTTTTCTCCCAAACACACCAAGCAAAGTTCAATTACTCTCTTGCTTCCAAAATCTTAAGATGGGTCAAGATTTTCTGGTTCACTACAAGGGTGAAGAGCATACTTCTCCTACCACCTCAAAATTTCTTCCACAAGATATTATGTGCCTACTAAAGGAAACAACTAGTAATTGCCACACTTGAAATGAAAATAAAAACAAGCACTTGATTGAGTTTTTATGCTTTGGGCAGCCCTACAAAAACTATTAGTAGCCCTTTTGCATTTGAAGCTTTGACATGCATTCTTTTGGCAAAATATTTTAAGAAAATGTACCTACAACCACAACTTGTTAGGCCCACAAGGTTAGCAAAATTCAAAATCTAAATGAAATCTACAACTAAACTCTACTTAACCACAGTGAACTAAACCAACAAACTAATTAAATCTAAACTCAACCCAAAAGATTCAGAAAGACAAGTCACTGTCGGGTATAGTCAACAGTACAGACACCAAAATTATCATGTGATACTTTTCAGTATACCGAGGCAATAGTTTACTTCTGGGTGACACTTCTCCCTATACCAGGTGATACTTCACTCGAGACCAAGCGATATTCTCTGCAATAGCCAGGCGATACTTCCAACAGGTGAAGTATCATGTGCGCATACAAAGAAATATCACGCGATATTTCTGGAAGTATCACACAATATTCTAAGACAAAAAACTAGAGACCAAAAATTAAGCTCAAAACTTGCTGAAAAATTAACGAAAATTGACAAAAATGCAGAAAAAGAAGGGACAAAGCTAGTCTACTCTACCCCATGGTGGGTGCCAAAAATGTACACACAAAAGTAGTGCACTTCTCTAAGTCATTACATCAAAGGAAATCCATGAAAGGGAAACCTTCAATAGCGACCTAGAGCTCTCTATGTATGGAGTTGCAAGATTGTAAAATTGCTCTCAGCTAGAGCTAATAAATTTAATGACCTTTCTAGTCAACCACACAATGAGAGACTCAAGTGAAGACAAGGGCAAGAGTGCCAATATCTCCAAGAATCAAATGAAATGCAATGCAAGTAAGCTAAGAATGAAGATGCAAATATGCAAGCTATGCTATGAAGATGAAAGCACAATCTAAACTATGAAATGGAAATAACAAGTGTTACAATCCTTCCTATTAAACTAGATGAGTTATTCTAAAGCATGAAAGGAAATCTAAACTATGAAAGCATGAAATATGAAGCTACTATGCAAGAATGAAAACTAAACTATGAAGCAATGAAGAAAGCCAAGATGTGATGCAACAATGATCTCCAAAAAGCTTCAAAGTCTTCAAGAATTTCTGTAGTATAAAGTTAGCATAAAAATGAATGACCTAAAATGAAGAAGAGAGCTCTCCTTTTATAAGAAATGAGAAGGAATAGACCATGGAGATTAAGAGGAAAAAGACTTAATCAACGGTGGAGCATCAAAGAAGAGAAATCCATGTGCACAAGTATCCTCCAATAGGAAAATAAGAGTTGAATTTTGTGCCCCATATGAGACAAAAAATACTTTTTCCCCTTTTTATAAAATAGGAATAATGCTTTATTTGTGCAACTTAGGATAAGATGAAAAGTGGGGGCTTTTTATTTATTAAAAGGGGAGGAAATATTCCTTTTGAATAAATAAAGACTTTAGGATAAAATGGTTAGCCCAAGGCAAATAATTGAAAATGATAAAATAGGATTTGATGAAGGAAATTGATACAATTGATAAAATGTTGATTTTTGAAAAAATTGATTTAGGGATTTGATAAATTGCAAGAATGGGGCCCAAAGTCTAGGCGACCATTTTAGGGTGCATACAGAGCCTACAGTACCATGGACTCCTGTTGTTATGGTAAGGGTAAATCATTCACTTTTTACATTGTTTTTAAATTTTATTATTTGTATTTTTAGTAGAATTTCCTTATAATAATTTCCCACTTATGCCTTTTTATGTGTTACATTTATGTTTAGTTGATGAGAAAGGAGGAGATGGCACAGGTGGAGGGGTCCATGCTTTTGGCCATATCATTTGGTCTTGACTCTTCCATGGTACATATGTTTTAATGTACTCATTGGTTTCCTTTTAAATTATGATAATAGTATATGTACATTGTTTTCTAATTTTTATGATCATCTTTTACATACTGATGTAGGTGTCACCAATTTCCATTGGGGGGCAATGTGAGGGGGTGCAGGTCTCAGCGGTTGATAAAGGAAAGGTAATTAAGTAATTTAGTTTGTTTATGCATACATGTATACTTGTCAATTATGCGTACTCATTTTTAATTTACATGGTTTATTTGACAGAGAGTGGCATGTGATGATGTCGTGAGACCCTATCGTCATGATAGAGTCACAAGCATATCCATTCGGAGTGATAGCCCCACGATACATACATTTCTAAAGTTATTTGTGTGCATTTTTCTATCAAGTATATATAATATGGTCAAGTTATGATAATATGAAGTATTTATTTGACTTTTGTAGGTCACTCCTAGTTTGAGGGAGCCAGAATGGAAAGGGTTTGTATCACTGATGACTCAGCCAACAATCCCTAAAGAAAGGTCAATAGAGGTAAGTTTTAATGTTAATTTAGTTATTTTGTAAACATATATTTGCTACCAAGTTTTTAACATTAAATATTATAACTCGTAGATCAATCTCATGTTCGTAAACATATACAGGTGGGAGTTGTCATTGGTGGCACTATTCCTGCACCACCTATAAGGACATATATTAGGTCTCCTGCCCGTGACAGGAGACAGAGAGGCGAGGTATATGAGAGTTCAATTTTAGTTTAAATTTTATTTATTATTGTTGACTATGATTTTGAATTTTAATCTAACTTGGGGTTTCACTTTTGTGTTTGAATGCAGGATCCATTAGAGCCAAAGAGTACTTCAAAGAGGCTCCATTTTGATGATCCACTAGTAGAATAGGATGTCCTAAAAATATTCTTACTTGAACTTCTTATTTTGAGATGTCATATGACATATTTTGAGATGGTGTATGCCACATTGTATCTATATATGTCAACACATAATCATGAGGACATAATTATTGTTCATTTTGATTATATATGAAACTTGATATTTGATCCAATTTGTTAATTGTGTGTTCATTTATTCATTATTAGTATGTAAATATATGTTTGTGTGTATGTACTCTTGTGTACAATTTATGCCTTAAGTATATTCATGTATATTCAAGTACAATATTCATAACCTAAATTCACGTGTATGGGCAACATGCATGACTTAAGTGAATTCATGTTGTATGCTTTATAATTATGTGCTACATGTATGCTTCATGACTTAAGAAAATTTATGTGTATGCTTTATGTGCTACGTGTGTTCACATGTGTAATTCATCATTTAAGGTATATAAGGATATCTATTAAAGTGGTTTCAAGGTTTGTAGACTTACCTTTTACTCCCAATGGCTAAAAGACTTCAAACTAGCCTAATTACATAATCAAACACCCTTTTGGCCATATCAAAATATATTGGTCTTTTGGACAAAATATCAGTACTATGTCTGTACCCCTGCAAATACACTAGGAACACCTAAGAAACACGGTGTTGTAGGATTGTTGATACCTCTCACAAGGTTTGAGTTATGAGGCTTGATAGTTTGCTGAACAATTGTGCTTAGTGTAACTTTCAATTGACCCTCACTGCAAGTTTTGGCATCGAGCGAGGCTGGCGTGCCAAATTCAAATAAATTTGAATCTCCTAGAGTGAAAAGAGGTTATTGTAGGCCTCAAAAATTCCATCTTGTAGCATCTCAAAAATCTCTGATACCTCTCATGGGGTCCAAGTTACGAGCCTCAAAAGTTCGCTGCCCAATCATGCTTAGTGCACCTTGGGGACACTTTGGTCCGACGTGGTCTAGAACATTCTTCTGACTCAGTGGTCAAAATGGGGTTATGCCTAGTGTTTACCTACCCAACGAGAGCTAATGGTGTAGTCCATTTGGTGCCAGGATGAACGGTTTGGAAGTAATCCATTGGTGCAACTTTCAACTGACCCTGACTGCAAGTTTTGGCATCGAGCGAGACTCGCGTGCCAAATTCAAACAAATTTGAATCTCCCAGAATGGAGAGAGTTTATTTTAGGCCTCAAAAACATCATCTTGTAGCATCTCATGGATCTCTGATACCTCTCACAGGGTCTGAGTTACGAGGCTTGAAAGTTTGCTGCCCAATCATGCTTAGTGCACCTTGGGGACACTTTGGTCCGGCATAGTCCGGAACGTTCTGCTAACTTAGTGGTTGAAACAAGGTTGTTCCTAGAATTTACCCACCCAACCAAAGCTAATGGTGTAGTCCATTTAGTGCCAGGACAAATGGTTTGCAAGTAATCCATTGGTGCAACTTTCAATTGACCCTCACTGCAAGTTTTGGCATCGAGCAAGACTCGCGTGTCAAATTCAAAAAAAATTGAATCTCCCAGAATGGAGAGAGGTTATTGTAGGCCTCAAAAATTTCATCCTGTAGCATCTCATTGATCTTTGATACCTCTCATGGGGTCTGATTTATGAGGCTTGAAAGTTCACTGCCAAATCATGCTTAGTGCACCTTGGGGACACTTTGGTCCGGCATGGTCCGGAATGTTCTGCTGACTCAATGGTCAAAATGGGGTTGTGCCTAGCATTTACCCACCCAACTAGAGCTAATGACATAGTCCATTCAGTGCCAGGATGAATGGTTTGGAAGTAATCCATTGGTGCTACTTTCAACTGACCCTCACTACAAGTTTTGGCATCGAGCGAGACTCGCGTGCCAAATTCAAAAATTTTTGAATCTCCCAGAATGGAGAGAGGTTATTGTAGGCCTTGGAAATACCATCCTATATCATCTCATGGATCTTTGATACCTCTCATGGGTTTCAAGTTATGGAGCTCGAAAGTTCTCTACCCAATCGTGCTTAGTGCACCTTGGGGACACTTTGGTCCGGCGTGGTCTAGAATGTTTTGTTGACTCAATGGTCAAAAAGGGGTTGTGCCTAGCATTTACCCACCTAATTAGAGCTAATGGTGTAGTCCATTCAGTGCTAGAATGAATGGTTTGGAAGTAATCCATTGGTGCAACTTTCAACTGACCCTCACTGTAAGTTTTGACATCGAGCAAGACTCGCGTGCCAAATTCAAATTTTTTTGAATCTCCCAGAATAGAGAGAGTTATTGTAGGCCTCAAAAATTTTATCTTATAGCATCTCATGGATCTCTGATACCTCTCACGGGGTCTGAGTTATGAGCCTCAAAAGTTCACTGCCCAATCATGCTTAGTGCACCTTGGGGACACTTTGGTCCGACATGGTCTAGAATGTTTTGTTGACTCAGTGGTTGAAATGGGGTTGTGCCTAGCATTTACCCACCCAATTGAAGCTAATGGAACATTCCATTCAGTGCCAGGATGAATGCTTTGGAAGTAATCCATTGGTGCAACTTTCAACTGACCCTCACTACAAGTTTTGGCATCAAGCGAGACTCGCATGCCAAATTCAAACAAATTTGAATCTCCCAGAATAGAGAGAGTTTATAGTAGGCCTTGAAAACACCATCTTGTAGCATCTCATGGATCTTTGATACCTCTCATGGGGTTTGAGTTATGAGGCTTGAAAGTTCACTGCCCAATCGTGCTTAGTGCACGTTGGGGACACTTTGGTTCGGCGTGGTCCGGAATGTTCTGTTGACTCAGTGGTCAAAAAAGGTTGTGCCTAGAATTTACCCACCCAAATAGAGCTAATGGCACTATCCATTTGGTTCCTGGACAAATGGTTTTGAAGTAATCCATTGGTACAACTTTCAACTGACCCTCACTGCAAGTTTTGGCATCGAGTGAGATTTGCATGCCAAATTCAAACAAATTTGAATCTCCTAGAATAGAGAGAGGTTATTGTAGGTCTCAAAATTTTCATCCTATATCATCTCATGGATCTCTGATACCTCTCACGGGGTTTGAGTTATGAGGCTCAAAAGTTCACTGCCCAATCGTGCTTAGTGCACCTTGGGGACACTTTGGTCCGTCATGGTCTGGAACATTCTGTTGACTCAGTGGTCAAAACAAGGTTGTTCCTAGCATTTACCCACCCAATTGGAGCTAATGGTGTAGTCCATTTGGTGCCGGTCCAAATAGTTTGGAAGTAATCCATTGGTACAACTTTCAACTGACCCTCACTGCAAGTTTTGGCATTGAGCGAGACTCGCATGCCAAATTCAAACAAATTTGAATCTCCAAGAATGGAGAGAGGTTATTTTAGGCCTTGGAAACATTTTCCTATAGCATCTCATGGATCTCTGATACCTCTCACAGGGTTTGAGTTATGAGCCTCAAAAGTTCACTACCCAATGTGCTTAGTGCACCTTGGGGACACTTTAGTCCGGCGTGGTCCGGAATGTTCTGCTGACTCAATGGTCAAAATGGGGTTGTGCCTAGCGTTTACCCACCCAATCGGAGCTAATGGCCCAGTCCATTTGATGCCAAGATGCAATCCTTGAACACTATCCCTTCACCAGGGAATCATCATTTTACTTTGGACACATTTGACCAATTTTGACTCAATGACTCCAACTATTACATCATTTGACAATACAAATGTAATGGAATTAAGACAATAGAAATGTAGGGATATAAAATTAAGATGATACAAATTATATAAGGATACAACATTCATAGTAAGGAAACACATTTTTTGTGCTTTACATGGCATTAAGAGGATACAAATGTGAGCTTTTAATATTTGCAAATCAACCCCATGGGCTCTTTTATATTTCCAATTTTGCATCAAATTTTTTATATACAAAATTTGGCATCTAAATATGCACATTACATTCGATTGTTGTTTTTATATACAAAATTTGGCATCTAACTATGCACATTACATTCGATTGTTGGTTTTATATACAAAATTTGACATCTAAATATGCAAATTACACAACTATATATAAAAAATAAGTGTCATTTCCATTCCAATCCCTACATTCAGAAGGTGAAATAAAAGTTAATAGAGAATATAAGAAGTGCCCTTTTGACATCTAAATATGCAAATTATAGAACTATATTTTAACTTGAGTTGAACTTACCTATTGAAGTGTGCCTGAAGGGTCATCTCTTTGCTTTAGAGTATTCAGTATTGCTTCATGATCAGCAGTACTAATAGTCCAAAGTTCCTTTGTCTTTGGTTTTCCTTGATGTTTCAACAACTTAACATTGGCTACTATAACAAGGTGTGAATACATGAGAATAGTTTTGTGCTTCTCATAGTCTTCAAACGCAGGAATGCCATTATTTCTAATCATATATGTGTGCAACCATGTTCCCGCAACAACATGTGATCCTGTTGGATATGTGAACATATCATCATCTCTCATCGGTTGTGCAAGTTTCTGCTTTCCTCATACACAATGTGCTAACTAGCAATCCGATCTCTCATCATTCCCTTCTAGTGCAACCAATGCAAAAACATGTCCTGGATGTAGAAGATCTAAAAGATGGTTTTAGTCAAGTGAACAATCCATGTCATCATTTATTACAGAGACTATGAGAGATAAAGGAGTAAGATAATGTGGAACCCATGTATCAACCCACTCACTTGAGTCACATTGATCCCAATCATAGTGAAGACAACTCAAACAATAACAAGCCAACTCTCATGTCCAAATTGTCCATGTACCAGCATCTGAGCTTTGAAATGAATGCATTTTTGAAGAATCTTTCATAGTTTGACAATCCAACCTATCTCCTATTGTGCCCAACTCAACCAACCAAAAGAATTTGTGCACCGCTGAATCAAGAGTCCCCCCTTGTGACAATGCTGAAGTACACCTATCAACAATAGAATGGGCATCAATGAGTTCTACACCTGAAATCCTTAGTTGCTCCTTAACTAGAGCTCTCTTTACACACACCTGCTCCATTATGCTCCCCTTTTCCATGACTGGCCTCAAAAAAACTCCAAATATGAGGTACACCTCTCTCTACATGCATTCTACATAACCAATAAAACATACAAGCATTTTTTAATTAACCTATGCAAATTATCTGACCAAATGAGATGTCTATCCATAGCAATATTATTTTCCCACACCCACTCAAAATAATTCTCAAAGCAATGTTGGACAAACTTGGATGAGTGTGATCTATCATCATTCATATAAAAATGGTACTCTCTAATTATCTTCCGGTCATCTTCTGTACTATCAGGGGAATGTATATATGTTATGTGCACAAAAAAAGAAACCTAAATAGAATTGTAATATTGAGCTTGCAACTCATATTGGGGCTGCAATGTATAGTTCTCTACAAATTCAACAATTGATATAATAGTGCCAATCAGGAAAGTGTCCTTACACATCCTTAATTTTTGATCCAACCACTGAGACTTGTGACTATGCCTTGCATACTTGTAAAAAAGATTCTTCTTGTAATCTGAAATAAAATCAGCTACCTTACATTCTTTAGTAACCAACTCACATCTAGAGCCTTCACCTCCACTTTTTAATGTATATTTAATGGTTTCATATACCTTTTTGTGGACAATTGTCTTTCCAAAATCATGTTCGCAACCCTCATGAAAACATTCAACAAACTTCACTAGCCCACCACACTTTGAGCACTTGTCATTTAATCAATCTTTTCTATAAAAGAAACATCCATCATCTCTAGGACATAAAAAATGATCTAGCAAGTCTCTTGATGATTTTGGAAGAACACTTGCACCACACTCCTCCAACATTTCACTACTATGCAAAGTAGAATAAATGGATTGTAAAAATTCATGGTGCATTGAAAATGCCACATGATATTTGCAAAAAACAAGTATTTCGAATCTTAAGAGGCACACAAAAAAAAGGCTTCAGGGCTTCAAAAGCTCTTTGTGATATTTGTAATGTTGGATGTGTATCACAAAAAATTTTGAACAACATTGTTCGACTCACCTCAAAATAATCTTTGGGATGCGGGGTGCGGTCTGGAATTCCAATTCTCAACTTCAAGACATCCTTCACATTTGGTGACACTCTTGAGTTAGATTGCCAAAATATTTGAATTTGATCCTTCACAACATTAGTAATCTTCTTATCACAATGTAAAATTCTCCCACCATAAGCCCATGTATCATTTTGAAGAGGATCATCAAGTCTTTCTCTTCTTGCAAGTGCTCTATCCAAAGTTTTACAATTTAGATTCAAGTCAACACAAGTTTGTCTCATCAAATGAGCCTTTCTCAAATGATGACTTACTAAAGAGGTTGTAATAACCCTCCTAGCAGCTCTCTTATCTTTTTCCTTGGTAGTCTTCCCAATGGAATTAAGGGCACTAAAAATATTTCTCACAATAATAGCATTCCGCTCCTTTTTCTTGTTCACACTAATCTTCAATTTGACTAGTATACGTCTCATCTTCTGCATCTTTAACAATTGCACAAACATTTGACATTGCTCAACCAACATCTTGTACCTAAAAAATTGATCAAAAAGTTTTGAAACCCACAACCGAACGGTTCTTTTTGATCTCTTGCCATCGAAATTGCTCATTATGTTCTCATCAATTTCAAGTAACCATTTAGTTCTTCTTGAAGGTCTCAATTTTGAAGTTTGTCTTTCTTCCTCCGAAGGGACTTCATTTCTCATATAATTTGGAGATGTGTAATGTTTATTTGGTTCTTCTGCAGCATTATCATTGTCAATTCCTTCATATTCAATCAGTGGATTGTCATTGGCAATGTCCAAACTTCCATTGGCCACATCTACATGTTCATTTTCAAAACCTGCATTTTCATCTTTGAAACCTAAATTCTGATTTTGAAAACCTACATTTTCATCTTCAAATTCATGTTCTTCACTTGAAACCACATTCAAAGGTGGGTCTATGCTAACATCTTCATTCATATTTAACATTCCTTGTATCTTATTCCGATGGGCAACCCTATCCTTTTCTCTATACACTTCAACATCTTCATTTGTGAGTCTCCTCTTCCGTTTATGCTTTCAACGACTACTACTCCCCATAGTTAGAACAAAAATTAGATGCAAATACCTTTGGTAATAGAGAAAATCTCCCCCAAAAAAGATGAAATACCTTTGGTAATCGAGAAGATCACCCAAAAAAAAGATGAAATACCTTTGCTAATATAGAAAATCACCCCAAAAAAGATGAAATACCCTTGACAATTGAGAAAATCACTCCAAAAAAAGATCAAATACCTTTGGTAATATAAAAAATCACCCCAAAAAGTGGTTTTTTGTCTTCTTGCTACAACTCGAATCTTGTAATTAGAGGGACCCAGAGAATCTTGTTTTTTTTAACACCAGTGAATAGAATTGGATATCTGATATCTCACTCTTTCTCTTTCTCACTCTCACTCTCCTCTCTCCTCTCTTTCTCGCATCTTTTCTCTCTCTCTCTCTCTCACCTAGAGAGACAGAGAGAGAGAGATCTCACTCACCTTTCTCTCTCCTCTCTTTCTCTCTCTCACTCAGAGATAGAGAGAGAGATGAGAGAGAGAAGAGAGAGAGAGGAGAGAGGAGAGAAAGAGATAGAGAGAGAGAGAGAGTGGAGAGAAAGAGATGAGAGAGATGAGAGAGAGAGAGAGAGGCAAGAAAGAGATGAGAGAGACAAGAGGGTTCTAATGTGTTGAAAGGGGTCATGGGGACTTCATACGGGTCTTGATGCATGATAACATGTACTAGGACCCCTAGGAAGTCCTCATGACCCCTTTCGAGACATTTGAATGCTCAAGTGTGTCCTAAGGGGTCGTAGGACCACTTAAGACACACTTGAGCATTCTAATGTGTCGAAAGGGGTCATGGGAACTTCCTAGGGGTCCTAACACATGATAAGCCATACTAGGACCCCTAGAAAATCCTCATGATCCCTTTTGACACATTTGAATGCTCAAGTGTGTCCTAAGGGGTCGTACGACCCCTTAGAACACACTTGAGCATTCTACTATGTTGAAAGGGGTCATGAGGACTTCCTAGGGGTCCTAGTATGCATGATAAGGTGTATTAGGATCCCTAGGAAGTCCTCATGACCCCTTCCGACATAGTAGAATGCTCAAGTGTGTCCTAAGGGATCGTAGGACCCCTTAGGACACACTTGAGTGTTCTAATGTGTCGAAAGGGGTCATGGGAACTTTTTAGGGGTCCTAACGCATGATAAGGTGTACTAGGACCCCTAGGAAGTTCTCATGACTCCTTTCGACACATTTGAATGCTCACGTGTGTCCTAAGGTGTCATAGGACCCCTTAGGACACACTTGAGCATTCTAATGTGTTGAATGGAGTCATGAGGACTTCCTAAGGGTCCTAACGCATGATAAGACATAATAGGAACCCTAGGAAGTCCTCATGACCCTTTTTGACACATTTGAATGCTCAAGTGTGTCCTAAGGAGTTGTAGGACCCCTTAGGACACACTTGAGTGTTCAAATGTGTTGAAAGGGGTCATGGGGACTTCCTATGGGTCCTAATACATGATAAGGCATACAAGGACACCTAGGAAGTCCTCATGACCCCTTTCGACACATTTGAATGCTCAAGTGTTTCCTAAGGGGTCATAGGACCCTTTAGGAAACACTTAAGCATTCTAATGTGTCGAAAGGGGTCATGGGGACTTCCTAGGGGTCCTAACATGTGATAAGGCATACTAGGACCCCTAAGAAGTCCTCATGACCCCTTTCGACACATTTGAATGCTCAAGTGTGGCCTAAGGGGTCAAAGGACCCCTTAGGAAAAACTTGAGCATTCTAATGTGTTGAAAGGGGTCATGGGGACCCCTTAGGACACCCTTGAGCATTCTAATGTGTCAAAAGGGGTCATGAGGACTTCCTAAGGATCCTAACGCGTGATAACACATACTAGGACCCCTAGGAAGTCCTCATGACACCTTTCAACACATTTGAATGCTTCAGTATGTCCTAACAGGTCATAGGACCCCTTAGGACACACTTGAGCATTCTAATATGTCGAAAGTGGTCATGGGGACTTCCTAGGGGTCCTAAAGTGTGATAGGGCATACTAGGACCCCTAGGAAGTCCTCATGACCCCATTCGACACATTTGGATGCTCAAGTGTGTCCTAAGGAGATGTAGGACACCTAAAGACACACTTGAGCATTCTAATGTGTCGAATGGGGTCATGAGGACTTGCTAGGGGTCCTAACATGTGATAAGGCATACTAGGACTCATAGGAAGTCCTCATGACCCCTTTTGACACATTTGAATGCTCAAGTGTGTCCTAAGGGGTCAGAGGACCACTTAGGACACACTTGAACATTCTAATGTGTCGAATGAGGTCATGAGGACTTCCTAGAGGTCCTAACTTGTGATAAGGCATACTAGGACTCCTAGGAAGTCCTCATGACCCCTTCAGACACATTAGAATGCTCAAGTGTGTCCTAAAGAGTTGTAGGACCCCTTAGGACACACTTGAGTGTTCAAATGTGTCGAAAGGGGTCATGGGGACTTCCTAGGGGTCCTAACATGTGGTAAGGTGTACTAGGACCCCTAGAAAGTCCTCATGACCCCTTTCAACACATTTGAATGCTCATGTGTGTCCTAAGGGGTCATAGGACCCCTTAGGACACACTTGAGCATTCTAATATGTCGAAAGGGGTCATGAGGGCTTCCTAGGGGTCATAACACGTGATAAGATGTACTTGGACCCCTAGGAAATCCTCATGACCCCTTTCAACACATTTGAATGCTCAACTATGTCCTAAGGGGTCGTAAGACCCCTTAGGCCACACTTGAGCATTCTAATGTGTCGAAAGGGGTCATGGGGACTTCTTGGGGGTCCTAACACGTGATAAGGCATACTAGGACCCCTAGGAAGTCCTCATGACCCCTTTTGACACATTTGAAAGCTCAAGTGTGTCCTAAGGGGTCATGGGACCCCTTAGGACACACTTGAGTGTTATAATGTGTCGAATGGGGTCATGAGGACTTCCTAGGGGTCCCAACATGTGATAAGGTGTACTAAGACCCCTAAGAAGTCCTCATGACCCCTTTCAACACTTTGGAATGCTTAAGTGTGTCCTAAAGACTCCTAGGACCCCTTAGGACACACTTGAGCATTCAAATATGTCGAAAGGGGTCATGGGGACTTCCTAGGGGTCTTAATATGTGATAAGGCATACTAGGACCCCTAGGAAGTCCTCATGACCCCTTTTGACACACTTGAATGCTCAAGTGTGTTCGAAGGGGTCGTAGGACTACTTAGGACACACTTGAGTGTTCTAATATGTTGAAAGGGGTCATGAGGACTTCTTAGGAGTCCTAACACATGATAATGTGCACTAGGACCCCTAGGAAGTCCTCATGACCCCTTTTGACACATTTAAATACTCAATTGTGTCCTAAGAGGTTGTAGGAGCCCTTAAGACACACTCGTACATTCTAATGTGTCAAAAGGGGTCATGGGGACTTCCTAAGGGTCCTAATGCATGATAAGGTGTACTAGGACCCCTTTCAACACATTTGAATGCTCAAGTGTGGCCTAAGGGGTCGGAGGACCCCTCAGGACACACTTGAGCATTCTAATGTGTTGACTGGGGTCATGGGGACTTCTTAGGGGTCCTAACACATTATAGGGCATACTAGGACCCCTAGGAAGTCCTCATGACCCCTTTCAACACATTGAAATGCTCAAGTGTGTCCTAAAGAGGTGAAGGACCCCTTAGGACACTTGAGCATTCAAATGTGTCAAAAGGTGTCATGGGGACTTCCTAGGGGTTGTAACACATGATAAGGTGTACTAGGACCCATAAAAAGTCCTCATGACCCCTTTCGACATATTTGAATGCTCAAGTGTGTCCTAAGGGGTTGTAGGACCCCTTAGGATAGACTTGAGCATTCTAATGTGTCAAAAGGGGTCATGGGGACTTCCTAGGGGTCCTAACGCATGATAAGACATACTAGGACTCCTAGGAAATCCCCATGACCCCTTTTGACACATTAGAATGATCAAGTGTGTCCTATGACCTCTTTCAACATATTTGAATGCTCAAGTGTGTCCTAAGGGGTCGTAGGACCCCTTAGGATACACTTGAGCATTCTAATGTGTCGAAAGAGTTCATGGGGACTTCCTAGGGGTCCTAACGCATGGTAATGCATACTAGGACCCCTAGGAAGTCCTCATGACCCCTTTCGACATATTTGAATGCTCAAGTGTGTCCTAAGGAGTCATTGGACCCCTTAGGACACACTTGGGCATTATAATTCATCGAAAGTGGTCATGTGGACTTCTTAGGGATCTTAACGCGTGATAAGGTGTACTAGGACCCCTAGGAAGTCCTCATGACCCCTTTCAACACATTGGAATGCTCAAGTGTGTCCTAGGGGGTCGTAGGACCCCTTAAGATGGACTTGAGCATTCTAATGCATCAAAATGGGTCATGGGGACTTCCTAGGGGTCCTAACGCGTGATAAGGCATACTAGAACCTCTAAGAAGTCCTCGTGACCCCTTTCAACACATTGGAATGCTCAAGTGTTTCCTAAGGGGTCGTAGGACCCCTTAGGACACACATGAGCATTCTAATGCATCGTAAGGGGTCATAGAGACTTCCTAGGGGTCCTAACACATTATAAGGCATACTAGGACCCCTAGGAAGTCCTCATGACCCCTTTCAACACATTGGAATGTTCAAGTGTGTCATAAGGGGTCGTAGGAGCCCTCAGGACAAACTTGAGCATTCTAACTCATCGAAAGGGGTCATGGAGACTTCCTAGGGGTCCTAACATGTGATAAGGCATCCTAGGACCCCTAGGAAGTCCTCATGACCCCTTTTGACACATTGGAATGCTTAAGTGTGTCCTAAGGGGTTGTAGGACCCCTTACGACACACTTGAGTGTTCTAATCCATCAAAAGGGGTAATGGGGACTTCCTAGGGGTCCTAACGCATGATAAGGTGTACTAGGATCCCTAGGAAGTCCTCATGACCCCTTTCGACACATTGGAATGGTCAAGTATGTGCTAAGGGGTTGTAGGACACACTTGAGTGTTCTAATGCATCGAAAGGGGTAATGGGGACTTCCTAGAGTTCCTAATGCATGATAAGGCATACTAGGACCCCTAGGAAGTCCTCATGACCCCTTTCGACACATTGGAATGCTCAAGTGTGTCCTAAGGGGTCGTAGGACTCCTTAGGACACACTTGAGCATTCCAATGTGTCGAAAGGGGTCATGGGGACTTTATAGGGGTCCTAACGCATGATAAGGTGTACTAGGACCCCTAATAAGTCCTCATGACCCCTTTCAACATATTGTAATGTTCAAGTGTGTCCTAAGGTGTTGTAGGACCCCTTAGGACACACTTGAGTGTTCTAATGTGGCGAAAGGGATCATAGGGACTTCCTAGGTGTCCTAGTGTGTGATAAGGCATACTAGGACCCCTAGGAAGTCCTCATGGCCCCATTTGACACATTAAAACTCTCAAGTGTGTCCTACGGGGTCCTACGACCCCTTAGGACACACTTGAGAGTTTTAATGTGTCAAATGGGGTCATGAGGACTTCCTAGGGGTCTGACCCCTTAGGACACATTTGAGAGTTCTAATGTGTCAAATGGGGTCATGAGGAATTTCTAGGGGTCCTAACATGTGATAAAGTGTACTAGGAGCTATAGGAAGCCCTCATGACCCCTTTGGACACATTGGAATGCTCAAGTGTGTCCTAAAGAGTCGTAGGACCCCTTAGGACACACTTGAGCGTTCAAATGTGTCGAAAGGGGTCCTGGGGACTTCCTAGGGGTTCTAACATGTGATAAGGCATACTAGGACCCCTAGGAAGTCCTCATGACTCCTTTTGACATATTTTAATTCTCAAGTGTGTCCTAAGGGGTCGTAGGACCCCTTAGGACACACTTGAGTGTTTTAATGTGTTGAAAGGGGTCATGGGGACTTCCTAGGGGTCCTAACGCATGATAAGGCATAATAGGACCCCTAGGAAGTCCTCATGACCCCTTTCGACACATTAGAATGCTCAAGTGTGTCCTAAGGGGTCTTGCGACCCCTTAGGACACACTTGAGCATTCTAATGTGTCAAAAGGGGTCATTAGGACTTCCTAGGGGTCCTAACGCATGATGAGGCATACTAGGACTCTAGGAAGTCCTCATGACCCCTTTTGACACATTAGAATTCTCAAGTGTGTCCTAAGGGGTTGTAGGACCCCTTGGGACACACTTGAGTATTCAAATGTGTCGAAAGGGGTCATTGGGACTTCATAGGTGTCCTAACACTTGATAAGGCGTACTAGGACCCCTAGGAAGTCCTCATGACCCCTTTCGACACATTGAAATGCTCAAGTGTGTCTTAAAGAGATGTAGGACCCCTTAGGACACACTTGAGTGTTCAAATGTGTTGAAAGGTGTCATGGAGACTTCCTAGGTGTCTTAGTACCCCTTATTATGCATTAGGACCCCTAAGAAGTCATCATGACCTCTCTCTCTATCTATCTCTCTCTCACACACACACACACACACATCTAGAGCCTTCATCTCCACTTTTTAATGCATATTTAAAGGTTTCATATACCTTTTTGTGGACAATGTACCTTAAATGTTCTTACATCAATTTTTATGCCACTGTTAGTTTCTAGACAGATGATGAGCATACGGTGGTTCTTCAACTGTGTGAAATTTCTCTTCAAGAGTGAAAAAATTAATTGTTTGTATTCAATCGAGGGGAAGTCCATTGACATCTTATTCAGTATAGTCAGACCACCGAAATTACAAGGAGTCTATAGAAAAATCCTGTGCTGGATATTTTCAAGAGGATTTGAGCTGAAACTGTTTGTCCTCAAATCAATTATGCAGGTATTTTTTTGAAATCATTTTGTATATTAAATAATATAATACATACTAATATAAATATTTATATTATAATATTTATGCTATGCTATTATTATTTAATATTAATATTTAAAATAAAATTAATATTAACATAACAAAAATATAATTTAATATGAAACTTGAATTAATATTAATATAAAAATAATACAACTTAATTTATAACACAATTAATATTACTATTAAAAATAACATTTATTATGAAACTTGAATTTGGGAAAAGTGGGGTATTTGAAATTTCAAAATAGGCAAGCTTTATCGAATATCCGATATTATCAGATATCCGATTAGGCTTGGTATTTTCTTCAGCTTTGCCCAATGTGGGTGGTCAACCCTTTAGGCGTGTTTCAGGAGATAGTTCTTGATACCGAGACTTCGACCATGTAACTGACAACTATTTTTTCACCCGAAATTGATGAAATGAAAAGGGTTTCTTAAAGACATTATCAGCTTTCCATCGATATAATTACTGTCAAATTTTGAGTTCTATAAGTAATTATTACTTATTTTTCAATTGAGTTATCTTTAAAGTCGTAACTGACATACTGATTGAAAAACAACTATAACTTTCAAACCGTTTAACATTTTTGAAATCCAAAACATGTGTCACATTCATATGCTTTGGCTACTATAAGAAAAAAAAAAAAGTTTTGAATTTGGTAAAATTTTGAATTAGTTAAGGTGGTCAGACACAAGAGTTTTTTTATTCTGAAAAAGTTGTAGCAGAAAATTCATAATTAATTATTTATTTGACCAAAAATTACAAAAAAATATGCATCACATCCGGGCATGAGTCTACTACTTATATCTAGAATCTTGGGAAAATATATCAACATTTGATTGTGATTAAGGTGGTCCGACATACACGTACTTTTTATCTTTTCCCTGAAATTTTCATAGTACTGCATTGAAATCTAAAATTTTGAACAATTAGACAAAAAAATTTCAAACAAGGGCTAGTAGTTTAGAAACTACTTTCAATTTCCTATAGATTCTATTCTTACAACTTTTTCAGATAAGGTTCGTAAGATGTTCAACCTTTTACGTCAAGTTGACTAACCCTGATTTTTTTATTTTTCATTGCCACTTAAGGCCATAGTTTGGTATGCCATGATCCTACACATACCCTTCTATTATAAGGTGATTTGTGAATCTTCCAAGACTCTACTTGTTCTCCGCTCAGATCATGGGGGGGAATCACTTCTATTGGGTTTCTTCAGTTCTTGAAGGCTCATGGCATTAAGAAACATTTTACTACTCCCTATACACCTCAAAAAAATGGTTTTGTAGAGTAGTGCAACTAGACTATCTTGGAAATGGCTCGATGTCTACTTGCTACCAGAAAGTTGAGTTACCAGTTTTGGGTAGAAGCAATTCAAATAGTAGTATAATTGATTAATCAAGCTCCCACTAAGGCTCTAAAAAATAAAACACCCGAAGAAGTATGGAGTGGCTACAAACCATCAGTTTCAAATTTATGAGTGTTTGGTTGTACAACATATATGCATGTCCCAACTCAGAAATGAAAGAAGCTTGATTCTAGGACACTCCCTTGTATATTCTTGGGCTACAGTTCAGAGTCCAAGGCTTATCATCTCATGGATCCTGAGACACACAATATTGTTATAAGAAGAGATGTGGTCTTTGATGAATCTTCTTTTTATTCTCCATTGCACACCACAGTTCCTACATGTCCTTTCACAAGACTCTCACACTCTGATGATGAGATTGAGCCTTCTTTTCAACTAGGGGGGAAGAAGAATTACATGGTGATTTCTATGTGGATTTGGGTATTTTGGAGGATTCTGGTTAGTAGAAACAACATCCAAAATTGGTTCAGAGTACACTTCATTACTCTAACCTAAGTTCTCCTCCAGATATTTATACAAGAATTAGAACACAAATACAAACAAGAAATGAGGTCAATTTAGCCTTAATGTGTTCAATTGAGGATAGTGTTAAACCTGATACAATGTGTGAGGCTCTTAGTCAACCACATTGGAACCATGCCATGGATATTGAGTACGAGTCTCTAGTAAAAAATTATACATGGAAGCTTGTTGGTCTACCAGTCAGCAAGAAACCCATAGGCTGCAACTTGGTTTTCAAAACTAAATATAAGGCAGATGGATCTATCGACAAGTATAAGGCACATCTTGTTGCAAAGGGATATGCTCAACATGAAGGAATAGATTATGAAGAAACCTTTTCACCCACTACAAAGCTCAAAACCATCAAAATTATGTGTGCTATAGTTGTGTAGAAAGGATGGAAGCTTCATCAGATGGATGTCAAGAGTGCTTTCTTGAATGATGATCTTACAGAAGAAGTCTACATGATCCAACCCAAATTTTTCATTGATAAACACAATCCTCTCAAGGTATGTTACCTAATCAAGTCCTTATATGGGCTTAAACAAGCACCTCAAGCTTGGTACATTAAAATATATGTTCACCTTTTGCAGCATGGTTTTATTCGTATCCCTTCTGATCAGAATTTATATATCAAAAGGGTGGAACAAAGATTTTCATACTTATTTTGTATGTAGATGATATTATCATTACATGAAGCTCAAATGATCTCATTAATACTATCAAACATGATTTGACAAAATCTTTTGATATGACTGATTTAGGGCTACTACATTTTTGTCTTGGCTTAGAGTTTTGGCAATGAAAGCATCATATTTTTATCTCTCAGATAAAGTATGCCAAGACACTCTTGGACAAGTTTGCGATGATTGATTGTAAACCTATGTCTACTCCAATTGAAAAAGGATTACAACTCTCTAAATTCCAAGATTCTCCTCATGTAGATGCAACTCTTTACATACAACTTGTTGGGAGTCTCATTTACCTAACATATACCAGACCAAATTTATGTTTTAATGTCAGCTATTTATCAAGGTTTATGTAGGAACCAAAACAATGTCATTGGGTGGCAGAAAAATATGTTTTGTGGTATGTCCAAGGCACTCTTTAGTATGGTCTGGAATATAATAAAAATGATACATTTTTCTTACAAAGATATGATGACTCAAACTATGCTAGATTTTTAGATGATCGAAGATCAACGTCAGGATATATCTTTCATCTTTTATCTGGTCCTATTTCATGGATGAGTAAGAAGAAGCATGTTGTTTCTCTTTCATCCATAGAAGCTAAATATTGAGTTGCACAAGAAGTTGTTCATGAGGTAATATGGTTACGTCATATTTTAGCAGATATGGGTATCTTAGAAGATCAGTCACCAATTGTGTTTTGTGGCAATCAAGGTGTATTGAAGCTTGTCAAGAATCCTATTTTTTATGAGTGCACCAAACATATTGAGGTTGATTGTCATTACATTTGAGAATAGGTGATAGAGCATAATATTCAGCTCCAGTTTTGTCCCTCTACTTCACAGGTTATTAATGTTCTCACTAAGCCTCTTGGCAAGGTGAAGTTTGAACTCTTTAGAGGGTTTATTTATAAACCTAATATATTAAGGAGGGGGGATGTTAGAATAATATATTAGTTAGTATTAGCATTTGTTAGTTAGGTTTTTCTCAGGTTCGTTAATCTATTATGCAACTAACATAACTTATTTCTATTTCTATTTATTCAAATCCTTAGTATGATCGAGGAACTACAATACGATACAATTATTTTAAGCCTTAATTTTCTTGGTCACGAATAGATATTCTAAAATCGACCATATTTCTTAAAGCTAAAATTAGAAATCATCTTATGAGTTTTGAGTTTTTGTGGATTTGGCAACCAAACACAGAAGATGGATTGTCTGAGTCATCTTTCGGGTCAATCGAATGGTCCAAACTATCTTCTGAATACACAAAACTAGAATTTCAAAACTTTATTTTGAGATAATCAGGTTTTGAGTCAAATTCTAATTCCTCAACCAAATGGGGCCCAAGGGTGTATATTTATAAAATGAGGCTTTAACTCTCAATAATACATTAGGAATTGTTAGAGTAATAAGTTATTTTCTTATTAATTAAATCATATTAATTTAATTATTAAGTCACTTATCACCTCTTTCTACTTAACCTAATCTTTAGGCATATAATAATTAATTATTTTATAATAATTATTATCATGCAACCTAGGTTTGTCCACCCTTTTAGGGTTTCAAATCTCCTTTATAAGGATTGATCTCTCTTGTAATCTAATTGAAAATATTCCTTTATTATTGAATTGCTACAAAAAAAAATTTTGCACATCAAGAATGTCTCCTGTCTAGTGGATCAATGTGTTTAGACCTCTCTAGCTTCTTGCTTCCCTCTCTTTTTGTGACATGTGTTTTCATGCAGGTGTTATTGGGAATAGTGGATTTTTTTATCATCAACTCCAATATGGTATCAAAGCTTCAAATCTATTTTCTCTTGTCCTCTTCTTGAGAGATTCAATCGTGTTTGTTAGATTTGTGTTTTTAGAGGGTTTGCTGTTGGATTTGGAGGGACCTCTCTTTCTAGTCATCTTTTCCTCAAACAGACCTCACAATTGCATTCAGAACACCCAAGAACCCCTAAATCCATATTTATTAAATATTCATTTTGGACAAAGTTGGAATCTATGACAAAAAAAATTGCAACTATCCCTAACACGGATCCCAAGGCAGCCACTAATTTTTTTGAGCATTTTTGTCTAGAATAGACCTCACTATTGAGCTTGTAGCATCCAAGAAGCCCCATTTCCTTATAAGACACACTAATTTGGACGACGTTGCAGTTTGTGGCAAAAAAAAATTTGCATACCAGGGTCATACGACCTTGACATGCAAATTGAGGCATGCGTACGAAATCAAAAAAATAAATAATAAATTTTTTTGGGGGTGCGCCACCCAGGTGCCACCATAGTCACCATCGCAGTCTCTATCATGTAGGTCATGGTGACACCACGGTCACCACTGGGCGGGCCATGATTACCGCTAGGGTAACCGTCCGGTGGGACAAACTGTCAGGTTAACTTCCCATGCAACCCCAAAATTTTGCGAGCAGGGTCACATGAGTGACTAGGAGCCACAACCTTCATCCCCTGGACTTCCAGCCCTCTGGTCACCTGCATGACCAGGGGCCAAGATTTTTTGGCCCTAGGGGACTATTGATTTTTTGCGGTGATGATCATTTGGCTGTCAAATTTAGCATTGTGAAGTGCTGATGTCAACACACATCAACACTTGCAGACACCATGTTTTGGGCCTATCAACATAGCTATGATTTTTTTTTCATAACTTGAGCATACGGTGTTGAAATCAGACAAACGAGATACCATTTTTCACACTAGGAGTTCAAACTTGTAGAACTTTTTTTTTGCCTTCCCTAGGGCATAACTTGAGCATCCAGACTCTATTTTTAGATAATCAGATATCGTTGAAAAGCTTGTTCCATGATATTTTCAATTCTATGAGTCATTTTTTCAGATTCTGCTCTAGGTATATTTTATTCAATTTTTTGCAATTATTCACTCTGCTGAATATCTTAGATGTTTTAAGTCCTGGGATCTCTTCCCTTTAGGGGATGACTCTTCTTAGGATGTTCTTTTGTTTCAGGACCTTCACTCTTCTTTGAGAAGTGTATACTTCTCTTTTGTAGCATTCTTTTATGCACATGCATTGAGATAAAGTGTCATTTTATTGCATGTATGGGATCTTGCACATGTTCGTACTCTATGTACTTGCACTCAATTATAAAGTGTTATGGGGGGTTTGATATTTTCCTTTGTTTTCCATCTACATTTTTTCATGTGAGCATTCCTCCAATGACATTAGCCTTAGGTATCTCTATTTTTGTTTTTACTCTCTCTGCACTTTCGATGTTCTTGGTTCTTCTTCATGATGTAGTTCATATTGGATGTTCTTTTTAGTTTACCTGTCATTACTCCCTTGTCAGCATTATGAGGGGTTTCTACTATTTTTTCTTCTACTTCCTTAGTTCGATATTGTGAGCTATGTATTTAGTATTTGATTCTATGTACTAGGCAGATGTAGTGGATGGGTACCTATGCATTCCAATGAGATGGATCATTTACCATATGTACACTCTTTTCTTTCCTATTTTTGGAAGAACTATTCCAACTTTGATTGATCAACTCTTCAGAATTTGGTATTTTTTATGTCATCTGTATCTTCAAGTTCAGGTGTTTTCCTTTGTTTGTTTCTTGATTCGAGTAGTGTCATTTGAGGGCACTCATGTAGATTACAGTCTTCTCTACCTGGTCATATTTCAATGGAGGATCTTCAAATCAATAGTTACTTCTTGATAGAGCTTGCATCTTCTTGCTTCAATGATGTTCTACATGTTCATCCTTGTTCCTATTTTCTGGAACATTCCTAGTTTTGGAGGCTTCTTTAGTCCTTCAGATTAGTTTTCATCTCCTTTTGGAGTAGATTTTTTCTTATGTGGTTTTCTCTATTTCTCTGCTTTATAGAGACTCTTTTTGTACTTGGATACCTAATCAGGCCTTTGTTGACAGGACCCTTTTTTGCTTTCAACACTGTAGTTTCTTTTACTTTCTTCTTGCATTATTAGTAGCTGCATTGTTGCTCATCCTAAGGGGGTGTTAGAGTAAAGTATTAATTTAATTATATTAATTAAATTAACTTTACTCCCTTCTTAAGATGTCACTTTATACTTTTTCATTAGTTATTTATATTTAAAATACTCTTGCATTAGTCATGTTTGTACACACTAAATCGTGCACTTCTCTAAGTCATTAATTCTAAGGGAATCCATGAATGGGAAACCTTGAGAAAGTGACCTAGAGCTCCCTAGGCATGGAGTCATAAGAATGTTGATGGTGCTCTCAGCTAGAGCTATTAAAGCATGCAACCTTGTTAGTAAACCACACAATGAGAGATTCAGAGAGACAAGGGCAAGAATGTCAATATCTTCAAGAATCAACAATGAAAATGCAATGCAACTATGCTAAGAATGAAGATGCAAGCTAAGCTATGAAAATGAAAGTATTACAAATCCTTGCTAATTAAGCTATGTGAGCTAATCTACAGCATAAAAGAATCTAAGCTAGAAAGCATAAACAGGAAGCTATGATGCAAGAATAAAAGTTAAATGCATGAAGATCTCCAAAGCTCCAAAGTCTCCAAGAAATTCTGCAGCATAAGATTAGTATTCAAAGTTGGGATCCTAGAATGAGAAAAGAGCTATCTTTTTAAAAGAATTGAAAAGGAATTGACCATGGAGATTAAGAGGCAAAAAATTTAATCAAAGGTGGAGTTTGAAAAATGAGTAGTCCATGTGCACAAATTTCTTCCAATGAGAAAATAAGAGTTGACTTTTGTGTCCATATGAGACAAAAAGGTCTTTTCTTCTTTTTATAAAATAAGAATAATATTTTATTTGTGCAACTTAGGATAAGAGGAAAAGTGGGGGCTTTTTATTTAATAAAAAGGGAGAAAATTCCTTTTAAATAAATAAAGACTTAGGATAAAATTGTTAGCCCACAGAAAATAATTGAATAAATAATAAATATAGGATTTGATCAAAGAAATTGATATAATTGAAAAATGCTGATTTTTAAAAATATTGATTCAAGGATTTGATAAATTGCTGAATGGGGGCCCAAAGTCTAGGCGACCATTTTAGGATGCATACAATGTTAAATTTAAAACACTCATGCATTAGTTTTCTTAAATATAAACCTGTATACATTAGTCATGTAATAATTAAACTAATTATTACATGCACTTCTTCTTTTTAAGGTTTACCCTTCTAGGTTTTCAATCTCCTTTATAAGGATTGATCCATTGTATATTTTCTTCATTCGATTATTGAAGATATTTTCTTCTTCATATTTTTAGGTCAAACCCTTTCCCTCTTCTTATCTCTACCTCCTTGTAACAATTTTTTTAATAAAATAATTAATTAATATATGCCTAAAGTTTAACTTAAGTAGAAAGAGATAATAAGTGACTTAATAATTAAATCAATATGATTCAATTAATAAGAAATAACTTATTACCCTAACACCCCCCCTTAAGATAATCTTTGGGAGAAACTAAAAATGAATATTACAATATTAGAAGAATGATGTAAAAATTACAATATTCTTAGCCCAAATGCAATGCAATACTCTTTAATATGCGACTAAACTCTTAATGAAAGCTAACTAGCTAACACTTTTCAATCTAAAAGCTAGTGTAAGTTTTGTACCAAAGCTATAATGAAAGCTAACTAACTTAAAATGTGCATAGGTGATGTTCACAAAGTGAACTGTAGCATCTAGAGTGATATGCATTAGCCACAAGGTAGTGCAAAGCTTGATGTCAGATGAAACATGTAGAACATAACCTTTAGGAATGAACCCAATAAGCAAATATTTTTTTAGAAAATATTAAATGTCCATTTAATGTATAAATATTTTATAAATTACAAAGACAACACCAAGTTTTTCTCAAAATCGACGACTTTTAATTTTTTCTTTCTTATTTTTCATATTATGAATCTTCCTACGTTTAAACATCGTAACATCTTATCTCACCTATATGTGATTAAATAATTGAACACAAACACCACCCAAAAACAATAGTCAACAAACGAAAAAAACATGTTTGGTTTGGTGACTTGAAAAGAAAACCAATTTGTGTTGTCCCCGTGGTATAGAAAACATAACAACAGATGCATTGCACTTAATATTCATCTGAAAAAATGGGTCTTCAATGTGTTTTGAAATTTCTCTGATGTAATAATATGCAAGTAGTTTTTATCAAACAAAATCATCCATCTTGTCGTGCCAAAATTCTCTGTTCTTATCTATTCGTTGGTCCACATACGACTTTAATATTCATTTCAAACCGACATCACTCGACAATTATAAAAAGGATTGAACGCACAAATAAGATTTCAACCAAAAAACAAGATAGAATGGAGCTTCTACTCTTCATTCCATGCCTCCTGTTCTTGGCCAGTATGCACGCAGCGACACCCACTTCTGGTTCGTACATTTCTTTCATTTTTTTTTTTTTATATTTCAATATAACATTGTTATCATACAGTTTTGTTGAGGGGCTTCATAGAGAATTATGATCATACGTTTCACATTACTATTAGTGTAGATATGTTAAATATATCTGTTTTTAATATATTTATTAAGAAAAGGATTCGTTTGGTTGCTGGAATTTCAGTATTTCGAAAATGATTGTGGAATATGGTTGGAACTGTTGGGTTCACTTAGAATTCATCTGGAATTCATAATGAAAAAATGGAAAAAGTTGTTTGCATATGGATTTCAAAATATTATAAATTTTGCTTTACCTCCGGTTCCTATTTAAGTGGAATTGGAATTGATTTTCCAATTCCACCTATTTAGATGGAAGATTCAAATAAGGGTAAATGAGAATTAACAAATCCATATTCCAGTTTCATGTTTTGAACACAATGATGGAAAGTGTCAATTCCAAGATTTGACAATCCCAATTCCAGTCTAATTCCAGCAAACAAAAGAGCCTTAAAATTAGAATAGCAAAAAAAGATTAGTATTCTTTTATGTAAGAATGACAGAATAATCGATATTTTAAATATTTCTATGTAGAAAAGATAATTATGATTTTTTAATAAAGATAAGAGGCATAATAGATATCTTAAATATAGAAAATAAAGAGCTATTTTGAAGATATTTTCAAATATTATATTTATTAATAGTTTTTTTTCTGTTAAGATGCTGAGGCTGAGAAACTATATTATTAATAATAATTAATTGTAGATATAAAATTAGAAGAATTATTTTTGTATTATTTAGATTTTATCTTATTTTCTTATTTATCTGTTATTTTTAAGTTTTCTTAATCCATTTTTTAATTATGTTCTTTTAGATTTAATTAAAATAAATGATGCTCCCTTCTCTTTTTATCTTTTTATCTTTTGGTATTCTTGACTTCTCCATTCAATTGCCTCTTTTTTTAACTTTTTTTATTAATAATCTTTTTCTCTTTTCTCTTACTTTCTAATAAAAAAGATCTGAAGTTTGTTTCAAAACAAAAAATCACAGAGTTAAAAGTTAAAAATTAAACACAATATAGGGGAAAAGACCCATACATAATCTAATGGTTGTGATAAGAGTTGTTTGTTAATTTAATACCCACACTAGTTGATTTAATGTCAATCTTTTTGACAACATTGTACCAATAATTGTGACTTTAAACTTATTATTAATAGGATGACTAGATATAATTCAATGAAACCTAGACTATTAGATGCAAAACACAATCAATCATGTGAGGTCACATCAGCTGCACAAATATGAGTATCTTTTTTACATGATCATTAGTCTCACTTTTTTCTAGACTCTTTTGATCAAATACCAACGATAAAAAAAAATTATTAACGCACTCACTATCATTACCCTTCTCTCTTTACTACCATTATATATCACCCTCACATCAATTAATTATGGTGGAAAATTGCAGGTGCTGAGATCTATCCATACCCATTTATGACCGTGGACGCCCAGAAAGCAGCTGCAAAGAGATATGATTACATTATCGTTGGAGGAGGTACAGCTGGGTGTCCTCTCGCTGCAACTCTCTCACAAAACTTCTCTGTTTTGTTACTGGAGAGAGGAGGTTCTCCTTATGGGAATCCTGACATTGAGAACGCTGATGCTTATGGGAAACCATTGAGAGAAACGGATAATTACACTTCCATAGCTCAGGGATTTGTAAGTGAGGATGGAGTTCAGCTTGACAGAGCCAGAGTTTTGGGAGGCGGAACTGCCATCAATGCTGGGTTTTACAGCAGAGCAAGCTTGGAATATATTCGAGGAATGGGATGGGATGAGAAACTGGTGAACGAGTCTTTTCTGTGGGTGGAGAAAGTGAATGCCTGTGAACCAAATCCTCTTTCTCTCTGGTCATCGGCTGCAAAAGAAGCTTTTCTGCAAGCGGGAATAATTCCTTACAATGGGTATACTGTGGATCATTTGGAGGGCACCAAGATCGGTGCTTCCACTTTTGATAACAGTGGCAAACGACACACAGCTGCAGATCTGCTCGAGTATGCAAACCCAGATAATATTGTTGTTCTCCTCAATGCTACTGCCTCCAGAATTCTCTTCAAACCTTCATCAGGTGCGTAATAAAACAAACCTTCTTTAATTTGTTTTGTCTTAGATCAATTGCCTTTTTTGGTTTAATTGAAGTTAGAAATCATGCCAAGTTTCAGCTGCGTGGTCATTTGAAATAGTAATACTAGATGGCAGTTGACATTGGACAAACCAAATTAATATAAATACATACATAAACTCTTTCTGGAAATCCGCTTCATAGTTTACTTTCGATCGAAGTCAATCGATATATTTTGTTCTCGCTCTTATTCAAACTTGTTGGCTCTAAGTTGGAAAGTCCATTCAAACCCACCACATTCAAAGAACAAACTTTCTCTCATTCATATTTTACGCTCTACTTCATCGACTATCTAGATAGAAATCTCAGTTCGAATTTTCAAAGTGTATGACTGGATAAACTCGTATTAATTGACAGGCATATCTTAAGTAAGATGTGACGTAATGTAAAAGACTAATAATACAAGGACAATTTATCTAGAAATATTTGTAAACATGTTTTTCCTCCTGTTGTCTATCTTTTACATTTTCTCTAAAATGGATCTACATCATGATGTTATTTTAAAACCTTTGTTGCAGGAAAGTTGAAGGCTCGTGGAGTAGAATTTATAAATTCTATTAATGGCAGTTCCTACCAAGTAATACTTGATGAATCTTCATCTTTTAGTGAGGTAATTCTGTCAGCGGGAAGTATAGGAAGTTCTCAACTTTTGCTTTTAAGTGGAATAGGCCCATCCAAAGATCTTAAAAAACTAAATATACCTGTTTTAAAACATGTACCCTCAATAGGACAAAAAATACAAGACAATCCCCTTACATCAATAATAGTACTATCCCCTGGACCACTTAATTTTTCTAGCATACAAGTGGTAGGCATACTAAACAATTCTAATATCTACATATATGCTAGTAGTTTTGTCCAACATGTTTCCTCAAATGGCTCTAGTTTCATAAATGGGTCTGGAGGGGCAATCTTTCAAAAAATAGCTTATCCATTATCAAGAGGAAATCTAAGTCTAATTAGCAAGGATCCCAGAGACAATCCTTTTGTTCGTTATAACTATTTTTCTCAACCAGAAGATATGCAAAAATGTGTACAAGGGCTCAAGGTAATAGCCAACATTTATGAAACAAATTCTCTCTAGAAATTTGTCTTTAATAATTCTAATGGCACAAGCGGGCTACATTTCATTGGATCAGCTCTACCCAAGAATAAATCAGATGAGATGGCCATGGGCAAGTTTTGTAGAGAAAATGTGGCCACCATATGGCATTTCCATGGAGGTTGTGATATTGATCATGTAATTGATAAACGATATCGACTTAAAGGTGTTGTTGGGCTAAGGATTGTTGATGCTTCAACTTTTAGAGATAGTCCAGGAAATAATCCACAAGCAACCACCATGATGCTCGGAAGGTATCTATCATATTTACATGCTATTTTTTTTGCTCTATGTTTATTATTTGTCTTTTAATTTTTGTTATTTGGTTATTGTTACTTGCATTGTTGATGAAACTTGTGATATTGCAGATATTTAGGAGTGAAGATTCTGCAAGAGCATGGGATTTTTGCACGAGTTGAGAAGAATTTTCTGCTCAAAACTTTCATAAATCGAAGAAAATGTTACAAACAATAATATAGGAATAAGACAATACCATGGATGAGTATGTCCAATAAAGATATTTTAAATACATTGATTTGAAAGATGTAAAAAATATCATTCTTAAGATATTTGTATTGAATTTGTCATTGCATCTCGATGTAAATTTTGACTTTTACTGAAGAATATTTTTATTTTATTTACATCACTAAATAACCATGTTATATATTTTATAATTTATGTAACTTTTGAACAAATATTTTTTCAAAAGCACAATTATTTTATTAATAAATTATTCTTAACAAGGTACACACAAAGTTAAATTAGGTTATACATCATTAATAAGCATATAACACTATTTTTTGAGTATTTATTTTACACTATAGCTATTTTACTTGTTATAAAAATTGAAAATTTCCATCTTTAATTTATTTTTTAATAGAGCTATTTTTTTATTATATATTTTATTTAATTTATATATATTGTAAAATTTAGTTATTTTATATTTAAGAAAAATGTGAGATCCAAACAATTTTTATCAATCTGACAATGTAAGATACTTTTTCCTATCTGTTAGCATTATATATTACATCCCTCAATATACAAAAAATGTCAATATTTTTTAGAAGATGTACTGTTTTCAACTTCGCACTTATATAGATTTCCTTTCGTGAAATTATGTCAAAATTCATGATTGGAATTTCACAATTATAAGTTCGTGGATGAAAAAGCATAGAGAACTACTATTTTGTGGTTTTATTTGGGAGTTATGGGAACCACCTCTACCTCGAGTAACATGAGGCATCCTAAACAAGAAACACAAAATAAGGTTATGTCAAGGTTTCTAGGGCCAAACTAAAGAAAATTGGTTTGAAGGGATAAGTTCCAAAATTGTTCATAACAAAAGATATAAGAGAAACACAAAATACAAAACCTTTAACTATACACATGCACAATGGGCTAATGAGTCCCAGAGTTCCCAATGTCGAAACTTGGGCTCTAAGACTAGTTATAATGCCCCTACTAAGGAACTCGAGATGAAAACACTAATTAATCAACTAATGATGAAAACATTTTTCTAAAATGTAAGAAATTCTTTAAACATGAATATAACACTTAGATCATCATATGCACTTTACAAGTTACATGAAAGAAGAATCAAAGATACTTTATTACAATTACTAATTTCTCATTAAACATGAATGTGGATTTAACCACTTAATCCTAGATCTTCATGGGTTCCCTAGCATCACCACTTAAGAAATATATCTATAAGATATCTAAACATTTAGATACATCACAATTCATAACAATTATTAATAAACTACATCACATGAATTCCTAAACATTAATTTTTTTTAATCTCTAAGCTCATTATATTTCTCCAAACTGAAATGTAAGTTCTTTTTTCTCATTAGTATCATCATAGGATCAATTAAAATAGCCAAATTATCTAACACTAGCCTAGTCATTTCCTTTTTTTAATAATAAGAACATTACTTAGCCACAAAGATAACTAACTCTAATAATGTAACAATATTAGATTTACATCATTCTCCTTTAGGAGCATTTAAATTACTTTAATATGTACAAAGTTATTTACATATCATGATATAGAAATGTGTATAATCAAGATCTCTAATGTAGCATAAATTAATTTACGTGTACAAAGATCCATATACACAATCATGAACACCGTTAATACCTCAATGGAGAAAGATTACTACCACCATAGCACATGGAACCTAGAGGTTTAATCCCACCATGCTAAAGGGGTAGACACCAAGGAACCGTGCACCAAATAAATAATCCAAAATAAAAAATAGAGAAGTCACCAAATCTCCAAAGAAGACTAAGAAATCCAAGAAATCATAAACAAAACATTTAGGCTACTAGAGGACAACCATAAAATCAGATGGAAAGAGATGCATAATCACATGTAGGGGGGATTTTATCACATATCATTTCCCCTTAGGTTATCCTATTATCCTCTCATGACCCCGACACCTAAGTAAAGAATCATTTGTAATTGAACAACCTTTTGTGAGGTTAAGGAATTTTGATCTTATGTAAATCTCCACAGGTGTCTTCTCCCACTCCTATCCTTAGCCTCTACTAGCACTCAAGGCATGGGTGATGCATCAAAATTATCTTATTAATGTGTATCCCCATCTCATTTCATTTATCATGTTTTCACTTGATTAATAAAATCACCAATGGGTTACCTTGGTGGCCACTTAGAGCCCCTAGACCCATTGAGAGCTACTCACTTTCATTGCATCTAGGTTCTCTAACCCTTAATTTCAAAACCATATATAGATGTACATAATATTCATATACAAATAACATTCATCAATTTGAATGCCATGCAACATATATAATCAAAACATTTTGGTCTTGGAACATACATATGGCCCTTCTTCCTAGACAACCCTGAACCCTCATGAAGAATAAATTTGAATCATATCAATATCATGCTATCCAAAATGCCTTCACATAAGAAAGAGATTTTGTCACCAATAAACACAAATATGATATGATAAAACTTATCCTTCAAATCCTCACTACATGCATGCAATAAGTAACCTTTACTTGTGATAAAAATTTCACCAAGAAATAAGAATCCACACAAATTCAACACATAACACCCGTATTTTTATCATGGAAACCCAACTTGGAAAAACCTCGGTGGGGGTGGAACCCACTAAGAAAAATGCACTCTTTTGGAGCAGACCTGATTAAGAGCTTAGCCTTGTTAAAAGCTTACAATAGGCCCATTTAAGAGAAGACCTTATTAGGAACCACCCATTTAAGGGATTTACCTCTAGCTCTAGTAGGATATTTACCATGTTAGGAGTACCCTTGTAAGAGGACTTTAGACAATAGCTAAAGTGTCACCCTGCTAATGGATTTTACAACAATATCTGTTAGGATTAAGTTAAGGGATTTTGACCTACTACAACTATTAGGGAACAACAAGAAGGTTGATCTATAAAATAGAACCAATACCTTTCTTGTATAGATCTAATTAGGCTCACACTTATTCTTCTCTTGTAAATTCACCTCTTCTCTAAATCACATGTATTGATTTACTATCTATCTATGCCACACGTATGATCTCTGCTACTTATTTTTCCACACACTATCAAAAATACATTACAAAATGATATAAATAAATTTACAATAATTAGGGCATACACCTACTTGAATTTTACATGTAAAATTAAAATCTCCCTCCATAGAAGTCCTCCAAACAAGTTGGAATAGAAGTCCTCCAAACAAGTTGGAAACAAATTCCATCTTGCACCGACATTTGGATCCAATCGTACTTTGATTTGACACCAAAAGGTCAAACGTATTACACTTCACTAGGTTTATGCCCCTCTTTATGAATTATCAAAAAAATTGATTAATAAGAATCATACCTAACATTCCATGTCACCTTAGACATGTCATCAAATATTCTATGATACTCAACTATCTTTGAAAATTGATCCTTCCTTCAATGATCAAGGATCTAACCAATTGTTCTTCACTATTCTTTCCTTCTTCACTATCTGAACTTCATAATCTTGTAACTCTATTTACCGATCACCATTCTTGATGTGATTATAATAAAAATCCAATAATATTGAATTAAGATCACATACCTCTGATCACAACACATGATTCTATTCTCATGGGACATACTGATCAAATCTTTCATCTCTATTCCTTCACTACTGAACCAATTCCCTACTGATCTTTAGACTTCATTTTGACCTTTGACTTGTCGACTCTCATGGTCAAGAATATGAACCTACACACAAGAAACTTTTGCCTTCTTAAATCTGATCAACACATCCTCTATGAAAAAAAATAGATAACAAACTCTCTAAAAAAACCAAACTAATCAACATGAGAACCATGCACAAAATCTGCATTCTTCTTCTCAAACCCTCTTGGTAACTTTAGTCACTTATCCTCATCACATATCTGATCACTCTCTGCCGTCATCCCATTAGTGATAAATATTTCATGAACTCTACTCATTCCACTACCTTTATCCTCTTCCTTCATCATCATTACCTCTATCTTCATTTTAGTCTTCATCTTCACCCTCGACATGTCCATTCTCATGCAAAAATACTAGTTCCTAACAAAGGAATACTGCTCCTCTTTCCATTCCTACATTGCAACACATACAATAAAATATTCTTTCATAAACAATACTTGACCAATACCAAAAATAATTGAGAAATTAGTGTGTTCTCTCTTTCCCTTGGCATGGTTGAAGTGATTATTTATTGGAGCGTTAAGCAGTTGGAAGATATCATTTTTTAATCCATGCTACTTTGTGGGGCTAGATTGGTAGTGTAAGACTTACATTTTATGTATGGTGGTATCACTTGGTTAGATGTAGCAATTAATTAGAGGTGGTTTAATTCAAGTTAGTAGTGATTCAAAAATAGAGGCTTCATCCTAATAATCAATGAAATGGGGTCTTGGGAAAACAATCATTCAAAAAAGAAGATTCTAACTAATTGGGGGTGATATTTTAGTATGGTTATGCCATATAGCAGATTAGTATTTCAGTGTAGACGTCAAATTGTATTAGTTTAGTTGTGAGGAGTTTTCTTATGATTTTAGAGGGATTGAGGTAACCAAATCAAGCGCGTAAGATTTTGTTTTTTATTTTGTCTTTTTTTCATAGAAAAGATACAAAATTGGATGTAAGTTTTATGCTTCTATTGTTTTGAAGTTATGTTTATTATTGGTAGTAATGTAGAAAGGACAGATTCAAAGGAAATGTAGGAGTCAATCGTATCATCATGATACATAGTTTTATGGGAGAACATGATTGATTTGATTAGTGAAAGAGGGTTGTGATTGTTAAAAAGGGCAAAATTTATTTTTAGAATTGACATTCTTTTAAAATAGGGTCTATTTTCATGAGTCATTGTGTCATTCAAAATATATGTAGCAAAATTCAAAAGTGTATATGGAGTATGCAATCAATCATATGGTGAGAAGCTTCCATTAAGGGGGGAGATATATTCTTTCCTCACAAGTGTAAAATTAAACATCAAAGTCAAATTCTCTAAGTAAGTAGAAAACTAATAGGAACATGGAGGCAAAGTAGGTTGGAGGATGTTCAACAATCTCTTGTTAGTCACTAGCATGGAGGAAAACTTTCTTTATTGACAAATCAACTTGTGCCAAAATGACTAAAGTTGAGATTGATTTCCAGGTGGCAATGACAATCATCTCATATCATTTATCATTAGTGTAGCAATGATCTATAATGGTGGTTGCATGCATGACAAGGGCTTGGTGTTCAAGTTTTTTTATGTTGTAGTTGGATGTGTATGTCTACAAACATATTTCTTAGTACTTTTTCTATGGATGTGCTTCTTCTCATACATGATATGGTGTAAGTGATTGGAAGTGTTTATTACCGATCACAAGAGTCAGTGATTATGATTATATGTATGTGTCCCTGATCATAATCATTGTGAGAAGATGTGTGTATCCCTATTCATGAGTGATGTTGGATAGATGTGTTAGGTCCTATCCTTGGATAAAGGTATACTGAGCATAGTGAGGCTAGCTCCACTATTGTTTGTCATGAATAGATGTGTTTGTCCTTCCTCATACATTAGGTGGTCTTCAAGCATTGTTAGTCCACTATTCGCATTTGGGGAATGATACAATATGGGACCTATTGAAAATATTGCATTATAGGATGCATGAAATAATAGCTTTGGTAAGTTTGCAATTGTTTTCTAAATAGGTTATTGTATTAGTGGTATGAATGTGTTTGCATTAATTTGGTAAAATAGCTCAATATATTGATGGAGGTTGGTTATGGGAGTTTCCTAAATAATAGGGTGTGTTAATCCTATAAATATGTAATGTATATGATTAAAAATATATAGAACCATGACTTTATCTGGTGTAAAATTATTCTTGCTTCAGTTGTCTCTCCCCATGTTTCTAATAATATAAACCAAAAAAAAATTCCTCCTTTTATGTAAAATATGCATTATACATATGTGAAATTTTCCATCAAACCATTGAGCACGTTGAAAGTGTTTCACATATTTCCCGGTACAATGTTACTCTTAAACTTTGTGATAAATGCATGTACACTAAATTTTCTATGACTGTATTGTAATACTTTCCAACCTCTCCATCCTTTAGTGAACATTTAACATTTTTTGATCTTATCATTTGATCCACTAATTTTTATTTAAAATAATATGAAATACTTCCATGCATACATTCCCTTCAAAAAGGAAGGTTGTCACATCCATTGTATCCCTAGAAATACATGCACTTAAATAAAATTATTTTTCACTAGATATTTCACATTAAAAAATCCTATTATATAAACTACTTGATTGTTTTAGGTGGCATAATAATACCAAATTCTAGTGTAATTCATTAGTATGTAAATTACAATATTTTATATATCAAGAAATATGTAATGATAATATTAAAATTTTAGATGATATTCAAAATAAGAGATTTTCTTAAGGAACTTTAGTAGTGTGGCTTAGGTATGTGACCCTATTTTAGTTGTTTTCCTACTTTTGGATATTGGTCTACTACTAGGTTTTTTCTTGCTTCTCCTTTGCTAATAGAAACCTTTTGATGTAAATGGTTTTGGGGCTCCTTCAAAAACTATTTTTTGTTAATAAAAGATAATATATTTTCTTATTGAGTTTCAAATACCAAGGCTTACATTTCTCAAATGATATTTGACTTGTGGCTATATTTATAGATAACTTTGAATCATCTAAATTTTAAAAGTTTAGTTTAAGTCATGTCTAATAGGTGTTTTAGATGAGGATCATGGTTTTTTATCAAAATATCTACAACAATAGCTACTACCCTTGTATTAATATTTCAATGAGTTTCAATCAAAGATTTGATTTATCAAACCTTTGGAGTCAACCACTTAAAGTTTTAGGATGTTGATTTATAAAATGAGGCTTCAACACTCAATAATACATTAGGCATAATGATGTAAAAATCACAATATTCTTAGCTCAAATGCAATGCAATACTCTTTAATATGTGACTAAACTCTTAATGAAAGCTAACTAGCTAACACTTTTCAATCTAAGAGCTAGTGCAAGCTTTCTACCACCAATTACTTGCAGGTTGAATAGTCTTAGCAAAATTATTTTAACAAATCTCTAATGAAAGCTAACTAGCTTTAAATCTTCAGAGGTGATGTTTGCAAAGTGAACCATAGCATCTAGAGTGATATGCATTAGCCACAAGGTAGTGCAAATCTTGATTTCAGATGAAACATGTAGAACATGACCTTTCAGAATGAACCCAATAAACAATATGTAACAAATTAAAGATTATATAATTTTTTTAGAAAACATTAAATGTCCACCTCTTAATATATAAATATTTTATAAACTACAAAGACAACACCAAGTTTTTCTCAAGTCAACTTTTAATTTTTTTATTCTTCTTATTTTTCATATTATGAATCTTCTACATTTAAACATCGTAACATCTTATCTCACCTATATGTGATTTAAATAATTGAACACAAAAACCACCCAAAAACAATAGTCAACAAACGAAAAAAACATGTTTGGTGTTGGTGTCCAAAATGACACTTATGCTCTAATAGGCTGCCAGTATACCCACAGATAGATTTTAGGGGTGGTTAGCTCCAAAATGTAATGAGCTCTTAGAATAACTGGACCAACTCTAGGGACAAGACTGCCCTCTTCTGCTTCTGGCTCTGCAAAACCAAGGTGGGTGCACCTAACCTAGTATAAAATAGACCTCATACACCAAGGACTAAGTTTGAATAACAAATAAATGAATAGCAAGAAAGTACTGAATGTTAACCACACACTCATTGACTCTCCATTGCTATGGGGTAGAACCACATACAACACAATGCTAAAAATTTAAGGAATGGTTCTTAATTTATGTTTTTGAATCATAACAACCACAATCAAGATATTTCAGCAAGGAAATACTTATCTAGGCCAGTGCCTCATCCATTGGGCAAAGTTTCTTAGACAGACTACACACACACACACCAGAATATCTGAGATTCAAAGCCATAAACACATTTACCATCTCCTTTACTACTTACAGAGTATCCTTACATAGACAAAAGATAAATCTATGTCCCATCTAGAGCATCATTTCATCTAATCTTGGATTAGAACTCAAGAATGAGGGCACATACATAAACTGGTTATGCAATGAACTGGAAAGCTCAAAATTTATCTAAGTTGACACAAAGGAGAGACAAGAATCAGGTGCTTGCATTAAGTGTGAAGAATCCTCAAGTGCATACAATCCATCCAAGGGAACCTTGCTTGCAAACTCAGCTTAGACCTGTAACTTTCTTTCAAATTGCTAAAAAATCAAGACAAGACATTGCAATTCAGACTGGTAGAAGACTCACAACCAGAAAAGCTTGAAAATCTAACTCCCAATAATCAAAAAATGATCACCAAAATCCCTTTATACCAGGGTTACAATGCAAGCATACGATCATTTCAAACTCAAAAATTCAAAATCACCTAACCCCACCGAGGAATAAACACAGACATGACAAGGGTCAAGCCACAGCAATTGACAATCCATTCTGCCCACTCCAGCCGCTCAGAAATTGAATTTTGGTACCTCCTACCACAGAAAACACTCAGCAAGTTCAAATGGTCACATACACTTCGCGGGCTTTAAGTTTCTTAACTGTTTTCCCTCAATCGCGCAATTGCACAGTCACCAACTTCACCGCCACAGGAAACGGGCTCCAATTTTATGCTTGGTCGCATGATCGCATAGCCCAGAAATGGGCTATCCGAACATGCGACACGCCATTTCCCCCTGCCATCTTCATAGCTGTCGATGCTAGACCATGGCCACAAAAGGTTTTGTCGCCTGTTCCCAAGCTGAAAAGCTGGCTCACACGAACATGCGACAAGCCGCAAACATGCAACCTGTCGACTGTCATGTTACCGCCAAGATACCCCAACCTGGGCCCGCGTTCAAACCTTGACATCCCGCCAGCATGAACCAACTGGAGATCGCCACGACCTCACCTGCCAACGTGACCACCAAACAACTGCAGACGGGCCTCAGCCCATGTGGCACCCTGTTGCATGATCGCATAGCCCGAAAATGGGCTATGTGAACATGCGACCACTCGCAGACCACAACCATGCCGAGCATAACCGCCATTGCATAACTCTGCAACCGCAACACCAGACCGTTGTCGCATGATCACATAGCATGGAGATGGGCTACGCGATCATGTGACAACCCGCAGACCATAACCGTAACCGCAACCACCACCGCATGGAGTCAATAGCAAGGGGTTTGTCGCATGATCGCAAGCCGTGGAAATGGCCCTTGTGATCATGCGACAAGGCCATGAGACCACCACATTACCCACTTCTCTGCATCTTTCGGGTCCACCGATGAAATGCCACCACACTACCATGGACACGTGTCAACCGGTCGCGTGATCACATAGCCAAAAATTGGGCTATGCGATCATGCGACAGCCAACCCAAAGCTACCACATCACCACCTCCAGGACCACGGAACAGCAACCACCAACTGCGAAGAGCCAGGACTCACATGGCTAGGTGGCAAGTGATCACATGTTAGAAAAGTCTAACATGCGGCCATGCGACAACCAATCAGGAAGAGTCTGGACCCACCATCTAGTCAGACTTGCGCAGTTAGAGACCGAGGTAAAAAATACACAAAGTTTTTGGCACCAAAAGATAAGTGCACAAAGTTGGAAGGCATAGGGTCGAAAACAACGCAGGTTTTCGGCAAAAGATCGAAAACATACAGGAATATCGATAGACCGAAAGATAGCAGGGAAGCCGAAAACAACACTGGTTTTTGAAAACACTGCAGGTTTTCGACACTGTGGTAGAATTTTAAAGTTTGCTTCCCGCGGACCTTAGGACTTGAAAATCTTACTGGGTTTTGCAATTCAAGAAATGCGATTTGGACTGAAGCAAGGCAACAAGATTGAAGAGCACGGGGCAGGACACTTGACAAACACATTGCAGGGAACAGGCCAATTTCACAAGATTTTGCAATGACTGGAAAACGGACTAACAGTGGCTCTGTCTGGGAACGATGGGTAACTTGTGCCCATGCGAGAATTCAGGATTTCTAGGAGAGTAGACCACCAATAGGACAAAAATAGGGAACTCAAAAAATGTAGGGAACAGGAAGGAAAAGAACACAATAGGAAAGGGAAAGACTGTACAAAGATTTACAGTATTTACAACCAGGCTCAAGGCCCCAAAATTATGATCAATACTTGCCTCTGTCAAACAAAAAAATTTCATCTCCACACATCAAAGACAAACTGAAAATTCTGCTTCCACGTGACAGAACATAATTATAACCACTTTTCAAAAACTTAAAACAAAGATTGCTGGCACATTCCTCATGAGGGCTAGAAAGGTAATCATATCAATTCTAAAAATGTTGTGGCACATGCATATTGCAGTAAAAAAAGAAAATGCTGAAGGAGCTGCAACATAAACACAGACATGACAGGGGTCAAGCCACAACAATTGACAATCCATTTTGCCCACTCCAGCCGCTCAGAAATTGAATTTTGGTACCTCCTGCCATAAAAAACACTCAGCAAGTTCAAACGATCACATACACTTCGCGGGCTTTAAGTTTCTTAACCATTTTCCCTCAGTCGCGCAATTGCGCAGTCACCAACTTCACCGCCACAGGAAACGGGCTCTAATTTTATGCTTGGTCGCATGATCGCATAGCCCAAAAATGGGCTATGTGAACATGCGACACGCCATTTCCCCCTGCCATCTTCATAACCGTCAACACCAAACCATGGCCACAAAAGGTTTTGTCGCATGTTCCTAAGCCGAAAAGATGGCTCACACGAACATGCGACAAGCCGTAAACATGCAACCTGCCGACTGTCATGTTACCGCCAAGATACCCCAACCTGGGCCCGCATTCAAACCTTGACATCCTGCCAGCACGAACCAACCGGAGATCGCCACGACCTCACCTACCAACGGGACCACGAAACAACTGCAGACGGGCCCCAACCCACGTGGCACCTTGTCGCATGATCGCATAGCCCAAAAATGGGCTATGCGAACATGTGACCACCCGCAGACCGCAACCGTGCCGAGCATAACCGCCACCGCATAACTTTGCAACCGCGACACCAAACCGTTGTCGCATGATCACATAACATAGAGATGGGCTACGCGATCATGCGACAACCCGCAGACCGTAACCGCCATCGCATGGAGTCAACAGCAAGGGGTTTGTCGCATGATCGCAAGCTGTGGAAATGGTCCTTGTGGTCATGTGACAAGGCCATGTGACCGCCACATCACCCACTTCTCTGCATCTCCCGGGCCCACCAACGAAACACCACCACACTGCCATAGATACATGTCAACCGGTCGCATGATCGCATAGCCAAAAATTGGGCCATACGATCATGCGACAATCAACCCAAAGCCGCCACATCACCGCCTCTAGGACCACGGAACAACAACCACCAACTACGAAGAGCCGGGACCCACATGGCTAGGTGGCAAGCAGTCGCATGATCGCATGTCAGAAAAGTCTGACATGCGGCCATGCGACAACCAATCAAGAAGAGTCTGGACCCACCATCCAGTCGGACTTGCGCAGTTAGAGACCGAGGTCAAAAACACACAAAATTTTCGGCACCAAAAGACAAGTGCACAAAATTGGAAGGCAAAGGGTCGAAAACAACGTAGATTTTCGGCAAAAGATCGAAAACACACAGGAATATCAATAGACCGAAAGATAGCAGGGAAGCCGAAAATAACACGGGTTTTCAAAAACACTGCAAGTTTTCGACACTGTGGCAGAATTTTAAAGTTTGCTTCCCGTGGACCTTAGGACTTGAAAATCTTACTGAATTTTGCAATTCAAAAAATGCGATTTGGACTGAAGCAAGGCGACAACATTGAAGAGCACGGGGCAGGACACTTGACAAACACATTGCAGAAAACAGGCCAATTTCACAAGATTTTACAATGACTGAAAAACAGACTAACATTTGGTTTGGAGACTTGAAAAGAAAACCAATTTGTGTTGTCCCCTTGGTATAGAAAACATCTATAACAACATATGCATTGCACTTAATATTCATCTTATAAAATGGGACTTCAATGTTTTTTGAAATTTCTGATGTAATAATATGCAAGAAGTTCCTTTCAAACAAAATTATCCATCTCGTCCTGCCAAAATTCGCTGTTCTTATCCATTCCTTGGTCCAACTTTAATATTCAATTCAAACCGACATGACTCGCGAATTATAAAAAGGATTGAACGCACAAATAAGATTTCAACAAAAAAACAGATAGAATGGAGCTTCTACTCTTCATTCCATGCCTCCTGTTCTTGGCCAATATGCACGCAGCGACACCGACTTCTGGTTCGTACAATTGTTTATTTTTGTATTTTATATTTCAATAAAACATTGTTATCATACAGTTTTGCTGAGGTGCTTCATGGAAAATTATGATCATACGTTTCACATTAATATTAGTGTAAAAAAGTTAAAAATATCTGTTTTTTCTCTATATACATTAAAACTATCATTACCCTCCAGTCTTTACTGCCATTATACATCACCCTCACAGCAATTATTTATGCTGTAAAATTGCAGGTGCTGAGATCTATCCATACCCATTTATGACCTTGGATGCTGAGAAAGCAGCTGGAAAAAGATACGATTATATCATAGTTGGAGGAGGTACAGCTGGGTGTCCTCTCGCCGCAACTCTCTCACAAAACTTTTCTGTTTTGTTACTGGAGAGAGGAGGTTCTCCTTATGGGAATCCTGACATTGAGAACGCGGATGCTTATGGCAAACCATTGAGAGAAACAGATAATTACACTTCCATAGCTCAGCAATTTGTAAGTGAGGATGGAGTTCAGCTTGACAGAGCCAGAGTTTTAGGAGGCGGAACTGCTATCAATGCTGGGTTTTACAGCAGAGCAAGCATTGAATATATTCGAGGAATGGGATGGGATGAGAAACTGGTGAACGAGTCTTTTCTGTGGGTGGAGAAAATGAATGCCTTTGAACCAAATCCTCTTTCTCTCTGGTCATCGGCTGCAAAACAGGCTCTTCTGCAAGCGGGAGTGCTTCCTTACAATGGGTATACTGTGGATCATTTGGAGGGCACCAAGATTGGAGCTTCCACCTTTGATAACAATGGCAAAAGACATACAGCTGCAGATCTGCTCAAGTATGCAAACCCAGATAATATTGTTGTTCTCCTCAATGCTACTGCCTCCAGAATTCTCTTCAAATCTTCAGCAGGTGCGTAATTAAACAAAGCTTCGTTTAGTCTGAGATCAATTGCCTTTTTTTGTTTAATTGAAGTTAGAAATCATGTGGAGTTTCAGTTGCGTGATCAATTGAAATAGTAATACTAGATGGCAGTTGACATTGGACAAACGAAATAAATAAATAAATACATAAACTCTTTGTGGAAATCCGTTTCATAGTTTACATTCAAACACACGAAGTCAATAGATATATTTTGTTCTCGCTCTTATTCAAACTTGCTGGCTCTTTAGTTAGAAAGTCCATTCAAACCCACCAAATCGGAAGGACAAACTTTCTCTCGTTCATATTTTAGATTTGCTTTATTCGCTCTATAGATGGAAATTTCTTAGTTCAAATTTCAAACTGTATGACTGGATAAACACTTATTAATTGGCAGGCATATCTTAAGTAAGATGTGACGTAATGTAAAAGACTAACAATAGAAAGTCAATTTATTTAGAAATGTTTGTACACATGTTTTTTCTATTGTCTATCTTTTTAATTTTCTGAAATGGATTAATTTCACGATGTTATTTTAAAATCTTTGTTGCAGGAAAGTTGAAGGCTCGTGGAGTAGAATTCATAAATTCTATTAATGGCAGTTCTTACCAAGTGCTACTTGATGATTCTTCATCTTTGAGTGAGGTAATTCTATCAGCGGGAGCTATAGGAAGTCCTCAACTTTTGCTTTTAAGTGGAATAGGTCCCTCCAAAGATCTTAAAAAACTAAATATACCTGTTTTAAAACATGTACCCTTAGTAGGACAAAAAATCCAAGACAATCCACGCACATCTGTAAAAATACTATCCCCTATACCACTCAATTTTTCTAGCATACAAGTGGTAGGTATACTAAACAATTCTAAGATCTACATCTATGCCAGTAGCTTTCTCCAACAAGTTTCCTCAAATGGCTCTAGTGTCGTTAATGGGTCTGGAGGGGCAATCTTTCAAAAAGTTGCTTATCCATTATCAAGAGGAAATCTAAGTCTAATTAGCAAGGATCCCAGAGACAATCCTTCTGTTAGTTATAACTACTATTCTGAGACAGAAGATATGCAAAAATGTGTGCAAGGGCTCAAGGTAATAGCGAACATTTATGAAACAAATTCTCTCCAAAAATTTGTCTTTAGTAGTTCTAATGGCACAAGTGGGCTACATTTCATCGGATCAGCTCTACCCAAGAATAAATTAGATGGCATGGCTATGGGCAAGTTCTGTAGAGAAAATCTTGCCACCATATGGCATTTCCATGGAGGTTGTGATATTGGTCATGTAATTGATAAAAGGCATCGACTCAATGGTGTTGTTGGGTTAAGGACTGTTGATGCTTCAACTTTTAGAGATAGTCCTGGAACTAATCCACAAGCAACCACCATGATGCTTGGAAGGTATCTATCATATGTACATGCTATTTTTTTGGTCTACATTTCTTATTTGGCTTTTGTTTTGTTATTTGGTTATTGTTACTTACATTGTTGATGAAACTTGTGAGATTGCAGATATCTAGGAGTGAAGATTTTGCAAGAGCGTGGGATTTTTGCATGAGTTGAGAAGAATCTTGTACTCAGAAATTTCACAAATCAAAGAAAATGTTACAAACAATAATAAATAGGAATAAGAGAGTACCATACATGAGTATGTCCAATAAAGATATCTTAAATACATCGATTTGAAAGATGTCAAAAATATGAAAGATTGCCACCAACAAAACTGAAAGCAGGGGGGTGAATTAGTTGTGAGCTTAATTAACTTAAATTAAATTCTATCAAATCTTAAGCTTGTAATCAATAACAACAATAACCACAAGATAATAAACATATACAATAACACCAGATTCATTAAGTAGGGAAACCCTTGATCAAATGGAAAACCTTGGTGGGAATGATGCCCACAAAATGATGTACTAACATTAAAGTTCCTTGTAAATAGATAGAACTTGTTAAAGTCTTTTACAATGGAATCAATGCATATGAGTCCCTGTTAGGAGACTTTGGATCCATGCTAAAATATCGCAACCTCGTGGGGAGTTGATGAGAACCACAATGAAGAAAACTAAAGCCATTGTTCAAATTGCTTCAAGAGTGTCTTCACTAAACAATCTTCAGGATAACACATCCAAGGGTGAACTAACTAAAAAAACAACTCTCTTTTCATGTATAGTTCCTTTGAAGTCCTCAACAAACCAACAACATCATCTTCTACTCTAATCATAAATATTTCACATTCAAAGCTCTCATAACAACTCATGACCGCATGATATCTCTTTATCAAATAAACTTCCTTCCTTTTATACCAAGTCCTAATGATTATTGAGTCAGCCAAACGGCTTTATCAAATTATAATTAATAATATAGGACATCAATAATAATTTACAATACACATTTCAATACATCTAAACACTTGGACAAAGAATTATTAATCTATAGTCATCTCTCAAAGAAGTAACATGTTTCACATTGTCCACAAGTCTTTGCAAAATGCGAAGCATATTCAAGCATTTTGAATATGTCTTCAACAACATATCAACCTTGCTGAACTAGCTTCAACCTTGCTGAAATAATAAATCTTGAATAATTGTCACCAATTTCTAGAAACTCTCACTGTGAACAGTCTTCAATAAACTTCACATAACTCAAACAATCTACATAAGTTTTTATGTGCTTGAAACCACATCATCAGAATACATTCCTTAATTGTAATAAATCTTTGCAAAACTTAATTCATCAACATAAAACCTCGCCAAACAAATCTATGTCTATAGTTATGTTAACTCTGTCCAAAAAGAATATATGTTGACATCAATGACAAACACAGCCATGAATGTAACATATAAGAACTCAATCATCTCTAATCAACATCCAAAGTTCCCTGCTAACAACATTCATTAACATTTATGCTAACACTCTCCCCCTTTGACATTGATGGCAACACAGATGAAAAACCATCTAGTCCCATCATGTCATTATAGATCAATAATCTTTCCTATCAATATATTTCTTCCTCATCTTCTTGTGCTTACTCTCATACTCATATTCATTCTGCTCTTAAAGAATTTTCATCTATATCTCTTCCCATTGACATCAATGAAAAAGGTGTCAATACATCAATTCTCTTAAAGTTCAATCATCTCCAATACAATCTACAAAAGTGCCTGAGTATCAAGAGATACTGTAGAAAACTCATGTCTAAGATTCCTTAATGACTCTGCTCAAGTAAAGACACTCCTCCATAGGAGAAGCATCAAGAATTTAGTCTAGATAGGTTTAGTGCTTTGATCATGTTGGATAGATGCATTCATGCATCCATTCCTCTAAAGAGAGTTGGGGAATAACCCAAAAAATACCTCTCAGATACTCAAAAGTATCCTTAGCCAAAGGTTTTGTGAATATATCTGCTATCTTCTCCTTTGTACTAATATACTCCAATCTAATTTCTTTTTCTGCAACCTTCTCTCTCACAACATGATACTTTATTGCAATATGTTTGGTCTTAGAATGTAATTCTGGATTCTTTGACATGCTAAGTGTACTTGTATTATCATAATATATAATAATAAGCTCAGTGAATTCAATGCCAATTTCCATCAACATCGACCTCATCCAAGTGATTTGATTACAATTATTTGTTGTTGCAACATATTTTTCTTCTTCTATACTCTATGATATACAATTTTGTTTCTTTCTCATCCAGGAGACCAATCTTCCTTCCAAGAAGAATGCTTCACCACTTGTACTCTTTTTTTCATCAACATTTCCTCCCCAATCTGCCCCAATGTATGCACATAGTATAAAATCATGTGATCTGTCATACCATAGCCCATATTCTAATGTACTCTTCAAGTATCTGAAAATCCTTTTCCCTACTGCAACTTGTCTCTTTAGGTTCTACTTGAAATCTAGCTACAATTCCAACTGCATTAACTATATCAGGTCTTGTGTGGGTTAAGTATTGTAGTCCTCCAATCATAGATCTATATCTCACCTGTGTTGCATTTGGTGATTCATCCTTGCTCAACAATTTACATCCAGTTACCATAGGGGTTTTAACTGGTTTAGAATTCTCCATTCCAAATTTAGTCAATAAGTCCTTAAGATATTCTTTTGTGATATAAAAATGCCAGATCCTTGTTTTGTGTAACCTAGAGTCCCATAAATTATTTCATCTCTCTAATCATGCTCATTTCAAATTCATCTTTCATTTCATCTGAAAATTTCTTACTTGCTTCATCATTTCCTCCAAAGATAATATCATCAAAAAATACTTCAACAATCAGTAGTCCATCTTCATTTTTTCTTAAGTACATATTACTGTCTGCATTACCTTTCTTGAATCCCAAACTGATCAAATGTTTGTCTAACCTTGCATACCAAGCTCTAAGAGCCTACTTCAATCCATACACTAATTTCTTCAATTTGCAACCCATATCCTTGTCTTATGTTAAAGAAAAACCATTAGGTTGTTCAGTCTAGAATTCCTTCTTAAGTTCTCCATTAAGAAAATCTGATTTTACATCCATCTGATATACCTTGAAGTTTTTACTACAAGCATATGCCAAAAACATTCTCACTACCTCAAGTATAGCCACAGGTGCAAAGGTTTCTTTAAAATCAATACCTTCTTGCTAGAAGTATCCTTTACATACCAATCTTGCTTTGTTTCTTACCACTTCACCTTGCACATTCATCTTATTTCTGAAAACCCATTTTGTGCCAATAACATTAGTCTTTAGGTCTAGGGACAAATTCCCAAGTCTTGTTATTTTCAATATGTCCAAGTTCTTATTGTATTGCTTTCATCCAATGTTCATCTTTACATGCTTCATCTGTAGTCTTTGGTTCAACTTGAGATATTAAACATAATTCTTCATTTACCATGTTCCTTATCATAACTCCTTTATTTGCGCTTCCAATGATTTGATTTGTAGGGTGATTTTTTGCAACATATTTAGGTGTTCCTAGTTCAACTCTGACTTCTTCTCTAGTGCTGATTCATGCTCAAATCTCAGTTCCAATCTAATCTCTTCAATTTTCAAATAATTGACAGTTTCATAAAATAATTCATGTTCATCATTTTGATTAATGTTAGTCATTTATCTTTTATCTTCATTAGAATCATAATCAAGAATTCTCTCTTGAATTTTGAACTTTTCATCAACCTTCACATTATTAATCTCAAAAATAGTCCTCAATCTTTGATTAAAATGTCTGTATACTTTATTTTTCAATGAATAACCAATAATAATTCCTTCATCACTTCTAACATCAAAATTTTCAATATCATCATCTCTTTTGATATAACATTTACTTCCAAAGATTCTAAAATATTTCACAATAGGTGTATGTCCAAAACAAAGCTCATAAGATGTCTTACCAGTAGCTTGTATAATCTAGACTTTGTTTCTTTATGTAAACTACAGTGTTCACTACTTCTCTTTAAAAGATATGTGATACATTACCTTCAAGCATCATAGCTCTAACTACCTCATTAACTGATATGTTTCTTCTTTCTGCTATACCATTTTGCTAGGGCATCCTAGGTGTTGAAAGTTGTCTCTTAATTCCATTATCTTCATAAAAGATATTAAACTCGTTGAAAGTAAAATATTCTCCTCTATTAGATCTCAAACATTTAATCTTTAAACCAGATTCATTCTCAACTCTATTCGTCAATAACTTAAACTTCTCAAATGCTTCATATTTTTCTTTAAGAAATATTACCCACATCATTTTTGTAAAATCATCAATAAAAAGAATGAAGTACCTTTCACCATAGAATCCTTTTTTCCTTGTAGGTTCACACAAGTCTTTGTGTACCATCTCCAACTTGACTGATGTTGTAAACATTTTACTTGGAAATGAATTCTTTCTATGTTTAGTCATTACACATTCCTTGAAAACCATGTTAGTAAGCTTCACAATCTTAGGAAAGTCTCTAATTACATTAGATGAGCTGATCTTCACAATATTATCAAAGTTGATATGAAAAAATCTCTTATGCCATAGCCAACTTTCATTCACTTTAACAATCGAACATGTCATTTCAGTAGGAGACAACTAAAATACATTACCTTTTGTATTTATACGTGTTCCAATTAGTTTTCCATTACTATCTTTAATAACACAAGTCTTCTTCATGAAGTATAACCTGTATCCTTCTTCCATAAGATATCCAACACTCAAAAGATTATGTTTCAATCCATGATCAACAAAGTAGACATCTTCAATGCTAGTCTTTCCATCAAGTGTAATAGATCATTTTCCCTTAATCTAACATGGTGCATTATTTCCAACTCTAACTATTCCTCCATCATATCTATCAAGTTCAAAAAAATTATCCACATCTCCAGTCATATGATGAGAACATCCACTATCAATAATCCAATCAAACTTTCTTTGTTCTACATGCAAAACTCAATTTTTTTCTTCTCTTACCTCTTCTTCATCAAAATTTTCATCTTTAATAGAAATAAATCCTATTTCATCTTCATTTACATCATCACTTTCTAAAAAAATTATATCTTAAAATGCAATTTCTCCTTCTTCGTCAACCCAGCAACAATTTTCAGTCTTACATTTATAAGGTTTTCTATATCTGATCTTATTTTCTCTCTTAGGACATATAGATGTTAAATGACCAAATTATTTGCATGTCCAACAAGAAAATATTTCTTACCTTTAGGTTCTCTCCTTGCAATCGGTGTCATTGCATCATTGAACTTCCTTTCTTCTTCTTTCTTAGTTTCCCAATCTCTAGCATAATCTCCATTGGTACTTGCACTTCTTGTCAACATAGGTCTATCCTTTTGTATGCTAAAATTTGTTTCTACTCTAGGTGATCCTTCCTTTTGTTTCATCGATTGTTCATGTGCCTACAACTTTCCAAGTAGAATTTTTTTTGTAAAGTCAGGTGTAATCATTTCTTCAATGATTTGTGTTTTGTATTCATAGGTTGGTGGTAGAGACCTCACTAACTTCCATATGATTTCATTATCTGATTTCCTTCCACCACAAATCTTAAATCCTACAAAAATCTCAGTAATCCTGCTAAAGCAACCTCTTGTAGTTTCATCTACCTGCATTTTACCACTTTCAAACATAATTATATAATTCTTCAATTTATCTTTCTTCAAAGTTTCATACCCTTCAAAAAAAATTTCCAATTTAGTCCAAATCTCAATAGAAATTATTAGATCTTTTACCTCGGTATATTTTGTATCTGGAAGAGTTGATAAAATAGCCTCTCTAGAAATCATATTGTACATCATGTATTGTTTATTTTCCTCATCTGTAGATGAATCAAGTTTGTCTTCTTCGACATCTTTCTTCTTCATCTTGATAGCTAGGCAATAGTCAATTCCCGTGCATAGCAAATATGTCTTCATTCTTTCCTTCCAATTGTCAAAATTTACTCCATCAAAATTTGGACTTTCTTTCCTAAAAAATGTAGTAGTCATGGATCTCCTTAAGTCGTTAAAATTTTCCTTCAAGGAGTTGATTCTCTAATACCAATTGTTAGAGAGAAAAGTCCACCAACACAACTGAGAGGGGGTTGAATCAATTATGAGCTTTATTAACTTAAATTCAACTCTATCAAATCTTAATCTTGTAATCAATAACAACAATAATCAAAAGATAATAAATATACAAAATAACACCAGATTTGTTGATGTACTAATGATGTACTAATAAATAAAAACTTGTAAAAGGATAAACCTTATTAGAAGTCTATTACAATGCAACTTTGGATCCCTAAAAAAAGATCCCAACCCTCTGAGGAGTTGATGAGAACCACAATGAAGACAACTGAACCCACTGTCCAAATTGTTTCAAGACTGTCTTCACTAAACAATCTTTAGGATAACACATCCAAGGGTGAACTAACTAAAAAATAACCTCTCTTTTCCTCTACAGTTCCTTTTAAGTCCTCAACAAACTAACAACGTCATATTCTACTCTGATCATAAAGATTTCACATTCAAAGCTCTCATAACATCTCATGACCGCATGATATCTCTTTATCAAATAAACTTCCTTCCCTTTATACCAAGTCCTAATGATTATTGAGTCGACCAAAAGGATTTCTCAAATTACAATTAATAATATAGGACATCAACAAGAATTTACAATACACGTTTCAATACATCTAAACACTTCCATAGAATTATTAATCTATAGTCAGCTCTCAAAGAAGTAACAAACTTCACATCATCCACAAGTCTTTGCAGAATGTAAAGTAGATTTTGTCATTTTTATTCAAGAATTATGTACATGTCTTCAATAGCATATCAACCTTGTTGAACTATCTTCAACCTTGCCAAAATAATAAATCTTGAATAACTGTCACCAGCTCCTAGAAACTCTCACTGCGAACAATCTTCAGTAAACTTCACATAACTCAAACATATCTATATAAATGTTTCTGCACTTGCAACTACATTATTAGAACATGTTCTTGAATTCTAATAAATCTTTGCAAAGCTCAATTCATCAACTTAAAACCTTGCCAGAAAAATATGTGCTTGTAACTCTGTTAACTTTGTCTAGAAAGCATATATGTTGACATCATTGAGAAATCCAATCATGAATGTAGCATATAAGAAATCAATCATCTCTAATCGATATCCAAACTTCCTTGCTAAATTAATTCATTAACATTCATGATCTAATATATATATATATATATATATATATATATATATATATATATATATATATATATATATATATATATATATATATATATATATATATATATATATATATATATATATATATATCTTTATCTATATGTGTGTGTGTGTGTGTCATCTTAAAATGGAAGCACTTCCATGTTAAGAATGTTTAGCCCTCCTTAAGGGGTGTTTTGGGGCCATTGTCATGTTGTCCTCTATTTTCTGCACCCTTTCCATCTTTTGTGCCTATTTAGGACTCTTTTTGGGCCTCCCCGAGCACTATTTTCTTCTTCTGGCTCATTTTCCAAGGGTCCTAAACCCTTGGGTCAAGGTCAACCTTGAGCTCAACCTAGGTTAAAGTTGACCTCAACTTTAACCTAGGTCAAATTTGACCTGGTCCTTGACCCAGGTCCCCCTTTTCATTAGAAAGTTTGCCGGATGTGGGAGGAAACTCAAAAGTTTATTTTCTCACTTCCGGGTCAGCTTTTTTGGGTTTCAGAATGGTAAAATCTTAAATTGAATTTAATCTAGGTCCATTTCTAGGGGTTAAGACTTAATTGGAATTTAATTCTCCTATGTCAGCCTCTCTAGAAGTTTGTGCCCTAGACTACTTATAAAAGGGAGCCTTACTCTTTCATTTTCATATCCACTTTTTCATATCTCCATCAAGTGTCAAGAATCATCAAGCAAGATCAAGCAAGCATTCTCAATTAAGGAAACATTCAATCCATCATCCTATTCAAGCATTCAATTTTTCCATTGAAGATCAAGGATTCAAGCATTCAAGCCTTCTAAGGGATTTGGTTCAAGCATTCAAGATTCATCATTCAAACCCTAGATCTATCCATCATGGTGGTGTGATCTTCCTTCAAGATCCTTTGTTCATCTTCAAGATCTATTCATTCTCCCTTCAAGGTGGACTCTAAGCATATAATCATGGAGGTTTTTATTTATAGTTGTTAGTGTTGAGTCCAAGCTTTCATATTAACATACTTGATTACATTTCAAATACAATTGCATATCTATTGAGTATCATAGCTTCATTGTTAGATCTACTTCTACTACTTTCTAGCATTCTCTATTTCAATTCTATTTTAAAGGTTGATTCCAAAATGGGGTTTGACTAAGGCAAACCCCTCATCCAAACAAGAAAACCCTCTTTTTCTTGTAGGTACAGCTACAGGACAAAGAATTATAGTTTAGATTTGAGTACCCTTTTCGACGAACTTCTGGGATCCGCAAACTGAATTTCTGTCAGAGCTGTGTAGGTCAAGGATGGATTTTTGGAGTAAGATTGTACCCCAGGGTAAGATCTTACCACAAACCTAAGGTCAAGGATGGCCTATCTCTAAAGGACAAAAGGTTTTTGGGTTTTCTCTATTTTTGCATTTCCAGGCTAGATTCGATTGTAGAATTCCCCGAAACTAAACACAGACACCAAAAAGTAGTGATTTCCGAATTGGCCCCCTTTTCAAGATAAGTATTCATGTTTTATTAAGTTTCTATGTCCATAAAATTTTCCATCACATATCTTGGCAAATTCACATTTTTACACTTTACATTTTATTGCCCCCCTCAATTTTTAATCATTACATTTTGGTAAACCCACGATAGACAAATCTTTCTCTTTGGTGTTAGATGCTTTTCTTTCTTTCCTTAAGATTATATTTCTTTTATTCTCTTGCATTTTAAATTCAAAAATACAAAAAAACATCCATATATTCAAAAAAATACAAAAATATTTCTTGTATTTCATTTGCTATGAAGATCTTTAAGATACTTTTGTGTGTGATTATTTTTATTAGTATCCTTCTCTTAGCATCTCTTTATCATACTTATGATGTTTATGAGAGTATCATCCACTTCATTATGTTGGTTACTCTTCATTTTTCACTTGCCTATGCTTTTGTGAGATTGACCGATACTAGTCTTCCTACTTTCAAAACTTTCATTAAAGATTTATGTGGAGGACTTATTACTCTTTTGGATTATTTAAAGAATTTGGTAGATGATAAACCATCTCCTAATATTCCTATTCCAAATATTAGACTTCCTAATATAATTCCTAATCTTCCTAATCCTAATCTGATTCCTAACATTCCTAATATGTCTAATTCTCCATCTGTTAAACCTAGTTCTTCCCATACTTATGATGGGATTCAATCTATAATTCATGATGTAGATGTGCAAGAATTATTGGATTTACCTTCCCCTTCTTATCCGATCCAAAAATATATTAGAGGGAAGAGAAAATAAACTTCTTCTAAACCTATTATTCCACCTTATACAGCCTTTACTCATGAACATGATAAACAATCACCTCATGTAGAAGCTTTACATGATATGTACACTACAGGATATAATATGATGACTAAAAAAGGCTATAAAGGTTTAGGGCTTGGTGTTAATGAGCATGGTATTAAGTATTCGGTTCATATACCCCCTAAACAAGATATATGTGTGGTGTTGGTTGTTCGCAATCTCAATTCAAGGTGGTTGATGTTGATCGTCATCCTCCTCTTCTTCCTACACCTACCTTAGATAACCTTGATATTCATCAAGAGGTGGCTAAAAAGGTGTATGTTCAGTTAATGAATTTCAAAAAAGAAATATTTAAACCTATGCTGATAGATACTCTATATAAGTATAAATGTCCTTTTCATTACAATACACATTTACTTGCTGATTGTGTGCATTTCAAGTTATATGTTAGAGAAAGAGCTGCTTGAGGAATTATATCTCACTCTGATGCAGTTTTACAATTCCTTCATAATTTTGATATAGGGGATGCCCCTTATTCTAATATAATATAGATTTCTTCTCCTCTTGTCTCTGGACTGGGGGCAAGAGGTGTATTTCCATCCAGTATCCTAGGATCCATTAGGCTTTTAGCATATATTTTGTCTTGAGCTTAATCAATATTCTTTCTATCCTCTCTCTCTCTATGGTTTTGTATTATATTTATAATCATGCATAGATTCTATTTGAGATATATTTTTAAAGACATTTGTTTTGCAAAGGTATCCCTTTCTTTCATCCCTGGTGGGCAAGGTTCTCCTTCTTTCTCTCTGTCTAGGGATCTTCTTTCCTTAGCTTAGTGGTATTTGTTTATCTTGCAACATTATTTCATTATATTGACTGAGGTTTTGGCTATGGATATCCTTTTATGTAAGAGTTTTTTGTCCTAGGTCATTACCTCTTCTTTATTCTGCAAATTATTTTCTTTATAAATTCTTTCCCTAGATCTAGGGTTATAGTTTGATTCCTTTGTTCAAAGATTCCTCTTCCTCTTGATTGCAGGGGGCTTGATGATTGAATCTTTGTTCCTGCTTGGTTTATCTTTGAAAGATGATATTTTATCTAAAAGCACTCCTCTATGGTGGGGGTCTTGTTGATAAGATCTCTTTCTTTGAGGATACTTTTCCATGAGTGACATATCATTTTCACAATTATCAATACTCTCAGATGTAGGGGTCAATACCCTTTGCTAAGAATATAGTGTACATTGTTGTTAAGCAAGATATCTCCTAACATTGTGAAGTAGGTATCCTCTTCCTCTTCCATATCATGTCTAGTAGACAACCACGATAAGGAGGGGGGCATATATAGGGTCTCTTTTGTACTATATTTTTTCATTTATATACTAAATCCTCTGAAGGTAACACACATAAGTTGCTAAATCCTTAAGAGACACGCATTTTTCAATTTTCAATATGCTAAATCCTCTGAAGGTAATGCACATAAGTTGCTAAATCCTGAAGAGACATGCAATTTTCAATTTTTAATATGCTAAATCTTGAAGATACACGTATTTTTCAATTTTCAATATGCTAAATCTATGGAAGGTAACACACATAAGTTGCTAAATCCTGAAGGGACACATATTTTATATTCATAGTGATACAAGAAGGTGGATCTATGGGTATTCCAAAAGTTGTTAGAAGATGCATTACAATTGCAAGGCATAGTTTGTTGGGTGAACTATCGGGTCTGGTTACCTATTGGGCTCTCCCTCCTTGGTGATTCATGGTAAGGTGGGCATCTTACTATGTGAGGTAATCACTTTCTCTTTTCTCTCTTTTTGCTTTCATGCTAATAGGACTAGATCATGAAGCTATGTTATTTATAGTGTTTGTCTTATCTTTCTTATGTAATCATTTATGCTTTTATGATAGCTTTCCAAATATAATATTAGTATAGGAGGCATTTCTTAGCAAGGTTTCCTTTACTAGTTGATTTGGGTTTGTTTTAGGTTTTGTGTTTGTTTTCACACCCTCGTGCATGTATGTTGAGTTAGAATCCTCAGTTTGGGGGCTTGTGTCCTTAACTAAGTGTTATTCTATCTCGTTGTGAATCCACTTAGATCTTTCTTCTCCTTTACCATGACAATGTTCAATTTCCATACTCTCGCTAAAGTGGGGGCTTAATGTATCATCTTAAAATGGAAGAACTTCCATGTTAAGAATGTTTAGCCCTCCTTAGGAGGTGTTTTGGGGCCATCATCATGTTGTCCTCTATTTTTTTCCCCCTTACCATCTTTTGTGCCTTTTTAGGGCTCTGTTTTGGCCTCCCCAGGCACTGTTTTCCTCTTCTAGCTCATTTTCCAGGGGTCCTAATGATGTGAGTGTTCCAAGGCTTTCTTGCACTACATCTAAAAGACCTAGCTAGTCTCTTCTAGGAACCTAGTCTCCTCTAGGTCCTGATTGGTTTGGATGATTAACTAACACCAATCCTAACTCTTCTCTAAGAGTTCTTAACTCTTGTGCTTCACCTTAAAAGACTAACACCTTATAAAAAGTTCAATCCTCCTCACTCACTTAGAAAGCTCTAAGTGCCAATGCTTCACATACTTCAGTCTTCTTTGTAGGGGTCTTCATCCTTGTGGAAAAATTCATAATTTGGTTCATTCGATCCATTTTAGAAGGATCTTGAATCATACTCTTACTAGCTTCAATATTTCATCCTTTAGAGACCTTAAAAATAGGCCTAATCCTTGTAGCCTTTTGCAGGGGCTTTCTCCTATTTCTTGCAAAAAAATTTCCCAAGACCCTAAGAATTTAAAACTAGATTCCGATACCCATTTGGAAGTTTCAAAGGATTCTACAAGTTTTTCTTGCCTAGGTCATTCGTACAATGCCTTCCTATAATCTAGGACAACTAGGGCTAATAGGCATAGTTTTTAGGACTGACTGTAACCTTTTACAAATATTTCTTAAACCTCAATCTAATGCATTGACATAGGCTCAAACCTCACAGTATATTATGATATGATGATAACCTTCTTGAAAAAGTACTGAAGCTATACTGCATTTTCCTACCCTACAAGAAATCTCTATTTCTTCACAACCTAGACCTCTAACCGGGCTCTGTTTGCTCGCCTAGGGCCTAGCATTAAAAATAGCTTTCCAAACTTTCATGCCTCCTAATCCTAAACTTATATACATTAATGTCTCCCCTTGCATTTCCATCTACCCTTAGGTGTTTCCCATGGCTAGATTTCATGGGGGAGCCATAGATGCTCGGACTGGTCAGAACAGGACCAGTGAGAACTCTAGAACTAAAAAAATTTAACCGACGCACTAAAAATACTCAAAACACCTAGCTTATCAAATGAAAAAGTCTTGAAATATCCTAAAGAACACTAAACAATCACTTATTTAACACTTTCAATCCATAACACACAACTGTCATCTCAAAAGCTCATGATATTCCTAGTAACACTGTTGTAGAGCTCTATTAACAAACTCAAAACTATTACAATGCATTTGTCACCTCGATATTTGAGTCTTGGCTAGTAGTAGATGTCATCTCCTTCATTTTAGGGCCTATTGATGGATCACCATCTCCTAAAATCAAGGGAATCCAAGGATAACTGAGTTGCATGCAACATTTGCAATAATTGCAAATGTTGTCATGACAACTTTTTTACAACATTTGGCAACTTTCTCTATGCCATGATCCTATTTCATAGGATCTCTATCCTCACTAGATTCTGAGGAACCAACTCACTTAATGACCCTAAGGCATCTTTACAACATCCATTAACAACATTTATGTGCCTAAGACACATTGAAGACTCTATCCCAAACTATTAACACTAAGAATTAAAACTACTAACATTGGCTATTAGTGTGACCTTAGTCCTATTGACTAACTCACTTAGCCCACATAGAAAATAACCTTCTAAGGTCTTCAAACAAACTAATCTATTCTTCTTCACTTGTCTAGAGTCAAGTACAAGCCAAAAACTACCAAGCATGGAGGTTAGCCTAGGTGTGCTCCTGCATCATCCTCCCCAAAACAAAAAGATCAATCCACCCTTGGATTGAGGATGCTTGGATCAATCCCCATTTTCTTGAACTCTGACTCCTTTATCTATACTGCATTAGCATCCATCTTCCCATGCTTCTTTATGAGATGTTCCTTATACTCTTTATTTCTAGTCTTTTTATATACTCTAGTGTCCAACACATTGTTAGCTCCTATGATTGCAGTAGTAGGTAATTGCAACTCTTCCACATCTTTGATCACTTCATGAAGATTCTGACCCATATCTTGTTGTGGTTCTCTATAATGGACTAAGTCTGCAATGTTGAAGATAGGGGACAGTCCACTATCTTCCGGTAGTTCAATTTTGAATGCATTATCACCATACTTAGCTAAGATAGGATAGGGACCTATCCTCCTCATCTGCAACTTGTGAGGGACTCCCTTGTGAAGTCTTGACTTGTTAAGATGCATCATAACCATGTCACCAACATTGAACGCAACTGTCCTTCTACTTTCATCCACCTTGGCTTTATGTTTCATGGTGTTCTCTGTCAAGGTCTTCCTCATGGTTTCATGTATCTCCTGTATAGAATATGCAAAGTCATCAACATATCCACTTCCTTTCACTCCATCCTTCAAATCTCTCAACTCATAGACACCTCTAGGATGTAGTCCATACACTATTTCAAATGAAATTTTCCCTGTTGATCTATTGATAATGTCATTATAGGCATATTCAGCTTGCCCAATCAACTAATCTCATTGTTGACCATACTCCTTGGTCAAGCACCTTAATAAATTTCCAAGGCTTCTATTGACAACCTTAGTCTAACCATCAGTTTTGGGATGGTAGGCTAATCCAAAGGACAAGTTAGTGCCTAAGCTTTTCCAAAGAGTCTTCCAAAAATGACTCATGAATTTAGTGTCTCTATTTGACACAATGCTGATAGGTAACCCATGGATTCTCACCATTTCTTTGAAGAAAAGAGAGGCTATTTGACTAGCATCATTAGTGGTCTTGGATTGCACAAAGTGAGCCATCTTACTAAATCTATCCACAACCACATAAACATTGTCCATACCTTGTCTTGTCTTAGGTAACCCAACTACAAAATCCATACTCAAACATTCCCATGGCCTAGTAGGAATAGGTAGTCTTGGCTAGTAGTAGATGCCATCTCCTTCATTTTAGGTCTTGTTGGCCAATCACCATCTCCTAAACTCAAGGGAATCCAAGGATAACCGAGTTGCATGCAACATTTTCAATAATTGCAAATGTTGTCATGACAACTTTTTTACAACATTTGTCAACTTTATCTATGCCATGGTCCTATTTCTTAGGATCTCTATCCTCACTAGATTCTGAGGAACCAACTCACTTAATGACCCTAAGGAATCTTTACAACATCCATTAACAACATTTATGTACCTAAGACACATTGAAGACTCTATCCCAAACTATTAACACTAAGAATTAAAACTACTAACATCGGCTATTAGTGTGACCTTAGTCCTATTGACAAACTCACTTAGCCCACATAGAAAATGACCTTCTAAGGTCTTCAAACATACTAATCTATTCTTCTTGACTTGGCTAGAGTCAAGTACAAGCCAAAAACTACTAAGCATGGAGGTTAGCCTAGGTGTGCTCCTGCACCACCTAAACCCCTGCGTCAAGGTCGACCTCGACCTTGACCTAGGTCAAAGTCGACCTCAACTTTTTCCTAAGTCAAAGTCGACCTCATCCTTGACCCAAGTCCCCCTTTTCATCAGAAAGTTTGCCGGATGTGTGGGGAAACTCAAAAGTTTTTTTTCCCGCTTCTGGGTCGGCTATTTCAGGTTTCGGAATAGTAAACTCCTAAATTGCATTTAATCTAGGTCTATTTCTAGGGGTTAAGGCTTAATTGGAATTTAATTCTCCTATGTTGGCCTCTCTAGAACTTTGTGCCCTAGACTAGTATAAAAGGGAGCTTTCCTCTTTCATTTTCATATCCACTTTTTCATATCTCCATCAAGTGTCAAGAATCATCAAGCAAGATCAAGAAAGCATTCTCAATCAAGGAAACATTCAAGCCATCATCCTATTCAAGCATTCAAGTTTTTGATGCAGGAGCATCCTAGGTGTAAGAGAAATCTTGCATCACCCAAAAATATTTATGTTTTCTTTTTCAATAAGGGCTATCTTATGCAGATCTTTTATTTATGGAAACTTACTATTTTTAGTAAGTCGGTCATATGATCTTAGAATGTTCTGATTTCACAGTTGGAGGTTCATCTCAGTCATTTCAGCCTACCAATTGAGTTTCATTGCCACATCATCAATATTGGTGAAGTTATTGAGGTTTTTGGGTACAAAATCTTTTAGGTCAATTTTGAAAGCCTTAGAGGCTCCAGATCGTGATTGACCCTAGCTGACTAATGTTAGTGCGTGTCAAGAACTGTAGATCTCATCATGGCATTTCTGAAAAGTAGTTACAATAGAAAAATAGAGTTACGGTTAAAAAGTTATGGCATCCAAAAGTTGGGTTACCTAAAATCATATTTTTTATTTCTTTTGAGCCGACCCTATTGTAATAATTGTGAAAAATAAATAATTCTATGTTTAGTCAGCCTAAAGGGCTAAATTTCTAGAACCTTCTCAGGCGGTGGAAATTGCCTATATAAGAAAGGTATGTAGTGTTGTCTTAGGCAGTGGGGAGCAGTTCTAGGTAGATCTGGGTAATGATTTGAGGCTTTTTCCTACAGAATATTGTAAAGGGATTGCCCATGTGGCTTTGCATATTGTAATTTTGAAATTTGTAATTCCACATTTGTTTAGATAATCAGAAGCCCATTTTTTGTTCTTGCAAATTGTTGTTGTTTCTCTATTTCTGTTATGTGTTTGAGGTATTAAGGGGAGCACCCTTCATCAAGTGGTATCAGAGAAAGAATTCCTGAGTGTGTAAGCAGATTGCTGACTGTGAGGCAGTTTGCACCGGGACCGTGGGTTAGGGTTTCTATGTAAATAAATCACTGACTATGAGGCAGTTTGCACCAGAATCATGGTTAGGGCTTCAACGATACACGTGAAAATGCCTCCACGAAGGGAACGTGGCAGAAGAGATGGTGCTATGACACCTAAGGTTAGAGAGATCCAGAGACAAGTGCGAGCATTGCAAGAAGAGATTCGCAGAGGAATGAATCTTAATATCAGAGATGAAAGTGAGGATGAAGCCGAAGAAGAAAATGATGACCAAGAAGTAGAAGTTGAAGTTTTGAATCAAGAGGAAGAAAGGCTTTTCTGAGCCATTTCCAAGATCGGGAAAAGACCTAAGATCGAGGTTCCTACATTTTTAGGGAATCTTAACCCAGAGGAATTGATCTACTGGATCAATGAATGTGAAGAATATTTTGAGTATGAAGATATTGAGGATCCTGATCGGGTCAAGTTTGTGAAGGCCAAACTGAAGGGTCATGTGAAGATCTAGTGGCAAGACATTCAATTGGAGTGAAATAGAAGAGGAAAGGATAAAATCACAAGATGAGATTGGATGGTGGATAAATTGAAGAGACAGTTCATTCCTATTGACTATGAGCTTGACCTACTAAAGAAAATACAAATTTTGAAGCAAGCAGGAAGATCTGTTCAGGAGTATACAGAGGAGTTTTATCAAATCCTCATCAGAACAGGCTATGTAGAAGTTGATAAGGAGAAAGTTTCCCGTTATCTTAATGGGTTGAGGCTGAGCATTCAAGAGGAGTTGAATCTAGTTCAAATGAACAGTATTGAAGAGGCATACCAGTTTGCCCTAAAAGTAGAGGAAAAGCTGAACAAGAAGTTTAAGAGCAGACAAAGTGGAAGAAGTCATGATGGAAGATCTGGTGGACGGTCATATGGAGATCGAAATGAAGATCCGAAAAAGTAGGATGAGGCCAGTAACAATCAGAATCAAAGAGGAGATAATTTCAATCATTTCCATGATCAGAATAATAGAGATTAGAGAGGAAGAGGAAGAGGACAAGGATCAGGAAGAGGAGGCTTCCGTGGAACATGTTTTCATTGTGGAGAAGGTCATAGGGAATTTGAATGTCCTCAACACCAAGGAAGGACAAATAGGAGGAATGAAGGCTAGGCTAGAGTTGCACATGTAGATGAAGATACCAGATCATCACATTCTGAAGATGCTAAAAGAGGAGAAACATTGATTAACATAAGAGTTCTGCTAAGTGGTGAGAATGAACCTGAACAAAGGAGGAGCCTATTTCACACCAAGGGCAAGTGTGAGAGTAAGTGTTGTGATGTGATTATTGATAGTGGAAGTACTGATAATTTGGAGTCAGAAGAGATGGTGACAAAGTTGAAGCTAAAGAAGCAAAAACATCCACATCCACATCGGGTTACCTAGGTGCAGGATGACCACAAGGTCATGGTCAGTGAACAGTGCCTAGTGAAGTTCAAGATTAGCGGGTACCAAGATGAGGTACTATGTGATATCATATCTATGGATGCATGTCATATGTTGTTGGGTAGACCTTGGCAGTTTGATAGGCATGTTGTACATGATGGTCATGCGAATACCTATTCCCTAATAAAGGATGGAGTGTGACATAAGCTAAAACCATTGAAGGAAACATAAGAAACAGTATGTGGCAATGCAAGAATAACTTTTGTTGATAGAGGAAATTTCTTAGATGGTATACGGCATGAGCATATGTGTTTTACCTTAATTCCAAAGGTTGGGAAAAAGGAAGTAGAAGATGTACCTATAGAAGTTGTAGAATTATTGAATGAGTTTCAAGATATTGTATCCGATAATGTACCTGATGGATTACCACCAGTAAGAAAGATCAGTTATCAGATGGACTTGATTCTAGGTGCCAATTTTCCAAATAAAGTAGCACACAAAATGACACTAGCAAAAAGTGAAGATTTGAAGACAGATTTGAAGTTTAGTTCATCACATCATCCACATATTGTATATGGAAGTAGTCCTAGAAATGCATCTGAGTTGAGGAAGATAGATAAAGGAGAAATAAGTAGTGCTGAAGTTGAGGATTTTGCATAACATTTGAAGAACATCCATGAGGAGGTGAGGAAGCATATTACCAAGATGAATGTGCAGTATAAGGCTAAGGTAGATGAGAAAATGAGGCATAAAGAATTTCAAGTTGAAGATGAAGTCATGGTTCATTTGCGGAAGGAGAGATTTCTAGTTGGTACATATAACAAGTTGAAAATGAAGAAGTTTGGGCCATACAAGATACTGAAGAAGCATGATTTAAGAAATGCCTATGAGGTAGAGTTGCTTACTGAGCTGAATATTTCACCGGTGTTTAACATTTCAGATTTGACAAAGTATCATGAAGGAGGTGTTGAAGATGAGATCACGATAGCACAGTGGAGTATTCCAACAACTAGTTCAGATACCAAGGAGATTGAGGATATACTGGATAGTCATGTTGGCAGAAGCACAAGGAACATGACATATGAAGAATATTTGGTCAAATGGAAAGGATGACCTGTTGAAGATTCATCATGGCTAAGAAGGGAGGAGGTTAACCGTCTTGGTTTTCCTCTTCACACCTAAGTCGTGACAGGGTCACTTCTCAAATTACCCTGGGTGTCTGATGCAAGAGCATCCTGGGTGTAAGAGCAATCTTGCATCACCCAAAAATATTTATGTTTCTTTTTTCAATAAGAGTTATCTTATGTAGAGCTTCTATTTATGGAAACTTACTATTTTTAATAAGTTGGTCATACGATCTCGAAATGTTCTATTTTCACAGTTGGAGGTTCATCTCAGTCATTTCAACCTACCTATTGAGTTGCATTGCCACATCATCAGTATTGGTGAAGTTATGGAGGTCTCTGGGTATGAAATATTTCAGGTCAATTTTGAAGGCCTTAGAGGCTCCAGATCACAATCGACCCCCGACTGACTGGTGCTAGCGCATGTTAGGCACTATAAATCTCGTCATGACATTTTCGAAAAGTGGTTACAATAGAAAAATGGAGTTACGATTAAAAAGTTATGGCCTCCGGAAGTTGGGTTACCTAAAATCATATTTTGTATTTCTTTTGAGCCTACCCTATTGTAATAATTGTGAAAAATAAATAATTCTATGTTTAGTCAGCCTAAAGGGCTAAATTTATAGAACCTTCTAGGGTGGTGGAAATTGCCTATATAAGAAAGGTCTGTAGTGTTGTCTTAGGTAGTGGGGAGCAGTTCTAGGTAGATCTAGGTAATAATTCAAGGCTTTGTCCTATAGAATATTGTAAAGGGAATGCCCATGTGGCTTTGCATATTGTAATTCTAAAATTTGTAATTCCACATTTGTGGAGATAATAAGAAGCTCATTTTTTGTTCTTGCAAATTGTTGTTGTTTCTCTATTTTCGTTATGTGTTTGTGGTATTAAGGGGAGCACCCTTCATCAGTTTTCCATTGAAGATCAAGGATTCAAGCATTCAAGTCTTTTGAGGGATTTGGTTCAACCATTCAAGATTCATCATTCAAACCCTAGATCTATCCATCATGGTGGTGTGATCTTCCTTGAAGATCCTTTGTTCATCTTCAAGATCTATTCATTCTCCCTTCAAGGTGGATTCCAAGCATACAATCATGGAGGTTTTGATTTACATTTGTTAGTGTTGAGTCCAAGCTTTCATATTAACATACTTGATTACATTTCAAATACAATTGCATATCTATTGAGTATCATAACTTCATTGTTAGATCTACTTCTACTACTTGCTAGCATTCTCTATTTCAATTCTATTTTAAAGGTTGATTCCAAACCGGGGTTTGACTAAGGCAAACCCCTCATCCAAGAAAAAAAACCATTTTTTTCTGTAGGTACAGATGTAGGACAATGAATTGCAATTCAAATCTGAGTACCCTTTTCGACAAACTTCTAGGATCTGCGAATAGAATTTTCGTCGGAGCTGTTAGGTCAAGGATGACTTTTTGGGGTAAGATTGTACCCCAGGGTAAGATCTTACCGTGATCTTGAGGTCAAGGATGACCTTGCTCTCAAGGATGGAAGGTTTTTGAGTTTTCTCAATTTTTGCATTTCCAGGCCAAATCTGATTGCAAAATTCCCCAAAATTGAACACAGACACCAAAAAGTAGTGATTTCTAAATCGGCCCCCTTTTGAAGATAAGTAATAATGTTTTATTAAGTTTGTATGTCCATAACATTTTCCATAACATATCTTGGCAAATTCACATAACATTAGAGATCCAAAAGATGAGACGGTGGCTTGTGGGGCTATGCAGCTGAAGAATGGAACTAATAATGTGGCAGAGGGACAAGCTACTTTGATGGCTATTAGATTGGCTAAACAATTAGGTGTTTCAAAAATTCACCTTGAAGGTGATTCATTAATAATTATAGAGGCAATTACAAAGCTAAACACAAAAGCTTGGCATCTAGAAAACATCTTTGATTCAATAAGAGTGGAATTAGCTCTCTTTGAGAAATTTCAAATTACTCATATTAAAAGAGAAGGAAACAATGAGGTGTATAAGTTATCAAAAATTGCCACATCATTAGATGAGGTGGAAGTGCCACACAAAAGATTTGGTCATTGGACACAGGAAGAGGGTACTCAGTTCTAACAGGTGGTTGAAGTTATGATTTGTGTATAGTTGTGGATGATTTTGTTTGTGACGACGGATTGGGTTCGCTTATATCATAAGTGTCTTTGCATTATGAAAGGATGATGACCTTTATGGCATGATAAAGATGATGACTTTTTATTAATGTCTACTGATGAACTTGTGCGAAGGCATGGTTTTTAAAATGAAGGACAGGCTTTGTTTTTTGTATGGTTGCGGATGAACAAAGGTGTTTTTCAGTTTTCTTGAAGGGTTGCGGGTCTCAGCGGTTTGGTTTTAAAGTAATGGAGCCCAATTTTACATTCAAAATGAAGAAGCAACAAAAGGGATTGTTTGGGCCAGTGGAGAAATTAAGAATGCAAAAAAGGCTAAAAATTCCAATAGAGAATGTTATTGCGGCAATGCAGGATACACTCGGTCCTTTGTTCAATAATAATGACCCAATATGGAAATTGCAGGTTGATATCGCGACAATGGTTATGGCTTGGGGGCTTGAATTAGGCATGCAAGAGGATAGAGTTAAATGGGTAATGGAATCCCTATTTGACATGGCTCTATTGGTGGGTATAGAACAACTGCTGGAATGGGCGCACCCAGGATGGGCTTTCAACTACATAGAGATGTTTGAGGATGAGGAGGAGGGTGATGATGTGGGTGTGGTTCCTTTCTTAATATGGCTGAAGAGAGTTAATAAATAGGCTTATTTGGGAGACTAAGGATGTGCTTGGCAATGGTTGGAGGTGGCAATAATGGAAGCGGATGAAGGAAAACGGTGGGCGACGGTGCCTTTATAGGTTTTGAGCATGAAACGAACCATGGGGCTATGTCGAGCAAGGAGACTATAGGTTTTTGGATGGGGTTTTTTGAAGATGGATGATGGTCGGGGTCTCTGATGACTTTTTGATGAAGGGATGGTGGGTGATGGTGGTTTTTGTCTATTAGAACACTAGCCTCCTTTGATGGGCATGCATGGAGTGACATCGAATATTTCAGTAGGTGGTGGTTTGGCAGAGGTTTGGTGGTGTTGTTAGTTTTTTTGGTTGTTAGGAGGTAGCCACCTATAATGTTTCGGCTTTGATCGATATTGATATTGTAACGGGTTATATTTTTTGAACTTCCCATCTGCTCATATGTTGTAGGGCCCTCGATGACTTTCAGATGTTCTTATTAGGGGTTTTTTTATAAGGCAGTGTAATGATGAACTTATGATGTAATCTCTGGTGCATTATTATAAGCATCCAGTATCTAGGAGGGAGGTTATGGGAGTCTGGTTTGTGGATACTGGGGCCAATGATGAAGGCTTTTACTCTATATTGTAATCTTTTTATCATTAATAAAAATTACCTAGTACAAATTAAAAAAAACAAAAAGCATGTAACACTATTTTTTTTTTACACTATAGTTATTTTACTTGTTATTTAAAAAATGCCATCTTTACTTTATTTTATTATCGAACTATTTTATTTATTATATATTTTATTTAATTTATATGTATGAAGTAAAATTTAGCTATTTTATATTTAAGAAAAATGTGAGTTCTCAAGAGTTTTTAGCAATCTCACAATATAATCTATACTTCATCCTATCTAATGCCATTATGTATTACATCTCTCAATATACAAAATATGTCAAATTTTAATTTGGGATTTATGGGAATCACCTCTACCTCGAGTAACAAGAGGCATTGTAAAAAAGAAACATAAAATAGGGTTAAGTCAAGGTTTCTAGGGCCAAACTAAGGAAAATTGGTTTGAAGAGATAAGTTCTAGAATTGTTCATAACAAAAGATATGAGAGAAGCACAAAAGGCACAACCTTCAGCTATACACATGTACAATGGGCTAACGAGTCCTAGAGTGAACCCAATGTAGAAACTTGGGCTCTGAGACTAGTTGTAATGCCCCTAGTAAGGAACTTGATAAGAAAAGATTAATTAACCAACTAATGATGAAAAATGATTTTAAATGTAAAAAAAACATTAAACATGAATATAAGACTTAGATCATCATATGCATTTTACAAGTTGCATGTAAGAAAAATCAAAGATACTTTATCAAGATTATTAATTGCTCATTAAACATGAATGTGGAATTAACCATTTAATCCTAGGTCCTCACAGGTTCCCTAGCATCACTACTTAAGAAATATATCGGTAACATATCTAAACATCTAGATACATCAATGAATTAAAACTCATAAATATTAATAAACTACATCACATGAATTCCTAAACATTAATTACTATATAATATGAAATGGTGAGCAATAAACAATGCTAGAATGTAGATCACTCACCAAATCATGAGGGTACTATTATACATTGGAATACAAAACCCTTGCCTACAAGATGGATCTGGTAAGCACAACCTAATGAGTTAGAATGCAAACTTGGGATCAATGCTTTATAGGGTTCAATTGATCCCAATAGAAACTGAAAATATAAATCCAATCTATGAAAGGAAATGCAAGGAAATAGGAATAATAATGTGTGCAACTGAAAAAGGAAGTGAAAGATTGCACTTTGAACATAAAGTTTCATTCTATTGGAGTCTAGAATTCGACTAATTGTTTGATCTGATAATCTAGAATCTGTGTTTTCCTACACTGGAACTTTCAGCTCTGGAAAAGGACAAGGCTGAAAATGGCAACCTTGTTGAGAAGACTTCTGGACAGAACTTAAGAATAACTCTAGTATTACCCTGCAAGCCTATTTTTGGATCTGTATCTAAACTTGTATTTTTGAGACATGCAAACCTAAAAAGGTGTGTGTGTGTGTGTGTGTGTGTGTGCACATGCATGCATGTGAATATATAGGGGTTTTCCTTAGTCAACAGGCCTCATTTTGGTGATTCCTGTAATCATCTAAAAATGGTCATCTAGACTATTAGCCCCTTTCTAGCATTATTTGCTAAAATCATCAATTGCTTATTCTTGATCAAATCCTAGTTCTATCATTTATTTGATTTTATTCTATGAGCTAACCATTTTATCCTAAGTCTTTATTTATTTAAAAGGAATTTCCTCCTCTTTTATTAAATAAAAGGCCCCCACATTTTCTCTTATCCTAAGTTGCACAAATAAAGCATTATTCCTATTTTATAAAAAGGAGAAAAAGCACTTTTTGTCTCATATGGACACAAAAGTCAACTCTTATTTTTCCATTGGAGGATACTTGTGCACATGGATTGCTCCTCTTTCAAGCTCCACTGTTGATTAAATATTTTTCCTCTTAATCTCCATGGTCCATTCTTTCTCATTTCTTATAAAAAGAGAGCTCTCTTCTCATTTTAGGATCATCTTTTGAATACTAACCTTATGCTGTAGGATTTCTTGGAGACTTTGGAGCTTTTTGAAGGCATTCTTGCATTCATCTTCCATTTCTTGCATCATAGTTTCATATTTATGCTTTCATAGATTAGCCTCATTTCTATGCTCTAGATTAGCTCACATAGATTAATTAGCTTGGATTGTAACACTTGCATCTTTCTTTTCATAGCTTGGCTTGTATTCTCATTTCTAGCATAGTTGCATTTTCATTTTCATTCTTGGTTCTTGAGGACATTGGCATTCTTTCCCTTGTCTTCATTGAATCTCTCATTGCATGGTTTACTAGCAAGGTCATAAGCTTAATAGCTCTAGTTGAGAGCATTCTTAATATCCTTGCACTCCATGCCTAGGGAGCTCTAGGTCGATTTTCAAGGATTCCCATTCATGGATTCCCTTGGAAGAAAAGGCTTAGAGAAGTGCACATCTTAGTGTGTACATTTTTGGTGCCCACCGTGGGGGCTTTGAGCCTCATTCTCTTCATTTTTATCAAGTTTTATATATTTTCAGCGTCACTTTTTCATCAATTTTGTGCAAACAGGAGAAACGTCACTTACGAGAAATCTGACGATGCCTGTACACATTCTGTTCATGTTTGTGCACATTCTGTTCACACCTATGCACATTTTGTTCATGCCTGTGAAAATTCTGTTCATGCCTGTGCACATTTTGTTCACGCCTATGCACATTTTGTCCACGCCTATGCACATTCTGTTCATGCCTATGCACATTTTGTTCACACTTATGCACATTATGTTCACGTCTTTGCACATTGTGTTCATGCCTATGAACATTTTGATCATGCCTATGCACATTTTGATCACACCTATGAACAATCTGATTACGCCTATGAGTATTTTGATCATGCCTGCCAGCTTTTAAATGACGCATATTAGTTGTCAAATGCTGCTTGGTATTTTCTGTTTAATTTTTCTATCAGATTATTAAATTATTTCTAGATTTGCCAGTTTGCTTGTTGTTTTTAGGTTTCCTACTTTTGGATTTCTGATTTGCTGTTGTAAAACAGAGGCTTATTTATAGATTATTATTGGTTTTTATGTGCTAACTCATTGTGGGATTAACAAGTTGTGCTTGTAGGTGCTCTCATTGCTTGCTTATTTTCTTAAAAAGAGCACATGTCAAAACTCCAAATGCACAAGGGCTACTAATGGTTTTTGTAGGGCTGCCCACCGCATAAAAAATAATCATTCTTGTTTAATTGCTTTCTTTTGAGTGCGGCATATACTAGTTGTTTCATTTACTAGGCACTTAAAATCTTGTTGTAGGAATCTTTTGGTGGTAGGAGAGTATGCTCTTCACCCTTGTGGTGAACCAGAAATCTTGACCCACTTTTAGATTTTGAAAGCAAGAGGGTAATTGAACCTTTGTTTGGTGTGTTTGGGAGAAACTTTGAGATAGGGGAGTATTCTCTTCACCCTTGTGGTGAAATAAAAACCTTGAACCTCAAAAGTTAATCCACTCTTTGTTTAGCATTAGGATCTTTTAGCGGGCCTGCTCTTGAGCAATCAAGAGGAACAACCCAAGTGGGGACAAGCATATTACTAGCTATTTCGACCCACTATAAACTCAAGGCTATCAAGGACACAAAAACTTGGTAGACGTAGTACTTGTCTTCACTTAATGTGAGTACTTATGGGATTGTGACCATGAGGAAAATGTTGAGCAAGAATGCTTAAGGTACTCTTATGGCCGCGAGGTCCATTACTTGCCGCAAGGTAAGGAGTCCCTTCAGGGAGCAAGGGGAGTATTATGAATGGAAGCCCTTACTAAGAACCATAGGTAGAGGCCACCCTATTTTGCCTCTTAGCTTCTTGGTGCAAGGATTGATCCAAGTGGAATAACCCGGATCACCCCAAGATTACTCACCATCTGCATTCCTTTGGTTGTGTCATTGACACCTCCATGACAAAGCCAACATCTATTGTGGGCAACCACTTTTTGTAAGGCGATGGGACATCAAGTGTGGGCCAAGTTGCTAAGTATTGAACCTTTGTCCTTCTAGGCTAGTAAGTGCTTGAAGTGTTCTCGCTGTGATCTACTCATGCAAACGTTCTCGAACATACAAACATCACGGTAGTGCTCATAGAATTTTTCATTTTGATATCCCAATTGTTTGTCTTGGCAAGGTTGCTTTTTCTCTTGCACAAGTGTTTGATGACATGTTTGATCACCTACTGTTTGCAAACTTGTCTACTTCCTAATATTATTGTGCTTGAAACCAAAAAATTGTACATGCAACCTACAACATTGACCAAATTGCTTTCAAAACTAAATTTTCCACATTCATTGGTCAAGATTCATATTATACTAAAACATCATCACATACCTTCAACCAAGAATCCTGAGTTATTTTGTTGTCCTGCTACTGTTGCAATCTGGGGCTGTTAAACTTGATTTTTAACCTATCGTAGAGTATCTTTTCATGTTCTTACCTGAAGCTGGTTTGTTATCTACATGCTTAGGTTTATTCTAGACTGGAAAAAATGAGCTAAAACTATTGGGTTTGAGTCTAACAAATGCTATTCTTGATCACTTGTCACACCACGATTACCTCTATAGCTACTTGCTAATCGAGCTTCTTGCTCACCTCTCAACTTAAGTCAATTGATTTCTATAAGTTCTTGAGCACTTTTGACCTACCATCTCTATTGTTCTATTTTGACAAGTGATCTTCTTTAGCTTTGCTTATCTCAATATCTAAAAAACTTTGTCTCATTCTATTAGTCAACCAACATTCTTTTCATGCCGGTTACAAATCGATCTCAATTTGAGCAGGAGAGTCACCCTCCGTTTGATTATATAGAGTTACCTTCTCCAACTAGATTCTCATGAGTGCCAGTTAGCAATGATAGTTTTAGTCCTAACCAATTCGAGGATTCTAAAGCCACCCCGTGGTACAAAGGGGGCTTCCTCTTTTCCACATTCAAGACCTCCAAAAGCACAGATAGTGTCTCAGTCACTCTGACTGAACAAGAAAAGTTCCACCGTTTGCAAGAACATTTTGAGCATAAGGACAACCAAGCGCATTTAGACAAAATGGATGCTACTAGGCACATGGCTATGAAGGGAATGTCTCAAGAACAACCTAAGATTAGTGGTTACGAATATAGACCCCCTCCTTTTGGTACTTTGGGTAACTATGGCAACAACACGCCACCAAGATCTCCTCCAAGATAGACTTTTGCTGCTCCTTCTTCACCTCCTAGACCTCCTCCCTCTTAGCATGAGGAATAAGCCAATGATGAGGTTTCTAGTGAAGAACTTATGAGATTTGAACAAGATGAAGCCTCCCAATGCATGATGCTTAAACTTTTAGAGTGAAATGGAGGTCAATACTTTCAATACATGACTTCTAGGGGATACAAGCTCCCTCCTGGCTATGATGTACACCAGATCATTCAAGAAAGAGTACCAACTGAATTGGAAATCCTTAGGGATGAATTGCAATGAATGAATCAACATCTTGCTCAACTTGCAATAGAAAAAGAACTTCCAAAGGTTTCTTTCATAGAATCTATTTGTGCTCTTCCTTATAGGAGTCTATACATGGTCCCATTTCCTAGGGATATTGAGGTTCCCAAATATGATAAGTATGATGGAAATGGTGACCCCCATGACCATGTGCGTCACTTTTACACTCTTAGCATGGACTTCCTTCATGAAGACACATTTCTTCTGCGATTGTTCCTTAGAAGTTTAAGAGGACAAGCCTTGGAATGGTTTGCGAAGTTGACACCACATCTTAAGACCTTTGATGAGTTGGCTAGGCACTTCACTCAGCATTATTCATACAACATCCAATAGCCTATCACCATGGTAGATCTCAGTGCTCTAAAGAAAAATCAAGGTGAGTCATTTGCCACTTACTTACAACATTGGAGGTCATTGTATTCTTGATATCCTCGACAACTAGACGAAAGAGAAAAGATTGACATTTTTGTCAACACGCTTGTGCTAGAACTGTATTATGATCTAAGGAACAACTATTCTCCTCTTTCAATGACATGGTTGAAATTGAATATCGGATTGAAGATGTGGCCATAAGAAAGGGGGATATTGTTATTAATAAAGATACTAGGGGCAATGGCAAGGACAAAAGAAAACCCTAGAATAAAAATAAGTATGTTGTTAATGATGGTGTTGTGGATGTCCCAAAAGCCAAAGAACTTGCTTTCAACCTCTCTAATGCTATATACGTAGTGAAACAACAAGAGGCTGCCAACACTCACAGTGCTCCTAAGCCTCAACATGCAGACAAGCCAAAAAAGACATTTCAACGACGAGTCTACACTAAGTTGGTTGAACCATATGATGTGATTCTTAAGACTCTAGTTGCCAACAAGTATCTTATGCTTCCCAAAAATTCTTGTCCCTATGATCCACTAGTTAAGCCTGATTGGTGGAGAGAAGATCATTTCTACCATTATCATAGGAATAAGGGACATAAGACAGATAATTTTTTTAAGCTTAAAGATGTTATTCAAGATCTTATTGATGGAGGCACAGTTCTCATAGATGGCTTAGTTAAAAAATTTGATCACAAAGCTTTCAAGACTCCTCTACCTGAGTATGAGAAAGTAGAATCCTCTCAAGCACATAAGAAAAATCATGATGCCAAGATCAACTATACATACACTCCCGATTCACCTGTGATCAACATGGTAGAACCTATTGAGAGTATTCTTATGATGAGGTCTCAAGATGATAACAACACCAATTATGGTATGCCAAATTTGGTCTTGCAAACACTAGATAATTCATCTTCCCAGAGTGAGACACTAAATGTTGTTACTAGGAGGAAAGCCAAAATTGCTCTTAAGACCGCGCATGATCCCAAACAAGCGGCTCCTTCCAAACAAGCAGCTCCTTCAGCCCTATATAGCTATGAACTTGTACACTAGTTACAACAAACACCCGCTTAGATATCCATTTTTGAGTTGCTTGAGTTATCCCCTTTGCACAAAGAGATCCTTGAAAAATCCCTTCGTACAATAAATGTTCCCAATGATATTGATCCAGATCAGTTCCAGGCCATGGTCAACCACATCTCATCTCCCCACTACCTATCCTTTTCTATAGAAGATGACACATCTCTTAGTCACCCTCATAATCTGGCTTTACACATTGAAGTTCTAGTCTACCATACTCGAGTTCGCCGAGTCCTGATAGACAATGGTACAGGGTTAAATATTGTTTCCTTCCATGTTGTTAAACAATTGGGATTGTCTGAATTGGTCGTAGACCCTAGATGAAAGATTACTATAAAAGCATATGATGAAGTGGAAATATCTTCCAAAGGTCTTGTTGTGCTGCCTGTTCGAGTGGGCCCTATCATGAAAGATGTTGTGTTCCAAGTGTTAGACATCCCACTCACCTATAACATTCTTCTAGGTTGACCTTGGATCCATGAAATGCAAGCTGTCCCTTCCACCTATCATCAGTGTGTCAAGTTTCCACACAATGGAGCTAAGATTGTGATTCCTAGGGACAATGCTATCGCTATCAATACTCTAACTGCTGCTGAAATGTTTGTCCCTCACAACAAACCTTCTCATGATCATAATGCATCCCTTATTGCTGCTAAGCAAAAATTAAAGGTGATGAGTATTAGTATGGGGGAATATACATTGGACTCTATTGTCGTTATGCCCACTTCTCCTAAGTCCTATGGTAGACCTTCAGACAAGAAAAATCCTTCTACTTCTACCATGACAATTTTTGGTACATTTGTTGAATTATCCATACCCTTAGAGGCCGAAAAAGAAGAACAAGCTATCAGGGAGTGGATTTATAGAGACGAAGAAGACAGTATGATAGCTGCTACTCCCATTTCTCCTAAACGCTATGGTGAAGGCTATAAATTTTTGCAGCAAATGGGCTATCAAGGTCACGGACCTTTAAATAACAATGGGCATGCTCTAGTTGAACCTTCAAGTCATACTCATGGCCAACCTTCTAAAGATACCACAGGTCTAGGATATGGTGTTGACAATGACATTCCTGAATGTTCTAGAAATACTCCCCTGCTTAGTGACTTAGATACAGACATCAAGGAATCACCATTATGCAATATGGCCCAAATGGAAGACTATCTTCCTTCTACTTCACTTCTTTGGAGAGGAGAATGCATGCCTCCTGATGATACAGCTGAAGCTTCCACATCTCAAAATTTTGTGCCTAATGAGTCGTTAAACTTTGATAGATAGCATAGAAATATTGCACGATTGATAGAACGAGGAGATCTCACACATAATGACATGAGTACCTCTACTTCTAGGCATCATAAGCTGTCTTGGTGTAAACATCCTAGCAGAAGTTCCATGACCGATTCAAATGAGTATGAATGGGACACTCTCTCAGATGGATCTTCTACAGTAGATATGGATGTTGATGTGATTCATACCTATAGTAACCAACCTGACGTAGTTGATGAGTCTCGTGTAAGGTCTGAGAAGTTCAATCCACATATTGCTTTAATGGACCATGTTGGTCCTTCCATGACAAATTTAGATCTTGATACTTTTGGAGCCTACCCTATAGGCTCGACTTCTCTTGTCACCAGAGATGATATCCCCTGCATCCATAACCTTGAACATGTTGTATCATTGATGAAGGGTGCTCCCCTTAATACCACAAACACATAACAGAAATAGAGAAACAACAACAATATGCAAGAACAGAAAATTGGCTTCTTATTATCTCCACAAATGTGGAATTACAAACTTCAGAATTACAATATGCAAAGCCACATGGGCATTCCCTTACAATATTCTGTAGGACAAAGCCTCGGATCATTACCCAGATCTACTACCCAGAACTATTCTGAACTGCCTAAGACAATAATACAGCCTTCCTTATATAGGCAATTTTCCACCGCCTGGGAAGGTTCCAGAATTTTAGCCAATAAGGCCGACCAAACTTAGCATTATTTTATTTTACATTTTATTACATCATAGTCGGCTCAAGATAACCTTTGAAACCTGAACAGAAATTTTGAAGAAAATTATTTTCTGCCATTTCAGGTGGTCCAACTTCTGAAGACCATAAGTCATCACCCGTTGACCCGCTCGGCTATTATAACCCCATTTTGGAAATGCCACAAAGCGCTCTACAGGCTTGACCAGCGCAAGTGCCCATCACCCAAATTTTTGACCTCATCTAGGGCCTCTAAAGCCTTCAAAACTAAGTTCAAAGTTTCTGTACCCTACTGCCAATACCGAAAATCTTCAATATCTTCCAATATACACTTGATCTGGCAATCAAACTTTACTGGCAGACTTATATGACCAAAATGAACCTCCAAGAAAGAAATCATATCATTCTGAGCACATACAAAAATTACCAAAAATAGTAACTTTCCATAAATAGCAGCTCTGCACAAAATAGCCCTTATTGAATACAAAAATAGAAATATTTTTGGGTGATGCAAGATTGCTCTTGCACCCAGGATGCTCCTGCATCAATCACTCTCCCTCATACACTCAAATCTTATAGATTGGTCTACCCAAGATTAAAGACCTATATTGCCTTCCTTTCAAAATGACTATGAGATCGCCTAATACCTCAATGCCATTGAACTTGTTACTTCTTCCACCAGCGAACTAGCAATGAATATGACTGAATCAGATATCAAGTACCTCAGTCATAAAATTAAAAGAAAAAAGAAATGGTCGGATGGTGAAAACCACATTGTGGTGGTATCCAAACCTCAAAATAGTAAAAATAAAGATGTATCTAAGGGTGAAAACCTCACTGAGGTGCCCGAGGATGGGTACTTGGTAGTCTGCTGAGCTATTTTCAAGAAAGGTCTTCAGTTCTAATAGAACCTACACAACCCATCAACTTGGGGATAGAGGAATCTCCTAAAATCATACATGTGGCTCAGTCCCTCTCAGCAAAAGACAAAGAACAATTTTCTACATTCTTTCAAGAGAAAAAGATCAATTTTACATGGACATACTTAGACATGTCAGGTTTAGATACTAAGCTCATTATGCATCATCTCTCTATTGCTCTAGAGGTCAAACCTGTCAAACAAAAATTGAGAAAGATGCATCCCCGTGTGGTACTACTAGTTAAGGCTGAACTTGAGAAGCTCCTAAAAGCCAATTTCATCAGAGCTATTGATTATGCTGAGTGGAATTCTAACATTGTCCCTATTTCAAACATGACAAGTCCATTTGTGTATGCATTGATTTATGAGACTTGAATAAAGCATGCCCTAAGGATGATTTTCCACTTCCGAACATCGACATGATAGTGGACATGATGGCGGGCTATGAAATGTATTCCCTTATGGATGGCTTCTCCGGATATAACCAGATCAAGATTGCCTCTGAGGACCAAGAGAATACAACCTTCACATGCGCATGGGGTACCTTTTGCTGGAATGTCATGCCGTTTGGGCTTAAAAATGCTGGTCCAACCTATCAAAGAGCCATGACTACCATCTTTCATGATATGATGCACAAAAACATGGAGGACTATGTTGATGACACGCTTACCAAATCACAACAAAGAAGCACCCATTTGTTTGATTTGAGTTTGATATTAGACTGCATAGAATGATTTCAACTCAGATTAAATCCAAAAAAATGTGCTTTTGGTGTCACTTCTAGGAAACTACTAGGATACATAATATCAGCAAAGGGAATAGAAGTAGACCCAGAAAAGGTGCAAGCTATCATGGAGATGCCACCTCCTCGTAACATCAAACAATTAAGGAGTCTTCAAGGCCATCTCCAATCTATTAGGCAGTTCATTTCTCAGTTAGCTGATAGAGCTCAACCATTCAATCAGAATTTGCATAAAGGTGCTACTTGTATATGAAATGAGGAGTGTCAAAAGAACCTAGACCAGCTCAAGGATTACCTAGCATGACCTCCTATTCTTATGCCACCTATTCAAGGGAAACCTTTGATACTATACATTTCTACTACAACAAATTCCTTAGGGGCTCTTCTTGCACAACATGATGATATGGGAAAAGAATGGGCTATTTACTATATCAGTTGCACTCTAGTTGCTTATGAACTCAATTACACCAGCATTGAAAAGGCTTGTTTAGCAGTGGTGTTTGCATCTCAAAAACTCAGACATTACATGCTTGCACATACTACACAGCTGGTTGCTAAAATTGATCCTTTAAAATATCTCTTAAGTAAAGCTGCGCTTACTAGATGACTTGCCAAGTGGATGCTGATTCTTTCTAAATTTGACATTTAGTATGTTGAAAGGAAAGCTATTAAAGGGAAAGTGATTGTGGATCAATTGGCTGAGTTTCCCATGACTGATAATGCTCCTCTTCAAATAGATTTCCCAAATGCCTCAATCATGAATATCACAGGGCATACATGGAAAATATTTTTTGATGGTTCTCATACATAGAATGGAGCTAGTGCTGGAATCCTATTTGTTACCCCTCATGGATACACCATTCCCAAATCCTATAAAATTCTCTTTCCATGCACTAATAACATAGCTGAATATGAAGCCCTTTTGAATGGAGTTAAGCTTGCTCTTGAATGGAGGATTCTTGAGTTGCATATTTTTGGAGATTCCCAGCTTGTCATGAACCAAGTAAATGATGATTACCAGACAAAAGATGACAAGTTGATCCCTTACAAGAAGATGATTAACTCACTCGGAAACTATTTCACATCTCTCATGTTCCAACAAATTCCTAGAGCTGAAAACAAGGCTGTTGATGCCATGGCTACTTTGGCATCCATTTTGCAACTAGAAGAGCATGAATCACACTTTGAGTTCCTTGTGGAAGAATTATGCTATCCTACCTACAATTCCCCTGATGACCATGTCATTTACACTGTGGTCAGTCATGATTCCTCCTGCTATGCCACTATCTTTTCCTATCTCCAAGACCAAGTTATCCCTAAAAATCTAACATGCAATGAGAAGTGCCAACTCATTCGTAATGCCTCACACTTTACCCTCATCTCTGGTGACTTGTATAGGAAGGGTCTAGATGGAACTCTCCTTAGGTGTCTAGAAATAGAGGAGTCAGAAAAGGTGCTAGCCGAAGTTCATGATGACATATGTGGGTCACACTCTAACGGTCTTGCACTCACTCAGAAATTGCTTAGGGATGGCTACTATTGGCCTACTATGCAATCTGATACTATTCGATATGCCAAGTCTTGCAAAAAATGTCAACTACATGGGAATCTCATTCATGCTCCTGGACATGAGCTCATTCCCTCTGTTACTTACTAGCCATTTTAGCAATGGGCCTTTGACTTGGTAGGCAAGATTTGTCCTAGTTCTTTGAGTGGGCATAATTTCATCATTACAGCCACTGAATATTTCACCAAATGGGTTGAAGCTGTCCCTCTGTCTGCAACTATCGGCAAACATGTTGCCCTATTTATTTTGAATCATGTTATTTGTTGCTATGGTATTCCTTCCTCCATAGTCACGGATAATGGTGGCCAATTTAAGAACAAAGACCTGAAGCACTTGTGTAAAAATTTCAAAATCAAACAACATTGGTCCTCTATTTACTACCCTCAAGGGAATGGCCAAACTGAGGCCTCAAACAAAACATTGCTGAAAATTCTCCACAAAACAGTGCACAAATTAGGCAAGGATTGGCATCTACAGATCAATCCTGCATTATGGGCTTATAGAACATCTATCCGCACTCCTACAGGTGCAACACCTTTTTCCTTAGTCTACGGTTCTAAGGCTGTCTTACCATTAGAGGTTGAAATACCTTCACTAAGAGTCTCTCTCCATGGTTTGATTACTTATGAAGACCAAAGGGCCATGAGAGTGCATGAGCTCACTACTTTGGAAGAATATTGCAAGGCCACTTTTGATCACATGCTCACTTATCAGAAGAGAATGTCTACTACCTACAATAAGAAAGTTCATCCTAGAGAGTTCCAAGTAGGTGAACTAGTTCTCAGAGAAAATCCCAAAAATCAACAGAATAGGGAGCAGAAAGGCAAGTTTGAGCCAAATTGGTTGGGGCCTTACATTATCACAGCAACATTTGTGTCTGGAGCCTATTAGCTATCTACATCTGAGAGAGAAGAGCTTACTGAGCCTATCAATGTTCTACATCTGAAAAAGTTCTATGCCTAAGGTTCTTGAGCTCTTTGTACATATTCTTCTTTGATCCTGAAAAAATCTCAAAAAATTTCATATATGATGCTGAAAAAATCCTAAAAAGCATAAAAAGTACTAAAAAAAATGAGCATCCTAGTGAAAACCTAGCAATAGGCACTTTGATGTCTCACCAAAAAAAATTAATAAATGAAAAAAATTCAAAAAAATAGAAAAAGTGCCTTGGTGAAAACCTAGAAATAGGCGCCTTGGTAGCAAAAACACAAAAAAATTGAAAAAAGTCCTAAAAAGAAAATCTATCAAATGGTGAAAACTTGGAAACAAGCGTTGCTTGAGACCCTTGCACCTATGTCTATCAGTCTTGCGTGGTGCTCCTCCGCTCCACTTTCTACTTTGCCTCTCCTAGCCTAGAATTGACTCTTGTCTTAGTCTAGGGGGCATACGTTGTTCTAGCTTATCTTGGGTCTCTTTGTGCATTCGGGTTTCTTGGGCCTCTTGGTTCCAATGGTTTTTTTCAACACCACACCAATTGTGTTTTTCAACACTTTCCTAGCGTCGAGTGTTTCTCAACACTTATCAGATATCCTATCCGCAGTCTCGAATGATGCAATATTTCTCACTAGTAGAGGCAATACTCAAAGTTTGACTTTATGACCTACACACACGCACTTAAACACTTGACTTGTTGAAATTTTCTTTATTTCTTTGTGTGTTGTCTATGATGATTTCTTTCTGCTTGTGGGTATATTTTGTTGATCTTCATTGTCATGAGCATTTATGCTTGTTCCACTTGACTCTAGGATCTACAAGGTATTATCCTTGACTATTTTTTTCTGCAAGTGCATGCTTATAGTCATCTTGACTTTCTTGTGTCTCAATGTGAGCATAATCTTGCTATATCAAACTTAGGGAATCTCACTGCACTAGTCATCTTGACTTATATGTCTTTGATGCCTAGGTGGGATTTCCACATTCCTATCTGATATAGATCATGTTCAAATCCACAGAGTTATACTAGTGTGTATTGTATGATCTTGCGATGCTACCAATAATGCTCGATGATGAATATTAGAGTCTAATAGCTTTGTGACCTTGCAAGTAAACCACTTTTCATAATAGCTTGCATTTTTTTAGGTTCATGTTAGTTAGTTTTGCATCTTGCATATGAAAAGAGCTCTCCTTTCATCTTTTGTGGACCTGTCGGTCAACTGCACTCACCTTTCATTTCTTCCTGATCACGTCTTTCACTTCTTGTCTTTCATATCACATCATTGTCTTCATTTCGGGATCGAAACCGAAATCCAAGTTCACCTTGATTGTCAAAATTGCATTTCTCCTTCTTTCACGTAGTTGACTGACCTTTTGAGGCCTGATCCTTTGATCTTCGCTAGGGCATCCTTTCCTTCTTCATCTCCATCTTTCTCACCCTTCTAGTCTTTCATTCATTTAATTCATCTCTCTCTAAGGTCTTGACTAGGGCATATCTTCACTGCTTGATGGTTATTCTATCATCTTTCATCTTCGATTATGATTTCTAGTGATTTGATCATGTTGCTCTTGCTTCTACCTTCCCTCTACCTGATTTCACTTTCGATCCCGAGGGGGTAGACACATCATATCCTATTGGCTATTCTCCAAAGCATATGCTTGACCATTTCATTTGCTTTGATCAATCTATCTTTTTGCTTGACATGTTAGTTCTCGTCTCGAGTTCTGATACTGTCCATCTCTTTCCTAAGTGTTCAGTACTATCGTTACCAGGCTGACCATGCAGGATTTTCTCTCTCTCTGCACTTCATTCTTTGGAGTTAGATCTCTATCTATTGTGTTCTCGGCTGATCTATTCTTTGACATAATGTGTTCCCAGATCAATCATACATTAGTCAAAGAGGGGCAAATGTAATCATCTAAAAATGGTCATCTAGACTATTAGCCCCTTTCTAGCATTATTTGCTAAAATCATCAATTGCTTATTCTTGATCAAATCCTAGTTCTATCATTTATTTGATTTTATTCTATGGGCTAACCATTTTATCCTAAGTCTTTATTTATTTAAAAAGAATTTCCTCCTCTTTTATTAAATAAAAGGCCCCCACTTTTCCTCTTATCCTAAGTTGCACAAATAAAGCATTATTCCTATTTTATAAAAAGGAGAAAAGACACTTTTTGTCTCATATGGACACAAAAGTCAACTCTTATTTTTCCATTGGAGGATACTTGTGCACATGGATTGCTCCTCTTTCAAGCTCCACCGTTGATTAAATCTTTTGCTTCTTAATCTCCATGGTCCATTCTTTCTCATTTCTTATAAAAGGAGAGCTCTCTTCTCATTTTAGGATCATCTTTTGAATACTAACCTTATGCTGTAGGATTGCTTGGAGACTTTGGAGCTTTTTGAAGGCATTCTTGCATTCATCTTCCATTTCTTGCATCATAGTTTCATATTTATGCTTTCATAGATTAGCTTCATTTCTATGCTCTAAATTAGCTCACATAGATTAATTAGCTTGGATTGTAACACTTGCATCTTTCTTTTCATAGCTTGGCTTGCATTCTCATTTCTAACATAGTTGCATTTTCATTCTCATTCTTGGTTCTTGAGGACATTGACATTCTTGCCCTTGTCTTCATTGAATCTCCCATTGCATGGTTTACTAGCAAGGTCATAAGCTTAATAGCTCTAGCTGAGAGCATTCTTAATATCCTTGCACTCCATGCCTAGGGAGCTCTAAGTTGATTTTCAAGGATTCCCATTCATGGATTCCCTTGGAAGCAAAGGCTTAGAGAAGTGCACATCTTAGTGTGTACAATTCCCACCTCCATGAATAGTCATTAGAATATGTAAAGTGTGTTGCGCTCATGAATCTAGAGTATGTCAAGAATATTAATGAGCTAAAATACATAGATCTGACCCTATGTGTGATAGAGTGAAACCCTAGCATGCAAATGCAAACAATGTTTGATTGAATGCATGTGAATGTAAACATGTAAAGTATGAAGTATCAATACATAAATTCGAAAATAACAAGGAAATCACAACTCCTAGCCATCCTCACAATTCGTTTGAAACTCCATGATAATGTAGAATTTGATGTCATGATTGCTTGATTGAGAATGTAGAATCTTGATGTGGATGCTTGAGAAAAGTTTTCAATAGAAGACCCTAGCTTCAAAGGATGTCATCAAACTTGGGCTTCCACCTTGCAATTTCTTATTGTAATAAAATTGGGGCTTTCACCTTGCACTCAATTTCACTATGTCAAAATGAAGCAATTAGGTTGCTTTTATAGTGATTTCGAGAGTCAATACTAAGCATCCGACTACAGGTTTTGAAATCTTTCGAATCCATCGGAGTGGACCCAGGGTCTAAATCATTTCGGGAGTAGAATTATTTTATGAGCTATTGATGATTGGAATATTATTAAATAACTCAAGAAAAAAAATACAAAAAAAAGGAGAGAAATAAAAAAAGGTTCCATTAGCGCTAGATTTATCTTCAATTAATAAACCAAATGATATTAAAAAATAAACATTATAAAAAGAATTCTGATACTAACTCATTAATTAAGAATAACAACTTTTTTAACTTTTTATTTAAGTATGTAAGTCTATATTTAATTATTCAATTTTTAATTAGTTTTATAATTAAAGATTATATGATTTTTTTTAAAAAAAACATTTAATATCCACCACTTAATATATAAATATTTTACAAATTACAAAGACAACACCAAATTTTTCTCAAAGTCAACGAACTCCCCAAATGAACTTTTTATTTTTATTTTTAATATTATGATATCTTCCGACATTTAAACATCGAGGAACATCCTAATCACCTACATGTGATTAAATAAATGAGCACAAAAACTATCCAAAAAAAATAGTCAACAAACCTAAAAAACATTTTTGGTTTGGTGGCTTGAAAAAAACAACAATTTGTGTTTTCCGCGTGGTACAGAAAACATGTATGCATTAAACATAACAACAGATGCATTGCACTTAATATTCATCTTATAAAATGGGACTTCACTGTGAATTGAAATTTCTGATGTAATAATATGCAAGTAGTTTCTTTCAAACATAATTATCCATCTTGTCGTGCCAAAATTCTCTGTTCTTATCCATTCGTTGGTCCACAACCGACTTCAATATTCAACTCAAACCGACATCAGTGGAGAATTATAAAAAGGATTGAAGGCGCAAATAAGATTTCAACCAAAAAAACAGATAGAATGGAGCTTCTACTCTTCATTCCATGCCTCCTGTTCTTGGCCAGTATGCACACAGCGATACCCACTTCTGGTTCGTACAATTGTTTCATTTTTTTATTTTATATCTCAATACAACATTGTTATCATACAGTTTTGTTCAGGTGCTTCATGGAAAATTATGATCATACGTTTCACATTAATATTAGTGTAGTTATGTTAAATATATCTGGCTTTTTTTCTATATTCATTAAAACTATCATTACCTTCCAGTCTTTACTACTATTATATAGAATGTACTATTGATCAAATTTGAAAAATCTGAAAATACAACAGATTTTTGTAAAATTTTTAGCATCTGTTCTTCATGATCTGCATGTTTTGAATGAAAACATCCAAAAAAATTTGAAAAAAAATCACTACGTTTTCACAGATCTGAAATTTTTTTTGTTTTAGATACAAGAGCATAGCGGCCGCCTTATATATCACCCTCACAACATTTAATTATGGTGGAAAATTGCAGGTGCTGAGATCTATCCATACCCATTTATGACTGTGGATGCTGAGAAAGCAGCTGCAAAAAGATATGATTACATCATCGTTGGAGGAGGTACAGCTGGGTGTCCTCTCGCTGCAACTCTCTCACAGAATTTTTCTGTTTTGTTACTGGAGAGAGGAGGATCTCCTTATGGGAATCCTGACATTGAGAACGCTGATGCTTTTGGCAAACCATTGAGAGAAACGGATAATTACACTTCCATAGCTCAGGGATTTGTTAGCGAGGATGGAGTGCAGCTTGACAGAGCCAGAGTTTTGGGAGGCGGAACTGCTCTTAATGCTGGGTTTTACAGCAGAGCAAGCTTGGAATATATTCGAGGAATGGGATGGGATGAGAAACTGGTGAATGAGTCTTTTCTGTGGGTGGAGAAAATGAATGTTGTTGAACCAAATCCACTTTCTCTCTGGTCTTCGGCTGTGAAAGAAGCACTTCTTGAAGCGGGTGTGCTTCCATACAATGGGTATAGTTTGGATCATTTGGAGGGCACCAAGATTGGTGGTTCCACTTTTGATAACAATGGCAAACGACACACAGCTGCAGATCTGCTCAAGTATGCAAACCCAGATAATATTGTTGTTCTGCTCAATGCTACTGCCTCCAGAGTTCTCTTCAAATCTTCAGCAGGTGCGTAATTAAACAAAGCTTCGTTTAGTTTAAGATCAATTGCCTTTTTTCGTTTAATTGAAGTTCGAAATCATGTGGAGTTTCAGTTGCGTGGTCAATTGAAATAGTAATACTAGATCGCAGTTGACATTGGACAAACCAAATAAATAAATAAATACATAAACTCTTTCTGGAAATCCGTTTCATAGTTTACTGCATTCAAATACACGAAGTCAATAGATATATTTTGTTCTCGCTCTTATTCAAACTTCCCGGCTCCTTAATTGAAAAGTCCATTCAAACCTACCAAATTCAAAGAAAAAACTCTCTCATTCATATTTTAAACTCTACTTCATCACCTACCTAGATATAAATCATAGTTCGAATTTTCAAAGTGTGTGACTGGATAAACTCGTATTAATTGCAAGACATATCTTATGTAAGATGTGATGTAATGAAAAAGACTAACAATAGAAAGTCAATTTATCTAGTAATGTTTGTTAACATGGTTTTGTTAATATTGTCTATCGTTTTAATTTTCTCTAAAATGTATCTGCATTATGATATTATTTTAAAACTTTTGTTGCAGGAAAGCTGAAGGCTCGTGGAGTAGAATTCATAAATTCCATTAATGGCGGTTCCCACCGAGTGCTACTTGATGAATTTTCATCTTCTAGTGAGGTAATTCTATCTGCAGGAAGTATAGGAAGTCCTCAACTTCTGCTTTTAAGTGGAATAGGCCCCTCCAAAGATCTTAAAAAACTTAATATACCTGTTTTAAAACATGTACCCTTAGTAGGACAAAGGATTCAAGATAATCCTTGTACATCTGTATTAGTACTATCCCCTATACCACTTAACTTTTCTAGCATACAAGTGGTAGGCATACTAAACAATTCTAAGATCTACATATATTCTGGTAGCTTTGTCCAACAGGTTTCCTCAAATGGATCTAGTTTCGTAAATGTGTCTGAAGGAACAATCTTTCATAAAGTAGCGTACCCGTTATCAAGAGGAAATCTAAGTCTAATTAGCAAGGATCCCAGAGACAATCCTTCTGTTCGTTATAACTACTATTCCGAGCCAGAAGATATGCAAGAATGTGTAAAAGGGCTCAAGGTAATAGCCGACATTTATGAAACAAATTCTCTCCAGAAATTTGTCTTCAATAATTCTAATGGCACAAGTGGGCTACATTTCATTGGATCAGCTCTACCCAAGAATAAATTAGATGAGATGGCCATGGGCAAGTTTTGCAGAGAGAATCTTGCCACCATATGGCATTTCCATGGAGGTTGTGATATTGATCATGTAATTGATAAAAGGTATCGACTCAAAGGTGTTGTTGGAATAAGGATTGCTGATGCTTCCACTTTTCGAGATAGTCCTGGAACTAATCCACAAGCAACCACCATGATGCTTGGAAGGTATCTATCATATGCAGATACTATTTTTTTTTCTATCTACATTTTTTATTTGGCTTTTAATTTTTGTTATTTGGTTAATGTCACTTGCATTGCTAATGAAACTTGTGAGATTGCAGATATCTAGGAATGAAGATTTTGCAAGAGCGTGGGATTTTGGCATGAGTTGAGAAGAATTTTCTACTCAAAACTTTCACAACTCGAAGAAAATGTTATAAACAATAATATATGAAAAAGACAATACCATACATGAGTATGTCCAATAAAGATTTCTTAAATACATTGAATCAAAAGATGTCAAAAATATCATTCTTAAGACATTTGTATTGAATTTGTTATTGCATAAATGTAAATTTTGACTTTTAATGAATACTAATTTTACTTTATTTACATTGTTGAATAACCATGTTATGTATTTTATGAATTATGTTATGTATATATATATCTATGTGTGTGTGTATGCGTGCGCATGTATATATACATATACATATACATACATACATACATACATATATTGTTAAATTATGTTATACATCATTAATAAGCATATAACACTATTTTTTTAATTTTATTTTACGCTATAGTTTTTAATTAGAGGAAAACAAATTTTGAATGGATTAAAAATCCTTTACAAATAGATTTTGAGGGGGATCTGGAACCTAGGAATAGAAAACACTGCAGAAGAATCAACATTACATAATAGCAGCAACCCAATGGTGAAACCACAGTTTAACAAAAGAACATTCTAAGCACAAGTTGCAACAATAACAAGTAGAAAGCCTAACCAAACACATGGTTTTATGAGGCTCCCTGAACCTTAAACAAGAGAAAACATGGGTTTAATCAAGTATCCAAAACCTAAAACAATATGGGTTTTAATAAGGCTCCCATAACCTTTCGTGACCAACCATAAAGAGATGATCATTGAAAAATTGGCTAGAACTATGGGGTTTTCAAAAGACCCCAAACCCTTATGGGTTATAAAATGGCTCCCACAACCATAACAATTAGCCTCATAAATTTGCACGTTGAAGAAACCGGTGAAACAATAATGGGTTTTAACATGGCACCCAAAACCATTGTGGGGCTTTGGTAGGCTCCCCAAACCAACATAACCTTCCTTCTAACTAGTAAATAGATATCACCATAAGCATATACAGGAACAACTAACCATATTACTACATGAGGGTTTTGAGAGGCTCCCCCAACCTTGAAACTTACAACAACCTCTCAATGGTAACATAAGTGTTTGTTGGAGTCACAGACCAAGAAGAACTGTGAAGGGTTTTGGAAGGCTCCCTCAACCTTAAGTATGGATTTTTAATTGGTACCCAAAACCAAAAGAAAGTTGTCATCAATGGTTCTCCAACTACCCATCCACGAACACCCTCTCAACCTCAATATGAGAGGTACCCACCTCAATAGGGACTTAGGAGAAAGAGACATTCAGAGAGAGAAACCAGCCTCTAACCAGCGTCTAGATCAAGCATCCATGGGAGAGAAAAGCAATCAAATATCTCCAACCAGCCTCCCCCACACGATAGATCTCCACCTCAAAAGAAGATGCTCTCACCTCAATAGGAAAGGTAGAAGAGAGCGAGAAAAGATCAAAGAGCCAAAAGAGAGCGAGAAAAGATCAAAGAGCCAAACCCAAGTCATAGACACAAGACACTCCCCACCTCTATAAGAGAGGAATCAACCTCTATAGGATCCCAACAAGGGAGGGTGGAGAGAACAAATAGAATCCTCACAAACTAACAACATTGAGACACCAACAAAGAGAGGAATCTTGGAAGACAAAAAACAAAAAAGAAAGAGAGCAAGCTCTACAAAATCATACTGTTAAGCACACTAGAACATCCCCAAAAGGAATCCACAAAGGGATTTAGAAACAGAAGCACGAACCCAAATAGCCAAGTCCTTGCAAGGAAGCACCAAGGAAGAAAAACCTACCCACATAGCTCTGTCCACCCGTCCAGCACAAACCATAACACTCACTCCAAACGAAGCAGATCTAGGAGAACCCTCTCCAATGCAGGTTGAAACAAAAGATCTTGAAAGGGGCCAAGACACTTAAGACCCACCATAGAGCAGGCCCCCCAAAGTCTCCATAGATGAGAGTCATCCAAGATTACAGGAGCCTACGGGAAGGCCAACCATCAGGGGAGAGAAAAACACACCGAACAAGTATCCAAAGAAAATACCGGCCAAGAAAAGAAGTGGGGAAAAGACACAATCCTTCAAAGGCAAAAAGTCTCCTGCACATCTCTTAGCAACAATGAAACACCTGACTTATAGCCTTTCCCTTAGATAATTGCATAGTGGACAAAGCCAACATGCCAGAGTAGAGCACTCGGTGTCCACAGACAAACCACATAAACCTTATGAAAAAATCCATTTCCAACAACAACGCTATCCTTGAAAGAAGAGACAAAAGGAAGAAAGAGGAGACCACATTTCAGCACAATGCGAGGACCCCAAAAAAGAACCAGAAACATAATATAAGTGAGCACCTCCACCCACACACTTCCACGCGCTCAAGCCCAACATCCAAACCTCCTCTAGACCGAAACAAAAAAAATTTGTCATCACCATCTTCATCCGCTTCTTTCGTTGCAGCCTCCTCCAAACCTACACCAGAGGAACCCCTACTACAAATCCTAGCATTCAAGCCTGGTCTCCCACATCCGCTCCCACCCATCTCTTCACCCCTAAAAGAATTTCTTATTTTACACTATAGTTATTTTACTTTCTATTTGCAAAAATGCCATCTTAACTTTATTTTATTATAGAACTATAATTTTTATTATATTTTTTATTTAATTTATATATATTGTAAATTTGGCTATATTGTATATAAGAAAAATCTGAGACATAAATAGTTTTTATCAATCTGAAAATATAAGATACTTCTTCCTATCTATTGGAACTATATATTACATCTATCAATATACAAAAAATGTCAATTTTTTTTAGCACATTTACTATTGTCAACTTTGCACTAATATACATTGCCCCTAGTGCATTTATGTCAAAATTCATGATTGAAATTTCACAATTCTAACTTCGTGGATGAAAAGAAGATAGAGTTAGTATTTTGTGGTTTTCATTTGGGAGTAATGGGAACCACCTCTACCCCTATCTCTACCTCAAGTATCAGGAACTATATATTACATCTCTCAATATACAAAAAATGTCAAAAAAATTTTAGCACATTTATTGTTGTCAACTTTGCACTAATATACATTGCCCCTAGTGCATTTATGTCAAAATTCATGATTGAAATTTCACAATTCTAACTTCGTGGATGAAAAGAAGATAGAGTTAGTATTTTGTGGTTTTCATTTGGGAGTTATGGGAACCACCTCTACTCCTGCCCCAACCTCTACCTCAAGTATCAGGAGAGATCCTAAACAAGAAACATAAAACAAGGTTATGTTAAGGTTTCTAGGGCCAAACTAAGGAAAACTGGCTTGAAGGGATAAGTTCCAAAATTGTTCATAAAAGATATAAGAGAAGCACAAAAAACACAACCTTCAACTATACACATGAACAATGGGCTAACAAGTTCTAGAGTTCCCAAAGTAGAAATTGGAATTTGAGACTAGTTGTCACACCCCTACTAAGGAACTCGAGAGGAAAACACTAATTAAAACCAACTAATGATGAAAATATTTTTCTAAATTGTAAAAAATTCTTTAAATATGAATATAACACTTGGATCATCATATGCACTTTAAAAGTTACATGAAAGAAGAATCAAAGATACTTTATCACAATTATTAATTTATCATTAAACATGAATGTGGATTTAACCACTTAATCCTAGGTCCTCACAAGTTCCCTAGCATCACTACTTAAGAAATATATTGATAACATATCTAAATATCTAAATACATCAATGAATTAAAACTCATAAACATTAATAATCTACATCACATGAATTTCTAAACATTGATTACTTATCTCTAAGTTCATTTTATTTCTCCAAACTAAAATGTTCCTAAGTTCTTTTTTTCTTATTAGTATAATCATAGGATCAATTAAAATAACCAAACTATCTAACACTAGCCTAGTTATTTCTTTTTTTTCATAACAATAACATTACTTAACCACAAAGATAACTAACTCTAACAATGTAAAATATTACATTTTCATCATTCTCCTTTAGGAGCATACACATTACATCAATGTGAACAAAGGTATTTACATCTCATGATATATAAATGCGTATAATGAAGATCTCTAATGCATCATAAATGAAGGTACTTGTACAAAGATCCATCCACACAATCATGGACAATATATCAATACCTCAATAGAGAAAGATTACTACAACCATACCACATGTAACCTAGAGGCCCACTCCGACCATTCTAAAGAGGTAGACACCAAAGCCCCCACACCCAAAAAAAATCCAAAATAGGAAATAGGGAAGTCACCAAATCTCCAAATAAGGCTAAGAAATGCAAGAAATCATAAACAAGAGAAAGGCTACTAGAGGCCAAGCATAAAACTATATGGAAAGATACTCTGAATCACATTTAGGGTGAATTTTATCACACATCCTTTCCCCTTAGTGTTAACCTACAAATGATTGAATATCTTGATGAACTGAATGGACAAGTAAAAGACATTGATTACAGATCACCAAGTTACTAAAGAGTCATGTAAGGCAATTAATTCAATCAATGTATTGTCATTGATGTCAACTAGTCTTGAGTGTACTTATCATGATAGTTACAAACATATGAAGAAGAAAAATGGAAAAGGAATGATATATCTACATGAAGATGAGATGGATATGGAAGATATGGCTAAGGTATAAATTGGGTAACTTCTTGATTAGTCTATGGCATAATATTGTTGACTTGATTGTATAACATGAATTTTTTATGAATTGAAGATCAGAACTGAACAAGTTCATGTGGTCAGTAATTGAAGATTTTTTTATACACCAAGCTAGTGTTGTGTATAATAAGTAATAGTAATAACTGAGTTAGTTATCACCGACACATTCAAGTATTCACCGAGTGAAAGAAATAAATAAAGTTTATAACAACCGACTGAATTGATGAGTTGGATGATTGCTTATGATTCTAAGGTAAAATATAAAGTTTGTTATGATGATCTAACAGATGACAAAATTCAAGATTGATCCAATGGAGAAGGATGAACCATGTTATAGACACATCTGTCGAGTTAGCTTGAAGTGGCAAAAGGAACGATGGAGATTAAGAGGCAAAATCTAACAGATGATAAGAAAATGGTTTATGAAGTCTATTTAAAGAGACGTGAGATTAATTATTGAGTCTGGAGCTTATTGACACTATAGGAGAATTCACGTGAAAGGGCTATTTTCATGCACCATTGATCAAATTAGTTACAAACATAACCGAGCTGGACTGCAAGCATTACCAAGCATCAGGGTATTATTCACCGAGCTGAATATGTTGAAGGATATGAAGGATTGAAGTGATTATTGATCATAGGAGGTATTTTGAGCTTAGCATAGATCTGAAAATCTGCAAATATTAGTTGTATTTGAATCAGATCATTTTGTATCAGTTTAACCATTGTTACAACAAAATCTCTTAACCGAGTGGACTTAATAGTCTTATTTATATTTCAATATGACATTCAAGAGATGTTGTTGGTTTTCTTGTTGATCCCATAGTGAATACTGGTCATGAGTTAACTATTAGTGATAAATCCTTTAACCAAGTCACACCTTATAGTGTGTATTGTAACCTTTGACAGGGTTGGCTCCTAACCGAGCTCACTTCAGAAGAGTGAATCATTTTGGGTTACCGGTCCTAGGTGGTTTTTCTCCTAACAGGGTTTCCACATTAAAATTCTATGTGTTATGTGTATTTGATGTGATTGGATTGTTATTTTACTTTACACATTGCATATTAGTATGATTTGTAAACATGGTATTGAATTGACTATCAATCGGTAGATGAAGAGAAAGTTATTGTTGATAGCTTACAAAGTTGATAACTTGTTTGAAAAGTTTGAATATATACAATGCTTACATTCAACCATTGATTGGACCTTTGACTATTGATCAGCTGAGAGATAGACATGAACATAACATGACAATGATTGAGATTTTTGCTGCCTTAATAGATGTTGAATTTGAAGATATCAAGACATGTAAATCAGCCAAAGAAATGTGGGACAAACTTATAGTAGTTTATGAAGGAGATGTTAATGTGATGAGAGAAAGAGTTGAAAGTCTTAGATGAAAGTTTGATGATATGAAGATGAAAGAAGGAGAAAACATTTCTCAGTACAATAACTAAATCAAGGAGATTGTCAATGCTATCCGACGAGCAGGAGGTGTTATTGATGAAGACATTGTTGTGAGTAAAATTCTTAGAAATTTGTTGCTTGTCTATGCTATTAGAATTTTTGCAATTCATGAAATGAGATCTGCACCGGGTAATGTTCTTACACTTGATAGCCTAATCGATAAATTGACTACTTTTGAGCTGAATAACTATGATAACAGTATTGTACCAAATGTTGATTTTGCATTTATGTCATCTTTGAAGATTGGTAAATCAAGAAGTAAACACATGGTCATAAATGAGAGTGACAATGACAATGATGAGGATGAACTTGATGAACTTGAAGCATTAATGACTTGGACACTACAAAAAGGTAAAGGAAGATACAAAGGGAAATTACCTTTGGTATGTTTTAACTATAAAGAGATTGGTCATATTGTAGCTAGGTATCCTAACCGAAAAGATGATGACAAATACAATGAGCCATCTAGTGAAAGAAAGTTTTATAGAAGAGATAAATGAGATCGTAGAGGCAACCGAAAGTATGACAGAAGAAGTAACAAGGACTACAAAGATAAAGGCAAGAATGCATGTTACCTTGTTGAATATGATGATGAAACTAACACCAACACCGATGAAGATATTGAGGTAGTATTCGTAGCTTTGAAAGAAGATTCAGAAGAAGAGGAAAGGTATGTTGAAACAACACTTATTTCTAAAGTTAGCAAGAATGATACATGGATTATTGATAGTGGTTGTACTCATCATATGACCGGTGATGAAGATAAATTTGAATACCTTGAACATTATAATGGAGGATTTGTTAAAATGGGAAATGATACACCTTGTCTAGTAAAAGTAAAAGGATCTATCTTGTTGAACAATAAGATTAGATGCAAAAATGCATATTGGGTGAAGGGACTTAACTATAATTTTTTTAGTGTAGCACAATTGAATAACTCAGTCACTTGAGTTGCATTTGAAAATAGAAAGGTGAAAATCTATGATGATACTGGAAAGTTGGTCAGTACTGGTGAACAATCAAAAGGTAATATATTCTATTTGGACAATGTTGAAACTTCTTGTATAATGGCTAGAACTGAAGATGTGTGGTTGTGGCACAAAAGGTTGTGTCATGTGAATTTTGACAAAATGGTTAAGATCAGTAATAAAAGAAAATTTATAGGCTTACTGAGCTTATCTAAACCTGACCATGTCATGTGTAAACAATGTCAAATGGGAAAAATGTCAAAATCTAGTTTTAAGAGAAAGACCTACTCATCTAAAGCTATTTTGGAGATGGTTCATACCAACTTTTGTGTTCCTATGAGAGCTTGGGAGTTATTATGGTGATAGATATTTCATTTTATTTATTGATGACTATTCTAGGATGATGACAGTTATGTTTTTGAAAGAGAAATTTGAAGCTTTCAAAATGTTCAAATGGTATAAAGAAAAAGTGGAAAAGAATTGAAGTGCTTAAGATCTGATAGAGGTGGTGAGTTTATTTCTGATGAGTTCACTAACTTTTGTAATGAGCATGGAATTAAAAGACAAGTTTCTACACTGAGAACACCACAGCGGAATGGAATTGCAAAAGGAGGAATAGACCAATAGTTGATTGTGCTAGAACACTGATGATTGAGAAAGATGTTGCACAAATGTATTGAGAGAAGTTGTTAGCACTGCAATATACACATTGAACTAAGTACAACTGAAGAAATATTCAAACAAGACACCTTATGAGTTATGGTTTGGGTACACACCTAATGTAAGTTATTTCAAAATATTTGGAAGTAGATGTTACATTCTAAGAGATGATAGAAATGATAAATTTGATTTTAAAGGTGATGAAGGAATATTATTAGGATATTCTACTAAAAGTAACGCTTACAAATGTTTGAATAAGGTTTCTAACAAAATGATTGAAATTAAAAATGTGAGAGTTGATAAGTTTGCTGAGAAAATTGATGAAGAAAGAAGAAAGGAACTAGAAGACTATGGCAGATATAGAGTCATTGATTTACCTAACCCTCTACCTAAGAAATAGGTAGAAGCTACCGAGCAACATGATAAAGACACTAAGCATTAGCCCATAGATACTGAGAATCAAGAAATTGCTACCGAGGAACATTGATCCTACACTGACTGATGAACAAAGAAGAGAACAAGTGTTAACAAAATTGATGAGAAGACACCATCCATAGAACCAAATTATTGGAGACAAGAAAGATAACATGATGACACGAAGTAAGTTGAGACAAAACACTACATGTTTAGTTTGTGAATTTGAACCTAAAAATGTTAGAGATGCACTTGAGAATGATGAAAGGATTAAAGAAATGAATGAGGAAATTGAGAAAATACTGAAGAATAAAACATAGACATTGGTACTGAGACCGAATCATAAAAATTTTATTGGAACAAAATGGATATTTAGAAACAAGTTGAATGAGAATTTGGTGAAGTCACTAGGAACAAAGAAAGACTTATATGTAAAGGGTATGAACAAGAAGAAGGTATAGATTATGGTGAGACCTTTGCACCAGTTTCTAGACTTGGAGTTAGAATATTACTAGCATATGCTACCTATAAAGGATTCAAAGTATATCAAATGGATGTTAAATCTGCATTTTTGAATGGGATACTTGAGGAAGAAGTTTACATTGAACAACCTGAAGGTTTTGTTGATCCAAATAAGAAAAAAATGGTATGTAAATTGTACAAAGCACTATATGGACTGAAACAAGCACCGAGAGCATGGTATGAAAGACTACATTCATATCTTGTTAGTATTGGTTTGTAAGAACAAGTGACAATAGCAATTTATATTTGAAAGATGAAATTGATGACAAGATTCTTATTGCTGAATTTTTTGTCGATGATATCATATTTGGAGGACATGATAAACTATGCAAAGCATTTGATGATGAAATGAGAAAGGAATTTGAAATGTCAATGTTTGGAGAGATTAAATTTTTTCTAGGTTTGCAAATTCTACAACAAAATGAAGAGATATTCATAACACAATAAAAGTATATCAAAGAAGTGTTAAAGACCCTTGGAATGGAAGATTCAAAACCAGTAGGTACACTGATGGTCACTAGATGAAAATTAACAAAGGATGATTAGTCAATCGAGGTAAATCAAATACTATACAGATCTATGATTGGAAAATTGATGTATGTTATGCATAGTAGACAGGATATTGCACATGCTGTTGGGATTGTAGTAAGATTTTTTGCTAATCCTAGGGAATCACATATGATTGTTATTAAAAGGATTTTGAGATACTTGAAGAACACAAAGAATTATGGTTTATGGTACAAGAAATAAGGAAATTTTGAACTACAAGTTTACACCGACATAGATTAGGCTGGAAATATTGATGACTAGAAGAGCACAACCAGTGGAGTATTCTTTTTGGGAGAAAGACTAGAAACTTGGATAAGCAAGAAACGGGTATGTATTTCTCAGTCTACTGCTGAAGCATAATATGTTGTTGTTGCTGCAAATTGTTCAAACATTGCATGGATAAAACAACTTTTGGAAGGGATGAATGAAGAGATCATTGATCCAGTGATAATATATTCTGACAAAACAAGTGCTATAAAAATTTCCAATAATTGAATGATGCATGCAAAGACAAAGTAGATATCTATAAAGTATCATTACTCGAGGGAACAAGTACAAGAAAAGAAAGTGAAATTGGAGTTTATGAAATCAAAAGAACAACTTGCAGACATATTTACCAAACCCTTACCGAAGGATACGTTTGAGTACTTCAGGACTAGACTAGGGGTCCATCCCCTGTCTATCGATCAGTGAGGTGATTGGGAGGTTGCATCAACCTATACTTTATCAAAATATCAAATGATGTTGATGCATATTGTTCACACTTTAGGTCTCCTAAGGTTGTGAAAGATGGAATAGAGAAAATTGTATATTGGTACATGAAGGTACTTGATCTAAACTGAACACCAGAGATAATAGTTTGGCTACTATAGAGTTGTTTATTCTTTTTGACATTTTTGTCAAAGGGAGAAATGAATAAATAAATACTTATCTAGTGGGAGAGAAGAATCATGGAATGAAAAATATCAAATCTATAGGGAGAGTCTGTATGAAATGTTGTGTAGTGATTAAACATAGTAAATATACAAGCTAGGGAGAGCTTACTGAGTTACAACATTTATCTATAGAGTTGTAGTACATGTATTTGGTATTCTATGACATATTTCATATTGTGTTTCCATCAATGCCAAAGGGAGAGATTGTTAACCTACAAATGATTGAATATCTTGATGAACAGAGTGGACAAGTAAAAGGTAGTGATTAGAGATCCCTGAGTTACTAAAGAGTCATGTAAGGCAATTAAATCAGTCAATGTATTGTCATTGATGTCAACTAGTCTTGATTGTACTTATAATGATAGTTACAAACATCTAAAGATGAAACATGGTAAAGGAAAGAGATATCTACATGAAGATGAGATGGATATGGAAGATATGGATAAGGTATACATTGGGTAACTTATTGATGAGTCTATGGCATCATATTGTTGACTTGATTGTATTACATGAATTTGTTATGTATTGAAGATCAGAACTGAACAAGTTAATGTGGTTGGTAATTGAATATTTTTGTATACACTGAGATAGTGTTGTGTATACCAAGTAATAATAATGACTGAGTTATTTATCACTAACACATTCAGGTATTGACCGAGTGAAAGAAAGAAATAAAGTTTATAACAACCGTCTGAATTGATGAGCTGGATGATTGCTTATGATTTCGAGGTAAAATAAAAAGTTTGTTATGATTATCTAACGGTTGACAAAATTCAAGACTGATCGAATGGAGAAGGATGAAATGTGTTATAGACACATCTGTTGAGGAAGCTTGAAGTTGCAAAAGGAATGATGGAGATTAAGAGGAAAAATCTAACATGTGATAAGAAAATGGTTTATGAAGTCTATTTAAAGAGACATGAGATTCATTATTGAGTCTGGAGCTTATTGACACTACAAGAGAATTCATGTGAAAGGACTATTTTCATGCACCACTTATCAATTTGGTTATAGAAAGAACCAAGATGGACTGTAGGCATTATCGAGTGTCAAGGTATTATTCACTGAGCTGAATATGTTGAAGGATATGAAGGATTGAAGTAATTATTGATGAGAGGAGGTATTTTGAGCTTAGCATAGATCTCAAAATCTACAAATATTAGTTGTATTTGAATTAGATCATTCTATATCAGTTTAACCATTGTTACAGAAAAATCTCTTAACCGAGTGGACTTAACAATCTTATTTGTATTTCAATATAACAGTCAAGGAATGTTGTTGGTTTTCTTTTTGACCCCATAGTGAATGTTGGTCAAGAGTTAACTGTTAGTGATAAATTCTTTAACCAGGTCACACCTTATAATGTGTATTATAACCTTTGACAGGGTTGCCTCCTAACTGAGCTCACTTCAAAAGAGTGAATTATTTTGGGTTACCGGTCCTAGGTGGTATTTCACCTAATAAGGTTTCCACGTTAAAATTCTATGTGTTATGTGTATTTGATGTGATTGGATTTTTATTTTAATTTACACATTGCATATTAGTGTGATCGGTAAACACAGTATTGAATTGACTGTCAATCGGTAGATGAAGAGAAAGTTATTGTTGATAGCTTACCGAGTTGATAACTTGTTTGAAAAGTTTGAATATATACATCTGGGATTTTTGGGACTATAGGATAACTAGAACTAACTAATTTACACCCCTTTAGTTATCTAACACTTATTTTATCCTCTAGTAGCCTCTCTAGACCCTAACCCCTAAGTGAAGCCTAATGTGGAATTGAACAACCTTTCATGGAAAAAATAAATTTTGATTATGTCAATCTCCACAGGTGTCTTCTCCCACTCTCATCCTTACAATATACTATCACTCAAGGCATGGGTGAGGCATTAAATTTATCTTATTATTGTGTTTCCCCTTTTGAATTCATTTATCAAGTTTTCACTTGATTAATAAACTCACTAACGGGTTACCTTGATGGCTACTTAGGACCCCTACACCCATCAAGTGAACCTCACTTACATTGCATCTAGGTTCTCTAACCCTTAATTTAAAAACCATATATAGATGCACATAATATTCATATACAAATAACATTCATCAATTTGGATTCCATGCAACATATATATTCAAAACATTCTAGTCTTGGAACATACATATTGCCCTTCTTCCTAAACAACCCTAAACCCTCATCAATAATAAAATCAAAATCATATCAACATCATGAAATCCAAAGTACCTTTAATTCAAATAAATTAGACATATCATTGTCCTACAAAATATTGAAGATTGAGAAAACATGATATAAATTAAACCTACTAGCTTTGGTATAAACCCAAACCCTAAATTTTGACCAAAAAAGGAAGCAACTCAATTGATTAGAAAGAAATACAATTGACATAACCATTCAAGGAAAGTTATATGATAAGTCAATGTAATTGACATATTCTTTCAACACAACTAACACAATTCTGCAATGCAATTGCCTAGTAAAGCCATAACAATTTGCAAAAGTGTGACCAATATGACATTTATTGGGCCATGAAAGTGGAACCCAAGATAAAACCATAGGATATCTCTTAGTTGTCTTCCTAGAAATTCAATTAATTGAAACCCTAGAGATTCATTTAAACAAGTACAAATAAATAACTACAAAATAGGTTGAAATAATAGGAAAATATAATATTTAGATTGCATCAAAGTACACAATCTTTTCTATGTTCTCATGAAATAAAATGCATTGAATTCACACATGATAACAACATCAAAACCATTAAAAAAATCATTGATCAAGCAGTTAGAATAAGAGATTCATTTCCTACCTCAGGCCTTCTAGATATCCAACAAAGAAATAAAGCTATATAGAGCAAGTGAATCCAACACAAAATACAAAAAATTAAACTCCACTTCCAAAAATCTAAAAAAAAAATTAATCAAATACCCATAATAATATTTCCCTCTCAAGAAAAATGATAATCAATGCAACTTGAACAAACCTCTCTCAAAATATATATTATGAGGGAGAACTAATTTGTGCACTACAAGAAATGAAGATTCATAGAAAGAAGGTTTCTAAACTTGAGAAACAAATTTGGAAAAGTAAGTTATTTTCAAGGATAGAACTTACGATGGTGGGCTCGTCTATTGGTGTGTGCTCACCTACAATGGGTAGGTCTTCTGCTACCTTAGGTGGCCTCCTTTCTATTGTGGGCTTTTCTATCGCTCGATCTACTTTTGGCGATGGTGTCCCCTATGATGGACCCCCCTGTATGCCTCCTCCTTCTATGCCGAGGTTGTCCATTCCTAGAGGGTTGTGTTCTAGAGCTATAGAGGTGGGGCCTTCCCTTGTGTCCTCCACTTCTCCTGCTGCTACATGGTTGCCTTGGAAGGAAACTTAATTTTGTCTCTATTCATGGGATTGGGTGTGGGTGAGCAGGGGTTTCATGTTTCCCACCCAGGAAAATTTAAATTTAAAAAGCCTAGGAGGGGGAGTGTTGGCTAGGTGCCCATTGTTTCCACTAGGGGGCTTACTACTAAGGGTGTTCCTTCTGGTCCGTGTCCTCATTCTTTTTCTAATATCCCAAATGCTTCCATAGAAGCTGGTGATCATGTTGGAGTGGATTCTTACACCAAAGCTTCTTCTAAGAAATTGTACAGGTCTGGGGGCTCTTCCCATGGGGTGTGTGCTACTATTCCAATTTCTGCCAGTGGCCCTCTCTCTATTAAGCTCTATGCTATTGTCGAAGGGGAGCTGGAAACTTGTTTAGAGACCCTTAGGGATCAAGCTTTGATTTGTCACTTTCGAGGATTTTGGCCAACTCTGCCCCAACTTCATGATTGGATTTCCCAAAAATGGGAACCAATAACCTCTGATAATGTTCATATCTTTCCTTTAGCAAAAGGTTTCTTTGTTGCTAAATTTGATAGATATAAGGATAAAACTAAGATATTTTGTGAAAACTTCTTCAGCTGGGAGGAGGATAAATTTTTTCTTATGGTAAAACCCTTGCATCTGGATTTTTGTCCTTCCACTGAAGTTTTTGATAATATTCCTATTTGGGTTAGACTCCCAAATCTCCCTCTCCATCTCTGGCAAGGTGTTGTTCTGGAGGAGGTGGGTGAGGCTTTGGGGGAGTTTTTGCTTATTGATGATGATTCTTCTAATATGTTCCATTCTACCTTTTCCTATATCCTAGTAGATATTAACATTTTGTAGGGCCTTCCCTTTGAAATTAAAATTGAATCATCTAAAGGCTTTTGGACACAACAATTGGACTTTGAGGGTGTCCCCTTTAGATGTAGAAATTGTTTTGAAACAATTCATCATGATTCTCTCTGTAGTGCTGATTTCATTAAGAAGAAAATATCTCATACTTGGTGGAAGGATGCATCTACCAAGGACTATACAGTTCTTAAAAGCTCTTCTCAAAATTTGAAGGTTCATGCTCCCGTCTCGGGCTCTCAGAAGCCTACTTTTGATAATGTTTTGAATCCTATTTTTCCTCCTATTGTTCCTTTAAGGACTGATGTTGAGGTTGATCTTAATTTCTCTACCATGCAAATACCCCCTCTCTCTTTGCTAGCAAACCCCAGGCTTTCTACTGGTGGTTTTGCGGTTGCTTCTCCTAACAGCCCTGCTGGTGTGATTTCTAATGTGGAACCTGTTGTCCCTGCTTCTCTTGCTGGGATTTGTTCTGGTATTGTTTTGGAACTATTGCTAGGGGCTTCTGTTCCTCTTGCTGGGGGCTTTGCTAGCTCTATTTCTGTGGTTTCTTTTCCTTCCATCTCTACTCGTAAGATGACTGCGGAGATTTTTGGTGCCCCTGTCCCTCTTGCTGGGAGCTTTTCTGATCCAATGTTGGGTGTTGTTTCTTTGGATTTGGTGTGCTCGCAGAAGAATGCAATGAAAGTCAAAGATGGATGGATTAATGTTAAAGGGAAACATTCTAATAAATCCTCCTCATCGTTTGACATGACCCTTCATTCTCATAAGAAGGGGTTTCCTGGATAGTCTTGGTACTATCCTTTGTGGACTGCAGTTTTTATTGCTTATTTTGAGGCAGTGGTCTGGTATTGTCATTTGTGTGTCCTACCTTTTCTTGGTAGGACTGAATCATTTTTTGAGCTTGTAATGATCTATCTTAAGTTTATTATTGTTAAAGGGTTTCGGGGTCCCTTCAAAACTTGTTGTTACCATTAATAAAAAACAAACCTCTCTCAAAGATCAAAGGTTTTCCCAATCAAATTATTTATCAAAACTCTCTCTTCTCAATATTAAAATTTCCTCTCCAATTGTTGAAAAACTCTCAGATACATTTTCTAGTAAAAACTATATGTAAAGAAATAAAATCCAACATTAAATTGTCCCTTAAGAAATTTTTACAAGAATACAATCAATTCCTACTTCATTAGTAAAAAATTAAAACCAGATTTTAACAAAAAAAACATGGTGTATACACACAACTATATTTACATTTAATGAATAAAACTCTATAATATTTTCTCCAATATATTAATCAATTTACCAGATAATTTATGCCACATAATGTATCCCACACATTAAAAAATGATTATTAAATATTATGGTCTCATATCACATTCATTAATAATAATAAGTACAATGATATTTTACATCCAAAAGTACCTACACACACATATATATGTATGTGTACCAAGTATTCATTAATAATTATTAATGAAAACTTAAGAAGACATTATTAATCAACATATACTAATATGATATTAGCCATAAAAATGACAATAGCTAAAACACCAATAATACTCAAATGACCAACTACGACAATGTCAAAATCTCTTACATCCTAAAGAATAGATCAATCGAATAGAACTACCCTTCACTAGTACATTTGACCTCATTTTTCTACCAAAATTTTTGACCATCAATTAAAAAGGTTTAGGTTGCTCGGATTATAGAAGGAAAACTTTGGTTTTTTTTTAATCCATGCCCATGTTGGTCAAACATTCGACCAATACCAAGTTGGTCAAACATTCGACCAAAACCATGTAGGTCAAAATTTTGACCAACACGGGCATAACTTTAAAAAGGAAAAAGATTTCATATCTCATTCCATTATTTGGTTTTAACTTGGAGAGCGCGAAGGAGGAGCGCCTGTGAGGGTTTTAATTGTTATTTGGTGAGAGTTTTAGGAGGACCACATGTGAGGGTTGCCACTATAATTTGGTGTAAAAGGAGGACCGCCTATGAGGGTTGTGACTGTTATTTGGTGTAAAAGGAGGACCACATACAAGGGTTGCCACTATTATTTGGTGTAAAAGGAGGACCGCCTGTGAGGGTTGTCACTATTATTTGGTGTAAAAGGAGGACCTCCTATAAGGATTTCCTTACTCTAAATTTGTCTGGCATTATTTTATGCTTCTATGCTATTGGTACTTGTTGGTTACCTACTTAGGGCCTGTGAGCAATGTGCCAGGGCATCATGTATTATGTATTTGCTAGCACATTTTTTATCACTATATAAGTGTTTGAGATTTTGATCTCTATTTATATACATTGTTGTTATTACATTCATGAGGTACTTATTATGTTCTTTGTACACTCAAAATGTGCACTTCTCTAAGTCATTACTTCCAAGAGAATCCATGGATGGGAAACCTTGAGAAAGCGACCTAGAGCTCCCTAGGCATGGAGTCACAAGGATATTACGAATGCTCTTAGCTAAATCTATCAAGCCTATAACCTTGCTAGTAAACCACACAATGGGAGATTCAAAGAGACAAGGGAAAGAATGCCAATATCCTCAAGAATCAAGATGAGAATGAAATGCAAGATATACTAAAAATGAAGATGCAAGAATGCAACTAAGCTATGAAAATGAAAGTATTACAAGCCTTGCTAATTAAGCTATGTGAGCTAAGCTAGAACTTGAAAGGAAATCTAAGCTAAGAAAGCATAAACATGAAGCTATGATGCAAGAATGAAAGCTAGAATGCAAGAAGATCTCCAAAGCTCCAAAGTCACCAAGAAATCTTGCAGCATAAGATTAGTATTCAAAAAGTGGATCCCAGAATGAGAAAAGAGCTCTTCTTTTATAAGAAATGAGAATCAACAGACTATGGATATTAAGAGGCAAAAGATTTAATCAAGGGTGGGGTTTGAAAGAGGAGAAATCCATGTGCACAAGTCTCCTCTGATGAGAAAGAAGTGTTGACTTTTGAGCCTCATGTGAGACCAAAAGGTATTTTCTCCTTTTTATAAAATAAGAATAATGCTTTATTTGTGCAACTTAGGATAAGAGGAAAGTGGGGGCTTTTTATTTAATAAAAGGGGAGGGAATTCCTTTTATTTAAATAAAGACTTAGGATAAAATGGTTAGCCCATAGAATATAATAAAATAAATGATAGAATTAGGATTTGATCAAGGAAATTGATTTGATTTTGAAAATATTGATTTAAAATATTGATTCAGAAAATTGATAAATTGCAAGAATGGGGCCCAAAGTCTAGGCAACTATTTTAGGGTGCATACATTTGCCCCTCTTTGGCTAATGTGAGATCGATTTGGGATCACATGTAGTCAAAGATTGGAATTGAAGTGTGAGATCAATTTGGGATCACAAAACAACCCAGATGTGTGTTCGATGGATGGGAACACATCAGGACAAAGATAAGTTGATTGAAAAAGACAAGGCCAATACCCTTGTAAATAGGTAATTGTCAAGTCTGAGATAAGAGATAAGAATCTCAAGGTTCGATTGATAAGGTGAATCAAGGATTGAAGTTTGATAGGTATTGCCCCCTCAGAATCGAAATCAAAATTAGGTAGAGGAGAAATAGTAAATTGATAAATCTGATCAAATCACTAGAAATCATAATCAAAGATGAAAGATGATAGGATAACCATCAAGCAGTGAAGATATGCCCCAGTTTGACTAGGTTTGACTCAGAAAGATATAGGATAAAAATGAAGTCAAACCTTAGAGAGATGAATCAAATGAAAATGAATGAAAGACTAGAAGGATGAAAGAGATGGGGGTGAAGAAATAAAGATGCCCTAGCGAAGATCGAAGGATTAGGCCTCAAAAGGTCAGCTAACTACGTAGAAGAAGGAGAAATTTTGAAATGTGATTTTGACTATCAAGATGAACTCAGATTTCAATTTCAATCCCAAAAATGGATCTAGGATGTCAAAATTAGTCTAGGGTGCAATTTTCACAAAATTTCAAGATGTTTCAAAAATTAGGTCAAAAAGTCAAAATGCTATAAAAGGGGTAAAAAGGTCATTTTCAAATTTATTTTTCTTTTGTGATATTGAGAAATTTGAGAGCTCAGAGAGAGATTATGGCCCAGCAAGTAGTGATTCCAGTCCACACACATCGATTTGAGCACGGTCGGTTGCACAACCAGCCTTCTTAGTATGGTGCCCCAATAAGTTTTTCAGAAAAACTAGCTTTTTGAGTCATACATGGCATTTAAAACACATTTTTTTAATATTTCAAATTATATGCATGCGAAAGTTTGTACGACAGTTTGAAAGTATCGCACACCTCGATACTTTTTATCATGCGATAGTTCATGGGTCCACAAAGTATCACATAGACGTTCAATCCAGTATCGCACAATACTGGATGAAACATCATGCGATCTTGTGCGAACTATCATATATGAAAAGATTATCGCACTGCTATTAAGGAAAGTATCAAATGATACAATATCTAAAAATAGTATCGCACTAGTATATTAAGAAATATCGCATGTGTTGAATTTGAATAATATAACATGGGTCTAGATAATTTTTGCATTTGAGATTTCTTATACTGATTTTAGACATGCATCATGATATGTTCTGACATCTGGTTTGGGGTTATGGCTTGCAGGAGACTTTTTTAGCACTGATTATCAGAGCTCTAAGAGTGACTGGACTAAGTTGTGTTAGAGATCTAGATACTCCTAGGAGAGATGACCTGATCAGCATGGGATTCGGGTTTCTGCTAGATATGCCCCATATTCAAGTAGATCATGGTTTGCTGACAGTGTTGGCTAAGAGATGGCATAGTGAGCACAACACCTTTCATCTACCTACTGGAGAGGCAATGATCTTGTTAGAGGATGTCTATTAGATCCTCTAGATACCTAGCTATGGCAATCCAGTGAGTATAATCATGTTTCTAAATGTGCATAGATGTAAAGTTTCCATATGATAGAAACTGACATGATTTTTTCTGTTGACACAGGTATATTATGATTAGGATCTGACCAAGGGGTGACAGGCCATCCAGGACATGTTCCAGGATGTGACCATCATTGATAGACACCTCAGTTGGGACCGGCTGATGGAGGAGTACGGTCATGATTACCTGGTTCCATGCATAGTGTGCTCGATAGTAGCACAGGCTCTTATCACTGACAGGAGCCAGAGAGGGTTCCCATTGGGCTAGGGCAGATTGGTTGCCAACTTGATAGCACACCCCCGATGGATGGCATCAGGCCTAGCTATCCTAGCTGATATGTGTAATACCCCAAAAATGGGCTATAGGTTCATTAACCTCCTACATCTTCAAATCAAATGAAATCGACATCAAAGTTCTAACCTAAGGCAAATCTACACATTATCAAATCCTAATTGATTATCCTAAATTCTACATCGGGGAATATTCCTAGTAATATTCCTAATTTATCATAATTATCTTTAATTTAATTATTATTTAGTGATAAATCTTATTTATCCTAAAGATTTATTAATTGAATATTCTAAATATTTAATTAATTAGATTTAATACTGCCACTTAATTATTTAATTAAATTATTCCTAAATTGTATTGTTTTATTTTGACAATAAATCTAAAATCTCATGACTAATTGATTAAATTCTTATTTAATTAATTAATGTCAATTGTCAAATTTAATAATATAGTTTTTGAATAAAAGTTTGATCTAATAATTGATTAACCCATAAATCAATTGTTTTAATTCAAAAATTAGTTAAGTGGAGAATAAATCACTTTATTTTTAATTAATTTATAAATAAATCATGCACAATCTAAAAAGCAAGCAACTAGAAATTAACAATCAATTTTAAAATTAAACTCAACATCTGATGATAAGTTGAAATTTGATCTAAACTCTATTTTGACTAAAACTCTGCTTTTGCATGATTTTTGTAAGTTAATTATCTCTGATTTCATGATAACTCAAAAATCAACTTGAGTTCATCAAGAGTGATTTATGACTTTTCTCATATACCTCCAAAGCCCTGGATTTCTATAAAATCAAGGCTCAGCTCTTCACAATCAACACTCAAATTTGCACAATTACTCTAGCGAATTGGCAATTGAAGGATTGAACCCTTGCGACAGGCGATTTGTGAGATTTTCATAATTGATCATTAGCTTTTGCATAGTTTCATATCACTCATAGCATTCCTAGATTAAATCTGCATTCTATTTCATACATTCTAGATTAATTTCACATAGTTTTTCATATTATTGCATAGAAAATACAAAAATATAGCTTAATCTGCATTCATAGTCTTTCATATATTTTGCATTCAAATCCTTCGTTTAGGTGTTGCATTGTCACTGGTCTCGGTCTGATCTAAGAGTATCATACTCGTACCTACTAGAAGGTAGTAAATCGCCTAGTTAGTTTAGTTTCCATTTCATTGTAGATTTTGGTTTTTGGCTAACCTCTAATGTTTTACTAAAGTGTTGTGTCTACAACTAGGTACAAAATTCACACACACATTTTTGGCACCCACCATGGGGCCCTGAAACGGGTTTCCATTCCATTTCTATCAATTTCCATCAATTTCTTGTCATTTTCTAGTTAAAACTATGATTTTTATTTTTTTTCCATACATTTTTCATATGACTTTTGTTAGAAAGTCATGCCAGGAGGTACTCACTGTCGTACGATAGTTTCATATTTTAAGGCTCATATCAGAAAGTACACACTATTGTTTGGAAGCTCGATTGTCATATGAGAAGACACCCACAGTCGTATGAGTTTCCAAACTATCATCTAGGAGGTAACCCACTATTGTATGATTTTTGACTCCATAATTCAATTGTCATTTCAGCATCTTTGGTAGTTTTTCAGATTTGGACTAATAGCTAACCCTAACAATTGAAATCTTCTATTTTTTACTGATACTTGCTGAATCTGATTGGAAAAGTGCAACTAAATTGCTAAAATAGGTAAAAATCTACTAAGTGCATTGTGAGGAATTTAGGTATTCTTCTAAAGATGATAACATTTCGATTAGGATTAAAATGAACTCTTGCGTGTCAAGCTTGTGTGACTTTTCTTACTTTCATATCACAAACTTCATTTTGGGCTATAAAACAAACATAGATTTTTCTTTATGCATATCTGTTACACATAGTAAATAGGCACTATGAACACTATTTATGGATGATCTCGAGAGAGTGGGCTTCTTCCACTTGTTCATTCATGTGAAGCTCTTCTTGATGACAGATCCCCTTGTAGGTAGGGAGGTTACTAAGAGAGTTTCACGTTCTACTAGATTTGTGTCTTCAACTTTTGATTGATACATTCTCTCTCTAGAGGGTTTGATAGATCATAAATGGTTGATGTCATAGATCTTTGTGAGATAATCTTGGTTAATTTTTCTACTTTGTTTTGGTTAAAAGTGAAAAGTCTAGAGGACTATGCTCTACCCCCTTTTTGGGTAGTATCACAAATTCAGATCCTTGAATCTGGAACCAGTCTCCATGTGGTATCTTTTGTGAGTCACATTTAGAGAGGGTTAACCATAGTGGACATTCCCTTAATTGGGTCAACCACATGGATAGAACCTCAAGTGGTAATAGCCATTTTCATCGTGGTAGTAGTAGCTGCTATATAAATATCCTTGTGGAGGAAATCTTCACAGGTGTGGTCTCTTGTTGGGCTATCAAATCTCCCTAGTAGCTCCTGATTGATTAATTTCTTGGACTATGTCAAAACCCTGGTGTGCCTAGATTGGAGTTCACCCTCTTGAGATCACAAAAGTTGCAGAGTCAAACCATTACTACAAACCCTAGTGAGGCCAAATTTTCATTTTTCTAGGAATATGTGCGTTATTGAAATTTTTTTTGCAACATACACAATTAGCACTATTAGGGATTAGTACATTCAATCACTTGATTGTTCATGTGCAGGGTTACTTTGTCCCTTGTTCATTGTTTTCAGACGTGCTTGGAATCACTTGCTTGTTGTTTTATGTGCTTGTTTATGTATTTGGTTACTAAAAACAAATGATCTCAGAATAATCTTCAAACTTGGACAGAAAAATTTGTGAACAATCTGAAATTGAAAACCAAAAATTTGCAAAATCTAAAGTAAAAATCCTTTTTGGAGTCAAAAGTCATCTCATCGGGTCAGAAAGTCATACGAGTTTTGGCAATTGTCATTTCAGAACCCCTATATTGTCGTATGAAAGCTTGTATAGTGTCGTATGATTTTTTCCACTAGTTAAAAGAAAAAAGTCAAAATCCTGCTATCAATTGTCATGTGAGCTTTGCAATTGTCATTTCATAGCATACCCACTGTCTTACAATCCTGCAAAAAGTCATTTGAGAAATTTCATTGCCAAAAAGTTGTCAAAATTGTTTGAGACTCAGTTTTTACAAACCATTTCTAGAATCTATTGAACAAATCACTATGTCATGAACAAAGCAGGAAACTAGAAAAAATTCATTCATTTTCCTCAAGTGAGCCTTTGAGTCTAATTTTGCCTTCTAATTTATTGATTTGAGTCTTTTTCATCTTGTGTCAAAACCTTGTCAACATTATCTTCAAATTCAATCTTTTTACTAAACGGCTAAGTGTTGTGAGCTCATGCCCACCATCTATTGGGCATCTACCCACACTACTATGGCATAGTATCCTTCATTTACATCTAATCTAATCTTTAATCACTTCAATCTTGACAAGGTTGCATCATTTGATCTTCTTGAATCAATTCATTCTTCAGTTGTCTTCATCTTATTCTTTTGCCTCATCCAAGGTTAATGGTGGAAACTAGAGCTTCATCACACAAGAAATCTGGAGGAATTATCCCATACCATACCTTTGAATACTCTCTAGGCTCTAACTCTTGATCAACTCTACAATTCTAGTTTTGCAAAGACGACAATCTTGGCAATTTTTGATTGAAAACTGGTTATATACCCCCTCCGTCAACTCACGGAGGTACTCAACAAACTCCACCTCAATCTAATTGAGCCCTAAAACTCCTAACATGTCTCATGGAGGGACACATCATGGCTCCCAAGGACATCAATCTCAACAAGGTATGGATCAAGAGCCTACACCTTCTGAAGTTGCCCAATATCAAAATGATGATAACTTCAAAAGGATGATGAAACATTTCTTGAAAGAAGATAGAGAATCATACTTTCTAGAGTTAGCTCATCAAGGAGCTAAACTTCCTCCAAACTTTAATGTTGAAAATATTATTACGCTTGAGGAAGAAACTCCCATCATGACTATGATGAAATAGATGCATGCCATGCAAGTCAAACTTAACAAACATGAAAAAGAAAAGGAACATAAGGAGTTCTCCATGGAGGCTCTATGTCCTTTTCCAATTGATAAAGACTTGTACATGCCGCCATTCCCTAAAAGAGTGGAGATTCCTAAATATGATAAGTATGATGGCAACTCTAACCCTCAAGATCATGTCAGAGAATTCTGTACTCGATCTATGGAGTTTATGCACAAACCAACCTACTCAATGCATCTTTTCCCTCGATCTCTAGGAGCAGAAGCCATTCATTGGTTCTCTAGAATGCCTCCTACTATCAAAACTTTTGAGGAGTTAATCAAACTATTCTATGAACAATACTCCTACAATATTCAACATCTGATCACCATGATCGACATCTACAATTTGAAATAGTATCCAAGAGAACCATTCCTGACATTTCTCAAGAGGTGGAGGAAGAAATTTTCTCTATATGCTAGACCCATTCCTGAAACTGAGAAGTTGGAAATCTTCATCAACAATCTTGTTCTAGAAATCAACTACCCTTTACAAATGCAAAATCATAAATCTTTTGAAAAGATGGTAGATAATGCGATCAAATTTGAGAAAGTACTTGTGAAAAAAGGAGGCATCACACTTCAAAAAGACAAGTATGAATTTGGATCTAGTTCTAAGGACAAGAACAAAAAATGGAACAAGAATAAAGGCATTGTCATAGATGGCATTGTTTATAATATATGTGCCCCATCTAAGGCACCTTCTTTTAATCTCACTATTGGTACCCATGCCATCAAAGCTTCTGAAGCTAAAGCAATAGAGTCCAACAAAAAGTCATCTGATTACAAACCTTGGGCTACAGATCCTAATCACAAATTCCCTCCTCTTGGAGAATCCTTAGAATCTACCATGAAAACTCTATTGGAAAACAAAATCATCTACTTGCCTGAGATGAAAGTCTTTTATCCTGAACCTAAACCGAAATGGTGGAGAGAGAATGATTTCTGTGAATTCCATTGTAATAAAGGTCATAAGACTAATAACTACATCTGCTTGAAACACATCATACAAGACAAAATTGATAATAGAGATATCATGATTGAAAATCATAAGAGCAATAATGATCATACAACATTCACATAACCATTTCCTAAACATGGTAAAGAAGATTCTTCTTTTCAGCCTAATATGGGTGCTAAAGTCAATTATGCATACTCCAGAAACAACGTTGTCATCAATATGGTTGAACCATGTCTATCTGAGCATTGCAATGTCATCACAATTGTAAGAAGAGATAGAGAAAATCAATCAGCTAATGCAGTTGCTTGATCACAAGCTCAAGCACACCTACAAGGACAAATACTAGATTCATCCAATGTCCCTAAAGTATCTTTCAATCTTTCATCTACTTCTAAAAAGAAAGCTACATCTAAATCTTCAAATCCTAAAGACACAAGGCCTACTTCATATAGTATTGTTCAATAAATCTAGCACACAAATGCTAAGATATCAATGTTTGAGTTACTTTAGATATCCTCAGCTCATAGAGCCATTCTCGACAAAGCTCTTCTTGGATCCAATGTTCCTGACGACCTTGATTTAGATAGATTCTAGTCTATGGTTGGTCATCTTACGTCTCCACAATATATTTCCTTTTCAGAGGAAGATGATAATTCCTTGAGTCACCCACATAACTAGCCCTGGCATATTGAAGTCTTGATCCAAAACCATCGTGTCAAAGGTGTGTTGATAGATGGGGGTGCTAGTCTAAACATTTTCTCTTTCAGCTTGATTACACAATTGGGATTTTCAGAAAAGGCCATTGATCCTAGAAAGAAGATAACTATCAAAGCATATGATGAGAAAGAAAGATCTTCTAAGGGAACTATTGTCTTACCTATCAGAGCAGGTCCTATCATTAGAGATACTATATGTCAATTTCTTGATCTACCTTTGGCTTACAACATCCTTCTAGGGAGACCCTGGATACATGAGATGAAAGCTATTCCTTCTACATATCATCAATGTTTGAAATTTCCTTATGAAGGGGTAGAAGTGACGATTCCAGCTGATCTATATATAACTTGCAATACACTAAAAGAAAGTGTTGATAAACTTGTTCCTAATAATAGGTTATCTTCCACTAAGAAGCTAGATGTTGCTTCAACATCCTAGATGGAAGACATTGCTAAAGAGGTTAAAATCAAAGAAAATGGTATGGGAGAATATACTATAGAGCCAGACTTATCTTTGACATCTCTCCCTATCTCACCTAAGTCTTATGGGAAAACTCTAAAACAATCCAAACTAAAGTCTAAAGAACCTCTTGCAGCATATAAAGGAAAATTTGTGGCAGAACAAGTATCTAAACAAGAGTTTGAAGAAGATGAAGATGTTCTTACATGGCTATATAAAGATGAATCTGAACCTCAAGTTGTTCAAAAATATGATGCTGAAACTCCTAAGGGCCCTTCTAAGTCATATGGCCCAGGGGAAAAATTGATCACAAAAATGGGATATAAAGGAAAAGGACCTCTAGGACTATAGGGTAAGGATCTTATGTCACCTCTTGATCATCATGGCCGAGAAAACAAGAATAAAACAAGTGTAGGATACACAAAGAAGCCTTTCTATCTTAGCAAGAACTCCCCACATGTATTAGAATACATTGATTCCTTCATAGTGAAACAACTAAAGGGGGAAATAACTAAACAATCTGATAGTGATGATTCAAGCACCATTGATGAGCTCATTCCTTATGAGCATTTTCCTAAAGAAATCAAAGACCTCCTTGATGCTGAAGATGATCCAATAAAAAGAATTAATGTAGTAGAAATACAAGAACCTACTATAGAGCAAGAGATAGTTGCACCACAAGAACCAGCTAATCTGGAAGATAATCAAATAGACAAAGAGTGGTAGTTATTCTAAGATAGATTCCCATGAGTATGAATTCAAATTAGAATCTGAGGGTAACCCTTTTTGGGGTATTCGTCCTGACTTTACTCATGTTCTTAGATTTCCTAGAGGTCTAGATGAAGAAACAAAAGATGAATCAAATGACTATGAATGGGGAGTCATTCCAGAACCAGATGAACTTCTTACAGAAAAACATGTTGATGTTATTCACCAATATGCACCTAAACCCAACGTTAGTCTAGAGCGAAATGATGAACTTATCAAGTCTAGTCCACTAATGGCTGAAGTGGATTTCCACAATGACATTTAACCTATTCATGAATTGAATGTCTTAAGTTGTAATATCACCTTTGAACTTGAGTTTCAGGTTAGGACCAATGATGATAGATCCATATCCATAAACACTATTTCCCAATCTTTTACCACTTTGACTATCCAACATCCTGACCTTCTTGACCAAACTTCCACAAATCCTGAACCTAGGTATTTATACCTTTCCTAATGATTATGCACTTTCTTGTTACCTCAATGCAGTCGAGCCTATGAGGACTTCCATTAGTGAACTGAGTGTCATCATGATGGAGTCAAACATTAAGTATCTTAGTCAGAAAAATAAGAATAAGAATAAAAAGAAAAGGAGTTATGAGGGTGAAAACCACTTTGTGGCAATCTCAAAACCTACAAAAGTAAAAATAAAAGATGTATCCAAAGGTGAAAACCTCTTTGAGCCACCTAAGGATGAGATATTTGATGTCCTTCTGAGTCATTTACAGGACAAATCTCCAGTTCTAATTGAGCCCACTCAATCTATCAACTTGGGGACAGAAGAAGAACTACAATTGATCCATGTAGCACAATCCTTATCAGAAGAAGAAAAGAAAAAATTTACAACATTCTGAACAGGGAAGAAGATCAACTTTGCATGGAAATATTTAGATATGCTAGGGTTGGATGCTAATCTTATAATGCAACATTTATCTATAGCTCCAAATGTTAAACCTGTTAAGAAAAAATTAAGAAAGATGCATCCACATGTTGCACTCTTGGTAAAAGCCGAATTGGAGAAGCTCCTAAAAGCTGAATTTATCCGAGTTATTGATTATGCAAAATGGATCTCTAATAATGTACCTATTTCAAAACCAGACAAATCAATAAGAGTATGCATAGATTTCAAAGATGTAAACAAAGCATGCCCTAAGGATGATTTTCCATTACTTAACATTGATATGATAGTGGACATGACTGCGGGCTTTGAGATGTATTCTTTAATGGATGGTTTTTCTAGATATAATCAAATAAAAATTTCTCCAAAAGATCAAGAGAAAACTGCTTTCACATGTGCGTGGGGTACCTTCTATTGGAATGTCATGCCATTTGGGCTTAAGAATACTGGTGCTACATATCAGAGAGCTATGCTGTCTATTTTTCATGACATGATGCACCAAACTATGGAGGATTATGTTGATGATACTTTAGCAAAATCTATGATTAGAGTTGAACATCTAAATGACTTGAGAAAGATATTAGATAGAATGGAAAAATTTAGTCTTAGACTAAATCCTAAGAAGTGTGCTTTTGGTGTCACTTCTGGAAAGATCTTAGGATACATAGTTTCAAAGAAGGGCATTGAAGTTGATCTTGCTAAAGTAAAGGATATAATGGAGATGCAACCCCCGAAGAACATCAGTCAAATGAGGACATTGCAAGGGAGAGTTCAATCTATCAAATGCTTCATATCTCAGCTGATAGACATATCACAACCTTTTACAAAGACATTATATAAAGGTGTGACCTTTGCATGGAGTGAAGAATGTGATAAAAACTTTAATCATATCAAGACATATCTATCAAATCCTCCTATCTTGATGCCTCTCATTCAAGGGAAGCCTTTGATCTTATATGTCTCCACTACAGATATATCACTAGGGGCATTGCTTTCACAGCATGATGAGAACAAGAAAGAAAGAGCTATATACTATATCAGTAGAACATTGGTTGCATACAAGAAGAAATATTCAATGATTGAGAAAGCTTATCTAGTTGTGATCTTTGCATCATAGAAATTGAGACACTACATGTTAGCTCATATTACTCAATTGGTAGCTAAGATAGATCCATTGAAATACTTATTGAGCAAAGCTGCCCTCATGGGTAGATTAGCCAAATGGGTCATGCTCTTAAGTGAATTTGACATTGAATATCTTGCAAGAAAAGCTATAAAAGGATAGGTAATTTTTGATCAATTGGCTGATGCACCTATGTTTGACGACACACCAATGCAAATGGAGTTCCCAGATTCCTCTATCATGAATCTTTCTTCTAGAGAATGGCAATTGTTCTTTGATGGCTCCTATACATAGAATGGGTCTGGAGTAGGCATATTGTTCATAACTCCTCAAGGATACTCAATCCCAAAAGCATTTAGAATCAAGTTTCCTTGCACAAACAATATTTTTGAATATGAAGCCCTTTTAAATGGTATGAAAATAGTAATTGAGTGGAGAGTAACAGAATTACAAATTCATGGAGACTCGCAACTTGTAATCCATCAAGTCAATGATGTGTACCAAAAAAAGGATGAAAAGCTCATTCCATTCAAAAGAATGGTAGATGATCTAAATAAATATTTCATATCTATCACATTTGAGCAACTACCTAGAACAAAGAACAAGGTTGCTGATGCAATGGCGATGCTATCAACTTTATTACAACAGCCTGAACATGAGCTATGCTACAAGTTCCTGGTGGAAGCACTATCTTATCCTGCATATGATTCCCCTAAAACCCACATGATTTGCACTATTGTAGGTCATGATTCATCCTGCTATAAAAACCTATTCTCCTATCTCAAAGACTAAATCATTCTCGATACCTTTAACTACCATGAAAAGAGATACCTTATCCGAAATACCTCTTGATATGTCATCATTGGTCACGATCTGTACAAATGAGGTCTATATGGTATGCTACTTAGATGCTTAGAATGGGAAGAGTCTCAATGTGCATTAGAGGAAGTCCATGATGGTATTTGTGGGTCACACTCAAATGATTTAACACTATCTCAAAAACTTATTAGAGCTGGGTACTATTAGCCAGAAATGGAGAAAGAGTCTATCAAGTTTGCTAAGAATTATCAAAAGTGCCAAGTACATGGTAACTTAATTCATGCTCTAGGGAGAGATCTAATTCCCTTTACTACACAATGGCCTTTTCACCAATGGGCATTTGATCTTATAGGAGCCATTCATCCTCACTCTTCTAATGGACATACCCATATAATCACAACTACATATTATTTCACGAAATGGGTAGAAGTCCCTTTAACACAAGCAACTAGAAAGAAAATCTCTATGTTCATCTTGAATGACATCATATGTCGGTATGGTATTCTACATTCTATAGTCATAGATAATGGTGGACAATTTAAGAACAAAGACTTGGATGATTTATGTGCCAAATTCAAGATTACACAACATTGGTCATCTATCTAGTATTCTCAAGGGAATGGAAAAGTAGAGGCTTCTAACAAGAATCTATTGAAAATCTTGCACTATACAGTTAATAAAATAAGAAGAGATTGACATCTCATGATCAATCTAGCTCTCTAGGCCTACAGAACAAGTATCAGAATGCCTACTAGGGCTACACCTTTTTCTTTAGTTTATGGGTTTGACGTGGTACTGCCTATTGAGGTTGAAATCCCATCACTAAGAATCAGAATGCATGGTCTAGTAACTGATGATGACTACAAAGTGTCTAGGTTGCAAGAACTTGAACTAATAGATGAGCACAGACAAGCAGCGTATGATCATCTCAGAGTATATCAGAAGAGAATGTCTAGAGGTTACAACAAGAAAGTCAGACACAGAGAATTTTAGGTTGGTGATCTAGTCTTGAGAGATAATCCTAAAAATCAATCACATAGAGAATGCAAGGGGAAGTTTGAACCCAACTAGCTGGGTCCTTTTATTATCACTACTAATTTTGGCGCTAGAGCCTATCAACTCTTAATGACTAAAGGAGAATAGCTCTGAGAACCAATCAACGTTCTCCATCTGAATAAATTCTATGCCTAAAATATTCAGTCTATGGTAAAATGTCTTGGAAAAATCTTAAAAATCTAAAAAAGTCCTGAAAAAATGAGCATCTTGGTGAAAACCTAGCAATAGGCACCTTGATGATTCACAAAAAAAAGTAAAAAATATCAAAAATATCAAAAAAAAAATTGAAAAAATACAAAAAAAAATGAGAAAAAGAAAAGTGCCTTGGTGAAAACTTGGAAACAAGCGCCTTGGTAGAAAAAATAGAATCTCTGCCAAGATGTTGAAAACCCAAAAAATGGGCACCACTTGTTTCAAAACACTCCATCTATCAGAACAATCTTGGTCTTTCCCAACTTTCAGTCTTGCTTTAGTTTGTACATATCTCCCAGTTTGTTTTTGTATCCTTGTTTCAATAAAGTCGGTATGTACACCAACCTGCTCAAGCATCTGTATCCTATCAATGCTTAACACTTGGGGGCAATCAAAGTCATATCCTATGGCCTCCAATGTCTCTTAGATGAGTCATATCTAGTCAGAGTCCTTTGAAGCTTCATCTAAGTCAGTCAGTCAGTCTCCTCTCCAAAAAGGATTTTGCATCTACAACAATGCAATCAAACATCAACACAAACTGAAAACAATCTATGCTTCTTCATGCTTTTATCTCCTTGTATGCTTATTGATTCACATTGATATTTTTGCATATTGTGTTCCTTTGAGCTCTTCGATGATGTACTTTACAAGATTTAGAGAGTGATGACTAGAGGCATAATCTTTTCATTATTTTTTTCTTGTATGTGAACATCTAACAACTTTAGAAATTCTGGATTGAAATGGTGTCCTTCTATAAGAGCCTCTTTCTCAAATTGGATGGCCATGCATACCTCGACCATTGATACCCAAAAAATTTAGTGAAGTTTGATCTAACTATTGTCTTTTTGAGTGAGTTCTTTCTCCTATTGTGAAATGCAATCTTACCTAAGGATTTGAATGATAAAGGGTCACTACGGGTAATTCACACTAGATTTAGAAAGATATCTTGACTGTTTGATGTGTTTTAATGCAAGGTGTATTCTGGTCATCACAATGTCTATGTTTTGATGCTTATACAAATTGCTATATCAAAATGGACATGATATTTAGGTCATCTTGGCATTTGTGACTTGGTACTTATATCTAATCTGACATTTCAAAATAAAATCAATATTCATATGTCCATGGTTGTCTAACCAGTGGGCGTTGTATTGATTTTGGTGCATACAAATCAATATGCATATGTCTATGGTTTCATAACTAGTGGACATTGTATTGATTTATTCGGTTACCTAAAAACCCAATGATGACAAATGACCGACACATGATCAATGACTAGGTCCTAGGTCTTAGGTTGCATTTCATTTTGTGTGTCATTTTACACTTTGCATGATTGCATGATCTCACAAATTTCTTAAAAATATTCAAACAATCCTTCTAAAAACTATACTTAAACTGATAATGAAGAGTTGAATCTCATACGAAGGTCTTCTCATAGAAATGTAAGTCATCACAATGCTAGGTTAAACATCCTTTTTGACATAAGACTGAGTACTTGTCTTCATCAATACCTACAAAACATATCATGTGTATCATTGCATTTTCATTACATATTCATAATCATTCATTCCATCTATTGCATTACATACACTTTCCATAATCAAGTGCACTTGCATCACATTCATACATTTGAAAAAAATCAATGCATTGCATGAATCCATACATACATTCTACTCTACTCATAGCATAAGCATCACATGATATCATCATACATCAAAAAAATGACAAGTACAAATGAAGTCACAACCAAAAGTCTCGATCTCATATATATATCATAAAACTTGAAATAGTTAAGGGTGCACTATTGGCACAATGTACAAAAGAATGAGCTCATGTGAGCTATTAGTAGTTAGAATAGTATCAATATCAAAAGAGCAACAAAAATATTAGAATATCATGACAGATCAGCTGTCGGCCTGATCCTCTCCATCTGGTGGAGGTGGTAGTGGTGCATCTGGTACTACCTTAGCTCTAGGTGCTCTCACTCCCTCTAATGCTAGCATATACTGAGAATATAAAGGAACTCTCTGAGCAAGTGGTACTGCAACATAGTATGCAGAAACATAATAGGTAGATCTAGAGGTCTGATGAATAACCTCTTCCTATAATCTCTGAACCTCACCTTGAAGCTCAGTGCATTGTCTATCTGCCTCTAAAAACCTCTCCTCCCAGTGGCCACTACACACCTTCAGGTCCCTGACCTGTAATCTAAGTCTCCTCACAATCTCTTGTGTAGTCAGTGGAACACTAGGATCAGTGTCTACCACTGGCATATTAGTATCTATAGCAAGCTACTCTGTGGCCTTTGGTCTCTATGCCTTATGGCGTCTAACCTCTGCACCAATATCAAAACCGGTATCCTCCTGTAAGGGATCAAAATCACCACCTACAACCTGCTCAGTTGCAAGTACCTCCTCAGTAGTACCAACACTACCTAAAGTACCACCCTCTCCCCTATTCTATCTCTATGAACCTATAGGCCTACTTGCTGTCAAACTAGTGGGATGAGAGGGCCTCATCTATCTTGATGGTCTCTATGGGGGAGCCATCGCTATCGGTCTCGGAGGTGTGGGGTGCACAATCAGAACCTATGTGGATCTTAGACTCTATCTCATCAAACCTCTAGTAACATCCATCACCTCCTCCATGGAAGGTATCATCTCTATGGGGTCAGAGAATCTATAGACCAGATGATCAACGAGCCATGTGATAAAACCATCTATCACTCCGAAATCAACAACCTATGGTCTGTACTCCCAGTCTCTACCAATAATACCGTTGTACTCTTGTGAACACAAGGCATAAGAAATCCTTGGGGTCCATCCAAGTCTGAGCTCACGGGCTATTTGAGCATAAGTGGCATAATCTTGAGGTGCATCCTACACTCATCCATACTATCACCAAACCCTAGTAATAAGAAATCTCTCCAATATAGAGGATGATCATCTTATCAACACATGGCTCTAGAATAAGAAACTAAACTGCTCTCATGCACTAGGCCAAGGCTCAATATCTATGTAGGGCCTCCATTATACAAATGTAATTTCATCAAGGTACCATCTCCAGTACTCTACATGACCCATGCAACCTTGTATGACATATCCAGATCTGGGATATGCTCAAAACTAGGATATGCTCCCATGCCCAGATCTATAAAACTAGAGCACCAACAACAAAATTCTTGCTCTCTTGATACACTACCTTGTGCATCTCAGAGAATATATGGGCTAATAAACACTGACCCTAGGCTAACTCAGAAGGAGTTGCCATCAGACATGCTACCATCAGTGCCCAACCCATCAATAGACCATTCTGCTGACGGTCTGACATGATAATAGCTCCTATCATCCTAGCAAGGATGCACTCTAATCTATGGGACTGACCATAGCGGTGTACCAAGGTCTCCCATGAAATAGAACTAGTCAGTTGTGTATCATCTCTGAACAAACATCTAAATGCTAGTAACCCAAAGTTCCCTGAACTCACATAAGCTAGACACTGACCTGAATGGAAGGGAATGCACAGTATATGCTATACATCCTCTGGTGTCACAGTGATCACCCCAGTCAGTAGGTGGAATGTCTGGGTCTCAGAATGAAATCTCTCTATCAACACAGTCAAGAGTCCATGATTTACCCTAATCTCAGGTAAATGGATCAGATACTCAAATCTACATGAAGCAAGATGAACTCTCATAGGATCAGGCAAGGAAACATAGAGTCTCTGAGTGGCTGGATGTGAGATACGTACATGAACATCAAGATATGTGACCTACACAGCACAGAAATAGGGAACCCTATCAGTACTTTGGTTGAAAAATAGGCTACAAATACAGGAATTAAATAGTTTTCTATTTTAGAAGGTAGATCAAGGACTCAGTACTTAGGCTAAAAGATCAGAAAATTAAACATTTTGACTTGGAAATGAGTTTTGGGCTCACTGTTTTCCAAATGACAAAACAGACTGGTAGTAAAACTCGTACGAGTTTTCCCCAGTTACCATACGATAAACAATGATGATACGACACTGTATATCTCCTCATATGAGTTATGAGGGACTCGATGAAACATCGTACGACTCTTGGGTCCCTCTCATACGAGTATTGGGGGATAATGATACGACAACCTAAGTAGAATTGAAAAGTCATATGAGCCCAAAAGGACAGTCGTATGAGTTTTCATGCATGCAAAAATTCAAAATTGAAAACGTACGAAAAATATGCTAAAAATGCTATAAACAAAGAAAAATTAAATTTTCAGAGAGGCGCAAAGGTCCACCTACCGAATGTCCATACTATTGAGGTCTCTGATGCCTCCAGCTACGCTCAAAATGGTGAGAAGACACAGGTACCTTCATTTCTACCATTTTCTCACTCAAAGGGCTCCACAAGGTTTCAAAAGTCAACGGTGAAAATGAATTGAAAATGACCCTTCTAGCCTTTATATAGCTTCTGACCTAATTTTCAAAAGTGCTCCATTTTTTCATGAAAATTGCACCCTTGGCTAATTTCGACGTTCTGGACTCATTTTTGGGATCAAAATTGAAATCTGAGATTGTTTACTATGTCAAAATCATGATTTAAATTTTTGAACTCAGGATGTTTGACTACTTGCATATTCGACCTTCCATCATCACAGAAATCTAGAATTCAACTTAACTGATTATCTTACATCAAACTATCAAAATTTCAAATTGGTCAACTATGGTCAACTCATGTTTTATCCTAGTCAAACTTGGTCTCCAAGACCTCTAAACGATGCAGAACACATTCTCAAACATGTACAATCACTTCTCTAATCAATTAACATGCTTCTAAACTATAACGCTGACTTTTCTTGTCAGATTTCAATTTTAATCCCGAAAGGGGCATGGTATTGCACATCATTCAAGTCTGTAAATCTAAATCTATAATCAATCTTTCCTCAGTAATCAAGACAACAACCACGTCTAGTTACTGATTCATCTAAAGTCCTCATTGCTTGGGGCAAATCTATCATCTCTTAAGGCATATCAGATTCATCGAGATCCATATCAATATGGTATCCTAAATCTATATTGTAAACTATATCAGCTTTTCATAACCATCAGTTCATTAGTGTTATTTTCCTTATTTCTTCGTAACTGATGGGTTCAGGATGTGATACCAATATGATTCTCTTGGGACAATCAGGTCTGGAATCGGTCACTCACTTCTTCGCAATCATAAGGTTCAGAACCAGGTGTTTTGGCACTTTTTCATAATCACTTGTTCATTGTTGTTATAGTTAACATTATCTTTGGTCATTCAGGACCTAACATCTTCAAATCTTTCAATCGGTTTCTATCTCAAAATCAGTTAATCTTTCAAATTAATTTCATACATTTTTATCATACACAGACTATTCTTTGAACCACTGCGCTTTGCACAGTAATTCAAAGAGGGGCAAAATGTAATACCCCAAAAATGGGCTATAGGTTCATTAACCTCCTACATCTTCAAATCGAACAAAATCGACATCAAAGTTCTAACCTAAGGCAGATTTGCACATTATCGAATCCTAATTGATTATCCTAAATTCTGCATCAGGGAATATTCCTAGTAATATTCTTAATTTATCATAATTATCTTTAATTTAATTATTATTTGGTGATAAATTTTATTTATCCTAAAGTTTGATTAATTGAATATTATGAATATTTAATTAAATTATTCCTAAATTGTATTGTTTTATTTTGACAATAAATCTAAAATCTCATGACTAATTGATTAAATTCTTATTTAATTAATTAATGTCAATTGTCAAATTTAATAATATAGTTTTTGAATAAAAGTTTGATTTAATAATTGATTAACCCATAAATCAATTATTTTAATTCAAAAATCAGTTAAGTGGAGAATAAATCACTTTATTTTTCATTAATTTATATATAAATCATGCACAATCTGAAAAGCAGGCAACTAGAAATTAACAATCAATTTTAAAATTAAACTCAACATCTGATGATGAGTTGAAATTTGATCTAAACTCTATTTTGACTAAAAATTTGCTTCTGCATGATTTTTGTAAGTTAATTATCTCTGATTTCATGATAACTCAAAAATCAACCTGAGTTCATCAAGAGTGATTTATGGCTTTTCTCATGCACCTCCAAAGCCCTAGATTTCTATAAAATCAAGGCTCAGCTCTTCACAATCAACACTCAAATTTGCATAATTACTTTGGCAAATTGGTGATTGAAGGATTGAACACTTGCGATAGGAGATTTGTGAGATCTTTTATAGTTGATCATTAGCTTTTGCATAGTTTCATACCACTCATAGCATTCTTAGATTAAATATGCATTCTATTTCATACATTCTAGATTAATTTCACACAATTTTTCATATTATTGCACAAAAAATATAAAAATATAGCTTAATCTACATTCATAGTCTTTCATATATTTTGCATTCAAATCCTTCATTTAGATGTTGCATTGTCACTGGTCTCAATCTGGTCTAAGAGTATCATACTCACACCTACTAGAAGGTGTATGGTGAAAATGTGACCACACTTCTATGAATCATTACATGCAAGGGAACTCAAGAATGAGGCCTCACAAATCGATCCATAGCTCCCTAGGCATGGAGTGCAAGGGTTTTAAGAATGCTCTCAGCTAGAGCTATTTAGCCAATAACCTTGCTAGTAAACCATGCAATGGGAGATTCAATGAAGACAAGGGCAAGAATGCCAATATCCTCAAGAATCAAGAATGAAAATGCAATGCAATGCTATGCTAGAAATGGAAATGCAAGCTAAGCTATGAAAGGAAATATGCAAGTGTTACAACCCAAGCTAATTAATCTATGTGAGCTAATCTAGAGCATAGAAATGAAGCTAATCTAAGAAAGCATAAATATGAAGTTAAGCTAAGAATGCAAGAATGAGATGTAAAATGCAAGAATGAGATGTAGAATTCAAGAATGCTCCAAATCTTCAAAAGCTCCAAAGTGTACCTAGAAAACCTGCAGCATAATATTAGCATAAAAAGTTGGGGATCTAGAATGAAGAAGAGAGCTCTTCTTTTATAGGAAATGAGGAGAAATGGACCATGGAGATTAAGAGGCAAAAGATTTAATCAACGGTGGAGTTTGAAAGAGGAGCAATCCATGTGCACAAGTATCCATATGAGACAAAAAGTACTTTTTCTCTTTTTATAAAATAAGAATAATGCTTTATTTGTGCAACTTAGGATAAGAGGAAAAGTGGGGGCTTTTTATTTATTAAAAGGGGAGGAAATATTCCTTTTAAATAAATAAAGACTTATGATAAGATGGTTAGCCCATAGAAAATAATCAAATAAATGATAGAACTAGGATTTGATCAAGAATAAGCAATTGATGATTTAGCAAAAGGGGCTAATAGTCTAGATGACCATTTTTAGGTGTATACATTTGCCCCTCTTTGACTAATGTGTGATCGATCTGGGAACACATGTAGTCAAAGAATGAAGTTGAAATGTGAGATCGATTTGGGATCACAAAGCAACTCAGATCAGCCAAGAAAGCAAGAGATAGCCAAGAAGGAAAGCAAATAGCGATTTGACTCCAAAGAATGAAGTGCAGAGAGAGCAAATCCTGCATGGTCAGCCTGGTAGCGACAGTACTGAACACTTGGGAAAGAGATAGCCAATAAGATATGATGTGTCTGCCCCCTTGGGATCGAAAATGAAATCTAGGTAGAGGGAAAGCAGAAGCAAGAGCAGCATGATCAAATCACTAGAAATCATAATCGAAGAAAGAGAATAAAATAACCATCAAGCAGTGAAGATATGCCCCACACATGGGACACAGGGCACGAACCAAGCGGTCCCTCAACCCGAAAACACCATGGAGGGGAAGAATTGGAACTTGGGATTGAAAGTGAATGAAAGACTAGAAGTTGAGAGAGATGGGGATGAAGAGGTGAAGAATGCCCTAGTGAAGATGGAAGGATCAGGCCTCAAAAGGTTAGCCAACTGCACAGGAGAAGGAAAAGGATGACTTGGATGATCAAGGTGAACTCGGATTTTGGTTTTGATCCTGAAATGAATAGAAAATGATGTGATATGAAAGACAAGAAGTGAAAGAAATGATCAGGAAGAAGCGAAAGGTGAGTGCAGTTGATTAACAAGTCCATGAAAGATGAAAGGAGAGCTCTCTCCATATGCAAGATGCAAAACTAACTAACATGAACTTAAGAATGCAAGCTACATGAAAAGTGGTTTACTTGCAAGGTTACAATGCTAATAGACATCTAATATTCATCATCGAGCATTATTGGTAGCATCGCAAGATCATACAATACACACTAGCATAACTATGTGGATCTGAATATGATCTATATCAGATAAAAATGTGGAAATCCCACCTAGGCATCAAAGATATGTAGGTCAAGATGACTAGTGCAGTGAGATTACCTAAGTTTGATATAGCAAGAGTATGCTCGCATCAAGACACAAGAAAGTCAAGATGACTATAAGCATGCACTCGCAAAACAGTCAAGGATAATACCTTGTAGGTCCATAGTGTCAAGTAAGACCAGCATAAATGCTCATGACAGTGAGGACCAACAAAATATACCCACAAGCAGATAAAGAAATAAAACATGTTCTCATACCCTCAGTCTTCTAGCTATGCATCATCGAAAACAATCATAGGGGGAGAACACTCAGCAAAGAAATCATCATAGATAGCACGCAAAGAAATAAAGTCAAATAAATATCAGCAAGTCAAGTGCGTGTGTGTAGGTCATAGAGTCAAACTTTGAGTATTGCATCTGCAAATGAGATATATCGCATCATACTAGACTACAGGTAGGACATCTGATAAGTGTTGAGAAACACTCGATGCAAGGGTAGTGTTGGAAAACACCATTGGGGTGGTGTTGAAAAACACCATTGGAACCAAGTTGCCCAAGAAACCCAGACGCACAAAGAGACCCAAGATAAGCTTAAAGCAACATATGCCCCCTAGACTAAGACAACAATCAATTCCAGGCTAGGAGAGGCAAAGCGAGAAGTGGAGCGAAAGAGCGCCACGCAAGACTGATAGACATAGGTGTAGAGGGTCTCAAGTAGCACCTGTTTCCAGGTTTTCACCACTTGATAGATTTTTTCAAGACTTTTTTATAATTTTTTTGTATTTTTGCTACCAAGGCGCCTGTTTCCAGGTTTTCACCAAGGCACTTTTTCTATTTTTTTTGAATTTTTGAATTTTTTGATTTTTTTTGGTGAGACATCAAAGCGCCTATTGCTAGGTTTTCACTAGGATGCTCATTTTTTCAGTACTTTATATGCTTTTTAGGTTTTTTTCAGCATCATATATGAATTTTTTTGGCATTTTTTCAGGATCGTAAAATATGTACAAAGGATGCCCCAAACAGAAATGGGCATCAAGAATCTGCTTCCTCTGATGTAGAGAACTGATAGGCCCTAGGCCCAAATGCTGTAGCTGTGATGATAGGAGGTCTCAACCAGTTCGACCAATAATAACCAGCCCTAAGCAATGTCTGAGTTAGTGGAGGATCATTAGAATGTGATCCACATATGCCATCGTGGATTTCAACTAGTACTTTTTTTGACTCCTCTATTTCTAGACACCTAAGGAGAGTTCCATCTAGACCCTTCCTATACAAGCCACCAGAGACAAAGGCAAAGTGTAAGAGATGGCGGAAAGAATGGCATGGAGGAGTATGAGGTGGAAGACATGGAAAGATGGTAGGATTGTAAGATTTGTGAGCAGGATAGCGTAATTCATCCACCAAGAACTTGAAGCGAGATTTATGCTTTTTCATTTGTAAGATGGATATCAAAGTAACCAAGGCATTAGCAACTCTTTTCTCAGCTTTAGGAATGGGCTGAAGTATAACAATTATGAGATCATGCTTGAAGTAATGCACCATTTGTTTGTAGAGAATCAGCTTCTCATCTTTTATTTTGGAGTCATTATTTTTTAGCAAATTTATATCTTTACTTTTCTTAGGTTCGGATACCGCCACAATGTGGTTTTCACCATCCGACCATTGCTCTTTGCTTTTGACTTGATGACTGTGATGTTTGATTGTTGATTCAATATTTTTTGTGGCTAGTTCGCTAGTGGAAGAAGTAACAGGTGTTGATGCAAGATGAAATGAAGTGACTGGTTCAATAGCATTTATGCGAGGGATATCATCTCTAGTGACAAGAGAGGTCAAGCCTATAGGGTAAGCTCCAAAAGTAGCTAGATCTAGACTTGTCATAGAAGAACCAGCGTGGTCCACTAAGGCAATATGAGGAACAAACTCATCAGACCCCACACAAGACCCATCAACCACATCAGGTGGGTTACGAGAGGTATGAACCACATCAACATCCATATCTTTCATGGGAGGATCTTCTAGAAGAGGCTTAAGATGCCGAGAAGTAGAGATACTCATGTCATTATGTGAGAGATCACCTCTTTGTAGCAGTCGTGCAATGTTGTGATGTTGTCTATCATAGTGCAATGATTCTTTAGGCACATAGGTTCTAGACATAGAGGCCTCAGCCATATCATCAGTAGATATACATTCTTCTCCCCAAAGGAGTGAAGTAGAAGGAAGATCATCTCCCATGTGAGCCATAGTGTGCAGTGGTGACTCATCTGTATCTGTGTCTGAATTACTGAGCATGGGAGTATTTCTTGAATCATCTCTATAGATCCACTCTTGGATAGTTTGTTCTTCTCTATCTGCTTCTAAAGGAATGGATGAAGGAACAAAAGTATCAAAGATCACCATAGCAGAAGTGGAAGGCTTCATGTGATCAGAAGGTCTCCCATATGACCTAGGAGAAACAGGTATAGAAGCAAAGGAACCCATTTTATATTCACCCATACCAAGGCTCATCATCTTAAATGATTTCTCAGCAGCAACTAGAGACGTACTAGGATCATCAGTAGGTTCATTGTGAGGAACAAATTTTTCAGTAGCAGCAAGAGCATTGATAGCAATAGTATGGTCTCCAGGAATCACAACCTCAGTGCCATTGTACAGAAATTTGACGCACTGATGATAAGTGGAAATTTGATGCCTGCATGTCATGGATCCAAGGATGAACCAAAAGAATGTTATATGCGAGTGGGATGTCCAATACTTGGAAGCTAATATCTTTCGTGATAGGGCCCACTCGGACAGGCAACGTGACAAGACCTTTGGAAGATCTTTCCACTTCATCGTAAGCTATTATAGTAATCTTCTTCTTGGAATCCACAGCCAATTTTGACAAACCCAATTATTGTATGACATTGAAAGAAACAATATTTAACCCTACACCATTGTCTATCAGGACTCGGCGGACTCGGGTATTGTAGACTAGAACTTCAATGTGTAAAGCTAGATTATGTGGGTGAGCAATAGATATGTCATCTTCTGTAGAAAAGGAGAGAGATAGCGGAGATGAAATGTGGTTGACCATAGCCTGAAATTGATCTGGATCAATGTCATTGGGAACATGTGTTGTACGTAGAGCCTCATCAAGAATCTCTCTATGCGAAGAGGATAACTGAAGCAACTCAAGGATAGATATCTGTGTTGGTGTCTTTTGCAAATGTTGGACAAGATCATAGCTAGGGGTGGCTGAAGGAGCCACTTGTTTGGAAGGAAAAGCTTGCTTGGGATCTTGCATAGTTTTAAGGACAATATTGGCTTGCCCCCTAGTAACAGCATTCAGTGTCTCACTTCGGGAAGATGAACTACCACGTGTTTGCAAGACTAACTTTGGCTTACCATGATTGGTGTTATTATCATCTTGAGACCTCATCATTAGAACTCTCTCAACGGGCTCTACCATGTTAATCACAAGTGTATTAGAAGGATACGTGTAATTGATCTTTGCATCATGATTCTTCTTATGTGTTTGAGAGGTTTCCCCCTTATCATGCTTAGGTAGAGGATCTTTGAAAGCTGTGTGATCAGAATTTTTAGTTAAGCCATCAGTGGAGATTGTGCCATTCTCAATAAGATCCTGAATATCATCCTTAAGCCTAAAACAATTGTCTATTGGATGTCCCTTGTTTCTATGATAATGGCAGTAATGATCTTCTCTCCACCAATCAGGCTTATTTATCGGATCCCAGTTACCAGGTTTATCAGGAAGCGTAAGATATCCATTGTCAACCAAAGTCTTAAGGATCACATCGTAAGGTTCTGTCAACTTGGTATAGACTTGCTTTCGAAATGACTTCTTAGGCTTATCTACATATTGAGGTTTAGGAGCATTGTGAGTGTTGCTAGCTTCTTGTTGTTTTGCTACATAGATAGTGTTGGAGAGATTGAAAGTGGGCTCTTTAACTTTAGGAGCATCAACAACCCCATCATTAACAACATACTTGTTCTTATTCCAAGGTTTGTTCTTGTCTTTACCATTGCCTTTAGCATCTTTATTAATAACAATATCCCCTTTTATTATAGCTACATCCTCAATCCAATATGCACTTTCAACCATGTCATGGAAGGAGGAGAACAGTTGCTTCCTTAGATCATAAAATAGCTCAGGCACAAGTGTGTTGATGAAAATGTCAATCTTTTCTCTTTCAGGTAGCTAACGAGGATATCGAGAATACAATGACCTCCAACGTTGTAAGTAAGTTGCAAATGGCTCACCTTGATATTGTATTAGATTATCGAGATCTATCACAGTGACAGGTTGTTGGATATTGTAAGAATACTGCTGGGTAAATCATTGAGCTAACTCATCAAAAGTCTTAAGCGGTGGTGTCAATTTTGCAAACCATTCTAAAGCTTGGCCTCTTAAGCTTCGAGGAAATAAGCGTAGGAGATATGTGTCTTCATGAAGAAAGTCCATACTAAGAGCATAAAAATGATGCACATGGTCATGAGGGTCACCATTTCCATCATACTTTTCATATTTAGGAACCTCAATATCCTTAGGAAACGGGACCATGTATAGATCTTTATCAAAAGGAAGAGCACAAATTGATTCTACAAAAGAGACCTTTGGAGGCTCTCTTTCTAATGCCATTTGGGTAAGGTGTTGATTTGTCCGACATAATTCTTCTTGAAGGACTTCCAATTCAGTTGGTACTCTTTGTTGGACAATTTGTCTGACATCATAGCCGGGAGGAAGCTTGTATCCTCTAGAAGTCATATATTGAAAATATTGATCGCCATTACGCTCTAAAAGCTTATGCATCATTCGTTGGAAATCCACGTCTTGTTCACATCTCATAAGATCCTCACTAGAAATCTCATCATTAGCCTCTGCCTCATGTTGAGAGGGAGGAGGTCTAGGTGGTGAAGAAGGCATAGCAAAAGTTGGCCTTGGAGGAGATCTTGGTGGTGTGTTGTTGTCATTGTTGCCATTGTTAAAAAGAGGTCTATGCTCATGATTACTAGTCTCAGGTTGCTCATGAAATGTCCCTCTATAAGCCATGCGCCTAGTAGCATCCATCCTTTGTTGATTGTGTTCTTTTTCTAAGCGTGCTTGGTTATCCTTACGCTCAAAGTGTTCTTGCAAGAGTTGAAATTTTTCTTGTTCAGTCAAAGTGAGTGAGACACTGTCTGTGTTTTTGGGAGTCTTGAACGCGGAAAAGAGGAAACCTCCTTTGTACCACGGTGTAGCCTTAGATTTCTCAGATTGGTCAGAACTAGAACTATCTTTGCTAATGGGTGCTTTGGAATGTCTAGTTGGAGAAGGTAACTGTGTATAATTGAACGGAGGATGACTCTCCTGCTCAAATTGAGACCGAGTTGTAACCGGCATGAAAAGAGATGTTGGTTGACTAATAGAATGAGATAAAGTTTCTTAGATTTGAGATAAGAAAAGCTAATAAAGATCACTTGTCAAAGTAGAACAATAGAGAGATGGCTCGTCAAAAGTGCTCAAGCACTTATAGCAATCAATTGACTAAAGCCGAGCAGCGAGCAAGAAGCTCAATAAGCGAGTAGCTAGAGAGGTAACTGTGATGCGACAAGTGATCAAGAGTAGCATTTGTTAAGCTCAAATCCAATAGTTTTAGCTCATTTGTTTCAGTCTAGAAAAAATCTAAACATGTAAGTAATAAACCAGTTTCAGGTAAGAACAGAAAAGGACACTCTATAGCAAGTTAAAGTGCAAGTTTAGCAACTCCGAATTGTAGAAATGACAGGACAGTAGAAATGACTCAGGATTCTTGGTTGAGTGTATGCAAGGATACTTCAATATCATATGACTCTTGACCAGTGAATGTGAAAAACTCAGTTTTGAAGCGCTTTGACTAAATTTGTAGATTGAACAGTGCAATTTCTCAGTTTGACAAGTAGTAGCAATAGATAAAAGACAGGTTTGCAAATAGTATGGGATCAAACATGTCATAGAACACTTGAAACAAGGGAAAAAGCAACCTTGCCAAGACAAGCACTTGTGATATCAAAATAGAGAACCTTATGAATGCTACCATTTGTTTGAATGTTGAGAATGTTTACATTGGTATAGCACAATCGAAGACAGTTCAAGAAATTACTACCTAGAAGGACAAGGCTCATTACTTAGCAATGTGGCCCACAACTTGATGCTCCCTTGCCTCACACCAAGTGGTTGCCCACAAGAGATATTGGCATTGTCATGGAAGTGTCAAAAACACAACCAAAGGAACACATAGGGTGAGTGTCTTGGGGTGATCCGGGTAAGTCCACTTGGATCAATCCTAGCACCAAGAAGCTAAGCGGCTAAAATAGGGTGGCCTCTATCTAATGGTTCATAGTAAGGATTTCTGTTCATAGCACCCCTCTTGCTCCTCATAAAGGACTAGGACCTTGTGGCCTCAAGAGTACCTTAAGCATTCTTGCTTAATGCTTTCCTCATGGTCACAATCCCATAAGTTACTCACATCAAGCGAAGATAAGTACTATGTCTACCAAGGTTTTGTGTCCTCGATAGCCTTGAAATTATAGTGAGTTGGAATCACTCGTCACCAAGGAAAATGATGACAAGGTTGTCCCCACTTGGGTCATTCCTCTTGATTGCTCAAGAGTAGGCCCGCTAAAGGATCCTAAGCTAAACAAAGAGTGGATTAATTCTTGAGGTTCAAGGTTTTTTATTCACCACAAGGGTGAAGAGCATACTCCCCTATCTCAAAAACTTCTCCCAAACACACCAAGCAAGATCCAATTACCCCTTTGCTTCCAAAACCTCAAGATAGGTCAAGATTTTCTGATTCACCTAAAGGTGAAGAGAATACTTCTCCTACCACCCCAAGATTCCTTTCACAAAGTATTAAGTGCCTAATGAAACAACTAGTATATGCCGCACTTAATAAAGAAAGAAATTAAACAAGCACTTGATTTGGTTTTTATGCTTAGGGCAGCCCTGCAAAAACCATTAGTAGCCCTCTTTGACATGCGATTTTAGCAAATTTCAAGCAAGAAGTACCTACAACCATAACTTGTTAGACCAACAAGAGTTAGGAGAATCAAAATCCAAAATCTAACAATGATTAGTACATGAAAAAAATCAGATAATGTGCAAAAATAACTAATCAAATGATAAAATCTGAAAATGAAACCATCATGGTTGGATTGGGCTTGGAAAGACCTTTCCAACGATATATCACACTTAAAATTTTGATACCATTTGCAAAATTTCAAAAAAAAATGGGCACCCATTTTTCAGAGTGGCACGGATTTGAAAACACTAAAATTTTCAAAAAATTGAAAACAACAAATAAACTAGCAAAATTCAATAGACAATACCAGGCAACATTTAATAGCTAAAACACGACATTTAAAAGCTAGCAGGCGTGATTAAAATGTGCATAGGCGTGAGCAGAATATGCAGACTTGTGAATAGAATATGTGGACGCATGAACAGAATGCGCAGCGTTGTGAATAAAATGCTCATACATGTGAAAATAATGCTTATAGGCATAAAAAGAATGTGCAGAGGCATGAAAAGAATATGCAGACGCGTGAACAGAAAATGTAGATGCGTGAACAGAAAATGTAGACATGTGAACAGAATGCTCGCAGGCGTGAATAGAATGCTCACAGGTGTGAACAGAATGCTCATAGGCGTGAACAAAATACTTGCCTGCGTGAACAAAATACTCACAGGCGTGAACAAAATGCCCGCAAGCGGTGTTTCACCTGTTTGCACAAAATTAACGAAAATAAATGACGAAAATGCAGAAAATGAAGGACAAAATGAAACTATTCTGCCCCACGGTGGGTGCCAAAAATGTATGGTGAAAATGTGACCACACTTCTATGAATCATTACATGCAAGGGAACTCAAGAATGAGGCCTCACAAATCAATCCATAGCTCCCTAGGCATGGAGTGCAAGGGTTTTAAGAATGCTCTTAGCTAGAGCTATTTAGCCAATAACCTTGCTAGTAAACCATGCAATGGGAGATTCAATGAAGACAAGGGCAAGAATGCCAATATCCTCAAGAATCAAGAATGAAAATGCAATGCAATACTATGCTAGAAATGAAAATGCAAGCTAAGCTATGAAAGGAAATATGCAAGTGTTACAACCCAAGCTAATTAATCTATGTGAGCTAATCTAGAGCATAGAAATGAAGCTAATCTAAGAAAGCATAAATATGAAGTTAAGCTAAGAATGCAAGAATGAGATGTAGAATGCAAGAATGCTCCAAATCTTCAAAAGCTCCAAAGTGTACCTAGAAAACCTGCAGCATAATATTAGCATAAAAAGTTGGGGATCTAGAATGAAGAAGAGAGCTCTTCTTTTATAGGAAATGAGGAGAAATGGACCATGGAGATTAAGAGGCAAAAGATTTAATCAATGGTGGAGTTTGAAAAAGGAGCAATCCATGTGCACAAGTATCCTCCAATAGGAAAATAAGAGTTGACTTTTGTGTCCATATGAGACAAAAAGTACTTTTTCTCTTTTTATAAAATAAGAATAATGCTTTATTTGTGCAACTTAGGATAAGAGGAAAAGTGGGGGCTTTTTATTTATTAAAAGGGGAGGAAATATTCCTTTTAAATAAATAAAGACTTAGGATAAGATGGTTAGCCCATAGAAAATAATCGAATAAATGATAGAACTAGGATTTGATCAAGAATAAGCAATTGATGATTTAGCAAAAGGGGCTAATAGTCTAGATGACCATTTTTAGGTGTATACAGAAGGTAGTAAATCTCCTGGATAGTTTAGTTTTCATTTCATTGTAGATTTTGGTTTTTGGCTAACCTCTAATGTTTTACTAAAATGTTGTGTCCACAACTAGGTACAAAATTCACACACACAATATGTACCATGAGCTCCATGAGATAGTCTACAGGGATAGCAGGACATGGGCATGCAGTGCTATTCTAGCACAGGTATGGGCATGGGAGCACATCACCATTGTGCACCCACATGTGCTGCCTAGGGAGTGGAGATGCCCCTACATATACAGATATATGGGATTCATCAGTCAGCCCCATAGGAGAGATCTCACATACTATAGGAGGATCCTAGATGAGCTCATAGCTTTTGAGTGGAGACCATACAAGGCCTGTGAGCAGTTGAGCGACCAAGAGTCAGAGCTTGGGTATATGTTGTGTAGTCGGTCAAAATTAGGCTACCACTCTGAGATAGTTGAGAGATTTGTGATCACTCGAGTCTAGAGGCAATTTGGATGGTAGTAGAGGGTACCTACAGAGACTACCACATATGCCCAGACTAGGGATAAGGAGGGACAGGGATGGCTACCGATGCTGGACTACCAAAAGGTAGTATAGGAGACTGCAAGTATGCATAGGGAGCCATGGGACTACCTTCCTGATATGGCAGATGCAAGTGCAGATGTAGCCTACAGGGCAGAGTGGCAAAGAAAACCATTCCCATGTTTTACTATTCCAAATTCATAGCCACCAGCACTAGGTGGTGATGGGATTGACAGGGATGGGGGAGGGAGGGTGAGAGGGAGAGAGCATAGGGATCGAGATTAGGTGGCTAGAGACAGTCATGGAGATAGGTTTTTGATGATGAGGGAGAGGATGTGGTGAGACTAGTTCGTCGATGGGTGGATGCAGGATAGGACCAACCTGTAGAGAAGGGAGGGGAGGATCTCAGGGCTAGAGTGCAAGTTTTAGAGGTTGAGATACAATAGCTTAGGATTACCATTATCGTGTGAGATCAGTAGCTGATGGATCTATGAGCTGAGATAGATCGGCGGGAGAGGGTAGCATAGGCCGATGTAGCAGAGATCCAGAGAGAGGTAGTACGAGCAGCCTATTATCATGGGCTATATATAGCAGTCATCCCTATGGCATAGAAAGCATAACTCTACTTTGAGAGGGAAGGCAGATCTGATGTGGTACCAAACAGAGTGGCAGCACCACCACCATGTGATGGGGAGAGTCAGACTTAGGTCTAGGATTAGATGTATAGAGTCATATCTTGGGACATCATCTAGATTTTGGATCCCACATTATACTTTGTATCATGACACACACACATATATACATATATGAGATTTACTGGATTTGTGATGTATCTTGTGTATTTGTCCCACTTGTGATGGGTGTTACAATTTTTGTCTTATCATATTGCTCAAATGTATGATGTATGCTTATAAATACTCATGTATAGGCTCTCTCATAGATGTATGTTTAGTTCTCATGTTATGATATAGACTCATGTTTATGAAACTAATCTCTTTATGATATAGATATGACAATAAGATTAACCCCTTGTGATTTCAGGAAAAGGATGTGATGTGAAAGATAAGGAGCAAAAGACATGATCAAGAAAAAGTGAAAGGTGAGCGCAGTTGACTAACAAGTCCGTGAAAGATGAAAGGAGAGCTCTCTCCATATGCAAGATGCAAAAATAAACTAAGATGAACCTAAGAATGCAAGCTACTATTAAAATTGGTTTACTTGCAAGGTTACAAAGCCATTAGTCTCTGATAATCATCATTAAGCATTATTGGTAGTGTCGCAAGATCATACAATGCACACTAGTATGACTATGTGAATTTGAATATGATCTATATCAGATAGATATGTGGGAATCTCACCTAAGCATCAAAGACATGTAGGTCAAGATGACTAGTGCAGTGTGGTTTCCTAAGTTTGGTATAGCAAGATTATGCTCGCATCGAGATACAAGAAAGTTAAGATGACTATAAACATGCACTTGCGAAAAATAGTCAAGGATAATACATTGTAGATCCTAGTGTCAAGTGGAACAAGCATAAATGCTCATGACAGTTAAGATCAACAAAATATACCCATAAGCAAAAAAACAAATAAAACATGTCCTCATGCCCCCAATCTTCTAGCTTGGCATCATAGAAAACTATTAGGGAGAGAACACTCATCAAAGAAATCATCATAGACAACACACAAAGAAATAAAGTCAAACAAGTCTTAGCGAGTCAAGTGTTTAAGTGCGTGTGTGTAGGTCATAGAATCAAACTTTGAGTATCGCATCTACTAGTGGAAAATATCATATCATGGTAGACTATGGGTAGGATATTTGATAAGTGTTGAGAAACACTTGACGCTAGGGTAGTGTTGAAAAACACAGTTGGGGTGGTGTTGAAAAACACCATTTGCAAGATGTCCTAAAGACCAACTCATCCAAGAGACCAAAGCTAAAATAGTTATGCCCCCTAGACAAAGACAAAGACCAATTCCAAACCAAGGCAACAAGGACAAGGCATGATGGAGAAAGGCTAAGTGTCGAGGATGAGTACTAAGAAACAAGGGTGCAAAGGCCTCAAGTAGCAACTATTTCCAGATTTTCACCACTTGATAGATTTATTTTTATTTTTTGTATTTTTGCTACCAAGGTGCCTATTTCCAAGTTTTCACCAAGGCACTTTTTCTTTTTTTTTTGAGTTTTTGTAATTTTTGTATTTTTTCAGGACTTTTTATGCTTTTTAGGATCTTTTTTTCAGCATCATATATGAATTTTTTTTTGGAATTTTTTTAGGATCAATAAAAATATATACAAAGGATGCCCCCAGACAGAACAAGCATCATGGATAGAACTTCTTCAGGTGCAAGACATTAATAGGTTCAGGAAGTTGTTCTCCCTCTTCAGTAGACAACAAATAAGCACCTATCCCAAAAGCAACAGTAATTATATAAGGTCCAAGCCAATTAGGTTCAAATTTTCCCTTTTTCTCTCTATGTTGTTGGTTCTTAGGGTTTTCTCGTAAGACAAGATCTCCCACTTGGAATTTTCTAGGGTGAACCTTTTTGTTGAAAGCTTTGGACATGCACTTTTGATAGACCCTCATGTGATCAAATGATGGTTTATGCTTTTCATCAAGAAGTTCTAACTCTTGGAGTCTCATGGCATGGTAGTTTTCATTTATAACTAGACCTTTGAGGGAAACTCTAAGTGAAGGAATCTCCACCTCCAAAGGTAACATGGCTTTAGCACCATAAGTAAGGGCAAAAGGAGTAGCCCCTGTAGGAGTATGAATACTTATTCTATAAGTCCATGAGGCTATATTTATCTATAGATGCCAATCTCTACCATTCTTATGAACTATTCTGTGGAGAATTTTAAGAATGGTTTTATTTGAAGCCTCTGCTTGTCCATTTCCTTGCAGGAAGTAAATAGAGGACCATTGTTTTTTAATCTTGAATTGTTTACAGAGTTTCTTAAGGTCCTTTTTCTTGAACTGACCTCCATTGTTAGTGATTATTTCAAAAGGCACTCCATATCGACAGATGATATGGTTTAGGATGAAAAGAGAAACTATCTTGCCCGAGGCAACAGAAAGTGGGACAACTTTTACCCATTTAGTAAAGTAGTCAGTAGCAGTGATGATAAATTTGTGTCCACCTGATGAGTTGGGATGAATCTTCCCAACAAGATCAAAGGCCCAGTGTTGAAATGGCTAATGAGAAATAGAAGGAATAAGCTCCCTACCTGGAGCATGTATCAGATGACCATTTTTTTGACACTTTTCACAGGATTTTGCAAAAGCTACTACATCCATCTACATGGTAGGCCAATAGTACCTTTCCCTAAGCAACCTTCAAGCCATGGAAATACCATTGTAATGTCCCCCACAGATTCCCTCATGAATGTCAACTAACGCTTGATTGGATTCCTCCTTTTCTAAGCATCTAAGAAGTGTCCCATCTAGACCCCTTCTATACAAATCACCAGAGATAAGGGTATGGTGAGAGGTGTTTCAGGTAAGGTTTCTTCATTCAGATTGGTTAAAGGTATCAAGGATAATTCCATCATGGAGGTATGAGTAAATGGCACCATATCAGGATGATTCATGACCAACAAGGGTACAGATGACATGGCTTTCTTGTGAGTCATATATAGGATAATGTAGCTCTTCCACTAGGAATTCAAATCTAGACTCATGTTGTTCTAACTAAATGATTGAAGCAAGTGTAGCCATAGCATCAACTGCTTTGTTTTCTACTCTAGGGATTTGCTGAAATGGGACGAATGTGAAATACCATCTTAATGAATCAACTATTTTCTTGTAAGGTACCATTTTTTCATCTTTTGTTTGATATTCTTCATTAACCTGGTTGATTATCAACTGGGAATCCCCATAGATATGTAGCTCTAAGATTCTCCATTATATAGCCATTTTGAGCCCATTTGTCAAAGCTTCACACTCCATAATGTTGTTTGTACATGGGAACAATAGTTTGTATGACTTAGGAATCATATACCCATGAGGAGAAACAAACAACACTCCAGCTCCTAAGCCATTTTGCAAAAAGAGCCATCAAAGAACATATTCCATGTTCTCTTAGTCATGTACATGATGTGCTCATTTGGAAAGGCAACTTGAATTGGTACACTATCTTGAATTGGGAAATCAGCCAATTGATCTACATGGCCTGTCCTTTTATAGCTTTATGCTCAATGTATTCTATGTCAAATTCTGAAATAATCATCATCCATTTAGTAAGTCTACCTGTGAGAGCATCCTTACCAAGAAAATACTTGAGAGGATCAATTTTTTCTATGAGGTGTATTGTGTGTGCAAGCATGTAATGTTGCAACTTTTGGGAAGCAAACACCACTGCAAGGCAAGCTTTTTCAATACTGGTGTAATTAACCTCATATTGAACAAGAGTTTGACTAATGTAATATATGGCTCTTTCTTTTCCATTCTCATCAAGTTGAGCCAGTAATGCCCCCAAGGAAGAATCTATTGCTAAAACATATAGAATGAGTGGTTTTCCTAGGATAGGAGGCATTAGAATAGGAGGATTTGCCAAGTATTGTTTGATTTGGTCCATGCTTCTTTGACAATCCTCATTCTAGATACATTTAACTCCCTTATGCAAGTTCTTATTGAGAGGTTGAGCTCTATCTACCAGTTGTGAAATGAACCTCCTTATAGATTGAAGCCATCCCTGAAGACTCCTCATTTGGCTAATATTTTTGGGAGGTGGCATATCCAAGATTGCTTGTACTTTCTCTAGGTCCACCTCTATTCCTTTGGCTGAAATGATAAATCCTAGAATTTTTCCAGAGGTGACTCCAAATGCACACTTTTTAGGATTTAATCTCAGTTGAAACTATTCCATATGATCTAGAATGACTTCTAAATCTCCTAAGTGTGTATCCCTTTTTTTAGATTTATCCAAGGTGTCATCCACATAATCTTCCATATTCTTATGCATCATGTCATGAAAGATAGTTGTCATAGCTCGCTAGTATGTATCTCCTACATTTTTTAATCCAAATGGCATAACGTTCCAGCAATAGGTTCCTCATGCGCAAGTGAATGTAGTCTTTTCCTAGTCTTCAAGAGCTATCTTGATTTGATTATACCTAGAAAAACCATCCATCAATGAATAGATCTCATAACCCATAGTCATGTCCACCATCATGTCTATATTTGGGAGTGGAAAATCATCCTTTGGGCATGCTCTATTGAGATCTCTAAAATCTATGCAAATACGAATAGACTTGTCATGTTTAGAAACTGGGACAATATTGGATATCCATTTGGCATAATCAATAGCTCTTATGAATCCTGCATTAAGGAGTTTTTATAATTCAACTTTGACAAGAAGAGCTATGTGAGGATGTATTTTCCTCAATTTTTGTTTAACTGGTTTCACACCTGGAGCTATGGACAAATGATGCATAATGAGATTAGTTTCCAACCCTGGCATATCTAAGTAAGTCCAAGCAAAATTAAATTTCTTCCTCTATAAGAACTTTGTATAGGCTTCTCCTTCTAGAGGTGACAAGGACTGAGCCAAGTGCACAATTTCCAGAGCTTTATCTATACCCAAGTTGACTAATTGAGTTGGCTCAACCAGAACTGAAGATCTATCTTGAAAGTAACTTGGGAGATGATCAAGTACCTCATCCTTAGTTGCCTCAGAGAGGTTTTCACCCTTGGATACATCATTTATTTTTACTATTTTTGGTTCTGACACCACCACACATTGGTTTTCACCATCAAAACTCTTATTCTTTTTTTCTTTTCTTTTTATTTTTTGACTGAGGTACTTGATGTCTGGCTCTATCATGCTTGTAGCTAGTTTTCTAGTGGAAGAGACTATGGGCTCAATTGCATGTAGGTAAAAATTTATCTCATAGTCATTTTGGAATGTTAAGAGCTCAGGGTCTTGATAATGTTGGGACCAATCAAAGAGGTGAGGATTAGCAAGAGGTACATTAATGGTAGGTTCAAGATTGTGGATATGAATGGCATTATCTCTGGTGACTGAAGAGTCAGATTTTGTCAAGTATCCCTCCAAGTTATCCAAATCAAGATTCATCCTACCAAGTGAAGAATCATCTACTAAATCAACTTGTGGATTCAAATCCATAAATCCTACACGTGACTCGTTAGCTACCTCAAGATGAGAACTATAAGTATGGACAACATCAATGTCCATGTCAACTGTGGAAGAATCAGAGAGAGATTCCCATTCATACTCATGTGATTCTGTATCTAAATCCTGACTTGGATGTTTACACCATGCATGTTTTTGATGCCTTGAGGTGGAGGCTCTAATATCACCAAGGGTGACACCTTCTCGAGCACTAGTCGTGTATTGATGTTCTAGAATAGGATCTCCAACAATGGATTCTTCTTGTTTTAGGCTTGAAATTGTTGCTGAATTGTCTGAATTTCCCCAAAGGAGATTGGTGGAAGGGACCCAATCTTCACACCTATCTTGTTTATTTTTCAAATTTTGCATGTATCTCAACTCATCTTCACTATCTGACTCATCAAGGATAGGAGCATTTTTCTTGTCATGACTTTCAAACCCTAGGCCAATTGTCTTCTTAGACTTGCATCCAAAAAGAGCATGATCGAGAGGTTCATCCCTAGCATCCATTCTGTGACTGAGAGGACCATGTCCTAGATAGCCCATATTTTTGAAAAGAGTGTACCCTCATCCATATGCCTTAGGAGAGGGATAGAAGTTCTCATTGTGCATGTACTTATCTTCTTTGTAAATCCAGTCCTTAACAGCTACCTCTTCTTTTTCATCCTAGATAGGAACTGAGGACTCTACAAATGTGCTAAACAAGGTCATGGCCAAAGAGGAAGGTTTCATCTCTTGGGAAGGCTTGCCATAGGACCTAGGTGAGACTCAAATTTTTGTAAAGGAGTCAAGTTGATACCCCCCCATACCAAGGTCCATTGATTTGAATTTATCTTTGCACTATTCTAGAGTCACATTGAAATCCTTTGCTTCTCTGTTGAGGGGAACATGAGTCCCTACTGAAATGGAATTGATAGATAATGTGCTATCCCTGAGTATACAAATTTCTACTCCATTATAGGGGAACTTAACACATTGGTGGTAGGTGGATGGCACTACTTGCATCTCATGGATCCATGGCCTACCAAGTAAAATTTTGTATGCTAGAGGACCAACATCAACAATTTGGAACAAAATGTCCTCCTCAACGGGGCTAATCCTGATAGGAAGAACAGCCAACCACTTAGAGATCCTTTCTACCTCATCATAGGCTTTTATGGTAATCTTCTTTCGGGCATCTATGACCTCTTTTGAGTAACCCAATGTTTTCAATAGACTCAAAGAACAAATATTGAGCCCAACACCCCCATCTATCAACACATGCCTGGTATGGGTTTTATGGATCATGACTTCAATGTGAAGAACAATCTTATGTGGATTGCTCAAAGCTTTGTCATCATCTTCTAAAAAAGTGAAGTAATGTGGATTGGCAATATGATTGACCATACTTTGGAATTGATCAACATCTATGTTGGTAGGAACATTCACTATGCGCAAGGTATCCTCGAGGACACACTTATGTCTTGGGGACAATTCCAAGAGTTCAAATATTGAGATTTGAGCTGGGGTTCTCTATAATTGGTCAACAAGATTATAGCTCATTTCAAGTTTAACTATTGATTTGGTGGTGACATTCTGGGATGCCACTTACTTTGGTTTACTGGACTAGTTGGAACTAGGACCTCTAATAACCACAAGACCTTGGCTTCTTGTAATAGCATTAAGAGCTTTGGATGACCTTTGAGAGTGAGGACCCCTTAGCACCACCATAGGTTCTTCATCAAATATAGGAGGAGAGCCCACATCATAACCATAAGGATCCTTTTCCCTCATCATGTTGACATTTTCCTCCACCACTTCAAGCATATTGACCACATTTTATGTACCTATGTAGGTATAGTTGATTTCAGCCTTGCCATTCTTTGTTTTAGAGGTTTCCCCCTTCTCATATTTAGGCAAAGGTTCCTTGAAAGCCTTGTGATCAGAATTAGTTTTCAAACCATCCACCTTAAGCTTTCCACTCTCAATTAGATCCTAGATAATATGCTTTAGTTTCTAACAATGCTCGATGTCATGTCCAATACCATTGTGGAATTTGCAGAAAGCCTTCTCATCCCACCAATGAGGTTTAACATCAGGAATATGGTGCTTTGCAGGATCTTGAGGATGTGCAAGATTGTTAGCAATGAGCATTTTGAAGACATCCTTATAGGAATCACCAAGCTTTGAAAATTGACGCCTCTCTTTCTTAGGCTTTTCCTGGTACCTTGGCTTATGTTCTTGTTGGTTGGATGTGTTGAGCTTCACTGCTTGAATAGCACTAGATAAGTGAAGAACACCTTGATCCTTAGGTTGAGAAGAGTCCACCACTCCATCATTAACCACTTGCTTGTTTTTATTCCAATGCAAGTTTTTCCCTTTATCCTTATTAGCATTGTGGTTGTTTTGACCATTGTTTTTATTCTTGTTGTTGGTCAAAATTCCTTGCTCTTTCAACATGTCCTCAATTTTGCATGTAGTTTTGACCATGGTGTCAAAGGAGTCAAAGACCATTTTCCTCACTTCGTACTTCATCTCAGGAATCAAGTTGCTAATGAGAATGTCAATCTTCTCCTTCTCAGGAATGGTCCTAGAGTAATGAGAACATTGACATCTCCATCTTTGCAAGAAAACCACAAATGACTCCCCTTGATTTTGTTTCAAGTTACATAGGTCCAACATAGTGACAAATCTTGAAAGATTGTAAACAAAGTGTTGGATGAATCTATGAACAAGTTCTTTAAAAGTTTTGATAGGGGGAGTTATGTTGGTAAACCACTCCATTGCTTGACCCTTGAGATTCCTTGGAAACAACCTCATGAGGTAGAAGTCATCTTGGTGGAATTCAAAGCTCGTGATGTAGAATTGGTGCACATAATCATGTGGATCTCTATTACCATCATACTTGTCATATTGGGGGATTTCCACCTTCCTAGGAAAATCCTTCATGCTCACACTCCTGTCAAAGGGGTTAGGATAGATTGAGTCTAGTGAAAAGGAACTCTTAGGTGCCAAAACCTTTTCCATCATATGCTTGAGTTGTTTGATCTCCTCTTCTTGGGATGGTCCTTGTTTCTTGATCTTTCTATCCACATCAAAGTTGTAAGGGACTCTGGCACCCTTATTAATCAAGCTCTCTAGGAACTTATCCTTGTTTTTCTCTAGATACCTCTCCACATATTGTTGGAAGAGTGGTTCTTGTTGCATCCTCATGAAGTCTTGAGAATCAAAATTTGTACTACTACCTCCATGTTGGGAGCCATGATGAGCTTTTTGGGAGGGTTGTCTCGAGTTCCTCAGAGGTGTTTGTCTCCTATAATGAGTGTGTTGTGAATTCTTTCTTCCTCTAGGACTAGGAGATCTTGAAGGGGTTCTTGAACACCTTCTTCTTCATGGGGTTCCTAAAGGAGTAGATGGTGGAGAGTTGTTTCCACTGTTGGTACCCCTGTTGTTGAATTGGTCATTGAGTTGTTGGGCTAGAAGCCTATCTTGTTCTTCTTGAAAATCTTTTCTTTCTATTTCCAATAAGGCTTGTCTCTCCACCTCTAGGAGTCTAAGCTTCTCTTCTTTTTTAGTTTTTTAATCCAAAAAGGCTTTCCTTTCTTGCTCAATTCTTTTGAGCCTTTCACTCGCATACCTTGAGGTTGTTTGGAGTGGAGAGTTTGGCCTTGAATGTTTGAACAAGTCATTAGTAAATGTTGCATTCACATGAGCATCACAAGGTTCATTGTTTTGGTCTTCATGTTGTGACCATTCATCTTGGTGAGCTCGTCTTGTATACCTTTTAGCTCTCTGATGGGCATCTAAATATTTGGTGTTGATAGGGGGTGATTCTAGTTGATTTTCATCACCAAATAGCATGTTGTCCCTATGTCTCTAAAATATGTCAGCAAGATTTTGATCCATTGCTTCTCTCCTTTCTAATCATGGTGTAACTCATGTCCATATCTGATTGAGAAGGTGCTAAAGAGGTACTCAACTCACTAGGATTGCTCTTAGGTTTAAACCAAACTTTAGACTCACTCCTAGGGGAATGATCAAAGATGGGCTCTTTTCCCTTTTGCTTTTGATGAGTTTGGACTAAGGGTAACTAGTCAAAGATAACTTGAGGTCATTTTCCTTGATTGAGTTGATACCTTGTCATAACTAACATGAAAGAAAAGACCCTTGGTGATAAGATGACCCTACAAAATGTCGATACCAAACTAGGACAGTAAAAGTGTTCAATTGTCCAAAAAGAGATGGTAAGATAGAAAATTGCAAAAGGTGTAAACCAACACTGCCACAGAGGTGCCCAATCAAAGGATAAGTATCCTAGCACATATGGATCAAGAGGATGGATTTACCCAAATTATGCTTGAAATTGAAATTGATTTTTTCATGGAAGTGAATTGGACAACAGACTACTAAGACTCTCCAAGTGTGTTACCAAAGAATCTAAAGGTTTACTTTTTCAACAAGGATGGCTTCTAACTTACTGATTCCAAGCAAGGTCACTTGTGAAATCCAAGGATACTAATTCAAGGGGTCAAAACATAGGAACCCAAGGTACAAACAAGATTCCAACTACAAGGTAAGAGACCTACTAAAATTTGGATCGACCAAAGGAAGACTAAAAATGGCACAAATCAGACAGACAACAAATTTACTCTATGTGACAGTTCGCAGGGTACTGGGACGATACAATATATCTAGGTGATATTTCGCACTAAGGTCATGTGATAGTTTCCAGGTAGTAGGTGCGATATTTTCCAGGAAAGCTATGCAACACTTGTTTAGTAATGAAGAATCACACAATAAAATTCAGACTAGTGTGCGATGATTGTTTAGTATTGTATGATTCTTGACCAGTGAATGTGAAGATTTCAATTTTTTAAGGCAATTCATCTAAAGTCTTAGTTTGATGGTTTAATTTATCAACTCCAAACATAGTAATAATAGTGTATCATCTTAAAATGGAAGCACTTCCATCTTGATAGGTTTAGCACCCTCTTTTAGTACATTTATCATGATAGACTTGCATTCAAGATGCATTTTGCACTTATCTTCTTCATTCTAGGTGAAATTAGGGTTAGGATCCCGTGGATTCTCCTAAATTTCCCTCTTATATGGCTCTATTTTCTAGGTAGGACTTAGAAATAGGTCCTCCTAGCTTTCATCACAATTATCATAGGATTTTATGCATATTCCTGCCATTCTATCCTGATCTGATATCACTTCTAGGTCTTTGGGCATCCCCGGGACCTCCTGTCTTGATTCTTATTGGATTTGGGCACCTGGTAAAATTTGAGGTTGATCCTGACTAGGTCAAGATTGATCTCAAACTTGACTAGGTTAGGATCGAGGTTGACCCTACCTAGGTTAGGTCCAACCTTGATTTTGCCCCCCTCATTCAAATTTCTAGAATTCTTGATTTTCGGTCATCGGGCTTTCGAGATATTTATTTTCCCACCTTCGGGTTAACCATTTCAGGTTTTGGGATGGTAAATCCTCTAATTGCATTTAATCTAGGTATATTTTCTAAATGTTAGGACCTAATTGGGATTTAATTCTCCAAGGTGGCCCCTCTAGAGGATTGTGCCCTAGTTCACTATAAAAGGAGGCCTTCCTCTCTCATTTTCACATCAAGTTTTCAAGCTCAAGCACTCTCAAGCAAGGTGATTGATCCAACATCCATTATTCACATCTCTCCATCAATTTTTGTGAGCAAGAAGGTTTCAAGAAAGCAAGGAATGGTGAAGATGTAGGATAGCAAGAGGATGATATAGAAGATCAAGCCATTGTTGACATCAAGCATCTTTGTGAACACATATTTGGAGCAAGAGAGATCCTTTCTTCCTTGATCCACCATCATAAAATTTCAAGCATTCAAAAATTCAATCATGGGGTAACAATTATGGATTGTGAGTTTGGTAGAAGTACTTTAGCCTTGGGGACTTGGTATGCTTTTCTATCTCATTCAAATCTATGCATTGTTATTTCATACACATTCATGCTAGGGTTTTGATCTAGAGGATTAGATCTTGGCATTACACTTTCAATACATACACACACACATTCTATTTCAATCATCTATTCGTAGAGGTGGAGACCACTAAAATAGGGGTTTGACTAAGGCAAAACCCTATATAGCCACCCCCAAAACCCCCTTTTTCAGATATCTACAGTCACTATTTCGAGAATCAGAGGACATATTTGAGTACCCTTTTCGCTGAACTTCTATGATTTGTGAACAAAATCAGAATCAAGCTTTAGAATAAAAATGTGGTATTTGACCTTTTATGAGGGTCAAACTCGACCTAATACCGGAAAGATGAAACTTTTCTGGGTTTTCTCCGTCTCGGCTTTCTGATCACAGATCCAGTCGCAAAATCTTCTGAAACCTCATACAGACTTCAGAAAATAGGTTTTTCCAAATCAATTTCATAATGAGGTATGTATCTTGACCTAATTAATTTCCAAGTATTTATAGATTTACTTATGCTATGCCAATTCCAATTTCAATTCAAATGAATAAGTGTTGAATGTTAGGTACATTGCTAAGCTTCCATTTTACACCTATTCATTTTGGTGAACTCGTTCACGATGACTCTTTCTTTTATGGTGTTAGATTTAAATCTTGCATAAGATTAGATTTCTTTCTTACATTTATATTTCCAAAAAAAAAAAAATTGCAAAATTCCTTTCAAAATACAAAAATATTTACATTTTCATGCTTTTAGTGCTTTCTTTGTATTCAACATGTATGATTCTTGTTTTGAGTACTTTGATGAGGCTTTTATTGTACAAGAGGATAGATTCCCTAATGAGTTACATGGTAGTGAGGATGAAAATGGTTTGAATACAGTCTCCATGAATCCTATTCCTATTTCACTCTCCTCCACAACTTCTCCAATTGACCTTTACCATAGGGTGTGTGCATGGTTACCTTCATATCCTACTATTTTCAACATTGATAAACCTAAAATGATATATCCTACACCTTTGATGACAGTTAAAGGATGTCCTCGTATAACAATTAAGGGTAAACCTAGAGATCCTTTGGATTTCTTTGATAACATTGATTTCATTTCCCATGCTTATCGCACACAGAATAACCCTCAGCCTATTGTTCCAGTTTCTTTACCTCCTTCTCAACCTATGCTTCCTCAAGCACCTAGGTATCCATCTACCTTTAAGGAGTACAACTTAGTTGATCAATTACATGCTACTCCAGCTAAGATATCTTTATGGGAATTACTTCAAACTTCCTTGACATATTATGAGGCATTGCAAAAATCTTTATCTACTCTTCCTACTTCACCTCCTAATCAAGAGAACATTCATTCTATTTTGGATTGTATACATACTATGCCTTCTATACCTCCTATTGTGTTTTCTGATAATGACTTACCTTCCCTAGAGGTGCAGAATCAATATGATGCTCTTATGGTGGCTATCTCTATTAATCAGAGTATCATTCGAAGAACCTTAATTGATAATGGATTTGGACTTAATGTTTGTAGCATGGATATGCTCAAGGCAATTAAGGATGATCTATCTACTATTCAACCTGATAATGTTCCTATACGTGGATTTGACAATATTGCGAAAATAACTTTGGACATTATTACCTTACCTATTAAAGTTGGTTCAGTTATTCTAAATACTCCTATTCATGTTATGCCTAGACCTCTCAATTATAATCTTCTTTTAGGAAGACCATGGTTACATAATATGCATGTAGTTCCTTCTACTCTTCATCACAAGGTTAGGTTCATCTATAATAACTTAATGTATACATTACATTATTACAATCTTAGATAAAACAACCTGAGATTCAACAACAAGAAGCCCCATCTTCTTCTTCTTTGACTGAGGATGATTGGGGGACATTGGATTTTAATCCTACGTTTATTGGAGAATACAAGGTCTCTGATTTGGAATTCATGAAGCAACATAATGAATTTGAGAAAAAAGTGTTTATTTCTTCTCCACTTTCTAAAGAATTAAAAAGTAATTTTGTTGCCACTTCGATTAATGAAATGCTCGACACTATAAAGCTTGATTTTTATGACATTTTGACATATGTTGCTCCTTGGAATCCTTCTAACATGACTAATCCATATGGTCTTGGTTATCATTTGCTTAAGAAATCAGGATTTAATGGGAAAGGATGTGGTAAATATGAACAAGGTATACAAGTACCTTTGGATAATGAACTTTATGATCATACATATGGATTAGGATTCAATCCTTATAGACAACCATCGGCTTTTCCTCTTAATGTTAATCATATTTGTAGTGGATAGTTGAAGTTAGTTAACCCATTACTTATCGACCTTAGTCAACCCTCCTCTTTGGATATTTTTCCTAAAGATGAAGCTTTAATGGAATTTTTAGGAATTTATGAAGATTTACCTAAGTTTCATCACAAATGAGGAAAGCCTTATTATTTAAAAATAGATGCTTATTTTGGAGAACATGAAGAACATGAGATTCTCCCTTTACCAATGGATTCTCCAATAAGAAGTGATTTGTTAATTACTGAAACTATTGATATTCAAGTGGATGAAAATGATTCTAAAAGGATGATAAAAATTGGGAAATGTTTGAATCAGGATGAACGTGATCACTTGGTTTCCCTTTTTCTTGAATTTAAGGATATATTTGCTTGGACATATTCTGGTATGCTAGGTATAGATTCTAAGATTGTTACTCATAACATTGTTTTAAAGCCAAATATGAAACCTGTCAGAAAAAAAATTTGAAAGATGAATCCATGAATTGCTTTATTAGTCAAAGGAGAAATTGAAAAATTATTGGATTCTAGATTTATCCATTCTATAGATTATTCAGATTGGATTTCAAACATTGTGCCTATGTCAAAAGGAGAAAATAAGATAAGGATGTGCAGTAATTTTAGAGATTTAAATAGGGCATCCTTGAAGGATGATTTCCCACTACCTAATATTGATATGATTGTGGATTCAACAGCAGGCCATGCCTTGTTATCATTTATGGATGGTTTTTTGGGATATAATCAAATCTTTATCCCCCGTGAAGATCAATTTAAGACTGCATTTATAACACCTTGGGGCACCTTTTGTTGGGTCATGATGCCCTTTGGATTGAAAAATGTAGGAGCAACTTATCAACGGGCTATGAATTTGATTTTTCATGATTACATCCATAAGATTCTTGAAGATTATGTGGATGACATCTTGGAAAAATCTATACAAAGAGAAGATCATGTTACTATTTTATGATAGATATTTGAAAGGATTAGAAGTTATAATATGATATCGAATCCTAAGAACTGTGTCTTTGGAGTTGATTCTAGTAAAGTATTAGGATTTATAATCTCTAAGAGAGGCATCGAAGTAGATGCTAAAAAGATTGAAGCTATTGTTAATATGCCTCCTCCTAAGAATATCTCATAGTTACGAAGCTTACAAGGAAAAATACAAGCTATTCATCGCTTTATTTCTAATTTAGTAGACTGAACTATTCCTTTTACTTCCTTTCTTAGAAAGGATACCACTTTCTCTTGGAATGAGGAGTGTAAACAAAATTTTGAGCAATTTAAGGAGTATCTTGTGAATCCTCCTATCTTGCAACCTGCAAATTTTGATAAACCATTTCAATTATACACTTCAGCGACTCCACAGGTTGTGAGTGCATTGTTAGCTCAAATTTATGATAATGATAAAGAAAGACTTGTGTATTACATTAGTCAGACTTTACTTGATTATGAAACATGATATACAGATTTAGAAAGACAATGTCTCACCATAGTTTATGCATGTCAGAAACTCAAGCATTATTTGATAAATGTTGAAGTTAATGTGATTGTTAAGTTTGATCCTTTGAAACATCTTTTCTCACAAACTGATCTCTCAGGCCGGTTGGCAAAATGGGTGATGTTGCTTACAGAATTTGATCTTAATTTTATTTCTCAAAAATCTATTAAGGGACAAGCATTGACAGACTATCTAGCTGAAGCTCCTTGTCCTTACCTAGATGAAAGTTCTACTTCTATAGAATTTACTGATGATAACATCCTAACTCTTCAATAGGAGGATATTTTGGAATTATATTTTGATGGATCTAAATGTAAGATAGTTTCTAGTGTGGGTATCATCTTGATTCCCCCTACAAAAAAACCCATCCCTTTATCATATAAACTAACCTTTCCTTGCACTAATAACATTGCAGAGTATGAAGCTCTTATAGCGGGATTATGAGTAGCTTCATCCCTCAATATCAAACATTTACATATATACAGAGATTCACAACTAATCACTAGTGCATTTTACCTCATTTTTCTATGAAAATTATCGACCATTAATTGAAAAGGTTTAAGTTGGTCGCAATAGAGAAGGAAAAAAAAAAAAAAAATTAAATCCATGCCCGTGTTGGTCAAAATTTCAACCAATACGGGCACATAACTTTAAAAAAAAACATTTCAATTCTCATTTCATTTCACAACAAACCCTGTGCTAGCTGGAACGGAGCTGGAATAGAAGATCATGAAGAGTTGGTTGCAGCGTGTGAAAACCCTACCATATCTAGCACCCGAGGTTAGGAAGTGAGGTGAGTGTATTGTTTGATACCGCTGCAAACCCCATTTGATGTGTTCACAGTGTTAAAACTCTGTGGAGTAGTTTTAACGTGCATTGGTTACTGTGAAACAATATGAAATTTCTGTCATAATAGAAACTCACATTATATATTGTGGGTTTGAATGTTACCATGTAGTCACTGTGACTGGCATTCGATTGTTCAGTTATGTATTTCATTAACACATAGTCAGCCATGAATTAGATATTTACATTTTGGGTAATACACCACAAATCCATACTCATGTGTTCATCTTTTAAAGTTTTCTTGTGCTAGTGTTTTTTACATTTTATGTGGGTTTCAACTCCCTATCAGGCCATGTGGAAGGATATTTCCATTGGCTCAGTTATGGAATTCAATCCTTAACTTGTGTCTCCTCCACAGGAATCCAATGTTGTTGGATGGGGAACAAGTTAAGGTAATTTATGCAAAGAATATAAATACTCAGAACTTGGGGAGATAGTTTTAATGCTTCAATGTGGAAGCCCTAAAATTAGAAATGCATTATGTATCTAATCAAGGGAATAAAGGATTACCTGTAACTGTGCCCTAGGTGGAAACTAGAACCAAAGATTTAGAAGTCATCCACAACCCTCCAACAGTTGATTCACTATAAGTACCCATCTTCAGATCCACTAATTTTCCCTATCTAACCTGATCACTTAGCCTAGTGAGTCTCGGTGAAGACCAAAGGTGCTGGAGCAGAGTGAAGGAAATTGTGCAGAGGAGTTTCAGGAATAAATTAGGATATAGTTTATTTTATGCAAAGCATTCAATACCAGTTCATTTCCTAGTTGTGGAAGGAAAACTATTGTAGGCCAATAAAGTGTTGTTAGGAACAATAAACCATATATTGGGAGATACCCTGAAGATTTTTTAAAAATCTATTTATAAAGTTTGTTTGCCTACATCTGAAATTGTGCAAGTCTATGGTAAAGTCAAATCAAATGCATGAATTTTTTGTTTACACTAAGTGAGGTTAGCATAGAACCCCAACCTTATTCAAGCCATGTCTTAGGCTCATATTTCATGGTTGAAGCACTTGTGCCCACGGCTGTATGAAATACCATCAGAAGAATCAAAACAAAGTTGAAAGTCCGCTAAACTCTCTTTGACAGTAATGTCATGAATGCATATTTTTATTTTATTCTCCAAATATTATTAATAGCAAAATTTTAAATTGGTTGGCAAGTGCAAAATTAGTAAAACACAGGATGCAACACAAACAAGTACTTGTCACTCATCTCACTTATGCATGACATCAAAAACAAAAGGAATTCGAAATAGATTTTGAAATATGTTCTACATGAGGATGAGGTAAGAAAACTTTTGGCAGAAAAATGTCCCAAATGTTACAGCCATAGGATTGATCAGATTGCTTTATAATGTGGGAAATCCAAACCAATAAAGGCCTTGAGACTCTAGAATGAGATAATACAATATTTAAATAGAAAACTTATAAGTCTATTAATGGGCAATTTTAATACAAAAGGCATCTAAAACATTTTCAAACTTTTAATTCTTTAATATGAACTCTAGATTATAAAAAAACATATACCCTTATGACTAAATGAGTTCCCATTGAATACCATTATTTCCCCCAACTATCTCCTTGTATCAAATAGTGCTATTACTATGACTCCACATTTGATATTGATACTAGAACATTATCATTATGGTCTTGAGCTAACTTGAGAGATCTATAGATCCATCTACTCAAATCATGTCCTATTGGGTATCGACACAAGTGTTGCGTACTAGCACAAGAGACCTCCAAAAAATCACTTGTAAGAAAAGAAATCAAATACTACAAAAACTCATTCCACTCTATAGAGAATTTCTCTTTGAAAAAATCTACTTAAGGCATAATAGTAATTAACTCAAGAAGGTCAACATTAGCTCTCATTCCCAACACCTTGCACTCCCACATAATAATTGTAACTAAAATATAATATGTTATCCCAAACATAAGTGCAAGCTGAATATAAGCCATAACAATCGTTTGGTGCTCAAACATCTAACCAACATCAAAACTAGTTAGCCTTACTTGAAATTCTCTCAATCTACTACCCAAAATGGAGTGTATTGAAATTGATAAAATCTACGATTGTTCAAGTCTTAGTTTTCAATAAACATCACCTTATTCATAAAGATTGGCCAAATGAAACTTTTTATCATTCCCTTGGCTAGAAATGTCTTTCTCTAAGTCACCAATTCGGTAGAAAACTAAGTTTTTCTAATGATCTCTCTTCAATCCACTTACAGGAGCTCAAATGGATTCATATGATGAGTAAGAGGTAACAGTGGGATTATTATCACCTTTAAGGTTCAAAACTTCCCATGGTGTGCATCTTTGATCATCATTGATCACCAATAGCCCTTGAAAAATATCTTGTGCATAGATACCGACCCAAAGAGTGACTTCACCATGTTGATGTTGCCCTACTCTAATTTCCATGTGGACCCCATGAAAAGTGCATTTGACTATGTTTGCAGATTTGAAATCAATGGTATCCACACCAACAGTTTATAGGCTATACTAGAACCTCTTTCATTGTGGTAAACTTGCAAGGCCAATCATCAAACTATAGTAATTCAATCCATCATGGTCTATTATAGAAAGCAAAAAATCAACTATCCTGAATGGCCCAATAGACAACTCAGTTGGTTCCACCTCATAATCACACACCACACCTAGCCCACATCTCATTATCAAAAATAGTAGTCAACTATCATCCCATGGGAAATAAATTAAAATACTTAATATTTCCTATCTCTTTCACTCTGCACTGGAAAAATGGTTACCTCTACCAATCTTGGTAGTCCCATCATCGTATAGTATTCATCACCGTGGGGTGGGTTCTCAAGACTTGCCCCGATTTCATCTAGGTCAATGTGTCCAATATCAATGTGTATTATACTATGGACTCTACTCTCCAAATTGGAGTCCATGACTAATCCCTTGTATACTTGCTTCATTATTTTTGAGGTTTTCTCTAACTTCACTTCTTTCTTAATGCTCCTCCTAACTTCTAGAATCTCAAATTGTGCTAGTGTTTCTTCCATAAAATATTTAAGTCACATAGGGGAGAAAAAATCATAATTAAAATCATAAAATATCCCCTAAGGAACCATTCTAATTAAAATCACATAATTATTTTGTGTTTCTATAGGTTTTATGGGTTTCTAAGAATCTACAAAGCCCCCCAATATACTTACTCAATAGGATTTACTTTTCATTGAATTACTTTAGATATTTGGGTTCAAAGGTATGGTATGCATTATAAAGTTCACTAGAAAATATATGTGAACTCACAGTGAAATCAGTGAACTCTCTGATATTTATAGATAAACCTAGCTTCTCTCCCTAAACATCTCATAAAGTTTGCTAGAGAATATATGTGAACTCACAATGCAAGCTACAAAGCCCCCTTCAGTGCAAATTTTTTTTCTACCAAAAAGATGCTATCATCCCTAAGTTCAAAGGAGAAAGATACATATCATCTTCTATGGCAGCACATTTGCTTGATTCCAAATCACTCAATGTGCTCTCTATAAGCTCAGAAAGGTGATCCAACAAATGCCTATGGCTGAAACCTTGAAGATTATAGTAATTTGGATTCTGTGTGAGTCTTCAGTAGAAGAATGTCCAAGTAAGATAGTCTACAACACCCTGCTTACTTTCAATAGTGCCCATGACAACTTCAACATTGATAGGATCATGGAGAAAGTGATCAATATGACTCTCAATAGGTAATGGCTCATATAAGAATTTTTTATAATATTGTTTACAAGGTGCATGGCATAAAATTACACATTTTCCAGCATTATCAAGCAAAGGTCTACTGGCATGCCCCATCATTTGGAGAAGATCAGTAATAGGATAGTCTATGTGAGCATTTTCCCATCCATTATAATATTGTGTACCCATGACAACCACCAAGTGTACTGACAAAGACAACCCCCAACTCATCAAACTACTTGCAACACACACTTGAATCACCCCTGCACTGAACAACTGAGCTACAAGTTCCCGTTCTACCAAAGTTAGACCTTCATGTAAATACCCAATTCCATTAGGCAATGCATGGCTCAAACTAGGTTCTTTCACTTTGGCAATGAAAGGTTTCAAATCTTCTTTAGTAAATTGAAGAAACTGCGATCTTTCCCCACCATCTGCATTTGAATAAGTTAATAAATCAAGGGCAGTAAGTCGTGTGTGTTTTCTTGTTGGGATGAATAGTACTAGAGCTGGTTTGCCTCCCTTCGCATGCTAAATTATTGATGTATTAGTTGGCTTGGTCATTTCTTGCATTTGAGCTTCAAATTTGGCTATATCAACACCCTGAATATGAATCTCTAATGGTACAGGACAGACACCCTAAATATGAATCTCTAATGATACTGTAATGTCCCTTGTAAGGACTATAGGATATGGCTATCAACTTACAATGTTTTGATATGGTTGCAATGTCCCCTTGGTAGACTTCTTAGGGTTTTACATATATTCTTGTGATTCAAGCTGTAACAGATTCCTTTTTATAAAGCTTGTAGTCAATCCTTTGTTCAATGGTAAGTATGCATTAATGTTTGTTGTGCTGAGAAATTGATTTGGAATGATATGAATATGTTATGCAATATCCACTTAGCATCGATCGTTCTCAATGGTGTGAATAAGATATACAACGTATAGTCACCTTAAGCTATTAAAGTTTATTGTATTGATGTGTACATGGTTTAATTCTGACTTAGGATGAATATGACAGAGTTCTTATTTACAACGCAACTATATCGCATAATGGTTGTGGAATTTGTTTATCATGTCTGAATGATGATCTATCAAATAGATATAAGGTAGATAAGAAAAATAAATAGTTATCTGATGATAAGTATGATGGAGGAGTAGCTGATTTGCAGAGACATCTATATGAAATAACAATGGAATTGGCCAATGATAAGGGAATCAGGACTTGAATATTTTATCTATGTTCCAGATTATGGATAATGTTAATAAATTTATTTTCTTCACCTGATTCTAAAAGTTCTTCCTATAATGTTCCTTATTAGGACTATGTAATATAACCATCAAATTTCAATTCTCAAGTGCGGATGTGATCTCTCCTTAGGAGGTGGCTTAGGGTTTTGTCTATATTCCTAAGAATCAAATTTCACTAGACTATTTTCTATATAGCTTGGAGACAACCCATTTATCTGATATAGGTGCTAGGCATGGGTTTAAAATGCTTTGCCAAGGTATATCAATTCTTTATAATATCATTTTCCTTGTATTGGTGACAATTAAAGTGGGTTTTAATCTGACTAATGGTTGGTCTGAATTTGTGGTCCACTCTTCTATTGTATCATGACTTTGATAATATTCAATTAATAATAACTAATGTAAATAAGTATCTATCTAAAAATATAAAGAGTTTGTATATATTTGAGTGTCAATCATTCATGTCTATAATTTGAAATTGTGGGAAGAATGGATGAGCAGAAGATGTTTTTTTTTATTATATGATGTTGAATATAAGAGTTTATATCAATCTTAGTATAAGAGTGCTGGAATTATTTTTATTTCTGATTTCTTATCTTTCTGTTTATGCAGTAAGACTTGTGTTGACCAGTCTGAAAGACCTTGACCAACTATCTTGATTGCCTCTCAAATTAGATCTATTATGAAGTTTCCATATCCTAATAATGTCTCTATTTAATCTCTTTATAATTATGTGTCCATAGTTGCAATGTCTCCTCTCACGTATGTTGTATTTGTTGTATAATTTCCTAGTCTTCTTGTCTTATGTTGTTTCTGACTATATGTGCATCTCCTATTAATACTGATAGGATATATCTTTTCTCTCCCCTGTTATAGTTTATGTGATAGCCTGGATGATGCTAGAGAGCTATTCCTTCCAATCTTTCAACACCATCCATATTTTTGAGTGCACATGTTCTCCAATAACATTTGATTCTCGAGTTCCTTTTAATTTGATGATGTGTATGTTTGATGACTCGTCTTTCCTTGAGAATCCGTTGGAAATAATATGTTGTATATGGTATAAAATTTTAATCCTTGTGCTAAGTACCAATTATATGTTTATAAACGATGATCTGATGCCACTTTCATTGTAATCAATTTCCTTTTAATGCATTTCCACCAATCTTAAATCATGACTCAATATTGTGTTGTCAATGTCATTGATATTGACTGCAAATTTGTATAATACATTTATGACTATATTGATCTTTTGACTCTGCCATGCACACAAGACTTTTCTGATGCTTTATTGAGATCCCCTAATATTTCTTATCTATTTTCCAAATAACATCTTATAAAGTTCACTAGAGAATATATGTGAACTCACAATGCAAGCTACAAAGCCCCCTTCAGTGCAAATTTTTTTTCTACCAAAAAGATGCTATCATCCCTAAGTTCAAAGGAGAAAAATACATATCATCTTCTATGGAAACACATTTTCTTGATCCCAAATCACTCAATGTGCTCTCTATAAGCTCAGAAAGGTGATCTGAAAAATGCCTATGGCTGAAACCCTGAAGATTATAGTAATTTGGATTCTTTGTGAGTCTTCGGTAGAAGAATGTCCAAGTAAGATAGTCTACAACACCTTTCTTACTTTCAATAGTGCCCACAACAACTTCACCATTGATATGACCATGGAGAAAGTGATCAAGATGACTCTCAACAAGAAATGGCTCATATATGAATTTTTTATAATATTGTTTACAAGGTGCATGGCATAAAATTACACATTTTCCAGCATTATCAAGCAGAGGTCTACTGGCACGCCCCATCATTTGGAGAAGATCAGTAATAGGATAGTTTGTGTGAGCATTTTCCTGTCCATTATAATACTGTGTACCCATGACAACCACCAATTGTGCTTACAAAGACAACCCCCAACTCATCAAACTACTTGCAACACACACCTAAATCACCCTTGCACTGAACAACTGAGCTACAAGTTCCCATTCTACCAAAGTTAGACCTTCATGTAAATACCAATTCCATTAGACAATGCATGGCTCAAACTAGGTTCTTTCACTTTGGAAATGAAAGGTTTCAAATCTTCTTCAGTAAATTGAAGAAACTGGGATCTTTCCACACCATTTGCATTTGAATAAGTTAATAAATCAAGGGCAATAAGCTGTGCATGTTTTCTTGTTGGCACAAACAATACTAGAGCTGGTTTGCCTCCCTTCGTAGGCTGAATTATTGATGTATTAGTTGGCTTGGTCATTTCCTGCATTCGAGCTTCAAATTTGGCTATATCAACACCCTAAATATGAATCTCTAATGGTACAGGAGGGACACCATGGGGGAAATTAAAAAGCCCATGTGTAGTAGCTCCAATCCACTCACCAAGATCCTTAGCATTTGAAAGTGAAGTAGAAAGAGAAACAATTCAAATACAATTTTCAATTTGACTTGAAATATACCTCATTCTAGAAACAATTACTTCCAAGATGGGACCACCCTCTCCACCAATTAAATGAAGTTCATCCACAATAAATAAGCTGACTTGCTGCACTTGCTTATGTTGTTTCCATCTACGGGATAGAGCATCCCATATCTTAGGTGTATTTATAACAATCTGACCTTTCTCAAATAGCTTCAAATCAGTTGCAATCTCACCTGTCAATTCAACTACTTTCCATCCTAGACCTTTCCCAAAATTATGCTCCCATTTACAGTAGTTTTCCTTTGCAAGTGCTACTACAGGTGTAATATGTATGCTGATATTTCATTGTCTCTATATATGTTAAGAGTTTATATAAGAGTGGGGATATGCTATGTAAATTTACTTAGTCATGGTCTTAATTATATTAGGATATATACTGGGATATTATAAAATAATGAGCATATCTTTGAGAATTATCCTAAGATTTTATATACATTTCTTTTGAGTTTTTTTTGTTAATTTAGATTTATTCTTGGAGTTTCATTTGAATCAAACTCTATATCCTTTTTGAATCAATGGATGTCTTTTCCTCAAGTCTTGGATTACTCTTTCAATCTATACAAATCAAAGTACAAGCCATAAACATTATGAGATCAATGAATATTTCCCCCTTACTTTTAATGTCTCAATGTCACTTTCAACCCCTTCATAGTTTTGTGTTATCTTTAGCATTTATAATGAAGTTTATAGTATCATAATAATTAGTTTCAAAGGTTCCCATCTCAATCACATGGATTCCACTTCTACTTCATGATTGGTCCTATTCTCCTCTTTTCCTTGTGATAGCTTTGTACCTAAAAGTCCCTATGGGCCATTATTCATCCATCCAAGGAATTTTCTTTCTCATACTATCATTGATATTGTGGATGTTGCCTCTTCATTTTCTTCCTAACCTTTTTGGATGTTCTTGCAAACTTGTCCATGTTAGCAATCTACTAGATACATTAGAAATTGATGGTCCAAGGATATCCAAAAGAATTATTGTTTTCATACCATACCTTGTACATGTCATTGAGACCAACCTTGTGGGAAGCCTTGTTTTGGGGATTTTCAAGGTCCCCTCCATGACAATGTATTCTCAATTGTGCCAAATACTAATTAAAATGAAATGTCTAAGAATCTAGAGTTTCTTGGGCTTCCTTATTATCAAATGGAACAAAACCCACTCTTTCAAGATCTTCATGTAGAAGTCATTGCTAAAATTATTAACTACATATCCATGCTACCTATCATCCATTACTTTGGTGCTAATTGAAGATCTAATTTGGTATATAAAGTCACAAATAATCACTTGTTGAACCTAGAATGGATTGGAGATAGGAGATTTGAGAAACCCTTGCATTAAGGGTTTAGAAGTACCAAATTGGGGTTTTGGGGGTTCCTCATGGACTGAGTCTTATCCCTTTATAATTTGTTCATTTCTAACCATTATATAACACTACTAAGAGTTTGGAGTGATAAGGATAAAGGGAGAGTGATGACGCTTTGAAAATTGGTAGTTTTTCATGCTATTTAAGGGTCACTATGTGGGAACAGTCAGACCTGGTCCAAAGAAGCCCATAATAAGTTTTTGATATGTTTTAGTACTTGGAAAAGGGTATTCATAAATGCTTTTTATTTTTCAAGTGCTTTGGGAAAAGGTGAAGTTATTTTTGTTTGTATCCTACTACAGGGCTACTAGAATTGCAATTAGGTCTCTAGGACTGATTAAGAAGATTTGGAATATTGGGAACATGGTTGGATGATTGTATGTTGTGTACAAATTGTGGCTAAGGTAAGGAAAAACCTATCTTGTGAGGCCTGTTCGGTTTTCAACTCTTGTTATATTAGAAATTATGTTGGACATAATGTTATATTGTGATGATATCAAGATTTATATAGGTGTTAACCTTTTGGAAATTATATATACAAATTTTAGGTGTGTCATGAATTTTAGTCTTATTTCCATTTACTAGAAAACATACAAATTTAGAATCCATAGTTGTGCTTCAGATTAGAGTCTAAGATTTTACTTAAAGATTTTGATGATGTTGTTTTAGATGACATTGGAAATGCTCATGTTGGCCATACATTGATTTATAAATCAGTATTAACTCATAGACTCCTTCTATAAATCAATATTAACTCATAGACTCATAGATGTGTTATAGTATTGTTTGCTATCACACAATGCTTACCAGCACTGTTGTTCACTCATTTCATAATCATTTTACTTGTTATTGTATCATGTGTATAATGTTTCTATATATAATTATAAATATTCATTTGTATATCTTGAATATATACATCAATTATTAACAAGAGTTTCCAGGCTTCGGCACACACCAGATAAAAATATACATTGCATTCTGTGTCTTGTCTTTTACATCACTATCAATAGAAACTAGTCTGCCCTCTCCATTATTTTCTTACTATATCCTGTGGAGTTTCTTTTCAGTGTATAGATTGTGTTCTTTTTCTTCCCATTCCATGATCCTAACAATCTGATCTACTCTTCTATTTTATATTGACTCACTTGTTTGAGGAGAGGTAATCCTTTGTGAGGACTCATGCCTCTTCATTAACTGTTAATTAATCTTTCTTTTATTCTTTGATCACAGCTTTCATTCTTGTAGAGTGCAAGGAAAGGGCATGTTGTCACTTAAGGCTTTAGCATATATTCCTATAAGTTTGGCATTTGAAAATGGTGCTTATGTTGGAAATTTCATGGCCCATGGTGTCTGGTTTAGAATAAGACCAGCACACAAATGTAGGGGATTGGTTATTCAAGCAAGGAAGAGGTTGTGATCAAGGACATAGTAGACATACACTATCAAGTCAGTGGTATTAACTAAAATTTCTCTTTGCCTTTGTGAAATGAAATGATTATAGTGGTATTTTTATGCTAATCTATTAAAGGATTATAGTGGTATTTTTATATTTTTTCTCTTTGCCATTATTCTAATGACATATTCTCATCTTTGTAACCATTTTGTTTATATTAAGCCAATCTTTCAAGTAACCATTAGAGATATTTCATATGCACAGGTAATGAACATGCATATTTGTATAAGCACTACTGGGAACTTACCCTGCAACACATGTACTATTGTGAAATATCATCACAAGTTCATTTGTTGCGGGGTAAAGCTCCTAATAATACTTGGTTGATAAATCTGCATGTTTTTCACCTGTGCATATACCTTCTCTGATCGACTCTTATATGCACATGTAGTATTGTGAACATGCAGATTTTCTATAGTCGTAATGATTTTTCTTATTTCTTGTCTTTTGTCCCCTTTTTATTTCCTATGTCTGTACTTGGTGACAACATTTTTAACATTGTTGACATAATTAAATGGAATACACAATACCAAATGATGAATGCTCAATTATTGTAATGGCAAAGCATCAAAACCGTCCATTTCTAAACTTTGATTTGGTATGATAAATGTCCCTTTGCATTGAGAAAATTATAGTTGAGAAAATGGTTGTTCAGTAACGATTTGTATCTGCAGGTTGCAAACAAATCATCCTTCTTCCACCAATGAGTCATTCCATTCAAGAAAGACCATGTCTGATGATATCAACACACAAAAAAATAGGGAGACAATTGCTAGATTATGGTCTAACTTAAAAAGAAAAGGTGATGGAAAATGTTATTGTCCTTGTAAAATTTGTAAGGGCTTAAAGACTCAAAGATATCTAATCAAAACAGCTGAGGAACATTGTAGGAAACATGGTCACATTGAAGGGGAAAATGAATTTCATCCATTGGTATGTATTTTAATAATTTATAAAATACATAAGACATGATTTGATGATAACATCATGCTCATGATTAATATAAGATTATCATTTTCATATAGGTCAACCTCCCTAGGTTTCATGTTATGGACCATGACAATCCGGAGAATGTGGATTTCCAAATGAGGGAACTTGGAGGTGTGAATATAGAAGTAGAAGGTGTACACACAAAATAGTGCACTTCTATGAATCATTACAATCAAGAACACTCAAGAATGAGGTCTCAAAAATTGATCCATAGCTCCCTAGGCATGGAGTGCAAGGGTGTTTAAGAATGCTCTCAGCTAGAGCTATTAAGCCAATAACCTTGCTAGTAAACCATGCAATGGGAGATTCAAATGAAGGCAAGGGAAAGAATGCCAATATCCTCAAGAATAAAATGAAATGCAATGCAAGCTAGATTAAGATGAATATGCAAGCTAAACTATGGAAATGAAAGAACAAGTATTACAAAGCCTCCCAATTAAGCTAGATGAAGTAATCTAAAGCATAAAGGAAACTAAGCTAAGTATGAAGCTATGAATGCCATGATAATGAAAGAAATGAAACTATGATAACATGTAGATGCAAAAGCCAAGAATGCTTCAAATCTTCAAAAATCTCCAAAGTGACCTAGAAAACTTGCAGCATAACATTAGCATAAAAAGTTGGGGATCTAGAATGAAGAAGAGAGCTCTCCTTTTTTAAGAAATGAGAAAGAATGGACCATGGAGATTAAGAGGAAAAATATTTAATCAATGGTGGAGAATCAAAGAGGAGCAATCCATGTGCACAAGTATCCCTCCAATGAGAAAATAAGAGTTGACTTTTGTGCCCATATGAGACAAAAAGTACTTTTTCCCTTTTTGTAAAATAGGAATAATGCTTTATTTGTGCAACTTAGGATAAGAGGAAAAGTGAGGGGATTTTTATTTATTAAAAGGGGAGGAAATTCCTTTTAAATAAATAAATATTTTAGGATAAGATGGTTAGCCCATAGAAAATAATTGAATAAATGATAGAACTAGGATTTGACCAAGAATAAGTAATTGTTGATTTTAGCAAATAATGCTAGCAAGGGGCTAATAGTCTAGATGACCATTTTTAGGTGTATACATTTGCCCCTCTTTGACTACTGTGTGATCAATCTGGGAACACATTATGTCAAAGAATAGATCAGCCAAGAAGGCAATAAAGATCTGACTCCAAAGAATGAAGTGTAGAGAGATAGCAAATCCTACATGGTCAGCCTGGTAGCGATAGTACTGAACACTTAGGAAAGAGATGGATAGTATCAAGACTCAAGATGAGAACTAACATGTCAAGTGCTAAGATAGATCGATCAGAGCAAATGGAATGGTCAAGAATATTCTCTAGAGAATAGCCAATAGGATATGATGTGTCTGCCCCCTTGGGATTGAAAGCGAAATCAGGTAGAGGGAAGGTAGAAGCAAGAGCAACATGATCAAATGACTAGAAATCATAATCAAAGATGAAAGATGATAGGATAAACATCAAGTAGTGAAGATATGCCCTAGTCAAGACTTCAGAGAGATGAAAATGAAGGAGATGAATGAAAGACTAGAAGGGTGAGAGAGATGGGAATGAAGAAGGAAAGAATGCCCCAATGAAGATCGAAGGATCAGGCCTCAAAAGGTCAGCCAACTACGTGGAAGAAGGAGAAATGCAATTTTGACGATCAAGGTGAACTCAAATTTTGGTTTTGATCCCAAAATGAATAGAGAATGATGTGATATGAAAGACAAGAAGTGAAAGACATGATCGGGAAGAAGTACAACATGAGCGTAGTTTGACCAATAAGTCCATGAAAGATGAAAGGAGAGCTCTCTCCATATGCAAAATGCAAAACTATACTAACATGAACCTAAAAATGCAAGCTACTATGAAAAAGTGGTTTACTTGCAAGGTCACAAAGCTTTTAGACTCTAATATTCATCATCGAGCGTTGGTAGTGTCGCAAGATCATAAAATACACACTAGTATAACTATGTGGATCTGAATATGATCTATATCAGATAGATATGTGGGAATCCCACCTAAGCATCAAAGACATATAGGTCAAGATGACTAGTGCAGTGAGATTACCTAAGTTTAATATGGCAAGATTATACTCGCATCAAGACACAAGGAAAGTCAAGATGGCTATAAGTATGCACTTGCAAAAATAGTCAAGGATAATACCTTGTAGACCCCAATGTCAAGTGGAACAATCATAAATGCTAATAATAGTTAGGATCAACAAAATATACCCACAAGCAGAAAGCAAATAAAACATATCCTCATGCCCCAGTCTTCTAGCTCGGCATCATCAAAAACTATTAGGGAGAGAACACTCAACAAAAAAATTATCATAGACAACACACAAAGAAATAAATTAAACAAATCTCAGTAAGTCAAGTGTTTAAGTGTGTGTGTGTGTAGGTCATAGAGTCAAACTTTGAGTATCACATCTGCTAGTGAGAAATATTGTATCATTTGGGACTACGGATAGGATATCTGATAAGGGTTGAGAAACACTCGACACTAGGAAAGTGTTGAAAAAAAAAATTCGGGTGGTGTTGAAAAACACCATTGGAACCAAGAGGCCCAAGAAACTTGAACACACAAAGAGACCCAAGATAAGCTAGAACAACGTATACCCCCTAGACTAAGACAAGAGTCAATTCCAGGCTAGGAGAGGCAAAGCGAGAAGTGGAGCGGAGGAGCACCATGCAAGACTGATAAACATAGGTGCAAGGGTCTCAAGCAGTGCCTATTTTCAGGTTTTCACCACTTGATAGATTTTTTTCAGGACTTTTTACAATTTTTTTGTATTTTTTCTACCAAGGGGCCTGTTTCCAGGTTTTCACCAAGGCACTTTTTCTTTTTCTTTTTTTAAATTTTGGAATTTTTTTTATTTTTTTATTTTTTTGGTGAGACATCAAAGCACCTATTGCTAGGTTTTCACTAGGATGCTCATTTTTTTTTAGTAATTTTTATGCTTTTTAAGATTTCTTCAGCATCATATATAAAATTTTTTGTAATTTTTTCAGGATCAATAAAAATATGTACAAAAGAGCTCAAGAACCTTAGGCATAGAACTTCTGCAAATGTAGAACATTGATAGGCTCAGTAAGCTTTGCTTCCTCTGGCATAGATAACTGATAGACCTCAGACCCAAATGTTGCAGTGATAAGATAAGGTCCTAACCAATAGTAGCCAGCCCTAAGCAATTTCCAAGCTAACGCAAGGTCGTTAAAGTGTGATCCACATATACCATCATGAATAGTGGCCAGCACCTTCTCTGACTCCTTTATTTATAGACACCTAAGGAGAGTTCCATCTAGACCCTTCGTATACAAGTCACCAGAGACGAGGGTAAAGTGTGAGGCATGATGGATGAGATGGTGCTTCATATTGTGTGTTAGATTTTCAGGGATAACATGATCTTGGAGATAGGAAAATATGATGGCATTGTAAGGACTATGAGCAAGATAGTGTAATTCTTCCACCAGGAACTTAAAGCGTGATTTATGCTTTTTCAATTGTAAAATGGATGTCAAAGTAACCATGACATTAGCAATTTTATTTTCAAATAAGTTAACCATGCTCTTGTAAAGAATCAGCTTTTCATCTTTTATTGAATAATCATCATTTTTGAGAAAATCTTTACTTTTACTTTTTTTAGGTTTGGATACCACCACAATGTGGTTTTCGCCATCTAACCATTGCTGTTTTATTTTGATTTGATGATTGAGATACTTGATTTTTGATTCAGTCCTTTTTGTTGCTTGTTCACTGGTGGAAGAAGTAACAGGTTCAATGGCATGTTGATCCTGGGTGGACCAAGCTATGAGATCTGATTTTATGAGATGAAATGAAGTGACTAGATCAATAGCATTTATGCGAGGGATGTCATCTCTGGTGACAAGAGAGGTCGAGCCTATAGGGTAAGCTCTGAAAGTATTAAGATCTAGACTTGTCATAGAAGGACTAGTGTGGTCCACTAAAGAAATACATGGATTAAACTCATCAGACCCTACGTGAGACTCATCAACTACGTCGGGTTGGTCACCATAAGTATGAACCACATCCACTTCCATATCTACTGTGGAAGATCTGTTAGAGAGAGTAGCCCATTCATATTCATTTGAATCTGTTATTACACTTCTACTGGGATGATTGCACCAAGAAGGTTTAGGACCTTTAGAAGTAGAGGCTTCAGTGTCATTATTTGTGAGATCTCCTCTTTTCATTAACCGCAAAATATTCCTACGTTGTCTATCTCTGGGATCAAATTCATTATCTCTAGACATAGAAGCTTCAGTTGAATCATTGTTAGGCATAAATTCTCCTTCCCAAAGGAGTGAAGTAAAAGGAAGATTGTCTCCCATTTGAGCCATAGTGTGCAGTGGTGACTCATCTGTATCTGTGTCTGAATCACTAATCATGGGAGTAGTTCTAGAACATGTAGGGAGGTCATCATCGACATCATATCCTAGACCTATTGTAATCTTAGAGGGTCAGCCATTAGTATGACTCAAAGGCTCGACTAGGGCATGTCCATTATCATTTATAGGTCCTTGACCTTGATAGACCATTTTCTACAAAAATTTATAGCCTTTACCATAGTGCTTAGGAGAAATAGGAGTAGCAATAGTGGTACTGTCTTCTTTGTCTCTATAGATCCATTCTCTAACAGCTTGTTCTTCTCTTTTTACCTCTAAAGGTATAGACACTTGAACAAAATTACCAAAAATTTTCATGGAAGAAGCAGATAGTTTCATCTTATCAGAAGGTCTCCCATATGATCTAGGAGATGTAGGCATAGTAGCAAGGGAATCCAGTGTGTATTCACTCATACCAAGGCTCATCATCTTAAAAGTTTTTTCAGTTGCAACCAGGGATGCAATAGGATCATTAGAGGGTTTGATATGAGGAACAAATGTTTTAGCAAGAGAAAGAGCATTAATAGCAATAGAATGATCCCCTGGAATAACAATTTGAGCTCCATTATGTGGGAATTTGACACACTGATGGTATGTAGAAGGAACACCTTGCATGTCATGGATCCATGGATGACCTAAAAGAATGTTATAAGCAAGTGGTATGTCCAATACTTGGAACATAATATCTTTCATGATAGGGCCCACTCGGACAGGTAGTGTGACAAGACCTTTGGAAGATCTTTCAATTTCATCATATGCTAATATAAAAAAAATTCGGTTTAGGATCTACAGCAAATTTTGATAAACCCAACTGTTGCACCACATTGAAAGAAACAATTTTTAACCCTGCACCATTTTCTATCAGGACTCGGTGGACTCAGGTATGGTAGACCATAACTTCAATATGTAAGGCAAGATTGTGAGGGTGAGTAATAGATATGTCATCTTCTACAGAAAAGGATAGATAATGAGGTGATGAGATGTGGTTGACCATAGCCTGGAACCTATCTAGGTCGATGTCATTAGGGACATTAGCTATACACAAAGCCTTTTCAAGGATCTCCTTGTGCAAAGGGGATAGCTCAAGAAACTCAAAAGTAGATATCTGTACGGGTGTCCATTGCAACTGATGGACAAGATCATAGCTAGAAAAAGCTAAAGGAATCATTGGTTTGGAAGATGAGGCTTGTTTAGGATTAGGCATAGTTTTAAGGACCAATTTAGCTTGCCCCCTAGTAATAGCATTCAGTGCCTCACTTCAAGAAGATGAACTACCACGTGTTTACAAGACCAACTTTGGCATACCATGATTGACTTTATTATCATCTTGAGGTCTCATCATAAGAACACTCTCAACGGGCTCTACCATGTTGATCACAAGTGAATCAAAAGTATATGTATAGTTGATCTTAGCATCATGATTCTTCTTATGTGGTTGAGAGGTTTCACCTTTGTCATACTTAGGTAGGGGATCTTTGAAAGCCTGGTGATCAAAGTTTTTAACTAAGCCATCTATGAGAATTGTGCCTCCATCAATGAGATGTTGTATAGGATCTTTAAGCGTGAAACAATTTTCAGTCTTTTGTCCCTTGTTTCTATGATAGTGGCAGTAATGATCCTCTCTCCACCAATCAGGCTTAACTGGCGGATCATAGGGATGAGTTTTCTCAAGAAGCGTAAGATAATAATTGGCAACCAAAGTCTTAAGAATCACATCATATGGTTCAACCAATGGGGTATAGACCCATCATCAAAATTTCTTCTTTGGCTTATCTGCATGCTGAGGCTTAGGAGCATTTTGAGCGTTGGTAGCTTCTTGTTGTTTTTCTGCGTAGATGGCATTAGAAAGGTTGAAAGAAGGCTCTTTAGTTTTAGGGGAATCTACAACCCCATCATTAACAACATATTTTTTTCTATTCCAAGGCTTGTTTTTGTCTTTGCCATTGTTTCTAGTATCCTTATTAATAACAATATCTCCCTTTCTTATGGCCACATCCTCAATCTGATATGCACTTTCAACCATGTCATTGAAAGAGGAGAACAGTTGTTTCCTTAGATCATAATATAGTTTAGGCACAAGAGTGTTGACAAAAATATCAATCTTTTCTCTTTTGGGTAGCTAACAAGGATATCGAGAATACAATGAACTCCAACATTGCAAATAAGTAGCAAATAACTCTCCTTGGTTTTTTCTCAAAGCACCGAGATCTATCATGGTGATAGGCTATTGGATATTGTATGTATAGTGTTGTGTGAAGCGCATAGCCAACTCATCAAAAGTCTTCAAAGGAGGTGTCAACTTTGCAAACCATTCTAAAGCTTGTCCTCTTGAGCTTCGAGGGAATAATCAGAGCAAAAATGTGTCTTCATGAAGAAAGTCCATGCTAAGAGTGTAAAAGTGATGTACATGGTCATGGGCATCACCATTTCCATCATACTTATCATACTTAGGAACCTCAATATCCCTAGGAAATGGGACCATGTATAGACTTTTATCAAAAGGAAGAGCACAGATTGATTCTACAAAAGAGACCTTTAGAGGCTCTCTTTCAATTGCCATTTGGGTAAGGCATTGATTTTTCCAACGTAATTCTTCCTGAAGGACTTCCAATTCAGTTGGTACTCTTTGTTGGATAATTTGTCTGACATCATAGCTAGGAGGAAGCTTGTATCCTTTAGAAGTCATATATTGGAAATATTGGTCTCCATTGCACTCTAAAAGCTTGAGCATCTTTCATTGGGAGTCCTCATCTTGTTCAAATGCAATAAGATCCTCACTAGAAATATCATCAACGGCCTCTTCCTCATGGCGAGAGGGAGGTGGTCTAGGAGGTGAAGAAGGTACAACAAAAGTTCATCTCAGAGGAGACCTTGGTGGCATGTTGTTACCATTGTTGCCATTAGCATCAAAAAGTGGTCTATGCTCATAACCACTAGTCTCAGGTTGCTCATGAGACATCCCTCTTGAAGTCATGCACCTAGCAGCTTCCATTAAGCTTTTACTCTACTCTCTATCCAAGAGTGCTTGTTTATCTCTTTTCTCAAAGTGGTCTTGCATACGATGATATCTCTCTTGTTCATTCATAGTAAGTGAGACATTGTCTGTATTTTTGGGGGTTTTGAATGTGGAAAAGAGGAAGCCTCCTTTGTACCATGGGGTAGCCTTAGAATCCTTAGATTGGTTGGAACTAGAACTATCGTTGCAAGCGGGTGCTTGTGAGCATCTGGTTTGAGGAGGTAACTAAGTGTAATTGAATGGAGGATGATTCTCCTACTCAAATTGAGACCAAGTTGTAACTAGCATGAAAAAGAATTGTTGGTTGACTAATAGAATGAGATAAAGTTTCTCAGATATTGAGATAAGCAAAGCTAGTAAAGATCACTTGTCAAAGTAGAACAATAGAAATGGCTTGTCAAAGGTGCTCAAGCACTTACAGTGATCAATTGACTTAAGCCGAGAGATGAGCAAGAAGCTCAATTAGCAAGTAGCTATAGTGGTAACCGTAATGTGATAAGTGATCAAGAGTAGCATTTGTTAGGCTCAAACCCAATAGTTTTAGCTCATTTTTTTTTCAGTCTAGAACAAATCTAAGCATGTAGATAACAAACTAGCTTTAGGTAAGAACAGAAAAAGACACTTTACGATAGGTTAAAGTTCAAGTTTATCAGCTCTAGATTGCAACAGCAACAAGATAGCAAAAAGGTTTTGGGTGATACTTTCCAGGCAGACAGGGTGATAGTTTAAGACCAGGCAAGCCTTTGCTTTAGGCAGGGTGATAGACTCTAGGTAGGTAGAGCGATAGAGTCTAGGCTAGCCGAGTGATAGTCCAGCAGGGGTGAACTATCACACAATATTTCTCAGCAAAGTGTGCTATACTGTTGTAGATTTGGATGATTCTTTGACCAGTGAACATAAAAATTTCAGTTTTGAAGTGTTTTGATCAAGTTCAAAGGTTGGATAGTGCAATTTCTTAGTTTGACAAGTAGTAATAGCAGATAAAAGATAGGTTTGAAAATAGTATAGGATCAAACATGTCATAGAACACTTGAAACAAGGGCAAAAGCAACCTTGCCAAGACAAGCAATTGTGATATCAAAATAGAAAACCTTATGAATGCTACCATTTTGTTTGAATGTTGAGAATGTTTACACTAGTATAGCACAATGAAAACACTTCAAGCACTTACTACCTAGAAATTCAAGGCTCATTACTTAACAACTTGGCCCACAACTTCATGCTCCATTTCCTCACACAAAGTGGTTGCCCACAATAGATATTGGCTTTATCATGGAAGTGTCAAAAATACAACCAATGGAACACATATGGTGAGTGTCTTGGGGTGATCCGGGTAAGTCCACTTGGATCAATCCTTGCATCAAGATGCTAAGCTGCAAAAATAGGGTGGCCTCTACCTATGGTTCTTAGTAACGACTTCCATTCATAGCACCCCTCTTGCTACCCAAAGGGACTCCTTACCTTGCAGAAAGTAATGGGCCTCGTAGCCTCAAGAGTACCTTAAGCATTCTTTCTCAATACTTTCCTCATGGTCACAATCCCACAAGTACTCACATCAAGCGAAGACAAGCACTACGTCTACCAAGGTTTTGTGTCCTTGATAGCCTTGAGATTATAGTGGGTTGGAATAGCTCGGTATTAGCTTGTCCCCACTTGGATTGTTCCTCTTGATTGCTCAAGAGTAAGCCTGCTAAAAGATTCTAAAGATCTAAACAAAGAGTGGATCAACTTATGAGATTCAAGGATTTTGTTTCACCACAAGGGTGAAGAGCATACTCCCTTATCCGAAAGCTTTCTCCCAATCACACCAAGAAAATGATTCAATTACCCCCTTGCTTTCAAAATCCCAAGATGGGTCAAGATTTATGTTTTACCACAAGGGTGAAGAGCATACTCTCCTAGCACCTCAAAATTCTTACAACAAGGTATTAAGTGCCTATGAAATGAAACAACTAGTATATGCCACACTCAATAAAGAAAGCAATTAAACAAGCACTTGATTTGGTTTTTATACTTAGGGAAGCCCTGCAAAAACTATTAGTAGCCCTCTTTGAGATGCATTCTTTTGGAAAAATATCTCAAGCAAGTGCACCTACAACCACAACTTGTTAGGCCCACAAGGTTAGCAAAATAAAAAATTAGATAATCTGCAAGTAAAATAGCTAATCAAATGGTAAAATCTGAGAATGAAACTAGCATGGTTGGATTAGGCTCAGAAAGACCTTTCCAATGATATATCACACTTCAATTTTCAATACCATTTGCAAAAATTTATCAAAAATGGGTGCCATTTTCCAAAGTGGCACGGATTTGAAAATGCTAAAATTTTCAAAAATTTTCAAAAAGATAGCAAAGAACCTAAAACTTGCAAGATAAACAAAATAGCTCAAAAATAGCTCACTACCAAGTACAGGTGATAGTTACAAACACCAGAATTATCACGTGATACTTCTCAGTATACTGGGGCGATAATATTAGTCTATGTGATACTTCACTCTATACCAGGTGATACTTCACCCGAGACTAGGTGATATTCTATGCAATCGCCAGGCGATACTTCCGATAGGTGAAGTATCATGTGCGCATATAGAGAACTATCACGTGATACTTCTAGAAGTATCGCATGATATTCTGAGACAAAAAAATAGAGACCAAAAATTAAGCTCAAAACTTGCCAAAAAATTAACAGAAATTGACAAAAATGCAAAAAAAGAAGGGACAAAGCTAGTCTACTCTACCCCACGGTGGGCACCAAAAATGTACACACTAAATAGTGCACTTCTCTAAATCATTGCTTCCAAGAGAATCCATGGATTGGAAACCTTGAGAAATCGATTTAGAGCTCCCTAGGCATGGAGTGCAAGGGTGTTTAAGAATGCTCTTAGCTAGAGCTATTAAGCCAATAACCTTGCTAGTAAACCATGCAATGGGAGATTCAAATGAAGACAAGGGCAAGAATGCCAATATCCTCAAGAACAAAATGAAATGCAATGCAAGCTAGATTAAGATGAATATGCAAGCTAAACTATGGAAATGAAAGAACAAGTATTACAAAGCCTCCCAATTAAGCTAGATGAAGTAATCTAAAGCATAAAGGAAACTAAGCTAAGTATGAAGCAATGAATGCCATGATAATGTAAGAAATGAAACTATGATAACATGTAGACACAAAAGCCAAGAATGCTCCAAATCTTCAAAAAGCTCGAAAGTGACCTAGAAAACTTGCAACATAACATTAGCATAAAAAGTTGGGGATCTAGAATGAAGAAGGGAGCTCTCCTTTTATAAGAAATGAGAAAGAATGGACCATGGAGATTAAGAGGCAAAAGATTTAATAAATGGTGGAGCATCAAAGAGGAGCAATCCATGTGAACCAGTATCCCTCCAATGAGAAAATAAGAGTTGACTTTTGTGCTCATATGAGACAAAAAGTGCTTTTTCCCTTTTTGTAAAATAGGAATAATGCTTTATTTGTGCAACTTAGGATAAGAGGAAAAGTGAGGGGCTTTTTATTTATTAAAAGGGGAGGAAATTTCTTTTAAATAAATAAAGATTTTAGGATAAGATGGTTAGCCCATAGAAAATAATTGAATAAATGATAGAACTAGGATTTGACCAAGAATAAGCAATTGATGATTTTAGCAAATAATGCTAGCAACGGGCTAATAGTCTAGATGACCATTTTTAGGTGTATACAGAAGGTAATGATCCCATGGAAGAAGACCACGATGATGAAGAAGATCACAATGATCAAGATGATGATGATGATGATGATGTTGATGCAGACCTTGATGTACCTATTAATCTCTATTGAGCATTTTAGCTTGTCATTAGTATCAAAGGACAGTAAATAGGTTGGTTGGTTATTTACATTGAGACAGTTGGTAACTAGAAGTAAGATAGAGCAGTCGATAAAGCCTTATACCGAGCATCACACAGTTAACCGAGCATCAGTGACACCGACATCAACGGTCAATAAACACTGAGAATCACAATGTACACTGAGTAGATTATACAGTGTTTACCGATGATCAAAGTAAATGGCATAGTAATCTAAAATGGCACATTATTCCATGCAAATGGTTATAACATCATAAAATGGTTTACCAAGATCGAGGAGCATTGATTGTAAAATATATTCATTAAATGAAATGATTATCTTATTTGTATTAGTTGGTCTAGGTTATTTTGCATCGTAGATCTTAGGGTTATGATTTTCTTTTGTAACCTAATTTTTGTTTAAGCGAAAAAAATAGAACACTATATATTGTATATGTTCACACCATTTTATGGGGTTGTTGAATTGATATATATGAATCACGGAGCACTTGAAGAAATTGCCTATCTTAAAGACAATCAGTTTACCGAGAAGAACATAGTACATAGGTTTTTAGATTGAACAAAATTAGACAAGGCTACCGAGTAGAATAGAGCAGAGAATCATCGCAGATAAGGTGATATTTTGATAAGAACTTATAGATCTATTTTCATTCAATTAAGTTGTCAACTAGCAGATAGTTACCTATTACTTTCTGAAAATTGTGATAGATTTTTTTTGTGAAATCTCTTAACAAAGTAGACTTAACAATCTTTGTATAAATCTCTTAACCGAGTACACACTTCATATAGTGTTGTTAAATCCTATGACTAGGTAGATCTAGCTAATCTAATATGTTACTCCTAACAAGGTAAGATCACTAGAAGTGATCAAAACTTGTAGCCTTAACAGGAAAACCTTTTCTATCTGCAGTAGTGAAGAATTTGTGGGTGTCATCCCCACCACAGTTTTTACCTTCTAACAAGGGTTTCTGCATTACCAAAATACTTGTGTTATGTGATTGTCATATTGATTTCATATTGTTTACTTTCTTAAGTTAACTAGATGATTGACTTATGCAATTAGATTCAAGTTATTTTGATCGGTTATCATAATATTTAGTCATAGATCAGAAAGGTTTTGCAATTAAAATTTTGAAGGCACTAATTCACCCCTCCCCTCTCAGTACCTATCTCTCCTAATTCCAACAATTGGTATCAGAGCTCAGCTCTCTTGTTTAACAGCTTAACCACTGAAGGGAAAATATCTAAGTCATGGAGAGATACAAGCTTGACAAGACTATTGATAATCAGAAGATACAAATGCAAATGTTTGTGGAACAATACAAACAAGCCAAGGAAGAACTGAAGAAATTACTGGTTGAAAGAAAGAACCTTGCAATTCAGCAGAATGAAATAAGCTATCATGAAGAACCTATTGATGACATATTTGATCATATTGGATCAAGCTCTGGAAGCATCTCTGACAGATTCGAAAGCATAATCTCTAAGCTATCTGAAAAGAATCAGCATCTATCCGAGCAAGTGAGAGCACTTCAAATCAGTCATGAATCTCAAATGGTGAGAATGGTGGAAATCATGAACAATGGTAGACAAGCTGAACAAGATTTAAATCTGGCTATTGAAGACCAAAGACTGATGACTAAACAACTTCAAGAAAAAGAAAGTGAAATCCAGAGACTCACTGATCATCACTTCCAAGTATCAAATCAGATGATGACAGTCAATCAAGAAATGAACCGAGTAAATGGAGAATTATCAAGAAGACTTGAAGATGTAGCAACACTTAGAGAAGACAATGAAAATTTGAGAAATGAAATAAAAACACAAAAGAAACACAATGAGATGATGAAGATAGCCGAGGCTAGCTCTAAAAAGATTGATGATTTTTTGACTAATCAGAGGAGATTCAAAAGCAAAACTAGTATAGGCTACACTGGTGAAGGAGAATCATCACAACAAGCTGAAGAAGTCAACAACAATCAAAGTCAAAAACCTAAAGTATTGACATGTTACCACTATGGAAAACCAAGACATACATCCAATGTGTGCAGAAGCTAAGCACAAGGTAAACCTCCTATCATTCCTAAGTTCAATGGATATTGCTATTACTGCGGTAAGTTTGGACATCCATCTTATGAATGCAGAGCAAGGAAGAATGACATTGCTAATAACACTACTAAGGAGAAAATATGCTATACTTGTAATAAGTACAGACACACTGCAAGGGACTGTAAGGTGAAAATGAAGTAGGTATGGACACCTAAAGAGAAACTACAATGAAACCCATATCAACCAAAGAGATAAGGTAACTCATATGTTTGGGATTATAATACATGGACTAATTGTACTGCATGTGGTCGGTATGGACATATTGCAACAAACTATTACAAGAAGAGTCAGATTGGACAATCAAGTAACTGGACAAATGTAGAAATGGCATGTATGCATTGTCACAAGGTTAGTCATGTAAGCAAAAACTGCAGAGACCGAGCACCTAATGAAAACCATATATTTGAGAGTGGATATAACATTATAGAAATTACAAAGTTAAGGAACACAATGTGGAAGAAGGAATCTAATGAGAATGCTGAGTCAAGTAACATTGTCGGTGAAACCTCGTCCACTAGATTGGGTGACATCGGTACCTCCACTTAAGATGACAAAGGTATGTATGGAACTGACATTTTAAATGATCATATTTTATATACAATTCCTTATATGTGATGTAAAAACTCCAAATCTACATGAATGAAGATGCACTATGGTCAATACACTATTAGTTTGCAAATGACATCTGGTCAGTAAAAGGGGAAATATGAGTTGGTTACCCATCGGTAATCACTATACAAGGTTAACCGACAATAGTTCAAACCAATGAAGAAACTCTATGTTAACCGAGCTAAAGACTTTACCGAGCTGACAGTCATCTTGTACCAAAAGTTAGGTCATGCATTTAATGCATCAAAGTTTGAGCGGGAATTTCAAAAAACCCTATATATACGCAGAAACAGAGTTCATTGTTACATTGTGATTTCAAAGAAAGGAGATTTTACAGAGAAGAGTTCAAGCTAACAATTCTCAGAAAAGATTCAAAGCAACTAGATCGAAATGATGACATTTCTTTGATGATAACAAGTTCATCTGCCTACCAAACACTGGTTAACTATTTGCTTGCCGAAAACCCTAGAAACAATTTATGGCATCATCTTCGACCGCCAGAAAATCACAGAACATTGAGGAGGAAGTAGAATTAATTGCTAGGGCACACTTTGCCAATGAGAAATTCAAACCTCATCCTAAGGTCAAAGCACAAATGGATGATATGGGCGCATTCTCTAGTATTCTTGATAAGGTTTTGTTAACAAAAGACATTAGGGCTTACATTCACTGCAAGATCGGAGAAGTATGTGACTTTGAGACTATAGCAGCTTATCAGCAAGTCTGTGGACCAGATGATAAGATCAAACCTGAGCATAAGAAGATTGAGGAATCAGGGTTACGGTGTTTCACATACTTCCCGCAATCATTTCACAATGACTGGATACAAATTGTGCTTAGCAGATTCCATGACGGCAAATTTTGGCTAGACAAACCAATTAAGGTCACCAAGAAGACTATCAGTAGGGTTACTAGGTACCCTACAACTGACAAAGCCAAAGCATTTCAAAGTTCATCTCATCCCAACATAGAAAAGAACATTGGAGCTCAATGGGACAGTAGGGCACTAAAGATTTCAACTATCAAAGATCCAGCGGTAAGATTTGCAGCTCATGTCATCAGGTACAAGATATTTCAATCAAGTAGACTGAATAGTGTACCCTACAGTGCCATGGACATGGCTTACAAAATTGTGAAGAAAGATCACCAGGTTGATCTTGCTGAGCTACTACTACACCAACTACATGACAACATGAGAACAATAAAAGCAAAGAAGTCCAATACATGTAAGTATGGATCATTGCTTTTCTGTACATTCCTCTATTTGCAAAAATATGTACCGGGTATTGGAAAAGTTAATTGGGAATCAGACAAACCGATAACTGCCCAAATCGGTGATATGATGAGAAGTCTAGGAGACAATGTGAACAAGGATTTTCATGCATATTTCAAGGAATTTCAAACAAGAATGCAACAAAGAAGTAGAAATCCAAAAGAACTAGTAAACAAATTTGAAGATGACATATGCTTTGTGGTAATCACAAACCACTCAATGATAAAGGTAGTAGAACCAAGAATAAAATGCTAGCACCAATGGGTTATGAAATGAATCATGATTTCACTTTGAAATCTATCAATGCATTGCTAGCATTACCGATTGACATCACTGCCAGTAGGTTTGGAGTGTATGAGGAAGCTAAGTCTAGAATCACAACGGACATTGAGATCGGTAAAATGTCAAGGAGGGAAAAGAAAATGAAAAAGGATCTCACAAAAAAATATGGAACTACATCTGACTCACCTAAGGAGTCACTGGTTGATGAAGCAACCGAAGGTCAGTTACAGTTGGCTGACAAACCCTATGACAGTGAGGAGACCAAGTCCGACAAAGAAAAGGATAACACACCGGTTCCTCCCACCAATGATGAAGAAGAAACACAACTTCCTACAACTGATGAACAAGATACTCAACTACCTGAACCTAAAGGAATGAGGACACATTCAGCAACTATAGCCAAATCAACTAAGCAGAAAGAAGAAGCAAAAAAAGTTGCAAAAAGAAGAGCAGCCATACCGACAAAGAAACACATCAAGAGAAAGAATAAGAAGGCAGTTGAACCATTGAAGAAAAGGAGGAAATACATATAGAGTAAGGAAGACATAGAGGAGACTGATACAAAAATGACCCTAATCAATTTCAGCTAGTTCATAATAGGGACAGTACCATAGAAGAAATAATTGAAGATATTATTGAGAATGGAAATCTTAATGATCCAGGCATAGGCAAATTCAACAATATGTCAATTGAGGACAAGACAAAGATAGAACATGCTATTGTTCAAATGATGATCAAGTTCAAAAGAGTATTGATGGAATTTTCATGTCAACTACTGAAGGAACTTGATGATAAAATAAGTGAAAGATGGGCTATTGCATCAGTGACACCAACACTGATAGTCAGTAAACACCGAGCATCACAGTGTACACCAAGAATATTATACAGTGTTTACCGATGATTAAAGTAAATGGCATAGTAATCTAAAATGGCACATTATTCTATGCAAATGGTTATAACAGATTGTAAAATGGTTTACCAAGATCGAGGAGCATTTATTGTAAAATATATTCATTAAATGCAATGATTATCTTATTTGTATTAGTTGATCTAGGTTATTTTGCACTGTAGATCTTAGGGTTATGATTTTCTTTTGTAACCTAATTTTTGTTTAAGTGGAAAAAATAGAACACTATATATTATATATGTTCGCACCATTTTATGGGGTTGTTGAACTAATATATATGTATCACAGAGCACTTGAAGAAATTGCCTATCTTCAAGATAATCAATTTACCGAGCAGAACAGAGTACAGAGGTTTTCAGATTGAACAGAATCAGACAAGGCTACCGAGCAGAACAGAGCAGAGAATCATCGCAGATAAGGTGATATTTTGATAAGAACTTATAGATCTATTTTTAGACAATTAAGTTGTCAACTAGCAGATAGTTACCTATTACTTTTTGAAAATTGTGATAGAGGTTTTTTGTGAAATCTCTTAACAGAGTAGACTTAACAGTCTTTGTATAAATCTCTTAACCAAGTACACACTTCATATAGTGTTGTTAAATCCTATGACTAGGTAGATCTAGCTAATCTAATATGTTACTCCTAATAGGGTAAGATCACCAGGAGTGATCAAAACTTGTAGCCTTAACAGGCAAACCTTTTCTATCTGCAGTAGTGAAGAATTTGTGGGTGTCATCCCCACCACAGTTTTTACCTTCTAACAAGGGTTTCTGCGTTACCAAAATACTTGTGTTATGTGATTGTCATATTGATTTCATATTGTTTACTTTCTTAAGTTAACTAGATGATTGACTTATGCAATTAGATTCCAGTTATTTTGATTGGTTATCACATTATTCAGTCATAGATCAGAAAGGTTTTGCAATTAAAGTTTTGAAGGCATTGATTCACCCCTCCTCTCTTAGTACCTATCTCTCCTAATTCCAACAGTACCCATACTTGAGAAGGCACATGAGCCCCTATATGAAGGCTCCCAAACAAATCTTCTTATCACTGTATTTTTGTTAGTGAACTTGAAGGTTATGAATGCTTTATCCAACATAGAAATGACACATATGTTAAGGTATGCCATCTTTTTTCATTATTTTAGTCGTAATTCCCTTACAATTAACATTGGGTGAATCGTGTAGCAATTAATATTCTTTAAATTAAAAAATTATATTTTTGGTCATAGGTTGATAGGTGAGTGTTTGTTACCACCATCAAACATTCTACCTCGCTCGTACCGAGAATTATCTATCATTATGAAAGATATTGGAATGGAGTATCAAACAATACATGCATGTCTGAATGATCATATTATATATCATAAACAGCATGAATTTGCAATAGAATGCCCTATTTGTCATATTAGTAGATATCAATTAGATCAAATAACAAAAAAGGTGTCTCACAAGGTTCTTTGATTTATTCCCATTATTCCACGTCTGCAATGATTATTCAGGTGCAATACCTTGGCACAATTTATGGATTACCATGCACGCAATAGAAGTCAAGATGACATTATGTGAATGCCTGTGGATGGTTTGACATTTAAGGAGATAAAGGAAAAATGGCTACACTTTAAATAATAACCTCATAATCTCAAGCTTTAATTAGAAGCAGACAGTGTCAATCCGTTTGGAGAGATGAGATCTACTTACTCGGTGTGGCCTATTTTTGTTATCAATAATAACATTCCTCCTTAGTTGTCCATAAAGAGGGAGCACATAATGTTGGCATTGATTGTTCCAGGTATTATTTGATTTAATAGTCATCTAAATTAATTTATTATAAATAATCCATCAAAATGGTCATAATAATTATGTAATATTTTTGTTCATTCAACTAGGTAAGTACCAAGTTAAAGATATCAATGTATATATTGAGCCCCTTATTGATGAGTTGATGGTGTTATGGAATGGGGTCACTATGTATGACATCTCTAGACCAATAGGACAAAGACAATTTCAATTTCATGCAATACTTGTATGGACAATACATGATGCCTCTGGGCTAACATATTTTTGTGGTATGTTCTCTTCTTAACACCTCTTTTTTGGTATGTTATAGTGCTAACACAAAGTTAACATATTTAATCCAATTATACATGATCTTGTAGATCTTCAGACAAAGGGAAAATTTGCATGTCTAGTTTGTGGTCCAAAGATGAAATCTCGTCATTCAAAAAGTTTAAGAAAGTAGGTGTTCGATGAGAATAGACACTTTCTCCCTAGAAATCATAAGTACCGAATAATCAAAAAACATATTTTCAATGGGAAATAAGAGACTACATCAAAGCCATGGAGAATGACACCTCACCTATGAAAGTCGACATACAATAAAATAAATCATCAAGGTAATGTTATTCTATCTGATGGTTTTTGTTTCAAATTTATATTTTGATATTGTGTTTTGTTTACTGATGATGTAATTGATGCTTGTGAAGGTCGTCAAGGCATTAATGACCAACTTCCAAAAGGACTAAAAATTTATCCTACATAATTTAGTAGGTTTCCATACTATGAGCAACTCCTAATCATGCATTTGTTTGATCCTATGCATATTGGAAAGAATGTAACAGAGACATTATGGAAAATCTTGGATGGAAGGCGTGACAAAGACTAAATTGTCAAAATTTGTAGTGACATTGAAGAATCCAACCATGCAATGAAAAATTTCATTCGATCAAATAAAAATGGAGACCAAATTGATACAAGTGCCCTTAGTTGGTTATTGTCAGAGCAGCAGAGCAATGCTATAAAAGAAGTCATAAAAAAATATGATTTCTCATAGGATTTGCTACGAACATAAATGATCTCATATCAAAAAAAAGTAAATTTGGGCCAGGGATGAAAATACATGATTGACATACATTTTTTAAGGTAATTCATGTTATTTTGTATTCACTATATATTTTTATACTGCATTTAGTTTTCATTGCATTCTTTTATAAAATATTGACAAGATCATTTTACAAATATTACAGTACGTTCTACCTCTATCTCTCCCACACCACTTCACCAATAGTGTCAAACAAGTTATATATGATCTTGAAAAATACATGAGGTGGTTGTCATCTAAAGAAATCAATCAAGAAGATATAAAATATTGGAAGAGAAAAATTCCTCTTCTTATGTGTGAAATGCAAAAGTGTCTACCTTCAACTTTTTTCAATGCACAAGAACACTACCTCATACATCAAGTTGAGGAGATTGAATTGTGTGGACATGTACCAACTAGGTCAATGTGGATGGTTGAGAGGAACTTGAAATTTTTGAAAGGCTTGGTTCAACAAAGAGCACATCCTGAGGGTTCTATGGTGGAGGGAAATATGGTATACTAGACCATAGTGTACATTAGTGAATATCTTCCTAAGTTTGCAGCAAAGATCCATGTAGATCGTATTTGGGATCCCAACTCCATTAACAAATTCGAAGGGGAGTACTTGATGGGCAAAGGTAGACTGAGGAAAGTCAGAGGTAAATCTAAGATGTTATTGTAGTTAATTAATTTTTATAAATCTTCAATATAAGTTATTTATAATTGGTATATTTTTTTTATACAGTTGGTCAAGAGTGGGATGCAATACATTTGTATATTGCAAAAAATCTTAATTAGATGATGGTATGGATTGAACGATGTCAACAAAATGAATTCTCATTAACATGGGAAGGTGTTGCTTCATTGGTTAGAGAAGCTCATCGTAATGGAGATTCCAATGTTACGCCAATGGTAATTGATCTAGCATATGGTTTAAGAGGTAGAGAGGTACGTACAAATTTATTAATGATCATGACTCATATGTTTCATATCAACTCACGATGCAAATAATTTACACACACTTGAAAAATTGCAAGTCAAGCACCACAAAGCTATGTACTACCATGACCGTAAATTTCGCATAAAAAAGTTGGATGACACAAAGAAAACTTGTGATTCTGAGATAACTGCAGTTTTAGAGGTCACTAATATATCATCTAGAAATGACATACATCCTCAACAATCTCAAAATCGATACTATGACATCTTGGATGATATAATTAAGTGCAACTTTAACTCCTTCAAAGTAGTTTTATTGGTCATCAAATGGTACGGGCTATGACTGAATCAAAAAGATTCAGATAGAACTATTATTCAACATCATAATGGATTTACAATGATTAATACAAGGTTATTTGAGCCAGTTGGAGATGAGCCTTATGTTCTTCCAAGCCAATGTGAGAAAGTGTTTTACTCAGAGGTTCCACATAAATAGGGTTGGTCATTTGTTGTTAGACATGATCCAAGAGGAAGGCTGATAAAGTATAATGTTATGGAAGAAGAAGATATTGAAGATGATGAAGAAGCAGATGATGAAGATCAAGATGATGGTGATGATGATGATGATGATGATGATGGTGGTGGTGGTGGTGGTGGTGGTGGTGGTGGTGGTGGTGGTGATGATGATGATGATGATGGTGATGGTGATGGTGATGATGGAGATGATGATGGTGATGATGACGATGATGATAGTGGTGATGATGATGATGATGAAGAAGATGATCAATGACATGATCGAATTGATCAATTAAATGATTGACATGATTTATTGATTTCAATTGTAATGATTACATATTTATTGTGTTCAATTCTAATGATTACATATTTATTGTGTTCAATTCTAATGATTACAACATATGTGATTTATAATTACCAATTTTTTGCTTACAATGCTCAATTAATTGCTGCTGATACATGTATATATTGTGTTTGATTATCACCCTTTTTGCAAACAGGCAGTTGACTATAGACATTGTCACCCCTTCTGTTGACGATCTTGCATTCCATACATAAGGTAAATTTGTTCATGTTTACGATATTACATATTGTTCATGTTTTCTTCTAAGTTATTTGTAGCATATTTATCATGTAATTTTTAGCTAACTTAAGATAAATGATTAACATATGCAGGAAATTTGACCCCTTTGGCGTGGATCTTGTACAGTGACATGGATCAGTAGGTATAAGTCAATAAATAGACATAATTTTCTTATATTCTTCTTGTTTATCACTGAGCACGTATGTTATAAATAGACATATTATATAATCATATAATGTATATATAGACAAAGAAGAACCGTACATATGGGTCACGACTTGATTATTCTATATATATTATTTAAATATTATCAAATTTCTATTTGAAGCAGGGACGTGACAATATCTCATTTGATGGATTGCAGGACCCACCAAATAGGTACTTGTTAGATCTATCTACATCGAATGAGGGAAATGAGGGAATGCTAGATGAAAGTTCTACATGTAGTATGACTAAAATGGGGAGATCAACTAGAGGCCAAAAGATTAGAAAATAATTTGATAAACGCATGCAATTTTTTCTTGCTAATGGGGGGTCATGTTCTTATGATGATGAGACCAAAGGTGACATCAAGGTGCCCTTTTGGTACACACACATTGAGAAAGAATGGGTACACAATGAGCTACCTCCAATTAACACTAATTTTTGTGTTAATGAGAGGATATATCACATAGCTCCATCCTCATTACATGGTTTGGGCCTATTTTCCATGGATGGAATAAAGGTATGTTACAACAAGTTGTTGAATTGTTCAAGTATGTCAGTCCGTGTTACAATTACAATAATTGGATGTGGATTGTTCAATATAAAAAAAGTATGCGTAGGTATGCACTATCAGCTAATTATATACAATGGAAAGAAAATGATCAAAGTAAAAGATTTACAATGTACATTGATGGGAGACCAAAAGAAACAGGTAATATTGTGGGTTTTATAAATAGTACGCGACCTTCCTCAACTAATAAGCAACCCAATTGCATATTTGAGGCGCGTGAGGGGAATCCAATTTTTGTATGTGCAATAAAATCAATAAGTGCAGGGGAAGAACTGCTAATAGATTACCATTTAAATTGCATAGATACAAACAAAGTTACCATCATGAGGGTGGTAAGTACTATATACCATTTTATTAATAAGTTTTTTTTACTAAGTCTATTGCTTTCAGTTCGCTGAAGTTTTTATATTTAATCTTTGTCACAAGATGATATGGATCCTGCACATGATAGAGGCCAAAAAGATGCTCCTCCCACCCATTCTTCAGCAAGGGTAAACCTTATTGAAATTGTACAAATTAGATAGTTGAAAATTTTTATATTATTACATTATTTTATTTACGATTTTGGAGTTTTTATGATATTTTTACTAATATTCCTGTCACAATTTGATGTTCAGGATAGGGGAAAAGCACCTACAGTAATAGAGGCAATAGCTACCCCTTCTGATGATGATATCTCAGAATCGCCTAATATGACAATTATGTTGAGGAAAAAACTTAAAAAAATCAATTTAGAAATAATGAGAATTTTGGATGAAGCAAATATTCCAACCGAGGAGATGATGAAGAGGCTATCTGAATTGAAATCGCAAGCACAACATTATGAAGTAAGCAGTAATGAATCTTTAGTTATAACAAAAGTTCAATAAAAGTTTATATTTTATATTCTTTTATGTTGTGAAGTAAAATATGTAATATGTGTTCTTTTTATAGGAATTTTTGGTAACTGATCTAGAACCTGGTCAAGGACAATGTGGTGAGGCCAGTAGTAGTAGAGCTCCATCCACCTCAGGTAAAATAATCCTTTAGTTGACAAGTTACAAGGAATTTTTTCTTTGGAACATTCAAAAACTTCTTAAGTTAACTCTTACTTTTATTATTTCAAAATGTCTTTGCTAACAATGTATTGATCAGGTCATCAAGTGTAGGAGACTCCTCCTAGGAGGTCAATGGACATCCATCTAAGATTGCTGAGTGCAATGTCAGAAACAAAGGGCATGCAAACATCGACGCCTTCACAGTCTATGCCAGTTGTTAAATCCTTGTTTTTTTATATTTGGTTTTGTGTTAATTATGATTTGATAATTTGTACTTTAATCTTGGGTGCATCACATAGTGGATTATTTTTTTGGATTATGAGATACACTAGCGGCACCGTCTAGTATGCCAGATATAGATCAGAGTACATGTATTGGTGATAATTCACCATCATTTCCTAAATCTACTCGTGTTTCTAGCACCAGAGTTATGCAAACATCATTGTTGATTGACGATAATGAATTGATGCCTTTAAAATGTCCTAAGCTTCCAGGTACTTTAAATAATTACTTTTTATATTGTAATATGCATTTACCTATTCATAACAAGTTTTGGATTGATTATCTCATGACATTTTTTGCAAGAAATGATTCATTTTATAGGACGCTTTATGACCTCACACTGCATATATTCGGGCCCACCATACATACAAGGTGGAACATCATAAGTGAACTAACTTTATCCCACTATTTTTTTTTTCATATCATTAATTGGTACAATATTTTTCCTTTCATTCGGGTCTTTTCTTTTACTAGCTATATCTAACAATTTTGTGTTTTTTCTTAAAAGGTGGAACTTGCAAGATAAAAAATTAAAAGATCAGCTCATTAAAGATTTAAATCATGAGTTTGGTAATAGTATTTTTTATGAGAAGGAAATTTTAGAAAGAGCTTGCAAACATCTTAAGACTGTGAGGGACTCATATAGAAAGAGTCTCGTCCAAAACTCAAAGTACAAGCATCCTCCCTTTATTCTAGTGAGGGATTGGAATGAATTCATTTTGGATGCAAAGGAGAAAGGGGATGCTCAAAGAGGAATTACACCAGCAAATGAGAGAAGAAGGTATGCAATAGTATTAACTACTAGTACAATGTAATAATGCACTAATTAGTGATCTTTGTATCTATATCATCTAACATATTTCAAACTTTTCATAGGTTGCAAGACACATCAAAGGCAACAAAGGCCAGGCTACAAAATATTGGGCAGGACAGACTTGGCTCTAGTGGATATTTGAAAATTAAAGCATGAATTGAAAGTAGTAGTAAATGAATTGCAGAGAAAAATTATTTATAAAATGAAAATAATTTAGTTTAATCAAAAAATGCAAGGCTTTGAATTTAATTTAGAGGCCATGACAGAACACAAAAAAATTGCCTTCAAGGAAGGCTATCAAGTCGTGGCTGAATGCCTATGGAAAGCTTCCACTAGCCCAACCAAAGAGTCTCCTACATCATGTGCACAGGTAAATATGCCAAAAAATATATTAGAAATTGAATACTTGAGCAACAATCTATTTGATAATAATGTGCGTGACATTGCAATGCAGCCTCTTAATCGTGACACAAATCATACGCCGCATGATGAAGCCCCTGATGTGCATCGTACTGTCAATGGAGATGCTCATTTGCTATTTAAAACTAATTTTGTAATTATTAATACAATTTAACATCTTAAATTGAACTTAGTGTAACCTTTAATTTGTGTATATTTTAGAGGAAACAGAATCATGTCATGTTGAACGAGTGCTGGAGGATGTTCAAACTGATCACCATGTAGATCATGTGGCACATTCAGGTAAAGAAAATCTATGTTTTGTTCTTTAATATTAATTTTTTGATTTATAGTTTTTTTACTTAATTAAATACTTGTAATTCACTAATATAAAATGGTGTGAATTTAACTCATGAAATAGTTGTTATTGCAGCAAACCCCCCTTTGGTGCAGCGGCCTCGTGTTCTTGAATAGATGAGGAGGAGACATGCATTGGAATTAGAATCAGTAGAGGAGGGGAATGACGAGGACATTGATCTTCCTCTTAGAAATTACATGATTAAAAAAAACAACAAGAGACACAAAAAGAAATTATTATAATTAACATTTTTTGCTAATGAAAGAATGTTGTCTTAATGGATGTAATTTTGTACTAGTAATGTTGATGAATGATGTGTTAATGAATTCTTCATGAATGTTGTGTGTTAATGAATTTTATGTGTTAATGAATGTTATCATGTGATTATAATGATTGAATGTTATATTTCAAAAATGGATGAATGAATGAATGTTATTAAATGTTAATGGGGAATTTAGAGTGATGTTAGGGGTGGGGAGGGGCCAAATGAGCTTCCACCTTCACGTGGTTGGCCTTGTTTAGTAGAGAATATTAAACTATTCTCGAAACCAAGTGAAGCTCAAACTTTAAAGATAAGCTTAGAGTAAATAGTGACAACCAATTAGCAAGTGGAAATGAAGTTCTTCGTTATAGGTACCTTTTTAGTTTTTAAAGCACAATGTCATGTTTTAATATTGTGTATTTTTTTTCTTATGTCAAAGTATTCTTTTACTATAAGAACATAATTTATGACCATTTTAGTAACTATTCTAACATCGCTATATGCTTGTGATTTGTTTATCTTGTTTCTTTGCGGTCCTTGGTGCACTTGGGGAAAAGTATGATGAGGCAATGAGAAGAAATGATGTGAGGGAAATTATTGTTAACATACCTCAATTGGTGATGGAGAAGGTGGAAATGATAATAAATCAAAGAGCATATGATTATCTACTTTTCTTTCATCATTATATTTGTATATATTCAATATTCAAACTGAAATGGTGCTTTTGTTTTCAGGGATGGACCCTCTATGAGATTTTCAAATATGCTCCTGTGCTATGAAGGCAAACCAATTTTTGAATTTGATCAAACTCAGATGTTCAGATCTGGTCTCCTTGGATTTAGTCTTCATGGTTCTTTGTCTCATTATTACTATCATCCTAGTGAGGTAACACCTTTGCCTTCTTTCTTAGTCTCTTACAGTTCATACTTGTTTAATTATGTGATGGTTAAATTGCAGTAGTGTGATTCTTTCCATCATGTTCAAACCCCCACTCCTTAATCTTGACTTTTTGCTTGACTTCTCTTTGCAACATGAACACCTGCTTCTCTTTGTTGGCCATCAACAACTTCCTCTTCATGTTTTGAAGTAATAATTCTGGAGGGATTTAAGATGGTTATATAATGGATGCAGTAATAAGTAACAAAAGGGTTTGTTTGGAGATTGATGGTCCATCCCACTTTTCATGAAATACAGGTGTGTCTTTTATATGAGATAGATTGTTCATTATTAGCACATCAAAGCTTTTCCTTTGAGATCAATTTTAGCATGAAAATACATTTTTTAAAGCCTTGATTACATCTTGGAATCTTTAAGATTGACATGTGTAACATATTTGTTACATTTATATCAGGAACTCCTCTTGGTCATACCATGCAGAAGCAACACTACTTGGCTTCTGCTGGTTGGCATGCTGTGTCATTGCCCTGGCAAGATGTGAGTTTAATACTATCTCCTCCTATTGTGATAGAATTATATGCATATAGAAAATCTTTAGTGAATGTGGGTGTTTATATGTGGTTAAGGCAGTGTGACTATTTGACTTTAACTCACCCTAAGAACCAGAGGAAGGGCCCCCTCTATTTCCTTGAATGTGGGTGTTTATACGTGGTTAAGGCAGCATGACTGTTTGAGTTTAACTCACCCTAAGAACTGGAGGAAGGGCCCCCTCTAGGAACCAGGGTGAGATTGTTTTTGTTTGCTTTGAATTTGTTGTGTGATTTATCTTTTGTAGAGTATATGTTTATGAGTGGTTAATGGTAGCATGTAGTATTCATTTTTGTGAATGAAATTATTTTTATACAATCAGATTACTGTGTGATTTGTAGCTTTTACGGGTTCAAGTTTTAAGAAAATGTCACTTTAATATTTCAATTGCCATGCACCTAATTTTGGACTTTGCCTTCATTCTTTACTTTCAAACCTAATGTCACACCTCATTCACAATCTGCCATAGTCTATCATCCTCTGTTGCAGATTCATACTCTCTGTTGGAAACCCATATTTCCTATTATAAGCCTGTGAACCTCCTTATAAGCCCGTGAACCTCATGTCACAATATTTCATTCTTCATCACATTACCAGCAAGATTGAGTGTGTGAGTTCAATTATAATTTTAATTAATAGATGTGTGATTTTATTAAATAGACTTGTGGTTTCATTTGCAAATAAGATTCATAGTTATAATCTTAGAAGTTTGGTTTGTAATTTCATTTATAGCTTTGGTGAGATTGGATTGATTGGTTTCTTAAGGGCTAAATTGGTTTGTGGATACAATAGACTTAGAAATAACATGAGGTTGAATAAAAATCCTTCAATAATTAAGATTTACATTTTCTATAATCTGCATTTCATCCCCACTTAATCTGCTATTTTCATCCCTTCGGTAAACTACCACAATACCTTTCATTGTCTACGACCCCGGATTGACAATCGATAGGAGTAAACTGAACAACCAAACAAGGCCAAATCTCAAGTTAAATTTAACCACAATTTTACCCTACAAGACTTATCCTACCTCTATCATCTAGCATAATAACATGTAATTAACCTTTGAATAGGCACACATGCATATATTATTACCTAAGGAATTTTCTGAAACAATTCCCTTGTAACAGTTTCAAGTGAATAAGGGTCTGATCTTTTTGTTTGTTCCTATTTGACATGAAATCAAAAGGATCTAGCCATGAGCATAGCCTTCCCTTATTCATATGGTTCCCAAAGTACAAGCACAAGGGTTGGCCAAAACTACCAATGCGTTCATCCTTGTTTAATTGGCTAGTTTTAAATAATGTAGTTTTTCAATTGTTATCTCAATTTGGTCATACATCTCTTTTATTATTTAATATTTACTAATGAGCAGACAATGGGTCCTGCACAATGAATGCACTTATAAACAATTGACTTGCAAAACCCATTTGGCATTCATAATATGCTACCGAGCTTTCATTTTTCTGAGAAAAGTTGGCTCCCTTTTGAAGATTAATATCTAGTCCCAATCTATATACGTGCTACCATGAACAATTGCCCGTGAGAAAATTTGCACCTCACATGCTATCACAACAAGTGTGGCATCCAAATGAATAATCTCAACCTGTCTGAGCATCAGGCCTAGAAGCATCGACCACTAGCAATAAAATGATTACTTAACAACTATCCCAATTCAAATGACAATCTAATGGTTATATGTTGGATGTAGTAATAAGTAAAAAAAGGTTTTTTTTGGAGATTGATGGTCCATCCCACTTTTCATGAAATATAGGTGTGTCTTTTATATGAGATAGATTTTTCATTATTAGAACATCAAAGCTTTTCCTTTGAGATAAATTTTAGCATGACAACACATTTTTTAAAGCCTTGATTACATCTTGGAATCTTTAAGATTGACATGTGTAACATATTTGTTACATTTATATCAGGAAATCCTCTTGGTCATACCATGTTGAAGCAGCGCTACTTGGCTTCTGTTGGTTGGCATGTTGTGTCATTACCCTGGCAAGATGTGATTTTAATACTATCTCCTCCTATTGTGATAGAATTATATGCATATAGCAAATCTTTAGTGAATACACCTATTAATACTTTGAATGCAACTGTACCATAAAATCATAACTAAAGAAGCTTTAGGTCATCTGAATCAATCATGGTTATATCCAATTTGTATGGTGTTTTTCTTTTTACATTTATAGTTGTATGTCTCTAGATGTATGGTCTAAAAGCCTGCTAGTTGTTTCTCTCTTTGTATACAAGTCACCTCATATGCATAGATTTTATTTATTTCTTTGGATAAATGTCACAGTTTATGTCATGGAATGAAAATTTGCATGGTCAGCTATCCAAAAAGTTGAATTCACTGATGTGATAACATCACAGTGTTACAAAAACATATCAAATTTTAGCTATTGAACTTGTGGGCTCTTAAGAAAACTATCTATGCTTGAATGAAACTGCATAACATTAACTCTGTACACCCCAAAGGCCCATAATTTTAAGATCATAATTCATGTACATGTGCTATCTGCTATATTCTTATTGTTAGGAGGGGAGTCTGCAAGTTCTAAGTAGATGTCTGCAAGCTAAGCTTGGAGGCTATTGGCTAAAATCTTAGAAACTGATACAGATGCCTGTGATGTTGAGGGGGAGCAATACCAAGATGCCATCTCTGATCATTTGGAGCTAGAGATGATGTTGCTTTAGCAAATCTGATTCCATAATAAAGAAGAAAAACAAATTCTAATTACAAGTTTTGAAAGGCAAGGGACTGTTGAGCAAAATGAATTTATCTGATTTGTATTCCTCATGAGTTGTAGAGCCATCAAGTACACCTGGGAGGTTTCCAACTCAAATTAATCATTGTAATTTATTGACTTATAGAAAAACCATAAATGGAGACACCAGCTTGAAACTAGTCTATGCTCAAAGAAATTATCCAGACTTCCCTAAAATTGGAAATATAATGCCCATATGTTGTATGTAAGTGTGAGGGTAACAATTTCCCTTTCTTCAAAGTTTCTTGCAATGATTGATAACTCACTCATGTCCCGATCATTCAATCTTGCAAAATTGAATTGAATGGGTGCATGTAGTTAACTACTCACAAGCTATCAAGCTTTTTTCATTATAATTAAATAAAATGAGAAAAATAGTAAACATTGTAATACACCTCATGATCATAGCCTTCACATGGTATCAGAAGAAAAGTTGCATGGAAATGGATATGGATACAAATATTGATTGGGATACAGCCATTTCTCAAGATCCCCAATATGGATACACTAGATATGACATTAATAAAAAAAACACACACATATATATTTAACGTAATTTTCTAAGTTAGTAGAGGATATTTTCATTACTTCAAAAGCAATATAGACACATAAATGCTACATAAATAATTATAAGTTAATTTAACACTTTACAATATGCAAAAATAGTAGTGTAGCATTGGAAGATAACCCAAAAAATGGGTCGCTGAAATAGAAAATGCTCTCTTATGCTGAAGGGCAGGGCTAATAAGAGGTTAAAGGAAATAATTGTTTTATTTTATGCATTATTAGTGGATTTAATATTACATCTCCACTACAGACAAGTGAGAACTACAGTTGCATGATGTCCATTTTTTATGTTAAATGAACTTGCCAAGTCCAATTTAGCCTTGGGAGTAGGCTTTTCTGAGTCCAAGCCTTGCAACTGCAGCTTTGAATATAGTCTTATAACTTGAACATCATGGTCAACCTTTGAATATTCACATTGAAGTACAAATGGAGGACTTAAAATTGAAATTGGTGCATACACAACTGATAATCCTTTTGCCTTGAAAAGGGGCACTAAATGATGACTAGTCTAATTACAACTTTTCTCTTTGTTAAAGAGGTTGGTTTGTTAGATAATACCCAAAAGCGTATATTCAAAAGAAACCCTTCGACTAGTTTCTTTGAAGTAATCCCTACATTCTTCCATTAATGATTCCAGTGGATAAGACTTTGCATTTGGAACAATTGTCTCCCTAAGTTTCTGATTTGGCGCATGCAAATTGCAGAAATTAAATAAGGAAGAACATTGTTATGAAAGTGATTTTTTTGGAGATACATGTTAGACTATGGAAAAATTGTCAAATGCCAAGCATAGGATGTACAAAGATCAGGAGAAACCCCCAACCCCACAATCTCAACATTTAACTTTTATCAATCGAAACCATGCTGGATTTTTGAAACTCTCAAGTGCCTACATAAGGAGTTGAACATTGAAGAAAATTACAAAATTATGAAATCAAAACCCTCATTTCTTTTAAAGATTGAATGCATGTTCATCTTTCTGCCTAAAAATGAAAACCTTTTTGGCAAATGGATTCAAGGATGAAAACCGTCCAATTCGGGACTAATGATTTGATAGTTTGCAATCCTTTTCCAATTCCAGCTGGTGTTTGTAGACTCTTGTGAATTTGAGGTTTTGAATAAATTTTAGTTTGTGGTGGTTTCTAAAAATCATTATGTATTATTGGCTTAGTTGTACCGCATATTATTTGCAATCATGCCTATGAAAACCATTGCACATTTTATCGAGGAACTGTACAAAGTATGAAATTCTCATGTGTTTAGTTGTCATATAAATTTAAAACTTCATATTTCTTGTGGGTGTACAAATCAAATAAGACTAACAAAAGCATTCTTAAGACTTTACTGTATTTACCATTGACTGTCACACTTCCTTGGGACAGTCAAACATATTGAATATACTTCTTTATTATCGTACCTTCAATTCTGATCACAACTTCTAAACAATACAAGGGTTGCAATCTTTTTCACTTTTGGTCCTTTGAAGGATTTTTCAAACTACTATACATTTTTAAAGGGGTGTTGTACAATATGAAATCAAGAATTTATTTTTGGAAAGGTAAATCATAATGTGTGGGGGCCTCTAGCCTTCGAAAATATGTTTATAATTATTTATTAATAGGGTTGCTGATAATATTGCTGCAATTGGTCCATTTCCATTTTATGGTCATAATTATTTCTAGTATTGCTTATGTTGTCCAACAACAGTAAAATACTTATTATTTTGCATTGCCTCATCATCTATGCAATTCATTGCCCAATTTATTATAGAATATGTATCTCATTCTTGAAGTTTCGCCACTAGAACCAATATTGCAATAGCTTCAAATTCAGCTTGTTTTGATTTGTGCAGTTACCTGCCAGATTTAGAACTTTTTTATTGTTCTTGAAGGCCAACCACAAGAACGAGTTTCAATTATTTTCAATTTCAGTTTGTAATTAATTCAGAAGGCTTACCACCAAAATATGCATATCTTTACTTCTAGGTTTTGTAATAGTTTGTGATATTGAGTTGACAACTTGCCACCAACAAGCATTTCAATATAAAGTACTTAATATTATTCGAACTCATTCACCATTTTCTCTCATCTTGCCCTCATCAAAATCTTGATAATTAAAAGGTGTTAAGGTTTCATGCTTCTTTATTGTGGAAGTGTAAAAATTTCAAAAATAATTAATTAATATGAACTTTAACAAAATAAGACAAAAATTCTCACTATCATGTCTATGAAATTTAAATTTCAAGTTAGGGTTTGATAATTGACTTATAGACAAGAGGTTTTCAATGAACCCTGGAACATGAACCTTTGTAAGTCATCATCATTGGGTTTTGAGTGGCAAAAAAAATCTCACCAATGCCCTGTACATCATCAGTTGTATCATCTAAAGTGAAACTTGCCCATATAAAGTTGATGTAGAGAGGTGGGAAACCCCTTATTTTCTCCCGGCATATGTCTAGAAGTACCCAATTCAACATATGTTCTGAAGAGGAGTGAACATTTGTGTAGCATACCAGTAGTCCTCTTCATCAAAATCTTCTCTGGAAGCAATAGTTATTTATTTCTTGTGATTCTTTTTCCATCGATGATTCTTTTGATATTGGTGGGTGGGAGGCTATAGGTTGAGGTGGGTGAGAATAAGGGGGCCATCAATATCAGTGGGTAGGTCAGGTTCCCCTTCTCCATTAGCAATTGGTCATGACCCAACTGAAGCAAGGAAGAGAAGTATAGGAAGTGATCATGCATCGGGCATAAAAGTACACAATCAAGTTGAGGAGCCCCATTGGGTGATGTGACCCCCTTGCTGCCATTATTTCTTGATTTCTTTCTTTATCCTCCTTTCCCTCATATGTGGGATTGGGTGGGGGGCTAAAGGCCTTCCACCCCTTGGAGAGGTTACCAAATAGTAATTCCTCAACAATTGTTAGCACAAGCTACAAGCCATGAACAAATTTGAAATCTTGCACAAGCCACAAGCTATGAACAAATACTGGAATCAACTACAAGAAAATTGCACAATAAAATGTACAATCAATTTTATTTCTATCATATTGACAATTGCTTCCTACATCCTGTAATACCCAAAAATGGGCTATAAGTTCATTAATCTCCTACATCTTCAATTCGAACGAAATCAACATCAAAGTCCTAACCTAAGGCACATCTAAACATCATCAAATCTAATTGATTATCTTAAATTTTGCATCGGGGAATATTCCTAGTAATATTCCTAATTATCTTAATTATCTTTAATTTTATAATTATTTGGCAATAAATCACATTTATCCTAAAATTTGATTAATTAAATATTTTGCATATTTAATTAATTAGATTTAATATTTGCCACTTAATTGTGTAATTAAATTTAATTATATCTATTATTAATTGTATTATTTAATTTTGACAATAAATCTAATATCATATGAATAATTGATTAAATTTTTATTTAATTAATTAAAGCAAGTTGTCATTATTTAATAATATAGTTTTTAATAAAAGTTTGATTAAATAATTGATTAACCCATAAATCAATTGTTTTATTTTTAAAAGCAGTTAAGTTGGAAATAAATCACTTTATTATTAAATTAATTCATAAATAAAACATGCACAATCATAAAAGCAGACAACTATCAATTATCAATTAAAGCTAAACTCTATTTTGAGTTAAAACTTAGCTTTTGCATGTTTTTGTGAGTTAATTATCTTTTATTTAAAAATAACTCAAAAATCAAGTTGAGTTATTTGAGTGATTTATGGCTTTTTCCCATGCACCTCCAAAGCCCTGGATTTCTATAAATTAAAGGCTCAGCTCTTCACAAATCATCTCATATTTTGCACAATCACGCTGGAGAATTAGAGGCTGAGGAATCAACTTGCGAATTCAAAGCTTTGTGAGATCAATTTCAATTGCATAGTTTTTATATCTTAGCATAGAATTTCATAGTTTTCATATCATTGTTAGAATCTTCATTGTTAGATCATTTAGCATTCATTTCATATCAAGTTTTTCATATTAGCATAGATTCATATCAAGTTTTCATTCTTATTGCATAGAAAATATCAAAAATATAGATTAATTGCATTCAATTTCATATCCATCTTTTGCATTCAAATCCTTCATTTAGGTGTCGTCTAGGTCACTGATCTCGATTACAATCTGAGAACATTAATCTCGCACCTATTAGAAGGCAGTAAATCGCTTGGTTAGATAGCTTTCAATTTTGCATGATTTTGATTATAGCTAACCTCTAATGTTTTACTGAGTGTTGTGTCTACAGATCAGGTATAATTTTCACACACACATTTTTGGTGCCCACCGTGGGGCAACCCACCTTTGCATGCTGGTTTTGATTTTTTTGGGAGCTAAAACCCCAAAGTTTCAAAGATTTAATTTTATCTCCCAAACGGCTTGGAATTTTGATCTAAAATGTGTTTTGCAGGTTGGTGACATGTCATGGAAGCTACAGTAAAAAATTTAGAATTTTTTGAGATGTTTTGAATTTTTAATAATTTTTTCTTGAAATTCCAGAAAAAATTAATATCTGACGCAAATCAGCATATTTTTCAAAAAATTTTATATTTTCGGAAAGCTCTTTAAATTCTACAGGGGGTCCATTCTTTGTGTTTTAAATTTGGACATGATATCATAGCTCAAATAGTCAATTTACAAAAATTGGTCTGTATTGATAAAATGGGTCTCTAGGGCACAAATGAAGAGGTTTTTCTAAAATTTTTGCATTTTTGGAAAGCTCTCTATTTTTTAGTAGGGGTCTCTATTCTGAATTTCTATTTTTGTGGCCAAAATCATATCAAAAAAAATTGGATCTTGTTGACTAGGTCAAATGCAAAAAAAAAAAAAAAAAAGTTTTGTGATGGGTATGCACTTATTTTTTTACATGGTTCAATGAATGATATGAGTTGTCATTTGAGTTGATTGCTGGTTATTATTACTGATAATAATTGATTTTTAGAGCTAACCCTATGGTTTTCATAAGTTGAATATATTTTGCATATCTTGTTTGCTTGTTTGCTTGTTGGAGAGTTCGTCACTTGCTTGCATGGAAAAGCTCAACAAAAATTGCTAAAAATCAAGTAAAATCTACTAAGCGCGTTACAAGGATGTCAGGTATTCTCCTTCATCTAATAATATTTTGATTTGGGACTTAAAATAAATCTCTTATGTGTCAAGCTTATGTGCATCTTTTCATGCTTTTGATCTATTTCTACACACTTGCATAATTGATACTAGGTTGTGAACCCTTAAGGATTCATTAAGTAGTCTTAGAATACTTGTGATTGATCTTGATTGCTATCTTGGGTTATTGGACTCGCTAATCCGCCGGCCCCTCATTTCCGCCCCGTGGTTGCAATCTCAGCGCCATAAAGGGGAGGGGTCAACAGGACAGAAGCGTTAAATGTTCCACTTGGCAACCCTTTTGTGCTTTTAGAAATTCACTTATTTTCTAAGTTGGGGACTCATTTTCAGCTTGTGTGAGGTGTTAAGTGTTCCACCTTGTGGACTCATCTCATATTCGCTTTAAGCATTAAGTGTTCCTCTTTCTACTTTTTGGGTACTTTTGGTAGATTTACTTTCGGGAATATATCTGTGCTCACATAGTAATTAGGCCCTATGAACACTATTCGTGATTCTTGAGAGATTGGATTCTTAGAGAAATCTTTCTTGAGGACAGAATCCTTGTAGGTAGGGAGGATACTTAGTGCGTTTCACATTCAACTTGGTTAGTGAGTCTTCTCTTATTGATCGACACATTCTCTCTCCGGAGAGGTTGATAGATCACGTGGAGTTGATATCACGAGCTTTGGTGAATCAAAATTGGTTAGTGTGTCTTCTCTTATTGATTGATACATTCTCTCCCCGGAGAGGTTGATAGATCACGTGGAGTTGATATCACAGACCTTGGTGGAACAAAACTTTGTCTTAGCGTGTCGGATTAATCTGCTTGCATTGTTTGGGTTAAAAGTGAAGAGGTGTCAAAACCTTGAATCTGGAGCCAAGTCCCCTTGTGGTATACTATTGTGAGTCATCTTTAGAGAGGGTTAACCGTAGCGGACAATCCCTTCACAGGGAAAACTGCATTGACAGAACCTCAAGCGGTAATAGCCATTTTCGCCATGGTAGTGACAGCCGCTATATAAATGTCCTTGTGGAAGAAATCTCCACAGGTATGGTTCATTGTTGGGTTGTCAGATCTCCCTAGCAGCTCTTGAAGATTAAGTTCTCGGACTGTGTCAAAACCCTGGTGCGCCAGGATTGGAGTTCACCCCTTTGAATCATAAAAGTTGCAGAGTCAAACCATTACTAAAAACCCTAGAGAGGCCAATTTTTCACTTTCAGGTATATGTGCGTTATTGCAAAACTTTTTCAGAACATACACAATTAGTACTCTCAGGGATTAGCACAATTTGGTCACTTGATTGTTCATGCGCAAGGTTGCTTTTGCCCTTGTTCATTGTTTTCAGACGTGCTTGGAATCACTTGCTTGCTGTTCTGTGTGCTTATTTATCTACTTGGCTATTAAAAACGATCAAATCTGGTATAACCTTCAAAATCTAGATAGTACAATTTGCAAACAATCCAAAACTGAAAACCTTAAATTTTGCAAAAATTGACGTAAAGTTCTTTCTGGAGTCAAAAGTCATTTCAAGAAGTCAAAAGTCGTACGAGTTTTGTCAAGTGTCATTTCAGTATTACCCAACTATCGTATGAGTTTAGCAACTATCATTTCATAGACTACCCACTGTCGTATGAGTCTGCAGAGTGTCGTTTGGAAAAATTTGAGAGAGTTGTCAAAAATTGTCAAATTGCAAGATATCCAATGTTTCCAGCCTAGTTCCAGAATCTGTCAAAAATATCATTGTGTCAAGAACAGAGCAGTAGCTATTGAAAATCAGTACACATGTCTCAAAGAATCAGTAAACAAGAGGAAGAAATTTTGATTGCCGCTATGATGAAGCAGCTGCAAGCTATGCAAGTCCAGCTTGACAAACTTGAGAAAGAGAAGGAATCTAAAAAGTTCTCCATGGAATCTTTATACTCTTTTCCATTTGATAAAGATTTGTACATGTCACCATGCCCCCGAAAAAAAATTGAGCAATATGATACCTCTTCCACGGAGAGTGACACATCTAGCTTTGAAGACTATGATGACTATGACAATAGACAATGTAATGATACCTATGACACCTCTGTTCCTAAGAGTCCTCCTCATCGTTCATTCCTGCTTACTACAAAGGGGCCGTCACATTGGATAGATCGTGATGGTGATCCATATGATTCTGATTTTGAAAGAGATTTTGATGGCTTTTGTGGACAATACCTTGATGATGATCCATCTACTACTGCTGAGGACTATAAAATACATCGTGCTAGCTTGAAACGTCAATACTATAAGGATCTCTCCTCTAAGAACTCTCCAGTTGAAAATAAAGATTACACTCTCAAGCAAGATCATGTTAATGTTGGACCTTTGTCTTGTGATGGTTCCCTTCTATCCCCTACTTCCTCCAATATCCATACATTTCCTAAAGCTTCTGAGTCTTTCACATCTTTCACAGAACCTTCATCTAACACAAGCCCTGATACTTTTCATGCGGTTCCCTATAGTTATCCTCCAGGGCTACCTCTTAAAGAAACTCAAGCTATCCTTCACTTGGCTGCAAATACTTTCAATAATGATAAACCTAAAGAGCCTAAGCCTTCATATGCTATAATCCCTACTTTAGCTAGTCCTCCACCATCTTTTCCAAAGTCATCCATACAATCCCAACATGCTTCCTTGTCCTTAGAAGTGGCTCCATGTCAAGAGGACTCTAAAAATGATGAAGAAAAGAACATAAAGAAAGATCAAGATCAAGAACCCTCCATGTCATCCACTCCTTTTCACGATGTCTCTTATCCGCCTCAGGGTTCTTTTGATCCTGTATCCCCTTTTTCATGCATTCCACCATGTCTTAAGTCTTCGCCTAAGCAAGATCAAGCTACTACTTACACTGTTGAGCTTATTGACAATCAAAATAACCTTACTACGCTTGCACTTTCCAAAGATGATACTTCCATTAAGGTTGGTCAAAATGGTGTTGATACTTCCAATGTTAAGCCTATTGAAAAACCAGAGAAAAATTATGCACTTGTGCTATCCAAAGATCCTTGTCAAGATCAAAGTCTTCCATCTTCTTGTTCTACCACTCCATGTTCACTTTCACTTTCTACTCTTCCTAAGTCTTTGCAAGCTTTGAACAATTCTATCAAAGAAGGTGCTCATATTCAAGATGTCCATGATTCTATTGAAGATCCTAATGCTCACTCTAAAGATGCTGATATCCTTGGTTGTCATATAGATGCTGATGAACTTATTGATTATCCTTTTGCGTCTTCCACTTCCATCCTTGGACCTCTTCCACCACTACAAAGATCTTCACGCCTTCCTTCCATCTTGGGTCCTTATGTCCCTTCACTTTCCCCTCCTAACTCTCCTAATTTTCCATCCATCTTGGGTCCTTACATACCTCCATCTCCCATCTTTCCTCAAGATCAACATAGATGCATACCCTTGAATCTTTTTCATCCACCCACCCATCTAGACCAGTCATATCCTCCCTCTTCCACAAATCCCAAGTCTTTTGGAAGTAACTTGAATGTTCAATACAAGAAAAAAAAGCAATACAAGAATCCATCAAAAAAAGAATATCACCATGTCTCCTCTCATAGACATGGAAGCATAAAGTCAAAAGAAATATCTAAGAAAAAAATTACAAGACAAGTATGGGTTCCAAAATCCATCATTCAAGATATTCTCTCTAGATCATCAAAAGGAAATAAAAATCCTAAGGCTATATGGATTCCAAAGTCTCTCTTGAAAGAGTCTGGTGTTGAACAAAAAGTGAAGTTGACATTCAAGCTTCCAAAGGCTTCCACTTCAGCTCCCTCCAAAAATATTCTTCCATTCCATGTGCCTAAACCACAACCTCTGCTATCCATTCACCATATTCCTTCACGTATTCCTTCATTCAAGATTCCTCCATCCTCTCACCACCCTTCAAGGTATGTGTTGACGTTGATCTTGCCTTCCTTTCCACCTACCCTTTTACAATCCTTCCATGCATTATCCTTTTACCTTCTATCATTTTTCCTCATTTTCCTATTCCTCCTATCTTCCAACCTCACTCGCTTTACATAAAACCTTATCCTCCATTTTTCTCTTCAATCTCCCTTTCCCTATCAGCATCTTTGAGCATATCATTTTGAATCTTTGGCATATCATGGTTTATCCTTTCGAGGAGCATTACATAAAAAGCTTGCCTTCTTCCAAAAAAAAAAAATGTAAAATAAAAAAAATTGAAAATGTGCCTTGGTGAAAACCTGGAAACAGGCGCCTTGGTAGCAAAAGTAAAGAGAAATAAATTCATCCTATGGTGAAAACCACTCCCTTGTGGCACCTTGGATAAGTACCATGATGAAAACCTGGCAATCAGGCATTATGCGTAGTTCTTCTATATATTTCATCCATTCCATCTTTTCTCTTTGATCTTGACAATGTTGATCTATACACGAATATTTGGCTATTTTGTGAGCTATCTTACGGTGATCTTGCTTTCATTCCTTCCATGTTTAGCTTTCATATCCATCTTCCTCCATTCATTTTCGCCTATCGCTATCTTTTTCCCCTTTGGTCTTGATCTAAAAAAAAAAGAAAGAAAGAAAGAGTAAAACACAGTGCTATGAAGCCTCTTGACATGTCTACTCCTTTGGATTGCATTCTTTCCTGCTCTTGCATTATGATTTTGTGCTTATCCTATGCTAGCCTTTCATTGCTTGTCCAAATGCGCTTTACATGACAATTTTTCCCTAGCTTGGGTATTCTTGAGGAGTTTCCCCTTGAGGATTTCTTCCCTTCATTTTCCTTCATTCTCTTATCTTCCATCTCTTCCACCAGCTTGCTAATCCCTCTTGTTCTCCACCTTGCTAGACATTGGGACTGCACGATATGATCTTGCTTGGGAGTTTGCAAATGGAAAAAGATGCTATCAAGTATACCAATATCAGAATAATTATCAGAATTAGTAACAGAATCAGTATCAGAACTAGTATCAGAACAAGTATCAGAATGGGCCTACAAAACAAGTATCAGAACACCTATTGGGGCTACACCTTTCGCTTTAGTTTATGGGTCTGAAGCGGTACTGCCTATTGAGGTTGAAATCCCATCACTCAAAATCAAAATGCATGGACTTGTCACTGATGAAGACTACAGAGTGTCGAGGTTACAAGAACTTGAACTACTAGATGAGCGTAGACAAGCAGTGTATGATCATCTCAGAGTGTATCAGAAAAGAATGTCTAGAGGCTACAACAAGAAAGTCCGACATAGAGAATTTCAGGTTGGTGATCTAGTGTTGAGAGAAAATCCTAGAAATCAATCCCATCGAGAATGCAAGGGAAAGTTTGAACCCAACTGGCTGGGTCCTTTTGTTATCACTGCTACTTTTGGCTCTGGTGCTTATCAACTCTCAAAAACTGAAGGAGAACCGCTCTGAGAACCAATCAACGTTCTCCATCTAAAGAAATTCTACGCTTAAGGCATTCAATGCTTGGTAAATGTCCTGAAAAAAATCTTAAAAATCGGAAAAAGTCCTGAAAAAATGAACATCTTGGTGAAAACCTAGCAATAGGCGCCTTGATGATTCACAAAAAAATCAAAAAATATCAAAAGTACAAAAAAATTGAAAAAATGAAAAATACAAAAAAATGAAAAAAAAGAAAAAGAAAAAAAAAGTGCCTTGGTGAAAACTTGGAAACAGGCACCTCAGTAGCAAAAATAGAATCTCTACCAAGATGGTGAAAACCTGGCAAACAGGCGCCACTTGTTCCAAATGCTCCATCTATCAGCACAATCTTGGTCTTTCCCAGCTTTCAGTCTTGCTTTAGTTTGTACATATCTCCCGGTTTGTTCCTGCATTTCCAGTTTTCAATAAGTCGGCCTGTACACCAACCAGCTCAAGCGTTTGCATCCTATCAATGTTCACACTTGGGGGCAATCAATGTCATATCCTATGGTCTCCCATGTATCTTAGACATTTCCTATCCACTCAGAGTCCTTTGAAGCTTCAAGTTGAGTCAGTCAGTCAGTCTCGTCTCCAGAAAGGATTTTGCATCTACAACAATCAAACATCAAAACTCAACTGAAAACAATCTATGCTTTTTACATGTTTTTATCTCCTTGTATGCTTATTGATCCGCATTGAGATTTTTGCATATTGTGTCCCTTAGAGCTCTTCGATGATGTCCTTTATAGGATTTAGAGAGTGATGACTAGGGGCATAATCTTTTCTTGATCTTCTGCTTGTATGTGAAAATCTAACAACTTTGGAAATTTTGGATTGAAATGGTGTCCGACTGTAAGAGCCTCTATCTCGAATTGGATGGCCATGCGTACCTCGACCATTGATACCCAAAAAAATTCAAGGATGTTTGATCTAACTATTATCTTTTTGAGTAAGTTCTTTCTCCTACTGTGAACGCAATCTTGCCTAAGGATGTGAACGATAAAGGGTCACTACGGGTAATTCACATTGGATTTAGAATGATCTCTTGACTGTTTGATATGTTTGTAATGCAAGACGTACTCAGGTCATCACAACGTTTATGTTTTGATGCTTGTACAAATTTCTATATCAAAATGGACATGATATTCAGGTCATCCTGGCGTTTGTGCCTTGATGCTTATATTTAATCCAACATTTTGAAAATAAAGTCAATATTCATATATCCATGGTTGTTGTCCAGTGGGTGTTGTATTGATTCTTGCACATACAAATCAATATTCATATGTCTATGGTTTCATGGCTAGTGGGCATTGTATTGATTTATCCGGTTACCTAAAAGTTCAATGATGATAACAAATCGACACATGATCAGTGACTAGGTCCTAGGTCTTAGGTTGCATTTCATTTTGCATGTCTCATTGCATTTTGCATGTTTACATGATCTCACAATGATTAAACGAACTTCAATGCTTAAATGATTCTTCAAATCGCATCTTCAAGTCTAACAAGAGCTGAATCTCACACGAAGGTTCCTCCAATGAAATAGCAAGTAGAATCCTTTTTCGGGATCAAAATTCAAATCTGAGATCATTCATATTATTAACTACTTGCATAATCAACCTTTAATCATCACAGAAATCTAGTATTCAACTTAACTGATTATCTTACATCAAACTATCAAAATTTCAACTTGGTCAACCATGGTCAACTCATGGTCAAACCTAGTCAAACTTGGTCTTTTGGGACCTTCCAACGATGCAGAATGCATTCTCGGATGTAAATAACCACTTCTCAGATCAATTAACATGCTTCTAAACTATCAACGCTGACTTTTCTTGTCAGATTTCAATTTTAATCCCGAAGGGGGCATGGTATTGCACATCATTCAAAGTCTATAAATCAAATTCTATCGATCAAATCTATCAATATCTTTCATCAGTGATCAAGACAACAATCACGTCTAGTCGCTGATTCATCAAAAGTCCTCATCGCTCGGGGCAAATCTATCATCACTTGGGGCATATCAGATTCATCGATCCATATCAATCTGGTATTCTCTTAATCTTGTAAACTGTATCAGTTTTTGCAACCATCAGATCATAGTGTTCTTTCCTTGGTTCTTCAACAACTGAAGGATTCGGATGTGATACTTGCTAGTTCTGCTAAGACAATCGAGTCTAGAACGGGTCACTCACTTCTTATCAATCCTAAGGTTCAGAATCAGGCATTTTGACACTTTTTCGCAATCATAGGTTCATTTGCTGCTACAGTGAACATTATCTTTGGTCATTCAAGACCTATTATCTCCATATCAATTCAATATCAATCAACTCCTATCTCAATATCTTTCAATCGGTTTCTATCTTGAGATCGGTTTATCTTTTGAATCAGTTTCATATCTTTATCAAACACAGACTATCTTTGAACCACTGCGCTTCGCACAGTAATTCAAAGAGGGGCAAAATGTAATACCCAAAAATGGGCTATAAGTTCATTAATCTCCTACATCTTCAATTCGAACGAAATCAACATCAAAGTCCTAACCTAAGGCACATCTAAACATCATCAAATCTAATTGATTATCTTAAATTTTGCATCGGGGAATATTCCTAGTAATATTCCTAATTATCTTAATTATCTTTAATTTTATAATTATTTGGCAATAAATCACATTTATCCTAAAATTTGATTAATTAAATATTTTGCATATTTAATTAATTAGATTTAATATTTGCCACTTAATTGTGTAATTAAATTTAATTATATCTATTATTAATTGTATTATTTAATTTTGACAATAAATCTAATATCATATGAATAATTGATTAAATTTTTATTTAATTAATTAAAGCAAGTTGTCATTATTTAATAATATAGTTTTTAATAAAAGTTTGATTAAATAATTGATTAACCCATAAATCAATTGTTTTATTTTTAAAAGCAGTTAAGTTGGAAATAAATCACTTTATTATTAAATTAATTCATAAATAAAACATGCACAATCATAAAAGCAGACAACTATCAATTATCAATTAAAGCTAAACTCTATTTTGAGTTAAAACTTAGCTTTTGCATGTTTTTGTGAGTTAATTATCTTTTATTTAAAAATAACTCAAAAATCAAGTTGAGTTATTTGAGTGATTTATGGCTTTTTCCCATGCACCTCCAAAGCCCTGGATTTCTATAAATTAAAGGCTCAGCTCTTCACAAATCATCTCATATTTTGCACAATCACGCTGGAGAATTAGAGGCTGAGGAATCAACTTGCGAATTCAAAGCTTTGTGAGATCAATTTCAATTGCATAGTTTTTATATCTTAGCATAGAATTTCATAGTTTTCATATCATTGTTAGAATCTTCATTGTTAGATCATTTAGCATTCATTTCATATCAAGTTTTTCATATTAGCATAGATTCATATCAAGTTTTCATTCTTATTGCATAGAAAATATCAAAAATATAGATTAATTGCATTCAATTTCATATCCATCTTTTGCATTCAAATCCTTCATTTAGGTGTCGTCTAGGTCACTGATCTCGATTACAATCTGAGAACATTAATCTCGCACCTATTAGAAGGCAGTAAATCGCTTGGTTAGATAGCTTTCAATTTTGCATGATTTTGATTATAGCTAACCTCTAATGTTTTACTGAGTGTTGTGTCTACAGATCAGGTATAATTTTCACACACACACATCCCCTCATTAAAGGATTAAGAGATAGGAGGAATGCTAGAAAAATACTAATGTGGAAGCCACCACTGGCAGTACCTCAATAATAATCCAATTATCATCAAAGATGATGATGGTTCTTTTAAGCTTGCATGATCAATAAACTTGAGAACATGAACAGATAACATGGAGGTGGCCTAAGGTCAGAGTTTCAAAGTAGAAGGTGATTCATTGATGGCAACAAATGATGTTCACCATAGAATATGTAATTGGAGATTAGCCTCTTCAAAGAAGCCTCGTAGATCAGTAAAACATTTGAGTAGATCACCTTCTCACATTGCAAACCATGGAATTAATCAATTCCCACTATACAACATGTAATGTCCCCAATTTTGAACCAATCCCACTAGAACATTAAGACACTTTTGTGGACAAGTAGTGGCAGTCCTTGGACACTAATAGCAGATAGAGGTTAGTAGATTTAGCTAGAAGTACATTATACTAGATATTGGTAAGGGTAGTAAGGATTGAAGAAACCATGAAGTCTTATAAATAAGACGGTTTCCTAACCCTTGTACAAGGAATAAAGGTTCTTTCTAGATGATGATCACCTTCAAAAAGGATGATGACATTATGCCAGTTACATATCTTTGACATTATAATATACTTGATGAAGAGATCAAGTGAATAACAAGTATTAAGAACATCTCCATTGATCAATTAGTCAATAATTATAGAGATCAAGGCATACCAGCATGTATGCATCATCAAGATATGAATGAGGTCTTCAAATACATCATCTAAAGCATGGACCGATATCAAGGAAGTTGACAAAGAGCAGATGTATACCACTGATGTATAAGGACAACATACCAATCACCTTCTAAAGATTAAAATCAACAAAAGCCAATCAAAGATCATCGATCAATACTTACATATGATAACACAGAGTATCCATGTGCAGCGATCAGGCAAGAACCCTGATGAGAAATATCGACTAAGGAAAGAACATGATAACATCGATTGCGTATCAAACATCTCAATAAAGTGGGACTAGCATCTGATCTAGTATCATCAATATTAAAAGAGGATGTTAATCAGTGAGTCAGTGGCAACAAAAATTGGCAATGGCTTCTTTAGCTGGAAATTGGCAATAGCTTCTTTAGCTGGAAATAAAAGAACTTAGCAAGTACAACTTGATCATTGCATGGAGAATTTTGTACATCATATAGGAAATATGAACTATGTTGTTGTGTCACATTTTTTTTTTAACCAAATCTTAGTATTGGTTGATTTTTCCACCTTTCCACAGTCCTCTATTCGATGAGAATACTATGCATTCGACGTCCATTTCTACAAACATTGGTGGAAATTTTGACCCACTGTTGGTCTCACTTTCCACCTTTCCAAAGTCCTCTGTTCAACGAGAATGCTGTGCTTCGACTTCCATTTCTACGAAGGTTGGTGGAAATTTTGACCCACAGTTGGTCTCACTTTCCACCTTTCCATAGCCCTATGATCGATGAGAATGCTATGCATTCAACGTCCATTTCTACGAAGGTTGGTGGAAATTTTAACCCATAATTGGTCTCAATTATTCCAGTTCCAAGCAATTGATTCAGTCGATACTTCAACCACTCGTAGGGTCAAAATTTTGACTATGGTTTTCCCTATAGAAAAATTGACAAAAAAACTTTGACCATGGTTTTAGTCATCTGTTCAACCAATTCATGTCAGAAATTCAACTAATCCTCGTCAAAAAATAGGGTAAAATTTACTAGTGAATAGTTGAACAGATTAGAGGAGGATATCAGACTAAAAATGCTAAAATGACACAATATAGAGATTTAGCTCTTGATGTGCTTTCACAATTATCCTCTTATATGATTCAGACTTTACCTAGAAAAGACAATCGACATGTGGATGCCATGGCCAGTGTAGCTTCCCTGGTTTGTCTCGAGAACAATGTGGAAAAATTTCAATTTACTATAAAAACTCTTAAATGCCCTGCAATTTCTGATAAGTTTACCGCTGACTATTTTAACTTGCATTCAGATGAATGGTATTCACATATTTTTCATTTTTTGAAAGATGGTACTTTTCCTGAATCAGAAACAAGGAACATGCATAATCGTATTAGGAAACTTGTAGCATGGTAAATCATTTTAGGAGATACACTTTACAAACATTCTTATGAGGGATTATTATTACGATGTCTTCATAGAACTAAAATTCATGTTGCTTTAGCAGAGGCTCATTCTGGTTCTTGTGGGGGACATTTTGGTGGAAAATCCTTGGTTAATAAATTACTTCGAATGGGATATTATTGGCAAACAATGGAACAAGATTCTTTCATGTTTGTTAAGAAATGTCCTCAATGTCAACAACATAGTAATTTGATTCATGCTCCTGCTCGTGAGCTTCATAATCAAGTTTCTCCATGGCCTTTTAGTGTTTGGGGTTTTGACCTTATTGGAAAAATCTCACCGATTTCTTCTCAAGGACATACTTATATTCTCACTGGTATGGATTACTTTACAAAATGGGTTGAATCTATCCTTCTTCATTCAACAACGATGGATGTTATTTGTGATTTCATCCTTAATAATATCATAACAAGATTTGGTATTCCTTTGACAATAATTTTAGATAATGGAACATCTTTTAAAAACAAAGAAGTTGCAAAATTCTTGGAGAAATATAGGATTCAACATCATTTTTCAACTCCTTACTATCCTCAATCTAATGGACAAGTTGAAGCATCGAATAAAATTATTGAACAAATTTTGAAAAAAATAGTTAGTAAACATGCAAAAGATTGGCATACTCAATTGACTTATGCTTTATGGGCCTATAGGACTAGTGTTCGTACCACCATGAGTACTTCTCCTTATAACCTTGTCTATGGTACTAAGGCTATTATGCCTTTGGAACTAGAAATACCTTCTTTACGAATTTTGATTCATGGGATAATTGATAAAGATACTTTTCGTGAACAACTCTTACAAGAATTAGAAATGTTGGATGAACAAAAAATACATGCATTAGAACATATAAAAGCTTATCATAAATCTCTTCAGAAACAATACAATCATAAGGTTATTGAATGAACATTTGTAGTTGGTGATTTAGTCCTTTATGAGAATCAATGGAATGTGAATGCTTTACCAGGTGAAAAAGGAAAATTTAGCCCTAATTGGCTTGGACCTTTTGTTGTTATTGAAGACTTTGGTTCAAGTTCTTACAAACTTGCTGATATGGATGGTGTTTCTTTAAAGGAACCCATTAATATTATGCATCTTAAACATTATTACCCTTAATCTCATTTGTTCCATTTGCATTTACGTATTCCTTATAAAAAATTATTTTATAGGTTATGTAGTTTTAGTAAAAATTATATATTGAATATGTTTATGCACTTTCTTTCTTTCTTTCTTTCTATTAAGTTTTATATTGATGAAAGCATAGTAATCAAACATAGAACTAATCAGTAGAGAAAGTTTTTCATTCATCAAAATAATGGTTTTCAAAGTTCTGATACATATGTGGCCAATGGCCCTATCTATCACTATGCCACTCTAATGGCCGATGACTCCCAGATCTCTCTGCTCTGTGATGTGAAGATGAAGATTTGTGTGTCCGTGTATGGCTCCTAGATATGCTCATACCTTGTACACATCCTTAGAGACTTTGTACCTCTACCATCAGCTTCTCCTCCCTTTCTCTACACATTCTCAGCTCTCGCTGGATACATACAAAGATGTCTGCATGTCTGTCAGGATCTTTGTGACCAATGGAAGACTCTCACTCATCAGCTCGTAGTCAGTAGGATATAATGGTATCCTTGAGAATCTTAGATACAAAGCTCCTCCACTCCACTATGCTAGCTATAGAAAGAAACAAAATTCTATCAGTCTAGTATCATGCATATTCAAATCATATATTCAACCAAATTTCAATCAAGTTCATACCTGGGTCTCCCTCCTAGATGTCACTAAAGTGCCTAGATGGTGGGGGCATGGAGTGACTACTCTCTCCACACTCGCTATATCTCAGTCTTAGTGGTGGTGTCTCTATGTGGGGCCATGGGAGCCATCATGATATCAATGGTGATGTGTGAGCAATAGGTATATTTTTACCAGTATCACCACCTGAGGGCATGTCCTCGGCCCTCTCCTCTGCTCTCTCCTCCTCCACCATGGGATCCTCCTCAAAGATGTTTTCCTCCTCATCTCTGATATCCTCATCCTCCTCAATGGCTCCACTATCCCAGTGTGTCCCCTTTGTAAAGCCCGGATCACCTGTAGGATAATCCTTGGGAAAGATAGGACGGGTCCCCTCCAAACTCCAGTACCTAATGTAATCTTGGCTCATTCCTAAATAGGCTACATCTGATGGTACCTCTATATCCTTTGTCTCCTCTACATCGCTATCCTCTATGTTTGTTATCGATGGTCGACATATGGCACCGGGTTTCTAATAGTATCTCGTCGAATGAACATAGCAAGGTACTACCTTAGGGACTCCCTGTAACAGGCTGAACTGCCTCATCACCTGATCATAATAGTAGGGAATCACTATATGACTCTAATGACCCTCTAGCAGCTTACATTGCTATGAATGTCTCATCTGGAATCATGTATCAAGCCACTCTATCATCTAGTAGTACGGTCTCCATATCACATCGGTGTTGGCAATACAGTCTAGATGTACTCTCCAGTAGAGCATATCCCCAAACTGCCAAACATCTCTCAAAGGCTATGTGAAGGCTCTTGCTATGCTCACATCTACCATCACTAGAACTCCCTGTGGATGTGTACATGTGAAATGCTCAAAAATCCATATCTTTAGAACTGTACATGTCGATAGACTCTCCTGCTAATATCTCACTAACTGACCTAGCTCATGGTATAGTTGAGCTAGAATGCTAGGACCCCATGAGAACATAGTCCTCTCTCTCTCCATCCTCTCTATGAGATGTGTTATAGGTGAACAAAATATGGTACCCTTTGAGTTGGGTAACACAACCAAGGCTACTATACCTAACATCACCTTTCATACTAAAGGTGTATGGCCTGATAGTATGGAAGATAGTAGGATCTGATCTGACCGGGTCCGCATCATTGGATGCACTCATGTAAAATACTCTATGTCTACATGGATCTCCTCAAAACCACATTTTTCTCTAGTTCTAATGGTCTCCCCTCAGACTGGAAGCCGCAGGATCCTGTAGACATCCTCTAAGGTCACTGTGATCTCGCTAGAGGGAAGATGGAAGAAGCATGTATCCTCATCCCACCTCTCTATCAGAGCTGATAACATGGCTCAGTGTAGTCTAAGCTATGGAAGGACTGATACCTAGTATAATCCCACATCCCTCAGTAACTACATCCCCACATCATCAAGCTTAGATAGTCTCTCCTTGACTTTCACTAGCAATTCCCCAAAAGGATGCTCTCAGAAGCAGACTAGGTCCTCCAAGCACAAACAAAGATCATATCAATCATCTACATCATTAATTCTACAAAACTAACTGAACTAGGTCAAAGTTGACCTCAGTTAGATCAATTTTGACCTTACTGGATCAATGTCAACTTTACTGGGTCAGGGTCAACCTTTTTTGGGTCAAGGTCGACCTCATCTAAAAATTGACAAAAACCCTTTGGTCAGTGTCGACTTTCATGGGTCAAAGTCAACCTCGATGGGTCAATGTCAACCTAAATGGGTCAGGGTCAACCTAAAAGGGGAAAAATTGGTCTTGCCTATAAAAAAAAGGAATTTGGAAAGTACAAAGGAGCATAACAGTAAACTCACCTCAGGTAGTGGCCATTCGGTAGCCAGGCTGTGTCTCAGTGTCTCCAGGCGTGTCGCTTGAAGTTCTTCTCTTCTCAGCATCTTGCTTCCTCATTTCAAATATGAGAATGGTAAGAATGAGTAAGTATTTCTCTCTTTTACTTATTTATAAGTTTGAATTAGGGTTTTATTAGGGTTTCCTTAGGGTAAACTCAGATTTTCTATTCTTATGCATTTAGACAGACATCCACTCTTTTCATCATAACTTGAGTCCGGTAACTCTATTTTTAGTGCCATCTATATCATTAGAATCATGATTCAGATACCTAACTTCTTGAATTGATTTAGGAAGGTTAGGAATCCTTCTAATTGGTTTAAGAAAGGACTTTTCAACACTCTGCATCTCCAGTATATAGAGTTTTTCTTATCACCTTGTTTCACCCTTCCAAAATACAAAGCTGAAATAGGGGGGGCATAAGGAGCTCTATACACTTCTCAAATTATCATATAGTAAGCTTTAGGTGATTTATGGATTTCCATTAACCTTGTGTGTTGTAGGTTCTAACAGTTGTCTACAGGATCTTTACATCGAGGACATGGCTATATCCTTTTTATTTACTATGATGTTTTCTTACTTTAGCTTGCATATTCACATAGTGTCATATCTAAGCTAAAGTGGGGGATAAATGTATCATCTTAAAATAGAAGCACTTCCATATTGACAGGTTTAGCACCCTCTTTTAGTACATTTATCATGATAGACTTGCATTTAGGATGCATTTTGCACTTATCTTCTTCATTCTAGGTGAAATTAGGGTTAGGATCCCGTGGATTCTCCTAAATTTCCCTCTTCCGTGGCTCTATTTTCTAGGTAGGAATTAGAAATGGGTCCTCCTAGATTTTATCACAGTTATCATAGGATTTTATGCCTATTCCTGGCATTTTTTCCTAATCTGATATCACTTCTAGGTCTCTGGGCATCCTTGGGACCTCATGTCTTGATTCTGATTAGATATGGGCATAGGGTCAAATTTCAGGTTGATCCTGACTAGGTCAGGATCAAGCTCAAACCTAACTAGGTCAAGATTGAGGTTGAACCTGACTAGGTCAGGTCCAACCTCAATTTTTCCCCCCTCATTCAAATTTTCAGAATTCTTGATTTTCGGGCATCGGGCTTTCAGGATATTTATTTTCCCACCTCCGGGTTAATCATTTCAGGTTTTGGGATGGTAAATCCTCTAATTGCATTTAATCTAAGTATATTTTCTAAAGGTTAGGACCTAATTGGGATTTAATTTTCCAAGGTGGCCCCTCTAGAGGATTGTGCCCTAGTTCACTATAAAAGGAGGCCTTCCTCTCTCATTTTCACATCAAGTTTTCAAGCTCAAGCACTCTCAAGCAAGGTGATTGATCCAACATCCATTATTCACATCTCTCCCTAAAGTTTTGTGAGCAAGAAGGTTTCAAGCAAGCAAGGAATGGTGAAGATGTAGGATAGCAAGAGGATGATATAGAAGATCAAGCCATTGTTGACATTAAGCATCTTTGTGAGCACATATTTGAGGCAAGAGAGATCCTTTCTTCCTCGATCCATCATCATCAACTTTCAAGCATTCAAAGATTCAATCATGGGGTAACAATTATGGATTGTGAGTTTGGTAGAAGTACTTTAGCCTTGGGGGCTTGGTATGCTTTTCTATCTCATTCAAATCTATGCATTGTTATTTCATACACATTCATGCTAGGGTTTTGATCTAGAGGATTAGATCTTGGCATTACACTTTCAATACATACACACACACATTCTATTTTAATTAGCTATTCATGGAGGTGGAGACCACCAAAATGGGGGTTTGACTAAGGAAAAACCCTATATAGCCACCCCAAAAAATCCCTTTTTCAGATATATACAGTCATTGTTTCGGGAATCAGAGGACATATTTGAGTACCCTTTTTGCCGAACTTCTAAAATCTATGAACAAAATCAGAATCGGGCTTCAGAATAAAAATGTGGTATTTGACCTTTTATGAGGGTCAAACTCGACCTACTACCGGAAAGATGAAACTTTTCTGGGTTTTCTCTATCTCGGCTTTCTGATCATAGATCTAGTCATAGAATCTTCTGAAACCTCATACAGACTTCAGAAAATAGGTATTTCCAAATCAATTTCACAATGAGGTATGTATCTTGACCTAATTAATTTCCAAGTATTTCCAAATTTACTTATGCTATGCCAATTCCAATTTCAATTCAAATGAATAAGTGTTGAATGTTAGGTACATTGTTAAGCTTCCATTTTGCACCTATTCAAGTAGAGAACAGACAGGTTTCCAAATAGTAAGTGATCAAACATGTCATAAAACACTTGAATCAAGGGCAAAGGCAACCTTTTCAAGACAAGCAATTGTGATATCAAAGCGAAAAATCCTATGAATGCTATTGTGATGTTTGATGTTTGAGAACATTTGCATGGGTAGATCACAATGAGAACACTTCAACCACGTACTAGTCTAGAAAGACAAAGGCTCAATACTTAACAACTTGGCCCACACTTGATGTCCCATTACCTCACACAAAGTGGTTGCCCACAATAGATGTTGGCTTTGTCATGGAAGTGCCAATGACACAACCAAAGGAACATAGATGGTGAGTAGTCTTGGGGTGATCCGAGTTAGTCCGCTAGGATCAATCCTTGCACCAAGATGCTAACTAGAAAGATTAGGTAGCTTCTATCTATGGTTTGTGGTAAGGGCTTCCATTCGTAATACTCCTCTTGCTCCCCAAAGGGACTCCTTACCTTGCGGCAAGTAACAGACCTTGTGGCCACAAGAGTACCTTAAGCATTCTTGCTTAGAATTTTCCTCATGGTCACAATCCCACAAGTACTCACACCAAACGAAGACAAGTACTATGTCTACCAAGGTTTTGTGTCCTTGATAGCCTTGATTTTATAGTGGGTTAGAATAGCTCGATATTAGCTTGTCCCCACTTGGGTCATTCCTCTTGATTGCTGAAGAGTAGGCCCGCTAAAGGATTCTAAAACTAAACAAAAAGTGGATTAACTTTTGAAGGTCAAGATTTCTGGTTCACCTCAAGGGTGAAGAGCGTACTCTCCTATCTCAAAAATCTCTCCCAAACACACCAAGAAAAGTTCAATTAGCCTCTTGCTTTCAAAATCTAGAAGTGGGTCAAGATTTCTGGTTCACCACAAGGGTGAAGAGCATACTCTCCTACCACCAAAAGACTCCTACAACAAGATATTAAGTGCCTAAGAAAAGAATCAACTATTATATGCCACACTTAAAAATGAAAGTAGTGAATAAGCACTTGATTGTTTTTATGCATTGGGCAGCCCTGCAAGAAAGGATTAGTAGCCCTTGTGCATTTGAAGCTTTGACATGTGTTCTTTTTGGAAAATATTCAAGCAATGAGATCACACCTATGAGCACAACTTGTTAGCCCCACAAAGGTTAGCACAATAAAATCAAGTAAAATCTACAAGTAAACCTTTGTTCTACCACAACAAATCAGAAATCTGAAGCAAACAAATCAAATCTTGCAAAGAAATGACCAAAATCAGTCACTGCCAGGCCTGGGCGATAGTTCTATCAGAGAAAGTTTTGTACGATACTTCACAGTATACTGGTGCGATACTTTCTCTCTGTATGACAAATCGCACGAGATGATGGAGTTTTGTATGTCTCTGTGATAGAATCTTGCAAGGGTGTATGATACTATTATTGGAAAAGTATCGCACGGGTATACAAAAAATTGTCCTACAATACTGGAAGACTATCGTACGATATTCTATCAGAAAGTATGGAAAAATAGCTGAAACAACAAGCAAAATATGAAAAGAAAGGACAAAATAGAGTGTTCTACCCCATGGTGGGCGCCAAAAATGTGCACTTCTCTAAGTCATTACTTCCAAGAGAATCCATGGATGGGAAACCTTGAGAAAGTGACCTAGAGCTCCCTAGGCATGGAGTCACAAGGATATTATGAATGCTCTCAGCTAGAGCTATCAAGCCTATAACCTTGCTAGTAAACTACACAATGGGAGATTCAAAGAGACAAGGGCAAGAATGTCAATATCCTCAACAATCAAGATGAGAATGCAATGCAAGCTATACTAGAAATGAAGATGCAAGAATGCAACTAAGCTATGAAAATGAAATTATTACAAGCCTTGCTAATTAATCTATGTGAGCTAAGATAGAACTTGAAAGGAAATCTAAGCTAAGAAAGCATAAACATGAAGCTATGATGCAAGAATGAAAGATAGAGTGCAAGAAGATCTCCAAAGCTCCAAAGTCACCAAGAAATCTTGCAGCATAAGATTAGTATTCAAAAAGTGGATCCTAGAATTTGAAAAGAGCTCTTCTTTTATAAGAAATGAGAATCAATGGACGATGCAGATTAAGAGGCAAAAGATTTAATCAAGGGAGGGGTTTGAAAGAGGATCAATCCATGTGCACAACTCTCCTCCAATGAGAAAGAAGTGTTGACTTTTTAGCCTCATGTGAGACAAAAAGGCCTTTTCTCCTTTTTATAAAATAAGAATAATTCTTTATTTGTGCAACTTAGGATAAGAGGAAAGTGGGGGCTTTTTATTTAATAAAAGGGGAGAGAATTCCTTTTATTTAAATAAAGACTTAGGATAAAATGGTTAGCCCATAGAATATAATCAAATAAATGATACAATTAGGATTTAATCAAGGAAATTGATTTGATTTTGAAAATACTAATTTAAAATATTGATTTAGAAAATTGATAAATTGCAAGAATGGGGCCCAAAGTCTAGGCGACCATTTTAGGGTGCATACATTCTTCACATTACATGAAGCTAGGGCATCATTATTTAGTGTTTATCCTAAATTTTCTACTCATGAACAACCCATGAGTGATTTATTATTCATCCAAGGCATAATTTTTACTTTTTGGTTACCTACTTAGGGCATGTGAGCAATGTGCCAGGGCATCATGTATTGTGTATTTGATGGCACATTTTTTATCACTGTATAAGTGTTTGATATTTTGATCTCTATTTATGTACATTGTTGCTATTACATTCATGAGGTACTTATTGATAAGCCCATGGCTATGTTCTTCACATTACATTAAGCTAGGGCATCATTATCTTGTGTTTGTCCTAAATTTTCTACTCATGAACAACCTGTGAGTGATTTATTGTTCATCCAAGGTGCCATTGTTACTGGTTGTTAGGGATCTAAATGGATTGTTATGGTATTATGATGCATTTACATTGAAGTATTGGATAGTTTCTATTAAAGTTTGGAAGTGTTTAATCCCTCAAAATGTGATTGTCCCTGTATAGTCAGGGTATGTAATAGTCTATCAAAATAACCCCACACCATATTAAAAAACCAAAAAAGATCAATACAATGACAAGTATGTAAAGATAACCTAGAAAGGCCCTAAATGAAATCAAACTACTTGAGACAATATGTAAAGATAACTTGAACATAAATTATCACGTCATAAACTGAAATTGAATGGACATATGGACTGAAACAAAGATAGGTAAATAATGCATCAAACTGAGAGACAAGTGTTAGACACATGACAACATGATTTTGATGAGTGAAAAACTCTCTAAGAGTAGAAAAAACACTGGGCACTTGTATCTTTCCTATTAATCCAAAGATCACAAACTCTGTACCTCAATGTTTAGAAGCACCAACTTCAAGGAGCACCAACCCCGCTATCACAATAGTTCAATAATACTGAAAAAAAAAACTAAAAATATTATGATTGTTTATAATAACTTCTATCACAAGATTACTGGAGATTGAAAATGATAAACTCAGTATTTCATTGTGACAATATGTATGTTCCTTTTTGTGGAAATTATAATTAGTGAATGAGAATACAAAATACTACTCCCATAGAGCCAAATCTGTCATGTAAATCTCTACAAGTAATATATTCTATTCCTCACAATTTCAACACTATTTTCAATATGATATTCAACAATGTTCCTTTTGAAATCTCACTGAATCAATCATTCATATATTTTTCAATCTCTCACTCTTAATATAGATCTATTCACATAGGTGAACATATATATACTTTGTAAGAGCTCCCTAAAACTATAATTCTCCTGACACTGTTACTTTCTTATGTCTCTTCACTTCCTAATCTAGCCAATCTAACCATTTTTCCTTTATGTCCCTTAGATCTTGCACAAGTTCTTTTTCTTTCTGAATATGATAACTTAACTCCAAATTTTGATAACACATCCTCATCTAAATTGCCTTACCTTAGATAACATGGGAAACAAGAAAGTCCTCAAATATTTGTAATTTTTAACAAATTAGTTTAACATACTTTTTTGAATGCCAAACATTCACCTCACTATTTGTGATTGCTTCAAAATTGGTGAAGCCTTTAGTTGCATTTTGTACTGCATTAAAGTGAGTTGTGGGAAGACCACCCAAGAGTAAGTTAGGAAATTGATGCGAGAATTGTAAATGAAAGAAGGATTTGGGACACATATACCTTAAAGTAATGTTAATTAGGATACATATACCAAGGTGGCATACCAGGGTCACTAATAGATCCTTGGGTGAAGATGAGAAAAACATGACCATCCAAGGTCATTTGATATTGTAATGGACCTTAAAGGTCTTCTAATAATATTTTGTAATGTTTTAAGTCCTTTGTGAAGGACCATGCTTTGTAAGCCATTAAATGGCATTGATTAGGGATAAGAGTACCTAGGGGTCACTAGGGAAGAACAAGTTTATCCTTGGTTAGTAGGCTTTGAACAATGACCTATAAAGGTCCATAATAATTGTAAATGGCCAATAGAACCTTAAGTTTTATGTTAAAAGAACTTAGAGTGCTAAAGTTGTAAAATGCCCAAGTTGGCAAAATCAGGGCTTAAATGAGGTTTTTAAGAGGGATAGGATGTTTTGAATTTGGATAAAAATTTAAAAGGTTCAAGGCAATAATATAAATGCCTTAGAGGAAGAATGTTGTCAAAGTTGATAATTTGTTGTCAACTAAACAACCAAACTTAACAAGTAACTAACTATCAATAGACTCTTCCAGCTAGTTGGTGGTTACAACCGGCCTTGAAGAGGCTTATTTGTGGTTGGATGCATGTGTTAGAGGTAGAGAAGAGGGAGGACCAAGTTAATGATTGATTCTAGATCATAAAAATGAATGCAAACTATTTTCAAGTAATGAAAATGTAAATTCATTGGTAATCTACCAGTCACTACCCGTGAGGGTACAGTCTGACTATTCTATTGAAAAACATTTATTTTTATGGTTGATATGGATCCAAATGATTGCTAGGGTATGATGTTGCATTTAATTGGAGTTATGAATAGTTTTGTGCAGGTTTGAAAGCATTTTTGGGTCCTCTGGACGTGACTGTCCCTGTACAATCAGGGTATACACCAGTCAGATTAGATAGATGCAAAGATTGGATTTAAGATTGTTTCCTTTTCATGCATAATGAGTATGTTAGAATGGTTGTTTTTTATCAAGTTTAATCCATTCATGAGTGTCTAAGGGTGTAGAGGAAGTTGGTGTGTTGAAACACAACCAACAGTGACTGTTCCTACACAATGCATCAATGAAATACCATGAGGACAGGGTAATGAGATAGTGCTTAATGTTTTCCATGAATGGAAGGGATTTGTGAAGGATGGATTGTCATTATGTTATGTGTTTCAAATGTTCTTGAATGTAGGGTAGACAGTGAAGTGGAAGAACATTCTCAGATTGCTTGGATAGCCTGGTTTAAGGGTCACTAGAATTGGGGACAGTCAAGGTCTGGATGATTGGTCCATTGGAGGACCATCTTTCTTTGCATACAAGAGCACTTTATGATTAGGATATGGTGTTAGATCCATTTTTGGGGTCTAAGAAGGTGTGGAGGGGTGTGTTTGAGAAGACCCTAGGTTATTAAGCCTTAAAAGGAGGGTTTTGTGAATGAGACTTTAAAACTTGTTAGTGGTCCTTGCAAATGTGAAAATCTTTGATTTTGGAGGGTATCTAGACTCTGTATATGATAGAAGTCTTGGTTGAGTGTGGATTTGGGTGTTGCTTTGGAAAAGGAGGCCTAATGGAGGGCTAGTCACAGAGCACCAGTCCTAGTATGGACAGTTGGTCCAAAAGAACAATATTTCATTTTCTAGTATGTTGTATAACCCTAAAAAGGGTATCCAAATATGTGATTATCTTCTTGAGTCTTTTGTGAAAGTCTGGAAATAACCTTGTGAAATCAGTCTAGAAGGCTACTAGGAAACTAGGCTCATCAGAAGTGTGTACCCAGGTGTGGGTAAAGGATCTAGAATCGATCCTAGAATCCATTATTGTATGGATTAGAGTGTTGAAGACCTTTGTTTGTTTTTTGGCTGCATAGCTCTGCATCACTAGGGATTTGATTGACATGACTAGCAAAAATAGCTTTGTTAAAATATCTATTCCTCTTGTATGGGCATTATATTCTTTGTACACTACTGACCTAAAAGTGAGTGTGAACACTTCCCCTTTTATATGGAGAAGGATATTGGTTTTTTGGTCAGCACCCTCATTTGTGAAGGAATTTTTTTTCCCTTATGTAGGCTATGAAAGTAATTTGGGTTTTCTTCTTTATTAAACATCTAGGGTACAGTCAGTTTAATAGTAGTTTGACATAAAATATATGAAGGCTACTTAGTTTATCTTAGGGATAGAGATAATTTAATTTTAACTTTGGTTGTGTTAATAGAACTATGTTGACTTTATTTTTTAGTTGTTTAACATGAGAATTTGTAGATTAATAGGAGTTCACAGATACTAGTGTGCCATAGTTTCCCATCTATAACTAGTGAGATGCACATAACTCATGTACCTCATGCTAGTTTGCTTGGATACCTTGTATACACTATTTTTCATTAGACTAGACATTATCTAAATAGTGAGTATTTATATAAAGTGCTATAACACATAGGCAGTCCTCCTTTTACACCAATTAATAACAATGACAACCCTCACAGGTGGTTGGATAATATCTAGTCTAATCCAAGCACACTAGCATGAGGTACATGAGTTGTGTTCATCTCACTAGATATAGATGGGCATTAATGCTCAACTGAATGATACATTCCCTTAAAAATGTGAACTATTAATCTACAAACTCTCATGTTAAACAACTACAAAATAAAGTCAACATAGTTCCTTTAACACAACCAACGTTAAAATTAAATTATTCGAAAAGGGTTTTTGTTTTGAGCTAATTGGTTTATGTAAATCTATTTCAGCAACCATTATCTTGATAAACTCTCTATTTGGTTTCAGCACCCATGTTAGTTTTGAAGTAAACAGTGGTATAATATCATTCGGGTTTTCTAAATTGTGGTAAAGTTTTGTGTTATACCCATATGGATCAATGGAAAGGTTTTAGTCTCTATAACCTATGTGGATAGTTCTTGTTTATATCCCTAGCTATTTCATATTGGGCTTCATACATATTGTTGATTTCTCATTAAAATCTTAAACCTCATTTCGAGTTCTATTGTCTATGATTATATGTCAAACCCTAATTTGAGTAAGGTTTTTTTTGGAGTATGGTTAAGATACATTGTGTTAGTATTTGAACTAATTCTAATGTAACCCTATGTCAGGTCATTGTTCAGTTTGTAAACTAGTGTTGTGTTTATGGAGGGTTTACTTAACAAGTTAACACATTGTGTAAGAGATGAAATCATGACAGTTTCAAGATTATTATTTGAAAATAGTAAATGTTCTTGAAGACTATTTGTTAGAGACACTATTCAGAATTATTGGAGATAAAAAAAGACATTGTTATGGTTATCTCAAAACAAAAAATATTTATTATTTTGTTAAGGCATTCTTTTTTGAAAACTGCTTTGTGATAGTTAGACATGATATTCAGTTTTTGAAAAGGATTTGTTTTTAGATCAAAGGTGAAAGACTATATAAATATATTATTCATTTTCTCTCCATTGTAGAGAGTTTTACTGAAAAGAAATATCTTTCAAAAGATGAAAAAGGAATGTATTGTTTTATAATTTATTCTACTGCAATATTCAGTGCTATGTTATTTATGCTAGTTCCATTAGTTGTGACTAGATGGGCATGGATTAAAAAAAAGAAAGTTTTCCTTCTATAATCCAACCAGGTGTCCACACTCATTCTACTACTTGTCACCAATGACATCTTGATCGGTGATTTTGACCAACATGCGCATGGATTAATAAAAAAGAAAGTTTTCCTTCTATAACCCGACCAACCTAAACCTTTTTAATTGAAGGTCAAAAATTTTGGGAGAAAAATGAGGTCAAATGTACTAGTGTCCTATTTTACTCAAGTTGAATTCTTTCAACTTCTTTTAGAGTTGTCTCAAAATTCAATTCAATTCAATTCAATTCAAAAATTTCAATTTCACCTTGAGATAATTCCACCAGTGACTGTGAGTACAGACCTCTTAATACTTTGAATCTTCATTCTATTCTTCATGTAAACTAGTTGGGTTAATGATTTGAAAGATGAAATAAGTTATTAGAAGGTTACATTTCATAGTTTGGAGTATTGGAGAGGCATTTAGCATGACTATACCTTCCTGTACAACGGCTTGGACTGAATTTTATTAGTTTTCCTTTTGTATTTTGAAGTCTAACTTGTAACCCACACCTTTCCATGGGCTCAAAGGCCTAGGATCCATGGAAAGATGATTGCTAACAATGTACCATAGTTCTAATAATCTTTACTTTCAGAGCTTTAACAATTAATGTGATCACAAGCTGATTTAAAGAAGGTTTTCTAATGAATTAGAAGGCTAAGGTATAGCAGTGGGAGATCGGTTTGAACAACATAGTGTTTTTAAGATTTGGATAGTCTTATATTGGCATGTAAATGGTGAATCAATCACCAATTAAGCCAAGAAGGGTGTGGAAGGTTGGGATTGAAGAAACCCTCAAATAAAGGGCCATGGATATTGATCAGCCAAACAAGAAGCAGCATTTTTTATCATGGTCAAGATCTAGGTCTAGGCCTCTTGGTGAAGTTGTTCCAGGAGATGGTTTCAAGGATTCATATCAAAAATTGAAAGCTATTAAACTTGGCAAGAAGGCATCAAAGAAGAGAAACAAGGATGCTCGCAAGGGAGAGGCTGATAGAGTGATAGTGAACCTGAAACCAAAGCATTGCACATGTGATGAACATGTAGATTTACCTAAGCACTACTGGGAGCTTACCCAACAACACATGTACTATTGTGAAAATCATCGCAAGTCCATTTTCTGTTGGGTCTAGCTCCCAGTATTGCTTGGTCAAATCTACATGTTTTTCACCTATGCATATACCTTCTTTGATCAACTCTGATATGCACAAGTGATGAACATTCATATTTTCCTAAGCAGTACTTTGAGCTTTCCTACAACACATGTACTATTTTGAAAATCATCACAAGTCCATTTATTGTAGGAAAGTTCATAATACACATGTCTGCATGTCTGCATGTTTTTCACCTGTTCATATACCAAATGATGAATGCTCAATTGTTGTAATGGAAAATCATTAGAACCATCCATATAGGACCTTCATTATTTATGCTCATCCACTTATGTATGTTTTCATTCATTTATATTCTTCTTAAAGTTGGCTATTAGCAACCATATAGGACCATTCTTGATGTTTTTGGGTCATTTGATGAAAAGATGTAAATAAGGACATCAGTAATAAAATAGGGATATCTTAATCTTTATGAGCTCAAATTCAAAATAGTAAGTGTATTATTTTATTACTGATGTCCCTATTTTATATAATAGAATCAATATAACAAACAAAGCACCGACCAATCAAATAGAGACATGAGGTGCTCAAACAATGAGCTCATAAAACAATATATTTAGTCTTAATAAAATCTTATAAAACAACATATATTGTGTGAAGTGTTTGATCTCTCTTAATTTGTTTTGGTGTTGATATTCACTATGTGGTACTCCCCATTTATGATCATTTCATGAGGAAATATCTTGATGGCTCACGGGCTACAAGGTAGGGCATCATACATTGTTCATGAGCTCACTATTTAATACTGGCATTGTTTACATCTTTTTATTTGGAATGCTGGATGACCAGCGAGCTTTGAGATCTAGGGCATCATTTCTATTACCTTCAAGGCATTGTGTGAAGTGTTTGATCTCTCTTTATTTTTTTTGTTGTTGATATTCACTATGTGGTACTCCCCGTTTATGATCATTTCATGAGGAAATGTCTTAATGGCTCGCACACTGCAAGCTAGGGCATCATGCATTATTTATGAGCTCACTCTTGGAGCACCTCATGTTCCTATTTTATTGGTTGGTGCTCAAATAGTGAGCTCATAAACAATTCCTGATGCCCTAGCTTGCATCTTGCGAGCCATCAAGACATTTCCTCATGAAATGATCATAAACTGGGAGTACCACATAGTGAATATCAACAACAAAACAAACAAAGAGAGATCAAACACTTCACACAATGTATGTTGTTTTATAAGATTTTATTAAGACTAAATATATTGTTTTATTAAGATTTTATTAAGGCAAAGTATTTTGGGTTAGTTTTATGTTGTTTTATAAGATTTTATTAAGACTAAATATATGATGTAAACTCATAATTATACTTGATATATATATACTTCAAAGGAGGAATTCTGAAATATAGTTGTAGGTAGTTATCTCTTCTATAATGATGGATGAGTGAAAGGTAATGATCAATGAGGTTGCTGCTATTAGATCATACATTAATACACTTACTATTTTGAATTTGAGCTCGAGCATCATGCAATGTTATTGTTGTCATTGCATGCTTACTGTTGTTGTGCACCATATATTGTTTTATACACTGTTTATTTCATTGAGACCATGAGCTTGTCATTTGTAATGTATTTTTTGTTATTGGATCAATGTCTCCATGTTGTTGAGGTTGTAGATACATTGAATCACCACTGCCATTCTATTTTGATAGCAGTAATATAACAAATAGAGCACCGTCCAATCAAATAGGAACATCAGTAAGACATTTAATGCATTATTACTTCATCATGATGATAGAAATTTCATTGGCTCAAAGCACATAGAATGTGGGTATCTTCATTACTTCATTAGATCTATACCTTTGTTAATTTCACTAGCATCATGCAGCTTTCTTACTTATCCTTTAAAATGCAGATTTAAATATACTCCATGCCATAGCATTAATGTATAGATGATGAAAATTTGTGTACCTCTTTGTTTTGATGTAGCTTACTCACTGCATGCAATGGGGCCTCCTTGGGGCTTCCAACCATGTTGTGATGTTATGATCTTTACTTGAAATCCATGATGTACTCCTCCCTTAATATGCAGATTTGATGCTTTTCTCCTCTGATTTGATGATGATGTATGCCCCTTCCATTGCTTACTCATGCTTTCTCATGACTGCCTTATGTTGATTGGAAATAATTCTTATTGTCATTTGTAATAAGATTGATTTGCAACCACTAGAGACACTACCAGAGGAGGATGCAAAATTGGTTGCAGAGATGAGATCTGAGACTAGGAAAAATATGGGTGGGTTCTTTGGGAATCAGGAGGGGGGGATGATGGCATGGTACTCTCTATGAGTGCTTTAAAGGAAAAAGGGGTGATTGCGGTGAAGAATGTGACATGCGAGAGGTTGCTGGATTAGAGAGTTTAAATTAAGATGAATTCAAAGAATATCATTAGTTGTCTCAATAGGATTCATTTTGCAATGCCCAAGCTATGAGATGGGAAAGAGAGGCCCCCTTGTATTCCTCAAGCTATTTTGGATGCCAGGGTGCATGCCACCAAGGAGGCCATGAAGCTAGAGAAGGATATTGAGAATGAAAATGGTGGGGCTGGAGTTTACTCTACAAGATTGAAGAAGTGGTATATTTTGGAAAATGAAGAGTGGAAAGAAGATGATATTCCTGAGATCATGGATGGACACAATGTTGCAAACTTTATTGATACAGATATCTTACAGAGGCTTGAAGAACTAGAGAGGGAAGAAGGGCTTAGTATGTCAACTAAGGGTGATGAGGATGATGAGATGGGGGAAGTGGAGTTGAATCCTAGTGAAAAGGAAGCTCTGGCTGCAATTAGTAAGAAGAAGAACATGCTTATCATTGAACACAGATTGAAGAAGAGTACTACAGAGAGATGAGAAACATAAATGTAGATTTCATAATAGCTGAGAAACATAAATGTAGGCATCATGGTCACATTGTTTTTGGAGACAACATAATTAAGTTGTATACCCAGATGATGGAGAGAAACTTCTGCTCCTCTGATTCCAAGTTGACACTGCAGGATCCAAAGACCATAAATAAGGAATAAATTTAGAGAGTGGAGGAGGGTCATAATGACCAAAATAATACAAGACAAACCTCAAGTTAAATGAGGCACTTGCAAACATTTTAATATATTTTTATTATTAAATAATGAAATTTTCATATACTAGTGTTCTAAGCCCCCTCATCACATGATTTATTATTTTAAGCCCCCTTTGACTTACGCATCCAGAAAATGAAACTACAACAATTTCATTTTCTAGATACGTAATTCAAAGGGGCCTTACAATAATAAATCATGTAATGAGGGGGCTTAGAACACTAGTATATGAAAATTTCATTATTTAATAATAAAAATCTATTAAAATGTTTGCAGTTGCCTCATTTAACTAGTTGAGGTTTGTCCTATATTATTTTTGTTGTTATGGCCCTCCCCCGCTCTCTAAATTTATTCCTTATCTATGGTCTTTGGATCCCGCAGTATCAACTTGGAACCAAAGGATCAAAAGTTGCTCTACATCGTTTGGGTATACCACTCAATTACATTGTCTCCAAAAAAATGTGACTATGATGCCTACAATTATGTTTCTCAATTGTTGTGTCCTAGGACCCCTTATGACCCTTTACAACCCTTTACGATCCCTAAGAATACATCTTAGAGGTCTTAAAATTTCATAAAGGGTCATAAGAGGCTCCTAGGAGGGGCCAGATTAGCTTCCACATTCACGTGGTTGGCCCTGTTAATTAGAGAATGTTAAACTATTCTTAAAACAAATAGAAGCTCAATAATTTAAGGTCTCAGTCCATGGACAAATTAAATTAGACTTACTATCCAAATTGGTACATTGATGAGAATCAATGATGGGGAGTTTTTAGATTCTGAGAAGACGTATATGCAGTGGAGGCCATAAGGTATTTTTGTGGAGATTTTCTAGATTTGGAGATTTTCTAGAGTGGCTATATACATACGAGGGTTTCTAGATTGAGTACCAATGTAGAGATGATGATTCAATAAACTACATCTATAAAACTTTCACAAATATCCCTTCTTTTTCGTCCACTCATACCTCTTCTCAGAATCTAGAAAAAAAAAATTTGTTTCTCATCCATGCACAAAATGTGCTAGTGATCGTATAAAATTACTTAAAACTAGTAAAGGGTGTTGGGAACAACCTCTAGATTATGAAAGGATTCCATTCCAATGCGGGAGCTGTATTTAGACAAGGCATCCTGGTGGAAAGAAGTCTCACACCATCATTATACGGTGGAGAAGAAGTTGAAGCAACAAAAGAGTTTTTCTCAAGCTGTGCATGGTGAGTCATCAAATCAAGAAATTGGAAATGCATGTAAACTGACCAATGTTACGAAGGCATTGGATGGTTTGGATGATGGGAAGAGAGCTAGAAAGGTAGAAACCACACTAGAGGGTAGAGAAAAGAAAAGACATGTTGGGTATCGAGACCAAAGGGCAAAGAAAAGAATGTAGCTATCTCTAGTTCGAGCTAAGTTCTAACCGTTACGATTAATAAAATTACCAATTACTATTAAAAAACAAATAGTAAAGTAACATAACAAAATACACAGTGATATATATTAATGCAAAGTAACACCTGAAGATAAATATCTAGACTAATCACCGAGTGGGATGTCGTTGGTGATTACTCTACATATTTATCTTCACTTGTTTTTTTTAACAAATTGAAACAATAAGATACAAGTTGAGGAAAATTGAATCAAAAAATGTAAAATTCTAACACACCAGTTCAAAAAAAAGCATTAATAAATTCATAACCAAATCTAATTTGCAAAAGCTGCCACAATTGAAACTCACCTTCTCAATATTTTCTCTAATAGCATACTTGCAAGCCCGCTGACAAATCTCTGTAATAGAATCAAGTTCTCAACTTGGACTTCACTCATAAAAAATAAACACACCTGTGTAGCAATAGAATCAAGTTCATCGAAAAATAGGACACAAGGAACTAATCCTCTAGCTTTATCAAAAATTTCCCTCACATTTGCCTCACTCTCTCCAAACCACATTGTTAACAATTCAGGGCCCTTCACACTAATGTCTTTCCACAACTCGGTGGTCCATAAAATAAAACTACTTTTGAAGGATGCATGACAAATTTTTCAAATTTCTTAGGATACTCCACTAGATATTGAACAGTCTACATCAAACTCATAATGAATTTTGTTAGTTAATATCTCCTTGCATAGAAAACTTTCTACATTAAAATCAAAATTCAGAACCAAAGCCTCGAGATTGCTGCAGATTTTGTGCAAAGGCTTGATACTTCCAAATATCAACATCACTAACACTTCATCAGGCATATTTCATCGAATCCTCAAAATGAGTAGCCTTTATTTCAGCTACCTCATGAGGAATCATCAGGTAAGGGAATATAAATCAACTGGTCAAGTTGGCTAGGCCTTAGCAATGCAAGATCAATGATATCGGGTCTGTTTGTGGCACCAATAATGAAAACTATTTTCTTGGTTGTCATACCATCCATTTCCATGAACAATTAGTTAAGGACTTTGTCTGCAGCACCACCAGCATCCCCAATACTACTTCCACATTGTAAACATGCAAACCAAATCTAGTTTACAAAAGATGCCACAATTGAAACTCACCTTCTCAATATTTTCTCTAATAGCATACTTGCAAGCCTGCTAACAAATCTTTGTAATATCAGCTCCACTAAATCCTTGGGTATAACAAGCTAGTGCCATTAGGTCCACATCCTTTGAGACGGGTGATTTTCTCAAGAAAGACTTGAAAATTTGATAACGTGAGGACTCATCAGGTAAGGGAATATAAATCAACTAGTCAAGTTGGCCAGACCTTAGCAATGCAAGATCGATGATATCAGGTCTATTTGTAGCACCAATAATGAAAATTGTTTTCTTGGTTGTCATACCATCCATTTCCATCAACAACTAGTTAAGGACTCTATCCGCAGCACCACCAGCATCCCCAACACTGCTTCCATGCTACAAACATGAAAACCAAATCTAGTTTGCAAAAGCCGCCACAATTGAAACTCACCTTATCAATATTTTCTCTAATAGCATACTTGCAAGCCCACTAACAAATCTCTGTAATATTGGCTCCACTGAATCCTTGGGTATAACGAGCCAATGCCATTAGGTCCACCTCCTTTGAGATGGGTGATTTTCTCAAGCAAAACTTGAAAATTTGATAACATGAGGACTCATCAGGTTAAGGACTCTGTCCGCAGCACCACCAACATCCCCAACAAGCAGATGGATTGCTAGAGCCCAAAGCAGTATGGAAAATAGAACGAGCAAGAACCCACTGGAAACAAGCAACAGAACGAGTGTGGACACCTAAAGATAAATATCTAGACTAATCACTGATCAGGATTTCATTGGTGATTAGTTTGGATATTTATCTTCATTCATTTTTTTTAAACATTCCATATTTGGTTGAAATTTTGACTAACCGTAGTCAATGGTTCGACTAACCTACATCGAAACTCTGACCTAGTTTGGTCTAATAATCAGCCATTTTGTGTCAAACTGTGGCGTCATGGTTTTTGCATCCTGGTCAGAGCGGCCAAATATTTTGACCAATATTGGTCTATATTGTGACGTAATTTGGTCAAAATATGACTATCGTGGTTTTTGCATCCTATTCGAACAGGCCAAGGCATTTCGACCAACTTTGGTCAAATTTTTGACTAATAAACTACCACTTACCAATGTCATTTTCGACCAAGATTGGTGTCGAACATTCTATAATTAAAGAGATATGTTGATATTTTGACTAAAAAAATAGCAACCAATCAGTTGGTCGAGTATTCGATCCATTTGGGTAGAAACTTTGACCAATATTCTATCAAAAAAAGGTGCAAATTGTACTAGTGCTTGAAGACAAGTATCATCAAATACCATGAAACCATAAAATCACATCCTCAGTTGGCTACTAGGTGGGTCAAGATATGTCACCATAATAATCCAACCATTATCTCAAGATCATGATTGTTCTTCCAACAAAATGGTTGAAATAGCTAGACTCAAGTGAGCCTTGGTACTATGTCCCCTCTACCACCATTGAGGATTTTAAGGGAACACTCAAACCTATTAGTCTAGGTGAAGTTGATGTTTGGTTTCTACAAACCTACATCACAAAGACAAAAAATATGCATATACATATATCATGGAAAATATTACAAATAAAGAATGGGATCAAGACATCATTATGGGCCTCACAAGTGAGGAACATTAATTTTTCCTGAAATAGTGAAGGATTGTGGGTACTATCCCCATCACAGATTTTTCCTCTGATCAAGGATTTCTGTGAGACCAAAAATCATGGTGTTTGGAGTTATGTTTATATGTTTTGATTTATATGTTTTATGATGTTTCATGCAAATTTTTCAATTTGGTGAATAGTTATAAAAGTAGTTAAAAGTTTTTGGAATACTAATTCATCCCTTCCCTCTTAGTAGTTAACTTTCCATCATTAATTGAATAGAAGATCTTGTACAAATATTCTACCAGCATATATTATACCTTTGTAACATATTATGTAAGATCTTCTCTATGTGACAAAGCAATAATACACTCAAAACTCCTTCTTACACTGTTTCCAAATATACATCAAAACAAACTTTCTTTATATCACCTTCATCTCTCACTCTCTCACTTGCATGTACACCTCTTTTGAATACACAAGATATATATACATCCAATATAGTAGCCACATATGTCATCCAAGCCACAAAACATGTTTCCCATAAAACAAAATATATTTTAAAAATATTTAACATGCTACAATCAAACCTGAATATAGTTCATACATAAGAATTCTTCACATCATGTTACCGTAGGACCTAAATATAAGTCACTCTTAAGATACATACATTTCATATAGCTTTTACGAAAAGATAACTACATTCTAGAACAATCAAAACACCACAACCAAGTCCATGACTTGGTCAACAAAAAATCAGAACCAATCGATAAATAAGAACTTATAAAACTTATCCAAAATGAGATATAACTATTATATCAAAACTATCTAATGAACTGCAAAATTGTCTAGGCACTAGAGATGCATGGAAAAACTCTATAATACATCAATCAAAAAATACTAACCAAAAACCCATTCATTCACAATCACTGAAACATTTAGATGTACTAAAAAGATATATTGCAATAGTAGGAAGAATTACACTTGACAACATACCCTAAACTGCATGTATAGAAACTATTATGCATATAGTCGAAACACTAATAACATAATCGATAACCAATCGATATCCAACAGATACTACCAAAAACTAACTGATACAAAAATATAACTGATATAAGGTTTTGACATCAATGAAACTAATGCAAGCACCTACTCAATATGTTTAACAATCTCCCTCATTGGCATTTATGGAAAAATTTTTAAAAATTCCCAAAATACAAAAAACTCTAAAATGCTCCAAAGACTCCCCCTAAGTAGATATTTGTTTAGTGTTCTTGTTCTTCCTATTTCTCTCTCCCTTTTTTCCACAACAACAAAGTGCTAAAAATCCAAAACCCATAAAATCAAAGAAATACAACAAACTTCATAGTAAAAACCTTTGTATACTTTTCTTTAATGATTGGAAGCTTCCTCTTCCACTCAGTTGTAGAAGCACACATCTGGGAACACACAATATTCTGCTTCACTATCATGTTGAAAGATGAAGTCCATTTTGGAGACTAAATCTATTGTTCATAATATTCTACATTAGAAAGAATACAAGAAACAATCTCTAAACAAACTTTGACCAAGTCCTTTACTAGCCAGAATATTTCACTAGATTTTCTCTTTGTCTCCGAAACTACAACATTTCACCTTTTAGATGACCAACTCTTATCTTCTATTTTCCTTCTTTGTCCTTGAAATAATCATATGTTTTTTTTCCAAAATCATCTAGTTCTCCCTGAATAGCTTCAATTCTTCTTCAAAAATTGTCAACAATAGCAGGTCACCAAAGACAACACCTATACATATCTACAATTTATTTTATGCACTCTATTGTCTCACCGATCATCCTAGATAATCTATGCTTATCATCAGTTCACTTGTTCTTAATGGACTCTTTGGCCACACAATAATCTACACCATATTGCATGAATATTATTTCAATAGCCTTTTTCCAAATCAATAGGAACCATTCTAGATACATTAGAAACAAAAATTATTTTAATGATCAGATGATCTGTCAACATATCCTTATTTTTTATTTTTATCACCAAAGAGAAACCAATTCACATATCACTAAATCTATCAAACTCATCATCCTCTAGCATAGAATGAATGACATCTAAATCCACAAAATCAGATTTAGGTAGAGAAATTGCATCTTTTTCCAATTCCTCTTCTTCATTCTCTTCATTTCCTTTATTTTCCTCAAGCTCTTCTTCTTCATCCTCTGAGATAGTAACAATTTCCTTTCATTTAACACTAGTTCTTCTCCTTTTAGGCCTTAGAGGGGAACCGCTGATAACAACTATCAAATGTTTCTGACTAGAGGAGGAACCCTCCTCAACATGAATCACTAGAATAAAACAAGATACAACTAGACCAAAGAAAATATTCATCTATAATGAAGTAAAATATGGCTTTGAAGCTTCTACACTATTCTCCAAAAACCCTAAGTATTTGTAGATCTATTTTCTAATAGAGATTTTGTACCTCCATTCAATGTTATCTCTTCTTGATAGAGACCTTAAGAATTAGGATACCAAGCATACAACCAAAGACCCAAACTAAAATCCATAACCATCTTCTATAGTCATCTCAAAATTTTCAAAAAAATTATCTAATATAAATTTACATAGATCAAATTGGAGTCCTTCTCTAACCATCTTATGAGAAATATAGACTACTCTAGCTGAAGTAGCACCATCACAATTTTTAAAATATATTTTATAAGAGATCCCATAGGCAACATACCTCACCATTGGATCCTCAAGAGTATGCATCAAGAGTGCACATTGATCACAGTCAATACCAATTAACTTCTCTACTTCTTTGTATCTGATTGTACCCTTCCCTAGTAAGTCACCAATAATGCACAATCCAAAAATATCTTCAATTATCTTATTTTTCACCAAATAAGGCTTATCCATCACTAGGTTTCCATACTGAAACTGACTCATAAAGAGCATTATGAATTCTTTTACATCAAACTAGGGGAGTACTCCCTATATATCCTGCATCGTCTTAAAATGGAAGAACCTCCATGTTAAGAACATTTAGCCCTCCAAGTAAGTGGTATGGGGTCATGTCAAGCACCTTGAATAGGTCTTTGCATGGATCTAGCTTTTCCCCCTTGTTCTACTTCCCTCTCCACCCATTTCCAGCCTTTTTTTGGCACTTGGTCCTGATAATTTTAGATCTGTGACCTCAAGGTCAAGGTTGACCTCCTGGGTCAAGGTTGACCTTGACCCTACCCTAGGGAAGAGTCGACCTTGACCCTAAACCTAAGTCCAATTTTCAATTTCCAGAGGTTTTGAGATATCGGGCTTCAAAAAGTTTTATTTTCCCGCTTTCAGGTCGGCTATTTCGGATTTTGGAATCATAAACTCTTAAATTGCATTTAATCTAGGTCCATTTCTAGGGGTTAAGGTTAATTGAGATTTAATTCTCCAATGACGGCCTCTCTAAAAGTTTATGCCCTAGATCACTATAAAAGGAAGCCTTCCTCTCTCATTTTCTCCATCAATCAATCAATCACACCAAGCAATTCCATCTCTTTTCATAATCTCTCAAGCAAGAAAAATCAAGTAATCAAGAAGAAAGAAAGAAGGAGAAGGAAATCATTCAAGCATTCATCAAGGAGATCCATTGTTAGCCATTGAAGCATTCAATCTCTTTGGAGCCCTCTTGTTGAAGATTTCTCCATCCACATTCATTCAAGCTTCTTCCTATTCCAAGATCCATTCAAGATTGGTGTTGAAGATCTAATGCAATTGATTTGAGACATCCTACATTTTATTCTACATTCATCCATACTTTTGGATTCAAGGGTTTGAATCCTCCACAAGGATTTCAACATAAGAAAGGTGAATAGTTCCATTTACTTTGTTTATCTATTGCAATTTCAATTACATTTGAAGGTTGATTCCAAACTGGGGTTTGACCAAGGCAAACCCCCCATCCAAACAACAAAAACCATTTTTCTTGTAGGTATAGGTACATGACAGTGAATTGCAATTAAGATCTGGATACCCTTTTCGGCAAACTTCCAACATCCACGAACAGAATTTTCGTTGAAGTTGTTTCAAGTCAAGCTCAACCTTTAGTGGGGGGTAAGATTGTCCCCCGGGGTAAGATTTTACTCTGCTATTTGGGTCAAGGTCAACCTCCCTCATAATTGAAAAAAATTTCTAGGTTTTCTGTGTCTCGACATTTCCTATCTGGAGCAAGTTACAGAATCTCCCAAAATGGAACACAGACATCAGAAATTAGCATTTTTCAGATTTTCCCTATTTTGAGGTTAGTATTTGTCTTCTATTCATCTAATTTTTCAAGCACATACTTTTCATAGAAAATTATAAGATCTCCTTTCTTCATATTCTCCATAGTTTGATCACTTCTTTGTGATTAATTAATTTGGATCTCTCCTTTTGGGAATTTGGATTAGAGATAGATCCTATATTCCTCCATCTACATTTTCCAACCATCCTCACATATATATAACAATATTTTATAATAGGATAAAGATAGATCCAACATATTTTTATTATTTACATTTTGATGAACCCGACATGCTTATCCCCTTTTCTTTTGTGGAATTAGATGGCCTATTGTGTTTGTGGTGTTAGATTTCCCTTTATATTATCTTTTTGGTGTTAGATTTTCATTTTATGTTAAATCTCGCATGCTTATAAAATAATATTTCTTGCATTTATATTTCAAAAATACAAAAAAATTACAAAATCTCTTTAAAATACAAAAATATTCATTTGTTCATGTTTTATGTTTTCTTAGTTTAGTTCATTTGCATTACATTGGTATATGAGCTTTACTACCTCTAGTCCTACTTATAATATTCTGGTTAGATGAATTCATAGACTTATGGGTGCCTTTGATCCCGAGTCTTCCTCTCCTTTCCTTAGGATCTTGGATGATTGATTATTCATGATTCTAATCCTATTATGGAGCAACACTCTTCTCACTCATCTGATGATGAGGATGATGCTTTAAGAGTTCCTCCTGAACAAGTCCAAAAAATTTCAACTGAACTTGATAAAATGGGTAATTGGCTTATTCAAGAAAACCATAATCAAGATTCTATTCAAGCTATCGAGGCTCTTAAGAAAGTTCTTCGTGATAGTGATCAAGGTGTTAATCTCTTGCATGGTATTACTCATCTTGTGCATTCAAATGTTAAACCTTTAGCTCAAGAAGCTCAATATTGAGGGTTGATTCCTCTGATTACTAGTGTCGAACCTTCTTCTATTCCTTTATCTAGTATTCCTACCTATACTCCTTCTTTGGTGACTATGATGGTTCCCTCTATTCCTATGAGTGTTCCTCCTATGTCTCTTCCTACATCACAACCTTCTTACCATAATGTTCCTTTTACTTATTCCAATCCTCTTCCAACTATGGTTCCAAGTGTTCCTCTAGTTGTGTCTTCCATTCTTGCAGCTTCATACACTTTACCTAGTGTTTCTAATGTTGTTGTGCCTCCTATTTCCTCTAATGATTCAACAATCATCAGTTTAGCTCAAACTATATCATCTTTACAACAACAACTTGCATCCTTGACTCAAAATAAGTTTAGCATTCCTACATGTGACATGGGAAGTCCTTTGTCCCCAGAAATTATTTTTACTCCCATTCCTCAGCACGTCGATATGCCTCATCTTGAGAATTACAATGGTAAGGGAGACCCTGGGTATGTGCAAGATCATGGTATGCCAAAAAGTGGCAATGTGAAAAAGAAGTCTTGATTGATAGACTCTTTGAAAAACAACTATAACTTTCAAACAGTATAAAATTTTTGAAATCTGAAATATATATCACATTCTATGCTTCACCTAATACAATAATAATAAACAATTCTTTCAATTTGATGAATTTTAGACTAAGTTAAGGTGGTCAGACACGAGAGTTTTTATATTCAAGAAAATTTGTAGCAAAAAAATCATAATTAATTATTTACTTGGAAAAAATACAAAAAAATATACATCACATCTAGACATGAGTCTACTACTTTTATCTAGGATCTTATAATTTAAAATATTATCATTTGATTTTGTTTAAGGTGGTCAGACATACACCTACTTGTTATCTTTCTAGTCCTGATTCATTGATTTATTGAAAAATAGCTATAACTTTCAAACTATATAACATTTTTGAAATCCAAAATATGTGTCACATTCCATGATTTTCCTACCACAAGAAAAAAAAAAAAAAATTCAATTTGATAAAGTTTAGACTGAGTTAATGTGGTCAGACATGAGAGTTTTTGTATTCTGGAAAAGTTATAGAAGAAAAATCATAATTACTTATTTACTTGGAAATAAATTACAAAAAAATATGTGTCACATCCAGACATGAGTCTACTACTTATATCTATAATCTTGTAAAAAAAATTATCATTTGATTGTGTTTAAGGTGGTCAGACATACACCTACTTCTTTTTTTTTTCCTAAAATTTTCGTACTACTACATTGAAATTTGAAAATTTCAACATATAGAATAATTATTTTTCAAAAAAGGCCCAATATCTTAGAAACTAAATTCAATTTTCTACAGATTCTCTTCTTACATATTTTTTATATAATATTTATAACTTGTTCAATTTTTTATCTCAACTTCCCTAAACTTGATTTTTTGAATTTTCATTGCCACTTAAGGGCCTAGTTTGGCATACCATGATCCTACACATACCCCCCTGTTCATCATGTTAAAACAGTTCAAATCCTTTGTAGTGGTTATGCTCATGACCATAGGATTTTATCCAAGTTTTTTGCTAGAACTTTTTGTGACAAGGCCTTACAATGGTATTGTTCCTTGCCTCCTTATTCTATTGACTCATTTCCAAAACTTGCTAATATTTTTATTAGACAATTTCAAAATAACATTGGCCTGCAAGTGTCTTTGACTGATTTGATGCATTGTAAACAAAGTGCTAAGGAAAAATAGACTGAATTTATTGGTAGATTTAAGCATTTACATGCTCAGATTTCTTATCATGTTCCTAATATTGATATTCAACATATGTTTATTTCAAATTTGTAAAAGGGTATTAGAGATAAGATTCTGCTTACTGAATTTACCTATTTTCAACAACTTTGTGCAGTGCTTCATCATTATCAATTACAATTGAGTAAATTTGAGAGAAACACTCCAATGGCTCCTGTTCCAATTGATAAGAGTGATGCTGCTCCTAATCCAAACAAATTTTAAAAATTCAACAACTATGTCAAGCTAAACAAACAAGCGAATGCAGTTGCTGATCAAGCTGATGTTGCATCTCACAATACCACTTCTGCATCCACTACTTTTTGATTAAATCATATGTTTACTCCTCTTTCTGAATCTTTACATTCTATTATGAATAGGTTGTTAACCACTAATATGATTACTTTACCTCCTATTCGACCTCTTTTACCTACAACGATTGCATCTAAATCCTTTGATCTTAAATCTTTTTGTCAATATCATCGTCAAAATGGTCATGATACTGAGAAATTTTATTCTTTAAAACATAAGGTTCAAGACTTAATCGACTCTAATGCCTTATCTGTTGATAATCTTGATGGTAGTGGGAACAAATTTGTCTCTCCTCCTAATCAAAATCTTCAAATATATACGAATCCTTTACCTACACATGATACTAATACCATTGCTCAGCCATCCTCTATGGATATTGTTTATGATTCAAAGATGGATGATCTTAATCACATTGTTAATCAAGTGGAGCATATTGTTCAGTCTATATCTTCACCTCAGCCTCAACCTCAGCTTCAATCTCAAGTTCCATCTCAACCTCAACCAAAACCGCAGCCTAAACTGAAATCTCAACCTAAACCTTGAAAAAAACCTAAGAATAAAAGCAGAGTAATCTTTAAAAAAACCCCCCTCTTAAAAAAGATATAAAATTTTGGTGAATCTTTCATTTTCTTGAAAAAAAAATTAATTTCTATTGGCGAATCTCTCAAATTTTTTGAAAAAAAATTATTCTTATTAGCGATTATTTTTAAATAACATTTTTTTTGTAGAAAATATTGGTGAATCTCTAACAATATAAATTAATTAATTAATGACCATGGTGAATACTTCTATTTAAAAAATAGAATTCTTATAGAAAATTATTAGGATTAATGTGGAATCTTTGATGGGTTTAAGCAATAGACTCTGTAATAATTACTTGCTACCATTTACCTAAAATATAATCTAATAACCTCATTGTATTGTGTGAGACAAATGTATTGATATTTTTAAATACTAATGGAGCCCAAAATTTCTTCAAGACCATTGATTTATATTGAGATCAACAATATGAAAGAAATTTTAGCTCCCATAAGCATTACAAATCAAATAGTAACATTTTTACCTCATAGAATATAATGAGGGTCACTAGATTACACTTTAAGTCATTAATGGAAACTAAAAGTTGGTAATAGATCCCTACAACAACTAATAATCATGATTTATTATTGGATAATTAATTTAAATTTCTACAATAACTTATAAAATTTCAGCAAATTAAATCTAATCATGTATCGAATATTGTGGCAAATTTTGAGTTCAAGTTTTTTATAAAATAAATTATTTTGCGATTTAAATATTTCTAAATCAAAATTTTGTAAAAATGTGGGGATTTAGGTTTCCTTAAATCTTGAATTATTAGCCAAATTTGGATTCTCAAATTTCCAAAATTAGCCAATTGGTGAATATTAGCCACTAAAAATTACTATGAATAAAAGACCTCGGGAACTTTTGATTACCTTTGATGATTCTGAGACTATTAAGGCTCCTGATGGTCCCCTTTACATTTCTGCTAGGATTTCTCAGATTCCTACTCGTGGTTGTCTTGTTGATCCTACATCCTTAGTCAATGTTATTACTAAAGAAAATCTTTTTATGAAAAACTTGCAACGCAATTCTTATGATACATCTTATGTGTGGATTCAAACTTGTAATGGTTTTTGTATCCATCATTTGGTTCTATTAACTTACCAGTTGAACTTTGTGGTAAAATTGTGAACACTACATTTGTTGTTGTTCCTACTTCTGATCAACTTCAAGTCAAGCTTGGTTTTCCTTGGTTGAATTTCATGCATGCTTTTGCTTCGCCTATCCATAAATGCCTTAAATTCATTCATGATGAAGAAGTGAAGATGATTAATCATAGTTTATATCAACCTTCTAGGCCCAAGGATTGTGCTACCCTTGACTTCTTTTGGCTTTCATTACCTAATTCGGTCCTTCTCAACCTGATAATATCTTTCACTCATATCAAGCCTATAAGCATGGCAAGATTCTTGAATTAAGCATAACTCCTATGGATCTTAATCATGGTCTTTTTCCTACACCTTCCATACCTCCTTTATCCATGGTTTCTAGTTTTGTTCATCAAGCTCCTACTATTGCTTGTCAGTCTATTGCGAATCCTACTAATCGTCCTATAGAACCTGTGAAGGATCCGGTAATTGCTCCTTCTATTTCTCAACACATTTCAAGTAAGACAAAACATAATCGATATGCTAATGAATTTTGTAAGAAGTGTCATGCTCAAGCTAAAGCTTGTAATTATGTTCTTCAAAATTCTTTACCTTCTTTTGATAAGCCTATGCATGATGTGTTAGAAGAATTTGTTGCTAATAATGATGTTAAAATGAAAGATTATGATGATCCTATTCATATCTTAGATCCTATTTTGATAAATATACATGAAGAAGATACTATTGATGATGTTAATGATGAATATGAGACTATTGACATTGACATTGATTTACCTAATATTCTTTCATCACAATTGATACTTACACCTAGTATCAAACATTATGATTCTCAAGAGGGTCCTTGTTTGGAACTGGCTATCATTCCTACTATGTTGGATATAGTCCCTCTTATGAGTTACCCACCTTCCTTAAATGATATAGAATGAGATGGGGAGAGTCAGTGGCGTGCTTGATTGACTTGTCCTTTATGGTAGCTTTGTTGTGTGTTTTCCTGTAGTACTATACTTCTCCCATGATGTGTTTGGTAAATGTTGTTAGGTTCTTTTATACGACCCTTGATACTTTGTTGGTACAAGGTGATAAAGGAATCAAACTTGTTGTACAATTCATCTATATGTATCTCTATTCTTCCATATGTTGTTTCATGTTATGTTATACCTATGCTATTGTCCGTAAATGTTTCCTTGTGTAGTTTTCTTGGATTCATGACTTGGTAGCACTGATTCTTTTTGGTCTCCATGTCATGGTTTGAAAATATTCTTCTTCATATCTCTTATGTGATCTTTCCTCTATTGTGATTTTAGTTCTACTTTCTTTGGGGAATGACGTCAATTTATTTGCAATAATATCATATATATATTATCTTATGATCATACTGACCCTATGGCAGGTAGAACCCTTCTATTTTCTATGTATGTTTATGTGGTATTTCCCTTGATTTTTCTTTGTTTGGGGGAATCTCATAGTGGAAACGTAATCAGTGGAGTTGTTTATGTTTTCGTTAAAGCCATTGCTCCTGTTAAACTATTAGCAATGACTTTAATGTGGGGGCATACACTTTGCTCACCTATTGCACATGAACTTTTCGATATACATATATTATTTTTCAAGATACTTTTCTCCCTTTATGGATTAGTGACTAATCCTTAAAGCATGGATTTTTATTTAGGATCTCTTGATCCCTCTAGTTTCAAATTTTGATCCCTTAAGGTCGAAGGTGTCCTTAAGACTGGATCTCTTTTGTTTTTGGCTTTACTCTTGTGGAATAGAGTATTCCTGAGGGTAAATCTTTGATGGTTTGACTAGTGAGTAGCCACATTCACTAAGAAGTTCAATTCCATCTTTCCAGTTGCATTATTTCCTTTTGTGGTTCACAGTGGGACATAAGTTTTCATTGGGCAAGGTAATCACACTCTCTCTCTCTCTCCTCTTTTTCTGGAGATGTCTCTCTTATTGTGATCTTGGAGTTGATGAAGACTTGAGTCCCTGGGGGCTTGAGGATTTCATTGTCCCTTTCATTTCAATAAGATTATCTTTTTATTATGATCTCCTTTACCAAGAGTTTTCATCGAGTTCATACTCTTGCTAAAGTGGGGGCTTAATGTATCATCTTAAAATGGAAGCACTTCCATGTTAAGAATGTTTAGCCCTCCGAGTAAGTGGTATGGGGTCAAGTCAAGTGCCTTGAATAGGTCTTTGCATGGATCTATCTTTTTCCCCATGTTCTTCTTCTCTCTCCACCCATTTCCATCCTTTTCCTGGCACCTGGTCCTAAGAATTTGAGATCTGTGACCTCAGGGTCAAGGTCAACCTCCTGGATCAAGGTTGACCTTGACCCTAACCTAGGGTAGAGTTGACCTCGACCTTGACCTAGGGTAGAGCTGACCTCGACCCTGACCCTGGGTCCAATTTTCAAGTTTTGGAGGTTTCAAGATATCGGGCTTCGAAAAGTTTTATTTTCCCGCTTTCGGGTCAGCTGTTTCGGATTTTGAAATGGTAAAATTTTAAATTACATTTAATCTAGGTCCATTTCTAGGGGTTAAGGTTAATTGGGATTTAATTTTCCAATGTCAGCCTCTCTAGAAGTTTGTGCCCTAGATCACTATAAAAGGAAGCCTTCCTCTCTCATTTTCTCCATCAATCAATCAATCACACCAAGCAATTCCATCTCTTTTCATAATCTCTCAAGCAAGAAAAATCAAGAAACCAACAAGAAAGCAAGAAGGAGAAGGAAAAATATCAAGCATTCATCAAGGAGATCCATTGTTAGCCATTGAAGCATTCAATCTCTTTGGAGCCCTCTTGTTGAAGATTTCTCCATCCACATTCATTCAAGCTTCTTCCTATTCCAATATCCATTCAAGATTGGTGTTGAAGATCTAATGAAATTGATTTGAGACATCCTACATTTGATTCTACATTCATCCATACTTGTGGATTCAAGGATTCGAATCCTCCACAAGGATTTCAACATAAGCAAGGTGAATAGTTCCATTTACTTTGTTTATATATTGCAATTTCAATTACATTTCAAGGTTGATTCCAAACTGGGTTTTGACCAAGGCAAACCCCCCATCCAAACAACAAAAACCATTTTTCTTGCAGGTGCAGGTATAGGATAGTGAATTGCAGTTCAGATCTGGATACCCTTTTTGGCAAACTTCTGAGATTCACAAACAAAATTTCTGTCAGAGCTATTTCAGGTCAAGGTCGACCTTCAGTGGGGGGTAAGATTGTGCCTCGGGCTAAGATTGTACCCTGCTATTTGGTTCAAGGTTGACCTCCCTTATAATTGAAAAAAAATTCTGGGTTTTCTCTATCTTGGCATTTCTAGTCTGGAGCAGGTTGCAGAATCTACCGAAACTGAACACAGACATCAAAAATTAGCATTTTTCAGATTTTCCCTATTTTGAGGTTAGTATTTATCTTCTATTCATCTAAGTTTTCAAGGACATACTTTTCATAGAAAATTGTAAGATCTTCTCCTTTCTTCATATTCTCCATAGTTTGATCACTTCTTTGTGATTAATCAATTTGGATCTCTCCTTTTGGGAATTTGGATTAGGGATAGATCCTATATTCCTCCATCTACATTTTCCAACCATCCTCACATAGATATAACCATATTTTATAATAGGATAAAGATAGATCCATTATATTTTTATCCTTTACATAGCTAAACTGAGATTTTGTACCCTTTGTATCTCATCTGTTGATAAACCTACTTCCAAAGTTATCTAATCTTTCTATGATCAATTTCTTTTAAATTTTTCCTTCTTAAAAATCCTTTATGAGACCACATCAATACCACACACGACCAATTGAGACTCCATTTTTTTCATTCAAATACTTTTCTTCAACCTCTCTCAAGATCTACTAAAACTCTAATTTTTCTTCTTGCAATAGTGCCAAATGATTTCAAAATTCACCTTTATAACCATGATCCATCATAATTTCTCTTTTTCTCATTAAAAATGAATTATCACTAATAAAATCCAATCGTACTACACACATCAATCAACCAAAATATCTGCAATCATGACTGGAGACAAGCTAGTTGCAACTGATATCATCTCAGAGTAGGCAAAGTGACTTATATAAGATTTTGATATTCTCCTTGATCCAAAGAATTTGTCTCAAAATTTACTAGAATAGCTAGTATCGGGCTCTGGTACTACAAATTTTTCTTCACCAACAACATCTTTCTTCTTCCATATCAGATTCACTTGAAATTACATAACATTATTATCATTTCATGTATTTATCCAAGCATGACTAGATCTAAATGAATTAGCATAATGACCAATGTAACCACATTTGAAGTAATTGACATTTCTCTATCTTGATCTCACTAACTGAACTCTAGATCTGCATTGATTAGCCTTGTGACCATAATTATGGAATACATATAAATTTCCATGAAAGATGTTATCCATTAAATTTTTCTTAATCGGATTAGAAACTTGACTTCTACACTGATTTTCCTTATGAACAGACCTGTGCCAATTAAATAATTGAACCTCCTATTCCTTCCTCATTTTACATTCAATTGTCTTATGACAAAAATTATTGCAAATGTAACAATAACCATTAAAAGGTAATTACCTTTTATAATTCAGTTTCCTAACCAGACACCTTGTTATATATGTATTTGGATTGACCTTTATTGCTACATTATACTTTTCTTCAACTTTAATTTCCTTCTCTTTGCCTTTTTCCTTCAGATATAAATATTCACCATTGAAACCAAACCTTCCTTATCCATGTGACTCTTCTATAGAGAAAAAAATTTGATCCAAAATAGTATTTATTGTAAAAACCTTTTCTTCATATCTCAGCTTCCTTAATTCCTAATCCAACTTTTTATTATCATCTAACTTTGTGATAATTTATTTTATATCTCCTTCAATCTTCCATTCTCCCATTTTCTGCTTGAATTCTTCATGGATAAATTATTCCATCTTTTTACTATCACTCAACTTCTTTTCTAGATCCATGACCTTTTCTTTTGATTCCTTTAATTCTTGATCGACTTCCTTGTGCCTTTCTTTGAACTTCTAGATTCGATCCCTCATTTTTGAGATACATTCATTGACTTCCTTGAGATTCTCTTTCAGCTCCTCATTTTCTGATTCAGTTCTCTCAATGTTTCTCATCATGATTTTCCAATCCTCTTCAAAATATTAATCTCCTTCCATCTATTAAAACATCCTTGATCTCCCTCAAGTGGTTAAGCTCTATCGACAAGCGACCAAGCTCCGATCCTAATTGTTGAACAAATTGAATAACTAAGAGGGGGTGAATCAATTATTCCAAAGTACTTTCATAAAATTTTACTAAAGTGGTAAGAAAATAAACTATTCAAATACTTGAGACTAATAAAAGAAAGAAAATATAAAAACTATCAAGACCATAACACCAGATATAAAATGGTAACCAAAATTAGATAAAACTACAAAGAAACTAATTCTCAAGAAATGAAAACTAGTTAAGGTGATTTTTACAAGGGATCACTACCAGTTTTCTCACTATTGTTTGGCTCATTGTTGGTAGACCTAACTACCTTTATATAAAATATGTATTACAAAAATCTTTACTGAAAAAATGTGAACTAATACAATTGCATCTACCTATACATGAAGCAGTTTCAGTTGATAGCACAATAACTGTCATTAGTAATAGATCCAGTACAAATCTTCTACCAGCATATAATAAACCTCTACAACATAGTATATAAGATCTTTTGTGCATGTATACCAAAAATACTACACTCAAAACTCCTTCTTACACACCACCTCTAGATATATACCAAAACACACTTGCTTATATCTCCTTTAGCTCTCACTCTCACATGTATATCACTTTCAAATAGAAAATATATCATGTTTATATATATATATATATATATATATATATATATATATATATATATATATATATATATATATATATATATATATATATATATATATATATATATATCTAATAAGGTAGACACGTATTTTATCCAAGCTACAAAATATGTCATCCATAAAACAAAATATATTACAATAATATTTAACATGCTACCACTAAACCTAAATATAGGTCATACATAAGAATTACTCACATGAAATTACTATTGTACCTAAATATAGGTCATCCTTAAGATACATATGCTTCATATCACTTTTTCCAAAAGATAAGTAAATTATGGAACCATAAGAATACCACAACCATGTCCATGACTTGATCAACAAAACTTTCAAACCAACCTCGATAGATATGAACTGATTAAGCCTCTCTAGAATGAGATATCGTTGTTATATCAAAACCATCTAATGAACTACAAAAATGTCCAAGAAATACAAATTCCTAGAATAACTCTATAACACATCAGTCAAAAAATGCTAACCAAAACTATATTCATCTTTAATCACCAAAAGATTCAAATGTACCAAAAAGATATATTCCAATAGTAGGAACAAGTACACTAGACAACATGCCCAAAATTTCATGAACATAAACAATTTTGTATATAATTGAAGCATTGATAACATAATTGACAGCCAACCAATATCCATCTAATACTTCCAAAAACCAACCAATACAACAATGTAACCAGTATAAGGTTTTGACATCAATGAAAATAATGTCATCTTCTACTTAATATGCTTAATAATATGATGAGGTGAAAATAAAACTCATAAGATATCATATATATGTGCTCTTTCTACCAATTCTAAAACTAATTAGACCTTTCCTCTTGATTCAAGAAGGTTTCTTATACATTGTTGTTATCATGCTGGGTTGAAAAATGCTTTTTTGGATAGGCAGTATATGGTCTTCAACTAAGGTCCACATTATAATGGTTATGAGGTTCGATTGTATTTTTTGAGGAAAATACATTTTCATTTTATCCTTGATGAGTTGCCAACCTACTTCGACATGACGAAGTTCCAAGGTAGAGGGAGAGGCTCTTCCTAGGATAGACTAGGGGTTTGGAGGGTGGTAGACCCCTAAAATTGGGTTGGTCTAGCTATTAAATCCATGGTTCATGTGGAACACTCCCAATAGACCTGAAGGAATCTATAGAGTTACCAACATCATTGAATTATTTCATCGTTCATCATGACACATAGTTAGTGGAGCCTCTTGGACCACAAGATGATCCAAAATCTACATCACCTGCCTCATCATCAACTGCACCACCTGGCTCTAATGAGCCCATTAGTCATATATGTCATAGCTGCTAGTGTATATGTTCCAGGGTATATACTAATGTGCATGAGGATAATTCCACATCGTATTTGTGTACACACTACAAGATTTGGTGTCATGCTACTACTACAAAGGATATGGCCCTCACATACGACCTGGCAACTATGGTATTTTTTAGTGTTAATAAAGTGCAAGTGTGTTTATTTATATTTATAACATTTTATTTATTAATCAATTAAAACTTATAAATGTAAATTTATTAAACTTATACATGAAAAATACACATTTCAAGATGCAACAACTTGTGCTTAAAATAATTATTGATAATATATACTAATTTATCTCTAATGTATATTTATTTGGTGTTTCATAGGGGTTTTCAAGGGATCAAATTTACTAGATTTATGATGTCACACTTTCAGCCATTCGCTTTCGCGTAGAAAGCTATACAGTATCATATTTTGAAAATCTCTTATTTACAGTTTTTATTAAATTTATGCAAGACATGTAGATTTAGGTTTGTTAACTTATATATTTAATATCATATATTGACATCTCTTATGTTAATTTTGTTTCTCTTAGGATACCCCACCTAGGTCCAGAACATATTGTGGGCAAAAGGCATCCTCCAGAACAAGAAAATATCAAAAGACATCCTCATGGACACCTAAAAACAAAAAGGTAATTGAGCACAATTGTAATTCACACAATTCTTTGAAAATATTAAATGATTTATTGAAGCACGATCGAGAATTTATTTGTTAAAATGTATTATGATTAAGCATGTACATGTAGATTGTGTGTAGTGGGAAAATGAGATCACCTTAAAGCCTAGCCTTCCCTGATTCAATAACACATTAGAATACAGAACCACCTCAAGATAAATTAGATCAAGACTACCAAGCAAGCAGGATGCTAATACAAGATTTTCTCTTTTGGGGTTTTTATTCTTTTGCTACTTAGAATTGAGAATAGGATAGAGAAGACTATTAGGCAAAAGACTAATTAAGACAAGAAATGATCAAATAAGACTAAAAAGAAGATATAGAAAGAGATTAGGATGAATTTGAGTGCACCACCAAGTATTACTTTAACATTATTTTTTAGAGTACACAATAATTGTGCAAAATTTAAGCACCTCTCTATTAGTCACGACTATTCTTTGCACACAATAGCATGTTTGGGTATGTCCAAAACCAAAATTTGCATTATGTGATGTAGTTTTACTCAATTTTCACCAGTTTGATCCTCATAATTAAACTTGACAATGTTGTAAAAATATTAAAAAACCAATAAAACTATATTCTGTTATATGGATTTTAATTTTGCAATAGCAAAATTTTGTATGATGAATAGTTTTTTTTTTTTTATCAATAAGGGGTCGAGGCCGAGATATAAATATATATTAGCATATTTAAAACATACATAAGTTTTCAAAGTATCAAAGGCCCACCGATAGAGGCTGAGAAAGCATGAAATACCAAACAAAACTAGAAGCACTGGTCTACATCCTAAAATGTCTATGCTTCAAACTGGGCAAATCAAAAAACTACTATAGTAAGATACTAAGATAGCAAAAATAGCAAAAACCAGAAGTAGTCCTGCACCCGGGCTAGTCTGAGGCCGAAGTGGAATTCTGATTAGAGGAGCTTGAAGAAGCATCTTGAGCTTCCTCCTCCAAAGATTCTGTAGGAGGATCTTGGTCCATGTTGTCTTCATCCTAATCCTGCTGCTCTTCACTAACCGACTCCTCTTTGGTTCCCTCCTCCTCATCATCTGAATCATTTTTAGATTGCTCCTCCAAGTCTCCAACATTTTCAAAGTCCTCTTCCCCCTCCTCAGCTACCTCTGAAGAGTCAGGGCTCCCCAAGCCATCAATATTGAGCTCCTATTTGAATTTGAGAACCCAATCCAGCTCTTTGTCGAGGTCATCACCATAAGGAAACTCTAAACCTTAATTCATTCCTAAAAATTTTGTTAAGAATTTAATCCCCTTGTTCATAAAGGAGAGCCTCAGTGGCTGATACTCCCACTCCCAGCCCCAAAGAATGTGGAATCTCCTTCGAGGGCCACCATAGAAGTTTCATTTCTGACTAGAGCCGAGGCCAGGGAATGGAGACCCAACCGACATTACTATTGGGAGCTCCCAAGGAAACGTGGTGAAAAGATCATCATCTATGCCAATAATCACCTTGTGAAGCCCACCCAGAAACTTAGCATGGAGAAGGCGAACACAAATTTCTTCTACATCAATCTTGCTGGCTCCTGCCACCAATAAACTTTCTAGAAAATTGGCACAAAGATCAATGTTCACCCTATACCTGTGATTGGTGAGAAGGAAATTCGACCCCAAAATCTCCTTGATAGCATGAAGCACTAGCCTATGATAGAAGATGCATATTTCCATCAGTTCTTCTTCATAAACAGGGGTATCAAAAGCAATTTTCTCCACACTTGCATATAGCCTAATGGGGGAATCCATGCTTGTCTAATGTGGAAAAGTTGCAGAGAAAACTACAATGCGAAGAAGGAGAGCTTTTTACAGATGAGAATATCAAAATTTGATGTCATTGACAACCTAGAGTAAGCCTTACAGTATACACCCCTTTCAGGAATCGTCAGACTTTATGAATTTGGTCAGAGGTGTACACAATGTCAAGATTGGAGGAGTCCTAAATTTCTTGCTAAACTGGAGAGATGTGAGCGCTGACATGCCAAAGACTGAATCTAGATTGCCTTGAAAAGGAAACTTGCTGCTTTTTTCGCCAATTAACCAAAAACCTGCAATTGCCACATATGCCAAGGCAAAGTACGTGTACTCTAGGTGAATATCCTAAAAAAATATCCCATCAGTCAGCAATGAATTGCAATGGTAAGATAAGGAGTTCTGCCAACTTGTAAGCTCTGTGCTGATAATAAATGAGGTTTTCATTTCAGCCCTATCAACCCCTACAACTTGTCACCAAAGCAATAGAATTGGGATCCCTGAACTCCATGGAAGCACGCTACCTGCAAACGGATAGTTGTACTTGAGTTAACCGCGAGAAAGAGATTTGAAATTCTCATATCCGTTGAGGTGGGGAGATCAAAAAATATATTTCAAATGTGTTCCTCTTGATGCCAGGTTAGCCATGTCATCTACCAGAGAATTTCCTTCACGGAATATATGATTGATTTTTATTGCATCAAATCTATTAATAGACTGTAGAATGATATCTAGAAGAGCTTGAAGGTGCCAATTTTGAGTTGTCCCTGATCTTGCTGCATTGATTGTCAACATTGAGTCCCCCTCAATTTCCAATTTCCTCACTCCTATCTCATGTGCTAAAGCAAGGCCTTAAACTCTGCCAAATTGTTGGTGTCCTGCTCCATTGGTCTAGCTAGTTTAGCTATGATCTTCCCTTCTAAAGAGTGAATGATGCAGCCTGCTCCCAAAGGGCCTGGGTTACCTTTAGAAGCACCATCAAAATTTAGTTTGAATGAACCCAGAGCTGGGGGTCTCCACACATAGGATGCTCTCAGAGCTTGATTAATTTTGCAACCTCTTCCTAAGGAGAGGGGAGTCTTGAGTCCAAACCAAGATTTGAACATTTGATTGTCCCAACTTCTGTAATATTTATGTTGAGCTGATTGGATTTGAAGACGAGAATTCATCACTTCTACAATTCCTGCTTCAATTTTGTTAAGGACGGATGCCAATTCCATATATTTGTCTTGAAATAGTCTTTTGTTCCTCTCCTTCCATAATTCCCACAATAAAATAGATGGAGACAGAATCCATAGGTTACCACATAAACTATTAACATGTAGTTTAGGCCAAGATAATAATAATTCAAGAAACTCCTTTGGCATGGCTAAGAACCATCCTAATTTTGAGCACAAGCAACACCAACATTATGAGGAAAAGGGACAAGTTAATAACAAATGATTGGCATCCTCTTCATTACACTTACATAAGGAACATCTGGACGGGCCCTAGTATCCCATTCTTATAAATTATTTTGCAGTCAGAATTCTACCCTGAGATGCTGCCCAAGTGAAGAGGCTTGCTTTCAGAAGGCAAGCACTATGCCGGCATAATTGTAGAGGGGTTTCCTGCTTATTGAAACTAGAGCAATCTGATAGAAAATTATATCCATCCTTAACGTTATAAGTCCCTGATTTAGCTCCATTCCAAATGATCTCATCTAACCCTTGTTTTATAAATAATACTCTATCCTTGATAACACTTTAAAACTTTGTCAATTCTATCAGGTCTGGGTTGAGTTCTGAGAAATCTTTCCAATGCCACAAACCATCCACTAATAATGTTAATGAGGGAGTGATATAATCTCTGAGATATGGTCCCCAAGCGGCCAAACAAATCTGACTTAGCTCATTTGGTCCCATCAATGAGTTAATACTTGGATGCCCCCCCCAAGAATCCTCCCAAAATCTAGCTTCCTTACCCTCTTTTATATTCCAAGTAACATTGTTATCAATCACATGCCTAGATTTGATTATAAAGTTCCAAATCCTTGAGCCTCTTGGGATATTTTGTATGTGGAACATCTCTATTTCTGAATGGTTCCCAAGGTATTTGCCTCTTAAGATTCTAACCCACTTTAAATTTTGATTATTCATAATCTTCCAATAGAGTTTGGCCCCGAGAGCTTGATTTTGCCATAGTTGATTCTTTATGCCCATACCTCCATTTGTTTGTGATTTTCAAATCTTATCCCAAGAAATAAGAGTGAATTTCTTCTTTGTATCCATCCCTTGCCAAAAGAATTTTCTTAATCTCTTGACCATGTCCATGTATCCTTCCATAGATAGAGAAAGGTAGGACATTAAGTAAATAGGAATTGCTGACAAAGTTGCTTTGATCATAACTAATCTACCTGCCCAAGAGAGCCATTTGGATTTCTAGCTATCCATTTTCCTATCTAGCCTTTCATTGATGGGTTTCCAGATTTGGGAGGATCTCAAGGTTTTGTCTATAGGGATGCCCAAATATGAGCACGAAAGAGATCCTGATTTGAAAGCCAGAACTTTTTCAATCTGCTGTTGAAGTTTTTTCTTTATGTGAAAGAAGAATATCACTAATTTTTCTTTGTTTGGCATTTGACTTGAAGCTCTGGCGTAATTCTCTAACAATAGATTGATCTTCTTGGCCTCCTCCATGCATCCCATTCCTAAGAGGAGAATGTCATCCATGAACTGTTGGTGAGTGACTGCTCTAATAGAGGAAGTGATCTGTCATCGTTGAGAAGATTCTACTCTTGCAATATGATCAAACCCCTCCCTAGAGCTTTAGCCATGATGATGAATAAGAAGGGAGAAAGGGGATCTCCTTATCTGATGCCATTAGAACTCTCAAAAAAACCTTGAGGGGAACCATTCACTAAAACAGAAAATTTAGGAGTAGATATGCAATAGAAAATCAAATTGATCCATGCCTTAGAAAAGCCAAAAATTTCCGTACATTTAGCTAAGAATCTCCAATCTACCTTGTCATAAGCTTTTTTGATGTCTAATTTAATGATCATGCTAGGCTGTTTGTTGTGTTGGATAGAATGGATTGCTTCTTGAGCAATGATAATCCCATCAAAAATTGATCTACCCGGGACAAATCCAATCTATTCTTCCCCAATAATTTTAGGGAGAAGAGTCTTCATTCTATTTGCTAATGCTTTAGAAAGAATCTTATAAATTGTGTTATAGAGAGCAATGGGTCTAAATTCATCCATACATGAAGCCTTTTCTTTTTTAGGAATTAAAGCTATAAAAGTGTTATTAATCTCTGTTAGAAATCTACCCGACCTTCTAGCTGCCTCCAAGGCTTCAGTAAGATCTTTGCCGATGATATCCTAGTAGTGAAGAAAGAAGCTTGGCGGGAAACCATCCGGGCCTGGAGCTTTGTCAGGGGCCATCTGAGATATGGTGCTCTGAATTTCATTTTCCGAGAATGCATCTAAAAGCATTTGATTTCCTCCCTCCAAGATTAGTTTAGGAATATTATTCAATAAGTCTTGTTGACATTTGAGCAGAGAGCTACTGGAGTTGTTCAATAATTTTGAATAATAGTTGACAATTGCCTTTTGAATCTCTTGTTGGTCCTCCAAGATGATACCCGTAGAATCTTTAATCTGCATGATCTTATTCACATTTCTGTGATTTTTGGTACTAGCATGAAAAAAATTTGTATTCTTGTCACCTTGTGCCAACCAGCATTCTCTCAATTTTTTACACCAAAAGATTTCCTCCTTTGAGAGAATGTCTTCCAATTCTTTTAGCAAAACTTTTTCTTCCTCAAACTTGTCCTGATCCATCCCAAACAACATGATGGATTGATTTAAGCTTGCTAATTTTTGCTCAATATCCTCTTTTGATTTGAATATATTCTTAAAATGTGTTCTATTCCATATTAAGAGGTTTTGTTTGACATATTTTAGTCTAGCCATGAAATAGAATAACTTGGAGCCTTCCACTTTAAAATCTAGCCACCATTCAACAACCAGAGCAAAAAAAATTTCTTCTTTTAGCCACATGTTTTCAAATTTAAAGGGACACCCTTGGAGTTTGTTACTCTCTAGAATATTCAAAAGAATTGGAAAGTGATCTGAGCCTAATGTAGGCGAAATGGAAGCTTTGAGGTCAAAGGGAAAAGTTGTGATATACCCTTTGAAGAAGAATCTGTCCAATTTCTCTGAGATGCTGCAAATGCCCATTCTTCTATTTGACCAAGTAAACAAGCTATTCTCCAATTCAATTTCCATCAGATTTTCTCTTTGTTGCCAATCTATGAAATTTTTTTGGGATTGGGAGATTCTTTGGGAGCCACCAAGCTTGTTGGAGGGATGAGAAATAGCACTGAAGTCCCCCCCAACTATGAAAGAGCCTGCCTACCAATTTGCAAAACAGTTTGAGATTTCCTCCCAGACTTCGATTTTCCTTTTATGAGAAATGGGGCCATATACGTTCACTATGTGTATGTTAAGATTTGAACATGAACTTGCAATGTTCCCCCAATCCAATTCGAGCTGTGGTCCAATGAAATGAAGGAATGAAGTCTAGAATTCTATAAGATCACTAGACCTCCAGAGGACCCAATTGCATCCACTCCTGAGGCTTTCCAGTCTCCTAGAGATTTTGTAAAAGTTTCTAATTGCTCCTTATTCAGCTTAGATTCTTGGATTAATACAACCTCAGCTTTTGTTTCCAGTATGCAGCGTTTAACCAAGCACTGCTTGTTAGGGGCATTGAGACCCCTAATGTTCCAAGAGATGATTCTCATTGGAACTTGAGAAGGAACTTCCCCTTCCCTACATTTAAATATGTTATGATTTTGGTCTGATCAAACTCTTCCCCCACTTCTTGCCTAAGACTGATAGTAGATTTTTTGTCTCTGCCTTTTTTCTTCACCACACCACAGTCAAGAACAGTGGACTGAGAGGATTTCTGGAGGCCTAGGTTATTGGTGTCCTTAACATGATCTGAATTGGAGATGTCAACAGTTGTTTCCTCAAAGGAGTCTGAAGGAATTATATCTATCATTCTCTCCTCCTCTTCCACAAAATCCTTCTCAAGAAGTCTTTCCACGAAAGCTGAATTATTGTTGGAAAATGGTCTCTTAGGGTCAGGGGTTCCGAACATGTCATAAACTACCTGGAGTCTTAGGGAGATCTCTTCTTCCATTTGGAAGTTTTATGTGCTCATTGAGGAAGATTTTTCTAATCCTATTGTTTGAGGATTATGCTTTACAGGTTTGAGAGATATAATGCCACCTTTGATTTTGTTTCTCCTTAGAGGCTTACCAATTTTTGAAGATGAGGAAGTGTTAAGGACTTTCTGCTCTTTTACTTTGAGCCTTGAGGATTTTCAGCATCCTGAACTAGATTTGGACAAGAAGTTGTCCTAAGTAGCTCTAGTAGAAAGGTTTGAAGGAGATGAGGTAGGGTTAGGGGAACCCTTCGACTTGACTGAGGCCATTAAATCACAAAGCCTTACTTTGAGAATGTCATCCTCTTCTAGAGATGTAGTAGCTTGTTGTGTGATGTTATCTGTTGTAGATGGGCCTTGAACCATGGACAAATTTCTATCATCTTCCTCCATCACTTGGTCTCCAATTTTCTCTATCATTTCCAATTGTACTTCCATAAACCATTTCTCAATCATTTGTTCCACAATCCTGTAATTAAATCTGGGGATAAATTTAATTAGTTTTTTTCCCAAAGGAAAGGGATTGGACACCTTTGCAAGCCAGTTATGACCTAAAATTTTGTTGGATAATGACAAGTTTGGAATTATCCTAAAATTTGGATCAATCTCCTTGAAACTCATCTCTATTTTAGAATGGTTAGCTAGATTGGAATCCGATGACAATGGTAGCAGGGGAAGCAAAAGAAGGTTGGATCGGCACTTAAAGTTCCCATTCAGGATCTAGCCCAGAAGATATATGAAAAGATTCATGCTTTCTAGAAAGCCTCCCTAAATTTGAGTGCCCTTGTGAGCTGATTTTAAGAACTGCTCATCTCCTTTGGTTGTCGGATCTGGAATGAGTTCCTGGTTTTTCTCAGTGGTCATCAAAGCCCTATCCCGAGAAGCATCGCCCACTCCCTCGGAGTCATGGAATGAAGAAGGGAGCATCTCAATATCGTACTTAATGTGTTGAATCCATAAGCCAAACTTGGAGATGATTTTGATGGAATTAGGTAGCACTCTTTCCAGATTCATAAGCAAGCATATGTATGTAGTAGCCGAAGATCTGTCTATGTGATGCTTAAGATAAATGCCAAGCTTATTCCCTAAGATATGAATGATATTCTCATCCCTATATTCTGTAGGAAGGTTATGGAGGGAAATCCACATTGGAATAACCTTGATGACATTCTTTTTGCTGTCAAAGTTTGGGGTCCATTGTTGCATGTGAATTCTAGAGTTTTTGTAGAACCAAGCTTTGGATTTATAGATTTTGTCTCTACTGGGTTTATCTAAGAAGGTTACCATAAAATATCCCAGTTCAGAATCCAAAGAATCTATCTAATTAATGTTAGACCAAGTTTCATGAGCCCAAGCATGGAACTCAGAAAATGAGATATTAATATTCCAAGCCTTACAAATTATTATATGCTGCAATAAAAAGGTATTCCTGTGTATGAGCATATCCACTGGAAAAATAATGGAGGGTACCTGATCACGATGTGACGATACCTGCCCAGAATACGAAATGGGATGAGCAAAAGATGTTACTTCTCCCTGCTTCACTTCTAAATCTGACTCTGGGGATTCCTCGACTGGTAAGGGCTCTTGAATCAACTTCTGCTCCTAAACTCACTTCCATTTTTTGAAGGGGGCCTTGTCCAAGCCATGACCCCTCCCGTGGTTCATTCCAAGCATTTCGATCCTCTTCCTATGAATAGCCCAATGTACCCTGGTCCAGGCCTTTTTTGAAAGTGGGGGGTTGAATGGCATTCCCTTGGCTGTGGTTGGAAAAATTGGAATGAGGTTAGGATTGATATCCCCCCTCCCACCTCTTCTTTTTGCATTCCAGCCTCTTCTTCCTGCGTGATCTATTATTTTTTTTTCCTGAAAATGACCATTGGAGTGAAGATGGAAAAGAAACTTTGTTGTCATTAAATCCTGCCTTGTTAGAAAAAGGGTTTCAACTTGGATGCAAGGCATGTGTTCTGATGGAATAGTGATGGCCTAGAAATCTATTCTCCCTCCGGAAGCAATCGTGGTTTTCTCTTCGAGGAGCCCAAAAATTCTTCTTGCCCGGGAAGATTTTTCCACTAAACTGCCAATCACCTTTGTTTCCTGAGGGGAAGGTTGACATGCGCCGGACACAACTCTCTCAATTGAATGCTTAAAACTAGCCCTTAATTTTTCATATTAATAAATTGGACCTTCTAAATTATTTTAAAATGCAATCCCTAAGTAGAGGAGTCGACACTGCCATTGAGATCTCTTCTCAAAGCACAATACTCTAAAACAGGTGAAAATAAATATTTAATTATCGCTCTTCATTCAACTTAGACTTAAAATATGCTAAAATAACTACAAAGCTTAATGCTAGAACGTTCAACAACAATGTTAGGAAACCTGATAGTTTTTCCCTCCTCCATTTGTGCGCACTCTAGCATAGTCTCATCTTCCACCTCTCTTTGGTAGTCGCCTACCAGAACATGTTTCCATTGTTCAAACAAAGTGCCACTTTGGCTCTCTGGCTGCATTGTTAGGGGCCACAACCAGGGCCCTAGAGCCAACCTTGCTACTTTAAGCCATTGTTGTCATGGTCCCAATAGCAATAGGCTCCCTTGTAGTGGGAGCACGGGGCCCCTCTTGCAAGGGTGAACAACAGTTGGGGTTGGGGGTTCCTCATAAGGGGCATCCCCTCTTCACTATCGTCCACCATGAAAATGCAAGAATTCAAAATTTTTACAAAGTGGAAAACCTGTTATATGGACATTTGTTTCTTATATATATATGAGATGAGTTTTCCACCAGATTTACTAGGCCTCCATATTTCTCATCCATATTTAATTTCATCTCAGTTCCTATATAAAGAAAGTCTCCACAAATAATTTTATTTATTTAAATCTTCATGAAAAAATAGATTCTCTACTGCTACAACTGCCTCTGCCTCTTGAACTTCTTCATACATCTGAGATTCAAGTGTTTCTCCCACTAACATACAACTAATAAAACAAACCACTAACAAGACACAAGCAACATAAAGAAATTCATAATTAGTAAAAAAATATAAAGGAAATCGAAAGAGAAACATAAGAAACTAAGGAAAAAAGTTGTATAGATCATTATAATCGGTGTGTATATTGACAAAGCAGCTATACAACTAATAGAATGCACCCACCTTTCATATAATTTGAATCTTTATGTTTTAAAAACTATTTACATGAGATAATAATACCTAAATCAATTCTCTGTCTATTAAACTTCTTATTTTTAAAATTAGTTAATATCTAAAATTTAGATGTTTTTCCCAACCATTATTTAAACATAATTTTTTTAAATATACAATAAATGTGCAGAACTTAAGCACTACTTTCAATTGAATGCTGTTATGCTCTATATAGAATAGAACGTTTAGTGTACTATAATGTACTTTCAAACAATTTTCACTTATCTGATCTTTATAATTGACCTCCACAATACTGTAAAAAATCAGAAAAACCAGTGAAAAAAAACTGTCTATTGAATACTTCAAAGTAGCTTTCAATTTTTCATGTATGAAAATTGAACCTTCTATATTGTTTTAAAATGCAATCCATAAGCAGAGGAGCCAGCGCCGCCATCCGGATCTCTCCTCAAAGCTGACCCACACAACAATGTAATGTGCATGGTGCCCTGAAACTGGTGAAAAGAAAAGTTTAAATATCGCTATTAATTCAACTCAGAATTAAAATCTGCTAAAACAAATACAGAGTTTAATGCTAGAACGTGTTTCGAATTTCAATAAAGTTTGCTACAGTCTGGAGATGTAATAATCACGACAAACTGGCTTTTACACCACAAAAGCTGTACCCACCAAACCTGCTATATTATACTCACTCTTTACGCAATCAGGTATTACTTCGTCATTTAAAACATGGACGCACTATACTTTTCGAATCTTACCCGCGGGTTCAAACATAGAGATATATCTACGAATGCTTTCACTTTACTTATTAATAAAATTCTGATATATTTAAATAAGAATGCAATCTTGACATGCATTTCCTTAATCACATAACTACAAGAACAACAAGACCCCACCCTAACAAATATTGCCCCTCTTCCCTAGCCCATTATCCCTGCACAATTATTAATAAACGACTGAATGGGCATAGCCTTTTTCAACCAAAAAAGAAGATAAGAAACTTTTGTGACCGATAATGGAGCTTCTAATCCTCATAACATGCCTCCTAATCTTTATCAGTATGGAGGCAGCAACGCCCATGGCTGGTTCGAATAATTCTCTCAATTTGTTAGGAATATAAAATTGTTTTACATTTTTGCCTCAGTTGCTTCTGTTTGTGAGAGAAAAAAATCATTATGGTGGTGTAGAATTTTAGGGTAGGTTATAATAACTGTGAAATGGTGGAAAATTGCAGGTGCTCAGATCTACCCTTACGCATTTATGACTGTGGACGCTGAGAAAGCAGCTGCAAAAAGATATGATTATATCATCGTAGGAGGAGGTGCAGCTGGGTGTCCTCTCGCTGCAACTCTCTCACAAAACTATTCTGTTTTGTTACTGGAGCGAGGAGGTTCTCCTTATGGGAATCCTGACATTGAGAATGCCAGTGCTTTTGGCAAGGCATTACAAGAAACAGATAATTACACTTCCATAGCTCAGGGAATTTTAACAGAGGATGGAGTGAAGGTGCACAGAGGCAGAGTTTTGGGAGGTGGAACTGCAATCAATGCTGGGTTTTACAGCAGAGCAAGCTTGGAATATATTCGAAGAATGGGATGGGATGAGAAATTGGTGAATGAGTCATTTCTCTGGGTGGAGAAAATGAATGTTTTTGAACCAGATCCACTTTCTCGCTGGTCTGCGGCTGTGAAAGAAGCACTTCTTCAGGTGGGTGTGCTTCCTTACAATGGGTATACTGTGGATCATTTGGAGGGTACCAAGATTGGTGGTTCCACTTTTGATAACAATGGTAAACGACATACAGCTGCAGATCTGCTAAAGTACGCAAACCCAGATAATATTGTTGTTCTGCTCAATGCTACTGCTTCCAGAGTTCTCTTCAAATCATCTTCAGGTGAGTAATTACTGTTGTTTTAGTAAAGATTAAAGTCAAAGATATTGCCATGGAATATGTTCAATTTTGAGAGTCTTTCATTTGTAATTTTATACTTATCAAAATTATGGTTGTATAGATGTCTCCTTCTATTAGTGTGCCAAATCTTATGATTTGTTACTTCTTATATTTAAAAATACATTTCACAAATACTACATAGTTGAATTCTGATAGCAATATTACAAATACATTTCATTCAATCATCGATACTCATCATAAGTAATAACAAATTTAAAGTCAGATCTAATGTAATATTATTAAAAATATAGAAAACTAAATCAACAAATGGTTTAACAACCATTCGAACATTTACTACTATTATGTCATTTGCATTTAATTCATGTTAATATTATTGTATTCTTCTTTAGCTGTTTAGGTAGTCTATGGCTTCTATATTGTTATTTAAGGTTGACATAAGTGATATCTTAGAAAAAAAGTAAGGTATATATAGGAGTTAGTGAGTCATATTTGATCACTAGATTATGAGTTCTCATTGAAGATATTATGAGGTTTCCCATTCCAAGTGACATATTATTATCAAGTATTCCAAGTGTATTTCATATCACATTCTTCTAATTTTGCAAGTTATTTCATAATAGTTGAAAAGTGAAAGTTTTTACCTATTCACTTGTAAAATTTAGTACACATTTTTTACTTTATTTTATTTCCACTAAAAAAGGTTATACTTTGGTGATGTTTATAAAATTGGTGCAGGAAAGTTGATGGCTCATGGGGTAGAATTCATAAATTTTGTTGATGATAGTTTGTACCAAGT